>CM032897.1:11758989-13011489 GCA_019176425.1 Megalops atlanticus
AACGCCTAGGCTAGAAGCAGAGGTCTAATTTTCGTAGAATGTAGCTAGCTAAATGACGTTCAATCGTGTAATTTAGCTAGTTAGGTAAGTGCTTGTAACTACGGATTATGATGCTTGTCGGACAAAATGTCTGAATCAAAATTGATTGGTTGTCCAATGAGCTATCTTTGAATCCTGTGTACTGCAAGACTGCACAATCGGGTCATCAAATTAAGTTAATTAGCAACAACTGCTATCTTGAAAGCTAGCAATAAAGTAACCCGGCACAAAGTTTTCGACACTTTCCATGTAGTTTTGCACATCGTGGAAGAGAATGTGTCGTGAGACATTGCTCTCGTCAAAGGATAGCTCTTGTTATCCATTTTTATGTTAAAACCATCACAAAGTTCTGAATTCATCCATCACGCCCATTTGGTTTTTCCCTCAGTGGGCAGTTGCACTGTCTCTAGTTAGCTACTGTGACTTAGCAACAGTAAATACTGCATGGAAGCCTTGTTTATGCATGTTGCTCTTACTTTATAAACGTCGAAAGAATATGCCAGTGTTGAAAATGCCATTAGCGTTTGAGAAGACGCGACTTATAGCTTTTAAAAGCTCAAAATATGTTACATTTCCTTCACGAATTAAGAAAGGCATGATGAAAGAAACGTGAATTCGTGCCGCGATGAGCCATTATAACAATGCACGAATGGATGCCAGTCAAGCTTACTCGAGTTATTAGAACATGGGTATACGTGCATTTAAACCCCTTAACAGATGATTTCCGTGTAAAGTCATCCTAAGCAATGTCTTAACAGCTGCTGGGGAAGTGAAAGACATTTTTGCAAAGGCGAGGAATGGGGACTATCGACTCTTGAAGATTGTGATAAAGGATGGTAAGTAACAGAACTGTATTTTCTACCAGAAGTTTTGAGGAATAACTTGATTTTGATCCGGAAGAGAAGGCTTTATGGTCATACTTTGCCATGGAACTGAATGGAATTGTGGGTAGTCAAAATGTGCAGCAGTCATGTTTGAGACATTGTATGTCTATTATGAAAGCCTAATTGTCCCTTTGTGGGAGGATGGTTTGATGAGAGAGGTAAATGTGCACTGCTGAATGTGTAAAAGGCTGTTTTGAATTCTGTGACCTTGCAGTAAGGTGAGGCCTCTCTCTATTCTAGAGCAACTAGTGGTGGGTGGTTCTAAGCATGCTGCAAAGACATGGGAGCAGGAGTATGACTCCTGTGTTCTCCCTGTGCTGGAGGAGGACCAGCCATCCTACATCCTGTACCGGCTGGACTCCACCAATAATCAGGGATATGAGTGGCTCTTCCTGGCCTGGTCACCTGACCATTCACCTGTAAGTTGTGTAATGTTAGTCAAGTGTTTCGTGTAGTGATTCATCAAGCAGTCAGCAATGTCACCTTACTTGAAACTCGGCTTTGAGCATTAAGGGCAAATGAATTAAGGACACTGTGACTATGTCACATTGCCAACTTTGTCTTTGCTAAATTCATGGTTGTCAGCAAATTGTTTTATTTAATTGAGGGATCAGGCACTGTGATGGGCTGTCTGCAGACACCTTCGGTTCGGTTCAGTTCATGTTATTGGGAAGCAAAAGAACACATAAACCCCATTTCCCATGTGTGATCCCAAATGAATGACTCTTTACAGAGATCTGAGAGGAATTGACATTCAGGGGCATTGTAACAAATGGTGGCCTTGGTGCAATAGATCCATGCACTGGCAGTACTGTCTGTCAGCAGACATATAAATGCCTGTGAATATCCCATGGTAATCAGTACACAGACAGGGCTGAACATTCCTGTCCACAGTGCAGATGTCAGGTCCAGGCACATGAGCAGATTTCTCTTTCTGACCGGAAAAATATAACAGAGAATATTGCTGATGATTTGAGTTTGGGATATTGAAAGCAATGTTTTTGTTCTGATTTTTAAAAACTTTATGTAGGCAGAAAATGGAGAGTGGAAAAAATGTTGTGCCTCTCTTAGAGAATTTGCAATGAACAGTTCAGTATTTCTAAATGCACTACTGACCCCCAAAGTCACTGCTAATGGGAAGAATTACTTTCATTCCACACTACTCGTTCAAATCTTCGGTCAAATATGTGTTTTACTGATCACTTTTCTGTATTGGTTGCATGATGTTCATGTGAAAGCAACGTATCTACAATACAACTAATTTTGCACACTAATTATTTTTTGACACTGAACAGGTGCGACAGAAAATGTTATATGCTGCTACAAGAGCTACACTGAAAAAGGAATTTGGAGGAGGACACATTAAAGATGAGATATTTGGCACTACAAAGGTTGGTTGTAAATTCACTTAACAACAGCAACTAATAGTTAGTCTGGTGTAAAAAAAAAATATGCAGCTAAGATAATAACACCAAAGTGAGCTAAGACACCACTGAATGAATTCAAATATTTAAAAAATGCATAACGTGGGAGGAGGTGGATATAGTTAAATAAAGGCCTGTAAATACATCACATGAAATGATCAGCCTGCCTTCAGTGGAGAGAATGGAGGAAAAATGTGTGGCAGAGGCCAGGAATCCACATGCTGTTCAGTCTAAGTAGTCACTTCAAGTTGGCAGAAAATACTTCCCCAGCAATATTTTTGTCAGCTGTAATCACTGTAGCTCAGGCTTGTGAGATGAGACATAATTCAGCAAGCACAATACTAGGAGCTGAGGAACTGCACCGGATCTATAGATGTAGCTAAAAGCTAGACATAATGGAGAATGATCTGTGATGCTATACACAACCAGATATATTCATTCATAATCAAGTGGTGTAAAGGCAGTTTGGTTAGTGACTTTTTTTTACAAGTGTAAGCCTCGGTTTTGGAGTTAAAGAGTCCTCAACGCATGTTGAGAATGGAGAACGGAATCTCAACGCACCAGTTTACCTCTGCAAACCTTTTGGCTCCTTCCAGGATGACGTGTCTCTAAGCGGGTATAAGAAGTACCTGACCTCCCAATCAGCTCCTCTCCCACTGACTGCTGCAGAAGAGGAATTGAGACAGATCAAACTCAATGAGGTAGTGCAGACAAACACACACACACACACACACACACGCACGCACACCTCCATGTTTCCTGCTTGTTGTTCATGTTAATGATCTCTTTTCTGCTAGGCTCAATCATCTGCAGTTGCAGTCTAGCTATATGTGTGGAGCATAGTTTAATTTCTTTTCATTATATACCTGATTCAGAGAAAAAATGCTGTGTAAGTATGAAAGTAGTAAGAAAAGTAAGCATTAGTAATTTTTATGAAATGCCCCAGAATCTTAAGGTTAAAGACAAAAGTTTTAAAGACCACTAGTTTTAAAGCTTTAAAGACTTTAACAAATATTGAAGGGAGGTGGTATGAGGGGAAATGCTCACCGATTGCAGGATTTCTGTAGTGCAACAGTTTCATAAAAGCAGGATCTCATAATTTAGCATTTAATGTTGACTGTCTCACAACTACAAAACTTGTATTTTATTTAACTTTTTTAATCTCATAGTTTTAACCATGGCAGCAAATCACAGCAATATATCTGGACACTTTTGTTACTTTCAGAATGTAATTAAGCTGTAAATAGAGACAGAAAAGTATTAATCAAGTTCGTTCCAATGGGTTGGAGCTTTGCCTGCAAACAAACACAAGGTCAGCATTACAGTTCTGCATATGCTGGCATCGCATAATCAATCACTGCAAAAATGCTGAGGCTTGCAGAAGGAACACCAGGCCAGTGACAGAGATGAATACATGACATTGCTAGACCTGTGAGGAAAGAAGGAAATATAAACACCCAGTTTTGGTCCTGTAAACAATAAGGGCAGTGGGTTTAGACTGACATTTTAGAGGACTTTTTTTTTCTCTCTGGACTGAGGAACCTAGAGGGAAGCGTTCCCCAAATCAGACACCCGATGGGGCACCTTTAAAAGTTGATGATGAATGATTATTCAATACAGTGTATTGATTCTGCTGAAGTCAACTGCAAGGTCGCTATTGCACAGTGGCAGACCTCAGTGGCTGTTGCTCATCTACTGTGTGTGAGACCTATCTGCTTGGGTTAATATGACCATTTAAGATCATTGTCATTGATTCTGGGAGTTCTGTAAGATCTGTCTTAATGACTTTTCTGGAATTCATGTGTTTCTGTTATGGGGCAAAAATAACGTAATGTAATAAAGTATTTAGATTTTTGGTTTGGAAACTTAGCTTGAAATCAGAGGGTTACAGGTTTAAGTCCCCGGTGGGGTCATTGGTGTTCCTTCCTTAAGCAAAAAGCCTGACTTGGTAAATATATTTGGTAAACATCCAGCTGTCATAAAAGGTGAATATAGTGTTAGCCAACCTGAGTAAGGGCCTTTGCTAAGCTAATAGGGGATTTAACAGTATAACATAAAGTCAGTGTATAAGGATGTAATAATGCTGATAGTAAAACTTCCACTGTCTGTATATGTGGGCTAAATGGTCAGTGATGAAAGCAACTCACCCAAGACAACCGCCAGACTTTTTTTTCCCCATTTTTGGTTTTCTTTTGAATAAAGCCAAACACAAAATTGGTGTATATACTGCTTGTAATAATAGTGTGTATCTTAGTCCATTCACACCGTAAAAGGAGATACTATAGCAAAAGCTAACCACTGGTTCACTTCTAAAAGATGGCCTGCAAATGTTAAAACAAAAAAAACGGAGCTGTGTCACGTTTCTCCCCCGATCAACAGCTGTAGAAGGAAGATAATACAGCATTAATCTGGATGTGCCAGTGGGAGAAAAGAGGCTTTGAAATATTTATTATTCATTTGCAGAGAGACGCTTTTACTCAGCAGATGGATAAAACCATTATCCTTTTGCTACATGAAGGGGAAAAAACAGCAGCGGCAACCACCCTCAATCATGTGTACGTGTCATGTCCGTGTTTGAAGGAGGATCTACAAATGGGATAACCTCCTGCCATTGTGCTCCTCTGCCAGTCTTGCAAACACACAACATGCTCATATTATATCATAAATATAAGCCTTGTGAAACTTATGACCCATTTACTTCATCGGTCTCACAGCAAAATTACAATGCAGTGAGCACTGAGCTCCGTGGTCACCACAAGCTGAGACTCCTTGTGCTGTTGGCTCTTCAGGTGCAGACTGATATAAGTTTGAACACCCAGCATCAGACTCTCCAGGGCGTGGCCTTTCCCATGCACCGAGATGCCATCCAGGCCCTGGAACAGTTCAGGGAGAAGAAGATCAATTATGTTCAGCTCGTAAGTACACCTCGCTGCGAAATGGGGATCTTTCTAAAAAGCAGCATTGGGAGTGGGGCGCTCTCATAGGTCAGGTTATGATACAGGAAATTAGAAAGTGATACGCCAATTCAGTAATCAATGCCTGTAGTCTCATTTTATTAAAACAGTTTGCAATGTAGATTTTAGCATTTCACAACTGGTATTATTCCAGTTTTAGTAATATTAATTGATATTCAGGCATGTTGTCAGACCCATTGCTTTGAAAAAATTTGCATTAAAATGCAAAAAAAAAAAAAAAAATTGATTAAACCCTTGCTGACAGAGGTGAGTTCATGCATGTGGGAATAGGGGAGTAAAATTCCATGTTCCCGAAAATCTGAATCTTGGCATTAAAGAATTTTAAGGTTCATCTGCATTTTGCATTATAAAAATGGCAAGATATGAAACTAATATTTATAAAATGTGTTTTCATCAACAGGAAATAGATTTTCAAAATGAAACTATTAAGTTGTCCAGCACTGCTCCCACGGAGGTCAAAGATTTGCCAAAACGGATTCCGAAAGATGCTGCTCGCTACCACTTCTTTCTCTACAAGCACTCCCATGAGGGTGACTACCTGGAATCTACAGGTGAACATTGTTTAGTGGGTGTCCGACTGTTTAGTGGGTGTCCAGTTAGACTGTGTTTAGTGGGGTTAGGTTAGTTAGTGTGTGTAGTGTGTTTCTAGTTAGTTGCACACTGCTTAGAAGTTGTGAGGTAGTCAGACTACTTTAACCATCTCAGGTTAGTCATTTGTAGTGCTGCTGCTCGTCATTGGTTCTGCTCTCCAGATGGGCATGTCATGTGATTTGTCTAGTCCAGTTTTAATGGATAGTTTATTTATTTATTTATTAAATCTACAGTCTTCATCTACTCTATGCCTGGATATAAATGCAGTATCCGGGAAAGAATGTTGTACTCCAGCTGCAAAAACCCCCTGATTGACACGGTTGAAAACCATCTTCACATTGACATTTTGAAAAAGGTAAGGAAAACATCAGAATCTATCTTGTTTTAATAAATTAAAAAGGCTTTGCCTTTGCCATTCTAGAATACCTTTAATTCTAAAATAGCAGTGCATAAAAATGTACAATGGAATTTGTGCTGGAATTTGTAATGGAATTTGGAACAATTTAGAAATTATAAATAAATAAAATTATTGCTTAGTTCAATGCAGCGGAGGGTTTTTTTTTAGAACATGTCACTTAAAAGGAATCAGGCTTTGTCCTTCTCTTGGAATGATCTTGTTTATCGTACAGTGATATTTTCCTTCATACCCTGATGTGTGTAATTGGTCACGTACAGTGATATTTTCCTTCATACGCTGATGTGTGTAATTGGTCACCTTTGTTGTCATGCTCAGCTGGAGATTGACAATGGGGACGAGCTGACCAACGATTTCCTGTATGAAGAGGTCCACCCGAAGCAGCACGCGCACAAACAGGCATTCGCCAAACCGAAGGGTCCTGCAGGGAAGAGAGGGGGCCGCAGGATGATCCGAGCGCCTGGGGATGGCGAGGAGGATGATTAAATACCCCCCTCCTTTTTTGGTCTATAATGGAACATTCCACTTAGTAATAATCAGAAGCCAGCTTTCAAATGATTCCTGTAAACCCTTCTGAAACATGTTAAATCCCATCTACCCCTCACCCCCTAGAATGGACTGTTTACGTAGAGGAAACACTAAGCCAAGACCCAAACGTGTAGAAATGCGTTTGTAGCTTGCTGCACAGTACGCTCATGAAGTTAGATACCCAAGAATGTATTTGCAAAGCATCAGAAATGTAAGATTGTTGCATAGTTAGTACAGAGACTAGAGGTTAAAACCTAAATAATGCATTCCTGGTTTTGAGGGTATAAGTGTGATGTGTGTCTGTGGTCAATGCATTCAGAGGCATCTTGATTAGTTTTTGTTTGTCATGTTTTACAAATAAGACCAATCTAATTTTAACATAGATTTATTGAATATTATAATATGAAATACAGTGAAGTTCAGGATAATGCTCCTAGCAGTCTATAATTTTACACTTTTTTATAATGAAAAGGACACTGGTTTGCTAAAACCATGGTTAACAGAACATCTATTTGCAGAGAAACTATTTTTCTATGCATGTGCTAAACATAGGGTTTGTGGTCTGTTTTAAAAGGATTTGCACGGTGAATTGATTCTGATCATTGTGTTGACCGTAAGAAGGTTAGCTGGAGAGTGTCCGTTTACACTCCATCTTATGCTGTGGATACACCTTGCACTTCCCATGAAACGGAAGAGCTGCTCCTGCAGGCTTCCGGATGGTGTCACTGCCATGTGTACACTGCAGAGAAATGGGCACTGATTTCCAGAGAACGGTCTGCTATTAAAACGATTGTCTACTGATTTTTACGCAAGGCACACCACTGTTCAGCAGCTTTTTACTGGTATGAGGGAATACCTTTTTCATTCAAATGGAATTGTAGTAAAACGAGTGAAATGAGGATGATCATGTCCAGGGTCTCAATGTTTTTCTATAAATTGTGTAAAAAAAAAAAAGGAAAATAAAATATTTAAATCTCTAAAATGTCACACAATGGTTTCTGATTATCACAGCCAGATGCTTTCTTATTGTGAGATTCTGTTCTCTCCTTACAGGATAAACATCTGGGTCCAGTTTCTCCTGTCTTACAGAATTTTTGTGTGTGTTTGCATTTCTGTGGTAATATTTTTAAGCAAGAGTCATGTTAGAAACGAGGGACCATGAGACCAAAGCAGATGTTCAACTGGGAACTCGATATGTCCTGTAATTATCAAATCTGATGATGATGTCATCTAATTTGTCATTCCAGCTGTTGCTCATGATTTGACCTTGAAGAGGCAAGGGTGTTTGTCACCTGAGTGCTCATATTTAGTCACATTTCCTTTGGTGTTTTCCAGTTATACCAAAGTAGTGCTTTGTTGGAACAGGTTACTCAGTTCAGCCACCACAGTTGTACAAAGAACTCAGTCAATATTGAGGCGTTTACTGAGCACATCTTCATAGTAAGTACACTTCATCAGCAACCTCATACATCATTGATTTCTTGGGTGTCTCTTGAGCGAAGGGTTGCACTGAAAAAAACTTTGAAGTCCCATCCTCCTGTGTTACCATTTGTTGTCATTCACTTGCTCCAGCAGATGTTTTTGTGAGATTGTCTCCCAGTTGGTTCAGTATCTGAACACAGGATTGTAGTAATATTACCATTGTCCATTTCTCAACTGATACAAATATGGAAGAAATAGGAATTCAAAAAACTGCATGTGTGTGTTTCTGGCTGGAACACAAGGAATACCCAGTTGAAGAACATTGAAGAGAAGCACACCCCCTTTCATCTCTTGCTACCTGCTCTGTTTCCCCCTGAGATGAATACACACAATGCACTCAAGTGAATAATACTCCACGGGGTCAGGGCATCTGGTTATTAGTGAAATTGTATTGTCAAAGCATTTTACTCTGCTCCAAATATTAGCATCCTGAAAGCCAATCCCTTGAGACAGATTCCATGTCTAAATACCTTTATTTTAGCTTACAGGCCTCTCCATATCAATGTAATTCTGGAGAAAGCAGGACTGCCTGTGTATCTGCTGGCCGACTCTGGAGGACTAGATGGTTTGAATTGTTTGGACTGGTATCAATATGGAAAATGAAGATGATTCAGCATCTCATATTGGTTCTGCAGAAGTGGTGAGGTGCGGTTATTCCAGTCCTCCTTCCATGTTTATACCATTGCCTGAGGCTTCCTCCTTATGAAAATTCTATTCCATCCTTTTCAAGTGAGTTATGAGTATATTTTGCATTGTGATAGTGTCTAGCAGTGTCAAAGTTGTTAAGAGAATGCATACAAATAATAATTGATAACATGGTCAGTTCAGTTTATCCAAGTTGGAAATCATTTGTTTAAACATGGCAGATTTTTTTCAAATGCTACTAGTTGCTATATTGGAGAGTGTTTTGACCCTCTCAGCAGACAAGACAGTCCAGCAGTAAACCATTACACATGGTATAGGCCAAGTAAGGATGATCCTATTTAGAGGAAAAGCCAGCCATCTCTGTGAGGATCGGGTAGTTAAGCTGGAAAAGCTGCCAAAGCATCACATCTAAAAGATAAGTGGATGACCTAACCTTCGGCGAGTCTTCATCCTGCATCCTTACTGCCAAATCAGGAGACTATTGTGGAAACTGTACTGCAATATCAGATTAATTGCTTAATTATAATTGTTTTAATAGCGCCATTTTAATGGTTTGTGGTCTGTTGTTCTACATAGCTAAGATTACTTGTCACAGAGTTGATAATATTGCCAAGCAGGCAAAGTAATAGCACCTCTTAATCCTCAACAAAAAAGTCATTATTTAGGCATAAGTGTATGCACTCCCCGCCAAAAAGACACAACACTGATACTGCAGCTTTTCTTGGAAAAGAACAAAATGGAGACATGCAGTACATTTCTACATTCCAGTTGTATCTCCTGAGAGATTTCATGTATTTAAGAGAAATTGAGAAAGAGAAAAAGAAGAGAAAAAGAAGAACTGAAGTTTTGCAATCATTGATTGCATGCAGGACATCACAACACAGTAACAATGAAAAAACATCTCTGAGATGAATATCATAGAGGAGAACGCTGCTAAAAGCTATTTAATACGCTGTATATCGAACCTCCTGACAGCCTTGTGTCTGTTTGATGCAACTTCAGAAAACAAATTTAAAAGCCCCCTTCGCCCATCCTCTCCACACAACGGCCGCTCATCAGAGTTCTTAGCCATCTTGGTCAGGCTGTGGACTGAAAGCCTGGTATGACCAGAAGAAATACAATTTAAGTAAAATTTAAGTGTTTCCCAGCCCCACTCCTGGCGGCACCCTGTCCTGCATATCTTCTATCTATCCTTGCTCTACCTACCTGACTGAACTCATCAGTGGAACGTTTGATTAGCTGAGCACAGCTGATTTAATCAAGCAGCAGGGATAGATAGAAGACATGCAGGACAGTGTGCCGCCAGGAGTAAGGTTGGGAAACACTGTTTTAGTTTACTGACATAATTTTATATTAAAAATGCCGCCATCTGCTGGTGGTCTTGTGCAGCAGCTACATGAGTAATCGCTTAAATTGGAATCTGCATTTGGTTCATATGGCAAAAACAGACTACTTCCATCTATTCATGCTTTTAGACCCAACGCTACTAGTACAAGTAATACAGTTACACACGTGTCAAATGTTGAAATTCATAAAGAGAGGAAATACTGAGAACTCTGCCTTGTTTCTAATAAGTAAGCTTGGAAATATTCTCATGTCATAGCATGACAAGGTTCATTGCTTAAAATTACAGGCATTACATTAATTGTCTTGCATTCATTAAAATTACATTTAGTAGTGTCACGAGTGTAGTGGTCTGAAAAACAACCTTATGAAAGTTACTGGGTGCCTTGGTGCCATGGGTTACTGGGCTCCTCCTCTACTCCTTATTCTAATGTGCTGTCAGATAGTGAAGGTGAATCTGTCATTGCATCATTTTGCAATTATGCAACCAATGAGGAGCTGCTTCACATTTACTTCAATTTATTTAAGCAGCAACATTCTTTGCATACAGCTTACTGTAGTTATCACGGCACCTTAAACCTACCATGTAAACAAATAATGAGAAAATAGGATATAAAAGGTGTACTTAATCAGATGTATGCATTGAACAATTACAATTTTCCACAAAGAATCAGATGCAAACTATGGTTTTGTCATTGCCATAAATTCCTATGCTCTAGCCATAGTTCTTTTATTATAATTTAATTCTAGTAAATAACTTTGTTGCCTAGCAATTGTAGCCTAGTTGCGGTGGAAATGTCTGACTGTCACATTTCTGACACCTCCTTCATTTTGATATTGCAAGAGACATTGCAGGCACAGTGCAGGAGCCAGGAACTAATTATCCAACAGGCACCAGCAAGAGCATAGGAATGTTACAGCCACCTGGCAGCGTATTATTCATGCAATATTATTTATTTGCTAGGCAGATGTTGTTGACCTGTCCAATACAATGTTATATACAATGTATATATGGCACATTTATGAATGTTATGCTGTTCATCTTACTCCACTGGCTGTATATCAAATTGGCCTCCACCCCATGCACCTGATCATGAACATTTTTGAAATATTTTTAAGATTTATTATCACATTTATTACCTTATTTCTTTTAAAGGACCCTAGAGGCCCTGGACCCGCAAATATAACTTGGATTTCCCCCCTGTGATCTTGGCTGTTTCCACAGCAGCATCCAACACTCAACCAGGGGATTTGCAATGATGGAAACTGGCAGCCGGTGAGCAAAGCAAATTCATTGTAGGTTGTTACCCACCAATCATCTGACAAACGCTGACCATGTGATCCACAACTGAAGACAGAAAAATAAAAAAGGTCATTTAATAACTGACAGTAGTAGAAAACTGTCGGAGAGGAGAGACGAGGGGAACTGTTGACACCAGATGGGAATGGCCATAACGTGGCAGGCTGTCAGAACGCTGACATCGCCATTGCATGTGATGAGGCTCCTGGTCTGGATTTCATTCGGGGGCCATTCTGGGAAGCAAGAACTGGAACAGTTTGTCATCATAATTAGATTGTGCTCTGGGCCTAGACTGGGTGAGGGAGGCTGACCTGAACAGAATTATCGCCGGGCGTGTGTCCAGACACTGGCCAAAGGGCCAGCATGCCCCACACAGCCTACAACAGCTGCCCCTCTGTGGAGACTCTGACAGACAAAACTGAAATCACAGTCAAGGCCTGGTGAGACGGGTGAGATGACACCTTCAACAGGTCATTTAATTAATATATACTATAATAAATAATGTGATATATAACATGATACATAATCATGATTTCCTATTGTTGATTATTTTTGTGGGTAACTGGGCTGAAGCCCATGCTGTTCTGAATGGGCTTCATGATCTGTTCCAAATGAGAGTTTACAGCAGTCACCATGCTGTCATGGACAAAAGGGCCAACATTTACCAGTCCAGTTAAATGAAGAGCAACTCTCCTAAAGGTTCCAAATCTTTTCTTATTTGTAACAACCTTTACCATTGAGCAAGTACAGGATAAATGTGGTTCATGATTACATTGTTCAGTGCTGATGTGCATTTTTTGTCTGGGTACATGCTGATTGTATTGTTGTCAGTGATGCGTTCATGGTATTGATGTGGGTTATGTGTATGCTGATGTGTATTGTATGTGTGTTCATTTCCGCGCAATTTTTCTCACAAGCAAAGATGTAAAATCGAGTGATTTGATTGGCTGGCTCTGTTTTCAGTGAATGCCCATGCCCCTCCAGGTGAGGACTGCGTGACTGTTCTTCACCTCAAAGGAAGGGGACAATCCCGTGGAACCGAGCCGAGTGCCACCTTCCTCAGACCGTTGAAAGCTGAGCCTGTGAATCAGGGTTATGGGTGTGCTCCAAACCTGGATCTCTTTATACAGCATTGTCCTGTCTCTTGTCTCCTCTTTCCTGCGGGCTCCCTGTGGTAAAAGAGAGTCCCTAACCCCCTCTGGATAAATATAGAGCCTTATCGATTCAGTGGGGACTTTTATTCCATCTCGGGTTGCATGCAGTATGCTCCCTGCAATTTCTGCTGATCTGACTCTATTGATTACTTTGTCTCTCGGTGTTCATGTCGGCATAAACCCTGTGTTTATTATTTAATCCCGGAGGATGCCAAGATGTGACGTAAGTACTTTGAGAGGGACGGATGAGAGCGCTGCTCTGGTGAGCACTGCAGTACCAGGACTGCGCCTATAGGTACATCCAGCATCCGTCAGGGCAAGTTGGTCTGTGACATTCATGGCTTTCTGCTGCAAGGCGCAGAACAAGGCTGCGGCCTTCAAGCTGCCACACCCGAGGGGCAGGGTGATGCATCTGGGTCTGGTCCGAGCCAGACAGGCACAGGAGGAGTTTGGGAATTGGGTCCCCATCAAATAAGAGCAGAGGCTAGTGAATATGTCTCCTTTAATAACGTGTGTCAGGCAAATTCTTTCCCTGAAAAGGTCCATTTTAAATCTTGAGAAGAAAGCTTAGCTCAAAATATTTAAGGTTAAGCAGCTTGCAGCTAATATGACTCTATAATTCATTATGATACGATGATAATAATGGGGATTCCTTTTGATTTGTCCCTAAAATGAATGTTTCATTGGCTTAAGATAGGCCAGATCATTTTTATAATCTTTATGATCTCTCCTTTGTCACTGTCAATCAGTACAGAAATATGGTCATGATCTGCGTTTCATTCTTGTCATGTGGGCAGTAGTCTCTTTTCAGGTTACTCTTTTGTTCCTTGGGAACAGTGTACATTACCCTGAGAGTGTGTGTCTTGTACTGCAAGACATCGCTGAATAACAGGAGTACAGGTTCTGAGGTGAGCCACAGAAGCTCAATGTCACAAGGAGTTTAACATCCCCTGACGGTCTACACCCCCTGAAATTTTATGTCCCACCTCTACAGACATTCAGCTGGTAGCAGTAAACAGAAAGAACAGCTCCCAATTAGACCCTTTGTTTGAATGTTTCATGCTAGGCAAACAATGTCACCCATAGTAGAGACAATCCAAACAATTTACATTAATTCTAACAGTAGCAGTTATTTCTAGTTCCAAGCACTATAATTCTGGTACACTGATTCAGTCTCAAATTTTGATGTAGAAGAACAAAAGAATAAGGATCTTGTAAGGAGTTCTCAGCAGACATTTCTGCAATTACATCCATGAAGTCAGAACACTGTCCTCTTGTGGTAGACAAGAGGGCAGACAAAACTTATCCCCACTTGTTCTTTGGTCTTTCTGACTTTATTTTTAAACTTTTGTACATCTGCAAAGCTGTCCATTTCTCAATGATGCATGAAATGGTACATTGATTGTTATATCTGAGACAACACTTGCACATTGTGGTGCGTGCAAATTGAGTTCCTGTTGTTCAAAAAAGCCTTTATTGTTGACCAAAGTCTGGCTGAAAACAGTCAGCAGGTTTAAGAAGCAGCCTTGATTTTAAACAAGTGAGGATGTTGCGTGTGCTTTGGCAGTTGTAGACTGGTCGGTCCTTGGAAGCAAACTGAAACTAATTCATCATTTTCTTTCTTCATTAAAAATTGTTGTGCTTGTTGTGCTTGCTGCCTGCCAGATGCTATTTGTGTTTGGAGACGTGTCTGGGCCAGATCCATGTGCAGGTTTCAAGGAGTCGGGGGGCCCGGAGAGGGAGGTGACATAGACCCACTCTGTGCAGCTGGAATTGATAAAGGCTGTCTTGACTCTTTCAGGGAGTCCTGGGATTCTGGTCATGAACTCTGGAGCTGACCACAGTGAATGCCTTAATTTGGGCCTTGAGCACACCCACAAGGCCACAACATCGTCCATAGGGATGGAAGAAATCATGGCACAAGCCGGGGCACAGGAAACCAATATGTGCATGTGTTCCACCTAGTGGTGAAAGGACAGCATGACATGGAGAGCAATACACTTCCATTTTCACAGCCAACACCTCATTTTCTCCAGGGTTCCAATTTGGAAAATATTTATTTCCCATTTGTATCTCATGAGCATTTCTGAAATTATGGAAAATATAAGTAATGAGTCTATGGTTCTTATGGTTCTTTGCAAATAACAATATAATTAAAACTGTCCAGAGGAGGTGAACAGCCAACAGTGCAAGGCTCCTTGAGTCTTGTCTCTCAAGAGAAATGAGTTAATGAATGCACAGCACTTATTAATGCTTTGCTCTATTTTTTTGTGCTCCAGTAAAATTGCATTATTCATGAAAACCATTTGTAGCTGTGCATGCCCCAGGCTGTGATTGGGTAAGTGCAAAGTTTGTAACGTAAAGAAGTTGCATTGCGGTGCCTAAACCCTTCAAAGGAGTTCCACGTTTGTTAGAGGTGAGATGATGACAAGGAACCCTCAGATCAGTTCTGTTTTCTAAGTCAGACAGCCCTCACACCTGCACAGGCGGCTCTTTGAAGTCACTAATTGTCCCTAAATTCCTCTAAACTGCACAGGGTGTGTGTGTCCTGCATCGCACGCAGCCATTGTGCATGCAGAGAGCGCAGTCACTTATGAGTACATGGTGGTTTTTTTGTGGTGGTCTGGGAATGGAATAGTCCATGCTATGAGATTTTCTATATGTGCTGTGGACAAAGATTTCAGATGATAAATGTAGATCCAGAAGAACCAGAGGGAGCCCCTGCTGGTTAGGACTAAAAACATGGAGGGACATTTCAGAGCAGCTTAAATCATTTCTGAAAAGCGGCCGGTCCAGGAAGTGGTCATAATCTGTCAGATGATGGCAGGACCTCCATGAAAAGCAAGCGGGATATGCATGTGCTGGGCACTGCTGGGTCCCTGGGGTTGCTTGGTAACCGCTAGCGAGCACATTGTCATGTGCATAAGCCCTTTGATACTTGTCATTCTTGTCAGCCTTGGTTATGCTGTTCTATCTTGAAGGATTTTTACCTCTGAAATTTTGGAAATATTGAATTGCAGTTAATGTCAGAAGGGGTTACTGCATTCGGGATGATTCCAATTGGTATCTGTTCATCCAAAAATCTTCTTTTGATCAAGATACACAACAAAACAGCAGGTGTATTGCTGAATCTGGTTACTTTTCACATTTTTAACTATAAATGTAGTTTCAAAATGGAAAATCATACATCATGCACTTGAAATAATTTTCCAGGTTTTTCCCAACTTGCTCTGGGTCTTCTGGCTTTGCAACTCTCTGGAAAACATACTCTGTGCCAGCAGTTTGTGAAAATACAGCTGTAAAACTGCACTGAAATAAAGACATTTTTATTGATTCATTGTGAGGGAGTGCTTGCTGGTTCACTGTTAGTCAGTGTTGTAACCTTGCCAAGAAGCCCGGCTCAAAGCTTGCAACAGAACCTGACCCCACACAGGGGCTCCTGTCTCTGTTAGCCCCACCTCTTTCAGCCAGGGTTCCGCCCACACTGTCTACCTCCAGCTCAGAACCACAGGAGTGGAGGGCTTGAGAATCAAATCCAGAATTGTTAGTAGGTCAAAGGAGACTGACATTCAGCCCTTGCTTGTGTTTTTTTTTTTTTTTTTTTTTAAACATTGAACCCAGGGTGCATCTATGAAATCAATTTACTCCATTTCCACAGTTACTGAGCAGTGATTCAGAAAACATGTTCTTTGTGCATGTGCACTTGTGACATCCAAATGATAAAGCTCTTCGTGAAATGGCCCAGAGATGAAGGTAAAGTAAGGTGTGTACACAAGATGATTTTGTGACATGCCACAGTGAGACACATTGTTTTGTGTGTCTTGGTTAAAATGGCTTTATAATTTTTTTATTCTGATTTAATATGCCACCCAGAGATAGAATAGACTTTTTACAACATGTTGTTTTGAAAAGCATAAAAATCGAACATATTGCATTAATTTGATATTTTTGCTGGATATGTAAAACCTAAAAAAGAGATTTATGGAGTTTATGGAGACAGAAAAGAGCACCAACATATAATTAGCTTCATTTATGAAAGACTGAATTGATAAAAATCTGGTTAGAATAATACAAGATTCAGGCTCTATATTGCACATTGCAGCTACACTTGCAACATATAGGTGGCAGCAGTGAACTGTATAAACTCTACCTCAGGCAGATGCCCAAACATGACTGGATTTTTTAAAAGAAATAAAGGTAAGGAATAAACAATGAGTAATTGAAATGTCCACTTCTCTGTTCATAACACATTTTCCTTAACAACTTTCCTAATATGTAGCAATCTAGAGCTTTCTTTCCATTTGGTCCTAACCAAAAAGTTTCAGTTAATGTTTTTTTTTTCCATTTTGGCAAGTAATATTTTTGTAATATATTTACAATATATATAAAAAGTAGATTTATAGATAGATTGACTATGTCTTTGTTCATGTCTGGGTATTTGTAGAGGAAATCTTTTTATGCTCTTGTAGTTCTCCAGGGTCTGGTCTGTGATAATTGGGTGCAGTGTAGTGTTATCCTGCAGGTATCCCCTCCCACCCTTTGCTGCTGGATTTTTTTTTTTTTTGGTGAACTCTGTCCTGCTGCAGGACAAACTGCTAATGAATCACCTGCTCGGTTCAATCCGCTCTCCTGCCCTCTCACTCTCACGGGCCTCACAAACTCATGCGGCCAGGGCCACGATAACAAGATGAACCGCAAATCATTCCTGACACAGACACCCAGCACACTCACAGGGATGCACACAGAGCCTTTCGCGCTACTGTTGCATTTGATATGGTTAGTGATCTCTTTTAGTCTTGGAGTCTCCTCTGCAGGATGATCACAAAAAAAAGGAAACCACATGCCTAATCCTTTACTTCTACAGTAAGACTTTCATGATCCAAGTTTCAAGGATACACTTGAAATGAAAATATACTTTGTTTATTAAAAACTTTCACAGTTTTTTGCCTTCTATAAAAGAAAATTCTTCTCAAAGAATCTTTTTTATCAGCAAGTTTAATTAGCAAGTGTTTAGAAGTTTAGAAGTCCAGGTTTCTGAATTCTAAGTCACTAATTGGAAAATTCTTTTCTGTTTTGATCTGTCAGAGGAGAGAGAGCAGTTATTATTGCCCCAACAGGGTCTGGCTGGTTATGCTTTTTGTTGAACATCGGCACGTGAATCGTGTGAAGTTCAGCGCGGTTCCCCGAGGAGGGCAGGGATAGCGTGACACATCTGTCCGTTCTCTGTCCGTGCATTGCAGCGTATCCATGGGAACATCTGGACCAGCTGTTTCCTTGGATGTGCCTTTTTTTATAAACCTCTGTACCGTGTTGTGGAGAACTCCGAAGTAATCCTGTTGGAGAGAAGAAGGGCAGGTGACTGGGGAATTTCACAGAGGCCGTTAATCTGTAATCGGGAGAGGTCGGCCTCCTCTACTTCCCCTTCAGCTCCTGGAGCAGTTCTCCGATCATCTCTCCATCGGACCGGATTTCCTTGAAATACACCTGACTTCTATTGGTGCTTCAAAGTAACGATTTACGACCAGGGATCTGGTCAAGCAAGCAAACTGCACAACTGTGAAGACAAGGCATCTGTGGACCCCTGTTGGGTTGCCCCCCTGGACGAAATATGTTAATTGAACTTATCCACCCACGTACACACATACTTTCCCTCCCCCACTCATACATATATGAAATTGTGGAAATGGTTGGACTGCCTCATTATTTGTAGATGGGGTGCTGGTATGTTCACCCATTTGCCCTCTATGTGCTTGCATTAAATGCTAAGACTGCAGACACGGTGAATACAGCAAGCTGCTCTATTGGTGAAGATCCTATTTGGAAATTCTACAATGCAATTTTGTTATGCTGTGCTATTCTTTTGCTTGGCACTCACCTTTGACTGACTCATATTTTGAATATTAATCCATTTATAGTGCTATTTACTGAAGCAATTTAGATTAAGTGCCTTGCTCGTGGGTACAGAGCATGAATGTATAATTAATGTAGATCCCATATAAGCAGATCAATATGCAGCTCTGTTCAATAAGTCTTTTAAATACAGCTAGGGTAGCAGTTGTGACTCTTTAGCGCTGCTGTACTACCAGACTCATCAACGGCTTCTCCACGGCCCTGCAGTGTGTGCAGGGAGTAGACTCTATGTCAATGCACTCTGACGGGCTGATTTGGATCAGGTACTTTTGTGAGGCTCCTCGTTAAAACCTGACAGGATATAAACTCAAGCCTAATCCACGGGACCGCAGGTCAATAGTGTTCCCAAACCATTCAAAGGGCCCCTGATCTTCTTAAGCAAATCACCGATGGCACGTAACCCCTGTGGGTGATGCTTTTCTCTGGAGAAGGCAGAGGTGAAAAGATCCTGCCTGGCGCTCTGACATCCCAGTGGGGACCCTGTAATCCCAGGTTCGTCACTTCTAATCCCGCAAAGGAATCCACAACACGTTTGCTCGTTCGATGTTCTCTCCTCGCTGACTTGGCTTCCGGAAAAGGCAGCTAAAGCGCCCCAAACGCTGTGTTTGGAGTTTGTTTGCCAAACAGAAGAGGGACAAAGGAATGTTTGCACTGTGAGCCTGAACACATCCAAACCTATTCCATTCCCAGAAGCCTGGGGGTGATTTTTAAGGGGGGGGGGGTGGGGGGTTGTAGGTCAGTTCTGCGGCATAGGGCGATACTCTACCTCCATGGCATTGTGCTCATGATTTAAGGCAGAAGCAAATGTGAAATACTACATTGAAACTTATTTTGATAAGACAGACAGTCAAACATTACATTTGGTTTTGTCATGCCAAAAAAGATGGTACAAACACTTTCTGCACATTCCACTGATGCATCTCACCAAAGTTCCTAAAGTATGCCTATGGTTTTTATATATGTAAAAGCATTCATTCAAACTCCTTTTTCTGCAGAAGTATGTGCTCTGCTCTGTTGTCACGGAACCTAGCAGGGGTGAGAAACAGTGTTCAACGCTATCACTTCAAAGCTCGTTTTGAGCACTGTTGTGTTTGTTTTGAGTTGTAATAATAGTTTTGTTCTGTCCCAGGTGGGCCTGACAATGAATACGGAATCTGTGACTTCACTTGCATTATTATTTGGATTAGACAGTTCTTTAGTCTTCAGAAAGGATAAACAGCTCAGATTTTGTTGATCTTTCTCTTTTTAATGATTTTCCCTGTGACAAGACCTCATCCTTTTCAATGTCATTTTGGAGGGGCCTTGCTGAAAACGAATGGACACTCTCTTGGTTCTTCACCTGAGTTAAATAAATATCCTGGGAGTTGGACCCGTTCCATCCCAAGCCCACGTAGGATCTGTGAAGACTTCAAAGCAGCTTGAAAGCTCTTTAGAAAGTACAAACAATGTGATGGGTTCAGCACAGACACAATGACAAAGGCCAGGAGCAGGTGTTTTATTCTTCAAACAATACAACAATTCCCACCTTGATGATAACTTGCTTCCCCCAAGAAAACTAGTGAGAACATGTACCATGAGTATGATGTAAGGTGATTTACCCCTAATATAACAGTGTATTGCATGAAGTTGCCAGCCTCCCATTACATTTAGCTCCATGAGTTCAAACATGTGATATCAGCACAATTTGGCTAACAGGTCTAAGATATGTCACTGGAATACAGACATTCTCAGCACGTGCTTGCATTACTAATGACTGCCTTACGTGATTCAGTTGACCACTGTAGACAGGTGAGAAAACAAGTGCTGCATTACCATATGATCTTCTTGTTTGGCAAGGGATTGGGGTCCATTTCGATCACCACATTAATGATCATGGTTAAGGACTAGGTAACTGGACTGGTGATGTTCTTCATCCTGAGGTCCTCAATTGTGATGTCACAATTCGGAGGGACTTTCTAGTATTAACAGAGGTCTTACAGTACAACAGTACATAGAAGAGTTCATGATGAGTCAGGAAATGCTGGTCTTTGTTTCTGTGCTGTGGTGTAGGTACAGTATGTGCTGTCTCTTGCACCTGTGTTCCTTTCAACACAGGTGTACTCACCTTAGTAGGCTTAGAGCGTTCAGTCACGTGTTCTGTCACGTTTGCATCTGTGCTGTTGGCTGAATGGGTAATGCTGTGCTGTAGATTTGCCGAGATTTTGCAGTTCCCGAAAGCAGTCCCCTCTCTTTCTGGTGTGCTAATCTCCATTCAAGAAAGGAATTGCACAAGCAAACACCTATTTACAGCAATATGCCATAATGGCTTGATTCAGACACTCTAAACTGGCTAATGCATTTATGTGCTTTGTTTTGTTCTTCCTGTTTTAAAGAGGATTTGACCAGGTGAGGCACAGTGCAGTGGCCATGTTTCAGACAATCACAGAGCAATATGAATCACATGACTTAATCACAAATAAGCCACCTACTGAGTATGGCTTCCTTGTCTAGGGACCTGTGAATCTGTTCTCCACCATGTGGTACCTAAACCTCAGAGCTGATTTCTTTCCATGAAATAAGTAATTACAATGGCGAATATGTTCCGCCTGTTCTCAGCAGTTTAATCATGGATTCTTTCTGCCCCTAAACAAGAAAGTGCTTTGTGTCGTGTCATTCGCACCTCCACTGCACATGCTTATAAGCATCTAAAACCTGAGTCAGACTAATCCCTGACTCTTATCCCTCTCTGCAGAAAACACTGACTTAATACTGATGTGTGCTGGAGTGGAAAGAGGTAAAAATAGAGGCTGGAATTACAGTAAACCAGAGTGTTTCTTGCTATGGGGGAAGCTTAACTAATCCCTGCTGTGACTGAACTCAATAGAGTGCTGGCCTCTGCGGTCAAGCAGGCAGCGGTCAACATGTGAATAGGAAATTGTTCAAAGATTATCAAATACCGTCCTCACACCACACTCTTTTTTTCAGAATGGAAATTTTTAAATACCCACAGACTTAAAATCTGATCTGAAAACACACCTCAGTTGCACAGCGTACCTTTGCCATTTGTCTAAGTGCTATTGGATTGGATGGTGTTTTCTATCATATTTATCCTTGTGATATTAGTGACAAATACACCAACCTGATTGATTTATCGTATACCACACTGTTTCTTTTTGAAATATGGCTTAAATGAAGTTATTCACAATTCATTCAGCATGACCAGACAACTCATTTCCTAAAATTTGCTCCAAACAGCATCCTCCTAAAATCCCCTGAGATAATTCAGTCTGAAGAACCACTTTCTGTCAAAGCAGAGAACTTTCCTGAGTGAAGAATACTGAGGTACAGGATCTGGTCAACTATTTATCAGCAGGACTCAGGACACTGTCCATAGAAATACTTGACCCTTCTGTGATGGTTGCAAGTTGGGCTTTCTGTTGTGTGGTTGAGTCAGAGTGAAAGGGATGACTCTCCTCCAAGGTCTCTACATCATAAAATGGATGCTAGACTTCCACTCTTGAAGGACACATCATAAATATATGTCTATCAAATATTATTCTACATGTAATATGTTTATTTCTGTTCATACTGATTATAGTATAAACTTCACTGTTGCATTTCCCGTTTGTCCAATAATAAGGCTTTATTTGTTGTGTAATCATCTTTAATCTCTCATGTCACATTTTGTCATTGTGCATGTTTTATTTGTTTTAAGGAATTATTAGGGGGTGTCAACCGATAACTGGCACAGATACAAGTATATTATTTGTGGCACTGATATTTCTCTAAGTGTGTTTGGGACCTTGTGGTAGAATGTCATTCATTTCAATCATCACTACGTTAGCTTGTTAGATTGAAAGAGACAGATGGAAAAATAAAAATAGACGTAGCATTAAATAGATGTCTATCTTGGTCCTCGAAAAGTCCACAAGTGAAAAGCTTAAGGTGGCCAAAAACATTGCCAAATTATTAGGCTGAGTAACTTTTAACTTCAATTACTATCTGTGGGATAGAAGGAAGATTACTATGTTGTGTAATTAAAGAGAACATCAAACGCAACTCGGCAGTGGTCCCTGAGGTGTTAGGCAGGCATTAAAACAGCCCTTCCAAAGTGGAGTGCTGAACAGCTCGCTTTGGTTGCGGAGATTATAGGCCTGGGATTACTATTAGGAGAGTCTTTGAATGAAAAGAAATTGCTCCTCTATGTGTTGCAGGAGACTGCAGTTTGCAAAAGCAAATGCATCTCTCTGTCAAAACTTTATCACAACATTTATTTCCATACTATTTCTGTATGATTGAGGATCATAATTTAGCTGTTTCAAGAAAAACCTTTGCATGCTTGCATGCTTGTTTACCAGCAAAAGACAGACATTAAATCTGATCTAGATTTGTTGGGCAAAAAACAGGCCATTTTCAGCAGAGAAAGAAAAAATGTCTTTCTGGTGAGTTAGGTGGCAGGGCACATAAATTATTGTACGCTCTGTCCTCTCCCAGGGACACCTTAGGCCAGCCCCATCCTTTTGCCCACACTCTATTTCCAGACATTACCATAAACCTGTGCAGATCAGTGGGCTGACTCACTTTGCTCTGAACACCCCCCATGGTCATTTTGAACATACCCTGGGGTGGGGTAGTGGTCATAGCCAAGATAAAGGCAAAAAATTTGAGAGAACCTTTGTACCCCTTCAAATATCTTATCATCAAGCACTGAAGTTTGCCTTAGGACTGTAATTTGCTACTAATATGACCAAAGACTGAAACGTTGAGGTGCACAGGAAATGGGTAGCCAATTTCCAGCATTGACATCAATTTGTTTGCAATTATAAAAATAAGACACACATCACCATTTTCGCTCAACTGCAATTAATTAACAGTGGATGACATCTCCACATCTTCACTGAAAATATGGAAAGAACACTTTCCTTCACAACAGGCAAGCCCCCAGAGGAACAGAGGCATTTGATGTTTCCACTTAGATTTTATTTGTACATATTATTACTTTTCCAGTCTTCCATAATGCTGTGGGAACAAGGGGTCAAATGTCCAGGGTGATGGATTGTTCTGTCTGTCTGTCTGTAGGTGCGTGTATGTTTGGGGTGGGGGTAGGGGGTTGTCTGCAGGGAACAGACCTGTTTCACTGGATGTCTGGAAAGGTGTTATTACCCTCCTGCCTCTGATGTCTTCTCAGACTCCATAGAGTTGGGTCAAAGGGCAGGTTTTACACTTTGTTCTGTCTGATCCAGACAGATAGAGAGATATACCATAGACAGGGCCTCAAAAAAGACAGATATGCGCAAATCCATTACATGTGGACAGTTTTAAACTGAGCACACAAAAGCTGAGACTGTTAAAAATGTTCTTTAAATAACCACCATGTACCATATCAAACCATAATTGTTTGATATCATTATCATAAAACTGTATTTGAAGCACTATATACTGCAACATTTTTTGTTCTGTTCTGTTGTTATTATATTTATATGATATAAATGTTATATGTGTAATATTCTCTAAAACATATCCAATAGCATAGCGTAATGGCTGCACCAGGTGTCCTTGGTTGTATGCTGTGATAAATGTATTAAGCCAGTTGATTTTTTTAAAGATGATTAAGTGTTATCATTATGTACCATAACATTCAACGTCCTCTATTCAGCTCATTGTCCTCCAGGCTAACTGTGGTTAGAAACTCTGTACCTGTGGCCAACCTACTAATAATAAAGTGCTTAGCTGATTGTGCAGGTGTTGACAGGGAGGACAATGCCAGCAATGGCATTGATGCATAAGATGATGAATTGGGCCAGAAATGACACAAAGTCCGGTTCTCATGAAAAATACACAGACATTGTATTTGTAAATCCATTGCATCTGTTAAAAACTGCTGACTCCTAAGAAGTATTTGATAGCTGACACCCCACTTGCTCCTGATCATAAATATCAGAATGTTGCTTGAACTTTGATCTCAGTTTTTGTAAAGGGGTGAAATGAACAGTAATTCAGCCCTGCGTCAAATACAAGAATGCTGCCGCCTCACAAATAAAAATGACCTTTACACAGGAGAGCTTAGTTAAGCCTGCTTTTCATCATTTTCAGTTTTGGTCCACGCTTGCACAAGCGATCGTTCTTAAACCACATCAGATTCTTTGAATATAAAAAATATTTTTGTTCTGTTAGTTTGGTGGCCATGGATGTGATAAATTTGCAAGCACATCAATGATTTGAAATGTTTTTTCTGATGATGAAGTTCAGTCATGACAGCTGAAAAGGCCTTGTCTGTATTTTGAATGTGACAGAGGGCTGCATTGGAGAGTGATTTAATTGCAGTCGTCTAACAACTTTCACACAGATTAGCCAGAAAGGGACAGCACTACTTTTTCCAGACCTCTACATTAGAGTCATGAGCATCAAAGGACGACACCACACTTTCATAGCATTATATACCTCAAAGTCTAGTGGCATTTTAAAGAAAAATAAAATAAATATAAACAAGCACAGAACTTATCCATCAGCTGTTCTATGACAGCATGCAACCTGCTCTTTTTTATCTGTAGATGTATCTCAGCCAAAGGAAGCTAAAAGGCAAGGCTTCCTGGATTCAGAGAGTTCCCCAGTCAGGCCGAGGGGATCGGATGACAGCCCGGCTCCTGTGTGTTTCAGCAGACTCTATGCTCTATATAGTGGCCCCTGCTCTCATGCAGCAGGGGTTTGCATCAGGTCTTTGTGCAGAAGCTCTTTTGCGGCAGCGACAGGAAGCCTGCAGGAATAAGGAGTTCATTGTCCCGCCAATGGCTGAAAGAACAGTGCACCAGCACACATTTCAGATGCAGAACCAGCATTGGCCTGGGAAGGCCAATAATCAGGCTGCTTTCAATACGATAACCTGGGTTTCGATACTACACAGCAGTTACTTCAACATGCTGTGTGTAAACCACGACTATTAGCCATTTATTTACAACAAACAGTGGAATACCTTCCACTGCAGAATAAAACTATGGAAGTGGTGCTTCTTTTATTTGGGAAGGTAGTGAAGGTGAACTGAATGCCTTTGAAAAGTATATAAATATTTGGCATTTTTACAGTTTAATTAATTTGCAGAATATAACCATAAATGGTTTTACAAACTGGTCTGAAAAATATGATTTTTCCTTATGCTAAGCAGCATGCTAGTGGCAACCATCCAACTCACCTAACAGACAACATACCCATTGGTCAGCTCTTGTAGTTACATTGCAATTGCTCCACCTCAATCAATAAAATGATTGAAATGAAAATTAGGATTCTTCAAAGGAAATACTTTGGCTTTGTTTTCCATAACTGTTTTGGACAAATTCAATATAATTTAAAACATTTCAATGTTTTGCAGTTTGAATAAACATGTTAGCTTGATTTTGTCTGATGTGACCAAAATATAAAATGAAATGGTGTTGGTATCCACTGACATCAAAAACAAAAGAAAGGAGAATTGGATTGATATCAAAAGGTGCAATTTGCCCTTGTTTTCTGAACCATAAGTAGCATATATATAATTGCGATACAGTTTCCCATTCTTGTTTTTCAAAGGCAACTGGTAGGATTACAAGCCAAAGCACCAGGACTAATTTGTGTGATGTAACTTCCTGTGTATGCTATCTTTAGGGGAACGCTTGGTACAGGAACAAGGTCATACGCTTGTATTTCCTACTTCTAATGGAATTCCGTTCTAACCTAAATCCAATAATTAGTTGGACCTGGATGTCAAAACAGTTTCCATTCTCTTTGTTCACCCCTCCTTGAAGGCAATGGATTATATAAACTTACTTTGAGGGCCTTTGTTACCTCATTTGACACACCAAAATTCAAAACCAAACTGACTTAGATGGTTCTTGAACAATATTTGTATTGCTTAAATTTCATATAAAAATGGTTTATTTAGCAAGTGTACTCAGCCTTGGACACATGACCTACAGAAGGACAGTGTTAAATTTAGCCTTCTCACAGGAGTCTTGCACAAAAATATAAATTAATTTATCACTCATTTCTTTTGGTTTTTAGTTTTGAAATATTATCATTGTATACACTTTTTTGTGTTTATAAGGAAGTGTGGTGCTGTGTTTTTTAATGTTTTAATATAAATATAAACATCAAAATAAACAGATCACTCTCTTTACTCATTTTTATGGATACAGACTATAGTTTTCAGAGATAATGTAGTTTTTCGAGATAATGTGCCAATTTGATTAACTGCTAATTTCTCACTGACTGGGATATGCTCTGACTTTTGCATAAGATTTGTATTTCCTCGGTAGTCAGGAGATTGGATGCAAGAGATAATGTGATTTGCCCTGTTTGATATCACACCTCTTGAATAAAAAAAAAACAACATTGAATAGAGCTGGTCTGCCTCACCTAGGCACCATGCTGTCATGCTATTAATTTAATTGGGCACACTGTACAATTTAAAATTTATTATGGAAGAACAGTAATAATTGTAAGAAAAATCATGAAAAAAAGATTAATGTGGAGTTATACAGCGAAGGTAAACTAAACATTTAAAGCTTTTGTTTGTGCCATTGTCCATCAATTCAGCAAAACACATGAATGAACTGATTCTCCTAAAAACGTGGCTGTTTAGTTTGTATTAGCTGACAAAGCAACGATTCCTTGCATCAATAGGCTGCCACCAGATTTTAATGCCTATTAGTGCTAAACCATAATCCTCTGCTTTTTCCTTATGTAAAACAGCATTGTTATAGTATTTAGTGCTGTAGAAGCTTGGGCTTCTACAGGCTTTGTTAGACCTCAGTAGCAGATGATTCTTTCCTAGTTAACTCGAGTGTGTTGTGTTAGCCTGTTTCCATTTATGAAGAGAAGCCCCTTTTGTGGTGGCACAATCTTTTGTTTCCGTACCACAGCACCCTTGTTTATAGGTAGACCTGCATGGGTCACGTTTTAGGTGATAATTAAATGAGTCAGGGTGGGGGTTAAGCAGGGCAAAAAAAAACAAACAAACTGAGGCTCAAATCAGAAGGTTAAAGGGTGTCATCAGGTTTTCACCGCTCTCAAAGAGGCTTTGCACATTCCGAGAGATTCTTTTTTGGGGCAATGGATACATGCATTCTACACATGACATTCCACAATGAGTGGGAATGCACACAAGTGTGCGCACGAGTTAACAACACAGTTATCTGGTCGTAGTGCCGGAACAGTGCTCTACTGGGGCAGTGTGGAAAACACCATCAAGTCTAACATAGGGAGCATTTTATTAAACCCAGAAAAAAAAACATCTGTCAAGATTATGGAATAATTTGACTCAAAAATTGTCTCATTTTTGAAACCTGGCCCATTGAAAGTCCATACTTAACTATTTTATTTCAGTTTGATGAAGAGTCACCATTGGTTCCTTTTTTTACTTTGGTTTTTCTCACCACTACAAAAAAAACAGATGGAGATCAGGGCAGACAAGCAGTACTGGTATCCACTCCTCCAGGGCCAGCATATCTCTCTCCCTTCTGTTGTAAATGACTTCACTAAAGTCATTATTTGCTTAATTGGACCAATTTGCCATGTTTTCCCAAGGCCTTAAATACTTTACAATTTAAGGACACAAACACAGGGAACTGTTTTCCCCTGAGGGACTGGAGCTGCATGCCATCTGAGAGAGTCAATGAGACATATACCTGTGTCTTATTTACCCACACCATGCATAACACAGCATGACAGCACCATAACTAAGGCTTCCACTTTATGCACAGCTACAGTCTAGCAAGATAATTTTCTATTCTCCCGTACCACATGCAACGAAACATGACTGCATGATACCTACGACTTCCACCCAACACATGGCAGGATAATACCCCATTCACCTACACCACACACGACCAAAACATGACCACATCATGTACTGTACAACAATGCAGGATAATACCCCATTCACCTACACCACACACGACCAAAGCATGACCGCATGGTGCTCCGTTCACCCACATCACACACACAGCCAAAACATGACCACATCATGTACTGTACAACAATGCAGGATAACACTTCATTCACCTACACCACACACGACCAAAACATGACCGCATCATGCCCCGTTCACCCACATCACATACACAGCCAAAACATGACCACATCATGTATTGTACAACAATGCAGGATAATACCCCATTCACCTACACCGCACACGACCAAAACATGACCGCATCGTGCCCCGTTCACTCACATCACACACACAACCAAAACATGACCACATCATGTACTGTACAACAATGCAGGATAATACCCCATTCACCTACACCACACACGACCAAAACATGACCGCATCGTGCCCCGTTCACCCACATCACACACACAGCCAAAACATGACCACATCATGTACTGTACAACAATGCAGGATAACACCCCATTCACCCCCACCACACACAACCACAACATGAGCTCATTACACCCATTCTTGCACACTACACACATGCATAACATGACAGTATCATCAGTATCATTTAACACATTTTACATGAGTAAAATGTGTTAAAGTAATGAAATAGGCCATCATCATGCATTCTATTCCCTTTTTCTCATAACAAAGTGCAAATTGAGGAGTGGAAAGGCTTCTTCAAGATGTAATCAATTTAAAACGTTTTGTGGTTAAGTGAAGATGGTGCAGCTTCTTTGCTTGAGGGAAGCATACATGAGAAGATGCTGGGAGGCACATGAATGCCATTTCAATCAGGAAACTATAAGTCAGGGATAATGCAATTATGTCTGTTTGGAACAGACTTTGCTCTGTTAAGTGCTACATTTCTCTAATCCTGAATTCTAATCCTAATGTCCATTAATTTATTCAGCTGTCTTTATACGATAATTTTGCTTCATTGGATTCTTCACTATTCAAGTATCCAAACAATTATTACAATGAATTATTGGCTATGTCTGTAATTCAGTTGTACTCGGCCATTTTTTCTTGGTTGAAATATTCACCCACACATATACTTTTCAATGAAATACAGCTTGATTTGTTACGTCGTTGAGCTGCAGATTGCCATTATGCTATGACTACTTGACCACTTCATACAACCGATCAGTGATGTCATCATCTGGGTGTGCCAATTAAATCACATCCAATAAGGATTTATTTATTTCCAGGAAATCTGGTGAGGGCATGGAGTTGTCCCTGGTCAAAGGAGGAGTTTTAAACTAAAGCTGGTACCAAGGGGATGAGGAGGACTGTGGGAAGGTGTGACTGGGCTGAACCTCTAAGCCTCGCTTCTTTCTTCAGAAAATCCAGCAGGACTGAATGGGCCTCCCACTCTGACATCACCAGGGTCTGAGTCGCACAGCCTGGGAAGTTGAGCATGTGAGCTTCCCCAAGTCATTAAGGAAAGGCTTGAAAAGACTGTCACCAGGAAGGAGATAAGCTGCGAGGAGCAGCGTAATAAGAGTGGAATAATAGCTCTTCTGTGGAGAGCCACCAAGGACATAGATGGAGGGATTAAAGTGGGCTGAAAGGAGAAAGTCAATGGATCTCCTGAAAATATGAACTGTGGTGAATGGTGAACTTATCAGCATTCTGGGGTGCTTTTTCCACCCACAAGGCTCCAGCAGATGGATGTAGCATTGCTAGTTCTCCTGCACAGTTCTTGGGAAGGGAGGCAGCATAGGGAATGCATTGTAGCGTGGATTATAGTGTCTGTAAACATGTCTCCGATATACCACATAGTTTCAAAACACTTATTCAGAATAGGGGACTTGTACTGAATGAATAATACTCAAATCTGAATGTTACCAAGCCTGCTCCACAACAAACTGCTTTGCTCAGGGATGCTTTGCTCAGGGACGCCTATAGTGATGTCTTGAACTGCTAAGGACATTGGTGTTACTTTCATCATGTCTGAAAAGCTGATTTATCACCATAGCACTTTAGCTTTAAAGCAGTGTGTGTTTAAGTTAATGGTAAAAGCTATAACGCTCGGCAGTTACGCAAGACTGGGCTCCTTCCTGTAGAGTATTTCAGATAAGATCTAACTGAGATGGCAGCCTTTTGTACACTGATTGCAAAGCCTTCCTTCAGGGCAGGGATCTGTTAGGTGAGCTACCTCAAGTTAACAAGCAGACATAAGAGACATATTCTTTAAAACAATGTCAGACGGTAAAAATGCAATGCAACATAGTGGTAGATTCTCAGCATTATGTCTCATTTTTGAAAATGTACCAACATTCACCCAACTTGGTCATTGTATCTCATGAGACTAATGGAAAAGATAGGGATATTCTGTAGTCTTTTTATATTCCACATTTGAATAGTGCTCCATCATTGAGGTTTCTGTATTCGAATGTGTTTTTAATGGTACAATCTAGCGCTTGGTTTGAGGGCTGCTATCCTGGCTACTGCTGATGGCTTCATTCATGCAATATAATGGTTCACAGAGCTGGCTCACTGCTTGCAATCGATTCCTAAACTGTTAATTCAATGTGTTTTCTAGCCATGTGATGTGCACATGTAGGCTTTAAAGGATTTTTCACTATGCCTTGCCAGTTCCCAGGATGGTAACGATCACACTCGCTCTCAACTACTCTGTGTAGCAATCCACAAATATTGAGCACAGGTGACAAATAAAGCTGATCCCACAGTCAGTGTGGTGACTTTAAGTCTGCCATTAGTCAGGGCTCCAAGAGATCGTGCAGAAACAGGAAGTCATCAATATGGCAACTCTCCCCTGAGGATCTGGGTAATTGGTACATGTGTTGCATTTGCATCGCAGCTCTCTCACAGCAAGAATACAGCCCAGGTACAAATTGTAAAAAATTTAGGCTCTTAAATACAAAATGACTACATTAGGACAAATGTTTTCACAAATGAATTGGTCAAGTAGCATTTAAATAAGCTTTTGACATTCTTCTTCACACGGTCAGAAAAAGGTGCTACAATTATATGTTCTGCAAATGTTTGGGATATGCTGGGGGGCTGATAGAGATTTTAATTTATTTTAATTTGTGTTCAGTTAGACTTTTCATGCAGAAATGGTAAAGCTTTTGTCAAGGAGTCATTTTGTTCTCACTCAGAATAACTCTAGGATTTGTCTGACCTAGTGATTCAGAGACAGGCCTCAGGGTTGTATCCAGAATAATGTACTTCTAATGCTACATTCTTGTTGTAGATATAATATATGACATGGTATGTATTTGATTCTTTGAATTAATGTGGACTGCCTGTAATTATTATATTTTAATGCTTAGTTTTGTCAGGCCTTTTTTTATGATTCAGATACCTACACTTTCATTGTGACTGTATCATCACTGCAGGAAAATTAATGAAAGGGAGTGATAAGAATTCACAGTATAGTGTATTTATGTGACACGTTTCTCATTTATATTTAGGGCTCTGAGTAAATGCCCTTGGTGGGGCTATGATTGGATAAGACATCACAAAGGCCTCTAATCTGATGAAGGAAATTAGATTCTTAGGGGACAACCCATTAAACATATAAAGAACCCCTTTTTTATACTGTAGGGAGGGAGGGGATAAACTGGGTTTGTCGCAGATAAATTGTTAAGTAACTAGGTCATACCCTTCAATGCACACTGAATCAATTTCCGATCTCGACTGCAGTGCTGCTAGCCTTAACGTGAAGCACATTCACATTAATGCGAAGCAGACACGTAAAGATCCACTCAGGTGGGCCCGTCTGCGTTGGCCGTGGCGTGCTGTAGCCTGCAGTCACTGTGCCACCGCTCCGGCGCGGCCCTCTCCAAACCGTCCCCACGTGTCATCGCCCTGCCACGTCGAGTATAGATATGCCAATCCTGTCATGGCCTTCTCTCGCGGGAACAAGCCTGGAGTTCATTTGGAGCTTTTGTTGCGGCCGAGTCGATTGTTCTGCTACATGGGGTCCGGGGTGGTGCGCTGGGCCAGAACCCTGCTCTCTCACCGCGGGAGTCCCCCTAGCTTCAGCCTGCCTGGGACTGAAAGCAGCCCGCCACGGACATCGCTCACGTCTCAGAAAAAAACGGGTACAATAAGCCTCCCCTGCACAGAGAAAAAGACTGACAGGTCTCTGAATGGGGCGTGAAGTCTGAATAGGCAACACATAAAAAAGGGTAATGGGTGGTCCCCGTGTGTCCCTGATTGTACAGTAGGGGCAAAAAAAACGCAGCCCGAGAAACATTCATGCTCTGTCACCCTCCACAATGACCTGCGAAAATGACATTTTGTGAACTTCCTGGACGTTCTGGACACTTCCTGTGAACACCTTTGGTGAAAATCTTTTTATTCTGTGGTTGCTTTTATTGGTCCGTCACTCAGTCAGCTGAGTCCTTTTTGTGTCTGTGCATAAACTGGTAGATTCTTTCAATTTTATCCCAAAACATCTACTTCCACTCTGATAACTCTAAACTCTCAAATTCTAATGCCTATAAGAATTGTAAATCTATATTTATGTATCATATTTGTAAATCTTTAAATATTCAGTACTGATTCTAATACTGTATGACTGTGCTTAGTTGCACATAACTTTGATTTCATTCCTTTGAGTGGGGCAGCTGAATATGGTGTCACCAGTAGTTACCACTCCTTTAGTGCCTCTCATCCATATGAGACTGGTTCAGATCAGTCTGGCCAGTTTCAGCCCTTGGGTAGAGTTTATATTCGGTTCCCCAGATGCCTCAGTCTCCCAGTCATACCCACATGAGTGCTATGCGTTATGCCCTCCATTCATTGTGTATGGCCAGGGAAAAAAAACACACCCCTGTGAGATGTTAGGGTGTTGGGGATCATCTGTCAGCCTTCTGCCTAATGCCAGTGCTTTCGCAGGCTTCTCTTCCCTATACTGTTCTATCAGTTGTATCGTCAGCTCAGCATCCTTTCAGTTACCTGCTATCCTAAGGGGCATGATGTGGAATTTGTTACAGATTTTACAGATTTTACTATTAAGACAGGGGAGATAAAATGAATCTACTTTCCCTAATCTGCTTCACTCTCTACCGTTCATGCCAAAAAAATTAATTTATGTTCTGCATGTGGGGAAATCTCTGGTCAGCAAGAGGACTCACCCAACATTTCAGATACCAGGAATAATAGAGATTAAAAGCGAATTTACGAGCTGTGAGGCAAGGAGGTGGGAAAACGAAGAAGCAAATGAAGGCAAGGTGCTGGGAGAGACCTGCGTAGCTTTGCAGTACAGGAGGAGCTGGGAGACTGTAACATGGATGGTCCAGATGAGGGTGGTAATGAAGACCACCTGGCCTGAGGATAATCCCTTGACAATCGTCCACTGAAATACCTCATGGAGCCATGCCATTGGACTTAGACAGTGTGGGATTTAAAGCAGGCCTGGGAACTGTTTTTTTTTTTGCATTCAAAAGGGTCCCACAGACTTTAGTGCTGTGAATCTGGGTTAGACTGAGGTTCATGCTTACAATTACCAGCGCATTCCACTAGGGTAAAGATTGGGAGACAAGTTGACCAATTATTAATACGTTTTAGGACTTTCAGATTTTGCAGAGAAATGCTTACAAAGTGTCACTTACATGCTGATGACACCATCTTACAAACCACTCCTTATATACACATACATGGAGAGAGTTAAATAAATATTGACTGGAAAAAAGATCTCACTTTCTGGTAGTCAAGAATGTGGCCAAGTTAAAAAAGATCAGATGATACAGTACATTGATGCTTTAACTTCATGATTAAGGATCTTATCTTTTTCCCATTTGCAATGGCAGTTACTTTAACTTTATACAGATGGTTCTTTTCCAGAATGCTCACATACATTATGTACTGTAGGGCCCCTTGTAATAAGATATGTCTGGTCTCTTGTTAATTGCATTTATATTGAAAAAATATGAAACTGCTGACATTGTTTTATCTGAAGCAATTGGAGTGAACGAATACCTCAGCTGGGCTAAAGGAAAATGGAAGTAATCCATTTTTATTTACTTTTATTTCACCAACTTTAAATCACACACACATGTGCACACACAGAGATAATGTGATCAAATAAACCGCACAGACTGGCCGTCTACACATTTTGTCAGATATGAGAACTGGACACAGTATAAAGAGGCTATGCACCGGTTTCCACTAGCTAAAGGCAATTCAGGTATTGGAGCAGAAAAATAACCAGTGCACAACAGGCCCATGGCCCATGACAGCGCTTTATTCCAAGTGCAGAAAATTGATTTTCTCTGCTAAGGTTCTGGGAGTCCAAATGGAAACCTTGTTTTATTTATGTCTTACATTAATACCACACAGGTAAAATTCCCTATCAGCTCTGGCTGGTCAAAGAGATACGCAAAGTGTAGAAGCTGAACAAATATAGCAAAAGTATTTGAGCAATCTTATCTTAAACATTCAAAAAACTTAACACTCAGGACCAAGCTTTGCAGGACAATACTACCACTGGTGCCGTCCCGTTTCAAAGGTAAAGTTCTGAGAAATGGCATGTTTGCTGGAGGGTCCAGGTTAGCATCAGGGAACACCCTGGCAGCAGTGGCCCAGACAGGGCAGAAGCTGAGGGGAAGAGGCAGCCGCTCTGATGTTAAGCGTGCTCCACACTTATCAGGGGCTTAAACAATAATCCTTCAGCCAGAAAAGGGTCAGTTAGTGGCTGGCAGAGCCGGCTGTGGGAACTCTGGTGTCTCTCACCCTTCTTCAGGCCCACGTCAGCATAAATTGCAGTGTCATCTGACATCAGACACACATAGCACGTATCAGGTAGGATGTGTCGGTAAACACCCGCACGGATAAATGTGTTTGACACGCTGAGGTGTGTGGCATAGTAGTAATGAACCCAGTGGTTGCCAGTTTGATTCTCTGGTGGGGCACAGATGCACCCTTGGACAAGGTGTGTGATAGGAGGCTATTTCTTTACATGACCTCTTTGGTGACCTGAGACACAATAGGCAATGTGTCATCCTCTAATTTAGTGTTTTGTCAAATTGTGGCTTAATTATTACCTTATTTCTCGGAGTCTGGGCAGTGCAAACTGACTTCAATTAACACTGAAATAGTTCATAATATGCTTTATATTAAAGTACTTGTAATTTCCATCAAGACCAGTTAAAAGCAGAACAGTACAAGAGTACTTTTTTACCTTCAAGGTAGCATGTTTCATGTCAGTGTTACCCAAGCTGTCAGTATGTTTTCTAGAGAGGTTACAGAGTTATTCTTAGCGTACCAGCTGTACCTCCCTTCTCACTGTCCTCTCTGTTAATATTTAAAGCTATGTTTGATTCGTGATTTACACTACATGCTCCAAAATGTTCAGTGAAACTGTATGTCAGCCTGCAAGCAGACACACCTATTTTACTGGCAGCCATTCGAATATTTATGGCAAGAAGAGATTCCCTCAGCCAGCTGTACGCTATTATATCCAATTATGAAGGAGGCCTGAAAACCTGCTTATACTCAGCGGACGAGGCATTGCCTAAGATGGGCCATGAATTCTGGGATACGGGACACTTGGTCCAAGTTCTCATTGGGTGCTCTGTTTCTATTTTGGTGCACACATAGAGTGGCAGTTGTCTTGCCAGTGAACCTAACAGTGTTAACAAGCTGAAACAACAATATGAATGGCAAAGATCAAATGCAGCATTATGGCAACCAATCCTGACTGGTTATCATTACAGCCTAATAAAACAATATGTGCTTTAGGAAACTTGCCTGCTCTTACCCCGACAAAGCCCAAATAAACAGTGGTCAGAACATACAGTAACATCTACAAAGGCAGCAGGCGATGCCAGTAAAGTTGTTGTAGTCAGAGTAACATCTCCATAGACAAAAAGGGGTTTGAATGAAGCTGGAGTAATGTCTCCATAGGCGACAAGGGATGGGAATGAAGGTGCGGTAGCAGGTACACTCCGTGATCCATGAGAAGGGGCCTTATTTAAAGCCACTGACCCTGTCAAAGTGACCCCTCAGGGGCACGTGTTTCACTGGAGGCCATGGGGGAAATTAAAGAGCTATTGCCCGAGAATCAGGCAGCTGCTGCCTCAAACCTTATGTTTCGCAATGAAACCCGATAAGACACACAGGCTGAGATCCTCGGCTGGATCGTATGGCAGACAGCTTGCTGGATGTATGAGAACCCACCATGTATGTTTCTCATTTTAGTATAGGCATTCTGAATGAGAGAATAGCCAGTATGTCCATAGGTTGAATGAAAATGTATTGTGTTGTAAGACATACAAATAATGCAATTTGCTAAAAAGATGAACACTTGTAACACAAGTACCGAGCATATTTTTTCTGTCTGTTCCAGCTCTGGAGGAGCCCCAGAGCCTTGGTGTAACAGTGTAATAAATCCTTCCTTTCAGACACTACAGCCGGACTGCTCATACTCCTCAGCATTTTCCCCCATCAACTGCATTAACGCAGCAAACGTATACAGAAAGCCGCACTGGAAGGTGGATCTGGGTATGTTTTCATAGAATGGAATGGCAGACAAGAGAAGAATTTCAGCTTCAAGAAGGGTTTGACATTGCATATTTAGGCAGGAAACCCTGAATTTATTAGGGCTTTTCTTTGTAGGCCACACCCCCTACAGATGGACCCATGAGATGATTGGATGTTAGGGGATTAAGATAAAACAGTTAAGCAGTGAGAGAATAGGACAATACTTAGTATTTTATTCTACAAAAATGTCATTTTAAAAGTGAGTCATGATGTTGGTTATTTTGTCACAAAATGTAGACTTTCAGTCCTTGGCTTTTTTTAACCAAGCATGCATTGTATATTTTACCACGTCAGAGTGCTAAGAGGTGAAGGAAACATTCCCACACCTGTCCAAAAACAGTAACTTTTGCTGGGCAATCAGGTGGCTTGTTCTGGGAAGCTCCTACACTAGTATCCAGCTCTGTGAAATTTTCCTTAATTTGTTCACAGATGAAATAAATTATATATGGGAGTAACTCATACACCTGGGATTATGAAAACATGTTTGCTGTAATGGTAGTCTAATTTATCTACTCATGGGGATAAATCATTTGTTTTACTTTCCTTACAGCTGTTTACACACACGCGCACACACACACACACACACACACACACACACACACACACACACACACACACACTCACAGTCACAATCATACACACACACTCACACACACACACATACTGCCCTCCCTGGGTAGAGGGAGTAATATGTCAATAAGACAGGTGGATGTGTCTTTGTAATGTGTTTTTTCAATTGTGAGCATATACAACTTTTACCATAAACATTATTTCCTGCTATCAAAACGCTAGCTGTCAAGCCATTCCTCTCTTGGAAAGGGAAAAAAAGATAATAGTAGTTTTTTTTCCCTCTTTTTGAGGGTCAACCATGACATCATGAATCAGGGCAGTGACAATACATGGTGACAGGTGTGAGAGCTGTTTTGACAGCATTTTAAAGCCGTCCTCTGGCAATGCTGTCTCCAGGGCCGGGGCTAACAATGGTCCTCAATAAGCAGGAAAAGAGATGACAGAGTGGTGTGTTTAAACGCTTTGGAATTTGCGGCTGATGAAGCACAGCACGAAGCTGAGCAGAAGCTTCCGGGACCTAATCTGGAGACACAAGCTAACACAGGTGGATGGGCTCAGGAACAGGTCACAGGAACACGCTATTGGACAGCTGAGTTTGGTCGCCGTATTAGTCGCATATAACACATTGCTTCTGATTCATGTGTTTATCGAAAGATGCCAACAGTTACCTCAACAATTTAGAAGTCTACCGGTACCATGGGTCCCTGAATAAAGGTTACGCCTAAGAGCTTGATATTTTACGCTTCATTTCTTCATAAATTATGCTGTTTTCATTCAGAAGAACTAATAATTACAGTAATTATTATAATCAAATAATTACAGTTCCCAAACATGGAAACATTCACATATCTCCACTGAGTCATTTAATAACCTTCACGTATTATATTTGGGACATGAGGCTTACTTAATGTAAATAATATTCTCATATAATTCTCCTGTTTCGACAAGACATTACTCAACCATTCACACAGTTCCTTTTCATGTCAGCAGTAACGTTGTTACTGTATACTTAGGCAAAGGATGCCAGACTTTTTAAGTAGACAGAATATGAATGAGGAAAAAATACACACACTCTGTAGTTGCAACAGAGTAAGGTATGAAAAGGTTATGATCCACTGATCTACACAATATCTTTAGACACAATGATATCAGTGCTATAATCTCAGTTTAAACCCAATGAACCTAAGAGGCTCTAGGGCTGTTTAAACTCAAGGACAGACTTTGCTCCTGTTAGGATGTTAGGGAGGGGGAAGCCTAACAACACTCTCTATATACTAATTAAAAATGAAGGATACTTTTAAGAATTTTTGAGTTAACATGTAACGGTAGACCTTTTATATACGATATTCTGAGCATCATGTATTACACTGTGATTATACTGTGAAATAAAAAGGACCTAGCTTCAGATTCATGGATGTTACATTGTGAATTATCACAAACAGCTGGGGGGTGGCTACTGTGTCTTACACTAATGTGAATATTGTATCTTAACTGACATACTTTCATCATGTTTTCAGAAGCAATGCCAATGATCAATTTGAGCAAAAGGTCAAAAGATAGAAAGAATGACACTGGGGTGTTCACTGAAAAACAAGCACAAACTGTTTTCTACTGCCATTGGAATAGACACTGTACCATTTTCTCAGTGGCAAGCTACATTTTTTCAGTCCCATAAATATCTTCAGCAGTCAAATACAGTATTAGGAATAAAAAAAAATGTCTTAAGAAAAAAACCTTCAATTCACTGGACTCCACTCACTTTGATGATTTCATATCTATTGGGTTTTCCTTGCTGAAGACTGAAAAATGGTCCCTCTCTTGAAAAGGAAATATGAATTAACTATAGACCTTTTTCTGTGGACAAATTAAAACTGTTTGGTAGAAAGTATACATGGTATAATCCAGTCCTGGATGTATCTTGCAACACATATTTACAAAGGCTATGTTTACACTAACATGGATCATGCTCCCTTTATGAATAGTGTAAATGTTTCTTCTTCTACCTCAGATTCTCTTAAGATGGGAGGGATATTCACTCGAATACATTGTCCATAAAGCTTTATTCCTCTGTAAATGAAATGTTTTCCATTGTTTCATACACGCACAATATCCATATGATCACAAGAGCAATTTAAGAACAAGGGCAAGGCCAAATCCTCACTCATTTGCTGCTTTGGTAGATTGAAAAATTGATATTGAGAAAATTATATATATATATATATAATATACATAGTGTTCTGCGGTTGAAGGTGGTGAGCAGAAGAGTTTCTGTGGTTCTGAAGCTGTTATTGGCTATTTGGAGGTGTCATCACCGAGCTACAGTCCAGTGGCTAGAATTCTGTCCTCTCTCAAGCATGCAGCATTGCATCCGGTGGCCTTGCAGAGGGATGCCCTCTGGGTCACCCAGGCCAAGGGGCAGGAGAAGGGCACTCAAGGGTGTTCCATCATTACACAACAAGGTTTTCAACATGTGGAACTCATCAACACAAAACAGTAGTTTGTTAACGTCATTGTTATTTGATCTGTAAAGAAGTGACCTCCATATGCTGATAATTTAGAGGCTGTTTAGTGGCATGACTTTGCCATAGTGTATGTCCCAGATGTCACAGAAACAAACTATTATCAGCACACCAAACATTTAATAACAATGAGTAAATAGAAACGTAGATCTAAGTAGTGAGCATTGACATGATTAGGTCCATTACATTTACCGCCTTTGTTACTGAGCATGGTGGTGTTAGACCTGATGTCAATGCTCATCTTAGGTCCTGGTCTATTTCAAATTGAACCTCTGAGACCCATATTTGAAGAAAAGTATCCATCAGTTCAACAAATTACATGAATTACACAAGTCCAATCAATGACAAATAGCTCATTTGCTTTCAGAATTGAAGAACTATAATTCAACACATCTAACAAGGTAAAAACCAGAAAAGTGGAGAGTTAATACAGTGTTAATACAGTGCTGTACAGTAACATTTAAGACCCACATGGATACCTGCACAGGGGATGGTGCTATAAGTTCCTGGGATTTAGGGGGAATCATGAAAAGTCAGCCAGGGTATGGCACCGAGGGTGAGCAGTCACCCAACACTGTTACTTGGAACAAGCAGAATAGTCTTTTTGGATTCCGAGGCTAATTTAGCCGCTGAGATCCGGCTTTTGCTGATTTAACACAATCTTTCACACAAATGTGAGGGACGTTGGACTGGGGAAAGCACTGGCTTGGGTCCCAGGTGGTCAGGAGGAGGCAGTGGGCAATGCCAACCCAAGGCTTCCCCTAACACAGCTACGCTTACCCGAGACACAGTAATGCCAACAGTGACCGATAACTGAAACAGTCAAAGACCATTTTTGGGAATCAGACCGGATGACATCAAAATCTGCAGTTAAAATGGCCACAAGACTGCATAAGACTTCATCAACCAATTTGAAAATGTCATGACAACATCTGTATACCCAGAAAGGTTTCCTTTTGATCAGGGGCCAAACAATAACATCCATCAAATGGCAGTGTGTGTGTGTGTGTGTGTGTGTGTGTGTGTGTGTGTGTGTGTGTGTGTGTGTGTGTGTGTGTGTGTGTGTGTGTGTGTGTGCGAGAGTGTGTGAAAGTACATGTGTGTCTCTGTGTAATACATTTTAAAAACTTGACCAACATAGAAAAGAACAAGTTTGGGTTAGGGGTTTAAATTTAGTTTAACAGGTTAATGTTGACTCCTTTTTCTGCTCCTGAAAGCTCATCTGACCACATTGATATAAAGGTGTTTTGATCAAATCCGAAAAGACCTCCAGAGACGGCATAATTCAATGGCCCTGCTAAAGGATTAAACGGGTGAATAACACACCAGGGAGGCACTGCAGTGGGATGAACATAGAGATAATTTTCATATGAAAAAAGATCATATCAACACTTGCTGGCTTATTCAGTCCACTACAATATATTCATTTATAGATGTGAAGCACTCTTCAGGTGTGCACGGTTTAAATGCTTCGGCCCCCGCTGAAAAATGCATTGCCAATACCTCTCGTATACGGATGTGCATGCAACCAGATTGCCAAAATCCATTCCATTAACTTACCTCTTAGATATATAATTTAAATATGATAACACGTTATACATTTTACATATTTTAACTTTAGGAAACACATTTGTGTAATACGCTGAATGAAATGCAACCACTTTTGTAGTAAAAGAGTGATACATGTGATCGTCTAATGCTGCCGGTGCTTGTGTTCTGCAGGTCAGATATCTAAGGGAAAACACTAATGCAATAATAATGAAGGCTTCCGGAGATGTAATGCACAAAGGACACCGAATCGAATTAGGCACAATACCCCGACACTGGTGCGCGCTCACATGAAAAGACCATAGTCTCTCAATCGTCCATTTGATCGGCGCGAGGCCGTACGTGCACAATGGGCACGCGGTTATGAACTCGCTTCACGGGACAATTAACTGAGCTATTGACTCACACTCATTTATCAGTCATTATAATAAACTTGTTTTTGTTTGTTTTATCCAGCGATAGTATCTTGGCATGAAACACGAGGGTTAGCTAATGCAGTATTGTTAACCTGCATAGATTGTATTAAGAAACTTTGCTAACAAACATTTATTTAGAATGCTGCCAGAAGTCGCTGTATTGGCAGGCATTGGCAGGTCCAGTGCACAGCACAATGCAGATTATAGCCCCGTTCCAATGCGATACTTTAAAACCTTCACTTTTTATGGTATAACCCTGTCATAAATGGTGATGAGCGTGCAACTTTCAACAAGAACATAGAAAAGCAGATGTTTCACTCTAAAACAACAATCATTTTGATTTCAGTTTTTCCTTTCCACGAGTGTGACTCCGCAGACCAAATCTGTCCAACTTTGTATGTTGGAAACTAAAGCTAACTCGTGATTGGTTTACAAGGCCGGAGGCGTTCCTACGTTTGATGTTGGCTGCAGCCAGGGGAGCCGGGGGTGTTCTATGGATGGCTAAGGAAAAGTGTAGTTGGCACAGATCGCGTCTTTGCGTAGACATAGATTACATATGCCCAGTAGTTTGGAATGTATTGTTAATTGTACGTGTTTACAAAAGACTGTGGACGCCTTCTTAGTAATGCAATGAGGACAATGCACTTTGCGAGATTTGTGCTGCACAGAGGCTCCATAGATCCCACGACCTGTTGCTGACAATCCGGGGAGAAGGAGGGGGGAGAGCCGCTTGAAAAGGTACTGCCCTGGAGACGAAAGCCGTGGTTTCTTCGTTGAGGAAATCATGCAGTTTGCAATCTGGCTGGTTGGACTAATGTGTCATCTCTCAGCACTCGTCTGGAATTCACTGGAATATCGATTGCACCCCAAGCAAGGTACGTGCCTTTTTTGAGTGAGCGAGGAAATATTCCAATACTACACAGTCTGAGGGGAAAAAAATGAACAGGTGGTAATGGCGCTGTCGGGTCAACTCAGTTTGTAAAATTAAAGTAGGCTACGAATGCTTCAGTGTAGTGTATAACTTGCCAGCCGGAAATCTACTAAATAACGTAGTGAAACAGCGTTGTTTTACAGTCCTGACATGAACCTTGGATTTGATGAAAAGTTGCTAAGTAGAGTTGCAGTGTGGTTGGACAGAAAGCTGCAATTAGCGTGTTTGTGTTTACTTAAACTGTTTTAATGTTTGTGTTTGTCTTTTAGAACGCTTCATCAAACAGTTGTCATCTTATGAAATTATCACGCCGCTACGTATAAATGACTTTGGAGAAACTTTTCCACACACTCTGCACTACAGGAGGAAACGGAGGAGCGTGGATGCTGATTTTTCGAGTTTACGGGCGCACTACAGAATTGATGCTTTTGGACAGCGCTTTCACCTCAATTTAACAGCTGATTCCGGGTTCATTGCCCCAACATACACAGTAACACACCTAGGAGCGGAATACAGCAACGCAACAGACTCCCAGCAAGACGGCACTGATATGAGGCACTGCTTTTTCAGTGGTCATGTCAACGCTAAAAGTGAATTCCCGGCAGTCTTCAGTCTATGCACTGGCCTTGTGAGTATTACTTTTTATTTACCCAGACGTTTCATGTCCTTATAACACCGCAGAAATGTCTTTCAGTTATCAACGTTTCCGAGCATTCCGTTGATGTCCATCATTATCGTCTGAGCACGTGAGGTTCATTTCAGTGCAATACAAGCATGTGTCGTTCTATATTTTTCATTCACCGGAGAATGCACGAGCCAACAGAGACCCGGTAGTGCAGCCCACATTTTATGCAGTTCCCAAGTGTCATTCTGAAGTTGTGCTGATGTGTTGAAATATACCTGACAGATCCCCGCAGTCCGTACATCGGTGAGGACATTTTTTTCAGAAAGTTGTCTAAATGAATTGCCTTTATACCTGCTGAGAGTACATTTCAGTGCACCAAGAATGGTCAAAGGACATGGATGGCATAGCCCTCCACCCCCCTCTTTACCAATGAATTATCCAGCTCAGTGCCTGTTCAGTATATACGTAAAGTTAATATTTTGTTGCATTACATTCCAGATCTTGCCTTGATATTTATTCTATATGAATATCCAATGGGGAGGTGCACAAAATTATTTTACCAGGTCCTACAATAATATGTATGTAAGATTAATGTATAGTTACGAGAAAGGAGCATCTGATTCTGTTGAAATAACTAACAGCTCAGGGGGAATTGATAGTGGCAAGTGTAAGTAGGTATTTGGATTTTATGAATGGAAACACGTGGCTTTTTGTTGTTTAAGCTGGGAAAACATATCTGTTTTTTCAACAGAAGTGAGAGGTCATATGACGAACCAGTCTACCTCACTTTATGATGTCATTTATTTTGGTTGTCACTCATAGCTGAATCTGGCTGGCTGTTTTTCTTACTGTGGCAGAGCAGTAAAAGGTTTTGAAAGTCATTATTGCAGAGTGTTTGCATTTATGTTATATATGTCATATTTTATGTTGTCTTAAATTGCCTGAAAGATGCAGTCTGTAATACACAGTACATACATTTCTGACTTTTGGGGCTCTCAGAATTGTAGGCTGCGTACTTTCCTTCAAACTATGCCACAGATTTGTTTAGGTTCCATGTCAACATATTGCATTGAATCCTGTGTGAAAGCACAAATGAGATTGCGTTTTTCTAAGGATGATGTCATGGGTCAGATGAGGTTATAGGAGCAGGGAAAGGGCAAGTTAACCTTGCCTTCATGGTCTCCTTCTGATCACATGTGTGCTTTGCAGTGGAATAGACCCTTGCCTTGGTGGGTGGTGCATCAATGGCCTCCCTCTCATTTCAGGTATGCAGTTTGTTGGGCCCTGGGTGGCGACAATATCAAATACACCACACCGTGAGATTGTATGTGTTTTATATAAGCATCACTTGAGTCAGCTTTAGTGAATGTTTTTTTTTTTTTAAACAAATTTCTGATAAAAATGCCCTTTTTGCATGTGTCGTTTTCTTTGAGAGTATGTTTTTCTCTACTTCACTATATATGTTCATTTGAGTACAGTAGTTGTATTCATCACATATTTTTTCCAGACTGCTAAGCCAGTTCCTAAGAATACTTTTCAGTGGCAGTCTAATTAGTGCTAAAGCGCTAAATCTTTGATCAAATACTTTAAACATTGCTGTAGGTTGCATTTGAACGCTTACACGTATTATTCCAATCAGCATGGCCTCGCAGATAAATTACAAGACAACAGAAAAAGAATGGATTCATGTTGCACCGTGTTATTTGGCAGAATGTATGGTTACACCCTGAATAATAATGGGCGTTTTAAATCCTCCCAGAATTAATTTCTGGAACACTTGAACTTTAAACACTGAAGCCTGCCTGCCAAGTCTGAGTGTTCATGTGATGAGGTCATTATGCACTTATGACAGAGCCCCAAAACAAGAGGTCATTTTGGGAACCCAATTCAAATGAGATAAAAAAAACATCAGTGATGAACAATCTCAAGTCACAATGTAACAATAACAATGAGAGATTAAATTGTGATGCATAGAAAATGCCATGTCTTCTTTCCCCTTCTTTTTAACAGTCATGTGACAGCCACATGAGGGTTAAAAGATGAGACATACAGCCTATTGTCCTTTTGACAGAGGTCATTCAGTGTTGTCAAGGTCTACGAAGAGTATCCCTAGGCTCTAGTGAGTGTACTGTACGAATAGGGAAATGCCTCCACAGGGGACTGTTGGGAAGATGTCGAGGAATCACGATTTCTCGTGTGGGAAAGTTTTTGTTCTGCCAGGGCTGGTACCCTTGGTTCACACGACAGCAGAGCTATATGAAGCTTCTGGGTTCAGGCAAGACAGAAGGTTCATAGTGTGATGCAGTCCAGCAAACACAGCCAAGTGATGAATGCCTGTGCAAAGATCAGGCGTTGGACTCTTTTATACTTTGTTTGACTTGAGAGATTTATACACGCTTTGCCAAAAGCCTGAGTCGGTTTCCTCACTCCCTAGACAAAGGCAAAGTTGTTAATGGTCTCAATCGTGCTTCTAGTGGAAGTCAAATCTCAAGGTGTATTTCAGCACCCAAATGTGAACAGCAGCCATTGTGTTTTCCGTTCGTGCAAGGGTGAGGCTTTGATCGCTTTTGCCAAGCTTAGAAATTAGGGTTGGGCTTTTGCTTCCTGAATCTCGTTTGCTGTCCCACTGTGTGATCCTGAGTTTAGAGTCCAGCATAGTGTAGGAAGAATGGCTGAAAAGACATGTAACATCTGCAGGAAATATGTGATGGATCTTTATAAATATTATCTGCAACTCTGAAGGTTTACTGATAAGCAGCAGGGTTCATAAGCTAAGACTTGAGCTGAGCACCTAACTTGGACTTCTTCTGTAAATATCCATCTTTATGGATGATGTGTACATTGCCCTGGAGAAGGGCATGTGATAAGCAAATAAGGTAAAATAAAATATCCTGCAAAAGATCTCTTTAGGAAAGAACATCAGCCACTCCAAATAACCCAAGACAAGTCGTCCCAACTGTGTCACTGCTGACATGTCGTCCCTGATTCAACAATTCATTACTGTTTGACAACTGTAGGTTACATCTCAGGACATGATCCTTTTTTGTTTTGGAAAAATGGCCGTTTATAAAGGGGGGATTGTGATGTGATTTTTTCCCCTTCCATGGTTCCCCGCTTGCTGAGATAGTAATGGAAATACTGTGCCTAGAATGAATTGCATTCCAGGCTGCTTATATCCTGTGTCCATATGAAATTACCACATACACAGCCCTGTCCCCAGTGTTGAGTGAGGGCTTGTTAACATAAGAAGCTTAGCAAAGGCTTCAATTGGCAGATCGATATTTGGATTTTGCTGACAGCAGTCACAGCCTGTCATGAGATCAGCCATGACTTCTAAAGGAAGCCTAGCAAAACACCAAGGCAGCACATAGAATTCTATGAATAGCATATGAGAGATATTTAGTAATAATTGTACACATTTTTGTAAATAGTGAAAAAACACACAAACTGAGAGCTTTAATTATCTTCATTTGTAATGCCTAATGAATGCCAGTGCAATGGTGCTATGATTTGTGAGTGACAGAGCCTTGTGGCTGTTTTTTTTTCCATAAACGTTCTAAGTGTGTGCCTTTTGACTTTGTTAATAACTGGTTGTAAGAACTCCATGAACAATTCCTTGAAATATTATTCAACCACAGGACAAATGGAGAGGAACTATTGTCTCACAAATGTGTATGTGATATTTATTAACACAGATCAAACATGTGTGGCTTCTATTTGCCCTCTCCCATTGACAGGAGTCCTGTAAATTATGTCTGTTGTGAAAGAAATGAGAAGATCATCTTCCATATTGCTGAACGGTGCCCAGAAAGAAAGTTATCCTGTCACAAAGATTTCTTTTTTCAAGTGCTTCACTGATTACCTAACAAGAGACTGGCATCCATTACATAACACAATGATTTCACAAGTAATGAATATTTTCAATATCATTCTTTCTCTCTTGTCATTTATTTGTAGAATCAGGCAATATAATGCACCGTGAACAATGATATAATAGTGACACTTCTGCCCCATATGACTGTCCGCCTCATCAGAAATGCATTATGGAATTCAAGATCATAGTGGGCCTGCACTGTCCACTTCATCAACAGTGAGATCACAGAAATGCCATTTTCAGGTGTTGTGACTGGTATTGGTATGTGCTGTTGCTGTTACTTTTAATCAATAGAATTTCCCTTAATATTGATTTGTTGATGTTTGCCTTCCCCTTTGTCTCTTTCAGATTGGAACATTTAAGACCCACAGCGGCGAATATTTTTTAGAGCCACTGATGAAGTCAGATGGTGAGGAGTATGAGGACGAGCACAGCAAACCTCACCTAATGTACCGACACGAGAGGAAGGAGCAAAGTCCTCCAGGCAACCGCACTGAGCCCTGTGCAGCCACAGGTGGGAGCAGATGTCGGCCTTCTGCTGGGCTGGTTTTTAACACCGGTCCTGCTTTGTCTCAATGTGTATATTGTTTCCACAGTCTTTGTGCAGCTGCCGTGATTGCATGCACATGATATGCAGCTGCAATCATTGGCAGTATGGTTAACATCGAAACTGAGGTCTTGATTTTTGAATCGCGTTGAAATCCTTTAATGAAAATATAGCTGCTAATGAAGTCCAGGATTGCTTCTGGCATGCCTTCATTGATATTTTTCAAGCATTTGCTCCCAGAATTGAAAAATCGTTCCTCCTAAGTCTGTGTGAAAAAAATTGAGGCCCTGTGTTGAATTGGGTATTTGAATTCCTTTTCATTTGAATTTTTATAGCCCTTGCCTCTTGGCTGAGGAGCAGACCACAAAAAGAATCCTTAGCCCTCAGAGATCACCATGGCACGGAGCTCAAAAGATCACTAGAGGCCATCTTTGTGGGCGGCCTTTGTGCTGACGTGATAAATCTTTTATCTGCAGGGCGCTTGATTTGCTTGTTGTCTGAACTTGTCATCTTGCATTGTTAGCTAGCAGTATCAATGGTGTGCGCTAAGGGTTGGAGTAGTTTGGGTGACCTTTTGGTCTTGGCTGATATCCTTGTTAACATGCTCTCTTTTCATGTATAGAGTCTGTGTGGGGCAAAAACGGCTTCCCACAAGGCATTGTCACTTTCCCCATAATTAACTAAATCTTGATAGTCTCAGCTATGCTCTTTAAGTGTTTGAACGATCCTGTTCTTATATTATACCGGGGTAGTGTCTATAAAATAACCAGCCTTGGGTGTTTTTTGGTGAGACTGTGTCTGGGTAAAGATGGGGGTCACTTTAATTTTCCCTTGTGAGTTACCATATTGTGTGGATCTATGAGAGGTTGTAGGTGCAGTGTTTTGAAAGTATCTCTGAAATGAATGGCACTGAAATAGGAAATGCCTCCATAGGTTCCAAGTCATTGTGGTAAGGATAAGATAGGGCAGGAGAGGACACCTGCAGCCATCATCAAAGTGTACCATCTACACAATGAAGGGGGATTAAAAGAGATTTAACTAGGGTAGTAGGTGTCCCCACACAGTGGTTCCAAACTCCATCAGATACTACCCTCTTCAGATGCACTGATAAAACAGACTCTTTGAAGGGTAGGTCTGCATCATGCTCCTTTAGACAGAACTATGCAAGCAGTGTCACTATCTTGTCTTTGACCTTATTATGTTTTTCCTGCTTTTCGAAGACAGATGACAACTTCCGTTTGTTAATATAGATTGCATTGTAAAAATGGAAGAAATTAAGATGTCAAATTGCAAAGATGCTGTCCTCTTCCAGGGGTTAAGTGGTCAGAGGAAACCATAAAGCTGTCCGTTTCCCTCCCTCCAGCACAATGTAATTAGTGGTTTGTGTGGTTTTGAATCTCACAGCTGACATGGGTGGTGTTGCTGTTTTGAAACCAACGTGCAGTAACTAGGTCATGAAGAACATACAATGCAAAGTTATACTTGCTTACCTCTTCAAAGTGCTAACATAGGCTTCCTGTTGCAGTTCTGATCTATTCACTTTTTTACTGTCACTGGATAGTAGCAGGAAGTGTATTAAAACCACACATGCCATTGGAAGTCCAGCTTGCCTTTAGTCAGGCTTCTTTGATTTTTGCACTTGGAGATGTGCTGCCAGAGGGCTTGCTTGCTTTGCATCTGTGATCATCACTCCCCCCCCTTTGTCTCTGCGCCCCGAACCAGACGTTTCAGACCATGACTTCAGTCAAACAGCGGACAAGCACCAGTGAGATTCGGTGTCTTTGACCAGTGAGCTGCACAGAGGATCAGCACGCTATCGACATGCCTGGCCTGGTTGGCCCCACTGAAATATGGAACCGTTTGGTGCAGCTTTAATTGCTTAAAATCAAAACGGCTTGTACAACACTTGGCCACTGTCAGAGCACCACGACAGGAAGTGGAACGTTGTGGGTTGGGAAATTTTGTTCACTTTCGCAAAGGTTTTTTTAAAAAAAAGATCAAAGTTAAAGATGAATGCCAGGCATTGGTCTAGACTGGAGCTACCTCAGCTATGTTTTAGGTAGTTCAGCGAGAGTTTCTGCCCAAAAAGTCTCACTTCCTTGACTTTCCCTGCCTCTCTACACCTCTCTGTGGATTGGGGACCACCTGAGCAGATAAGAGGGCTATAAACTGTAGGCCTTCCTCATTCAGACCATGGTGCATTTAAGTAAATGCTCTTAGAGACAGGGACTCACGCCAAGGAGTGAGAGTGTTTTTTCGGGTGGACCACAATCCATAAAGGACCACCAAGCTCTCTGTCGTGCAGGCAATTTTAAGAAATCAATTAGTGCAATTTAGTTTTCATTCAAAGTCTCATAAGGACTCACACAACTCATTATGAAAGGATAAAGAACCTGAGACTGTGACAAGTGGATTTCTCTCCTCGTATCCCGCCAGTCCCCTTCCTGAAGAGGTATAAAGCTTTCTTTGTGAGGGTCAATGATCTCATGGTCCTTCCTCTCCACTCTTTACGTCGTCCTGAAAGAGGAGTCTTGTCTTAAATCGAAGTTTGTTGCCGGAATTTGATTGCTGAGGGGGCCGAAAGAGACAGGCATGACCTGCCAACTGTCCCGAGCGTGTCAGATCTCATGAAAATGCCAGAATGCCCACAATGGCCAAGCAGACATGCTCTGTACATTTAAAAAGATATTTGTTTTGCTGATCTATTCAGTCAAAAGCATTTCTTAACCGTGCACTTCAGGGGAACAAATGGTCTGCATTATGAAGCTAGTACTCAAGCTAAATTTATATCACCAAAAAGATACACGCTCCAAGATAAGGTTTGGATTGTGTCCGCTCAAGTTCCAATATTTTCACTGCATGTTCTTTTTGGCTTTGATTTAGTGATGAATGCAATAATTGGCAGTTACACCGAATAAGATTAGCCCTATATGTTTGATGGTGTACTTGCCTAGTTTTGCTTGTTCTTCTACATTATGTTGCCTAACTTTGAGGGACAATCCTCCAAAATGTGGTATTTGTATATTACACATCTAAGCCATGCATGTTTCTCAAAATTTGACTGAAACTGTTTCAGTGGTCGCATATTCAGGCTCAGATCTAGTTAATCTGTTCTAGTCTGAGTAACAAATTTAAAGAAACATCACATTTTTTCATTTCTTGATATGTTTCATTGACTGCTGAGCTCATGACAATGTGTGACATAGTAACACTTGTATTAGTCATACATGAATACAGTTTTTGGATGGATTTTTTTCTTGGGGTTCTTAGTAGCAAGTGAACAAAAACCAAAGTGTAAAGACTCTTTCATTTTATGGTATCTTAGTGGCACATTTTATGGTGTATAACCTTTCCCACAGAGGAGATATCTTTCAGCAGCATTCTCAAATGTTGTGTTACTGAACACCCCATCTCTAGGGGGTGTTGAAAGCAAGGTCCCACACTAAAGACATTTAAAGAGAGTGCTTCAGTTTTTCTTCAGTTCTTCTTGACCTTTCTTTGCAGTTTTATTGCTGTTGGTCTTTAAAGTGCCGTATGCACCATTAGAAAACAATAAATCAAGCATAAGCTGCTTTCCTTTCAATAAACCAAGTGTGAAGTACTTTTACAAGGATCTGATGTAGTCTCTACTTGAAAACACTGGTAAGCACATATGAACTGACTGTATATTTGTGTGGAATAAATGTAGAATAAATTATTTGAACAGTGTTTTTGATGCTTTAACTGTGAGCGACCATTAAAGGGGCGATTGACGTACAGGATCGCTGTCTGTATTGTTGCAGGATTAGTTAAAGCCCTCTGAATATGCAGGTCAGGCTTGAATCAGAGCATAGCGGCACTTACTGAAGATTCCCGGTGTTATCTTTCGGCTCGCATTTTGATCTCAGTGTTATACTGTATTGTTGAGAGCCGAAGGGATGGGGGCACCCCTGAATGGGGGCAGATTCTTCCCAGCTCAGTGCAGCAGTACTTTCATATGAGAACATTAAAGAGAGACGTGTGGAGTTCCCTTTCTCCCTGAAACCCTCCGTATGAATGAATCTTAGGACAGAGGTCATTGAAACTGGATGGGTGATGGTGACATGCATATCGTGATGTAGCCACCTCCTCTCTGCCTTATAGTACTTTCACAACCTGATGGGGAAAAAGGTGTTAGCGCTCTGCTGTGGAAAGCTTGGACAGTGCTCACGGTGACAGATACATTCATGCATACATATGCATTCTGATAGATTTGGTTTCAGTCAGACTTATTATCATCGGGATCTTCCTTCATGTCAGGCTGTGATCATGAAAGACTGACTGGGGTAATTATGGGTATTTTGGGTAATTGTTCATTGATACTGTTGCTTTGTTCACCCTTGTGAATCTTAACTGACTGAACATTGTGTGTTATACCTTGGTCCTTGAGAAGATCAATACTGTGAAGAAAAGACGGAAGTAGGGTGGCTGATGAATTGGAGGTACATTAACAGACAGTGCTTGCTGCTCTTTTTCTGGCCTGGTGCAATGTAATGAGACTTGGCTACATAGGGCTGTGACCACTCCATCTACCATTTTGGGTCATCCTTTGCTCCAATTTAATGTACCAGCCTTTACCTCTTGCATTGTGCCTTTGAACTCCCCTGTCATTCCTTCTGCTTATCTGTTGTCTGAGTGCTTGTCATCTCTGTGGTTGGATCTGTGAGTTAAACAAGTGCTTGAGAATGAAAGAGTCATGAAGGGCTCCTTTTTCATCTGTTTCAGCCCGTTCTGTCTAGTGTGGTATGGTGAGTGTTGCACGTCTCCGTCTAACCCTGTTCCAGCAGGCAGCACCAACATCATAGCTCCTGCTGGTCCACAGTGATCGTGTTTCCTCCCCTGCCCCTGCTGTTCTGATACACTGGTCTTCTGGTCTTGTTTGGTCTTGGGTGGCAATGTAGCATAGCGGTAAGATGCAGGGCTTATAACTGAAAGGTTGCCAGTTCGATTCCCTGCTGAGGCATTGCTGCTGTATCTTTGGGCTAGGTACTTATCCCACAATTGCCTCAGTAAATATCCAGCTGTATAAATGGATAACCTGTAAAAATTGTAACCTATGTAAGTCTGAATAAGAATATCTGCTAAATGACAATAATGTAATGCAATGGTCTTCACATTTACCCATGACAGTACACAAGGAATTCAGGCTAAAATATAGGTAATGCTAATGAGACCTGGCACTGAGAGGAATATTCTTGACAACAATATTTTTTGGGTGGAGTGGGCTGTGGCCAGCATAGACCCAAACCCCCTGGCATGAAGTTGGTTGAATTGTTTTACCCAAGCCTTTTCAGTGGGAAAGCAGGCATCCCGTGTTTGGTTGTGCCAAGTGCTGAGCGCAGAACTATGAATAGCCTCACGCACACATAGGCTGAGACCGTAACTGAAGTTTGAGTTTCAGTAGGCTTCACTACAAGCTTAACAAATGGGTCACCTGGCCACAAATAACTCCTTTGCAGGCTGCTCTTGTGCAAGGGCCCAGACACTTCTGAAGCAGCCTCCTCCGTTATCTCTCACTGAGTGCTTGCCAGAGTTATACAGAATGATAATTACATGATCTTTTACTGTTTAAGTTTATCATCTCAGCGTTAGGTTAAGGACTGTCTTTTTCATACTAAAAGGTCAGTGGAGAGAAATGTACTGTTTGTTCACACAGTCATTAAATCCACTGTGTTGTCTGTGAGTTATTTTTAGTTGTTGTTTGTATACGGTTGGGTGCTCTGAACAGAAACAACGCCGTTATAACAGTATTTGGGTGTGAAAGGTGGTGACAGGTGATGGACTGGTACCTGTAACCCAACCTAGAATGTCTGTGACCTTTTAGTGACTGGTTTGTGACCCGTCAGTGGTATTCAGGGTCACCATCTGTGGTCATTTGAGTCTCTCTCAGACTACGTTCATGGAACAAGTTAATGAAGCCGTTGTGATGGGAGTCTTCATAGGCCTGTATAGGGTTTCCTGTAGATTATACGCTGTACTATTTGTTGACTAATTATCTGTGAGGATGGGGCAGAGGGTGAATTGGACACATCAAGGTCACTGAAGTTGGAAAGCAGGACCCAGGTTCTTCTGGGATTGACTCTGTTGCTGAGTTTATGGCCACATACATTTTTTCCTTGTGTCTTTACTGTATATCTCCAAAAGTCTTTTACCTCAAGGGCCAATCAGAAGGAACCGTCATTTCATAGCTGTCCCACTAATTTTATTGCCACATAAAAATGTGAAAGGGATTGGACATTGAGTGTAGTTAGTAATAACCGTGCATTAAGTGTAGTTAGTAATAACTGTGTATTATGTGAGGCTCTTGGATCTTTGTTTTTTAAAATGGAACAAAGAAAAATCAATCAGCTGAGAAGGCTTGGCACATTAGAAGGATATGTCTGTCTGATATTGCCACTGCTTGGACAATGTGTGTAAGAACTGCAGTCTCCCAAAGCCCCAACACTATGCCTGACAGTACTGGCAGCCATGTCAATGGCAGTCAGTTCTGACAGTCTGTTTTGGTCTATCTTCCCCAAAATCCACTTCATATTACGGTCTGGAGGTTTTCCTGTCACTGTGCTGTACCGTCAATGAAACTATCTGTCAGTGCTGCGGCTACGTAGCCGGTTGTTTGTTTTTCCCTGCCATGTGCTTTTGTGTTCGTTTCTCTCCCTTGCCTGCCCCGCCCCTTGTTTCCCTGCCTGATTGCTCATCTGCTTCACCTGCTCACTTGTTCACCTGTGTCTCGTTTTCTTGTTAGCGTGTTCCCTTTATATTCCCGTCTGTTTCTTAGCCCTTTGCCAGTTCGTCTCAGTTTATCTGTTTCGTACCAGCGGTTTTTCCCTGTCTTGTTATTCTGCCTATCCGTTTTGATCTTGCCTGTTTTTTCTCGACCCCGTCTTTGGATTTTGTCTTTGTACCTTTTGCTGTGTCTACTTGGTTTTTTGATATCGCCTGTTTTTCGACTCTGGCTTCTGGATTTCCCTTTTTCGGCATTAAAACTATCGTTGCCATTCTCCGCTGTCTGCGCCTGAGTCCCTGCCTGAGCCCCCCGTTGACACTATCATATGAGTCTGACCCCTTCCTGGAGCAGGAAATGTACCTATGTATGATGTAAAGAACACTGCCAGCTTAATTGGCACCCAAGTGGCAGACCTCTTTTTTTCTCAGTGGGCTATTGTAAAAGAATGTTAATTAATTCAGTGATTAAATAAATGTTGCCGGGTGTTCTTGTTTGGCATGGAGACCTAAAGATGTTATAAGAACATGGTAGGACACAGGTTTCAGGCTGAAACAGTACAGATAACCTTCCTTAGTTTTCTAAAAGGTCAATATTACACACACACACACACACACACACACACTTTCTCTTTCTCTCTCACACACAACATTAGTCTTGGCACTCCTGCCATTCTCACGGTATAAGTAGCAGCTTAGTCCTCTGTGAGAGGGGATTTGAATGTAAGTAGATTTTTAGAAGGTTTTGTGTGGTTAATCTGACATGATTTAATCAGTATCATTACTGTGCCAAAACAGCTTTTTTCCCTCAAGTTACCAAATTTACACTACATATACTTTTGACCTTTGGGACAGTGAGAGTTCAAGTATGGGTAGACTATGTTAGAATACGTAGCATAAGTGATCTTGATGTATAAAATCTATATACTTATCCTTATCTTGCAGTGGGTAATATGATTTTAGCGCTCAGCGTCTCTTCAGAGAAATAGTACCTCAAGTAGTACCTCAAGTACATATTAGACTTATTTATAACAGCTATTCAGACATTTACAGATGCAAATGTCACTGTTGTGTCTAAAATAATATTTCATGATCAAAAAAAAATCACAGCCTTCAAGCACTAATGAGCTGAAAACATTTGTTTAGAAATCCTTTAGACATCTTTCTCTGTGGGATCCCCATAATTGGGAAAGTGTCTGAAATCCAGCAAGCATGAAGCATTTTATGCTGTAAATTCTGCCTGTCTTTATTGTCCTCATGCTTGAGTTGTAGCCTTATTAAAATCACTGTTCATTAATGTAGAGCAGGGCTTTACACACTCAGTCCTGGTGTCTTCCTGTGTATACTGTTTTTTGTTCCATCCAATCTCTTAATCAATTAAGAGATTACCTTGTTGAAAACATGCCTTGATCTGCTTCCATAGTTTTGTACTGAAACAGGTTTAAAAAAGAAGCAGGTTTGGTTTGTTACAGTTTGCCTTGTTTCAGAACTCTTAATTTTCCAAAATGTGGGACTCCGTAGTGATTGACCCTGTCCATTGATCGAACAACCAGTGAAGTTGTACACAATATTCCCCTTCAGAGGAGTCACCACAGCTTGCATTACAGAGCATGACTGCCCTAGTTGTCAAAGAAACGACATCTGACTTAAAAGCAAGCCAGCTGGTGTGGGATGTTTGCTCTTCATGGTACAAATATCTATCTCACACAAGACATGGTCTTAGAGGGCTGAGCATTGGTGAGTTAGTAGTTCAGACTAGAGATGAATTAGGCATTGCGGTTTTAGCTGGAACAGAGACCACCACATGGGGCTGCAGGAGTGGGTTTGTTAAGCATGACTACAGAGGATGTGTGACATATACTGACCACCCACCAATCCGAGGTGTATGGTGGCTGGGGTGAGGAGGAGTGTCCTACAAGGGGAGAAAGTCGGTGGGTTGTTATGACAGAATTCAGCATTGTGAGAACGGTTTCAACACTCTGTGTGCACTCTGCAAGATAAACCTCTGAAGGGCTCTCAATTCTTCGGTAACTTTACATTAAGTTTACTTTAGTTGACATGAGCTGATGTGTTAATGATCATTCACACCTTTACCAAAGACTGACTAATGAGTAATGACAGTTTGTGAAGCATTAACTCATGGTACTTCATCATGAATTCATATAGCCCATTGTCTGTGGTTAAGTGGCGACCATTCCCCCTTTATTAATGTGTAATGTATAATTAATGTGTAATTGACACCAATGTCTAATCAATGTGCCATGGCAACTTGAAATGTATTATAACGGTGCAACCTAGTTGTGGAATATTTTGCATCAAGTGCACAGTATTCAAGTTTATGTATTATTAACTGTTTGTTAAGTCTACATAAGCCCCATCTATGCTTTCTAGACTTATCAATTACTCATTTACTCACAATTACAAATAAATTAGCTCAAGTTAACTGGTGCAGCCTTAATGTAAAGTGTAAATTCTTCTGTCACCTTCATATGAATGTTATGGAGAATTGGTGGAGAATTGTTCCATGGAAAATGACCGTGCTTGCTCATGGCCTTTGCAATACTGTGGGAGTTTGATTAAACCACTGAGGTGGGAACACAAAAATGCTGTTTGTGTCTAAAGCTGGTGTGGTAGAGGGTCGGGGTTAGCCGGTGTCGTTTGCTGTTGTGCCAGGGCTTCACACTCCATCGTTTGTGCCCACAGTGGGTGACCAAGCTGTGGGCATTGCTCGAATGATCATGGAGAAGTCGGGCTTGTCTTCCTCCACAGGCCATGACTGTGCATGAGTGCACACTATGTCACACTGTGTTGAACTCTGCCCTGTGTCGCAGGAGCCCATTGTCATTCACAGAGGACACATTTTAGAGATTTCTGTGAGTGAGCAAATCTACCATTACTGTAGTGTACTGTCCTGTACAGTACTGATACCAAAGGCTTTTGTGCAAATGGTTCAAGGGGGACAAAAAAATCAAACATTCTGCATTTTACAAACAATAATATGGAAAAGGTATTGATCTTTACATGATAATACAACAAACAAGAGCTGATTATATGCAACCTCTACCTTGTACTGTCAGCATAGAGTTTATTGAGCAAACATTTTAGAGCACTTCAGCTGGATTTAAGTCATTGCTCTGACTCGTAAAGTGCTTTGAGGGGACAGATTCTTCCTGCATGACAGGGTTAGGAAAGGTAAGAGTGTAGAATAGGAAATGGCCCCTGGGCTATGGAGGTAAGAGGGGGAAGTAATTACAAGAGTTTATATTGTCTGTGGTTAGGAGGGCTTAGCACTGCTTTGACAGGGTGTATTTTCCACCACACTGAATCCAGTGTGTAACTTTAGATTTTTACCTCTCGAATGGAGCAATTTTAGTCCTTGCTTGGCAGCTGCTTTTAGCTTTCAGTTTAAAGAGAACTAATGGTACCTCTGTAATTGTAAATGGTGTGGTGGCTTGTGTGATCTTCAACAGTTGGTCTGTGTAGCGGGTCATGTTGCCAGCCACAGTGGCTGCTGTTGATGCCCTTTCCCTGGTGATGGTCATAGCAGTAGATATCTGTCTTCTCTCAGCTGTGAGTAGAAAAATCACAGACCCTTCTTTTGACAGATCAGCACATGTGGCCATATATCACTGTACGGCTTCTTCTGTTTTGGCCCCATGTGTTATTTTTCACTGATCTTAGAAAGATATTACTATAGGTATCCTGGAGAGGAGGGTCGACGATTAGTGTCTACAAAAGGAAATATTATACACACTCACACATTTATAGTGTGTCTCTGTGTGGCTGTGTGTATGTGCTCTATATACATGTTCTCTCTTGAGGACTGTGTGCTCAGGTTATCAGACACAACTTTCACTTTACAAGGTGGGGGAAGCCGGTAGACTGTGCAGCTGTGTTATAAAGAGTTACAAACAAGGATGTTTGGGCTAACTTAAATCAAACTGGACTCCCGATCTTTTTTTTTTCCCTTGAGTAGTGAAAGTTATCCCTTGCCTTTTACTTTGGCTTTACTAGTGCAGTGGAAAATATGCAGTAAGATCTCTGTGAGATGGTCCTAACCACAAACAACTTAAACACAGGTAATAAAGTCTTCCTACAACCTTTGCTGCCCCTGGGGTAATTTCCTCTCTTCTTCTATCTCTGCTTCAACTTTCCAAGTCATGGGGAAGGAATCTGCCCCTCACAGTGTTGAGCATTGTGCCATAAACATGCTTTTATCTCTCAGACTTTCCTATGGCTGATTTGGAGACAATTATGTCAAAGCTTTGTGTTAAGAATGGGCTAAATAGTCATATTTCAACTGTGCCATGTGTTTTTCCCCCCATCCTACTAGAACAGTTTTGTGGTTGAAATGATGTTATTCACTTGCCTTAGACAGTGTCAGGAGTGACAATATGTAATACTACTATATACTAATGTAAGGTGGGTTTGTATTTTTGTTTTTCTTTTCCAAAGTCTGAACTGTGAACTGTATGCAAACTGCACTTACTGCTTACACAATATTTCATTCATTGTGATACCATAACAATATCACAGTGCTGTAAATACACATTTGGCATTGGTAAGCCCATCTTGTGTACATACCCTGACATGCACTCAGTGGATTAGACATCTTAGGAGGGGTAGATTTTGGTTCGTTTGTGTACATTGCAGTCAGGCATCTATGGGTGTACAGCTAATCACAGTTCTCATGGTTTTGGAAAAGGTCAAAACCCTGCATAAGCATTTTTGCAGTTGACTGAGTTTTTCAAAGCCTTATACCTTTCACTATGTCTGAGAGCTATTTTCAAGGTAAAGTCAAGTTCATTCACAATAGTAGCTTTCAAATGTTGGGTATATTAACACAAACTGGAACATTTTATTATATAAATGTTTCTGTCAATAGTTGTACCTTCTGGTCTTAATTCACAGAACTTCACATAATGTATTTTTTCCCTTTTCTTTGATTCTTTTTGTTCACAGATAAGCATTTCAAAAATCAAATAATACTTCAGAGTAATAGAAGTATTGAAGAAGAACTGAATTCCATACGGGAAACAATGGATTTTCATCACGCAGGAGGATATTCTTTGGATCGTCATAACAAATCCCACTCACGACAGAAGAGGTTTCTGTCTTATCCGCGGTTCGTGGAACTGATGGTGACCGCAGACGCCAAAATGGTCAGGCACCATGGACGCAATCTAGAGCACTACATCCTAACAATCATGTCAGTAGTAAGTAAAATATTGTTTTTAAAATTTATTCAAAATCTCTCAATGTTTTGAACTATGCTCATAATGTTTAAGCTGATGTGGATGTAACAAGGCCAGTTATTATGACTATCACAGCATAAAGCTTAACTGCTAATTGAAACTATATGACTTGCAGTTGTCTCTGGATAGTTATTTTGGATGCCACATGCTGGTGTATTTAATGGAGGCTGAAGGTTTGTACGTGGGTAATGGTTACCATTCCACAAGTAAATGTACAGTCAGTGTAGCAATAACTAACTGTTATCAATGTGGTGTTGTAAATGTCAAGCAGCGAGTTATTTAGTGCAGACCAATTATTTTTGCTCAATGTGAATCGATTTTTATAAACCATAGCTTGCTTTTCAGAAGTAATAATTTGGTATTATTATTCTTCCAAACCCTGAATGCCAATACTGAATGAGTTATGTGACTAATTTAGAGTTGACCCCTTCAAAGAGTTAGAGTAAAATACTTTCATTTCAAGTTTCAAGTTATCGGCATAAATGTCTGTAAAAAGTAGTTAATTAAAACAAGCAAACAAATGAAAAACCCATTAGTAGAGGAGCAGGCTCTTTCAATGACTGATAACTTGTTTGCAAAAAACTGTGTGACTGGTTCCGGTTTTCTCAACCTGCTCCCAGTTTTCTTTGTAAGGCTTCCAAGCCAGGCTAATCATATTGACCATGCATCACCATGTGTTTGAGTGTTTTTCTTCAGTATGTTTAAAAGGTATTGAGAAGCACTGGTCTGCGGTGTTTAAGAGGTGTGAATGACATGCATTTCAGAAGAGGGGAAAGATAATATAACAGACAGTTTTACAGTGTTCAAGATTTATTTTCATGCTAAATCGTAGCCATGCACTTAAGTGAAGGTAAATTTGAAATTAATTTTATTTTGCCTCTTATTTTTTGACAGGTTTAATGAATTGTAACACATTAATAATGTGATGGTTTTATCTGTCTTGAATATTTTAGACCTTGTGTGCAATTGTCCATGCTTTATTGATATTACTGTTTTGTTTATTGCTCAGGTGGTATTGTCTTAAAAATGTTCAAGGTTGAATTTCAGTTTTGGTTGTGGCGCTTTTTATCCTTGTTTTAGTTATGCCTGGCTTTAAATTTGGGAAAGCTACAGTGAGTGAAACCATGGGTATTAGACTCACTCCTCCACAGAAATACCGAGATACATCTGGCCACAGCAGCTGAAAATACATACATTTTGAATGAAGCTGAACTGGTTTCAAGCTATTTTGGTATCAATACAGTCAGTGATTTCTAATTATACATGGGTGCACTGGCTGAAGTCAGGATTTCATTAATTTACTACCTTACTTTTGTGGCTATATTTGAGTGACTCTTATGTGGGGTCATTTGTAGGTTTACAACCAAAATACAGCGCAATAAAATAAGTTGTTAGAAACATATGGTCCTGTGTTTGAGGCCTTAGCTTTGCAATATGACAGATTTCATGACCTCAAGACACTTATGACCAAAAATGCAGAAACCATGCTGTAAATCATTCATCCCTTGTTTCCAATAAAGACCCTTCTCACATTCCTAAATATGAACAAAAATTATATACCATATAAATGAAACTGAAGAAATTATTTAATCTGTATCACTCATTTTCAGTGGGTGGGTGGTGGGGTAGCTTGCCTACCTTTGTTGATGAATCAACTTAATGGGTGGCTGTTGAAACAATGATGCAATAGAAGCTTGTTTACAGCGACTGTGGTCCAGCACGAGTTGGAATTCTTGAGCGTATTAGGGGTCCATTATGGTCATTTCCAGCAGTGACACTATGATTTATACTAGCCCGGTCCCTCGCTGCACTGTCTCTCAGAGGGCCCTCTGTTTGGCTTTTCCCTGCAGGGAATGACAAGCTAAATGTTTATAGTTGGCTAATGGGTTCCTGTGAGACAGACCTGAAAGGCCTCAGGCTCTGGGTGACCCTGGAGCTCTTGGTTAAAAATGGAGGCTGTGTTGTATCCCAGCTGAGGGGTGTCGAGTTCGTCTGTGGAAGCTTCCTGAAAAGTTTCAGCCAGCAAAGAAAGGAAGCGACTGTATTTAGAAGTATTTTTTCCTGAGGGAGCTTACTTTAGATTGACCACCAAGTATGGAGAATCCGTGATATATTTAAGAATTATTATTCTGAGATTCAAAAGGTTGTCATGGTGTTAAGATGGACTAATTTCTTTCTCATTTATAAATATGTTTGGAGTAACTGAACAGTTGAAAAGTAATCTTATTTTTTGGGTGTTGTAACCCCTGCAGTCTTGATTTATTCTTGTTTGCAGGTCACTAAAATGTGCTGTTGAATGCTTGGTACAGGTCAGCATTTCTTTTCTTTGTGTTCATCTTGTTACAGGTGGCTGCTGTCTACAGAGACCCCAGTGTAGGGAACCTGATCAATATCGTGATTGTTAAATTAGTTATTATTCACAATGAACAGGTAAGAGAACAGTTTGTTTCCTAAATCTTTCCCAAAATCATGTCAAATTGAAAATTGAATAATTACCTTTCATGACTTTTTGTCCTTGCCTCTACTGTAGGATGGACCGTCCATCAGTTTTAATGCTGCTACAACCCTCCACAACTTCTGTGTGTGGCAACAGAGCCAGAATGTCCAGGACGACAGTCACCCATCCCACCATGACACAGCACTCCTTATAACCAGGTATTCCCCATTCACCTTTGACTCTGGGAGACATTCATTTAGCACTTGACTGTATGTGTCATATGTCGTAATAGTATGATCATATGCGGTCATAATAACATGGCCATATGTTGTAGTAATATCATTGTAGCATTCCATATTTTTTGCATTTCCATTAAATACAGCATCTCACTTAAAAAAATAGATATAATAATTACAAATAATAATTGCACTTGCATTTGTTTTCACACAGGGAAGATATCTGCAGGGCTAAAGACAAGTGTGATACATTGGGTAAGGTTATTCCCTGCTAAGAAAGTTTTACACCAACTTTATGGTCACCTTCCAGCCTCTGCTAATAAACCATTGCTGATTGTCCTTGGTAATGGTTGTTTCAGTGAGCCGGGTGTATTAGACACCTGCACCTAATGATATGGCAGTGGTTTTAAAATGAGTGTAACTGACCAGTGATGTCAAGGGAAGTTGTCAAAGAGAAGTTAAAGCTTCATTTTCTTCTCAGCTTTAAAATGCCACGTATTGGTGACATTCCAGGTCTGGCCGAGCTGGGGACAATGTGTGACCCATACCGGAGCTGCTCCATCAGCGAGGAGAACGGCCTGAGTGCCTCCTTCACCATCGCTCATGAGCTGGGTCATGTGTGAGTACCCCCCAACCCCCAAACCCTCCCAAACCCAGCTCCTAAAGTCCTCACACAAAAGGCTTCTTATTCAGGAGTGAATGCAGGTGCAAAGCATAATAAAGGAAAATTAAACAACAAGTCAAGACTTAATACCAGATTGCACTGGGGAGTTAACCCTATAGTTTTGGATCTTAATATTTTATGGTCTGTAGTTGGGGAACTTAGTTATTATTGTAGAATGCTTGCTTGAGGTGGAGTGCTCAAATACCCTTAAGTAGTTTTTGCAGCGGTTTTTGCAGTTTTTACAGCATATGGTATAAGATGAGATAAGTCATGTATATCCTTTTACATATATATGGTTTATATTTTAGACAACATTTCCATACATTTGGTGATTAAATACTTGGCATTCTTTTAGTCATGTAAGCAGGGCCAGAGTTTGAGAGTTTTGAGCCAGCTGACACAGCTGTTTTGGCAGGTGACCCGTCCTCCCATACAAAAATCCCCCTGGTTATCCATCTTATTCAACAAACATGGTTTGTCGTACGGTCACGTCCGGCCAAAGTACTGTATTACAAGCATGCATTAGTGTGTAATTACGGCGTAATAGCACTGTTATCATTTTACAGCAATCCATTTAGGACTGTTTCCAAAACACACTCAAACTACCACATGTTCGGGGGAGGCGGGGGCGAAAGAAAAAGCTGTGTGAATGTGAACTTTGTTGAGAGAGAACCAGATTTCCAACTTGGGGTGAAAGGGTTTGGGGGAACAATCCGGTCTCTCATCGAACGTGACGGTGACAGCCTCACACTCGAAGCACTTGTCACAGTTGTGCCGTGCTGTGTACGGAGTGTGTGTGTCAAAGCAGGGGGACAAGAATGACAGCTATTCTCTTCCCCCTCAGAGCGCTGACACATTCCTCCCGCGCTCTCTATCTGCAAGGCGAGCCCAGCCGTGGGATCTGCCTCTCCTCTGCGGACTGGTGGTGTGGAAGCTGGTGTTCTGGAGAGAAACCCAACAGTGGCAGATGTGGCTGCCCTTTACTTATGGCTGCTTTTCAGAAATGCATGATGGGAATGCTTGTGGAATCTTTGCCCGCAGTTCTCTCATATCTCAAGCCATAAAGAGAGCAGAAAGAAAATGACCTCCATAGCTGGCAGAACCTTTCCCAGACTGCTTTGAATATTGTTTAGAAAAACCTTTGCGACAGACAGCTAAGATCATTACCCTGTATTCCTTGAAATTAAAAAAAAAAAAAAAAAAAAAAACATGTAAGGGTCCCAGTGTGGCACACGGCAAGGAAAACAATTTTTTTCAGTGCAAAACAACCTTTGGATTTAATTGTCTTGCTGCAGATGGTCCTTGTGCATTTGCAAATGGCATCATGGTGAGGTTAAAAAAAGACTTGAGATTTAAGGGCAATAGATTTTAACATTCGAGATGGTTAATCCCCCTGTTGATGTAACAATCAATCAATAGGACTTAACTTCATTCACCTCCCCTCAGTCTGCAGGGTGAAAACAAATATGCTGTTTAGTGGCTCCCTTGGCTGACTAATGACAAAGCATTGACATCCTTGGAGTCTGACCTGTTCTGCTGACAAAAGCTGTTCTGTGTCCCATAAATCTGCACAAGTGTAGAACACTAAGCAGATCGTCTCTGTCAGCTGAAACATGGCCTCATGACAGTACAGAAGTGTGACTGAAGCACTGAAGCATATCCGAGTCTGAACAGCATTCTGACATGTGGGATCATGATGACAGTGTGTCATAGATAGATAGATTCCACCACTTTCCTCATAGAACTGCCCCCTTAATTCTGAGAAGAGAGAGAGTCAGCTATTAAACAGTGGTGGAGTTGCCATTGTGACTTTTGACCTGATTGTGAAGGTGGTGGGTAATGGTATACAGTAAGAAAGCAACATATTCCTTTTACTGGGGGGGGTCAATTTGCCAGAACTGCATGACCCTAAAACCGGAAAATGAAGCAATCTGATCCATCCTGTTGCAACTGACCCCACAGAAAAAAGGCAAAAATGTGAAATAATGGGAAGAAATTTTCACAGGATTCTGCAGCAAGATTCTCAGCCCACAGGATAAAAGTTATGCAAATGTATTGTTTTGCATTATGTAAATCTTTGTGTTCACACATACAACTATGAAAGCATTTATACAATTTGTTCAGTTATTGCAGGAAATACTAGATGTTATACATCACCCCCACAAAATCATATTACAAAAAAACCTTTGAGACAAATGGAAAAGGTTCAGTTTTAAAGTAATTAACTCACTTGGAATGTGCATCGGCTTTTTTACTGATAGCTATTAGAATATACAATTGTATTATTTCCTCAGGGCGATAAATCACTCTCGAGTGTGTTTGAAGCTACAGAATTTAATACTGTGTGTGTTTAATTGGCTGACATGGTTCCTTGCTTTTGGCAAAAAGAAATCTTTAGAGGACATCAATTCATTATGAATAACACCTGGTAATGTTTGTCATATGTGTCATGACATATATATATAAAACCACGGTTTTAGGAAAACAGCTGCATCGAGCCTCTGTTTACTCTAAGCGAGTGCGCTCTGCCCGTAGTGAATAGAGTGAAGTGCATCGGGACCTGGGTTCGCTGTGGCTTGTCCTAGCTGTGTCTCAGCCTCATTACAGCCCCTGGAAATCCTGGCTGTGGCCCTGTCAATTAGGCCTCGTCCCCCTGCACGGCAGGCCCCATGCTAGGAGTTGGCTTGTTTGTGTCCCTCCCCTGCCGCCGTTTCGCTGGAGAGCTGTGTTCTCTCCCAGCAGTGAGTGCCTCGCAGCTGTGGAGCCGCAGTCACACATCACCCTCTCCCAACGTTTTCATCAGGACACAACATCCGCCCATTTTCTATTCCGGACTTCAAAAGGACATATGCCTTGCCAGATTGTGTTTTTTTTTTTTCTTCTTCATTTGGACAGGGGAAAATAAAATTGCTGCAATTCACGATTTTCTTTAATTTTGTGGGCTGATCTGTTTTAGTACATCTTTCTGTACACTCCACAGCAATTCTGCCCTAACAGGCGATAATTTCAGTAACTAGGTTTGCAACAGTACTGTAATTTGTCATTTTCAAAGGCAAATATTCAGACCCTGTAGGGTTCATGTTATTTTATATTTTATTCAGTTTTTTTCTGGTAGTGATGGGCTTTGAACAGAATTTATATTGGTTTTCTGTAACACCTCAGAGAGTATTGAAACATCTCTAGTGAGACAAGTCTCCTGTCACAAATGCCCCATGAACCTTAGGCAGTGACTCTGAGGTCACATGCAGTGAGCAATGTTGGCCAGACAGACATATTTATAAAGCCTTTACATTTTCTACCTAGATGTTGATTTATTGAAAAGGATTTAGGCATTAAAAACAATTGGGGGAATATGATATGGAAGTAGTTGGTTCTTGACATTTGTACCGAAGGTTAAGGTAATCCCGGCAGGAAAAAAATACAAATTTTAAATCTTCTGACATTTATTGTTTGTGAAGTTCAATTCTTTTGCAGCCCTTGCTAATGGTAGCATGTGTGTGTTCCTTCTACAGGTTCAACATGCCTCACGATGACAACCTCAAGTGCAAGGAGTCCGGGATGAAGCACCAGTACCACGTCATGGCACCCACGCTCAACTATGACACCAGCCCCTGGTCATGGTCCAAGTGCAGCCGCAAGTACATCACTGAATTTCTTGAGTAGGTACCTTTGTGTGATATACTGCTTTGACACTAGCTGAACTGTATGTGGCAAATTCAACCTTTAGTAAACAAAGCCACTGGAATGACCCACTTTAGTGAATTTGAAAGGCCAAATACAAATCAAAACAAAACAAAAACAACCTGCAACAAAATTTTAGTTTTTCACTTTTTGTGAAACTTAATTGCTGTAGTCTTCTGGCTAAATGTAAACTATGAAATTGTGTGTTCTTTCCTCAGTTTGGAAATTCCTGGTGCCTCTTTGTTTTGAGCAAACGCTGCTCTATCGTTATTGCCTTGTTTAAAGGCGGTTCCTGTTTTAAGAGTTGTCCTCCTTTGATGACTGCACTAGTTTGATTTTCCTCCTCTCTCTTCCTCCGCGGCTACATTCAGTAGGATGACTCTCGAGATGCTGGACAAACAGTCATTTAGCCACCAGCATGCTTTCCTTGTTAAAATGGTAACTTGGGGCAACCGGTCTTTCACTTGTTCTAAAGCCAAGCAGTGACCACCAGCCTTCTGAAGGGTTTCTATTTAAGATGGGAAATGTCAGTTATAATTAGATTTTCCCTGGACGTGACCCTTTGATCTTTTCTCCCGCTTTGTTGATTGTGAACCTCGACAAAAGGCTGCCTTGTTGATGAGTTGCATCTTGGGATCATTCGTTCCGAACGCCTCGTATGGGCTGTGAGGTTACGCAGCACTGCGCATATTTTCCACCGACATATCGGCCCCGGCTCGATTGGCCGGATTCAAAACTCACTTCTCTGTGGAGATAATCCCTGAGCCGCTTAATTCATGTGTGCTTAATTCATAGACATGTGAATGCTGAGGAAATGTCAGTTGTAGTGAGCTAACCTTCCACGCTACTTTTTGGTAGAGAACTGATTTGCTTAACAATGGTAATATTTATAAACATTTGGTTGGCGAGGGCTGTCCATTGCAGTACAGAATTGCGCTGGTGGGAAACGCTTCTGAAAGAGCTGCCCACAGCTTTTGAAGTCTGTTTGTCTAACAATGAGGTGCATTGATTAAAACTACACTTCCACTCTCTACAGAGGTTATTTGGTCAAGTACATCAGTGTTTTGACTGGCTTTTCTTCAAGAAGAGCTCTCTGATTTAACACTGTTTAACACTTTCCTGTCAGATTCAGAATGGAAAGAACTTGCATGCAGACACAATTTAGCCTAACAGTTTGTTGACAGTTTTTTCCGTGCAGCAAGGAAAGTTAACAACACTACGCTACTATTTAACATATGTGAAACTATCTGTTCAAAGTTTCTTGCAAAGACAGTTAGGTAGACCTCAAACGTTGTTATCTGCTACCCTTAGTTTTATCTTGTCTATAGAAATACAAATATCTTGTGATTTCAGTTTATTCAGCCATTATGTTGATGGATGAGAAAACAAATCACTTTCTGACCTGAAAACATATTTCCATTTTATGCATTTTGATCTTAAGTTGAAACCGCGTGGTCTGATATATCTGTGCATGTAGATAATATTTCAAATATAAATGCTGACACCAACTAATTGAAGTATGGTGTTCTTCATAGTACTCCACATAATCTCCACAAATAGTTTCATTTTCCAGACTAACATGCATTCTGTGCATTTTGCAAATTTAGAGATCTGCAGTCATTTCCATATGTCAAAGTCTTTTGCAGCTTACCGATCTTAGTTTCTTCTTTAACGCTACCTTTTCCGTTTTGCTTCAATCAGTGTGATATTATCATGCTCTATGGATGTATTAGAGGATCAACTTTTTACATATGAATGTGGAACTGTATCTCAGATTTTGGGAGTGGTAAATAATATTGTACCATTTCAAGCAGATGATCATAATATTCCTTATTTTAGTCAATGCAAAATTGCTTCTTATGACAAAAACAGACAGGACTTTCCAATGAGAGCCAGGTGTGTGTTTGTTCTGTGGCCAGAGACATAGAATTGTGTATACTTAGCCACATTTAACTGAAAAAGCTATGGAAAAAAAGACAAGACAGAACTACACTGTGGCTTCTTTTTTGTCATATCTGGTCTGTTTTTAATAATAGACCTATAATGTATGGCCTGCTTTTGATTAGCTGATGACAGTGTGCTGAAAGATGTTCAGTATGTGGTGCATCTCTGATTTTTCTCTGCTGTGACAGACTGTTTCATACCTTTCAACATTTGTCCTTTTCCCCTTCTTATTAGATGGAAAAAATCTGCAAAAGGTACGTCTTTGTGGAAACAAAGGGTTTCTTACAATTTCGTCAGAAATGAAAGAAAACCGCTTTAATAACCGGAGTTAAGCCGTGGTAATTATTGGGCTTGTTGGCTAAGCTGGTATAAAACAGGTGGTTTGACTCGACACATGGACAAATTGGAAAAGCAGCAGCAACATGTCATATAATTACATATTATAGAGTGCTTTGTGTGTTTTTCATATTGTACTGTGAACAGGAAGAAAGGCCTTTTGAAACAGTGGTTCCTTGTTTATGTAGGTGAATGGTGGTGATCTGTGTTTTTGTGACACTGGGTTTAGAAGGTTTGAAACCTGGGGTTTATGTTGTTAATAAATGCATTATTGTGAAAAGCTTTGCTTTTTTATGCTTAAGGTCGGGTGTGGTCGAGACACAATTGCAGATTGGAAGTCAGACAGGGCTGACGTATTGATATAATTTACCTCATTTTGGCAGATTTATTCATGTCCCAAATCCCCTTTTTGCTGTTCGTGGGGCGCAGGGTTACCTCCTGTGCACTGCAGTGTTTCATAACGGAGGTCTAGGCTGTTTTGTTGTAGGGCAGCAGGCTCCGATTTCATGGCAACTACAGCGTTCCCTAATTCTGACCTTTCCAACTCACAGTGAAAAGATAATGCAGACCACCCACATGAAAGAATGAACATGTTTCTTTAGATATTGTTTTATTCTTCCCTATGAAGAAAAAAAAAACACAGACCTCAAGGCTAAGGGAGGTGACAAGGAGAAGTTAATTCATGTTACAAAAACTGAAATGATAATATATGGTGATCAAAAATAATTACGTTCTTTTGTACTCCTGTCAGTCAGAGTTGAGACAAGAAGAAGTAGACTTCTTCGAAGGCAGTTGCAAATCTTGATTAATCCAATCTGATTTAAAAGAGATTTTAAAGAAGCCAAACTTGTCATAACAGTGAAATGTATGCAGACATAACATACAGGTCTCCTGGACCTAGTTAGAGTAAAAACGAAACTTCTCTTGAATAAAACCATTACTTTTTAAAAAGGGAAAATTATATTATGTCGCAAAACATTGCACATTTCCGTGGTGCACTGGGTTAAACTGGCACACAGGGCCAGAACCGTTGAGTAAGGTGAGTGACAATGAATATTGATTATGCTTTGGTGTCACAGGGTGATGCATTCATCAGTGGCACTGACTGTGTGTGTGTTGGCTTTCAGCACTGGGTATGGGGAGTGCCTCCTGGATGAGCCAGTCAGCAGGACCTATGACCTCCCTGACCAGCTCCCTGGCCAGCTCTACAATGCCAACAGGCAGTGTGAGCTCATGTTTGGACCTGGGTCCCAGGTCTGCCCATACATGGTGAGGCTTGTCTCTGTTGCCCTGCAATATATCCGATTAGAAAATAAGGCATAGCTCTCCTGGTGTGCATATGGTGTGGTTGGTTGGTTGTTCTTTCATATGACCTTGTGAGTGACTCACACACCACACCTTCTAAGAGCTGGGTGTGTGTTTTAAACTTTGAAGTTTTACTTTAGCAATAAAAGCGGTAATAGTCATGTCTGTGATTATGTAGTCATCATCCCCTGCCTTGTTTTCTACCCACAAGGGAATGGACAGTAGTAGCTTTTACTGAATCAATATAACCAACAGTATGGAGCCTTTTTGCTCAGGTAAAATGATTTAAAAATCCCGTTTTTATTGAGAACTGCCTAATGCACCGTGCGCCTAATCAATGGGGCCCGAAGGAGTTTCCAAGCCTACAGAGTGGTTCCCTGCCCATCAGCTGGTCCGCTCTGAAGCTGGCTCCTGGAATTAAGTGATTACAGTGCGGGGACGGCTGCCAAGTTGGCAGTGAAACGTTTGTATGTGGTTTCTGGAGAGCTTACTGTCCAACTCTGTAATTTATTTTTGCTGCTCCAGTCCAGAGGGGAATAATCGAGTGCAGTGTCCATTCAGTGAGAGGGATTGTACTGTTTTTTGTGTTGAATGCTGCTCTGTAAGGCTCCTGAATCTGGACAAACAGGCATCCTCTCTCTCTCTCTTCATCATCCTCCTCCTCCTCCTCACAGAAACAGTGCAAGCGCCTGTGGTGCACAAGCGCAGAGGGGGACCACAAAGGCTGTCGCACGCAGCACATGCCACTTGCCGACGGGACCGACTGCGGGCATGGAATGGTAGGATATGATGAAAGTTAAACAGGCCTCCTAACTGCTCTGCGCTGAATGCTAATACATTAATACAATTAAAGATAATGCAATGCCATATAATGCATCAATGAGCCTTGTAGTGAATTTTGTCATTTGCCCATATCCCCTTATACACTCTGGTATTATAGTCAATGTGTTAAAATGCATCATTTTTTGACATTGTTCTGAGATCAGAGGCTAACATTCTGTCAGTTGTATTCCTTAGCCATAGACGTTGAGATAATCTTTGCAACGGACTAAAGTTCCTTATGTGGGTATGGGAATAAGTTACTCAAACATACTTATTAGTACGAGTATATGAGGGGGAAAAATACTCTTGTGTACTTTTGTTCTCATTGTGACTGTGAGTTAAATAGGTCTGTGTAGTAACAAACTGTATCTTTAAGGTTGTGAGATTTTTTGACAGAGATTTATTCCAAGTTGTGCACACTCTCATGCCTAAACGTAAATGGGAGGATTGTTAATTCCGTTTGTTGAGTGTCCTGAGCTGAGGATGCAGTTGGTGAGTCAGATGAGGAGTGAGGTTTGAAAGGGGATCCCGCCAGCCCTTCACAGTCCAGTCACCTTGTTCTGAACCCGTGACCTAAAACCTCTTTAAAATGCGGGTGAGTGGGTCAGTGGGCAGAGAGTAATGGAGCTGAAGGCTGAGACTCCTACTCTCACAAAGACCCACCCCAAAGATTCAGGCACTTAACCCTTTCCCTCCTGAAGCCCCCATCGGGAATAACACACTGAACACTGTGTGATCACACCATGGTGAGTCCTTTCGCGTCCCCTCAGGGTTTTGATTGCCATGTTATTACTGCGGTCCTGTTGCATGGGTAACTCATTAATCCAACCAGAACAGCCACAGAGACTGGCAAGGTGATTGCCAAGCCACGGTGTGTGACATACTGTGCTGTGTCTCATCAACAGTAAGGCTTCATTATGTTATCGGAGCACTTTCCGTGAAAGTAAGGCATTTGTTTTTGGTCTTTTCTGCCATGTTGCCATGGGGACCATCTAGTGCTTAATGAAAACCATAGATCCAAGACATTAAGACCTCTGTTAAATTGCAGTGCGCTTTTCCCTTCTTATCAGGTTACGCATTTGAGCAAGTTATCATTTCTTACGAAATATTATGAGGTTGGCAGTTGCTGAAATCACCAAAAAAAGTGCACAAAACAAAGACGTGTACAACCTGCTTAAATTCCTTACTCAGCATGAGTTTACAGGTGGACATGAATGATCACAGACCTCAAAGGCAAGAATCCCAAGATCATATCTTCCCTTAATTACTAACATACACCATATATGAAAGCAATAAAAAGCCTTCAAAAAAACATATATATGTTGCAGCGGCAGCCGTCACCATGAGAAATGGTGATCTGAGCCTTATTTTAGATAACATTTTGACCCCTTTTCTAAATAGACATCTTAAAGGTTGAAGCCCTCCATACCCATGTTATGGAAATAATGAACATTTCAAAAACAATATCCAGTTGCAGCTGTCATCGTTCTCCAAAAGGAGCAATGGTCAGAAGGCCCCCAGTCGGAGACGTATAGTGTTACACTGTTTGGGCCCGGTCTCTCTGTGCTGAAAAATACATAGCTCCTTTTTTTTTTTCTTCCTTGAGCCACCTTTGTTTTTAGTGCTGAGCATTTTGTGTCATCTCAACACGGGCCTTTGAAGTGTAGAAAGCTGAAAAGCAAAGGGGGCCCTCAGTTTCGTCTCACCTGCCTCTGCAAGCCCCTTTTATGTGGGGAGACTATGAGCGTGCTACTTTAATTGGGATCTCAGGAGCTACTCAGAGATTTTGTGTGTGTGTGTGTGTGTGTGTGTGTTTCATTTCATTATTAAACTGTGTCTGAGCAAAGCAACTTAGCTTGGGTCTTGAGTCATGAGACCTTGGGCGCCTGGTCTCAAGGGTACAGGTGTCCGTTTAGGGGCCTGAGAACGACTAGTCATTGGCTGATTAAACTGTGTCCGTGCAGCGGTTTCCCCAAGGGAGCCCTGTTTGGGAAGCGCAGCAGGCATTGTCTTTAGCTGCCCCCTTTAAGTGCCCTCTCTGAACCTCTCATTAGGCTCTGCCTGCTGTGTAATTTCAGGCCATTAAGAGCAAACATCATCTCTTGTAAATATTTGCCTCAGTGTGCTCCAAGAAAAAAAAAAACCTAAAGAATTCCTGAATGGCTGTTGGCCTTTCCTAGCCATTTGATCTTCTCTTTTTTTGCCAGGGCAGTTTAGGACTCGTTAAACCGGGGAAGAATCATTTGTAATAAAATGAGTGTGCTCTCTCAGAAATAATAGTTGGGAGCATGAATCCCCACAAAATAAAAATGACTTTGACAATGACAATGTGGATGAGCGAGTGTTGGTCCACATTGCGGTGCATGGAACTGTTCACAGTTTGTGGGTATTTGATTGGTTGGGCTCCCTTCATGTTAATCGGTCCTTTCGTGGGGCGCTTGAATGAGTAACCCTGTCACATGACCACAGCGGTTTGCCTGTCATCTGGTTCGCTGAGCCGTGCTCTAATGAGGGCAGCCCATCACTTGTTGTCTATAAATACCGCCACCGCCCTCCTCCTCTGCTCTTCAAAAGCTTTGTGATGGTTTGGGAACGCCAAGCTTGATGAATCTTGCCTCTTTCATCCCATGCTCACTATAGTCCTCAAAAAAAGACCGCCTGTTTAGCATCCATAGGTTTCTCAGAATGCAGTTTTATGAGTGTCATCATGAAAGCCTGTGCTGGTAGCGCCAAGCACAGTGCATGAAAAGACAATTATAATAGAGCTGTAGAAAAAAACAGGAAAACTGATCTTTTGTAAGAAAACATAAAAGATCATATTTGTCACAGCAGCTGTACACAGAAACTGGGGCAAAAAAACTTCAGATTTCAGTTTATGCATTTCTTTGAACTTTATTAAATGTGTGTTTTGTAACTGCTTTTCAGTTTAGCAGTTTTTTTATTCATGCAAAATATTTTAACTTATAAAGCATTTTTTGCTCAAGTGGGAAAAAAAAATGTGGAGAAAAATATGGAGAATGGACCCTCTCAAGTTTAGACTGCTTTTTTTGACAGCTGCAAAAAAAAAGTTTTTGGAAGGACACATACTTATGAGGGTACATTGTGCCTCCTTATAGTCAGACCTGAACGCTGTCCAGAGCATTCAGCAGTATACTGTAACCTGTAATTGTCTGGTTTCAGACAATTAGAGATATGGGGGCCTTGAAATTTAGAAAAAAAAAAGAGAATAATTTTCTGGCTGAAAAGCATTCCAGGCCCGGTGTCTGCTGCAGTCTGTTTGGCTATAGTTCATTCCAGGTCAGGTTGATCCTGCAGTCTGTTTGTCCGTAGTTTATTCCAGGCTGGGCTGCAGCCGTAGTCTGTTTGCGTGTGGCTCTTGGTGTGCTTTCAGTGGAGCTCTGGGCATGGGAGCTCTGTGGTTGATATCGGTTTCAAATTCTGCTCAGCTTTCCTGGGGTCCGCTGCATGGTGCCGTCAGTGTGCTTTGGATTCTGATTAAGTAATTAATTGTTGTTGTTGTTGCCTTCCTGTTTACTTTGCCAAGCGGTCAAGTCTTGTTATAACTATCCAATCTGTTGGGGAGTCTAAAGGTGTGTCACATGTCGTGGTTTGATTCTGAGACTCTGCGGCTGTAGCTGGGCGTTAGACAAGCTAATTAGCCAAGTGCTATTATCACTGGAAGGGGGTCATGTTGATTCTCATGCAGGTTGAACTTACCTCAAAGATGCATTCAGGAAAAAAAAAGTGTAAAAAGGTAGAAAAAGTTCTAACTTTCAAACTGTCAGACTATTGCGGAAATACATAGCTGGGATTATGTTTTCAAATGATGGAAATTACAGAGCTCCCATCTGTATTTATGCATGGATTTTTTTCGTAGTTTCAGATGACTGGCTCTCAGTAATGTGCATAGACACATGGCGGAATGCCCGCCTGAGGAATTCTTGAGTTGTTCCTTGTTGATTCATAATTTGTGGATTTGCTGTGCAAGGGTTTCTGTGTCCTTGAGGGAAGTGGAGAGCACAGGGTGATGCAATGTTAAAATCATCCCTCTCTGTGTTGGACATGAAGTTGTCATTAGTGTGAAATGAATGGGTAGGATGTTCAGCTGTGCCTTTTTTCTTGTATTTCCCACCTTTGGTGTTGGTCTGTAGTCAAACTCTATTAAACTACAGCAAAACAATTTTATGTACATTTTCCCATCTGAGTCAGATATTCAAAAATAAATAATTATAATGATATTATATATTTTGTCTGGTTCTGTTTATCACAAAGAACACAACTATCTTGATATCAGTGCAAGGATCTTATGTGGTTAGATTTGCAAAGTTTATAATCTGCGTATCATTCACTTCTATACCTGGTTATTTTCTGAAGCAATCAAGGTTAGGCTACATGGTCACTGATGCAAGAGCAGTGCTGCATGAAAGTTTTGAGCCTACGACCTTCTGGTTACGGCAGCTTGATTACAGTGATGGCTGTCAAATGTTACTTTGCAGATGCCAGTGATGGTCAGACACGTGGAAAGTTAAAAACGTGGGTTCAACAGCGGTCTGTCCATCCTGGTTGGTTTTGAGCATGGACTTTGGTATGCAAGCATGTTGGTATTTGTTGAGTGGAGACGGGGTGAAGATGCAGGAGTCGGACACTGCTGTGAAGTGAGAACTCTGCGAGCAAAGAAACATGAAAGGTGATGCGCGGTGGATGCGGCCATGTTAAAATGAAAGGCTGCGAGGCCTTTAAAGCGATCCCCGTGCCCTCTCATTTTTTGTTGATGTTTGACTTTGAGAGATGAGGGACGCATTCTCGCAATTATAGAGCACCACAAAGGTGGGCTCAGCATTGCAGGTGGTGACAACTTTTTGAACAGGTATGTGTTTGCTTACCTCTTTTTTTTGGCTTTGCTTTTTTTTCCTCTTCTGATATGTGATATAGGATTGAGATGTCTCGCTTGTACATGTTTTTCCTTTGTGAGTCTTATACAATTTACAAACACGAAGTATGCATAGATTTGTGTCTGTGTGTGTCTGTCAGCGTGTACGTGATGTATGTATGTGGTGTGTGTCTGTGAATGCAAGTGCATGCCTGTGTGTGTGTGTGTGTGTGTGTGTGTGTCTGTGTGTGTGTGTGAGAGAGAGTGAGTGTTTGTGTGTTTTTGTGTGTGTTAGAAAAAGTCCTAATCCAGAACACATGTTGCAACAGCTGGAGGCTTTTTCTCACATGGCCTTCAAATGTCTCACTGCATTCTCAATGATGGGTCATCCTGGGCCTTTCTAGGAAAACGGCCGTTTCAGTCTTTCACAAATCACCCTGCTTTGCGCACAGTGTTTCAAGGCAGCCTTTTTTCAGGGCTATATCTGTGAGCTCTGAGGTAGAATTGAGATTGAGCACGGCCCCAGATTACTCCATCACAGTACAAATTCACCACACACACAGATGTTTCTTGTTTTTTTTTTCACCTCACCTTTTAAAGCTGAACAGAGATGTTGTTAACATGAGCTACCAGCAGGGAGTGGAATGTGTGTGTAAGGTTTACATCCTGCCTAATACATTTGCCGTTACCCTCTGGGAGAAGGAGATTGGAACAGGCCTTGGCTTTGACTGACAGTGGGTCTCCTGTGTTCGCCTGTGTTTCGGGTCCCGTGGAGCAGTACCATGGTGGTCCGGCACACGGGACCACCGGTGTAGCAGTGTGGGACGACTCTCCTCTCTGCCCTCCTGCAGAATGCTAACTGCTGATCCTGCTGGGACCTGCTGCTTTGTTTTATTGTCCTCACTCTTCAATGCTGGTGACGGGGTTTGGTAATCTATAAAGGAGGGTGGCGAGTGTAAGACAGAAAGGGAGAGGCTTTCCATACATTTCATTAATTAGCGCGGGATGTGAGCAAATCCGCAGGAGTGGGTATCAAAACCAGGACAGCCATTAGTGTGTTTGTCCAGATATGTGTACAGTCCCTTTGTGATGCTATTCAGGAATGTATGATAGTGGAGATTTTTTTTTTCTTTTTTCTTTTAGACAAGGTCCAAGGCCCTAGTTAGCACATAATGTGGCTGAGAGGCTCGTTAGCATTCTGGAGAGGCTGTGAGAGGGTAAGATTAAGCTAGAGTAGAGAAGTCTGGTGGATTCACAGAGAAGGGAAGGAGTTTCAGGAAAAGAGAAGCTTGCTGAACTACTGCCCGGGCTTGCTCCCGCGAGTAGAAGATGTTTCAAGGCCATTAACACCTGTGTCTCATTATTAACAAGCCCCTCGGTCTCTCTCAGTCCGCACTGTGTCGCAGCGACTCGGGAACAACTCCTCTGCTCTTTATGCACTGCGTGAACCGGAGTCCCACAGGTGTTCACCCGAGGTTACAGTCTTCAAAAGGCATTAGTGCACCAGCTTATACCAGCCCATCTGACATTCTCCAGGGAAAGCTTTGATTAATAATCCCTGTCTTATTAATGTAATTATGAGAATCCCAGGGGGGGTAAAGGTGTCTGCATGGCGTCGTACCCTTGAGCAAAGTTCTTCAATTTAAATTGCCTCGGTAAACATGTCCAGCTGTGTACATCTATAATGCACAGAAACGCAGGCTATGTAAGTCTTCATGGGTAAGGGTGTCTGCCAAGCAAATCGTTTAATGGTAATTACTGTAAAACATGCTCTTTCAGTTGTAATAGGCACTTTGGTAAATTTAGGCCTGAATGGGTTTTGAAGTTTTAGCCTCCTTGCAATGGGAGAGGCTGTTTAATTTGAACTCTCAATCTCCTGTGATTAAAGGAAATAAAGACAAATGATATTTCAAAGAGAATAGTCATCGCAGGGAGTGTATTACAGAGCCGTTGCCAGGGCATGAAGCCCTTGAAAATCCTTCAGGAATGTGATTTATATTCCACAGATCTTCCCAGAACCTCCTGAGATGCAGTTGTCCTGAGCTGTCTGGCTTGAGTAGTGTCTCTACTACAGATAAAAAGAACAGAAAGAATAGGATCCAACACGAGGCTCATATTATTTGATTCATTTGACAAATATGTTCAGCAAATCTACTCAGCTGCAACATTTCAGTCTCATTGGACCTCATTCGGTTCATCTTTATGTTTTCAGCAAAGAGCCAGCAGCCCGAAAGTGGTCTGGAACCTGCAGTGCAGTATGGGAAGCGGATTGCTGAAAGGGTTAATCCTTCTGCATGCTCAGAAGAATTTAAGGTTTTCTGGGGTCATTTTGGAAAACAAGAAATCGTAACCTCTCAGTGGTCTTTGAGAACAGTCTGTTCAGCTTAGTCTTCCAGTACACGTGAAACCCTTTGCTAAATTTCAGTATTGACATCACAGAAGTGCCGAAGCGGTGGAAGGCTGCTCGTTAGTGGTGTCATTACCTTAAAGACTCTGCCATCATGCCACTGTCAGAATGAGCTCAAGTTAACTGCTGAAAGATATTTGAGCAGAATATGTGAGTGTTTTTCACTCCATTATCCATTACAGGCATTTGGCAGATGCTCTTACCCAGAGCGACTTATATAGGTTACAGTTTTTTTACATGTTTCATTTATACAGCTGGACATTTGCTGAGACAATTCAAGTACCTTGCCCAAGGGTATAGCAGCAGTGGCCCAGTGGGGAATTGAACTGGCAACCTTTCACTTATGAGTCCTACTCCTTACCACTATGCTACACTGCCACTCATATCATGGCCTGCTTTTTTGACCTGTAGCGTGTGTAAAGACTTGCATGGATGTCCTTTTTGTGCAACCGTCTTTATGCAGACTTAAAATGTTAAGTTGTAGTGTTAGTGAAATGGCTGGAATGCCTTTGCTCTGTTTGATGGGGGACTGCATTCAGAGCGTTTATTAATGAGGTGCTTAGTAATGGATTACAGCTGTGGTGTTTTTTAATGCTGTTTGAGGAAGAGGAAACCCAACCTAAGCAGGAGCGGTATTTGGGGAATGATGTCACTGAAACCGGAGAGCCCGTCCACCAGACTCGGTGTGGTTCTGTGAGTGACACCCTGCGAAACGCGGGTCGCCAGCCGCCGGTGAAACCCGCACAGCCGGTGACGGTCCGCTGCACTGGTATCCCGGCGCGCTGTTCACATGGTCCCGGTCTGCGGCGAGAGACCCTCATGCCATTCCTGCCGTCACCTCTTGTTATCTGAACCCTCGTGTTTCCTTATCGTCGTGCCACAGCCCCCCTGAGTCTGTGTGCCAGGGCTAAAGGGCTGCAGCGAAAGACAGAGGCCGTTTTGTCCCGCATTCCATTCTGAGACGACTCTGCGGCACCTAACGTGGAACAGAGGATTTGGTTACAGATGGCTATACTCACGGAGCCACTTATACAATCGGGAGGTGATGTGTGATGTCTCTGCTTTATCTTATAGTGAGGAACAGTTTTAATCTCAAAGAAACAGTACAGAAAGACAAATGTGAAAGGCATGGAACGAGCGTCTGGTTATTGTGTGCAGCAAAGCGTGACTTTGTCGTTTATTGCATGTACTGTGTTTTGCATAAATGCACCTAGCAATAGAGAAACCACCGTGGGCCCCTTTTGGCTGAAATACAGGTGATTTTGAAGAGCAGTTCATTATGAACTGAGAGGGAGGCACATGCTGCCAGAGGATGAATGTAACAGTGCAAATGGCTTTGCTCATTAACAAATTCACATGCATTCTGAGATTTTACTGCCTGCCCTCTTGGTCTGCACGTGATGCTAGAAGCTCTTATGTCATGGCAGTGCTGCAGTTTGCAGAATGTGGGCCCTGGCTCATTTTGCTGACACCAATGCCCCCGCTCATTGCTGGGTGAGCAAGTGGCAACTGGAAACTGTGAACATTCAGCTGGGTAAATACGTGTGGGATTTACCTCTCTCTACCTTTCTTTGAAGGTATGATTTCATATACTGTGTACACTGGGGATGAGAGACAGAAAGGCAACATTTGCAGCTAACAGTAAAGAAACTCTGCTGGGTGGTTGGCAGCCAGAATCCAAACATTGCAACACACTCTCTAGAGGAATGGTTGTGTGTGTGTGTGTGTGTGTGTGGGTGCGCCTCTATTTGTAAAGCGCTCTTGTGTTTTATTTCTCCCCCAGCACTGCAGGCATGGGATGTGTGTGAATAAGGAGGCGGAGATGAGACCAGTCCACGGGGAGTGGGGCCCCTGGGGGCCCTACAGCGCCTGCTCCAGGTCCTGTGGGGGAGGCACCAGAAGCACAGCCAGAGACTGCAACAAACCTGAGTAAGTCAACAAAATCTCTCTGGATATTTTAGTAAGACTCCTGAATCTCTTTGACTCTCTGAGTAAGGCAAGTGAATCTCTCTGAGTTGTAAGACTCACAGGTTTTGCTAATTCTGATTAAGACTCACGAATCTCTGACTCTCTAAGCCTCTCAGAAAAGAAATCCACAGTATCACTGAATCCATAATGTGATGTCTTTGTTCATATTTTTACTCTGAAAGACTTACAGTTAGCCTATCAGATATGTGGAAATTAGCTATGAACTGAAGAAATCAAAATTTAATTGTATTTGTGTGGAAATTTGACCTGACTGAGGTGAATTGATGTGAGTTCCTAATGTAAATTTAGGACATGTGGTGCAAAAGTTGTAACACTTCAAATTAAGGTTACATTAGTTATGAACTGACATATTAGTTATCATTCACACCTTTACCAAGGTTACTGATTAATGAGTGATGTTGTTAGTCTTGATTCATGGGACTTTATCATGAATTTATCCTCTTTGTGCTCCTGTAGTAAAGTTCACACCATTCACCATTCACTATTCACACCTTTATGTCTAATTAATTCACTTCAATAGTAAATTAATGTACCATGATGGCTACTTGTAAGGGTTTACAGCATCAGTCTAGATATGGAATGGTTGGTGTCACATATTCACATATTCAAGTGTATGTATTGTTAACCATTATCTCAGTCTACATAAATACACGTCTATGCTTTATAAATGCATCAATTAATGCAATATTTATGAATACAAATGCATTATTTCTTGCGCATCTCGCTGTGCTTCTTGTGACTTGTGCTGATCTGACCATTGTCCCTGTCCTGCAGGCCGACGAATGGAGGGAGATTTTGCGTGGGTCGGAGAATGAAGTTCCGATCGTGCAACACGGAGCCGTGTCCACGGGGTCGGCGAGACTTCCGGGAGGAGCAATGCTCTCAGTTCGACGGAAAACATTTCAACATCAACGGTCTACCTCCCACTGTCCGCTGGGTTCCCAAGTACAGTGGAAGTGAGTATAATTACATTATTGCAGAGGGCATTACTGAGAGCTGTGAACCCTTTGATGTAGATCGCCACATGGATATGTCCATTATTGTCCAATCCCCAGGGAGGGCTGGTGCGCAGTGGTGTGTCACTGTGTTTATTTGGACTGTAATGATCACTTATACACTGCTGAGTCATCTCTCCTTCACATTACTGTTTTATTGGATAAATGTATAATGTGTTTTAAAATCATAAACAAGTCAATGACGGGTATTAATGAAATAAACTTGTATATCAAGACAAAAAAGAGCTAGCCACACAATTTAGTGCTACTAGTCATTTTGCTAGCCCACTAGATGTAAGTGTGCAAGAACAGACAGCTGCAGCTGGCCGGTTGGCTGACCACTGTTCTTAGAGGATGCTGTCCTCTTTTTCTGTGGCTCCAGCTATATGGTCTCAGTTGTGGGGCCCTGTGGCCTGAAGAATATAAACAACTAGCTAGCCAGTGGTCACTGACCATTACCTAATTAGCTAGCTAATTAGCTTGAAGTCACATGTCAAAGGCCTAGGGCACCCTACAGTCCAAACTCCTTTATCACTTAAAAGCCTTTGATTGATTGTTTCACAGGGCTTGAAATTCCTAACTTTAGTCACAGAAATAACCCACCCATGGTTTCAGGGACTTTTCAAGCCAGATAAGACTGACGTTTGGCTACTAAGGTGACACATTTGAAATTTCAGCCTAAAGTGATCACAAAGAGCTGTGTAATCAAGCAAGAATGGCATCAGAATGGTGCAATTTCTGTAAACAGGAAAACGCTTTCAGAGAAAGCACTCTGCTTTTACGAAATGTACAAAAGAGCATATGTGATTATGATGAGGAAAATAATTTGGCTGACCTTGATCTTTCATGGTCAGAGAACATTGATTTGAATTCGTCATACTGAATACTGTGTGAAGATTGATTGAGGAGGCTGAGGGTGGATGTTTTTTGGCTGATTGCTTTAAGTGTGCTTTTCCATTGATGGGCGTTGCTGCTTTGCTTCTCCTTGCAGTTCTGATGAAGGATCGGTGCAAGCTTTTCTGCAGAGTTGCCGGGACGACTGCGTACTATCAGCTGAAGGACCGCGTCATTGACGGGACGCAGTGTGGCCCGGACACTGACGACATCTGTGTTCAAGGCCTGTGCAGGGTACTGTTTTTAAAACACATAATCTGTCCATCCCTCATGCCGCGTTTGAATGTAGATAGGAATGCATGTATACATTCGTGATTGATAATGTTAAACAGAATATCATGTAGAACCTCGCTGAACATGACCTTGCCCCTGACAGCAGGGGGAGGGCGAAGGGAACTGCTAAGAATGTGGCAAACATGACGGCTCACCCCTCTCAGGTTCATTCGAGGCTCACTTCCTCTGTTGTGTCACTCCTCTTGTTCTTCTAGCAAGCGGGGTGTGACCACGTGCTGAACTCCAAGGCGAGGAACGACAAGTGTGGAGTGTGTGGCGGGGACAACTCCTCCTGCAAAACTCTCGCCGGGACCTTCAATAATGCTCAGTATGGTAAGCCTTTCTCATGCTTTGAGTCAGGGCAGTGATACCTCTCTCACCTTCTCTTCAGTCCAGCACTGGTATACAAAACTGATCCTGTAACACCACTGAGTACTAAACATAAATAAAACTCAGAACACGTCTGAACGTAATGTTAGCGTTCTTACAAATTGAGCCCATTAGTTGATTCATTGGATTAATATGGGATAGTATGGGATGAAACAGCAGTAGACCATCTCGCATGCTGGGAGCAGGGTTTTTCCGTGTCATGCTTGTTCATGTCCTGAAGCGTGACAACATTCTGCAAATAATAATAACCAAAACCAGCCCTTTACTGATAGCGGTAGGGAACACTGTCTCTGCGTCGTAAATTCCCCTGTCTGGACCCAGACCATCGTTACCCGGGGGTTTGTTTTATTTTTTAGTCTCGGTCAGATCATCTTTTTTTCTCGTATGGGAGAATATGTGCCAAATGTGTGCTCATCCCCAGCTCTGTCCTAGCTGGATCGCTGGCAAGGCCTGGGATGACTGTACGGAAACTCAGAGCCAGAGCGGATACAGCTGCAGTCCGAAAGCACCACCGCACATCTGATCCGAGACATTTTGGGTTCTCCCCAGCTGCTGGGACCTGCAAACAGTGCTGGGACACCCATGGGGCTTGTTGTGATTGGACCGCTAATGAGGCGAAAAACTCGTCATCGCTTTCTAGGCCTCTTTGAATGTAGTGCTGCTGCCACATGTACAAATAGGCTGCTTGCAATTTCACTCTGCTCTCATCACTCCAAAGCAGTTTAGCAAAATGTCTTTTGGCCTTTCATGGTTTAGAGAGAGCCCACCGCATCTGTGGTAAGGGAACCAGCAGAGACCATACATCATGTTTTCCTTGCCACATTAATTAGCGGGGACACCCATCTGATTACGAGCATGTCTGCTGCTATGAGAGGTACAATAAATTTCTCCAGTGATCTGGCTGCTTCTTCCTGCCAAGGGGAGAATACAGTGTCTCCGCTCATCGTATGTGGTAACCACAAAAATCCCAGAGTGTTCGGATGGAGAGAAACGAGATCAGTGGCCTCAATTTAGAGCATACTCTCTGAGACCGTTGTGTTTGCATTCTGTGGTTGAGTTAAATTGTGTGTATGGTCATTGGGCCAGTACTGGGGTTTCACATAAGTGCAGGGTCTGGGGTTTTCTCTGTGGGGGATTATTGCAGTGGCTTTTAAGTTCACTCATTACAAGTACTTATGCTCTTATGCTGTCCACACCGGTTGGTGACTGGATTTGACGAAAAGAAAACATATTGCACTGTATTTGGCAACTGATGTTAACTATCATATCAAAATTTGTAATAAGTGAGTGACCTTGCCAAATTTGCTTTTGTTTTAATAAAACGTTGATTGAATAATACTTATTATTAAAGATATTTTACAGCTGGGACATATTTTAGAAAAAGGATTGGCTTTTCCAACTTTTTCTTGCTTCTTCACCCATACCCGGGTTTGTTTGTCTCTCTGTACTGCTGTGCTGCACCCAAGGCTCAATTTTATCATACCATGTGTGCAGGTCTGTTATTTTAATACTTCAGGACACATTCCTCTTGAGTTGCTTTGTTAGATTTCATGGTTTCAAACACATGGCTTGTAAACATCTTTACATTTTTGATTGCACGGTTGTTGCAAAGGTAGCCTCACGGGAATCATTGTTATGATTGATTGTTATGAATGGTTATCTCCCAGCAGCAGATGGAACACACAGACATAAATGTATACATTTATCAATGAGAAAGTTAATTGTTTTTTTATGTTAAATTAATGTTTTTTGATGGACATGACTGTGTAAGCTTTACAAGTGCTGCCCCCCAGTGGTTCAACCTGTTACAACAGCCTGTGTTGTATACCTTTCTGTCAGGAGGATATGACAGTGAAATTACAGGGGAACTCAAGAGCTCTCTTGTAATTAGTTATCATTCTATCAGAGAGTAAAATGACCTCTGGAGATTGTTTGAGCCCAGTTTGTTTGTAAGTGTGACATTAATCTTGAAGATCAGATTGTTTCCTGCCTGGAGCCTGATCATTAGTGGAGCCATTTATTCAGTGTGGGCCTGTTTAACACCGCCTACTGACTGCTGCATTATGAAACTTGAAATTCCAGCTTTCCTGTTGATGTCCCTAACTCCGTTATTTTTCTTGCAGGTTACAATGTTGTTGTAAGAATCCCTGCAGGAGCGACCAACATCGACATTAAACAAGTGAGCTACTCTGGAAAACCAGAGGACGACAACTACCTCGGTGAGTGTTTCCAGCAAAGGTCAGGAATGCCGTTCATTCAACACTTGATTGTGTGACACTGCGAGTATCACATATTGTGGTGTGAGCAGTGTTGTTTTAAGAACACTACAAATGCAACGCAATGATGAATTTCTCGAAGCACGACTCCCAAGATGAACTAACTCTGTCATCAGAAGTACAGCTATTTCCAAACCAGCCGTGGCTCCTATGCATGCCTGACAATATACATTACATTACATTAGTGGCATGTAGCAGACACTGTTATCCAGAGCAACTTAAATAGGTTACAGTTTTTTTTTTTACCCCTTTATACAGCTGGATATTTACTGAGGCAATTCTGGGTTAAGTACCTTGCCCAAAGGCACAACAGCAGTGCCCCAGCAGGGAATCGAACCGGCAACCTTTCGGTTTACGAGTCCTGCTCCTTAGCCACTATGCTACACTGCCGCCCCGAATCCACGTGACGCGAAAAACCTGTCTCTGGTTTGCCTGCGCTTGTGAGCGATCACTGTGAAGTGGACCTTCCCTCAGAGGCGCACGCGGTTGCGATGGAACTGCCGTGGATCTTTTGCAATTCTCTTCGGGGACGCAGCCCCCCAGATGAAAGGGCGTCTGGCGGGGGCCGGAGACTCCTCTGGGTGTAGCGCTGGGGGGACAGTCGGATAAGCGGAGCGAGTCACTGCGAGGGAGAGACAGGGAGAGAGAAAGAGAGAGAGAGATGAATGAGTGTGGAGGAGGTGGTAATTAGAGACATGTGTAAGCCGGCGCAGATGAAAGCGGATGGGGGCTCCGTGAGATGGGCGGCGATAAACACCCCTATGCGGAAATTTGCTCGCAACGTCGCGGGGGTTGCACAACGTTTGCTTTCGTCTGCGCTCGCGCTACGGGAGACCCCTGGCTCCGAGATTCAGGAGAGCGTTTTCTTTGAAGAGGCCAGCCATCTCCACCGTCACAGCTCAGATTTAGTTGAAGAGGAAACTTAAAACCAGCCATGTATAGGCTTGAATGGAAATAGAATTATTTGCAAGGCAACACACAGTGTTATATAGTTGTTTCCAACATTAGAATAACTGCATATTTTTGTAAATATGCAGTAAATATAAATTTTGTGAAAGGATAATGAACAGAATTTTGTTTGCTTGCTTGCTTGCTTGCAGGTATGTGTGTGTGTGTGTGTTGTGTTTGAGGGAGTGTGTATTTGAATGTGTGGTGGAACTTTCACTGCAGCTCCTAAGTGAACTTAGGAATACTTTAAAAGCGTGGTCCTTTTGACTAGAGCTCATTAGAAAAAGAAATCAAGATATCCCAAGTTCCCGTGTTCTTTCTTCTTAGAGATGGTGTTTTTTGCGTTTGCTTTTTCTCCAGCATTGTCCGATAGCCAGTCTAATTTTCTCCTGAATGGGAACTTTGTGGTGGCCATGTTCAAAAGGGAAATCACTTTCAAGGGAACGGTCATTGAATACAGTGGGTCAGACACCAAAGAAGAGCGCATCAATTGCACTGAGAGGATCGATGGCGAGCTCGTTGTTCAGGTCAGTCTCGCACTGTGAATCATTTCACTCAGATAGTGTAAAAACTCTACAGAAGCAGAGTACAATACAAAGGCAGTTGATTAAATAATTTAACACTACACATGTATGGTTCTACACTCTCTATGGTTCTTTCTTCTTACATTAACAGCTCGAAAAAAGTGTTCTCTTCCTTAATTTGATACGCACACGTCATTGCTAGTTTGGCTTTCACTGACATTAATGAAAAATATTGGGTAGGAATAAAAAAAGGAATACCTGCTTGAATGCATTGCTCAGATTATCTGTAGGTACAAAGCACCATTGTGATTCATTGTGAGCTGTGCGGTGAAAAGTCCTCCTTTCTCCTTGCTCTAGGTCTTATGTGTTGGCAACCTGTACAACCCTGATGTGCGCTATTCCTTCAACATCCCCATCGAGGAACACAAGGAGCAGTTTGTGTGGGACCCCTCTGGGTCCTGGCTGGAGTGCAGCAGAATGTGTCAAGGTACAGTGGCAGTAATCTCTGCTAATGCTGGCTCACAGATTGCTACATGCTCACAGTCTGTTCACCCATATTAATACACAACTTGTCTGTGCTACCCCTAATGCGTGCTTGTGGTCCAGTTTTGCTGCTAAGTGACAAACTGCAATGTAAAGTAATGCGCTTGAATCGTGGTGCCAGTAGTTGTTTATAGACTGTGCAGCGCAGTGGCAGTGCAGTTTGTAGGGTTCCCAGGCTCACACAGAGAGCAGGCCAGTGGGAGCAGGGTGGAAGACAGAAACCAGATCCTTAGGGGGTACATGGGAATGTGGCAAGTGTCCTTGCGTGCCACACCTTGTTATCTGCTCGGCACAATGGGACAGTGTGAGGGGGCTCTGCTCTAGACAGTTGTCACCTACACCGAGGCCCGGTCTGCAGCTGGCTGCGCAGATGTCCAATCGAATGGCAGTATATCACTGTGATCCAGCCAGAGGCACTGACACGGGCAGTTTGTGCGCTGCCCCGGCACCTCCCTCCGGGGCCTCCCTCCGGGGCCTCCCTCCGGGCCTCCCTAGGGCATTCCCTGTTCAGCTCAGTGAGACCTTTATGGAGATGAGGGTGTAATTCTCTGACACCTCAGGAAGGGCTGGTATTAACAGTACATATTTTAGCATTCTGTTCACTTGGGCAGGGAATAAAAAACTCTGGGGGGGAGGGAAAAAAGCATTTGAAAGGGGACAGCATGTCAAAGTTTAGATCAAACTATTTTGGGGAAAAATAGTTTCTGGCAGTTGACCAAATTTCCAGATGTGAATTTTTTTTCTTCTCTTTTGTCGTCTAATTCAAACCGTTCGGTCTGGCCTCATAGGTGAGCGGAGGCGCAAGGCCGTGTGCGTGCGGAAGAGCGACCACCTGGTGGTGTCCGACCAGCGCTGCGAGCACCTCCCGCGTCCCAGCGGGGCCCACGAGCCGTGCAACGGCGACTGCGAGCTGAGGTGAACGACCGCACGTGACGTGATGCTCTGAGCGCATGGCTCCGAGTCTGAGCGCGCGCTGCGGAGTCTGAACGCGGTTTGGCCGTTTGCAGGTGGCACGTGGCTGGGAAGAGCGAGTGCTCGGCGAAGTGCGGGCCGGGCTACAGGACCCAGGACGTCCAGTGCATGAAGTACAGCCTGGCGAAGAGGCAGAGCGAGCGCGTGGACGGCCGGTCCTGCGGCGACCTGCCTAAGCCGCCGGTCCGAGAGCCCTGCCACGGAGACTGCCTGCTGAAGAGCTGGCACTACAGTGCCTGGTCCCAGGTCAGTCAAGGGTTGCCATTACAATGCCTGATCCCTGGTACGTGGAAAAACCTTGCACTGTAGCACCTGAACCCAGTGCCTAAACACTGTAGAGCTTGCCCCAAAGAAACTAGACTAAGGTGACTAAAGACCTGGCACAACAGCACCTGGTCCCAGTAATCCAGGTAAATTAGGAGCTGGCGTTACAGTAGCTGATCTGAGGTTAATGGAGAGCTGGCACAAGGGTGTCAGGTCCCAGGAGACTGTGGGAGCTCATACTGGTGGGCCCCCAGGCCACACTTTTTGAATACTAGGGTGCTCAGTGTTCAACATGTCAGAATAAAGATTGCTTGTTGAATATGAAGATTACTTTAGGGGTTTCTTTTTCTGTTTTCTGTTTATTTGGCGCTTGTTGTTTGGAGTCTTGCTGGCGCTGCTTTGGGATTGTGCATAGATAACAAAAAGTTTTACACAGCATGAAAGTTCAATACAGCACACGTTCCCATTGTAGCTTTCATATCCAGTTCCCTCAAAAATCCCCAAAGCCATGAGCCGGGACCATGTAGCATTTCCACTGAGGTAGTGCTGGTGACTTTCAGTGCTCCAAGACTTGTGGCCGGGGCACCAGGACCAGAGAAGCCTACTGCATGAACAACCTGGGCCGTCGGCTGGCAGACAGAGAGTGTGCCGAGTACCAGAGAGTGGTGACTGAGAGCTGCAGTAACTTAGCCTGTCCTGACTGGTCAGCCAGCGAGTGGAGTGAGGTGAAATCAATCAATCAAGCAAACATTCATTCATTTCTTCATTCTTATATTCATTCATTCATTCATTCACTCAATGAATGAAAAATGCAAAGTGTAACGTAACATTCATACAGCAGTAATGTATTGTATCTGAGCAAACTGCATTCCAACCCTAAGCCTCATATGGACTTCTCTCTCTCTCTCTCTCTCTCTCTCTCTCTCTCTCTCTCTCTGTCTGTCTCTACCTGCCACAGTGCCTGGTGACTTGTGGGAAGGGCGTGCGACACCGCCAGGTGTTCTGTCACCTGAACCAGGAGAAGCTGAGCGAGCATTTCTGTGACCCCGAGAGCAAGCCACCGGCGGTGGAGAGCTGCCAGCTTCCGGAGTGTGCCTCGTGGCAGGTTGGGGTCTGGGGGATGGTGAGTACATTACCGCCCGGGCAGAGGAGGTCAGGTCACTAGGGGGCTCTCATGGTGTGTGACATGGGGCCCACCAGGTGACCCTCCCTGGATTTACTCCCACAGGATATGAGGGTAGACTATAAGCACACACCAGGAAATGGACACTCCAGCACAAGTATAACACAGCTCCGTAACTCAAGCTATCACACTCTCAAAAATGCTGCCAAATATCTTCCCATTGATCTTAAACATGTTAACTTCACTAGTAAAATAGAAGCATGTCAAATTAATATGTTTCTCTAATGTAAATATGGAAAATATTTGATTCTTGATGCCTGTGTAAGTCTTTACTTGACTGGTGAATTAAGCAGAGATTTCCCACGGTCTTTTAACACCCCGTGTGCTGTAATTTACTCAGATGTTAACATTGCTCTGGGGAAAGCATTCGGAGCCTGAGAGAGCACAAGAATGAGGAGGAGGCTAATGCAGGTTTCAAAGGGACTGTTTGCCAGGCAGTTTGCCTGTTTGAGGTCCCGCACACTTCAAAGGCGGGGTAATGACAGGCCTTCACCAGACGCTCTGTGCCGGACTTTGCAGTGTGCTGTGACCTGTGGCCATGGCTACCGGATGCGCGCGGTGAGGTGTGTGTCCGGAGCGTACGGGGAGACCCTAGACGACCGGGAGTGCAATGCGGCTGCCAGGCCGAGGGACAGCCAGGTAAAAAGACGTTTGTCACACTCATTTTTCATCACAGCCTTAGAGGCCCATGATGCCTGCAGGATTTACCTACCAAGCTCTTCAGCACCTAGTTCAAATAATCATTGTCTAGATCAGTGTTTCCCAACCCTCTCCTGGAGGACCCCCTTGCCCTGCATGTTTTAGATCTCTCCCTGCTCCAGCACAGCTGATTCAAATGGTCAACTCGTTATGAACTCCTGAAGCTGCTTAATAACAAACTGATCAGTTAAATCAGCTGTGTTGGAGCAGGGAGAGAGCTAAAACATGCAGGACAAGGGTTCTCCAGGAGAGGGTTGGGAAACGCTGGTCTAGATTGAGCTGGGTTAGCTTTCCTCCACACTTCACTGGTTTGCAAGGTGCTGGGGAACTTTGGGCACCACATTGTTCCCGAACTTGAATTGAGTAGGCTGCAGTATCTGTAGATGAAGCTGTTTTTAATAACCCTATTTGTCTTCTGAACAGGACTGTGAGTTGAGTTGTATCTGTTGTATCTGTTGCAGTACATTACATTGCATTACATAGCATTACATTCATTTAGCACAGGCTCTTATCCAGAGCGACTTCCAGCAGTATATGCTGATTTAGATGTAATTAGTGACAATGTGTTTTTCGGAAAACAGGAGTGTGAGTTGCCCGCCTGCCCGCGGGCACCCCCCACCCTCAGCACTGCCAAACCCGACGTCCAGGGCCAGTTCATCACTCAGTGGCGATTCGGCTCCTGGACGACGGTGAGTCCCCGCCCGGCGACCGCAGCGGCGGTGAACTGGAGGCCTCTCTCATACCTCACATTGTTCTACCCCCGCAAATGAAAACCAGATTATTTCTAAACACAGGGTCTGATTTCAAAGATGTGGCAGTTATGTCAACCCAAGATGCTGTATAAACTTGCTTGTCCAAATACTTGTGTGAGTGTGGTCCCTGTGGAAGAATGCATCACTCATGAAAAGCCACTGAAGCCTCGGTCTGCTTGTGTGAAAATATGCAAGAAGGGCTGTGGAATCTAAATGATATTATTGTGAGCGTGTCCATTCCTGTGGGATCTCTGTGATTACATAAGATGATGAATATGAATATACAGTATGATTGCGATTATATTTGCTCTTTGGCAGTGGTTACAGTTTCCTATGGACCTGTGTGAGAAATACAGCTGCCTTAGGAGAAGCTGACGTCTGGAGATGACTTTATTGCAGATAAAAGCTAAAGTGCCGGAAAGGACCTCTGAAATGACCTGTGACTGAACAGTGGCTGCTTTATTGCGCAATACAGAGCTGCAAAATCAATCCCTGTGTCAAATGCTCTTCTAATGCTGATGTAAGACACACAAATAAAATTGTGCTGCTCGTTCTCCATTAATCTTGATCAAAGTAATCAATTTCAGTTACGTGGTGAAAGAAGTTTTTTCACTGTTTCAGTACTAGCGCAGTCCCTTATGTTTTGATTGTAGTATTTGACAAAATTCAAGAAAAGGCAGCGATAAAATCAGGAAATTGGTACAGCTTGACTTTTCATTGAGTGTGACATTAAGTAGATTCTCATTCTCATCTGAGATGCGTAGCTGACTAAATCACACTGTCATATACTGTCTGTCTGTCACACTGTCTGCCTTCAGTCAATCCCCTGATAAAGTTATTTCAAAGAATGAGCAAACCCCGTTGAGAGTGAACAAAAAAGGAGCTGTGACATCTGATGAAACAGATGAGCATATCTGAGGTCAAAGATGTTTCTCTTTGGCTCTGATGCAAAGACTTATGGGAATGAAGTCCCCGTCCCCCTGTTGCCGTGGTGTGAATACTGTGACAGAAACCCTGCGGTGACTGTGCTGGGTGTGTGTCGCAGTGCTCCGTGTCCTGCGGGAAGGGGAAGAGGGCTCGCTACGTCAGCTGCCGGGACTCCCAGGGAGGGGTGGCGGACGAGTCCTACTGCGCGCACCTCCCCCGTCCCCCAGAATCCTCGGCGTGCTTCAGTCCCTGCGGACAGTGGCGTGCAGGGGAGTGGTCTCCCGTAAGTGGCCTTGTCTCGGTCTCTGCCTCCTTCAGGCTCTGGGGCTAAGCTTCTACCTGATTGTTTATAAACACTGATTTGACTAATAGATCTGTTTAAAGTGCTCCGCTTTTTCGATTTGGGCAGTGCTCGGCGAGCTGCGGTCTGGGGAGGTCGACCAGGCAGGTGGTGTGCAGTAACTACCACCACCAGGTGGAGGAGGGCTTCTGCGACCCGGACGAGCGGCCTGCCACTGAGCAAGAGTGCAGCGCCCTGCCCTGCCCCTCTTTGTACCACCCGAGGCCCAACGACCACCCCCGCGTCTCCCATGCCGACTACCCCCACAACCCCAGCTCCCACCCTGGCCACAGCACCTGGAACGTCCCCTCCGCAGACAACCAGTGGAGGACGGGGCCCTGGGGAGCAGTATGTTCAGGATGCTGTCTGTGCAAACCTTCAGGAGGCATAAGAACACATTCAGTCTAACTGCAGTGTGCTTTGTGATTTGCAGTCCAGTGAGACTTGAATTGACAAATATAACACATTAGCACAACAAATGTCACACATAGCATACTCTACATATATACAGGTACAAGTGTACACACACACACACACACACACACACACAAAGTTAATACTTTCTTTGAAAATAGATTAGCCTTTATTTTCTTAGCTTTTCAGTGCGTAGAAATCATTGCTTTCACAATGAAGGGGTTTACCAGATTTTGTAGACCTCTCTTATGGGATGTTTCAGTTCAGAGCTGGATTGACAGCACAGTGATACCCAGAGGTGAATGGCTTTGCCCTTCTGCCCTGCAGTGCTCCAGCACCTGTGCAGGGGGCTTCCAGCGCAGAGTGGTGGTGTGCCAGGACACCGAGGGCCGCACCACCAACCACTGCGAGGAGAGGCTGAAGCCGGCCGAGTCCAAGAGCTGCGACTCAGGGCCCTGTCCACACTGGAACTATGGGATCTGGGGAGAGGTGAGAGTGCCGAGAATCCACATCATTACCAATACGAGCCATTGTTTCATAAACTGAGGGTAAAGAGTAGAATATTCTGGAAAAAAGGTATACTGTATGTAGCGCTCATGGGATACCACTCTTAGTTATTAAGTCAAATACCTCAGTGCGGAAAAAACTCTTTTTTTAGTCCTGTAGAGAACTTGGGTGTTTGTATTAGTGACTGATGTACCATAGTGTAATTGGCTTCCGTTGCCTAATGAGGTTGCACAAGTTAACTTGTGGTAGAGCTTGAATAGTGTTATGCTCACACTCACCGGTCTAGGAGTGCTGTTAGCCTGGTCTGACACTGTTGCTCATTTAACTTGAATGGATACACTTATGTTCTGTTGTGCTGGAAGTCGCTCTGGATAAGAGCGTCTGCTAAATGCATGTAATGTAATGTAATTTATCTGACGTGCTGTGGTGTGCTTGTCAGTATTGGAGGGCTTGGTTGCTGTGTCTCCTGAGCTACAATGGGGCTCAGAGAAGGGGAGAAATTTTCCAGGACACTGCCGATTTAAATTGCCTCTTGTGTTGCAGTGCACCCAAAAGTGTGGTGGTGGGAGGAGAACCAGGCTAGTCGTTTGCCAGCGGTCAGACGGCCAAAGATTAAATGACCACAACTGTGACATTTTGGACAAGCCACTGGACATGGAGCAATGTAACATGCAGCCCTGTCCAGGTAGTGTTTCATGGCACAGACGACCATGGAAACCGGTACGATAGTATTCCTTTTTTTTCCCCCCCTTCCTTTCATTGTCGTATTGTTACGAGTAAATATCGGTTGTGCTTAATTACAGGGAGTGTATTTCTGGCCAAGCCGGTAACTATGTTTTAGCAGATCTCTGGGATAATGAACTGAGAGCTTGGATGGGTCTTCTGGCTGCAGCCCACCCAGGCTACATTCTCAGTGACAGTGCTGGTTATAAAAGCACTCACTATTGGGAATTATTAGACACACATGCTCTAAGTCAAGCCTAAAAATTAGTATGGTATTTGTGTCTGCTAGTATCTCACATTTTAGAAAACAAACTCAAATGATATTTATTTTGATATGTGAAGCGTGAATTATACTTCTTTGTGATTGATGCCTTACCCTGTAATCCAAGTACACAAGTGTATATTTGTGTATAAGAGTTTTTAATATCATTGCCATTATGAAACAGCAACAAATGATTGTTCTTGTATATTGTATATGTATCTTTGTACAGTATTATTTTATTTTTTAGTTGTCAGGACAATAATTATTATATTTAATTTTTACTGGTGCTCATGGTCAAGCCTCTCGCTTGTCATCATAATTAATTTCAGTTTGTACAGAGGAAAATATTTTCAAGCCAACAGCAAGTTTTTTTCCTTTTTTTTTATAATTTTCATCATTTTAAGATAGAAAATGATGTTTAATAAGTAACGGTGAAATGCAGTCGTGGTATTCCAGCAGTTTCTGCTGTCTCTCAGAATGTACTGTAAGGTCAGACTTTCTTGCAAACCACAAAATGCCAATTATGTAGCAATATCTGATTTGGAATCCAATGGTGCCAGTAAATAATTTAGACTATTTTAATATGAATGAATTTAGCTGTATAACACATTGTAGATTCAATACTACACATTAGTTTCAGTTAAATTTACTGACTGGCATAGCTGAAGTTATTATAGTATTTAAACTTAATCTGAATTATTTAAACAAACCAAAAAATATGCATACACACAGAATATGGTGCAGTATCTCCTTGTTTGGCAAAACCCTCAGTTTGGCTGCGACTGTATTCATAGATCATCATCTCCATAGCAGGGATATCCCAGATGTGAATTCACCTGTACAAGGTCACACTCATCAGCATTTTCAACCACGTATTTCTGTCATTGATAGGTAGGGCTGTATGCCAAAGGTGATCATCTTTTATTATTGGGGTTTCCACGTGGTCAGGGTAGAAAGCACAGCATCGCCAGTCTAAAACTGCACTAGTGTAGAAGCTTACACCTGCAGACGATTTATAGGTATTACATTATACCAATGAGGTCATAGTTTGTACTCCAGCCAGTCTGAACCATCTGTCCTTTACTGTAAGAAGAGTTAGCCTTAAGTGCACTAAATACACTACAGCAGACAGACCAATCAGATCCCATTTGGTGCTATCCTGAAGAGAAGCAGTCCTTCAAGTTACCTCATTTTGACAAGTTATACGGAATTAAGCAGACTAATTGTTTGTTTTATGTGGAAAGGAATGCTGTTCAGTCAAACTGCATTGTGATCCGCCATTAACTTTATCCAACTTAAGTGTCCCATTTTTGTCAATTTCATTGGCAAGCTCATAATGATGTGTATTAAAAAGCAGCACTTGCTTCTATAAAGAAAGGACAAAGAACATTGCAGTTGAATAAATTGTATGTCAAGTTAAACACACAGGCATACCTATTAATGCAGTCAGACTAGACATTGTGTAGACAGCGATTTCAGAAAAAAGCAGCATGGTAGTACTAGTGGGAAAAAATAACTATAGCTCCTTTTAACAAAATTTGAAAGGGCAGTTGCAAATGTTATGTCTTCTGCCTAGTTGACTGAAATATACAAATACCTCTTTCACATGACATTGCAGTCATTTTTTGCTGTTTAACATGTTTTGTTTTGTAATGGGTCATCTTTTTATATTTCTGAAGGAGTTTTCAAATTCAAATTATTTATTTGTTTATAGAAGCCGATTGGATAAAAGCCACTCTGTTGTGTTACTTTTGTTTTTTTTTCCTTTTGCTCTGGTCACAGCTCTCCTGTCTCCTGTCACCATGTTGTGTAACACTGAGTTTGTAAAACGCTCTCTGGCTCCTGTATTTCTGCTATTTTTCCACAGTGCTTTTCTCTGTCTGCTTGTCTGTCTGTCTATCTATCTGTGATGTCGCGGGAAACTAAGACCATTAAACCCTCCTCGGCTTCGCTGGTTACCATTACAGCCTTTCAGTTTTACCCATGATGCTCAGTAACCATGGGGGGAGTTTTTTTGTCAAATGTATTTATTTTCCTCTGATTTTAGTGGTTTTATATATTTATTTCATGCACATACAAAAACACGCAAACATGTTGAAATAGCCTTTTTTCCACTGTAAAATATTAAAGAAAATATAATGGTTGTATCATTTGTGGTGTTTTTCATGTGGTATCACAATGTGATACTTGGCACAAGCCACTTGCTCAGCATGTGGTTTTATTCTGTTACTTTCAAATAAGAACATTCAGCATGAAATTTGTGCACATAAAATATAGGGCATCATGAACCTGCCTTTTTGCTAGTTTTTCATTTTTATTTAGTGCCTTGGGGGAAATAGTAGGGGCAAAAAGATCTATGTTGTAGAAACCAAATGAATTTCAACCAAATCAGTAACATTCAAAGAGTCCATGTTTTGTGACACATCAACAAAGATAGTTGTTATAGCTTTAAGTTTGTGGTTGTTCAATTTGTGAATAAATCATACAATGAAAAGCTACATCCAAAGAGTCTGCCAGAGAAACTTGACATATTTATTGACTCTAAAAAAGGAATTCAGGAGAAGTATGTTTCTTCTCAAAAAGAAAAATAGATTGTGATATATTTACCCTTCAACTCTGTATATGTCTCACTGAAACCTCTGATTTGAGGAATGCATGTATAATAAAAGTATAAATTTTTATGAAATAAGTTAAACAGTATAAATTAGAACCATACTAAGGGTTACGTGTTTCATATCACATTGCATATGTGGTGATTTATACAGATCACAAAGATTAGAAAAAAACCAAAGCGGTGATCTAATTAGAAACCAGAAAGGTACATTTACCTAATCAGGAAGCTGGATTTAAGAGAGTAATAGTTTAAGTGGGAAGCTTAAGATGAAAACCACACGATAAGATGCAAAGTTAAGCAGCACTGGGCAGTAGTTGACATTTGGGCCATCTTGTCTGACCCCCCTTTGTGTTTTTTTTTTCCCAAATGCATTTAATTAACTGTTTACATTGAAAGGTTGAAGATTGTCCTCCAACATAGTGGTGAAAACAATTTAGCTCTTTACAGGATACAGAGAAGACATAATTAATTCATGTTGGTGGTATGCATTTTGATATTTTATTATAAATGACGGGATCCTTGAGGATTGCCTTTAGTATTTTATGAAATATCAACACATAACTATATAGTTCTACTGCAACACTGTGCTGGGAATAAATACTGATACTAAATACTGCGAATAAATAGTAATGAAAATCTAAGGAAAGCCGTCTATGCTTTTTTGTTATTTTACTCTGGAAACATCTATGATAAGACAACTTTTGTAGTCCTAATTTGGCATTTGCTGGGGCATCTGTTTACAATTTTAGCAATATGCCTCACTTTGATGCACTTGGAAGGCAACTTGAAAGCACTGCCTCAACAGCAGCTTTAATTGAATTAATCTTTGAATGAAGAATATCTGTCTTATCTTTGAGGAAGAATAAATGTGAGTTGACCTCACTGAGAAAATGTCACTAATATTGCCCTACTTAAAGACATGAAACATTATTTTATATATGAACGTCTCTTAATCTATATGTATGACTTTACTCAGTGCTTTCTAATATTACCAATGTTAACTTTACATAGTTTTACCCATACATTTAACCAAAAGCAATATCCCACATAGGTGTATCGAGAGTTTTGTTTTCCTGTGCAGCTGTGACACTGGTTTTGACAAAATGATTGCTCCATTTACTGTTATATGCTTTGTATGAACATAGTAGTATACTGAGTGAGTTTTTGCCAGTTCTGTCTTTGGCAGTATTAAAAAGGGCTTTATATTATGAATTTAAGCCATAGCAAAGGCATACCATTTAAAATGATGAAGCACACAGATACTACATTTAGTATTTTCCAGAGTCTGTTACTTTTGAGAGTACAGCAGTTATGAGGGGGCTATTTCCATGTTTTAGGTCTCTTGCTTTGTGCAAGATTGCTCTTTGTTTTTCACATCCTTTACCAAGAGGTAAAGTAAATATAAACCTCCTGTGCATAAGCTTTTACCCTTTGAATTCCTAATTGAACTATTGCACAGAATGAAGCAGCTTTTCAAATAACCCTTTTTCGTTTTTGCCTCTGGATTTGATGACAGTCATCACTTTACTAAACATTGATTTGCTTTCTTTTTCATAAAAATGACTCATAATTAGTCATGGTTTGAGTGTTGACCATATTCTTTATCTGGCCCCTTCTCCAATCCCTCTCTCTAAGCCATTTTAATAAAACTACTGCTGCATTGCAGTTTTCTGTAGTGAAAAAATGGTAGCCTTTTGAAGCACACACTTTCTCAAAACATCAGTGGTTCCCGATTTCATTTCATTCTCCAGCATTCCTGTGTAGGAGTTCATTGAGTTCAGTGTAGCTTTGTCATATCCTGTTGCCTAAGGGGCTTTATTGTGGAACTTTGTAACTTAATTTCCTAACAAATACTTGAAGCTTTTCAGGTTGTGAGTTGCTTTTATTTGTCTAGTTTGTTCTCTGGTGTCATATCTCTTCATTGTGCTCATTAAAGTCTGGCTGTTTGGTGCAGTGTGCCACACAGTTGATATTAGATTGGTGACTGTGAGACTACCAGCCACTGCTTATCAGTTAAACATGTGCCATTTGTTTTGAGAGCTTACAAGGCCATGTCCTGTGAAACAGATAGAATCCTGGGAAGGTCTGTATCTGGCAGATGGATTAGTTTAGATTTCACTCAGATTTCACACAGTAAAATATCAGCTTGAAAGAAAGATCACACTCTGTCCTTTAGGACATGTGGCGATTTATGGATTCATGGAGGCTTTGTGGTCTGTATGGGGAAAAAAGGAAAAAAAAATCATGTCAGTTTTATGTGTTTAAAACCATGGAATTGCTTCCCTCCTTTTATTAATTATGGTTTACCAGAGTGGATGACTGATGGAGATGTTTTATTGCCAATCCTCTGTTGACAAAAGTCCTGAAGTCTAGATACAGTATTTCATTCAATACTCTTATTTGAAATGTTTCCTTATATTTATGTCATATTATGTCATAAATATGTTTTATTTATGATTGGAAGTTGTTCATATATATATCATCATAGAAAATGTTAACTTGATTTTATAGTGCTATTACAATCGTCTCAGTATAGGGAATTAGGGAATAAGTGTGTGTGTGTGTGTGTGTGTGTGTGCGTGTGTGTGCGTGTGTGATATATTTGCTTTATATAAGGTGTGTTGGTGCAATGTAGACGTACCTGGTTGATGGCTGATGCAGTCATTGCAATGAGGTTAAATGTTGTCCAGAGCGCAAGGCCAGGTGAATCTGAGGTTTTGTCACCTCTCACTACATGAGAACGCTGACACATAGAGTCCACTCAACCCCAGTATCAGTAATGCAATGGCAGGTGTGAGTTGGCAGGGCATACCACTGAGTTTTGGTGCTGCAAATTAGCTGTGACATGCTCTGATGGATAGCGATAGTCTAAAATATAACTGCGTCCTTTCATGCGTGCACATGTGATTGGTTTAATGAAAGTGCAGGGAATTCTCTCTCTGTATAAGATCTTCATTCTAAAAAAAAAAAAAAAGTGCTACACATATGTTTCCTGTTTGTAAAACATGTTCCCATTATTTTAAATGCAAAATGAATGTGTTGTTTGATTGTTCACATTTTGCTATAGTGACAGTGCATAGAATGCTACATACACATTTTCAATCATGTCAAATGTGTTATTTTGTTGAAAAGTGCATGGAGTTAATGATAAAACTTGCATAGATATTTTGTTAGTCGCTCTTGTTTGTAAATAAATAAATAAATAAATAAATAATAAGAACACACCATTTCCTGTGAATGGGCTCCATGCTAGGAAAGATAGATGTCTGACATGTTCCGTAGCTTTGCAATTTTGCTAAAATCACATCCACATGCGCAATCCTTAGACATGCTAGAAATGAGGCTCGGGTTTGCCTGCAGCCATTCGGGGTAAAATTTCCAATGTCACCTGGGGGGTCAGATGGTCATGACATCACTGGACCAGTTCTTCCTGATCCATGCCCTTGTGTCTGCCCGATGTAGCCTCTGCAGTCAACTCTGCAGAGACCTTGCTCACAATCACCAGCTATTCTTAGGGCCATGTTTCTTGTTGGAGTAGTTTGACACAAGGGTCAGACTGTCAGGATACCTTTGGCTTTTTTTATTAATTTTGAGAGAAGTAAAATAGTATAATTGTTAGGGCAATGCTTGATGGCAGGTGGTGTCCTTTGTTGTGCTTAGTTATGTAGGAACCCTTGGAACATTGTGTTTGAGAGGCTTTATGGAAAAATTCAGATGGAAATGATATAGCTCACATAAAAACAATTTGCATTAATGTGAAAATCTGTGTGAAACAGTCCACCTTTAGAAAACAGTTACATTCCTATCTGTTGTATTATAAATTGAAAAGATGTGTTTTTTGTCTCAGATGTGTTTTTTGTCTTCCAAAGTGCTGGAATATCAATATGACCTTGAACTGTTCAGATTTATGTCTTGTAGCTTTTGTTTTCTTCATTGTAATATAGATAATATAGACTTAGAAATATAATGCACCATAAGCTCTCAAAAAGATTATTTTTCCATTGTGTAAATTATGAAAACATTTTGCAAGGACAAGTACTGCTTTCAGTCTCTTAAACAGCACATATCTGAAATACAGAAACATGACTAGTTTTCTTTGCAATGGGAAAACTAGCACATGCATTATCTGCATTATCTAAATACCAGTCTTCAGCTACAGAGAACTTTTCTCTGCCTAATTGACCTTCCCAACTTTATAGACATCTACAAATTGAGCATTGGCCACACATGGATTCTGAAACACTCTAATGCTTTTCAAGAAAATTAACATGTAAATTGTGATGCCAGAGAGAATACTTAATAAGTTTATTCATCATTCCCACATTGAATTCCTCAGAAGTGCTCTCAGTGCAGAACAGAGTCAGGGAAAAAGCAGTTTTAGAAAGATATTTGGTGACAGGAGATCCAGCTGTGAGTGGATGCCCTGGCTGGAATGAGCGGAGACGCTGGGGGCAATCTGGAAGCGTTTAGCTGGGCTTTCCCTGACTGGTTGCATGATCAGAAACAGGGCGCGTTGTGGACAGCCCGAGCTCCTGCTTTTCCTCAATTCATGCTCGTCTGCAAGAGTTTAAAGCCTTGGAGCAAGGTCCTTTTATTTGTATGTTTTAACCCATTTAAGTACGTGACTTGATGTGGCTTTTCAGTGAGAGGCTGAATGTTTATTCGTATAGCGATATATCAGTTTGTCAGGTTATTGGCAGATACGTCCTCCCTGAAGCCACGAGTTTCCCAAAGTTTCTCCTTGTTACATATGTTTCAGTGTGGAGGGAATTATGGATGCGGAGGAGTGTCCAGAAAAACTTTATAACCCACACACAGATGATTTTGGGGGTGGGTGGACGTGTAATTAAGTCCTGTGAAGAAAGAGGGTTATAACCTTTTCAGTTGTGCCATCTTTAAGTCACTGTGGAAGGAAATGTGGAAATAAAAAATACCTCAAGATGACTGCTAGTCAAATTGGCTTAATTAAAATAATGAAAATGTTACCCACTGTGATCTTTCCAAAGCGTACAGCATTCATTTCAAATGCAAAATAATTTTGTCATTTTATTAGATTAAAGTGTGCATGCTCAAGAGCACCCAGCGAGGTAGCATATTTGATTCATCAGTCAATCAGCCAGAGAGGCAGAGAAAGTGGAGCAGATCAGAAGATGTCCTCTGCTCCCTGCCCTGCATTAATGCTCTTCAACCACAGTAAATACTTTTGGTGCAATTGCATGATTTAGTGGTTCTGTGTTGAACATTTGGCTGAAACTGACATAGCAGGTTAATGCAGGGCTAGTGTTGGTTGTAATGTCAGCTGGAATTGTTTCTGGCTCACATTTCAAACATTTCACTCGTTTTAGGAATGTGGCAAAAAAAATTCTTTAAGGTTATGTCAAAATGCTGAAACCACACATGAAGAGAACTCTTGCTTGAAAGAAAAAAAAAAACTAAATGAAGCAGGTGATTTGATTTCTGTAATTTGGTGATTGAAAAATGCCAAAATGTTCTAAGAAATATAGTTGTACAGTCTAAGCTCAGTAACCTAGGTAACCTGAAGCCCTAAGGGTTAAGTGAGATCTGTAAACAGGCCGGCTTGTGTTGCGGTGCAGACCCGCATCGCCCCTGTGATGCCCCCATAAACCGGAGCCGTGTAAACAGAGTTCTCAGCTTAGAGGAATGTGTTAATGAAAGACATACAGAGCAGGTGCCTCGCTTCAACAGCTTCCATAAAAAGGCATGGAAACTGACATCTCATGTACTCCCAGGGCTGCAGGCTCAATGTACATTGGATTTGAATCAAATGTGGAGTTATGGCAGACTAACACAGCACATGATGATGAAATGGTGGACTTGCACAGTTGATGTGTACTGCAGGACTCATATTAGTCTTGGTCACATCATCTTTTTTTTTTTTTTCCGAGCATGTACAATTCACTGCACTGCTTTTATGGTGGTGTTGATCGCCCATTTGGAGTGATTCAGACCAGCGTCTGATGTAGGATTGTGTTTACAGACAGAATGAGACTGTAAATCACCATTGTTCAAGCAGCCCACATTGCTACAGAATAGAATGAGGGAAAGTCTAGGAAAGTGTGAGGTTCAGTCCTGATGGACGCCTTCCATGAAGATTCAGTCATGACAGAGACCTCCCATGCAGGGTATTAAATTGTCAGTGCAAGGGAATGACAGGACAGACTTGGGTTTGTCACTGAAGCATTTCTGCTGTCAAAAACCACCCTAGCTGCCTGGGCCTCTTGGGAAAACTATGAGACTACAGTGGAGGGTTTCCCTGAATAAAAGTTGATTATTCTTAGCTGGTATATGAACATAAGTGGAAATGTGTGCCAATTGGAAGACCATGGCCAGGCATTTTCTATACAGGGGAAGTTTTTGTCCCTCTGTGTTGATTTATGATATCTTGGTTTATCTTTTCTGAATGGTGTTGACTTAGAGGTGGAGAAACTCAATATCACCCATCTTGTGCCTTAAGCACTGTGGATTTAAGCCTCTTAGCTCCCTAGATGAGGGAAATGGCTAAAGTATGGTTTTGTCTTCATGTCAAAATACAATTTTTGGCATTGTGGGCCATGCACCTTCTTCCTAGAATATGTATATAGACTGTATAATGAACCCATTGTTCATTCTGTGGTCAAACCTACTTGAAATTATCTGCATTGTTTATTTTTTCTTTACCCTCACCTATAAAGCAGATAGGCTACCAATATGTCATATTAGTGGTCACTATGTTTAATGCCCCAGTTTTTCCTATTCTAGTTATTCATGAGATTGTGTTTACTATTTATATTACAGAAAATTTGTCTTCTGCAGCACTGCAGTTTTTGTGTTGTCATGGGATCCGGACTCATTCACATTTGCATGCATTACGTCTGGTTTTTGTAATAAGTTGTGAAGATCAGGTCATCGCGGTTGTTTTCTCCTTGAAGATCTATGACTCCTTGCTTGACATTCAGCCCCGTCTCTAAGGCACCACACTTACCAGCTGTTCCCGCGTCGACAGCACATGTTGTTTTGACTTCTATGTCTTTGGAAGTTGCTGCGAAACAGGACCTTGAATATCAAAGAGTGCAGTAAAATTTCTAGAGCCTTCTCTCTTTTGGCTTTGTGAAACTTTTGTTTTATCTTCTCTTGACACCAAAGATCACCGTGACATAATGGAGTAATCGTGTTGGTATGATTACTGGTTATACGTAATCTTAAATTCATTAAAGCCATATGCTCTTACGTGACAGTTATATAAGGACTAGATCAATTTGAATGTGTATTCCAAAGTGCCTCCTTATTTACCTACATAAGAACAAAGTTTTGAGCAGATGATTGTTCTGAAAGGATTATCAGAAGATGACTGCATGTGTGTCTGTTTACTCAATTGAGGTTGTAAATTTCTGGAAGACCTTCACAAAGCTCTGAATTGTGATACTGTGAGTGTTCCAGATATGCTCCGGTTCCCTTTGAAGAGACAATGTAGCCGAGGTTACCATATGCTTGGTATTAGCATCACTCCTCTCTGCCTGTGTTGTGTAATGTGATTGGAATTCATGCTTGGCTGCTTGCACAAGCGATATGGTGTTGGTTAGAACGTAAATATCAGATGCACTTTAAAGCTAATTGTTGAAATCTCTGCACTTTATGAGATGCTGAAATGATAAAGAATAAATTCTATTTTTTTTTCCCCTCTAAATATTGTCATTATCCTCCTCAAATCCAGCACAGGAAGAGATTTTTAAAAGTTATATTTCATGTAGTAGCAGTCCAAAATGTATGCCAAGGGGATAGTAATTGATATCAATTAGCAACAGTAGGAGACCACATGAGCCTGCTAATAATTTTCTTGTAATGTCTTAAGCTTTATTGGTTAAAGGGTTTGCAGACCTAACATTCACCAAAATGCAGCCAGTTTCAATTAAAATCAATCAATGGTGTATGGTGACAGCTGTAATTGTATGTTGTATGTGAATATTTTCCTCAAAGGGTACCCAGTGTGTTTTCAAGTGTTCATTTTCAAAACAGTCAATATGTGTTAGAAAACCATCAGATCCCCCTCCATTAGAGTAATTATAAGTCTTTGTGATTGAAAACAGGCAGCTCTGATTGGTTGATTGTTACACACCTGATCTATGTCATCAATTAGCCACAGTATAAAGCTAGTTGTGGGGAGCTTCACAGAGGAAGCTGTTGTAGGGATGCAGTATAATCCTGTGTTGCTTTTGTTTTTTTATTTGTTTTGTAAAGTCTATGCCAGTCATGTGAAACTTTTTTTTTATCCTATATTTTTTAGACAGAAATTCTTACGCTCTTTTCAAACTTTTTTAATATGAGAAGCACTAGGCAGCTTCATCACAGTATTGTTCTTCTGCTTTGGTTACATTCAGATTTCTGTGAAACAGCATTAAAATAACAGAATATCTATCCTTATACTTATGGGAAGAACTGAATATATTAAGGAATTTGGACCTTCTGTGTGGTAGAGGGGTGTTAAGCCTTATACAGCCAGCTTAATTCCATGCCATACTTTTAGTACTCTCTTTATTTTCTTTTGACTTACCTCTCCCCAATGAATGAGCGGGACCAAACTGGAACATGTCATGGTGTCAGACCTTCCCCTGGCCATGCTTCCTAGCATCGTGTTTCACAAGGCATTTGTGCACTGAACACAAAAATAACCTGTGTTAATACAAGAGCTAAAATCTTTTTTTAGCTGTTGTTGGTAAAAGCTTTTATGGTTGCAGTTGTGTTTCTTAAGAAGTCGTCAGCATACTGTGCTATTGCTGAATGGCGCTATGTAGTTCAAAGTTTGGAAGTAAACTCAAGGGCTTGCAATGTTATTTGTTGCTGATGTTTCAGGGGTATCTGTGAGAGATCAATGAAATGCATTTAACAACCAAACATTTTTCAGTTGCTGAAATACAGTACACAGAGCACATGATTGAGACTGGCACTCAATTAAGTGTGTTGCACAGGAACAATAAAATACAGCCATGCCTGGTTTGTAGGCAGCAGTGAGCTGCAAGCTGTTTGTAATGTGGCAGATTGTATCTTTGTTTGAGCTTTGCTCAGTGAAACTGAAAATGTGTTGAATGTGGGTTTAAACTGTTGGTTAAACTATGCTGATGTTATAATTCTGTCAGTCATCCCTATATAACACATTATTTCCAGATGAGTGTCTGTAGCTTATACTGGGCTTCACTCGCCCAGTCATGTGGAATTAATCGATGCAACAACTTGGGAGGGTGGCACTGAACAGATTTAAGTCCTCTTTCACTCTGTATTTTGAAAAGTGATATGCCACAGCGTCCACACCCAAATGAGGCAATGCTCTACAGTATATGTGTTTACTTTTCTCTTTTTGAAACCTGTTCACTTTGAACATCAGCGTTTCATTCACGGATGAATGTGGAATTTGAATTTCAAAAACACACTTCTACGACTGGCCTGTATTCATGTTCACATGGCATATTATTTAAAATAAAAAAAAACAAAGAACTAAATCAGTTATCCTACATTTGTCTTGTTCTTAAAATATTTAATACATACTGATGTTATCATGCATCCAAAGAAACATTACTAGATCATAGCATAAATATTTATGCTTAACATCAAACAGTTAACTGCTATGCTGTTTTACTGCTACAAGTGCATGCCGCTATAATCTCCTATAATCTCTTTCACACCCCGCCCATAGGCACAGTAATCATTTTTGCATATGTTCTTATGAAGTAAATAATACGCCAGCAGTAAAGGATTTCGGCCTTTCTCCAACAGAATGTTAGAAGCATTGCAGTTATGTCCTAGTCAGAATTTGGGTGCTCTGGCTTACCTTGAGCCGTGGGAGACGCAGGTCTCGGGGAGTTGATCCTAAGGTGGCTGCCTCCCTGCCTTCTCCTCCTGGAGGTTGTCGAGCCTGTCGTCTGTTCCCGTTCCCCCCTGCGCCGGTTCCCCGCGCTGCGCTGTACCAGCTCTGATTAACTAATGGCAGACAGATGAGGATTTTCGGGGAGGACGGGGAGGAGCGCGATCCCCCTGTAATGTCCTCTCCCACTGTTTAACGGCAGATGTAGTTCAGGGGAAGGAGCAGGGCTCGTATAGCTGCGGTTTCCCCCCTTTTCCCTCCCTTCTTTTTCTCTCCGGCAGTAAAGGAGGAGCTTCTCGTCCCCAGACTTGTTTGCCCGTTTCATTTTGTCTGTAGCGCCGGGAGAGGAGCATTGCCGTTTGAGCGCCATGGTATCTGTGCCGTTTAGGATCAATTGCCCTTGCAGAACGGCTTTGAAGTTCTCAGTCAGCTGACCCAACCTTGTGTTTAAAATACCTTCATAATTACAATGTGTATTAAGTGTGCGTATGCAGTGTCAAACAGAAGTGCCTGTAGCCCACAAGAAAATGAAAACTGCAAACAAGTTTTTGTTTTTTATTTTTCAAAAGGTTAATTTTTGTTCAAAAAGTTACTTTGGCGGAATATTTATTACAAAAATAAGCACAAAGCTGGGTTTCTGTTCGTCATTGAGCATGTTGATAATTTCTTGTGTTTCTTGTGAAAGAAAATGAACAGAATATCTAGTTTGGCATGCCTTTGCGCCTACTCAGAGTTTTATTCTACTGGACCACCAAAGGACTAGCTGATTGGCTCAAAGTGGCATGTTATTACCTCAAGCTTGACCTCTCTTGAAAAATGATAATCTGCAAGGAGTTAAATCCAACGCTGATCTCCTGCCAGCGCATAGAGTGCACTATACACTGAGAGCAGCAATGCCTGGGCTTGGTGTTATATAATATTGTGAGATCATAATGAAGAAACAATGCAATATTATCTTTATTTTCTGGGCTGGAAAATATGCTTAAACAAAATGGCTTTACACATCTTGTATATTTTATGCAAATACCTCATTCTGAAGCTGTGATAGGCTCTCTTGAAGAGCAGTTTGCAATCAGTGAATGAGAGAGTCTTTCATTGCTGGCTAGAATCTCATGAATTAACTCAGTGAAACCAATGGAATTTTCATTTTATGTCCTGGGGAAGATACCAGCATCTATCTTTTTGTTCATTACGTTTTTCATGTTAACCTTTTTTGAAAGCTTTTCAGCCATCTTATTGAAACCAGATGAGTGCCTGTCTATTTGAATTAATGGAAGAGACACTCTCCCTTAGTTTCTCATTCTCCTTGTGTCTCTCAGTGCTGTGCACAGGGGCAAGGATGGCACTGAAGCCTTGTTGTATGTATGCTGGTGTATTCTGAAAAATGAAGAGAGAAATCTGAAAGCTATTTTAGTAGTAGCTTAGCTGGTGTTGGTTATTCTTGATAACGGATCTATTCAGGTCTAACGGACCTGATAGGGTCCTTGAAACACGAGACTCAATCCAACTGCACTGTGTTTCCACCAGCACAGTTTAGCATGTGTTACAGTTTCGTTTTAACATTTGCGTTTGTTTTTAATTTCATTCTTAAACCTTTTTTTAGTTACTTTAATCGGCTGCCAGACACATTACTGGTGGTTTATTGAGGAAGCGTGTCAGATGCTCGGATGATATGCTGCTTCTCTTAACTCTGAGGACGGTCTGTGGTGATGTGCTTTAAAGCTGTGGTTGACTTTAAGAGACTCTGATGTGGCCAAAGGAAATCCCTCGCAATGATCTGCTGCTCACACTGTGTGTGAGAGAGAGAGAGAGAGAGAGACAGACAGACAAACAACAGAACTTAAACCAGGAGACCAATGAACAGGTCAGATATGATAGGTTGAGTTTGTCATATTCAAAACCTAAATCATCTCCTCTCAAGTTGTGCACAGATTTATAGTTTGCATTACGATACCTCTCCATTCTGCTTTTATGACTCATTATTAAATGGTTATTAATTTCCATATCTCTCTATTAATTTCATTTTAAAACCATAACTGAACTAATATAACCCAGTTAAGTATGGATGCACTGTTCATGTTGAACTCAAGCTGTCCCCACAATGTTCTACGGAAAAAGATTGCATAGAATATTGTGCTTGCATAGTAAATATGCTCACATAAAATTTGAACCTTAGAACATTGATATGGACTTTGAGGCACAAACAGCATTTCTGCACAAAATTTTTGGGACACGGGTACGAGGATCACACAGACTTTGTGTAGAAGATTATGGGGACATAGGCATGAAGCTCATAGCATTTGTGTGAAAGATTATGGGAACATGGGTGTGAAGCTCACTCAGAGTTTGTGTATAAGGTTATGGGGGCACGGGTGCAAAGCTCACACACAGTTTGTGTAGATTATTGAGACATAAACATGAAAGCATTTGTGTAGAAGGTTATGGGAACATGGGCGTGAGTCTCACACAGGCTGTGTGTTCCTCTGCAGTGTTCTGTGAGCTGTGGGAAAGGAACGAAGCAGCGTGACATCGTCTGCGTGGACGAAAACCAAACCCAAATAGAGGAGGAGCGCTGCAGCCTTCTGTCAAGGCCCCGGACGCTGAAGGCCTGCAGAGCCAAGAGGTGCCCCAGCTGGAAGGCCAACAGGTGGAGGGAGGTATGTGTCAAGGGAGCGCTGAGTTCCGCAGGGACATAGTCTCAATAACAGCTGGGCTTTTTCTAAACTCGCCGTCAACCATGACCAGCGCACAGATGCACACTGTATACTTTGAAGTCAAATAAAACTGCTCTCTGTTTGCTTTTTGTGCAGAAATTAACATTACAGACAGGATTTATATTGCCAGTTCTGCAAAGTGGTCAGCTTGTATATCTCAAAGACAAAATGAGTGCCCATTTTGCACTGCATGTTGGGCCTTCTTAATGCAGCTGCATCTGAGTGTTGACACCTGCCTAACGGCCATTAGAACTTTGCAGCATGGACACTCTGTCTTGGAAGGAAACGCAGTAAAGTGCTTTCCTGGTGTGGGTACAGTAATATTGGGTGATTGGGCCTCTGAGACTGAATGATCCTAATGGACTTCTCAAAAGTGGAGAAAAACTCCCCAGGCCACAGTAGCAGCTCTCTTTCACAGGAGATTTAATCCCTCTGACTTGTTCCAAGGGGTGACGTCTGCACTGCATTCAAATGAGCCAGCGCTTTCATTAGTGACTAATCTATCCACAATGTGCTTTGTGCTTAAAGTGTTACATTTTTTTTTCCAGTGCTTACACAACTTTTCATTCATTTTAATGACTGCCAGACTGATGATGTTGTGTAAGAATAATAAGAGGAAGTCTTTACAAATTTGAGGGCAAAGCCCACAGGAGTTGATTGCATAGAGGCCTATGTGCGATGTAAAGGCTTTTGCTTTTTAGCTGGCTTTGCTGTTGGTGAGGAGGAGGAGCTGCACCAATCCACACAGTGGAGTTCAGAAGTAGTGGAACACCATTTCACATTAACCTTAAAATATACATTAAGCAATCACAGTGTGATTCACTAACTTACTCCTTGGCTTTGGAAAAGGCAAACGCCAGTGTTGAACACAGATCTTTTTCAACCTCAATGTCTTTGTGGGTCCACTTAAAAAAGCACTTTGTCTGATACAAGCATGTTTTAATGTCACCGCAATCAGACAGCCGTGTACTTAGGACACAGTCCCGATAAGGGGGGGGGTTGCAGCCTCACCGGAGCCGACCAGACACTCTCAGCGTCAGCTTTCAGCCCGGCATCACGGGGGTTGGTGGGGTGACACGCTAATGGCACAAAGTCATGTTGGGACAGACACGGCTGGGGCCAGTTCAGGGAAGGCCAGAGCTACACATGGAGCGAGTGGAAGTGTCTTTGTCATGTGCAGACAGCTCCTTAGTGTAATGAGTGGGACAGAGAGCACAAGCTGGAGAGGGATGCTCAGAGCGTTTGCGTCAGTATTATTACACCACAGAGAGACACACAGCTTACATACGGCGTACTTGCACCATTTGAAAACTAAAAAGAATGAATTGATGTCACTGGAGGTTATTTTTCATTATGGTCACTTAAAGGAGCTCCTGGCTGTATCCACTCTTAGAATGATACCCCTTACATAAGCACAGACTGGTGCCCACACTGGACAGAGGCGTAAGGAATACCCCCTCTTTGGACACACTGAGCGTCCATCTCAGCTTTCTCCTGAACACACCTTGGCTCCTCAACCCGGGAGCCTGGAAGCAATCATCTGCTACTGCATACCATCATAAACCATGAAATCCATTGCTGGAGCATGAAGACATGCTTTTTATCTCGACATCCTTGCCAGTGATAACTTTAGAAACATCCGCACCCCCGGTTTTAGCCTTCCAGTGGCCCCTCCGTCACCCTGCGGCATGGGGAGCGTGTTTGGGGGAGGGGCCCTGGGGGGTCAAAGGTTAGCGCCACTCCCCCAGTGCAATGATGAGTTTATGACAGCTGCAGCTCATATGTTTTTTTTCTTCTTACTAAAAGCACAGCTCAGTGGTTTGAAATTTTAGGTACATAACACAAGTCCCTCAGAAATCCATCCATGTGTACTGTCAATTTTGTCATTCCATTGTCAGCCATATGGGCATGGTCTTAAAATACTCTTGATGTGAATGATAAAAAATGGCAAATCCTACTTTTGATTCTAGACTTGAAACACATATTGTCAGCCCCAGTATAGGAATCTGAACTCCCATTAAAAAAAGTTCAGAAACAGTATCAGAGATCTTAAGCTTTTAACAGCTATCATGGCTGATATTGCAGGCTCCATTCTGTCTCTGGAACACAGGAAGATAAAAAAATGATGTGTGTTCAGCTTATTTCCTGTGTTTAGACTTTCTGACTAGGTCGGGTTTCACCTGACGCCTTTCACAGGACTTCCATAGCAAAGACTTGAACAGACTCAACTGCAAAAGGAAATCTACAAAGCAGACAGTCAGGGAAATTGGACGAGCGCTGACTTCGATGCACGCACACAGAATCTAAGGGTGCATCACACAGGTGGTTTGGTTCATGTGAGGAACCGAGGGAGAGTCACAATAAAGTCCCTGTGTTTGATCATTTTGTAGGAGACTGTTCAGTATGCAGGTAAGATTAAAATGGGCTTCAAAGAGATGGAAGACCTGATAAACGTGTGCATGCTTCATAAAGGAGATCAAATTAGTTTTAAAAAAGGGATATCTTAGTTTCTATTGTTTCAGCACATCAAAGCATGTAATGTTTGTGCTGGAGACAAAGGGTGCTGTCGTGGCTTGCTGACAGCAAATTAATGCACAATTACAGATTTGGGAGGGAGAAAACATCTGAAGAAAATTGCATGCATTGTTTTGCATACATTTGTATGAGCTGATGTCAACAATTGGAAAGGCTGTGTATTACTTTCATAATAAAATTTTCATCTGAATAACAGTGCCAGCTGATAATCTGTGAGCAGGGGAGACAGTGAGCCTAGTAACAACCCTCAGACTTTTTTGGTGTTTCACAAGCTTTTCAGTTTACCTCTTGCTTACTGCTACCACATTAGATACACTTTATTTTTAAACACTTCAGTTAATAAATGTAGTTATGAAATATTGGGTCACTTTCATTGTACTTGTGGAAAAGGGAGCAATGTTTGATTCGTAAATTTAAGCCTTTTTAATGAATTGAATCAAATAAAAAGGGATAGGTTTTTAATATGATGAATGATTCTTGGCAGTCTATATCCCTGGCACCAATGTGATCAGTTAGAGTAATGCCAGAGTGGTTCAAACATTCACCTTTAGCAAACTTCAAGAGTCTGTTTTTCTGAAGAAGCCCCTATGATTGAATTGTGTCCATTGTGTCACGGATACATGGCAGAGAATAGGGAGTGAATGTCAGCCAATGAAAGCACAGCATTCTCTTCGCATTTGCCGCACAGTGATTCCTCGCTGAGCCTTCCCCTTGCTGGTGGTGTATTCACAGTGCTCGGTGACCTGCGGGATGGGGGTACAGGAGAGAGAGGTCTACTGCAGGCTGAATGGGGCGGGACGGGTCAGCCAGGAGCTGTGCGACCCCCTCACGCGTCCCGCCAGCGCCCAGCCGTGCCTCTCCCCCGCCTGCCGCCGTCACGTGTGGGTCGCAGACGAGTGGCAAGACGTGAGTACTGCCCGTCATGGCCTGACGTTTGCATCTGTGTTTAATTGCAACGAGTCTTTTGTTGGGGCTTCTCCCTTTAGATTTCTGAAAGCAGCAGACCCACCAGACAGTTCACCCCATGAGCAAGGGTTTTTGCCTGGGCCAAAATCTGTCTATATACATACATACATACATATATATGTATTTTATATATATATATATATATAGTGTGTAAAAAAAAGCATATCACACAAAGGGTTAAATAAAGCTCCACATGGTCTTATTTATCACGCATTTACCATTTAACAATCATTGAAGCATTAGCTGACATGACCCACTATGTTCAAGACCTCACATTGAGTGAAATTCTGACCACCATGGTAATCTTAATCAGCCAGACCACAGGAGCTTCTGTGTGTCATTAATTAACGTCAAGCGTGGTGTTTGTTGAGGTTTTAATGGTCTTATTAGTGTGGTTAATGAGAGTTCTCTTCAGAAAGAAACAGCTGCATGTTGAGATGTGTGTTTCTTTGGTTCACTGAGGTAGCAGAGTTTTCCATGCAATCAGCAATGTGTGATAATTCATGCAGATACACCAAGAGATTCCTATTTATCTTGATGTGTCTTGAATGATATGAGCCATCCATGTGATTCTGTTCACCCTCTTCCTATGGTGGCTTCAGACCTGTGGTTGTCTACTGAAGTAAAAAGTCAAAACTTTGGACCTACCTGATTAAGATAATGGGATTCATGCATTCAAAGACATTTTGATATAAAGACTTATGCTTCAATGCTTGAAATTTTTTTCTTAGACAAATATAAATAGTGAAGTTGATGTCTACGTATGAATTTCTTTTGAAAAAAAAAAAAAAAAAAATTGAAAAATATTTTTAGCTGCCTTGAAGAATCTAAAATATAAGAATTTTGATTGTTTTGGTCTTTTTTGGTCACTACATGATTCCATTTGTGTTATTTCATAGTTTTGATTTCTTTACTATTATTCTAAAATGTGGAAAATAAAGAAAAGTGCTTCTATTAGTAGGTGTGTTCAAATGTTTGACTGGTACTGTATGTGCAAGGGACTGTGTGGTGACTCTTCCAAGCTTATGCCTGGATTGTGAGTGTAGAATACTGGTGTAGGTCAGTAACAGGATGTGTGACCCTCCAATGGGGCCTCCAGTTCGAGTTTGTGGAAACAGAGGGTGTAGGTAGTTTTTATCTCTACTGCAGCTGATCCTGAGCAGAACTAACATTTTACACTAAATGATTGGGGTTACAATTAGGGGTTGGTGTGCTGATCTTAGATCTGTTGTCAAGGTCAGAAAGTACACAGTGAAACAGGCAGGGCTGGGAAGGATGCGAGAGCCCTCTGCAAAGGATCCTCTGCTCGTGGCACAACACTGCCCCCTCTGGCCTGCTGGTCAAACTGCTCACCACTTCTGGCTGTTTGACTGTGCAATGTAGACATTTGGATTCTGTCTATGGACAAGTTTGCATTCTCTAAGCATTGCTAATGGAGATCATATCCACAGACGTTAAGAAAGCACAAAACAGGGAACAGCCCTTTCAGCCAGTCTCCAGCTCATAGTCTGCCTATAATCATTTGGACCGGACACACACAAACATATTTTATGGCATGAGGCCACTTTGGATTTGCATTAATTGTCTTTGAAACTCGCCATCTGTATAATCTATTCTTCCCCTTTTTCTTAGCTATTTACATGCTCTTCGGCTACTCTGAATGTACTCTATTAGTTGTCTGTACAGTGCCTGAATGTGACTGGCTGACTCTACGCATGCCTGTTTGCTGAGTTTTTGGCTGGTTGGTTTTCCAGTGCAACGCCACCTGTGGGGACGGAGTGAGGAACAGACGGGTGATGTGCGCCGATGAGGCCATGAACCCAGCCCCAGAGAGCCTCTGCGACCCGTCCTCCAGACCTGTGCAGTCCCAGCCCTGCAGAAGCTCTCCCTGCCAGTATGTGTGGATGACTGGGGACTGGTCTCAGGTGTGCCATGCTACAGTACATTACTGTCATTTAGCAGGTGCTCTTATCCAGAGCAACTTACAGGTGTTACAGTTTTACATGATACCCATGTATGCAACTAGGTATTTACTGAGGCAATTCTAGGTTAAGTACCTTGCCCAAGGGAGCAGCAGCAGTGCCTCAGCAGCGAATCAAACCTGCAACTGTTTGGGTATGAACCCTTCTCCCTACCATTACGCCACACTGCTGCCCTGTGTATTTTGTCTTCCAGCTTTGCCTTCACTAAGGCTGTTTAGTTTACTTCCAATTCACCCACTCATAGTGAGAAACATCCTACATATCAGCTGTAGATTTGTTTTTTTCTGTTTTTGTGTCATAAAAAAATTGTGAACACGGTTTTACCAGAAGAGGATTTGCAAAATACTAACAACAGGGTTGTGAATAAATGTGACAGTCATGTTTTAGGGAATAACATTAAGTGTGAACAATACTATGAACTTTGCTCTGTGAAAATTCTGTTTTTCAGTAGAAAATATACCCAAAATGTACATTTTTAGTTGTGTCATGTTTTTGTTACTGTTTAATCTAGGGTACAAATAAATGTGGGGGACACTGTATGTACAGGAAATTGTATAGTTGATGCTAAAGTTCCATTCAGCTCACTCTTGGTTTGCATGTTAATATGTTTCCTGCATGCCTTTAAGAGCTTGCTGTCCTTCAGAGAGTGGTTGCGTGATATTGACCTAATGTGGCGCTCTGCTCTCGCAGTGTTCAGCGAGCTGTGGTCCAGGCTACCAGCAGCGTATGATCTACTGCTCTGAGGTACACTCCTCTCAGGACCCCTGGTCCTATAGTCCCCAGGCCTCGCCCCATGCCGACTGTCCCAAGCCACACCCTCCAGACACCAGGCAGTGCTGGCTCAGGGAATGCCCGCCCGCGGCCTACTGGAAGGTTGGCCCCTGGAGCAAGGTGTGTGTGTGTGTGTGTGTGTGTCCTGCCAGGCTGAAGCGTGTGCATCTGTGATTACATTGTGTCTATATGTTTTCATGTCCATTTTTAATTGCTGTCCAAACCCATCGCATGGATGACTGATGTATAGTACTGGTGTGTCCGCTCTGTGTGTCAGTGCTCTCAGACGTGTGGTGCTGGTGTGATGGAGAGAAGAGTGGAGTGTCTCACCTCTAAAGACCTGCCGTCCAAGAGCTGCCGTCCGATTGACAGGCCAGAATCCAGGGCTGCCTGCCGAGAGAGGGAGTGTAAGGCCTTTCATCATGTTTCCCACTTCACCAGCATTAGGATAAAAACATATTCATTATTTCTAGGAAGTGCATTTTGTAGGGCCCTGTTTGCCAGAAGCTGCTGCCAAAGCTTTAATAAATGTGCAACTTGATGTTGGCAGTAATACTGAGGAGTTGTTGTTGCCAGTTTTTTTAATTCCTAGCGCAATCCTGTATTGCAATTTGTTCAGTGATAATTTCAAATTGGCTTGTTTGTACATTGTAAATAACAGCCAACTACATTTGTGTTCTTGTTTGCAAAAGGCCAATTTATTTCATGAATTCAAAATGAAAGGTAATCTAAGATCAATAAATAAAGTATGCCTGTTCCTTAACTGGAGAATTGGCATATTTATAATTTCAAGAGTGTTCTTGAAATAATTATTATTCACTGAGAACCTAAAGCTTCTCAAAGTAGTGACATGTTCTTCACTTGGAATAGGGAAGACCTTCACTTTTGACCTGAATTGCATGACTGCTTTAGACTGGGGTTAGCGGGTTTCTTATCCAGATTAGAGCTCAGATGTTTAGACAGGCTGTTTTATTCTTTGTTCTGTGCAAGCATTTTGCTGTACTTTTCTTTGCCAAACCTGCAGCTGGGAAATTAATATGATATGCACAAATTGCTATGGGGTCACCAGTGAAGTATTATTACTAATCAGAAGATCACAGCAGACTTTCCTTGAACCGCAACTAAAGAACAGTTGAGTCAAAGTAAATAAGAGAGACTTCATTGCTTTCAGTTGGAGAAAGAGCACAATACAGTCTCTGATTGTTATTAAGCTGTCAGTGCATTGTACACCTTCCATCCACAATATTTTCTGGTTTGTGTGTGGCCAAGTTGAGGCATTTATGAACACCTGAATGTCCTGACAAAAATATTGGCACACTTGATAAGATTATTAGCTGGTGTTTTGAAGAAATATCTTTGATATAATCACTTCAAGAACTGCACACAGCTTCTTGCAAAATATCACCTCACTGATAATTGACTGATAAACCACCAGTCTCAAGTGTGTGTTAACGTGTACGCTCAGCAAAGATATTGACCCACTAAACAAGTTGGAATATGCGATTATAACATTTTTGTATCTGAATTCCAGGTGAATTGTTCTCCACCTGTAGAGAGATTCAAGTGAAAGAAGGTGTGAGAAAAGATGGCGAATACTATCTCAGAATAAAATCCAGAATTCTTCAGGTGGGTGCACTGAGTGGATAGCTTTGTTAAACTGAAGTCCAAAACAGTAATCACTATTACTGTTTCACAGTTGTCACAACAAATTGTTTTGCCTTCCAGATATACTGTGCTGAAATGCAGTCTGATTATCCAAAGGAGTACGTGACCTTGCGAAGTGGCCAAATGGACAACTTCTCTGAGGTTTATGGATACAGGTATGGATTTTAGATTTGTTGAAGAGGGATATGGTTATAAATAAAGGGGAATATTGGGATATAGGCCCCTATAGAGCAGCTGCTTTTGGGTTAACCTTATGCAGTGTCTGACACCACTCTGTCTTAAGGCTACAGAACCCATTTGAATGTCCCTTCAATGGGAGCAGAAGGCAGGACTGCGTCTGCAGAGATGACTATCCGGCCGCTGGATATACACTCTTCCATAAAATTCGGCTGGACGTCACTTCCATGCGGATAATCAGTGAGTACTCATCAAAACGTTGCCTTACAACAGAGCTTCAAGTAGACCGCTGTTTTAGTTGCCCCTGCTGTGGCTCTTGTGGTAAATAGCTCATCGTGAAAATGAGTTGAGCTGTTGAGCAAATTAAATTCCCGCTGCTCTTTGCCACAGCCTTGTGCTGAAAATCACGTTAATCGCATCCAAAGAGGGGAGGGCTCACGTCACTCAGAAAATGGTCGTCTTCACATTTTCTGCCAGTTCCACTAGGAAGCCTTACCTATCCTCTCACTTTCCAGTATGGTTCACTCATATTTATGCCTTTGCGGAGGGGTTAGTGATAATTATAGATACATGAAGACGTAGCATCTAATGGGTCTGACCCTGATAACACCACCAACCTGCTCCACAATTGTGCGTATACGGGGTGCAGTGGACAAGTCATCTGTGTCTGGCGCTGAGAGAGCACTGGAGCTCGGTCCGCATGCTACTCGTTTGATTTATATGGTTAAAAGAAAATAATGAGTTCAAGATGAGCTGAAGATTATACAACGGAGCTTTTCCAAGAAAATGCCTGAGTGTTCCAGTTCACATGAGCTGTAGTTATATTTGAGAGAGAGAGAGGGTTTTGTGGGAGACGGCCCTGTGTTTAATCGGAACACAGTGCACTGATTTCTTGACTTCGAGACATTTAAGCAAGTGTTACTTTTTGTAATCAAAAGCAGTGCCCATCGTGGTCGGCTTGAATCTATGCCCATGTTTACATAAAAATATCAGTCCATGTTTAATTACAGCCATCCATGCGTAAAATTCAAATCACATTTGTAACATTTACTAAAATGCAGAACTGTGCTGTTATTGAAAAACACAGGCATACAGCTGCTGCTATGTAAAGTCAGTTAAAATTCAGAGTGCACATACATTCAGAATGTACAGAAATTGTTTCCTTTGTGAATAAATAGGACACACAGAGGACGAGGTTGCAGCTAACTGAATGAATGAATTAGAATCAGAATTTATTGGCCAAGCGTGCTCCAGCACATACAAGGAATTTGACTCCTCACAGCGTTTGCATAGAGCATTAAAACTGACAACAACAAACGCCGAACAACAATGCAGGACACATACATGGAAAAAGTATAGAATGAATGAGGTATATATGAACAGCTATTGCACAGTGAATATGAGTTAATAGTGCTTTAAGCAGTTTAACACGCAGGCAGTATGTACTGTAAGGTACAGCAGCAGTAAGCACATCTCTTCTCTTCTCTCTTCTCCTCTCTGTAGCCACAGACCTGCTATTCACCCAGACGCTGCTGGGCCGTGCTGTGCCATTCGCCACTGCAGGAGACTGCTACAGCGCAGCCAAGTGCCCTCAGGTAGGGAACTGAAACCAGGCACGCAGAAGGAGCTGCTCTGGCTCTTTTTCACTAAGAACAAAGGGCGCCAAGGGTTGTTCTTTGAGATAACAGAATCCGAGGAAAGCTTTTGAACAGTCTTGTTAGAGCCATCAATTTCTGACTGACATGAAAAAGCGTGCTGCTCTCTCAAGGTTTAATTCAAGGCTAATCCCCACAGGGCCAGTTCAGCATCAACCTCACAGGGACCGGGCTGAAGGTGGCAGAGGCCACTAAATGGATCTCACAGGGTAACTACGTCACTGTCAAAGTGCACAGATCAGAGGTGAGGAAACCAATACCATGAAACCTATTTACTGTTTTGGCAATCAGACTATAAGATTGGAGTTTTATGTGTTAAATATGACAAAATCTCAAACTTATAAATCATCCCAGAAAGACAAAGTAATGTCTGAGAACCATATGCTAAATTAAATGAAGTTTGTGAAATTGTTGCTCTGTATTATAGAGTACATTTGACCTCAGTGGGAATTGTTATACACTGAATGGTCTGATCATAGCTGTGAGGGTGAAACCTCACAATGCATTTCAGCTCTTGGCTGCTGTCTGCATATCTGTCTGGTTCGCTGAGGATCAATATAGGCGTTTTTTCTTCAGTCCTGCTTCATTCTTGTCTTGGTTTCTTTCACCACACAGGATGGGACCAGAATTTATGGGCGCTGTGGCGGCTTCTGTGGAAAGTGTAGTCCACAGTCTAACTCCGGGCTGCTTGTCCAAATACAGTGAGAAGGAGGGGAGCCAAACCCAACAACAACCGATGGAATAATTCTACTGAGGAGCCAATGCAATCCACCCACAAAGACTCATCCACGCCCAGTCATATGGTGCCACCATTCCCTCTGGCAGCTATATACCTTAATACACAGGTTGTAGAACTATGGAGATGGGTGGACTTTGATTTTTTTTTTTTGGAAAACTTAATAACTACCAAATGTGTTGGAATATGGAAAGCAGACATGGGTTCAATTAAATGTATCTGAGTGTAGCTTTTTCTTACTTAAAGGGACACATTCAGGTGCTCATATGCAAAGCTGAAAGAAGCAAACCTCTCATGACAAATTTTCTCATCAATGAAAAAGTATGTTATGTAGATTATTAAAAACCTATCCAGCGATCATAAAGGGGAGCTGAACCAGAGATATGTTTCTTTAACAAAAGCTTATTATCATGATCATTTGTTTAAAAAATACTTCTGTAAGATTAATTGGTCACACTATATATTAAGCTGACATTTATCAATGTTAGTACACTGGCAACTGGAAAATATGTAAGTATTATGTTATTGTACTCTGAGTGCTCTATAACTGCAATGCAGTTTCATAGTGTTATTTAAGTTGTGTGATTACATAATGGTTAGGGTTGATTTGTGCTTCAGTTTTGGGTTGTGGCAAAACTTCCTACAATGAAGGAAGTGTGGCCAGTAATAGGGAATACCTTGGGAATGAGTGGTAGCTAGCCACATAGCTAGTGAATTAGTCATTTGTGTTACATTGTAATAAGTGGCATTCTGCTGGCTTCTCCTCACATAAAGGGAGCTGACAGAGGGGTGTTAAATCATTGTTTGGTGTGACTGTAATAAACAGTTTACAGCCAGCATTATTTGTGTAGTTATCGTCATCATTTGTCTGACAGCAGTTTTAGGGTCAGGGTGAGGTATTGGGCAAGGATTGTTCAAATAAAGTGGGCAGTTACAGAAAGCACACAACTTTATGACAATGGGCTTATAACATAATGCTTTTTTACATACAAGTATCTAGATTAATTGTAATATTGTTGCACTCATTAGAAGTTCAGCTTAATGTAAAATGTGACCATTTAGTGAGTTTGAAGTGTGTTTCAATCTTCAAAACAAAAAAAAAAAGAATGTAGACCATAACTCTCTTAAATATTGCACTCAAGTGATTGATGGTTCCCTGTAGTGATTACAGTTTGTTTGGAAGGTCAACGGGGGCAGCTCCATTTTGACAGGTGGTGGTATGTTGTATTTACCTGCCTGTAATAGCACACCTGTATTTGTTAAAAAATTGTTTCCAGAATTGTCTGGGTTTGAGTTCCTAAATGTGCCTTTGTCCCACAGTCACTGAGCTGTAGAAAGGAGAATCCAACCTGACAAATGTACTTTAAAAATGATAATGTGCATAACCAACATTACGAACAAGTGAAACAACATTGTGTGACTAGGAGGGTTTATGGTTGCCCCATGTTTGTATATTTTTACTAACTGCTAAACAGACTTGCCTCATGTCAAAGGTCAAATGTGCTGAGTGCGCCAAATACTGTGTTACTGAGTCTAGGACACTGTTGTTAAATACTACTGAAGATGAACCCCACATTGAATGACACGATGTGATCAGGTAGATTAATATAGTAATAAGTAGACAGAGGTTCAGGAAACATTTCTAAATCATTTCAATGGTGCCCTGAAAAAAAACTTGATAACCCACATACTTGTTTTTTGGGAATAGTGTTGTCTCAGAAAAACAGTTTTAAACATGTGGCTTAGCATTTGCAATTTGACTTCTCTGTGTCAGTTATAGAATGAACACCCAAGATTATCATTCTATGATACTGAACTAAAACGCAGGCAAAAAAATTATGGCTTATCAAGTATCTCCAGGATGCTTCTCCTGTCAAAGGACTTGGCCCCAGGAGCATGAAAACCCTACCTCTCGCAAGCATGTATATACATGAGATGCATTTTATTATGGTGTAAAATATTTATGTTTGAATATATTTATTCTGTAATGTCATGTAGAAACATTCAATATTGACCACTGCCAGCTGTGAAAGCCATTATTTTATTGTATGTTCCTCAAAAAGTGTTACATTTTTCAGATTAACAGTAACCACTAACCTGAAAGAGTAGGTTTTATATGGTGCTTTTGCTACTGAAATTACCTCTAATTGAGATGAAAACTTCTAGAATTAGAACTGGAGACTGCTTCACAGAATCACATCACTTTAACTTGGTATTGGACTTTTGCGCATCTTGTCATTCCATGTACCCAGGATGCCTCGCAATACTTGTAATGCTCTCCATGGATGGAGTTTTTAGCTTTAACCAAAGTTTTGTTGTTGCAGATTAGAACATTCATGTGTGACGATGTAGCTACTTTTAATTAAGGTGTACAACATCCCTGATTAAATTCAGTGAGCAGCTAGATTAACTTTGGCTATCATCATTGATTGATAGACAATTCTACTATGAGGTCTGTATCAGAAATGAAAATACTTGATGCACTGTGTGCCATAAATTTTGTAGAAAACTTAACTTGGAATACCTGCTACCTTTTCCTTTTTCATTAACAATTAGATTTTGTTACTTATAAATGTTTGTAATTGTATTAATAATTCATACTTGAACCATGTAAACTGTGTGTTAAATATAAAATGGGCATTGTGGCTGGATGAAAAGGTGCTTTTTGCTATGTATTATCCAAAGATTTTTTTATATTTTATTTTTGTTTTTAATGAGTCATGTCCTTATGTATGTAGTTTGTATGAAAATGAATTATTATTCTGGTGCTATGGTCATGATTACTGTGAGGAAACCTTTAATGATATTATAGGACTGGCTACTATACTAATCGATTGGGGAGAAGAAAGAATAAAATATTTTAATGCTTTTATGTAGTCTGACATTTTTTTAAATCCCTGTGTATTTTTGTTTTTCATTTTTTACATGTATATTTTCTGTATTATACCTGTGATATCCAATGACAAAGGCAAAACAGATGTTTTTTGGTCTTTTCTCATGTGGCCAGTTGTGTTTTTACCTGTTTCTCTGTTGAATCTTATTGACAGTGCTTCTCTGTATTCATTAATAATATGAATCTATTGGTTTGTGCAAATTATCAATAGCTGCTTTTGTATATGCATAGGACTATATAGAAAAAAATAAATTATCCAGACATGATCCTCTGAGAAAAGTAAAATCTTACACTAATCATAAAAGTCAGTAACAACTCAAGTGTCAATTTGTAAATCAGTGCTGTAACATCCATAAAGCATTGCACAAAAACGCAAGATTAGTTAGTGAAGCCAAAATGGAGTTGGAAGAGTTAGGGTTTGTGTCATAAGATGGTCAGGACCTCTGCTGTCCTGACTGCTGTGGGAAGCTGATTCCACCACATGGGAACCATGTGCGCTGAGGTCGCAGATCTGAGTGGTCTGGCTGGTATGCATTGTCTGATATCTGCTTGAAGATACAAAGAAGCCATTCCCCTGGCTTCCAGGTATGTTAGAGCCAGCATTATGAAACGGGTGCAAGCCATTACTGGCAGCCAGTGGAAGGAGAACAACAAGATGTAAATGGATTTCTTGGGTTTTATGAGTGACCTCAGTTCCCCAATCAGACACACACACACACACCTCATTATCTCAATGCAGTGCTCATTACTTAAGACTTTTCTAATTCAATTAACAGCTGGGGCAATGGTATCTGCATTTGAGCAACCAACATTTACATTACATTCAGCAGATGCTCTTTGCTAGAGTGACTTACAAAAGTGCATACAAGAAGGTTAGGCTAAGAGCAGAGATGATGCTAAATCATAGTTGTCATGATCCAGCAATAGTAATTACCTAACACATCACATTCCGTTTAACTGCCATAGTAGGTGCAAGAGGAACCAACACACATTATATGGTGCCTGTAATTAATAAGGTTGGTCCCATTACCTGAGAAGTGCTTCAGGATCCTTGATCTGTGTCTGATTTACAAATCCACTGATACCAGATCATATTGTACATTATTACTTCAAGGAGTTTATATAAATAGTCTTCAAATGGATGAACAGTAAGCAAACAGGAAAAGGACATGGCCTTGATCACAGTCCCAGTCTGAAAGCATTTTAATGACTGTTGCAGCTGCCTGATTAAGTTTTTCAATCGTGCACAGCAAGACTACTGATGCTGTAATAGTTGTCCAAGAGAGCTGGTGTGTATTGTCATATGGGTACTCAGGTGTGATGGTCATGGTGAACTTAAATAGTGAAATAAAACCCAACAAAATCTGGATAAATCAAACATTACAATTGCAATGGATAATTCTGAATCTGTCTGAGCATATTACAGGAAACTGAGCTTTGATGCTCTAATCCTCTAATAAGCTCAAGGAGGGATTTGACTCCAAAAGCTGTTTTGTAAAGAAAGTGCATTCACTCGGACCAATTTCACTTGCTGTTCTTGATGCATTAGCATTTCTTCTCAACATGGAGCTTTCTGCAGTGAGAAAGCAGACATGCAAGCATCCTTAATGACTGCGATGAAAAGCACTGACCTGCACAGATGATCCTTGTAAAAACAGCTAATGACTGATATTAACCATGAAAACACTCTGCTCACGGCAATCAGCAAGCTCCAGTTTTATTGGGCATTCCGTAGCACCAGAATGGTTTCAGAGGAGTCTGTGGCTCTGCTCTGCTTTGTTTCTGCTTTTCTTCTGATTATTGAAAGCTGGTCATCTTTTTTGCTCGATTGTGTTATTTGCAGTTTAGGTATTTTAGTCCCTGAGTAAGAGTAAAATTATGTATTTTGAAAAAAAATGTAACGGAAAAGAGTTATCTTGTTCCATATCTTGGTTGAATATGTACATTTAAGTATATTGCACAGTATACAGTATATTTACTATGGAGCCAATGAACACAATCTCCACAGTGGCTTTTTATCACTTTATAAACATACTGTGATAAACAACATTATACATAAATGCAGCATGTTTTTTCTCTGTCAAATGGACCCATGGACAACACCAGTTCAATATGTGTTGTTTTAAAATGCTACACTACCATGTTTGAGAGTTTCTACATAAGAACAAAATGAAAAATTGAAATCCCAGGAATGAACTTTTTTGAGCTTAACCTTGGCCCCCTCAAAGGTGGCACGACTTAAACATGGCGAGCACTGAAGTCACAGTGACGATGCACTGGCACATTACGGCTGTTGGGTTTTCATAAATGCTCACGGTTATCCTGCCCCGATTTCATCTACAGGAGGGACGTGAAGTGAGCACGAAGTCTGGCGTACACGTGTGTGTGAATAGCGGTTCGTGACCCCAGCCTCACCCTCCTATACCAATTGCCAGTTTCAATAGCATGTCAGAGCTTTGAATTACTTTGAATGCTTTCTCTATTTGGAAGTGCTCTGGACATTTGAGATGAATTCATTTTCCATGCGGTGCAGTTGTTGCTGAGTACATAAAAGATATCTTAGAGTATCCCGTGTGCGTGTGCTGAATTTTCGATTCGGCTCTTTAATGCGTGTGCCCTGCTCGTGCATTCAGGTAATCGGTGCATCTTGCTGAGGACTTGACCAGGAGGGGCATGGTTTATGGTTGCCTCCCACCAGCTCCCAGGTGTACTCATAAGGGTGGATTCTGTTGTCTGTGGATTCTGGGACGGCGCCAAGACACCACTCTTTGTTTCTCTGCCAATGCATGCTGTGAACGTGTCCCCCCCGAGTTTGTTGTTTCATCGCTAAACTTAACGGCCGTTCTCAAGATCTTCTCACGATTCTTTAATTAGAGACATAAAACTGTATTTTAAGAGCCTTAATGCAAGACATGAATGGATTGATCATCCAATTATTCTCCAGACAGTAAAAACGCTCCACGTTATTCCAACGCAGTAAAAGCATTAGCAGTGTAAATAAAGTAATCAGAAACACAGGTTCGACCTTCTGAGCTGAAGTTACCATTGTAACTGAAGGACAGACTAGACTTTTTCAGGGAGATCAGTCCCTGGGACCCCACTCTTACACAATATAACTGTTTGCCTGCTTTTTGAAGCTGCTTAATACCTGAAAACAGTATTCAGCCAAAAGAGGATCATTTTTATCTTTCCCATTTCCCAGAATTTTTTTCTTAGCTCATTCTTTTTTGATCTCATGAACATGTGATTTGTTGAAATGGAAGTGCAATTTTGTGTTTGTTGAGTTTAGGGAGTTTAAGATACTTAATCAAGACTACGGTACATACTGCCCTCTGCTGGGTACAAATGTACAGCATTCATTTTTTAACAAAAGTATTCTTTTTGTTCTTGTGTGTCTTCAGAAGGAATGTAGGATGATCATGATGTAATGGTAGGTAATGATGGGTGTTGATGCTAATATGTAATATAATATTAAGCTGGAATTTGTTATGTGATGGCGCCTTTATCATGCAGCAGCAACCTTGTCATTTTTTAAAAATTTTAATCTGTGGTTAAATATGTCAGTTATTTTATTGTGTATAATGACACATGCCATACCTGAGATATTTACATAATCAAGGTGAGTCTTAGTTTACATTAAATTGGATATCACCAAACCAATTTTTTCCTCTCCTCAATGAAATGTCAAGTATCAACTTCCTCTGTAGACCACCAGATGGCGATGATGCACCAGGTAACACATAGACCATAGCAGGGTGAGGATGATGCCAATTCCCACAGGCTGGGGTCCCGGCAACCTTGCTGACTGGATGATTTCAACAATTGTTTGCAAACTCGCAGTAATGCACGGAACAGAATCTATGGGTAATTTATGTGCAAGTTTCCAGCTTTTCATAACTTTGGCAAGCTAACTATGCTCAGAAAATGTCAAAAAATTGAAACCACAATGTCATATTCTACGAAGAATGTTCCTGTAAATCATCCAATCAACAAGCTTGCTGGGTGCCCAGATTGTGTGAATTGGCTTCCATTTTGGAGATACACTCACTGTGTGAAGTATGTATCCATGCTGCTAACCGAGTTTCTAAACTACTGAGTAGCATTGATAAGTGTTGGTCAGTGAGGGGTCCTCTGAATAAACCCAGATTTGACAGCACAGCCTTTTAGCAATCAGGATTACCTGCATATCAGTAAACACTAATCATCAATTAGTTTGTATACCCCTTAGTACAGAGATCACAGTTCAAATCTCTGATCACCTTTCATTTCAATCACTTTGTGCCTCAGTAAATATCAAGCATGTGAAGAAAAAAATCTATTACCATAGCAGTTGTCAAATAAATATATATAAATGATACTGGGTATAGCAGACCATATGGAGCCAAAAAAGAGTTGAATATGGCAAAAAACAGAAGAAAAGCAACTAATTTCTCATTAAGATTATATTATTAATATTCATGCCCTGGGGATTATGCTGTAATTTAAGATAACAAAAGTTCATGCAGCTTGTTCCTGTAGAAACCCATATGGGTAATGCAGTCATTTGGGCTGGGAAAAATGTGAAGCAGAACCAAAGCAAATTGCACTTATGAATAATTTTATTGGATGTTGCACTGACTTCCTCTATTTTTAGCAAGTGCTATCATTTGTAATCTGCAAGCTTGCAGTTAATATAATTTTTTCCAATGCTGAAGCTCTCAGCTCTTAATTCAGTCCTCACACATATTCAGGGCAAATCACATAGCTTCCATTTTACATATTATTTATTAACACAGCTTGATCTTTAATGAAGCAGCTCAGATTGAGTACTTCACACAAAGCTGTAACAGCAGTTTCCCTACCAGGGTTCAAACCGGTCAAGAGTCGAGAGCTTTAACCTCTACCCCACAAACAATAATATATTCATCAAGACAATAAACAAATTTATAAATGAACCATACATTGATTAGATCTTGGATAAATTCAGAAAAGCTTATCTTTGTCTCAGTCTATTCTCATCTGATGTAAGAACTCAGTCTAACTTGTGCTTTGTCCTTAAATCTATATAATCCATTCAAACAAATATTGTACTTTTTCCATTTCTATACATCATCAGCATTAGGGGTTAGGCAGTTCTTGAAATTCTGCAAAGAAATATGTGATTTGTTAGAACTGAAACAAATACACTCAAGTCACTTAAGTTATTTCTTAAACTTTTAGTTATAAAAGTTGTAATTTGGAGTAATTTGGAGAGACTCCCATTTGTTATTGCGTTGACACACGGTTACAGTATAAATCCGATGTTCAGAGGCTCTCTGTTTAGCCACAATGTTACCCTAGTTAGTCTGAACAGCCCATTTTTCTAGGTTCTCTCCTGACCGCTTCATTGATTGATTTGTGCTTTGCCATTAAACAGCCCTCTTTTATTGAACAGGGACATGTGGTTTCTCTTTCCTATGTAATAATGAGATAAAACATGGCATGTCACTCACCTAGTTCTTTTCCAGCTCAATCAGTGTGTTTTGACGGTCGATGAAGTCCACCGTGTCAAACTGTCTGCGAAGATACTCCACTAGAAGTATCTGCAAAGAATACCCAGGAGGGGTGGAGGGGACAAAACCACAGGGCTGTTTACACTCTGGCAAGTTAAACAGATTTGCAGCACACTGCATGAAAGAAATTACATTTGCTGTCGTACAGTCTACAGATAAAAGTGAAGGAGAACAGACTATGTCCTGCTCATATTGTGCTTTTCATTTAGGCTGATCCACTTTATTATTATGAAAAGCCCTCAATATGGTTAGTTGCGTTAAGACCCATGTCGTATCTCGAACAAGAAATTCAAGTCAGAAAAGTTCTGAGCAAGCATCATGGAAAGTGACATTTTCCACATGAATGCACTTTGTGGCCCTTAAACTATGTCTTGGAGCAATGTTAGCCCCAAGTCATTCATACATTTAACCTAAAGCAACAGTTCTGCCCCTGGAGCAAAGGAGAAGACTGTAATGTCGGCAAACACTAATTTGGAAGAACAGTATATCACAGAGCCATGTAGGGGAGGAGTTGTGAGTGCAGTTATAGAATGCTGCAATTGCACAGATCTTTTAAATTCCAAAATCTTCAGAACAATTCACGCTAATTGAGAGACTCTTCTCCAATCAAAGTTTGGACACATAGGATTTTGACTCCAGCCAAAAGTGTAAAGCATCACTAGTATATCATTTAAAGTGACAGGTCTTGGTTGATGTAAGGTCAAGTTCATACGCTGCTCTGAGGAGAGTGTGTTCTGTGTGCTGTATCAAACATGGTATTGTAGCACTTTCCGTCTGATATTGTCTAAATATTACAGTTTGTGTGTACTTCATTATCAACAATGGTTGCAGAAGGTTGGAAAAACACCAGTTTTGGGCAGAAAGAGTAATATGTATGTTCTGCCAATATAAAAAAGCAGAGATCACAGTCATGAAATGCAATGTGTTGCTAGTTTTTTGGCTGCGCATCCATTCTGAGCTGTGTTTCAGAGACTCTCCAGTAAGCTCTGTGAGTAGCTCTCCAGTAAGCTCTGTGAAATTCAGGCACAGCTGAACCTTTTTCATTCTTCCTTTCAGAATTTTACAGTCATATATTTGCCCTTTGGAGTAACTGTTGTCAAATTTTCTGGTGTTCGGTTCAAAATTCCAAATATGTTGCAGCTGAGTATGGGTATCATCAAATGCAAACTGTAAACAGTACATATATATCCCCACATTACAACCACATCAATAGAATTTGTTATGAGACATTTGTGGGAAAAGTATTCAAATCAGGTACTTGATAATCTCTGTGATATAATGTAGTCATGGCAATATGTGGATCAAACTGTGATGTCAGCTTATGAACATGGCTGTGTGAGCCCATCTGAGGTTGTATTAAGCTATTGTATAGCGTGACTGAAGTGTCTTTCTGAAATCAACAGCTGCAAATAGCATGTGTGGAGTCCTTCTGTCTCCGGAGACCCTAGTGGGGCTCCATACATTTCTGTGGCATGGTGACAACGTGACAAACTGTTATCAGCTAAAAAGAAAGAGATGAGGGAGGTTTCATATTGGACCCAGGAAAATGTAGTCAAATACAGGGATTTGTAAAACATAACAGAGCCCACTTAACAGAGATTCTGTTCTGTATCTTTTTTTGGTTCATCAATGTAAGACAGTTGGTTTGAATCACACTTTGGCCCAGATCCAGTCTAATCACAAGCATGCTATGTCTTTAAATTTGAGTAAAGTGCTATGTTTCTTTCAGGTAGAATCAAACGGGTCTGTCGGGATCACATACAGCATAATAGGACTGCCCTATCTGCACTGTGATGCTTACACAGCCTGATTCCCACTGCTGAAAATTACTTGGCATTTGTTGGCATTTAACATTGCTAAGCATTTTAAAACAAAAGTAAGAACATGGCAGGGGTTACTGCTTTCTGCTGGAAAATGTTCTCGCACAGTAAAACTTAAAGCAGCCAAAAAAAAAAACCCTGCCGGGAAATTAATGTCTAGCTTGGTGAGTAAGAACGGGTTGTGCGAGGTTCAGACACATCTCTGACCAGCCCTCCGTGCCACCGGAGGAGCTAACGCGCCCAGCGCAAAGAGGGTAGCAATGTAATAATGAGGGCGGTCCCCAAAAAGGAAGCTCATTATTTTTAATGGCTTTACTTTCCAAAAGAGACCGTATCCGAAGACTTTTTACACGCCGTTTTACGTCACTTGGGCACGGTGAATTAGAGCCCGCGGCAGAATGATGCCTTTGTTCCGCAGCCACGGAGCTAACAAGAGGCCCATAGCCTCGTTCCACTCCCACTCATAATCACAAGCCCAGAGCCGACGTGATGACACAAAGAACTTACCACGCTGTCTGTGAGCAAAACTGACACAATGGCACTTCTTTTAAGTGCCTTGCAAATACTTTCTCCGTGGGGAAAGCAATTTAAAGCTTGGGGTGATTGAAGGCAAGGGTTTATGTTTTATGATTTTAACCATTTTAACTAATTGCATCCACAGGGAATAAAAGCCTTAAGATGAGGACTTGATAAATTTTATTTTAAAGATATCATTGTCTTTATAACATCACATAATGTTTCAATACTGCAGTAATATCTTGTATAGTAACATTGCTGTCTTAACCTTTTATAAAGTACATTTGTAGAGATTATATAGATACTTCAAAGTGTATCATAATGACTGTATTTTAATAAGTATATAAATGACAGTAATTGTGCAGACATGCCTAGAATTTACATTCATTGATATGAGTTCCTGCATGCACCCATTTATCAGAATGGAAAAAGAATGGAAGCTTTTCTTAGCTCTCTTGCAATAATTGTGTTCTCTTCAAAGAGTTAATCAGGATCACAAAAGCATTTCAGGAAACATGACAGAATGTAGTTTCTGTCAACACTGCTCAGTGAGGAGGAACACCACCTCAAAGAGGTGAGCAAATATCTCTCTCTCTGGGATTAAAAGGCTATTTGCTCACTGTTGATGAAAGAGCCAGTTACTGGCCTTGATTGTAAACCCAGACTGCATTGGCTCTCCGCAAGACATTGTGGCAGAAAATGTTACAGCATCCTAAACTGGATGTACTGCAGAAGCCTGTTAAAAATATGTCCTCCTAACACACGCACACACACACACACACACACACACACACACACACACACACACACACACACACACACACACACACACACACACACACACACACATACACACGCACACACACACATACATACACACACCTGTGGGACCCCTGGCAGAATAGAGGACTCTCAGAGACTCAGTCCAACAAGTCGCTGCAGACAAATCAGACCTTTTCAGCTCCCACCTCTTGTATCTGAGCCCAGCTTTGCAGTTTCAAAGGGAAGTGACTCGGGAATCTGGGACATTACCAGGGCTGTTCAGGCTGCATTATCAGGACATGGAAACAAGTAAACGCAGGCCTTGTGGGCTGTAGGGCAGCAGTGTGGCATAGTGGTAGGGAGCAGGACAGTTGCTGGTTTGATTCCCTGCTGGGGCACTGTTGTCGCCCCCTTGGGCAAGATACTTAACCCCCACCTGCCTCAGTAAATATCCAGCTGTATAAATGGATAATATGTAAAAAAATTTTAACCTATGTAAGTCACTCTGGATAAGAGCATCAGATAAATGCTAAAAATGTAATGTCATGTAATGTTTCAGCATAGGACAAGTTGTGTGCAGTGAAATGAATTATACGTGATGAAAATACATGGACTTCTGCACAGAGGTGTCTTACTGGCTCATGTACTGTAGGCCCCTGTGTTCATTTTAACACAGACTGGGCAAAGGAGGGCAGTGTTGTCTTTGCTTGTATCAGAGGGTGACACATAATATACTGAGCGCAATTAGTTCAGTAAGCTGCTCTGTAATGACCTTTTTCTATGTTGTCTGGATCGCTGTCTGATATGCGGACAGAGGATAGATGGGAACAGGGAGAAAACAGCCAGATGTATCACTCACATCTGAGAGCTTTTTTTGTCACAGCATCAGGAAATAATTTCTGTCCCTCAGCACCGATCTGTAACCCCCGGCTTTGACAGGAAGCTGTATCATCAATCACTCCTCTGACTGGGGCCGAGAGAGCCTCCGCTCTCTGACTCCACTCTGTCTGTTTCAGTTTCACAGAATGACGGATTATAGCGGCTAATGTCTGCATACCTCTGGAACTGCCTTTCCAATCAAACTTTGAAATAATTCTGGCATGTGAGCGTCCGCTCCATTGTGAAGGCCTGAAGTGTTATTAGAGAAGACTCAAACGGCATGGTTTTACTTCAGTCTGAAGATAATGTGACTGACAAGTACAGTACAAATGTGAGACAGAACTGATTACTGTGCAGATAATAGAGGTGAGCTAATAAAATATATGTTGACAGTGGTAGTTTTTCTATTGTATAAAAGGTTGACATTACACTTGATAATGTATGCATTTATGGTGAATACCACATGTTTAGGTAATGTCATCAAAAATTATTTAAAGCCAAAATGGATACGTGACAGTGATCACGTTTTTGGTTTAATAATGTTTATTCACATTTTAGTCATTTTGTTCCTATAGTAAAGCAATCCTTTGGTTTGGACACACAACCACAGTTCATTGGATACATGAGCTTTTTGTTTGTTTCACCTCCTTGATAAGCTGAAATGCTTGCATACTTATTTTATATTTATTCCATGTCATCGCTATGCTCAATCCAATGGACTGCAAGCACATTCACATTGCGTGATGTGTATGAACATTCATTCTGGCCCAGGAAGAGCTGTTTCCCGTAACACAGTAGACTTGTGCCCTGAATATCGCTGTCTCAGATTCTAATTTGAAGGGTATAATTGTAGGCATACCCTTCTTAACTGTAAACCAAGCCATTTAAACTGGCATCATAATTGCACGGTTCCACCCTTTGAAGAGTGACATCTACTATGACCCTGCTTTTGAATTCACTTCCGGTGTTTAGAGCTGTGGTTTGGATGCGCTCAGTAATAAGTACTTTTTGGGAATTTAGTGGTAATTAAGTAATGCACTAAAATGTGCACCCCAAGGAAAACGCAAATGATCAGTCATTCTTTGCAAGAAGGACAGGCCATGTTACAGCAATGCTTTAAGAGCGGAACATTAGGTTCTTGTGCCATTTACCATTAGTGATGCCCATGGGGAACAGGATTCAAGCATATTTTCCTGGTTGATCAGGTGCAGGGGGCTAATACTGTGTTCCATTATAGGACTAATTTCTGCTGATAAGGATGCTTTCTCCCCCTCTCTCAGAGCTTGCTGCCTGGTTTATGTGGAGTTGTTTCTGTCAGCGTGTGTAAATGTTCTGCAAATTCAAAGTGAGCGATAGAACAAAGGGATGAAATTAGCCTGCTCAGCCATCACATCATGCGTTCATGAACGTGTCAAAAACAAGTGGTGAGAAAGACTGGTAAACATGCCATCTGTTTGCATTTGGCAACAAAATAAAGGTGTTTTCAAAAATGATAGAGTTCCAAAGCCCAGCTTCTTCTGCAAGGTTTCTCCAAAGGTTCTTTTGCCTAAAATAGTGTATAATAAACACTCTCACACACACACACACACAGACACAGACACACACGCACATGCACACACATACATACAACATTGCTGGAGGGGAAATAAGGGAAATAGCAATCTACTCATCAACAGCGATATTAAAAATCAAGAAAATTTTGTTAGATTACAGTACCTAACAATCCACACGCAGTATCTGTACTTTTTTTTACATTTTCATCAAGATGGCAGAATTAGTAGTATCCGTTGCCCCTGCTATTTTGTCAGTTCTTGTCCTGCCTCAGCCACAAAGAATTCAATACTCACAATATTGGCAAACTATATGATCCAATGATCCAATGTAACACAACAGAATAGAATGATGTCAGTATTATTTTTCAGTGAGGGTGTTTACTCATATGATATCTTCATAATGTCTTTACAAAATGAATCTTGTCATGACAATAGTGTTCTTAATAAGTTCTAAAATCAAACAACATGTAGGTTATGACATAACCTACATGTTGTTTGATTTTAGAACTTATTAAGAACACTATTGTCATGACAAGATTCATTTTGTAAAGACATTATGAAGATATCATAGTGTTTGTGGTTTTACTCATTTTATTCCATTGTGTCTAATGTATTGTCCCTCACCTGAATATAGTGTGCAATTATTTGAAGCAAACAGAACATTTTTAATGAATTAATTTCAGAAAGAAATACGTATACATTAAGAATAGAATATTTTTAAAATATTTTTATACATTCCTCCTCGTGACTGTTTATTGGTGATTTTACAGGCCGACAATGGTCCATAAAATGAAGGGAAAGAGGATGCATAACAGCAGTAAGTGAAAACTGAGCCCTCACAGGGAGAGGCATTTTATTCCCATCGCTGATGTTTTTGGAGATACCAGCACCATAGCCATAGCAATACGCTGTGTGCCTCCATTTCACCTGCCCCTTTACACCTTCCTCATCTAGCGCTATTGTTAACAGCACTATCAGTGATATGCTGTAATTCCACCTTGAATGGGCACACACAATGAACTTCAAGCTCCTTTTCACTCAAAAGAGATAGGCCTTTGGTTTTCCAATAGCCCTTAAACTAGCTAAATTATCTCTACTGCCTGTTCCTCAAAGGATACTTTATCTATATGGGAAATTATCTTAACTGTTTTTTGTTCCTACGTCAAAACAAAGTCCTTGTCATAAATGAAATCGCATTATGAGTTAAACATAGGATGGCATCTATCAAATATTTAATTCTGCGTTAGCACGCATGTGGATGTTAAAAGGAATGTAGGACAAATGTTTGATGTGTGTATACTGTGGGGTGGAAGAAGAGTAAAATACTTATTATAGCTTGAGCTGGAATTTTTTTTTTCATCTGATTTATAACAGGTGCAGAGATATAAATAGGTAATTTAATGCCTGTAACTCTTTATTAAAGAGTACTGGTGTTCTGAAAATAACAGCTCTGGTTATTTGTTTGCTGAAGTCTGCCTTCCCGTTGTCTAGATCGTGCTGGAGGAATGTTTATTTAGGCTTTGCCTGAGAACAGAGTTTTCACCTGGAATTCGAGAGTGAGAGCCCAAATTAAAATGTCTGCAGATGTGCGCCTGGAAAGTGATCACAGAGCTGAAAAAAAGAAGAAGGAATGACCTCCTCTTGTTCCTCCTCATCTGCCTCAGTCCAGGCCAAGGCTGGAATGATGATTACTTGGGAGAAAAAAAAAAAACGAAAAGGGGGTTACAGAAATGGACTGGGAATCAGAGGGTTGCCGGTTTGAATCCTGGGTGGGCTACAGCTGTTGAATCAGTTCAGTATGTTTAACATGAATTGCTTATCCTGCTGTTAAACAGAATAACGTGTACAATGTTAAGTATGTGGTGTGGTGTCTGTTTAGTTAAGATTTGATTCAAATTCATGAGAAAACACAGAAAACTCCCAGACCAGTGAGTGTGAGCATAACACTATTCAACCCCTACCCTAAGTTAGCTTGTGCAACCTGACTAGGCAAGGGAAGCCAAGTATACTACCATATATCAGTCACTAGATCACAGACTCCAAAACACATCGCAATACTACACATTAAATAAACAGCAAGTACTACAAGTAGCAGGTGTTAGGAGGCAGGGATTGAGGTGGAACCAAGATGCAGTCTTAAGAGTGGAGTCTTCAGTCTGTTTCAGAAATAGCCAGTGATTCCACTGTTCTGACTCCCGTGGGGAGTTCATTCCACCACTGTGGTGGAATGACACCTAACATAAGGAAGTATAACTGTCTTTATAGGAGTGACATCATTTGTAATTGGCGTAGATGGCCCCTTTTATACACATGGAGTGAAGTTCCCTCCAGAATTGTACATATTTGGTTTGTGCATCTCTGTTGTCATAATAATCCAACAATGCTTGGTATTAAAATGTATGAAATGCATTTTATGAAATACACCAGCTAGAATGGAACAAGTGGAGGTAGCTAGTATGGAATAAGCAGAAGTCTGAGCCTTATTATTCTGAATGTCAATGAAACTTTGATGGCTAAGCAACATCAGCTCAGCATCTGCAAATGGGCTTATCTCTGGAAATAATGAAATCAATGTACCTCAACCAAGGCATTAGTATTATTGAGAAGTATTATTTGGGGAGAAATGCATAATTAATACTAAATTCCTTGTTTGAGTCGAGCAGCCTGGCGCAGTCAGTACGGAAGAGCATGGCTTGGCATGCAGAATGAGAGCAGGAGAGGAGGAAGCGTGATAACTGAAGGGTCGCTGAAAGGGGCGGTTCCATTCAGGAACAGCCACGAGGGAAAACGAAATATATTTCTCTGTCCGTCCGAGCCAAAATATCTCTGCGTCATGCAGCCCTTGGAAGTTTTTGCATGTCTCAAGAGGATCACCTTACCTTGATGAAAAGGGTTCTCGTAGGAGGAGCCGCATCCTCTGGGCTCATCTCTCACGACGGTGATAGGTTAACGGCCTCTCGTCAGAGGTGAGTTATGAAGAAGGCCCCTGATTATGTGGCTGAGAGAGGAAGACGCCCTCTAGATCACATCCGTGACCAAGATCTATCGCCAGACTGAGATGCTGAACACTGTTCAGGACAGTATATCCAACAGTACAGTGCTATCTAAAATCTGCAGTACAGTGTGTTCAGTTCAGTTAACTGAATTGTTCAGTTCAGTTCACAGAATGCTTCCTGAAACCACCTTGACATTTCATTGTTAATACTACAAGCAATGTAGCAGGGGATGGAAAAGGTGCTTTGTTGACCTAACAATTAAGGAAGTCAAGGATGTATCAGAATGCTACACATCTGCTAGCACTCAAATAAATTTAGTATTGTGTTTTAGGGCATGTTGTATAATCAATATTGTATTTTTTATGAATGCATCTCAAAATGGATTTCAGATATCAATGCAGACACGGATATTCACAAACTCCTGGAAAGATTGCTGGGGAACTCTTCTGTCACACCTTTCAGAAGTAAGGGATTGTTTTGGTCTGTTCTTCAAAAGGCCTTAAAGCTGTCAGATTCTAGGCCGGGCTCTTCTTCTGTCTCAGACAAAAAACAGCATTGTTTTTCATTGTTCCTCTTTTTCAGGGGCCAAATCTATAGCTCACCTCATCCCCATAATGTATAATTCATATTAGAGTTGAACCATGGGAGTATTTGTTCAGTGTGCGTTCAGTGTGGTCTGAACATTGATCACATCCACTCTTTTATTGCACTGTATCCTCTGATTTTAATTACCATGATGCAACATACCAAAATAGTTTAAACTTGCATTCCTATCCACAATGCTGGCACATTTCAGACACGACCGCTGACATCTATCTGACAAGAAGAACGCTAACCGGAAATCTTCCCTCAGTGAGATCAAAGCTGTCTCGTGTTTGCCAAGTGTTCCACACCTTGAGTCATAGCCCTTTCTGTTGTAGCGTCAACTGTATTTTTCAGTGAAGAGCTGTTGCTGACATCAGGGGCCTGCACAAAACTCCATTGTGTGAACGTTTGCCTTTCTGATTCACAACTATGAACAATATTGCAATATTGCCAGAAAAGAGGGCCAAGAAGAAAAATCACACAATGGACAAGTCATAATTGGCATGTTCTTAAGACAGCAGATGAGCGTGAACACAATGCAGATGCAAGTGGGAACTTTAACAATATTTAAATGAGGAAAGCCGGGAACATGGTGTCCAAAGCCAGTACCAGGAATTGAAAGGTACATTTCTTTGATTAGTATGCTCCAGAGAATAGTGGGCCTACACAGGTCAATTCAAAAGACATCAAGGGAGAAGTAATCACATCCAAAGTGTAAATATGTACATGCTGTGTCCTGCATGTGTGCTGTCTGTTATTACCTGTATGCCATTCACCAGTTCTAAACTTGTAATAAGTCATCCTTAAGACAGCAGAAAAACATAACTAGCAACCCAGCTAGCTACACACAAACACAAGACTGGGTTTGGGTCAGTCGTTTTGTTTATTGTAGTTTAAAATTAATTTCTGCTCACTGCTGAGTTAAATTCAAGAAACAGTGCACACTAACAGTGACTACAAAATGACTATAGAGTATAACACAAACGGCTAGCCAACAACTAAGAATGATAACAATAAATTAGCATGTTAGTGAAGAACTTTACCTACCAGTATTGCAAAACTAATGAACATTTTGTTAGTCATTAGTTAGCCAACAAGTTACTTTTGTAAAACCTAACAAACTTTGTGAACAAAGGGGAATCACATAGCTCATTAGGAAAAAAGAGACTATTTTAACAATTAACTGACAAATGGGAAATCGTCTATATATATAATTGTCTATTTTGATCAATTGACATGCAACATAGAATACACAGGGCTAAACTAAGAATGCTAACTTGGAAAAGGATACTGTTCTTTTAGATATTTGACCTACTTTTATTCAACTACTAGAAAAGATTTTTTTACTCTGGTTATACAGGCTGAGTTAGAAAGATATCTCAGTGCTGCTCTCAAGAAAAATACCCTGGTTTGTGTCCTAGATGGAGTGATCTTAAAAATAAATGTCCCATGATTCAGTTTGTCCTGTAGGAATAGGTAACGTTAGAAATGGCACGTCACTTCTTGAGAATACAGTCAAAGAAGCAGTGAGAATTTCATCTTTGAATGTTCACAGCATTTTGAATTGAACCTAACATGTGGGTTGACAGGTTATTTCTGAAAATATGGAAATTTTCACTTTTGTTTCTGAACATCTATACTCTGATGGAAAAGGGCAATTTCCCCAAGGTTTACATTTTGACTTGCTGATTCCGTTTTGAATATCTCACCCTTGACAGTTGCAGGAATGGAATGATAATAAGGAATCCTTCTTGCTTCAGCATATTTAACATCTGAGATGCTGTTCCTGAGCATGTGTTTGGGAGCATCAAAAGCATATGCAGTGTCTTCACAGAGTGTGCTTATTAAACAAATTTCAAAGATCTCGCTTTGCTTTCTCGACATACTTGAGAGCTCCAGCTTTAAGCATTTCATTGATGCACAATAGCCAGATTCCACAGCAAAGGCCTTGTGCAAGCGAAGCAGCTTGTTGCCAAATGATTCTTGGTCTTTCAAGGCAAACATATGGCTTTGTTCCAGAACCAGATACCGGCTTTGCTCTCAAATCCCCATAGCCTGCTCTGAAATTCTAGCAGTGTATGGAGAATCGGAGCAGAGCGGGATTTGACAAAAGATGACATTGGCTTGAAAGTTTTGGGCGATGACACTCAGGGGAATCCATTATGTGGCTGTCACACCGCGTTAGCCGAGACACCAAGCACTTTCATGTGTGGATTAACTTTTGCTCATCGCAGATAATAGATCATCGCTTTCCCTAATCCATTCTCCCTATTGATTTTTTCCTTTAATTACTTTATGCAAGTAAGCAAATTTTAATAACGACAAGAATGCTGACATCCAAGGAAAGGAAACAATGGGTTTTAACAAGGCTAATCAGCTTAATGTATTTTCTAAATGCTGATATAATCACAAAGATATGTATTTTTTAAAATGAATGCACAACTGGAATGTGTAAATATCTTGACTGACAAATGCGACGTTTCAGTTTTCAAAACATGAAAGCATGTGTTCAAAACAATGTCACTCGATTATAGATAAGCGAACGTGCTGCATGTTATCAGTTGCACAATTAGTTTTAACCATAATACATTTCAATGTTTTGAACCGAACACACAAACAAATTATTAACATTAATGACTCAACCAAACACTATTAACTGCAGTCATGGCTTAATTTCACCTATTGATTATGTCAGACATGCAGATGCTGCACTCTCCCCTTGGGAATCCTCCCTGGGTCAACATGGAAAAAGGGGTGCTTTTCAATCCTGTAATATTAAAGGAATTTCCCTGGCAACGTTTAACAGTTAAGTCTGATTTGGAAGAACCACGATTTCATTGTATGAATAAATACATAAATGAATATAGTGCAGCATGAATATGCTGCATGCAGATGATAAGAGGCAGCTTGCATCTTGACTGAAGAGCTGGCAATGGGCCTCCCTCTGCGTACTGTTTTGCTGGGTCAGCACACTGAATAATAGGATTATTTTTTATTTATTTATTTTTTTCTTGAGAGATGAAGCTTAAGAAACACAATTAATATCCGGGCTTTAATACCACGGCATGTCTTTACTTTCCTGTTGTTCCTCAAAACAAGTACATAGCCCAGAAATGTGTCTCTTAGCATAAACTTAAAATTCTGCAGGTGACTGAATCCTTTTACTGTGGGATAAAAGCACATGGCTAGTTATCTGACAAACGTACATTGCAGTGTCCATTAAGACTTTATTCATTAACTAATTCACCAGCTATCCTTGAGGGCACAAGTTCCAAAGGATATCAGAAGATGTCAGTGTCACTATTTATCTTTCTGATATGGAATGGAGATATACCACATTTGATCACATGGGACGTCTGCTCCCACTTGGTGACATTATTGATTTGAAAGATTTTCTCTTGTCTGGTGTTAGATCTGGGAGGAATGCATGCATGCGTGCATGGAGACTGTCAGCCTGCCAATTGTGTCAAAAATCACCTGCACTTTCTATCAGAAAAGCTGTCTTGAAATAGCAATTTGTACCATCGCAGTGTGTCTGTGTATCTGTTCATTCTTCATTATATTGGTTGAGATCACTGTTGTTTTCAGGGGCTTTGCTGTAAATCTGTTTCTTGCGGAATACAGAAAAGCAGCCTTCCGCTGGGAATCTACTGTATGTCTGAAACAGCTTCGTGAACAGAATATTCACACAGGAACCGAGCACAAGCTCAGGTTCCCATTGCCATCTGTGGTTTTCTCACTAACTGAACACATAAATGGATTTAGGTCTCACAATCCACCTTTTTTTCTGTCTTCTTATTGACTTAATTAACTTTGGGTAACTAGATACAAATACCATTAAGGGGTTATTTTGACGCAGATCAATAAGCATGTGACAATCAGGCGGGAAGCGCTGCAGCTAAGTCTGTCTCTGAAGTCTGTCTGAAGCACGGTGTTATTTTCATGGGTTCAACAGGATTAGAAACGCAAAGATTTCATTGAAGGCTGGGAAGGAGCTGCCTGTGGTGAATTAATGACACCAGAGGAGGTTTGAAGGGTTCTCATTCTTGAAAAAAAAGGTGTTTACACGACTCAATATTTCATTGACTGGAGGAATATTCCATGTCTTATTCAGGTTTATCGCAGCCATAATACTGGCTTATTGTGGTTGTGGCCACAATAAGGTGTTTACATGGCTCATGTCATAGTCAGAATATTTGAATATTTGGGTTAACATCAGAATATTAATATGAATGGAAATGTAGTCAGTGATAGCAGCGCTGTTGCACAAACAAGAAAGCGGAAAGAAGTGCGCTCAATGACTGACAATCTGTGGCTACATTCTGGGTAATGATGGTTATGATTCTGTGCGAGAAAATGTAAGAAAGCCCAGACTTTTAACCATAAGCTCTTTTATTCTTTTTAACCTATGCCAGCTAACCGACATCTTTGCCTTTCTTCCGTTAAACTGCCCTTTCCTCTCCATCCCTCCAGCTTACAACAGTGTCATATGACAGCAGAGATTTTCCCCAAACCAGTGTTACCCAACACTCCACACTATATCTGAAGACATGCATTCAACAAGCAGGTCTGCACTGCATGCACTGTTGAATATCACTCAGGGAATTCTCCACATTGCTGGAAGGGATACACTTGCAAGGACTGGAGGTCAAAATTCCACTACCGTTATTTATTGGAAGAACCTCTGAATATTAAATCAGTGCGAGATGTCGGCATATTTCACACAAGATTTATTTAGAGTATTCTCTGAAAGTAAAGCTTAAATAAGAATCAGGGTAAATTTTCTTCAGTTCCACATTCCATTTTTGTGTTTTCCCCTTTTTTGGCATATGGCCCGGGTCTCACATCATGGTAACTCCCCTCTGGGCTTCTGAAATAATTTGGAAATCATTAGGCTTTTATTATGCACAAAGCCATTAGAGCATACCAGAAGAGTAACAGTGCATTAACTAGCTAAGCTAACATGTGCTTCAGCAGTTTGACAGAAAGGTAAAAATGTGTGTTCTGATTTCTCCTCTACTGAAAAGCCTGGTGCAATAATGTGATTGCATAAATTGTCAGTTTCTGACCCCATAAGGTTTCATAATATTGTCTTTACTCACAAAACTATTGCATTTTGGTGGAACCAAAGACAAATTTTTGATAGATATTTAGGCAATGCCCATGCAATCAACAAACTTGTCCCATTCTCAAGTATAAAAAACCCAATCACCACATCCTTCTCATGTCAGCTGTTCAAGGCACCGTCCTCCACCCCCATCCTCCTTATTTCTATTCCCATCTATGATGTCTAGGGTGGGGACCTTGGGCAAGGTGTGACCCCTTCCTTAGACTCCAAGCCTTCAGCAAGTCAAAATGTAAACCTTGGGGAAATTGCCCTTTTCCATCAGAGTATAGATCAGTACTCATATATTGTTGTCATTGGCAGCACCCCTTATTGTAGTAAAATTCATACCTACTGAACTACTAAATGCTGATGAGATGTCATCGCAGATTTACAATAAAAACAGTGACTGTCCTGACAGCGGCAAAGCCTTGGGTCTATGTGAAATAATCAGGCCACTTGCCAAGTTGAGCTGTTTCTAACACATTAGAGTTCCCCAGGATGTGAAATAAATTGAATTTTGCTAAAGGCGTTTATGACTAAAACATACCCCAGGATTAAAAACAAACCACTCATTTGCAAAATGTTGTCTATGGGAGGTCACTGCAGGGGCTTCGCATACACCACTCATGTTAGTGTGTTTTCATTAGGACAAGCTCAGCCTTCTTTTAGTATAGCTTTCTTTATCAATTCATGTATTCAAAATCCAAGTAAACAACTTTTGTTGTAAAACATTCAGTAATTCATTGGAGGGACATTTTTTATATTTTTAATAGGTCTCTTCTTTGAAAAAAGCCTTTTGATCAGGACCACCTAATTACATTTTTGACAATTTAGTAGACATTCTTATCCAGACTAACATATTGGGTACAGTTTTGTTTTTATTTTTTGTACAATGTTGTCAATGTATACAGCTGGATATTTACTAAGGCAATTGTGGGTTCAGTACCTTGCCCATGGATACAGCAGCAGTGCCACAGAGGGGAACTGAACCAGCAATCTTTTGATTACAAGACCTGCTCCTTAACCACTATACCACACTGCTGCCCACCTTATATGTGGGCCAACGTGGTGATGAATTTAAGGCTCACCTCAGGACATTTTTATAAACACACTTTTATCCCTTGAAGTGGCTGCTAGGCCACCCTTGGATGTCTGCAGACCAATTAGCATGTTGCAGGACATGCAGTCAACCTTACAAAATATCAGTCTTCAGTGATTTGACATCAGCTGTCATTTCCAATTTAAACTCTGTAATTTCAGAGGGGTTTGGTGTTGCATGTTGACAGACCACCCACGTATGTTTGAAGTCATTTGAAAATATTTAACAGACTGAACATATTTAACACTTTAAGAGCTTAACATTTTTTACACATTTACATTTAGGCATTTTCACACTTCCAAGCCTGTTGAATAAGATTGTGTTCCCCCTCTAAGATGGCTGAAGTGAACATGTGATTGCACTGAAGAAAATAAGGAAGTCCACGTCCAGCCAGGTACACCGTGGGCAATATGATCTCCTCTCATAGGCCTCCTTACGAGTATTCTGACCAACACAGCCAGTTTGGAATTTGCTCAATATATAATAATGACATAACAATATATCTAACTATACACAGAATTTCATGGAGAACAATGGTTTTGAAACATATGTTCACTGATATATAATCTGTTAAAATGAATATTGTTCTTCTTTTTCTTAAATAAAATCTAAAATTCCCAAGGAGAGAGAGAATGATAATACTGGGAATAAGTCCAGTAGAACTCCATCAATATATATGAGCCATTAAATCTGTCAGAGCCATGTCACCTTACATATCAGTATTCATGTTTTGTGCGTAACACCTTAACTCATTGCCTTTGAGCCATGCTTTTCAGGCAGAAGAAGGCCTACAGATAATAATTCTGACATGATTCATGCTGAGGTTTATTTTCGCTTTATTAAACCAATGCACAGGAGGGAACTTGGCAGGACATCAGCAGGTCAGCTTCACCTACATCTTCAGGTAAAGGTCACAATCCAAAAAATCCCATCATTTGAAATGCTGCTCTTTGAGCTATGAAAGAATATGTGTCCGTATGACTCAGGCTTGACCTACTGTCAATACAGTAAAGGCTCCCATGGTTCTCTGAAAACTGTTATTTCTCAGAGTGGTTAAAATCTGCCATGTTGCTCTTTCTCAATGTAGCTTGCAATCCATGGGAAATTTTCTATAATGTCAACACGTATTCAAATATATGCACCCTAGGGGAAGTATACAGTATACATTATGCAGTAGACAGTGTTCGGTCATACCAAACACCAAGTAAATGGAATATGTCCAACACTTTGCCTCTGTTTTATTACATAGCAACCCATATTGCCTTTTGAAAGTGTGGTCTGTCACACAAGTTCTTGCTCTTTGGGCATCTGCATTCATGAAAATACATAGATCTTATTCCTGCTTGATTTATCAGGAGTGAACTGTATTTAATTATTCTGCTATGTTGCCTGTGTACTGTGTATGTGACATGTACTGACATGTATCCAGTATTTCCAGTGTTGTGGGTTATATTACATGCATGGTTCACCTCTTTTGCCCTTGTATTTTCCATTATAGGAAAGGCGCCATGCAGATTAGCTAGTGACTAGTATGACTTGCAATGTAAATGCTATGGCCAATGCCATTTCACAAGCAGAAATAATGTTTTTTTGTATGGGTGCTCTGTTTGGCACTGTTGGCGTGAGGAATGGCTTTTATTTTGATAAATCTTAATTAATTTCATATGATTCACAGATTTCAAAGAATTCAATTTGTGAGCTCCTTTGAAAATTCAGCCAAAACGTGTAATCGTTATGGAGACAACAAAATTGTGGATATTTATTTGAAGTATTAGTATTAGTATTAGTCATATTTTCACACATTAGTATACTCAATGCATGCAGTGTTTTTTCAGACTTCACAGATAAAAATGTCATTACAACATCCAACAGTACTAGCATCCTATGTTTAATACAGAGTTTGGGACAGAGCTTCTTTATGTATTCAGTTCTATCTTTAAAGCCTTCGTCTGAGCTGGTTTTCTGATGTATAAATGTAATATCTTGTGAAATTGTTCTTGTATGGAAGAGCCTGAAGGGAAGGTGCCAGCTGTTTAAATACAGATTATTTCTTCTTCACATGAAGGCAATAAATTGTACTTTCCCAACTTGAAATATGAGTCATATCTGTAGAAAAATCCCCCAGTCAACCGCACAGCTATTATTCCAATCCTTCCCTCCTGTGTTTTGTGCCAAACAGAGGAACAATGGCTGCCAACTATTTGGCATGATTTGGTTGGGGAACAAACCAATAAGCATCCTATGTCAGGGATGATGATCTAGTCAACCCTTCCACATATTTCATACAATTTCATGCAATTTCTGCATGTTTATTCATGGTATTTTCATACATGAATTGTGGTTCTGTCATACAAGTAGAAAGGCAAATTGTATGAAAATTATCAGTAAACCTCAGACAACTTTTAAATTAATGCTATATTCTAGTTTCATGTATCATGTAGAAATCCCTCAACTTGGAGCAGAGTACTGTATAGGATTGCAGTTGCAAGCTGTTCCAGCTCTTGCTAATTATGTGCCCCTGTTTTAAACTTTTATGCGATTTGCATTGATAGAGAGTTTTTCCATATCTACAAGGACATTTAAAGATACAGCCAGGAACACCTGTTTTCCTTGGATTTGCCTGCTGTAGTATTTTGTAAGCCTGCGGGGACAACTAAACCAGCGCAGTATGTTAGCTATTTTAATGTGGAATTTAACATCTGTATGCAGTGTATACTCATTAAAAAGAGCTTATGAATCAGAATTGTTATCGAGATTATGAAACTTTTCAAATTAACTTTGATACATTGCCCTTAATTTTGAATGAAAGTAAATCTTAGATACTTAGTCACATACTTTTTTATTAGGTTAAATAACCATTGAAATTTGTCATTGAAAATGGGTTGTTGACTTCCACAAGTTGGAGGATGGCTATAGAGGAAGCATGTCACCTGGTGAGATGGAACGAAAATTGGACATTCTCAACACACTTTTAGTCTTAAGTTTGGCGAACCAAGGTGAACCTTATGTTGATGAAGAAACCATGCCCACTGTGAAATACAGAGGGGGGGGAGGGGGGTTATTAAGTTTTGGGGTTGTTTTCCATTTGCTTGTCCTGGGGTAATTATAAAAAATCTGCCAAGGGGAATCTGCCAAGGTCAACAATTTTGAGTACAATAAATATGGAGGACACTGTAACAGATTGAATGTGAAACTCATGCAGCTTGTTTTATAAGTACAGAAATGTTTGGGGTAGGAGGGTGAGGATGGGGTGTGAGGGTGGGGTCAAAGGGACACACCTCTGCCTCGCCACCTTGAAGCACCAGCTTGTTTTACAACTGACCGTAACCTGAATCGCAGTGACGTGCTGACTCTCCGCGCTGTGCCCAGTTCACCATAGAGTTACACGAATCCCCTTGTGGCCAAGTATGGACCTACTGCTTAAATATTCAGCATGTGTCATGTGATTAAAGACTCCTGTGGGCTGTGAGCTCGAGATCACATCTATGTGCCTGGGCAGGCCTCTCACAATTAATATTTTACAGACACACATTTCCTCATAGTGAAACAAGCACTACACAAGCAAACATATGCTTGTACATTTTCCAGTACTGGCTTCATTTCCTACATATGTGATAACTTGACCTTCACGGCTCAATTAAATCACGTCTTTTAGATTGCGCGCCCTCTCAAAGCCAAAGATTTTTGTGACAGCTAAAGACAGCTCTTTGCTGAATGAATGAATCATTCATTAACCTCGGAATGGATCTGTAAGCAGGGAGCACGTGGCGCTTTTGATTGGGCGGCACAGAGAGGCCAGGAACAGCCCTGGAAGCCCGACAGTTCCTGCGCCAGTCATATCCCCACGCTGGGAACCAGCCAGCGGGACCCTGGCAATGCCGACCTGCAATTTCCACACTCACTCCAACCTCGTGTGCCTGCCAGTGTGGGCTGGAGGTCCACTTGCGGCTCTATTAGTGTCACAAAGTCTCACTTTCCAGCTGAATTGAAGCTCAAATCAATCCTTTATACTGTATTTAAAAACTATTTAAAAAAAAAAAACTAGATTGTGAAAATAGATCAAATTTATGGTTAATAAAGCTTTTCAATACAGTATGTACTTTTATAAGTGACAATATGTAATAATGATTTTCAATATATTTTTCTTTACGACCCATATTAATTAGCATGCCAAATCCAACATTTAAATAGGTGTCATTGCTTACTTTTACTGAATTGCATTGTTGTATACTCTCCTGACTCTGAAAGAATTTTAAATCTACTATACTGCTTAGTGAAGTAACTTTAAATGAATAAAGTAAACAGAACCTCTATAGTGTTAATAATTACCATCATTTTTCATGCATAGGTACTTGAATAACCTTAAACATGTTTGTAATATTCTTGATAGTCTAACTAGGCCAACTCACAACAGTGCTGTTTGGTGTTAAAACAGAGGTATTAATAGTAACAATGTGTTTTTCTTCTAATTCAGTATGAGGAAACCCATTTGTACTTTGTTCAGTGTATGCTAAAACCTGGCAATTAGCCATTGGAGCTTGAAGCAATTTCTGTTTTAAGGTAAAAGAGTAAAAACAGGGCATCTTTTGAATGTGTTTTATCAACTCACATTCATGGGAATAATTTTAGGAAATTATCATTTCAAGGTGAAACGAAGCATGGCTTAATTTGTGAAATTACAAGTAGCTCTCCTGGCTCTCTCTCTGGGACTTGTGGTTTATCCTTGAGCATGTTACCAATGCGTGGAGTCTCGAGCTTTGACACTCAAAGTTACCTCACAGTTTTTGACTATGATCCCATCAGCTTTCAGTGCCCTGACTATAAACGAACAGCCATGGTCTCCCCGTCTCAGGGTTTCCTTGCAAGTGGGTCCTTAAGGCTGGGGCTTAATTGAAAGCATAGGGATGAGTATGGTGGTGGTGGTGGGGGGGCGACCGGGTTGTTGAAGGGTCTTCGAATGATGAAGCCGCCTGGGGGATTCGATTTCATCTTGCGGGCCGAGTGCCTCTCCAACTGATGTTTTATTCATCCTCCCAGATGGAATAGTTTACTCCAGCCCTGCCGCAACCTTGCGAGAGGAGACGTCACCCAAAACTGGCCCCCACCGCCTGGCCGGCGAGCACCCCCCCACCCCCCCCATTCCCGGGCCCCTGTGTCTGCTTCCCGTTGTCCCCCCCCGACAACGCTCGTGATCGCTGGGGTGATGTCACATGGTCTGCCCTGCCGCCTTGTGAGACCCAGTGACGGGGTGGAAGTGCGTTAAGCCCCTCGCCCGACAGAACTAACATCGCCTGGGCTGCTTTCCGCTGTCTGCGCCCCCGCAAGCTGTGTGGATCAGCCCCGATGGCTGCTTCCCTCTCTCCCTCTCTCCACGTTGTGATTGTAAAAAAGGCCTTATCAGATCTGTTCTTCCACCCCTGACTATCAGCCTAGACCGCTCATTGTGGGCAATGTCGTGAATCGCTGTTCACAGGGATTATGTAAGGTCGCTCTTTCAACAGTCCTCATTGACATTCAATTTTCCTAGTCTCAGTATCAGATACACTGTCTATAGCTAAATCACATACCTTCCTGTAGTAGGCATAGACAATGAAGGGAGAGAGGAGTCTGTGGTCTTTCTTGACTCAAATATAGAGTTCCACCTGTAGGGTAGAAATCAATTAAGCATATTAAAAAGCATGCTTCCTTGAACAGGTATTTGAGTTGAAAAGGAAACATTATTTTCTTTCCTCTGGCTTTGAAATGTACATGATTTACAGTACACAGTTCTAACTGTTTTTTCAGACTTGAATGAATCTTTCACTAGTGCCTGTTTCCTCAGTGCTGTTGTCACAGGAATCTTAATGTCCTGCTTCTTTCCTCAAGGACTTGTGTTACAGATTCAGTTCCAGCTGTTTCTTCCTCACAGCTGGTTGAAGTCTGCTTTCACTTTTATTGTGTCAATTTCTGTAAATAGAGGTCATGTTCCTCTCGAAAAAGTTCACCAAAAAAATTAAACAAGCATCCAAAGAGAGTCTCTGAAACTGAAGTCATACGTTGAGAGACACATAAGTAAGAGACACCTATTTAGGCAATTGAATGTTGGAATTTTGAATGTATTGTTTTCAGGGGAATGTCTTCTTCATCAGAGGAAAAGCATAGAGACTTTACCTCGGGAAAATCAAGCGTGTACGCGTTTGGTTCAGCATGCGCCCTTGACCTTTTGCAAAGATGTTTTGAGGAGGGCTGTCTGTGTGTTTGCCCCCTGTAGGCTTCTAAATCCCGTGCAGAGAGGATAAGATTGATTACTCGTGGGGACTAATCTGGTCCAGGCCCTTTTAACCATACTGCTCTGTGCCCCTCTATGACAGTTTGATATCATAGGCAGGGAACACTTCTGCGATTGGAAACCCAAATCTGTGTCATTTGCGGCTGAAAATCTTTTTAGCGTCACTTCCAACATGCACTTCTGTCCTTATTACTGACTCAAAGAAGGAGTTATGAATTATGCATGAGGCCTTCAGTTCCATTTCTGCTCTTTCTAGTTTGTGCATTAGAGGTGAGTTGAAATATTAAGGCAGATTAAGTGTCTGTCGAAATTGGCGTGATTAAGAGGGACATGTTAAAGCGAGTAATTGAATGACTTTGCTAAAGAGGACCACCTTAAATGTCATAATGCCCACGGAATCCTACCAACTAATGTATCATAATAATAATCTGGCAGTATAATTATTTGTTTTATGTTAAGTGTTTGAGATATAAAATATGGGAAGAGATACAACGAAAGGATGTTAGGTAAAGAGAAAAGGGAGGAAAAGATGAGGAAAATGGAAATGGGTAAAGCCAGTGTCAAATGAATAGAAAAAAAAAAACATGTAAGTTATGTAGAAAAAAGGTAAAGCAAAATAAGGATGAAGGAAGGGTGTTAGGATGAATATACAGTATACAATACATTGAGTTGGGCTGGGAAATATGTGGTATATAGACATATATACTGAATAATATTACAGCATATTGTAGTGTTCATGCAATATTTACAGTATAAGAGACCCACATTGAGTTACTTTTGCTCTCTCGTCTTCACCAATCTTTACCGTGCGTGCCTTTGTTACCCTAGTGTATATACATCTCCAGATTATTAATATTGGTAAATTGACACATATTTTTCTTACAGTTTTTGCCACCCTTTTTTCTTGCATAAACAAGTGCTGTGTGATTTTTTTTTACATCAATTAAATAGGCAGCCCTGAACCCATTATAGCCACTGAGTATTTTCCATTTTTCATGGATATTGATTAAGCTCATCAGGTGGGAACTGCCAAAGGAGATATCTGCCGCTAAGCTGCTGGGAATCTTTTGAATTAGAAAGTGGGCCTACTGTGAGATTAGTGAGCTGTAAGGAATTAGTCTGGGTGTGTCACAGTGCCAGCTCTGAATGAACACTTGTCACGCTATTCCCAGATTGCACGAGGTGCTTCCAGGAGAGGGCATTTACCTTTTTTTGAGTGCATCTTGCAGTTACAGTGTCAGGAACTGTTCATTCAAAAGTGGCCGTGCATCTAAAGTACAAGGCGAAAGATGAATAAGTGATTGAAATGTGGAATATTCATGTCCTGTAGTGAGTCATTTCCCTGCAGGAGTGATGTTAGGTGTTGGGTGATGGCCCACTTTCCTGCAATGAGAGGTGGAAGTGTGTGAGTGTTGGAAGGATTACTGGCAGTATCTCGCCACTCGTTCTGTGAAACGTGGTGCTGCTGGCATTATGACTGATCATTTCATCCCACACTTACCAGTGGACCTTTTCCAGAACTCTCACAAACAGGAGAAAACAGCGCTCTTCACTTAAATTTTGGTTCGGCCCTAGTCCTCTTAACAGCCTTTACTCAGCTATAGTGTTTGCTGTAATTGAATTTCCCCCACCTCTGCTCACAAATGATTCTGACGCATGTTGGAGGAAAGGCCTTTTTTGCATTTTCTCTTAGTATCACAGGTAACCAAAATAAAAGAACCATGGAAAGAAAAAGCCAAATCTTAGAGTGGTTCTCATTCTGAATCTGTGAGCGTGTTCTCCTCGGCCCGGGAGCCTCTCAGTTGTGGCTGTGGTTTGGACCGGGCCTTATCATTCCCTGGCCCCCGGTTTTAAAACTGTGTATCATTCCCACTGGCTGTATTTAGCCACCGCACAGCTGTTTCTCCTCATGAGGTTAACCAGCTATCTGCTGATTTCGCACAGCTTTGATGCGAAGGCACACTGAGGTGCTGTGTTGCCGGATTATTTTGGCTGGCGAACATAAACTCTATCTCCCATCGGGCGGCTCGAATTAAAGTTTAAACAAACACAAACCATCTTATTTTTGCTTTACATTGGATGCCAAGAGGCCATCTGTTATTCTTTTTTTTTGAGTCTAAGAAAGGATGTTTCCCCTCTTCTGTGATCAGACAGTAGGTTTCCTGTGGATGAGTTCCAGGGTGCTGAGGACCACTTAGTCCTGTGGAGTGAAAGCAGGCTCTTCAGTGATCTCTGCGAGGAGGAATGCACTGTCCCACTTGAACTGTTCTGTAACATTCACTTCAAACACTTAAAACAACAGTGCTGACTTTTTTGTGCGCGGGGGGTGGGGGGTCGGTGGAGAGGGAGACAGCGGAAGTAACCCTTAAAAGAATTTTTTGAAAGAACCTGCATGCTTGTCTGCTGGAAAGAATGAACAAATGCATAAGCTGAGACTCTTCAACAACAATTATGTCATAGGCCCTTGCCTGAAGGTTATCATGTGGTCTCAGCATTGCTTTTGTGAGTTAACGCATCCTTAATCTTTAACAGATGAAGAGCTAAACCTCCTCCAGCATTTATTTATTCTTCCCACAAAGTTGTCAAGCTGAGACACTCTGTAACAATGAAGCCTATTATTTCATCAGAATTACTGTACCGAAGCTCTTTTTCTCTGTACAAAAGTTTTTCTCCTCTGCTTTAAGCTTTATTGCCTCATTACACCGATGGTACCCATTTCCATTTATTTAGTTTGTTCCGTATCCATTCCAATTTACTAAAAATTGATTGATTTCATTTGATTTTTTTTCTTTTCTTGGCCCTCAGCCCTGTACAAGAGAGGAGGGAAAACACAACAGGGAATTGGAGAAAAAGGAAAACTGTTGTGAGAATCGCAATGCAGCCAGTTTAGAGAAGGTTAACTCTACAGGCACCTTCCTGAACCCTGGTCCATGTAGGGCTGTACTCACGGTACACTAGACTACCACACAGGGTGTGGGTAGATGAATCATTAAACTGCGGTAGGTGGGAAATGTTTGCTTATGGAAGACACAAGTATGATAAATGCACAGTTTCATCACTGTGACAGTGCTCCAGAGGACAGGGTAGGAAAAGCATTTTTTTCATTGTCATCATTCGTGAGGTCATTGCCACAGGTTTTAATGCAAATGTCAGTTATCAGCAGGACTGCAGGAATACTGAGCGGTTTTATGGCCATTATCTTCTCATCTTGTAACCTCAAAATGGTTCTTGTGGAAATTTTACTCGCATCATAATTCACACACGTTTATGGTGACTTAAAACTCTAGCTTATTTACTTTTCACTTTATAACGATTTTACAAATCTCTTCACTTTGGGCCTGGGAAGATGTCCTTGCATGCTACTGATTATCTTTAATGACACCGATATATAATGAAAGCACTTCTTTAAACATGTTTATCTTTAACATAAAATAGGTTAATTTAGATTAATTTCATTATATCTTATCAAGACACAGTGTTTGTCAAAATTAACTATTAAATATTATTTGAGCTTTTTGTCTCTACCTTACAGTTTAAATGATTCTTGTTCCAAATTTGAGAGATGAGGAGTCTTGTGCCATAATCTGACTTTTCAAATAAGTAATGAATTCTGAAAAAAATGCATATATGATAATACAACAGGCTACACTACATCTTAGATAAATGTATAATTATACATAATCCAAGTGACTCCTTTGAAGAAATTATGTCCTTTCCAGATTTATATTCAAGACCTCTGTAAGAAGTCCAAAGCCTCTAAATCACTTATGTGACATTTTCATGATGCTTTGTAACACCTGACATGAACATTCAGAAATATCCATAACAGCTTATAACAAGTGAAATGCAACACTCAACGTAATAATGCACCAAGGTCCTCTGTCCCATTATGTAACAACTGTCCTTTGGGCATGTAGCCAATTATACATACAGTTTCACTGTTTTCACTTAGGTGTAGCACGTTTCCCTCTCACCTTTCCAAATGGAGAAAAACAGTTTGTTGGATGAGTGACTAAGTTAAAAATCAAGTGAATTGTGTCAAAGCAGACACTTATTTTCCTCCCTTTATAACTCTGGAACATCATAATGATGTAAATCATCTGACTGTCTTTGATGTCATATGTGTGTTCTCATCTTCACAACTCCTGACAACACCACGGCCTTAGGAACAGGGCTCGTGATTCCACGGCAACAGTTTGTGAATCAACAAGAGGAGGCAGAGCTGGAGTGTTCCTTTCTTATGGATAATGACATGTCCTGCAAGTGTCCATTGCAGTGTGGTGGCAGTGTTTACACCACGCCGAGACAAACCAGAAGCGCCATTCCAGCAGAATGAGGAGGCCAATGTTGACAGTCCCAATCTTCCAACTCCAAGGACTAGACGCCTCTATCAAAGGAGTGGAATTCACCTCATTGTTTTCCAAATGAGGGGAAGTCAATCCTGTACAGACTGGGGTGTTTTGTCACGATATTGGAAGAAAAAGGGGGAAAAAACAACTGGAGGAGACATTGAAATTGAACTTAAAGCTTTTTTACTTAAAAAAAAGTAGGTTAGAGAGCCAGATTAATTAGCATTGAATATTTTTGAGAAATCCATTTGCTCCAGGGTAATGCATGGTATCACTGAGATGTAAATTAAACCACAGCTATGCATTATATTTTCCTCAACTGCTGAGACATGTTCTGCCTTAATAAACAGAAATATTAAAGTTTTTACAATAGGGATACTATGATTAAAATGAAAACGGATCCTCTCTTTTTGAGAGTATTTAATCAAATGAATGTCAGATAGATGTGGACTAGTGTTACACTGCAGTTGTCCTTAAGTACACTCTTGGTCTGTTCTTTCTAAGCACTTCCCACCATCTATTATCCTTTCCCTAATATAATTTTATGATCTACAATGTTGTTATGAATGTACTTCTTTTGAGATCCGGGGCTAGTAATTGTGTCTTTGACTGATTCATTCCACAGAGATGGAGAAAAGCTCCAGCTCTCTGATCTAACAGCTGTCATGGCTGGGGCACTGGCCCCTGATATTATGGACTTCTTTAATAAAGAGGGAGTATTCACTTGCCAAAGGACAAAATCCCACTCTTTCTAATATCATAAGCAAGGGACTCCCCTTTCCAAAACACCCCAATGATATGGCAGCTGTTGCATGTCTCTTAGTCCCATCAGAGATTTTATTTTGTCTTTGTCTTTCTGCGCGTCTGTGAAGGAGTCAGGATCCTTACCTACAGAATCAAAGACATGTCTCTGCTCGGCTGCAGAGAGCAAGGACCATTAGTTAAGATATGCCTGTAAAGAGCTAAAACGTGTTTGTAGTTTGCTTTTTTTTTCATTCTGTCTATTTGTTCTGAAGCCAGATTGTTCTCAGAAGGGCTGCAGAAACAAAACAACGGGCATTATCTCCAGGTCTCTCTCCATGTGTGTCATCCGCAGTTGATAAGATGTCTGCAGCAAGTGAAGTCTGCACTGCTCCCCTTTCTCCAGGTAGTCTGGAGCTGTTCCCAGCCCTCCCCTGTTGAACTCAGACAGGACCGTGCTGAAAGATGATCTCCCCAGTTCTGTGCCACGTGCTTTTCAACTTTTTTTTTTCAGCAAGTGATATGGCCCTTGTGGAATTCCAACTCATGTGCGGATATTATGACACGTGGCAGGAATGCTCGTGGCCATTGGCCGGTCTGAGTATGCAGCGAGGGGTTAAATAACCCATGTTTCTTTACCAGGGGTCATAAATCTTGCATCTTTCTCCAACAACTGGCATGTCCACAGAATCCAAAAATGCTTAACAATGCTTTGAATGTGAACAATTCTTTTCTAACCATACAGTGATGGGCATGTCACGTATGCACCAGTGCAGTCAGAGAATTATTTTTTTATGCCACATTTTCTTTCACTTTATGACATTCATGGTGAATTAAGATGGCAAATAAACATTTTTAATCTTATAGAGGGAATGAGCATTATGATAGCAATATTTCTGTGTTTTGCACCTTTGACTGTTTCTATATTGTGCTGTAAATGTATATTCCTAGATTTGTGAGCTGGCCACATAGAGTGAAAATGTGAAATGTCTGGTTTTGATATTCTCTAGGATTCTTGAAAATATATAACCATGGAGTGCACTTTAAATCTACAGTATATTATACATTGTTTTCCAAACCTAATGGTGTCAGGACTTGCATTCCAAGGAAAAGCCAATGTGAGACAAACATTTTCTTTCTTGTCCATTCAGACATGGGTTGAATATTTAATAGCTATATGGTCAGAGTGAGAGCTATGGAGGAGTATTAGACAGCACATGGAGGATGTGGACATTCATCTAACTAGTTTTACTTTCACAAGACAGTGGGAATTATTTTTACTGTGTATTCTTGGATTCTGTGAAGGTGAAAGAGGTCTCAGGAGGACAGTAAATATGAAGAGAACTGTATAAATATTTCCACAATAGTGGAGGCTCCACACAATGTCAATGGATGGCTGGAGATTTATGAACTTCTGGATGTTTGAAACTGTAAAAGCGTTCAAGTCATATCTGTCCCTGTGGAAGGAAAGCTGTAAACCTCTGCTTGGCATCCGGTAGAGATCTGCGGTAACATATGTTCCCAGGATATCATTTCTGATATGCAAAAATAAAAAAGTGAACTTTTTTTCTGTGCAGAGAAAACACTGGTCAAGGCTGATTTGAAACACATAGAATTTTTACAGAGCCTGAAGCTGTGTGATTGGTGGACTGGAGGAAACCCTCCCTGGTCAAACTTGCGTAACTGATTTTTATGCCATTACGTGGTCGTCATTTTGATTCGGCCTTTTCCCATTTTCCCGAAGTTTCCTGTGTCCCAGAAAAAGTGGTACTGAATACTTCATGTGTAATAGTGTGAATCAACAGATTGTATCGTACAAATTGGAATGGAAAGGCGGTGTTGTGACTGCAAACCAAAGACTCGCACATATCAAAGCACAGGGCCTGAGGGACATGGAGAAGCACCATAAACATCTGTAAGACTGTCCCTCAGATGTGGAACACAGGCAGAATGATAATACATGAATAATAATACTAAAGTTCAAATGACAGTTATTCAAAATGAGAAACAAGGCCTACCGAGTCTCTTTACCCCACATACCTCCTTATGATCCAGGTGTCTGAGTCTCAGCAATGGAACCCTCCTGGAGATTTACGCACTCTTCTCCTGGACCACTGACATCCAGTGCTCTCTGCCAATACTGACTACATCAAAATAGGGTAGAATGCACAGAGAAGCAGTAATCCAGGTTGTTGGTTCAATTCACAAGCAGGACACTGCTGTTATACCCCTTGGGCAAGGTACTTGTCAAAAATTGCCTTAGTAAATATCCAGCTGTATAAATAGAAAATGTAAAAAATGTCTGCTTTGTAAGTCACTCTGTATGTCATTTGTCTGCCAAGTAAATCTAATGTAATGTGACATGCTATCTGACACCTAGGAGAGAGGGACACATTGTTACACAATGGTATTTTACATTTCTTTACAGGAAGGAGACCTCATTTTCAGCTGCTTTTTCTCATTTATTCTTCTCTCTACATTTTTTATTAGACTTTAATGCAGCTGTCCTTTATGTCTGAATATGCGAGGATATCCCAAACTCAGAAGAAAAGCTGAGTCCAGGAGTCATGCACTGAACAGAAGATTAAAATTTAGCCCTGAAACTATGTTGCATGTAGAGTCCCATATTGGGTATGATGCTTAATTGTATCACCACCATACAAAGCAAGGTAAATGTGATGTGGAGATGACAGTCTGTATTGATCACCGTCACTTGATAACATCCATTTAGCCTTGCCTGCTCACTGGCTCAAAGTTAAGTGCAGGTAATACTGAAGTGTTTGGGCGATCAAATCATACATTGTTCCTGTTCCTTTTCGTTGGCAATCTGAAATCTCTAAAGGAAAAGAAAGATGGTGCATGTAACATGCTTTGCCTTGGCAGGTTGCCAACTTAGATTTCAGCACAGTGATCAGTTTTTTTGAGAACAATCAACAGATCACTTTACGAGTATAAGTTCTCTGATTTATGCATTAATCAGAGAGAGACTCAAAACAGTTAAGTTGCTTTGTTTTTTTCAACTGAAAAAAGATATCACACTCCAGATGTTCTCACAGTTACAACTACTTTTCCAAAGTGGACAGAAGCATCGAGAGCAGGAGGGTTTTTGGGATATTTATTGAGTTAGAAGAATGTAAAGTGTTGGATCCTGGAAATCCAATGGTTATTTCATGTGTTTTAAATGAGGACAAAGCTTTGTCCTCTAAACTTTGGAAACCACTGTTCCACATGACAATGTAAATTGCTTTTCAGAATGTGTCTCTAATGGCTCAAGTTGTAAAATATGCATTATGTGGTTTCCTGCTTGGCTTTTGATTTTTAAAGGTGGAACAAAACTTGTCTATAGGATTAAGCATAATTCATCTTAAATGCTCCCATGAACAATACTTTGAAGTTAAGAGATGCAGTGAGCCAAATGTTAAAGTGAATGGATCAGACTACATGTGCTTGTTTAAAGGTGCCCTTTGGATTATTTAATTAGCTACTTTTTATCTGTTAGTAATGATTGATTTGTAATCGCTTTGTTCTTTGATTTAGATCTCATACTCCGCTTGCGATTTCTCTTGTAATATGGCACATTCCTACATTGAAAGAATTATCTCCCAAGTTTAACCTCTCTTGAAAGTACAGTGAGTGAACACACACACACATCATTATAATGCAAGAGGTCCAAAGTGTTACTGAGGGAGCTGGAGGAGGCAAGTTAAAATATGTTTCTTTATTTTTAATGTCTGTCTGGATGAAGGCCTCTAAAATATTGCGTCATTGGGAATTCAGCAGGACGGAGCTCTCATTGATCCTGTCCCCTGTGTTAAGCCAGAAATTGCTCAGTCTCCTCCTGGAAGCATTAATGGTTGCAGATAGATCCAAGAAAACATTTTATCTGAGTTTCACACATTTCTCAAAGTAGCCAAAAAAAACTCCCAAAGCCATATTTCGTTCAGGTATTATCTCTCTACCTTTAAGGTTAATGTTACGGACTTCTGTAAAGCAGGGCTTATCTCTTCTGAACAGAGGTATAGCTGGTTCAAGGCCAAAAATTCACTTTTCATGGCTCTTGTTTTGGCTGCGAGTATGGGTGCACCAAGAAGGGGGTGGCCTCTTCTTTTTTCAGCCAGTTGCGTGGGTCAGAAGGAGTGCGCCGAGAGACCACGGAGGGGCGAGGAAGTAAGTGGTAACGTAAACCCAAGGACGAGACCGGAGACCTGATAATCCTGTTGTTCATGGGCCGTAAATTGTGGCACTGCGGCGGTGGCGTCCACCTCCTCTGGCATTCCAGGCATGCCTGCTGCCCCAGCAGAGCGCTGGAGTCACAAGACAGGCCAGCATGGGCCCTGTTGGGCTCAAGGGCGAATGTTAGCAGGGCCTCAAGTCATTCCTGGAGGTGACAGACTTGCAGACAGTAAACACTGCAGAGCAGGACCTTGTTACACTGTCCAGACCCCTCCCAGGAGGGTCAGATAGCCCACTCTATCCAGCCATCATACTGATACATACATACTTGCTGTGGAACGCTTCGTACAATACTGTGTGTGTGTGTGTGTGTGTGTGAATGCACATAACTCACATGCATGAAGGCTTACACATAACCCAGATCTGTAATGATGTGGGTTTTGATATAAAGTCGGAGAGACAGAGACAGGGAGACAGAGAAAGAAAACAAGTAACGTTTTAATTTCAGATTTAAGTAAAGATTGGTTTCCTGTTACTGGCGAAGTGATGTAATTGTGCAAACAACGCTGAAGTCCTGAATTTGCCAAATAAATAAACAAATTGTTCCTGTTCTGTAAACCAGAGAGGATATTCATGTTGAGCCTCTTCATTTTCTGAAAGGGACTCAGCATCTTCAAGCAATTATGGGCCATAAAACATTACAGAGGGGTATGAGTGAATAAAGGAAACAAATCCAACATTAGCCAAGATGTTGCCTGGCAACCAAAAAAGAGGGGGCAGTGTAGCCAGTGAAAACTAGGTGAAAAAAAAACTTTGTCCTCTGTGTATCACAAACCACAGGAGCTCTTTTTCCTCCTGTTTTCACATCAACAGTGCTTTTCGAAAACCTTTAACTCTATAGGTAGATTTATGGTAGTCTCCCTTTACAAGCTGACAAATGAGGGTGCATACTTGTGTGAGTGGAAGATTAATATTGTTAAAGCAATAAAAATTCTTTGGAATATTATTCTAGCTTTATAAATTAAAAGTAGAGCAATAGGAAGAGCTGTCTGTGTCCACATTCTCCTCTGAAGCCATGGCTGTCATTATTCTTATGCTTTTCTGGATGGCAGGTCATCAAAGCTCGTCTTCTGTCTCAGAGAGTATGACTTCAGCTTAAAACAGTTTTAAGAGGTTCACGTGACACAGATTAAACACTGAAGGCTACAGCAGAGGCATTCTTTTCACTAGACGCCATAAGACCATTTGGGATTTCATAATGTAAATCAAGGTGAGAGATTTTAAACATAATCTTTTGTAATCTTTTCTTCAAAAGTCATGACTTGAGAATCTGAATTTATGTAACTGAATACACAAGCATTCAAAAAGTTATTGAGCATGGACAGTGTTAAAGATGTGTTAAAAATAATCAAATGAAGAGTGGGAAAAGATGTTTTGTCCTTTCATGTTGTTCAAATGGCACACTTGAGAAATAAATAATAAAAATACTGCCTTTCTGGCAGTTGGAAATAAAGTGTACAATCTTCATCATGTTTTTTTAATACTAATGATCAGGAGTACCCTGGATAAGAATGAGACAAACATTCAAATACTAATTTTATAAGCAAACCCAATTCATATGTATTTCATGTGTGATTTTTTCCTGCTATGTGGCCCCTTTTCTCCAGCCTGCTGCTTGGGAGTCCATGTTGATGGGCAGCTCTGTCTGCCTGAGCTTCGCTTTGTGGTGATAGGTGTCCTTCACCCACCTTCTCACTTACACTGCATCTGGAACTGGACCCCAGCACTACAGAGAGAACAATGCAATATGAGTAGAGAATATAATTCCAGCAGTGCCCCTCTTGGCCTCTCCCAAGGCAAACGGACTTACCTTCCCCGCAGCACTTTGAATAACTGCAGCGGAATCATCTTTTGCAGATTTTTTAAAGACCTGCTTGTAAATTGCTAATCTGCCCGTGGGCCTACTTCCTGAAAATGGCTTTATTGCAAACAGGTGGAGGATTAGCGAGAACGCCCTGACGAGTGAACGCAAGCCTTCGGGTTACCCCCCTGTGACAGCGGAGATGATATAGGTGTCTGTTCTAGGGCAGTGACCAGAGCGCAGTTAGCATCTGTTCGCCCCCACAGATAAGGGCTGATTAAGTCCCCGCTTCATCCGTAAAGCCCGTGCCACTTTGTAAAAGGCCTTCTATTAGTGACTTTACTAGAGGCGTCCGGTGTCAACAATGAGAATATGTCAGCGATACGGTCATTCCGCTGCCATCTGTTTGCATTTTCACAGTCTAGAATTTAATCCGTGATATACGACTTCCATCCGTCCAAGTTATTAATAAAAATAAAAGGGGAAGTGTTGCTAAATCTGTATAACAACATACCGTTTCCTCTGAGATATGTATACTGTTGTCTCACCTGTGGTGGGTTGATTCATATGGTTTTACATTTCCATTAAAACAGTATTTTTCAAAAGGCTCCGGATCAAACTTCCTGATCATTCAGTGTTTGTCTGTCATAGATTGCTTAAGGTATTTAACTAAAATTATTGAATATTTTGATTTTATTAAAAAAAGGCTTGTGAATTTCTACAGTATATCTCCAGCCTAACTTTAGTTTGCTGCCTAAAGTCATGACATTAAAGAAAGAATTCTACAGCTGAACAGAGAGGCCTCTTTCCCTTCCTTAAGGTATTTGTGTAAAATACCTCAGTCAACAGTAGTGTGCAGTGGAATTCTGTAAAGGGAAACAGTGCCAGATTTGAGAAACATTACATTAACATTTATCCATTCGGAAGACGCTTTTATCCAAAGTGACTTACAAGTGAGACAGAGTACAACACAAACAAAAAAGCCATATAAGGAGTCAACAATATTAGAAGCATATAGTGACCTTTCAAAACTCTCTTGGTTCTTTGGCAACTCAGTAGACAGGGGTTATAACTGCTGTAGAGACAGTCAAGGCCTACAGAAAAACCCCATCTTAAATTCCTTTCTAGGGAGAGGTGATGATTGGAGGCAAGCAGACCCACGATGCATTGCTCCTCCGACTTAAAGTTGCTGATGTGTCGACAGCACAACACTGTGAACTTCATGCCATTAGATGTCTGTGGGATATACTAAGCTTGTATGATTCTGTAAATCATTCCGTGCAGATGATCAGAGATTTAGTGCTCAATTAAAGTTTTCCCAGAGGACATGTCACACGCTATTTATAATGGTGCAGTTATAGTAAACACATGGATCCCTACTATATTCCCTTCAGTGTTATATATTTTTTTAAATGAGAAAAAGGGCATAGGACAGAATGGAAATCATCTCTACACAAAATAGTCATGAATCTGTTCTCTGAGAAATTTCCAAAAAGATTTTTAATGTGTCTCCACTTGCCTCTGTGAGGAATGTGTCATCTCAGGTAGGATACTATCCATATGTAGTAATACAGTTCTGGTTAAGCCTTGACTTGCTATAAAGGAACCAGACTCAGCAATTATAATCATAATATTAATTATACATTATATTTGAAAGTATATATTATACTTATGATGATAATTTTCTGCTTGATCATTTCTGAAAAATCCCCCAAAAATCCTTACATCAAAATAAGCAAGAGCATTAAATCCATATACCATGGAATTTCTTGTCACATTTAAGTTGCTATGTTTTTATACATCGTTTGTTATTTTCAGTGACTACCAAACCTATGATCATGTTTTAACCAAAAAAATGAAATGTTATACTTCCTTACATTTGTTACTTAAACACAAAGGACAGAGGTTAGAGTGAATCACCCCCTGTAAGTTCTGTTCAAGATTTTTTTATACACAGAGTTCTGGCATGAGCTGCAGCTTCCCCCGCAGTTTATCCATACTGAAGGCCTGGCCTGTGTAATACCACATTCACATTGTGTGTCTTGGTTTCCTGACATTTGTGCATTATACTAGGGGTCCTGATGGGATTAACAAAGTTATTAATTCAGTGCTATGTATACTGAATGGACCTATGTTTGCATTGTTGAGAAATTAATGATGGTAATGATTGAATGAAGAGTAATATTCAGAATATTAATGAGTCAGAGGGAGGTTAATTGTAAATGTAAGAAATTAGGCTTCTGTTTGAATTTAACCCCAGTGCTTGTTGTGCAATTAAACAGGCATTAAGAAAAACCACTGTGGGCCTAACATTTATATTTTTTAGATTCCTATACAATATTTTCTATTAAATCCAGCATGCAACAAATGATCAAACAGGGGTGAACACAGGAAATATGGAACACAACAACAGTGCAAATTCAGCCTATATTTTTGCACCACCAACAGTTCTCTCAGTTATGTCAAACAGAACTCCGGTTCATCTCTGTTCAATATCTCGGCCATTTCAGGATGTAGCAACATGTTCTCTTTTTTGCTATGTACCAGAAACACAGGTATTGCATGCTGTTCAAACAGATGTCAGTAATAAAAGATGCCTGCAAAATTGATGCCTGCAGTGTATTCAGATGTGTGTCAGCAGAGACAAAATGGAATTTAATGATTACTGAAAGCACTGCTTGCCTTTCTCAACACAGCTGACATGGCTGAGAAAGGAATTTGATGATTTGATGATCAATGAATCCTAAATCTCTTCCTGGTTATGAACCTTTACCTCCTTTTCACCCTGTGAGACCACAAGGAGGCCAAAGATCAAGCCCCCTACCCCTAATCCTTACAATATCCCTAACCCTACTTGTAACCTAACACTAATTTCAGACCTAACCCTAACCCTTAGCCTTAAACCCAACCCTAAAGAAAAAACCTGACCCTGGTTATGTATATTGATTTAATTTTTACCCCAGGAGCCTACTAATAACCATTATTCACCTAGTAACCTATATTAGTATCTACCATATTAATTAATTAATTAATTAATATTGTAGGGTCAACTTGTACCTTAGCTTTCTCAATGGGCTCCACTCCAGTTTCTCCCATAGCTTTCCCTAACCCTAATGTAGACATCATGACCATTCACAGTAGCATAACTGACAACCATTTACCAGTATATCTTTTTGCTGGCATGTGAGGTATGCCATTGCATAAAATTATTGTTATCTATTTAATTTTTCAGTGTCTTCCTTTTTAAACACTGTATTTTTTTAAAGGCATCTTCCAGCATTCCTTAATGTGAAGCGGTAAGCCATTCCAAAACTTCAAATCAGTATAAAAAAGGAGTGATATGTCATTAAAATATAATGCTCTCACACTAATGTAACCACCTCCTTCTCCATATCCGTGTCTGGGATCAAACACTGGGAACTCTCGTAGGAGCTGATGTTTCTGGAATGTCCGATTTGTCACAGCACACCAGGGTGACATTTGGACCCATTGTTGATGTTTTGAAAATATTCGGTCTCAAGGTTGCAATTTAAACAACCTGGCAATGATCTTAATATAACTTGTATGAGTCAAGATTTCCTTGTTACTATGTCTGTGCAATGTGCAGGAGCAAGCATTGGGAATTCTCAAGGATGTTTCTAGCATGTATGTATTGTGATACCTCACCTGTGTCCACTTGTCAACATTTGGTGTATACATTGCGGTTTGGTATTTTTGTAAGTACTTGGCAATGATCTGAAAATAACTTGTATGAGTCACATTATTTTAAATGTTTCTATATATAATGTCTGAGGTAATCCTCGTCTCTACATAATTGCTCCCCATTTGATTTTGACAGTTATATGTTTTTCATTACAGTTATGATATGTCTACTTTCAAGGATTGTGTAATCCTGCAATATTAGGTTGCAATCAAAATATGACCCAAAAACGTTATTAGACCATCAGATGTTCCACTGGGTCGGGTTTATCTTGTTATAGCTGAGACTCTACATACAACACGCATGCACAAATCCACAGACTGCCAACAGTGTTTGAAAACATTCCTAAAGCCTTAACAAAATAGCACATATGTTTCCAAAATAAACCCACTCCAATGTGACATACATTTGTGGATGTCTCAGAATAGCTGTTGCTGTGAGATCATGTTCTCCCTTATGTGTTGTTGCCATGTTTCTGCCTAGGACTGATACAAAACAAAGAAGGACAACTTTTTTATTCTTTGCAGCACTTGTCTGAGACATTTGATGGATGCATATGCAAATTGCACACCTTACGGTACCAAAGAAAGTGAAGCATAGACATAAACACTACCTGAGTTTGATGCTGCTAATTTTCAGAGCAATGAATAATTGCCTGCATGCAAAATTAATATATTTCTGAGGGAACAACTGTGTCACGTGTGCCTTGTACCTCCCATGATGCCTGACTTATGTAAGTATAACTGTCTGATTCAATTTCCATGAAAGTTTTTCATTGGTTGCACCCAGAAATTCTTCACTGATAGGATGTCTCCTATAAAGTAATATTGTGGCTGTCAAGTAAATTCTGTCTTTATCTCTTCACATTTGTTTCTGATCGAACAAAGTGCTGTCAGTTTAATGTTCACCTGCAGCAGGACTTTACTCAAACTCCAGACCAGAACTCACTATTTAATATAAACGCAATCTCACAGCATCTCTGTTGCTTCTTTGAGACTGCTATGATGTTAATTAACTTTCAGTACATTTTAAGTGTGGCAACTGCATTATGTAATGAAGGATTATAAACATTACGGTTGCTAAGAAATAAAATGTTTCAAATGTCTCCGGACCAAGATTATATGATAAATTGGAGATACTCTCTGGATTACAATGGAATGCACTGAAATCCATGTATAAATATCAAAGTTTCAAAATTACCAGTGCAAATATGAGAATCATGTGATTCCTCTGCTGGTCAGATTTCAGTCTAAGCCCATGTCATCTTCTGTATTGTTTTCCAGGAACTGTTTCACAGGCCAAAAAAGAGGAAAAATAATAAATAATGCTCATTGGATCAATTTTGCAAAAGTAGTGCAGATATATGTGAGCAATTAGGTAAAAGCTGGGTTCATACTCATACATAACACAACCATAATTATTACAAGTCAGTAGCGGATGAATAAGTCAGTGACCAAGAACAGTCAATCTGTGATGTAACAAAAGACCAGGGTCTCTGGAAGACAATGGCAGGGAGTCCAGGGAGTAAGGCCATCAAAACAGTAGCCGCTTAATTACACCATCAAGCCCCATGTCACATGTATTGTGCGCATGTTATTCCACAAAGCCTCTGTAATTTAAAGCATGAGCTTTCTGAAATCAACATGGAAGAAAAAGGAGCGCACAATAACTTCAAACATCATCAGTCGAAATAACCCAGACACATAAAGATGTAATAGGATGGAAATATTTTTCTGGACAATTTTGTTGCTTGCGGAAGAGGCCAAACTCAGAGGGTCTCTCTCAGAAAGGTTTCCCCATCTTACGTCTATATGATAAAAATGGCTTTGATATGAAATGAGATACTCCCTTCAGTGTTACAGCAGCTACTTGGCCCTCTAAGGGGCCAATTTCATTAAGCCATAAGCAGTTGCATAAAACATAACAAGATGAAAAACATCACTCCCTGCCTCATGCAGAGCCATGTGTCCTGTAAGATGTTTGCATGGTTGGACTCTGATGTCAGAGATTGCCTTCTTTGTTTACTTTCTGTGTTGTCATGCTGTCAGCATTAATAATGTCTCAGAGAGAGCTCAGATTATTCAATGTTCTGATTATTTACATGTTGTTCAGTCCCATCATCTCACATCTGAAAATGTCACAAATGTTGACATGGTGGAAACTGACATTGTTGATGTCTGCCTTGAGTCACATAAACACTTCCTGTTGACAAACAGAAATATTCCTGTGGACGTACAAGAATTGAGTATGGCACAGCTGAAGGCAATAACTCCAGTCCAAATGGAAAACAGACTCTATGAAGTAACTGAACAGCACTGAGTCCAAAGAGATGGGATGTGTCACATGTCGTTAGAGTTTTTTCTTGAACGGACAAAATGTGTCACATCATAAATGTATTCAGCATGAAAAGAGATATCAGGCATATTTTATAGACACAGGTAAGCAAAATGTTGCTTCTGTGAATTGACTAAGCTTGGAAGAGTTTCATTCTCTGACAGAACATAAGCTTTGCCACTGATACTGAGTGTGACATTGACCTTACCTGACCCCTACCCTGAGCTAAAGCTAAACAGAGTCTTGCTATCAGTACATGCTTACATTTCTCCTAAGTCTACTTCCCTGTTTACAGATACAATAAACTCCCTGTGACCCCAGTGGTGTTTTGTCTGTAACCCTACCCAGCCAGAGATCAGGGTTATGGGGGTATCTGGGATTGAGGAGGCCAGAGGTCAAGCCTCTGATTTCATGCTCTAATTGGGATTTTTGCAAGATTTACTTGGAAATGATAAGCAAACTAATTTAAGTCTGTAATATGAGTTTTAGATTGTTACATTGCAATTCTAAGATTTACCAGAATTGTATTATTTGTCATACTTGTATTGCCATTGACTTTTTATTTTAGTAAAAGGAATAAGAAATAAGTTGAGGTTAGAGGTAAGAAGTGCCTCAGTGATTTCAAGGAATTGTCATCCTAATTACAACCGACAGCTAACCCCTGTATTTAATGCTGAACAGAAGCGGCTTTGGATATCTTCACCTCTTGAGTACAGAGCAAAATATATCTAAACAGAGCATATAATAACCCATACTTCATAGTTACAAATGGAATAATTCCACTGACATTGAAAGTGACGGTGGGTTAATGCCATTTTTGTTCAGACTGAGAATGGAAGATTACATTCAAGATCTGAGCTGAGCTACTTTAGTGCAGCTGTGGAGGAATCAATATCTGGCATTAAACCTGGACTTCAGATATACCATTCAGCTCATCAACAATATACCAATAAGATCGTCACCAGTATACCAGCAAGTTCATCTCTAACAATTTAGCCACTTGATCCCAAATATACCATTACGCCAGCCAGGTCATCCCTAATATGCCATTCAACTCATCATTTATACACCAGCCAGCTCATCTTAAATATCATCATAAATACCATTCACACAAATGAAATGTCTGTGCATTCAGGAAAGACAGAGTTGTGTGTTTTGAGTTGCATGGAAAGACCATAGTCCTGAATGCAACAGAAAATCACAAAACCCACAGACACCAGTCCCTATCTGTACTGACTCTTTCAGCAGCTTGAATGATTTCTCTGGACAATTGAGAAAACATATGGGTCCACATTTAATTTGTTTTCTTTAGCAAATTAACTCAAAGTACGACTCCCGTGGTAAATCCGCCGGGCTTTGTGTGGAAACAGACCGTTATTACAGAAATAAATGCTGAGTCTAGAGGGAGGGAGATGGGGAAGGGGAAGATTATTTCAATCTCCTCCGACCGAGGGCCACCCCTACTCCCATGTGGGCCTACACTTCCTCAAGACCCCTGAGCCCTGGAATGTACAGTCTGACTGCGGTAATAAAACACATGTGGGTACACAGTCCAGGAATGGGGCGTGGTAGAAAAATACACGTTTATTTTTTATACACATGGTACCTACACATGAAAAGACTTTCAAGTTGTCAGAATGATCAAAATATATAGCTTACAAAGTTATTCAAAATTATACCATTCCTCAAGTGCCTAGGTAAGTCTTATATTTTAACTGTGGTGGAGTCCTGAATGTTAATTCCTTGTTTTTATCTTTTTTTTTTTTTTTTTTCAACACAATAAGAAAGCATACCCAGGGAAAGTAATGTATTTTTTTTTGTAGAAACAGTGCCTTGGATTCTGTGCAAATGTTTTGCTCATATTACTGTTTTATGAATTTTTGGTGCTGTGTCAACAGCAAACTAAGAAACTACATGACCCCATTGGATACTTTGTTCAATCCGCTGTACACAATTGCAACTACCAATGTGAGGGGGAAAGTTCTTGTACTTCCTAAATATCCACATGACAGAGAGATCTGGACTAATCTGTGCAGGTTTATAAAATGTTATAGCTGATACCATCATGCTACTTTGCAAGCTAGCTTGATAATGTACTCTTTGTATATATATTTTTTAAAGGAGTCATTGTCAATGACACAATGTTCTTTCAGCCATGTTTCAGCTGAACTTGAAGTATGTTTGTTTACAAACCCAGAATTCCTTACCACACTCATTGCTAGGAAAGCAACAAAGTTATAACATTTCGAAGTATAACATTTCACATTCAAAGTGCATCATCGTGTAGCCTTGATAAAACTCAACAAGTACATAACATCCATAACCATAAACAGTCACAGCCCATTTTTAAACTATTTATAACAACTGCATAAGGAACCTCCTTCCATCCAGTCTGAGTAACTACTATCCTGCAGAGCTGGTATGAGCCAGAGATAACATTGGTGGGCAGGGAGAACAAGACAACTCACCCTGTGAAGGAGATGCCAGTCCACACAAGCACACAAACCAGGGACAGTTTAGTGGCGCCAATTACTCTAGACGGTCTTGAACTGTGACAGGAAACCAGTCTACCAGGAGAAAACCATAACAGCAATAAATGAAACATGCCAACCCACATGGACAACAGACTGACAGATTTGAACTCAGGGTCCTGGGGCTAATTTGTGGAAATGCTCATTGTTTTGAAAATAACAACACACTTACAAATCAAGTATCATTTTAAAGAAAGCTGATGCCTTGTTGTGTAGCGTCCAAGAATGTATGGTTGCACTGTTCTTACATCAGAACAATCCCAGCCATATCGTTTAACAGTGGGAAGGGGCCTAACGGTAAAGGAACGAATACACCATACAAAACACACCAATTATTGAGATAAAATCAGATCTGAAACAGATCTAAAACAATCCCCCTTAGACAGTTGTGGACGACCATAAGACTTTGTCAGAGTTCCTCCAAAGCCACAGAGGCTCCTTCCTCAGCGTACTGGGAATGCGACCGTGGCTGATTGCCTGCCAGAGGATCCGCACTGTAGACCGCTGTGATCACAGCGAAGGAGATGGTTATCAGAACGCCCAGGGAAGTTAAGAGAGCACTCTGCGCTGGTCTCTGATGACCTCAGTTTAATTGTCGCCTTGGATTAGGCCTGAGCTTTGTGTGTTCCGTTTGGCATCTACGGTGATCAAAGATGTGCTTCACTTAGCATTACCACAATCCCCCCAGTAATAAACAACACTCTGAAAGGCTTCAGTCTGGCTTCAGCTCAACTTAAAAGGAGTTATAAAAGCCTGTTTTTCTTCATTGATATTCCTATTTTTTTGTTTACTTTGATGTGAGGTACAGTATAGCCTTTTGCTGGTCTCTGCCCTGACTGACATACAAGCCAACAATGACTTTGGGTAAGGCTGTTTTTACTTTGTGCTAGTTTTTTGTTATTGTGTTCAATCACTAACATAGAGAACATTATCATAGACTTGCAGGGAGATTTAAAGAACAGGGTGGGACACATACCTATAGAACTTATGAGAAACAGATACATACCACAGGTTCACTGAACCCCAGGGGGTAAATAGATACACTGTGAGAGCTACATACAGTGTATTTAGTGTATGTAACAGCACTGTATGTATAAATACTTTATATCCTGATTGCTCTAAATATAAAATCATTAGATGTTAAAATGCATTTATTTGGGAAAACGTGTTATTAAATGTTGAGTTAGACTGCACAAGAGTGCTCTGAGAGTCACATAATAAAACTAAGTGCAGAAAGCCCTGTGATTTTGTCTCATTCTAATTGGCACTTCCTGTTTTTTAACATGATAGCCTTTCTTTAATATTTTATTTACCATTATATGATCTCATAAAACTATTAGCTTATGAGTTGTTTAAAATCATACAGCAATCCAGCACCTTAACATTAACTCATGCACATAAAACAGTTTCAAGAAGCAGTTATACGAGTCGTGTTTATAAAAAGTACTTCATTTTTACAGGATATTTTTATTAATTTTCTCTGATATTCCCTAAGCATAATGTATGCAGACAAGGAAAAAACACTATGTCATGTCTGTATTAACCCTTGACTGTACCCTTAACCTGAACTGTCTCCGTAAATTTTCAGCTATATTAATGGGTAATGTGTAAAAAAAAATAGCAGTCATTCTGGCTAAGAGTGTCTGCCATGCAAACACAGTGTAATGTAATGTTTTTGCATCCATTAAGCCTTGGCAATGTCAACACACTGTTTGCTTGTAGGCCTGAAGTCAAAGACACGGTACTTACAAATGAAACGTTACAGAAGTGGGTTACTTAGCCTCAAGTGAAGTGAGGCAAACATGCGCCAGCCCTGCGATTTCATCGTTAATGTGCAGGGGCACGGCTGCTTTAAAGGTATAAATTATTTTGTCTCCTTTCACACCGCTACTAGCAACACTTTGAATAATGCAAATCCATGGGGTGTTGGTCTGAAGTATTCACCACAAGCTGCTGCATGAAACTGTATATTGTATAGATAAATAGACATTGGCACTTTTTTCCTACCAGCACAAAAACTCTTACTGACTATATGAAGCAGGTGAAGCACTGTTAAGAGAGGGCAAGGCCTAAGATCTTGAAATCTTAATGAGCTGCTGTGTTCCACAGGGACACGCTTGTTCAAGGGTCTTAGTCCATGCTCTAAAATTGAATCCGCCATTGTTGTGAGCCATACATAGAGGACACATGTTGGGTATATGATTTACAATGGCAATAGCTTGAGCAAGGATTTTAACCCTACAGAAATAAATGTCAGTATGCATTATGAATGCAGCTTTCAAAATGTAGTAGTCTCTGTAGGAAAAAAAAAACAGAAAAACATACAAAATGAAATGGCAACATTCTAGTGATTTTTAACATTTAGATAATTTGATTGAAATTAGAAAACTTTACTGTAAATATGAACATATCTGATTTTACCCCCAGGAAACATAGCACCGCCTGTAAACTTGTCCTGAATGAAACAGTGTTAGCAACAGCTGAACAGATACTATACAGTGCTTTAAAACCACCCTCACCACGGACACCTGTTTCTACTTAAACAACATTCCAGAATCCACTTACTTAAGCCAATAAACTCTGTTATCCAGTTGGAATATTGTAAAAGTACAAGCAATCAGCATGCTTTTTTAGCAGAAGAATGTTGATAGCTTTCCACTTGCGGGGAAAGCATTTAGAAACTATAAATGCGTAGCTTATATTGCTGCTATGCTGTTGCTTGTAATGCTTCCCCTATCAAAGGGCACACATTCAGAGTAGTGACAGTACAAAGTAGTAACAGTATAAGGGAAAGAGACACTCCAGTGGCAAAACAGGTATTTGAACTATAATTTACCATTTTTGCTGTATATCGTATAACAGTGCTTGGATATATGCACATATTACAGAAGTGATGATCTGAAGTGAGCTCTCAGACACAGACACTAAGTATGGGGTAGTGCTTGTCTTTCACTGTTTGGGATTGTGTCCAAAACATGTGACCAAACCAGATCTCCTTTTCCATATAGTAAATCACTGTATATGTCCCTCATAACATCAGAATTGAGGTGTTATGGCTCTCTCTGGTCTGGGGTTTTCCTATGTTCTGAATGAAAAAAGAGCAAGTCCTTTGCCAGAGGAAGACATCATTTGAAATGTGTTCCATGTGTTCTTGCACAGATACAGCCATTTTCGTTGCCTTTGCTGTTTTGCTTTTCTTTGGTTGTAAAACATTTTCTTTGTAAACCTCAATTAAAACAGGCTACCTCACTCTAATAAAACCCTCCTTGAATTTATGGCTGCTCTCCACTTCTTTGATTATATGTTTTCACTGGTCCTTTGAGCCCCCTTTTCCCTGTTCATTCCCCTGCTTTTGTTCAGTCTGTACAATATTTTCTTGACATACCTATATGGCTCAATATTTTATGATTACAGCAAATCAGTATATACATCATTGTACCAGTGGGTGACTTGCATTCACAGGTGACTACCGCTTAAATAATTCAAAAATACAAGTTAAGACTAAAATTAACAATTTAATTAAAAGTATTCATTCAACTTTGAGTTCAGGTATGTTTAACAGCACATGCTCCCATGCATTGTTTCCTGTGGCTGTCTTTGTTTAAACAGAAGAGGCATGTTTATCATTTTCAATGGGGGCAGCTCTAATCGATTGAACACGGTATATAGTAATGTCTGGTATCACTACTGACACGGTTGAAACAAAGTCCGAAGTGAATCCATTTCACTGTTTCCCCGATCATGTATAAAACAGTCCTCATTTTACAGGACTTCATCAGTACCTCCTGTACATTTTCACCTCACAGCTCAGCTACCCTGGGCTTTTCGATCCTGCGTAAACTTACTGTGCTGTTTGCGTTAATCTTTATTTTAAAGCAAGACCTAATTTCAGTGTGTGAAGAAAAACACTCAGCTCTTCGGTATAAAGACAGAAGACTTTGTTTTTATATAAACTGTTTTAATTCCATTCCGATGAAATGCAGCAGATCATTACTGCTCAAATGGTGAATAACCATAATTAAAGAATTGATGACTGTTCACTTATTTGACAGAAACAATAACCATGGGGGCTTTGGTCAGTGTCACAATTTTCCATCACCATCAGCATTGTCATCATCATTGTCATCATCATTGTCATCAATTGTTGTCATCAATCATCGTCATCGTCATCAAAGAACAAAAAGAAAAGGAAAGAACACAACAGTGAATATTTTTGGGGTTTCACTTCCTGTGATTCATTATCCAGCTGCCCACAAATATGTTCCCATTTGGCTGTGCTGTGCGGGGATTATCACCAGCAGAGAAAAGGGATGTTTAAATATTTATATACAGCTCCAGGGTGGCACAAAAAGCCAGCCTGAGTGCTACCAGCACAGGCTGTAAATTTGATGTGCTGGGGGTGAAAGGACACTGACCAGAGCAGCACCTTACTTTATGAACCAGAACTGGAGCAGAAGGAGCTTCGTGTTTTGTAAATAGTGGAAACATCACAACAGAGTAACACTGGAGGGACCCAGCCACGCTTGAGCTAAAGCTCCAAATGCCGGTGTGGCTAATCCCATTGCCACTGAGAATTGGAGGGGGATTAGGCGTTTAGCCCTGATTCACAGAGGAGGTTCCTCTCTAAATAGGTTCCCATTAGTAAAAGCAACCCTCTGCCTCTGCTCAGTCAGGTTTCCAGCTTATCGTATTGTTCCCTTTGAGGGGATCGAAAGCTGGCCAAAAGCAAATGATGATTTTTGGTTTCCTGAAATGACCCTCACTGTGTAGTCAGTAGGATACCGGGTCTTCGTAGAGGTTCAAAGTTGTTTATGATGAAGCGGAGATTAACATGCCAAGTTAAAAAAGGATAAATGAATGGATACAGGCCACTTGAAATTCATTTCTCTCTGTATTATTTGTACTCTACACCCCATATTGTCAAATGTTCAGTCATATTGTTTACATCCCCTAAAACAAGTGTGCTGGTTGGTCCAGAACGTATTCAAAGAAATATTATTTGTCAGCAGTCCTGGCAAAAGGGCTTGTGGGTATTTTGTAAATACTGTTCCTTTAAATCTTGAGCAGAACAAGGTGCTCAGAGACCCTGGGTCTTGCTTTATCATTATAACAAACTTGATCATCGTAATCCCCACAAATGAATGACAAGGTAATTCATGTTTTCTTAGGCTGGCATAGGATGTCATAGATCATGACTGATCATATCCCCTATACAGGACATGCAGAAAACATGAGGTTGTAACAGCAGTGTGTCAAAATGTCATAAATGACTGCAGAAATCTCCCATTTATTTTTTCCAATATGACCCTATTGATACTAGAGGGCTATTCCCTCTATTACAGTGTGTGTCAGTGGCAGCGGGGTCTAATGCACTGTATCGATCCACTACTGTAATGTAAGGCGTCCAGGGACAAACAAAAATGCCTTCCTGACAAGTGAATTGACACCGTCAGCGTGTCAGGGTGAGGCCAATGTCATTGATTAGAATGAATCAAACAAGTCTCATCGTGCATGAAAATGCTCAAATCACATCTTTGTCAAACAATTTTTCATTATATCTGACTGGAATTAAACTAGGTCGATCCACTACATTCCAGAAACATTACCAAGACTCTCAGATGGTCCATGAGATTTGTAACTATCTGAGGTTGCAGAAAACAAAGATGCGCCTCAACGTTTTAGCGGAGGAGCACATCATCACTGTTCTATGCATCTGAAATGGCTTTCGGGTCTCAAATTAAGCACACAGCGTGCGTCAGTGCAGACTTAAAACTATGTTAACAATGCCCGTCTACACTCACGCTGTGTTTCTGCAGCACGTTGCCCACAGCTTCTTTCTTGGTTCACTGTGAATTCACAGCGCCCCTCTGTCAGTGATGTGTTAGCTGTCAGCTTTCTGCTGTCTTGCTGGTGGGATCTTTGGACAAGGACAACCGTACAAAATGTTCTGGAAAGCCCATCCTGTGTTACTGTCTTGAGCATGAGCGCGCGCAATAAATTACTCTCGCTCATGTTAACCTTCTTGACAGTGATGGAGACATGGCCCGGGGACAATGTGTTGACAGTTGAAAAAAAAAAACAGGGATAAAATATGAACTGTGGGATTGATTTACAATACATTATCAGCTGTTGCCAGCTCTCCTTTTTTGAAGATTTCCATTTTAATGAAGGTAATTTATTACTCTGACAGGCAGTGTGCTACATCAGAAGCAGCTTTATTAGAGATGTTAATAATGTTTGAAACAAATGCTGTGATGAATTTGTTGAAGTGTGAGGTGTCCTACCAGAGTGTATTGATCTCAAATGTCATATTACAACACATTTTTTTTTCTCTGGTCAAATTGACTGCATTGAGGAGTTTGTTGTAAAAACTACAAATCTATATTACAGAAAATTCAGAAATTGTACATCACCACAAACATTTTTCTTCTCTTTATTCCATACCATGAAAGTGAAATCATGCTGGGGGCTTGAATAAAGCTTCTACTGGTAACGGACACCTCTGGGCTCACAGTGTGGGGTCATGGAGAGTTCATGGCCTGGTGTTGACTGGCGTCTGTCAGTGAACTTACAGAGCAGTGAAAACATGCAGGTACTGCCACTGGGTAAATGACTTTATTGTGTAAAATGCATGAACATTTTTTGAGAGACCTGTGCTTCAACAATGACATGTTTGCACTCAATTTTTCACATTTGCTTGTGGTTTTTATGATCACTCATGCATAAAACAGTTAACAGTGCTCTCTGACCTCCACAGAATAGTATAAATATGTTGTGTTGTGTTGTTTTATGTTGGAGTGTGTAGGATTAAGGCATTTCATAGAGACCTGTTTTCTTTTACTCTGTGTGTGTGCGTGTGTGTGTGTGTATGTGTGTGTGTGTGTAAGTCTGATAAATCAGTAATATCCTGTATGAAACCAAAATAGAACAAATCTGTCTTTTAATTAACTGATCAAATGGAAAAAGTCCCATGATAATAATGAAAATAGATACAGACTAATTAATCACTTGTTCTTGTTGGCTCACCGGTCTAACACTAAATGCCAATACATTCTATCAGTCGGCCCTGCACCTGCTCTGGTGTTGGAGTGACTGAAAAGCAGACTTACGATATCTCCACTGGGGCAGAATGTGTTTTAACAATTCTAGGCAGTCCCACCATGCCTCCAAATCTGGGCCAGAAACAACAGCAGTGTAAGCCCAGGCAGATCTTCTGAGTTAGCGTGGCTGGTAATTGGGCTTAGCATCAGAATCAGAATCAGATTCAGAATCAGACTTTATTGTCCAAGCATGCTTTTACACATACAAGGAGTCTGACTCCATTTCCAATGTCTCTTTTAGTGCTTTCATATAATGTCAAGGTGACAACAAATACCAAACAACAGCAGTGATACAACAAACAACAACAGTAGTGCAGGACACATAGAAATAAGTTAGAAAATTAGAAAATTCCACATATGGAATAAGGATGGAATGAATTAGGTATGTTAAAAATAAATATAAACAACATCTTGTTAATGATGCATTTTCACATCTCAATGTTAGCAAAAGCACTAGCGTGACTTAGGTTGTCTCAATCACGTCATTGTAGGCCATTGGAAATGCAGGCAGAATCCTCAACAGAAGCAGAGAAGGCCTGTGCTAATTGTGTCCAGGACTGGCTGGCATGCTTCTGGCCCATGTGGTTCATTGTGTGTCAGCTGCACAAAATTTGAGCACCGATTGATGAATCAGCCTGTTGCAATATCTTATCATGCTTTTGTCATGGGGCTGTTGAATTATTTTTTATGCTGCAGATGTTCTCCCAGATAAAGAGGATTTTCTGCAGCTGCAATTGATTTGCCACAAACTCAATGAAAACTGATCTCAGGTATGCTTAACTTTGCTTGTGTACGCTTTGTCCATACAAAATGTGACTGCACAGTTTGACTTCATTCACTAATTGTGCCTGTGGACATCAAAGTGTACATTTTAGAAAATGATATTTTCCCTATGCTCTGTTTGTCTCTGTACATGTAGAAATAAAGCTTCAAAAATCAAAGTTAACACAGCACTTTCCTGATTCCCCACCCAGATACCCCCCCCGCTCCTACCACTATTGATTGGTACAATAATTAAATGTTTACGTTCTTAGAATCTGTTAAGTGCAGCATTCTCCTCTGCTTAATTACCTGCCCCTGTACATTCTTCTTCTTCTTCTTCTTCTTCTTCTTCTTAATAATAATAATAATAATAATAATAATAATAATAATATTATTCCTCTACAGATTAGTTACTCTCTGATTCTATTAGCCATTTCTGCTAATTGAAAATGTTCAAGTAAAAGGTTACTGTGGAGAGGAAATGGCCAGGTACAAAGTGTAACAGCCACTCTCACTTGGCTGGGAAATTACTCACCAGATGTAAATCATTTAAAAAACATTTGTGCATGCATAAACAAAGAGTCACGCAGTGCCACATGACCTCTTATATTTGCATGCATTCACAGGCCCTCTCCAGGGGGTAAGCAGCCAGTTTGTCTTTAATAACTCCTGCAGGAGAGTTCCGACATAGAGCAGCTCAAGTCCTCCTCATGGTCAATCAAGCAAATTAGGTTAATTGTACCTGCTGTTTCACTCATCTGACCTCCAATAGTGTGTCACTTCATTCTGACTCCTGGGTAATAAATGCAGTTCCACCCCAAGCCGGGGTCCCCATGCACCCACTATACCTGGGAGCCCACTCTGTCACACTGTAGTCTGATGCCAGTATGCTTTCAGCTGTCAGATTAGTTGCCTGTCTTTGAGAGCTCACCCCACTTTAGTCTTATTGAGAGTCAACAGCTTGTTCATAATCAGAGATGTGGCTCTCAGTGTCTGTCTATTGAGAAAAGACAAACCCCACAACTATCACCAGAGACAAAGATGCATTGGTTTTGAATACATAGTGTAGTGTGCATAAATTACTCCAGGTTTAAGCACCTTTCCAGTTTCCAGAGTACACTCATGGACTGCTTTGCCTGCACTTCCCCTTCCCCAAAGAATGCAATAAAAATGTGTAAAAAGGGAAGTGATTTTATTAGCTTTGCAGCAACAGCCAACAGCTTATTTGATCTGTTTCTCCTGATTCTCCTGATTATACGTGATACTGTTTCAGAATTAATGACAACATGAAATAATACAACTTCTGCTAAATTTAATAATGTGGATAAAAATTGCCACAATAACATCCATAAAAGCCTATACATCTATAATCAATGTATGCTGTTTTACCACAATAACCAATCTGAGGCAGCCCTATTCATGGTGAGGTAATACCACTATTGGTGCTAAATGACAGAGGGGTGTAGTTGAAGATAAAGTTATCCATGACATGTAGAGTGTCCAAGTGATGATGTTAATTAATGCAAATCAAAATAAAATTACCAGTAAAACAAACAAAAGAAAGGATTTGGCAACCACAAGGTGCAAAGATTCACACTTACATACTGGCATAAATTTAGGCCCCCACCTAGCATGCTTAGTGCTACCTGCAAAGGACTGAATTTCTGCTCATACAGAGAATGCCCCATCTAAACTCTACCCAGTCTTAACCAACAGACTCTTCACACCTTACTGTTATGTTACAGGTGCAAAGACATAGAAACAAACAACACACTGTCAGATATTAAATTAACCCATATTTTCCTAAAACAGATAATGTTCAAAATATTAAATCACATTTCTACCAGTTCTATACATGCCCTCACTTTAGAGTGACAACGGTTACAATTCCCCCCATATCACCTATGGAACGCGCCATATGGCGTAACAGTGCTCCTGCTGCACAGCCGGCCTTCTTAAAATGGCAACGTCCACCCATCATGAAGTATGGTAAGTTACAAGTATTTATGCATATTTAAATATTGCGCAAGTTCGCCATTGCTGTAAAATAGAGAAGCGTTATACACATATGTTATAAGTGACACATCTAAATACAGCTAGCATGCATGAAGACGTAAACATTAATCTCCTTTTACTGAAACCTCCACAACTCAAAAAGTTTGTTTGTTCAACCAGTGACGAAACTCGATCCATAAACAGTATCATGTTGTCTGTGATTTTCAGCACAATTGAAATTCTTCATCAAGTTTCAACTCAGCTTCAGAGGGTCCGAAACTAAATAAATGGAAGGTTTTGCAGTGGTTTTGTGGCGAAAAATGCATAAAATATCCGATAATACTTTACTTGTAATATTTCCCACACTATTGTGTTTTCTAAGATTTTCCCTTTATAAATATGTATTGGTGGTTGATTGTATGAATGTTTGTTGGATGCAAGCAGCTCATATATGAATCATCTGAATTCGTAATGTTGATGGCTGGACTATGCGATATTGCCTTAATTCTGTACAGTAAATGAATTTGAGTTTGGTTTGATGTGTCTTTAACAAAATTGTTAGTTTATTTGGCAAAGATGAAAAATATACACTTGGCCTAATTTCAGAATGAAATGGAAAAAACTGCAGAGGTCAGTGTCATGTGTGACATTGCTGTTATTAGGCATTAAAAATGAATACTGTTTTAAATGAATGAATGAAATACTGTTTAACATTGAATTTTGTATTTATTTTCTTATGGGGTGTGGCAGTAGATAACAGGCTATGAGTGACTTCTGGGTAAGCAGGACTTCATTCATGGGTAGAGGGACCAACTGCTTTCTTGAGGTCTTGGCCCTCAGATTGTCCACTCCTATCCTGACCTGAAAGTGAGTTCTGCTGTCAGCAGCTTCTGTGAGCTGCCAGATTCCAGTCTTTCATCCTGGAGCAACGATGATGGTGAAGAATCACAGTGCATTCCTGCTGTTACTCTGCACCTCTTGCAGTCTTCAGCTTTGCATTCTTGAGTGACATATAGATGCAGTTGACAACTAACATAATGCTGTGCCTGTACGGTGTTTTGAATTTTAAAACTTCATTCTCCCTAAGAGTGGGGAATGGTAAAAAAACAACATTAAAATAAGCTGTAATGAACTTAATGTAAATAATGGAGTCATTTTGAATGTTTTGATGGCAGAAAAAAGGACACCCCCATGTATTTCTCGTTTTGTTTTGGTCACTAGTTGTAGATGTTGAGATTACTGAAGCACACTTGTGTTCACAGCTCAGAAGGAGGTGGCACAGATCTCTCTCCTGAAATGACAGGAGTGTTTTCCATTTGCCTCTGTGGATCAAATATCCTTCCAACTGTCCCAGAGATCACAGACTCCATATATGGGTAGGCTTTCGAGGGGTAGAGCAGTGCTCCATCCATGCCTCTCTCAGTCACTTGATTTATTTACATACAGCCTTGGTGCAGACGAAACCATGGAAAATGTCTCTTATCAAGCTCACTCTATATGCTTTCAGAGTGGAAACATTTTCACTATGTCTGGCTCAATGATATTAGGATTTATCAGTTTGTACATAAGCCAATTAAATCTTAAAACCAGTAACTAGGGCTATGATAGGGTAAGGTTTTTCCACATAGTGCTATTCCTTTCATTAAAAAAAAAAACTGTTACATGGACTGTGGCCAAGACTTCCTGTGTGTCCTCAATAGTTCATTTCAAGACCAGTCCTTACACACTGGTTATTTATAGCTATCCAGAATTGTGCCCAATCACAATATAAACAAAAATTTGTTATTGTATTTACAGTGTAAATAACTCACTTACAATGTCAGTAAAGCAGTAATAAAGATCCAGAGATAGTGCTTTAAGCTCAGACTGTGTATAGGAGAGCATTTTCAAATTGGTCTGTAGGGTTAACCAGTGTGAAAAAAGTGGGGGGTTTCTACCCTTATTTAGTCACGTGACCCCCCCTGAGTCAACATTAATCTGACACGTGAACAGAAGCCTTATTCAGAGTTGTGCGGGCAGAGTCCCTGCTGCTTCAGCGACTGCATTCTTTATCCTGTTTTCCACAAAGTCTGCATTTAAATAAATGTATACACACTCCCTGACTGTGAGACCATGTCCAGGTTTTCATCAGGTATGACAAGTTTTAGGCTAGTTATAGGGGTGTGAATCTCTCAGATGAATTATTTCTTGATGAAACGGATATCTGTATTTGGGATTTAATCTTCACCATAGTCAGTTGCTAGTGGGTGTTGGTAGAGCTTAGGTTTAGGATTCAAAGTAATCAGTCACTAGAAACTCTGAGATTATGTAACCTGATTAACACATTTAACATGGTTATTTTATTGAGAACCCTAATGGAAGTTTTAAAGCAACAGACTTGTGATGTTGGTCGTCGGCAGCAATTCATTTGCTGGCTTTTAGGTTTCATGCAATTATCTTGTACTCAAGTCCATCCTGAGCCAATTAAAAATGATGCATGGTTTTATGTTCAGATGAGAGCTGGATTTCAGGAAACACACATCCATCAAGTAAACAAGCCGTCTATTTAGCTCTTGACAAAACTACATAATTTGATTGGTTGACACCAAAGGACAAGTAAAACTGGGTGACTGGTGTTAAGAAATGGAAGTGCCATTATTGTTTTACCACTTTATTCAATTTTCTCTGCCTTCAATCCTATTTCCGCCTGTGCTGCTCCCCACAAAAACACAATTAGTGACACTTCCATGCCCCTTTCTGTTTTTATGTAGACAATCAGTGAGTTTAAATAGGTGAAGTCATTGCAGCCCCTCCATTCTAAACACTACAGATATTAGATGCAGTTCAGCAAAAGAAAAATACCTTTACATTGGATCTCAACTCAAATGCTCACATTATAAAATGTTCAATGCTTTCCGAGCTGGCAGTATATACTTTTTAAAGAAGAAAACTGAAACACTACAAATCCCAACCATCAGTGAAACTTTTTGCAAGAGTTGATAACATGTCAGCTTTTGAATGTGTTTTGCTCTCAAAATCAGCACTTCAAACCACATGCAAATAAAGCCAAGTCTAGGTAAAATAAATGTGTGCATTACATAGTCAGAGTTAGTATAGCCCTTTTGACGATACAGCTGTCAATTTTTGTCCCTTTTCTTCATTACAACATTGATTTTGATGTTGTTTGCCTCTTCATCTCTGCCGGCATTTGTTTGTCAGCTTTCAGACAGCATGCCTGCTTTAAGTCAGTCTTTCTCACTGGCTCAGGGTGGTCTCATAACCACAATCCAATTCAGTCGGTGATGATGAAAGTAACGCACATATATCCAGCTCTACCCACAGGGTGTGTGACAGAGCAGTGCCTCTGCGAATGCAAAGTAAATAAAGCTATTTGCTGTGATGCTCTTTTGCTGTCAGCATCATCACCTCAGTTCAGGGAAGCTTGTGTTCTCTATCTTCAGGTGCAGTTTTTCAAACATTCTGTGAAATCCTTTGCTCTGACTGTTTAGACAAGAGTAAGTGAGTTAGTTTTCCTCTGCTGAGAAAAACCTAGACATGTGCAAATCAAAATGAAACTGTACAGGCTTGCATGTAGAGAACTGCAATTTTCCTGTGTTTTAATAACAATTTGAAGGTACTGAGTACTACCTTCTAATCTTAAGTTTTATGGTTTTATGGAGCAACAATTGTCAATGTTCGTAAATGTGTGCAGATAAGACTGATGATTCAAGTTAATATGTCCCTTAATGTCAAATACATGTCAAAAATACATAATCTGCATGAGAGCAAGTCCTAAAAGAAGACTAATAATTTGAAACGGTGTCATTTAAGTTCACTCATCTCCTGAGAGGAGCCTCAGTTATGGGCATTCAAAGGGCAGGTGGCTGCAGCGGAACAGGTAATGAGGTAGTGGAGCCAGGCTGGGGACAATGAGAGCAATCTATGCAGGCTGCAGGCGTGTCCGCTCTCTTGTGCAGTGCACCACTACCCTCTTCTGCAAGAAGGGGTGAGCAAAGACCAGACCCCCACTCTCAAATTTCTCAGGTCTTCTCCAAGAGCAGGGGGAGAGAATTGGCGAGCTGTTGTTATCACAAGAAGATGGCTGTGCTGCATGCTTATGGTCAATTTCTGCCTTGGACACAAAGTAATTGTTTCATTGTTTTGCTGCAGCTGGAAGAAACAGCCGCAAATTATGGTGTTGTCCCTCACTGACCGACTGAATTATTGAGTGACTGGTTTCCTTTTATTAATGATAGTAACTTGTTTCACAACATTACAGTGGAAAAGGCAGGCAAACCAATGTTTGTTCATTTCTTGGTTTCACAGATGCTTAGCTCCATGAGTGTGAATTCTGATTTTGGTATTTGTAACTAATTTTGCGTTTGCATACTAAACATAACAGACAGTACAACGTATAATTGCCCACTGATGAGTTAATTGTTTCTACCAAAGGGTGTAAAAACACAAAATCAAGAAATAAAGCAGAAGCAATATTAAATGAAGGCTAAAACTTGCATGAGAAGCAGTGATTTCTGCTTGAATCTGTGGTGAATCCCTCTGCTCTTCTATATGTTAGCCAGCCAGCTCCATTTCCAGCCTTGGTGATGGCATGACTTTGGTGACTGGTGGACTTGTGGCAGACTGAAAGTTCACCTCTTTGTATCTTTGTAGCCAGTAAATACAAGCAGCAGGTCCCTTGGGTCACTGGGTAATTACTTCAGAGTCAGAAAGGGCAAATGGAGTGTTTACTCTGCCCTGGGGTCAGTGTTGTATGAGAGCCAGACAGGGATCGCATTGGTTCCACTTTGTATTTGTTGTCGCTCTTAAAAACCTAATTACCCTTTTACCGTTTGCCCTTTAAGACCTGCAATTTATGCATTTTATTGCTTACTTGTTTATTCCAGTGTTGGTGATGGCATGGTACTGGTATAGAAAAGGGATAATTTTGTCAGGCAAGGTACGTATTATAGTGTCTCTCGGCCAGTCCAGAAAATTACATCACAGTAATAAGATAATCGACTCACAATGATCCTCCTTTTATTGTCATTTATTTGTGTAGTAGACACCCTTATAAGGGCACCTTGCTTAGATCACATTTTACAGATTAACTTTTTATAGAGAGGTATTTTTCACATGCAATTCAGGTTAAGAGCATTTCTCAGTGGTGATAAGGCAGTGGCTCAAAGGTAATTTGACCTGCAATACTGTGGTTGCACCCATAGTTCTCCACTTGGTCACAGACCCTCTGTCCCCATCTCATGAGGTGTTCCTTACCCCAGCATCTGCAGCCAGACTTACTCTCGGCTAGAGGAGCTTCTGAGTGATGAAGTCGTCTTCCATTTCTCCACGTCTCCCCATGCCTTCTCAGCACCTCAGCTGTGGCGTTAGTCTCCCTTGGGACCGCCGACCTATGACCCTGAGCCACTGGGTTTCGCTCCCCGCTGAACCTCGCAGCCCTGGGTCCCAGCTGGGAGTAAAGGCAGAGCCCGGGGCGGAGAGACACGTAAACACAAAATCAGCCATTACCACCGAACCATCACTCAATACACATCATCTCAGTCCTCAGCGGGAACACGCAACTTCTCCAGAACAGCCCATCAATGGGTCTCTTTTATGTGTGGTTACTTGCGCTAGATTAGCAAAGGCTTATGGGAAAGACCCCAGTCATTTGAATGCATTTTTTACTGGAATGTTTGTTTGTTAATGTTTAAAGATAGTAGAAATCATCATGTTTGTTTGCTTAGCATTAAGAGTTTACCAAAGCTCATGAGAGGGAAAAAAGATCAATTAGCAGCCATTTATGGACAGTAATGTTAGCTTTTCTCTCATTGGGAAGTTCAATTCCAATCCAGAAATTAAGATATTAAGATATTGCCCCCCCCCGCTTCCCAGGCCTCTTATTTCCTGTCAGTATCACAGACTGAACAGCTGCATTGGGCTAGACTGGAAAGACTATCACACAGCATAAGAGATAAGAGAAGGGTTCCTTTCTGTTTTTGAATTACAATGCCAAACCATCTCTATCTATTTGAAAAAAAGAAACATGAACAGAACCACTTTCTGCACATTCTAATCCCAATATACACATTATAGTGCATTCCACTTTCAAGAATCAGTGACAAAACAATAAATTAATTTCAGTGTGCTGAACATCTGTGCCACACCAACACAAAGCTGCATAAAATGCTTACCTTGCATGAATAAATTTTTGATAGGAATCAGATGAGAAGGGGGAGTTCTCTGCTTTGCAGTGCACACAGGCTTTATTAAGTGCAGTTATGATCAACAAGTGATTTATGATTCCACTCTTTGGTGTCAATTTATTGATGTGAAATGTGTATCACCAGGGTTCTTAGCACTTGGAGATTTGGAGATGAAGAAAAATCTGTAGTTCCGCACAGTGCAAAAACCTATTTGTCCAGTGTTCAAATGATCTTGCTCCTCTTTCATCCCTACTGCTTTACTTGGCGGTAAACAATGTGGACCCTCCAAACCAAAGTCTGCATGGTCTTAATCTTTTTCCCTGCTGCTAAACTGGCTTTAACTTCAATGTTCACTGAGCAATCATTCCAAGGCAAAAATACATACATTAAATAATAATCCCGTTAATGAGTTAAAAAACAGCAGTCAGTGTAGAAATTTGGTTCACACACATTATACCCCAGCTACATCAAAGGCTCTGCTATTGTGTTTGTTGCAAAACATTACAACATTACCATCCTAGATGGCATGTCTAAATGGCTGTGTTGAGTCCTGGTTACTTGTAGCTTATCTCCCTTTTGCAAATGGCCATATATCAGTGTGATTGGAAAATTGAATGGTCTCTGTGTGTTCCCTCTTCCTTGTTATTTGGAACTTGATGTTCCAAATAATACCAAAAATCCCTGCCATTTGACTGAGTCATTGCCCTCTGTAAACAATAATTTCATAAAATTGAAAAAATATGGGCTGAGCTCTGGTAAAGATAAGAGATTTCATCTATTTCCTCCCGTAAAGGTAGGGGAAGTATGATATAGCAATGAGTGCAGATTACTCAAAGCACATCTTGTTGGGTACCCTTTAAATGTTCCTTATCCCTTCAGAAATGTTGCAGTTGAAAGAGATCTTCTCTGGGATAAAGCAGTGAGGTTTCCGGGCCAAATCAGCGGGAGTGCTAACCCAGACGTCCAACGGAGACAGGACTTTGAGTGATGCTGTTTGAAAGTGAAGCAGTTTTCTAAAGTCACTATATTTACCTGTGAAATGTTACTGTTTGTGTGGTGTATTCGCTGTGCTGTGATCTTTTACTGCACTGCTACTTCCACTGCTACTCTGCTGCTAATGTTTTACTCAAGGTAAGTGCTTAATCAGAGTTGCCTCAGGAAATATCCAGTTGTTTACACAGGTAATATGTACATTGCATGCTGTGTATAGATAAGAGTGTTTGCTGAGCAAATAAATCATGTAATGTAATTTCAGCAGTCTAATACTCAATTACTCATTTTCCTCATGAGCTCTGGCCAGCCCCAGACTACCAAAATTTGAAGGCAAATTCAATGAATTGTGGTTTCCAGCAAACAGGTTTCATGGGACTGTATGCTACTGCTCCAGCTATATTCAAGAAGACTGCTCCAGGAATGCTCAGACAATGAGCACACCCATGGGATAGCTGAGCTGTTTGGAAACATGGCCTGCCCATGTGATCATCAGCCTGCATAGTGCCCAGAATTCCTCTCCCTCTCTCTCTCTGTTTCTCTGGCTGGACTCGGAGACTCTGATTATTACTCTCATAGGGGTGCATGCACGCTCGAGGTGCACAGAGGAGGATATGGGTGTGAATTCTGCCCACTCTGACGCCAGTGATGTCATGACTGTATGCGGGCAGTCCGCTAAAACAGTGTTATGTTGACATGTTTTGAAAGCTGAATGTGCACCTTCAGTATTGAGGACATGCCCACACAACGTAGGTAGTAGCTATAAGACAGCTTCATCATTTTCCATTCAGCTTTGCATATAACTTTAAATGTTAATTAGGCTTTTGTAAAAGGCTATTCTAAATCTGAATAGCCAGACCTAATTAAAATGTTGTAACTAAATGGCCACAGTTACTGTCTTGAATGTGTAGTAAAACTGAAGCCACAATTTACCCCTTATAATAACCCATAAGAGTTTGACTCAACAATGTGAATTTTATAGTGCATCAGGGGCTTATAAGATATGATAATTACTCCTACAAACACCCACCAGAAAGCCAGAAGATGTTCGTCACGGTCACATTGAATGGCAATTATGAACTAAAAGTTATCATCGTCAAATCTGGTAATGTGACAGCCATACTTGTAATGCACTCACATATTTTTTTAAAAGTTATAACATATGTTCAAGCACTTTGCAAGAATTTTCTCTTTTCTACACTAAGGGCAAATTCAATCTAGGGTCAATAGTCTACATCCCTACTAAATATAAGTGCTACATTTTTTCATGTCTTATACAACTTTTTATTTGTGTATTTCTTTGGAACAGTTGCTTAAATTTTGCCCAAGGACAAAGCACACTATGCTCAGATTGATTCTGAAGATTTTGCTGCAAGCTGAGAACGTTCAGCCAAGGTTTATTTCACCAACAAGAGTTCTGACACATCACTTTTTGTTCAACCATGAACAACTGCTCAACAATAACTATTAAGATTGTGATTTATAATCTTTGCTTGAGCAACCACAAATATTTTGGCATCAGATGAAATCACAGGCGATGCTGTGAATTGATTGTTTCAATCTGAAGTCATATTTCTCATTTAAATTAATATGACTTTGCATTTCCTGTGTTAAGGCGCTGAGTGGTTCTCATTAAAATGCTGCGGAAATGAGTCAGAGGAAGCTTGATGACTTACTGGTTGTTACAAAATAGGGTGCTTGTCACCAAAGCAGACAGAACATGCATGGGTATTGCAATAATATTTGATAAATATTTCTAGTGTGATGTGCAAGAAATATTATTTAATATATAGCATATAGATATATTAACACTCTATATACAATAATACATAACCCATGAAAAGAATTTATCTAAGACTTATGGGTAATATTAAACAATGCATTGGCTAGCATTGTACTATAGAATAACCAGAGCTGAAACTTCCTTTGGTCTTATGCAGTATGGACAAACAAACAAGTTGATTGAGTCTATTCTTGTTATTGCAGTCAAGGACATGAATCGGCCTATAAAATTCTTCTAATTGAAAGTGCCCTATAGCCAAAACAAGTTATAAATGATGTTGATAAATACAGGCCAGGGTACAGGTGTTTGACATAGTCCTGTCCCCTGATTGTCAAAACACTTTATTACACAAATTATTAATATGAAAAATAAAGATTAGAGATAAATGCCAGAGCCGGGTATCGAATGAGCAGCCTCGGTCCAGGTGTGTGAGAGAAAGGCCACTCTCTCTGGAATGTTGTTGCTTGAAAAAACACATTTTTGTTCATGTACTGAAGGAGGGAATGAAAACAAACTGAAACGAACAGGGAACCCAGAAGCCTGAACTGATCCAGAGAAAGAAGCCAAGCCCCTAACATTGCCAGACAGGATAGAACCTAGAGGGTATGTCAAAATAGGGGACAAACAGGCATGTAGAAAAAAATCAGGGTGTAAGGGTGGGGTTTTTTTTGATGAGGTGTAGTTTGGGAGTTATGTGTTTCTTAAATATGCTATACTCTTTTGTGATTCATCCTTGATTTACAAGTAAGTCTGGCCTTTGACATGCTGCTCATTTCAGCTGAAATTTTTGTGTTTTCATTTAACATAGTGTGTGGCCATTTATACATTTGTAAAATGTAACTTTATTGTCTTCCTTGTTCTTCTCAACCACTTTTTTTAAAAACCTTCACTGTCATATCTCTCTAACACATTGACTTTGACTTTGTGATGCCATTGAGTTTATTTGCATGTTGTTGGCAAGGTTTTGTTAGTTCTCAGTTTGCTGAATAAGAAAAAAATGCATTAAAGAGCATAAATGTTTTTAAAATAATATGTTAAATTCTCCTTTCTATTTTTTCTTATGCAGTTGGCACTGTCTTGATCATATGACAAACAATGGAACAAATTTCATGAGTTTCTGTCTGAGAACCCATTCTGCTGGAAACGTGATATTAAATAAAACTCAATGGCATGTATAAGTTAGATGTGTAGAAATGGAATTGAAATTGTATTAGCGAGAGTTAGAGAGTACCATTTCCCCAGTAGTCCCTGGTGCACGTATTACTTGGCATATGTAAATTAAACTTCATATAAGCCCCTTAAAAAATGAGATAACAATGAATAACAATATGTAAGAAAAATATAAGATGTTTAGTGTACACAGAAACAGCACTTACTGTATTTGTGAGATAAATAGAGAGTAAAAAAATAAAAGTTGCGGCATTAATGTGCAGCACACTAACATAATGCTGGTAGGTTTACTTATGTAAATGTATGGCTTCAGTGCAAAATCTTAGTTGTGGAATGGTACCATTACGTAACTTGGGGACTGGCTGCATAGTTCAGATAACTCATTAAATCTCACTCTGGAAGAAAGTGTGTAATCAAGGAGGAAATTGATGATGTTTGTGGTATTTTGTCATTAGAACTCATGATTCTGTACTACTGCAGCTAATGAGCATTCTGAGAGCTTTCACGTCTCCCCACAAACCATGATATCTTAGCTTTTAGTTTTGCTGAGAGCTTGGCACAGCTGAACTTGAAAGCCTGGTGTGTGGTTGCTGTCCAGGGCGCATACTGTTTGCTGTAATGCTGAGTCATTTATAACAGGAACACGTCGAGTAACCATGGCACCAAGGCGTCAGATAGTGCTCCCCCCCAAAAGGAATCACCAAAATAGGAATGAAAGGCAGATCCATTGATATTACCCTTATGATACAAAGTGCCGTCTGTGACAAGTTCCCACTGGCTCTTAGCTTCAGAACCAGGAGAAGCAGGGCTTTTGGCGCTCGTCAACTGAGGACAGATACCTCTCTCATAGCTGGGAATAACCCTGGATCAGTGGTGTCTGGTAGATGAGAATTTACCCACCAGCTGATGCTGTTTACTCATCATTGATACTGTCCTGGGATGTGAGTGGGCCCATCCCGACGGTCACTATGACTTACACACAGCAGATCCCCTCGTATTATTAAAACATATCCAGACAAATGGCTTTCTTCTCTTCCGGGAGCACACGCCTGAGCTCCTGCTGTGACTTTTCTGCTAGCGGAGTGAGTGGCGGTAACAAATGGAGTTTCGTGAAGCCTGCGCCGCCTTCACTTCCATTTTCTTCCAGGTTTCGCGGGTGGGCGTTTTAAGCAATCATGACTGAGAACCGCAAGTTCCAATAAACACGCTCTGTCTTTTAAAATGAGATGTTTCCCTTTCATGTTGTGGTGATAATATAAACCATCATTATGACTTTTTTTTTGTCTTCGCAAATTATTTTAAAAGCGGCTGGATGTTTTATTTGTCTGTAGTACATTGTGTGTGAGTCATTACTCCTTATACAATGTAAATCGAAGCTGGCGTGGATTGTCTCAGTGTCGAGCCGGGTGATAAAGTTCCCTTCTGAATTAATAGGATAAAGTTCAGCTTTGCCGTGAACTGTGCTGTTGTGACTTCAGGAGAAGGCCGTGCTGCACACACGAGAGGTGGAAAGAGGGAGTTTTATAAAGTGCATGCATAAGATATATCCCTAAGTGAAACCATATGAGACGGTCTTCCATGAGCGTTTTCCACAGTAACAGAATGAGTTGTGCAAAGATGTCCAAAAATAAAAGAAACCGCTCCAGATGGAGCCTGCCATGGCCTGCTATTGATTGAATTTTGAGTTTCTCGCATGTAAAATAAATGGAGTAAGGCGTCCATTGTGTTTTTTAGCGCTGTGTTCTCGGACAACGAAGCGAGGGGAGATTAGGTTCTCTGCACGTTTCCCCGTTAGTCTTGGCAATTGTCCTGTTTACATATTTGTGCAGATGTTGAGTGATGCCGTCAGAAGATGTGGAAATCTGACACGCCCGCCTAAGCGCTGCTGTTTTGTGCCCTGATGGACTTAGTCCTGCACGGTTCCTTGCCCAGCTAAAATGTCTGACTGCAGTTAGACGTAAATGCATATTTCTAGAAAAAAAACTTTCACAGATGATGTTCCTGAGATTTGCAGCTTTTTTTTAACCCTTTCATTCAGACAAGGCATAGTTCACCTTATTTCATCAGCTCTGGAAACCTGCATTCATATGACATTTAAAGCAATTGTAATATCCCATCACATTGAGCTAATAGTTCCCCTTTACCTGAAATCAAGTCAGGTCATATAACTGATTTAAATCCTTTTACAACAATACAGCGAAATCTAGATTCAGTTGTAGATTCAGGAATAAAGCAAAAAAAAAAACATAAAGAAATAAAGCTTTTTTCTTCCTCCCCAGAGAGTGAAACAGAATAAAAGCATTAGTACAGAGGAGTAGAAGCAGTGATTGTTGTGTGCAGATACATCAGAGCTTTGAGGTGTGCCTGTCAAGGCACTGACTAGAGCCTGAACATTACATTATTATTATTGCCCAGAAAACACAAAGCTGGGTACAGTGTGTTTTGCATTTAGAGTATTTCATGGATATTAAAATAGAGCTACATGCATCAATGCCTCAGGGAATTTCTCTTCTGCAGGTTTGCATGGCAAACGGCTCCCGAGAATGACTCCCCCGTCATTACTCATTTGTGGCATTGGATCTGTCTAAGTCATGTTCCTCATCATCTATTAAATGTCCAAATCCATTTCCACCTGGCCTCCGCATCCCTTAAGGGGCCTGTTTGGAAACAGAGGAGTTCCGCCATAGCAGCACAGTGAGAGCACATCAAGACCGATCAGCCCCCATATGTTTTCGTTTTCTCTCTCTGCACGCCAATTCGGAATCACATGTTCTCAATAAGCCAGGCTAATCACTAATCAAAAGCACATTCCCCTTCATTATACTTGGACATCTTTAACATGACAAAGGGATGCAAGCACCTTGGAATCTAAAAAAAAAACAGACAACATCTCCAAAGCGAGGCCTTGCATGTGATCGATAGGGTGGGCCTCTTCTCTTCCTGAGTCCCCGTGAGGAGCGGGGCAGAACAGAAAGGCTCAGCTGTTAGCAGTGGGGTGGGAGGTGTCCGGGATGGCAGATGACTGTGGCACTGAGCTGCTGCCGCATCGCAGGAGACGGATCTCCCAGCTGACCTCCGGCTCCGGGTCCCAGCTGCGCGGAGAAACCTTTGCGTGGACGTGGGAGACGTGGGGCCACAGCTGGCGGGAAGACCCTGCTGAGACCCTGCAGGCTGGGAGACATGTTCGCTGCAAATGGGACAGGGTCCCTGCTTGGGAGCGGATTCCCCCAGGGACGCTATAGAGACCAGGGCTGATCTCTTTCTCACCTGAGTGGCATAAGGCAGTCGGCTCCACCTGATTTATGCTGAGCTGGTAGGAACTTCAGTCAGAAATGTTGGACATGATATGAATTATACTGTGGTGCATTTACAAGCAATGAATCACCCTGGCCATTAAAAAGTAACTATACTGCTGTTGTTGTTCATAGCTACTTTTGTAAGCAGAAGTGCTATTACCTGCTAATTAATATGGAACTTGGCTTGAGGGCATTTTGATATCCTTCAGTCGTGAGGATACTGTAAAACTTTTTATTTTTACAAATATTTAAGAATGCAATGTGCTTAAATGGTCTCAGAGTGCACTGCCCTGAAAATGTTAATAATCTTTCTTATAATCTTAATATTATTCTGCATGTATTTTCAGAATCTCGTAGGAGTTGTTGGTCCACTGGACACATCTATATTAAAATATTTACATAATTTAAAGGCTTTGTTCCCATTCAGATACTCACCACCTCATTTGTCTTGTGTCCTTATATAACCTTTATAAAAGGAGAATGTGACAATGAAAGATATAAATGAATGCATTTGTTAAACTTATTAGTCTTTCAGATCAATTTCAGGAAATAATTTATATTTATCTTTGACTCTTAAAATACTATATATCTAAAAGTCTGCATATAAAGGAAAAACATCAGATGTATTTGACAGTTTATTTTAGTGTCAACAATATATTTGTCAAATGCTGACAATGCAATGATTTTCGCTTAATGTAGTATTTTGCAGTACATATAAATACATTTTACACCATGAGTTGTGGAACAGTTTTACTGTTGGTTCTTGCTGAATTTGATAAAATTCACCACAGAAAACAAGGTGTAACCTTAACTGGGCTAGACAGCCTGGCTGTGATCTGATCAATGCAGATGTGGACTTGGTTAAGTAAGCCATTGCTTTCAGTTCCAGGACTGTGATCCATACTGAGGCGCATCAGACTGGCTTTTGCTGATGTGAAGAGCCCTTCATTCACTGCAAGCTTGATACAATATTTGCCTACGAAGATGGAGCCATAATACAGGTGGCTATTTCTGAGATGAGTTTGTTTTAACTAAAGGGCTGATGAGGATGAGTATCATGCCCTAATGTGAGTCTGGCACCAGACTGTTTACCCAGCTCCTGTGCTAGATAGCCTCTATTCTGAGGAACTCTCCTTTTGGCTTTGTGCTGCTCTTTGTATATGTTTTAAGTGGCCTTGTGGAAAGCTTGCTGGTACTTAAGTTGTTGTGGGATTCCACACTTGAATAAACCCGTCTAAATATAAACCAGTCCAATGAGTGCGGTCTGATATTGAAATATACATCCACGTTTATATCTTCCCAGACAAACCTTGTTATGCTTTCTGTTTGTTTCACGTGGCTTCTAACCACAGAGAGGAAAGCAGATGACATGAAAAGACAGCCAAGGTGAATGAGGACAGGATTGAGTTACTGAGCCTGTTTCTCACAAGGTTTTGTGTGTAATTTTTCAGGTACAGATTTAAATGGCCTCACATTGTGCCACTGACAGAACGTCTCCCCCTGTGACTGATACATCCTGATCTCTCTGGTGAAAAGGCTCTGATTGTGGCCGGAGAAAGGGGCAGAGTGTCTCAAGTGCCCATCGCCAGAGGGGACTTGGGTCTCGCCCCCCTCCTCTGCTGTCCGTTTCGGTGAGGATCCTTCCACAGCCGAGGGAGTGGCTGACTGATGCAGGGAGGATGTGTTGTTTTAATGTGATTGATGGGGGCTTTTAAGAGGGAAAAGCTTCCTGGGAAATGACAAAGAAATCAGCTGATGGGGATACATACACAGATGTCATGTTATACCGTCAAAGTGATGATGGCTTTGTCTTCTCAGACGGGTTTTCAAGCTCATCATAAATGATTTCAAAGCATAGACTGCTGGGAGTCACAGTCTATCACACTGTTTCATATACACAAACTGAAATTCAAAGGGCTTAGGTGTTTGATTTCTTTGAGTACTTCATCACATAGATCACAGGTTTAAATGCTATGGCTGTAAAGGAGGGTACATGCAACCATCCAATGTACAGTACGTAGTGATGTATTTGGTTGTAGTAAAATAATACAGCCACAACCAGAGTCCTTCATCTGTGTGTTCCTAAATCATTCTCAGATTGCGGACACCACCTCGCATTCTCTCAGCTCTGTTGAATGATTCATAAATATGATAATGCAGTCGGCTGACCGTGAGCCGCATGTAGTCTTTGCATATGATCTGGACAATGAGGTGAGTAGGCTGTAGATGGAGGAGTTCCTGTATTTGCATCTTAATGCGGTACACACTCCAAGGGACCTCCAGAGAGACACTTAATAGTGTCTTTTGAAATGGCTTTAAATGAGGGAGGTCATTCCACAAAGCAGGATTTATGGAGATACGGTTCATGAAAGTACATGAAATGCAAGTGAAAACAACGACTCATTTGTTAAGGCTGTTTTTGTTTCCCCCACCTCCTCTTCCAGCCATCTGATCTTTGGGGACCATGTCACCTCTGTGATTGATTAGTGGCCCGCATACCAGTTTCGATGGCAAGGACAAACAGATGCAAACAGGAATGCAAACCAGGAAGAACCTTCACCAAGGTCAGGCTGGATATGTCATAAAGGTAACTGTCATTTGACATATTAAAGCACGTTTTAAATCACACACACATATGTCTAAAGCTGCCATTTGGCAGTTAACTTCCACTGGTATGTTTCTGGTATATAGGTAGACCACAAGGAAACACACTGGTAGGTGCATCCAGGACATTTGGATTTGTTAAAAAGCAGTCAGAGCCTGCTTCCTGTTACTGACCCAGCCAAAAATGTATTCACAAATGAATGCTCATCGATTGTCTATGGCAGTGATGAGTGAGCCCTGGGACTGTGCAACAGGGAGGGATAGACATGGCACACACCCTGGGATCGGACAGCACTGGGACCACCATGCCACCAGCCATCATTCTCACAGCTAGTGAGAGGGGCATCATGGGATACGCCACCCTGATGTGTGCCACCCGCAGTCATAAGCCCCTCACTCTGCGGCGGAGCACATCTGGCCATTAGCGAGGCACTGAAAATGTGTCACCCAGACGCTTTGGTTCATTTCCAATTAGAGATAACTCACTCTGTAAAATGAAATGGTTTGAAGATAAGCATGGCTATCAGATGGCAAGGCATGAACAGCGCCGAGTGCTGTTTAAAAGATATTCTCGCATGTTCTCAGATATTAGTAGGCTCCTTCCCTTGCTCTTTGGTTGCTACCAATCATCTAAGAGGTATCCGTGTGAGAGAGCAGGCCTGTGACATCCTTTGATTATCTTCTCTTGAGGCCGCAGTGGGCAGGTCGCTTTTAGAGAATGGAATTTGCACAGTGCTCCATAACACACATAAGCCTTGGGAAGGCCTGTTTGGAAATGTGGCTCTGTAGATGAATCATGTTTAAGAGGAGGTAAGATAACTATCTCTCCTCAGACTCCTCCAGTCTCATCAGTATCTGTAACCTCAAAAGTGAAATTCCACACCACAAACTTCAGATGGAGAGTGTTTATACCTTATACTGCAGTCACGTACATTTCATTGGTGAGATGATGTTTGAAATTACATACCCCTCACTCATTGCTGTTGTTGCACGTATTTATACCTTTGGTATGTTATAAAAGTAATAAAAATAATTGGACTCTGGATAAATTATGATAAATTTACACAATTCTACTCTGATGTGCTATTCCATGCCGTATCACATAGTGGGTTTGTATGGTCTCACTAACTGATGCGTCTGATTAAAACATTATTAAGAATAAAGTTAGATAAACTAAAAGTGCAACAATTCACATTTATTCACACCCTTCATGGCGTAATCTGTGAAGTCACATGTGGGGAAGAAGACGAAGGAGGCGAGTTTGAACAAGGAGTGAAAGGCTGATAAAGATCTGTTGATGGGAGGTTTATAGGAGAGTGCCGCTGGCCCCCGCAGCAGTCTGGGGCCACTTGGCAGCACTACCTGTACGCGGGGAGCCCAGCATAGGAGACGAACAGACTTTGTGGAGCACATGTTCTGGACTGGCTCTCGGCCAGGAGGATCAGGAGGAGACAGATTCCTTTGGGGTGGGAGGGGGCTGGGTCTTGAGTGCTTTTTCAGCCCATCGTCCTTCAAGAGGTGCAGACAGACTCTCAGTGGCACGTGCCACTGGAAGAACAGATCTTTGGACAGACCTACTGCATAGAGTCATGAAACAATGTACAGAATGGAAAGGCAAATTTTTTTGGTTTAAGATTCCTAAACCATGGTACCGCTCTGTGTGAGTATATTGCTCACTGAATTTATATAAAGGGGGTCAACACTGCACAGCAAATCCATTTATTTGGTTCTGTGACCATTACATACAAGTCGTTTAAGTATTGTGCCCGCTGCAGGGAATGGTACTGTAAAGCACCCCAGTCCTGTGCTGCGGTTTAAACATTTTTGCACCGTAACAAAGCTGTTTATGGTATTTTCCAAAGCAACTCAGCCAGGCATAGAATTCTAGCAACTCTGATTAAATTGCTGCTCTGTATTACAGTGTACTGCTACTGAAATGAAAAGTATTTAAACTTCAAATATGCATCTAATTTTTTTGAGAAAGCTGAACAGTGCTGCTTATCCATGTGAAATTCAAGAATTTGTGAATTACCTAAAGTCAGTATGAGGGTCATGTTTTATGGCACGAATGTGAAGGATAGTATATTGTGTATTTGGACTGTGCATATTACTATTATTGATCCATTGAAAATATTAAGCAAGAAAAAAGGTGACAAATTTTGTACAACATTGGGTTTGGATATCCACATCCTCAAAATGCCACATTAAATGATCATTTGGACATGAAGTGACAAAGTCATCCTATTGCTTACATTTCCCAAAATTCCAGTGTTTCACAGCGAGACAAAGATGTAAATCCTTAAAAACCAAGACATCTAACACCAATGAAAAGCAAACTCCTTTCACACCGTCCCTCACTGTGGATAAGTTCCCTCCTCTCACAAAGTGATTCTTAACAGCTTCCTTCCCAGCGGACAGGCGTGTGGTGAAATGTGTGAGGTATTCACATGGCTCTGGCGAAAACCTGGGCGGCCGCGAGCGCGGCGCGTCAAAGTGACGCGATTCCACGGCTGACAAACTGTGACACGGAAACTGAACACCCTGTCCCGGGGTTTGGAGTGGGCGGCGAACAAAGGCTTGGGCGAAAACTCCATCTGCAGCTGAGGAGAGGGGGGGGGACAAAACACAAAGCAAAGTGGCTGATTTAGAACAACCTGGTTCCTGCGGTCAGCTGACATCAAGCAGCTCTTTTAACACCTCTTATCTCTGTAACAGAAGGAATCTGAACTGTGTGGTGTGTTTCTGCTGGGCTATCTCACAGACTGCAGAACACTGACCTGCAGACAGTGCCGTGCTCAAAGGGTCTCAGTTGGCCTCTCCAGACAAATATCAGATGAACCATGAGTCATGAACCATAATTGCTGCAAAAAAAATCATTAATACACTGTTATAATTTCCTTGCTTTTTCCTCATTTGTTGCTAATGATCTGGCCAGAATTTACCCCAATGAGGTAAATGTCTACAACAAAGCACAGAAGCAAAACAGGCATTTGAGTCCAACCTAATTTAACCTTGAAAGCATGGGTTTTGGAATGTTGCAATGTGTTATAGGCTGGCTTGCTCAGTGCCACCAGTCTTTTTGTGGGGAAAATCATTTTTAGACTTGGTCACATACCAGACTGCGTTGAATCCTTCTTGCAGGCACAGAGTACCATAGAGCTGCCCCAGGCATGGGCTAGAGGCCTTCCGATGCGATCTGCATGGATGGCAAGCATTGACTGACCTCTGGCTGACACTTCTGTTGCTCGCCATCCTTTTCACAGTCGCAGCAAGGACAACAAAAATCACAAGCAGAAAATAAAAAGCTGGCAAAATGAGGTAGGAGTGACGCAAGGAAATCTGTGAAATGACAGGAAATCTGTGAACGTACAAGTGGCAGCCCAGACCAGTTTTTTATGAGGCTTTAATCTAAAATGCATCATCTCTATTGCGTGAATTATTCATGTGTGCTGATATGCGTAGTCTCTCAGTGCTCCACAGCTTCCAGTACCTGTTTATCGATAAATAAGTAGCATTTACAGGTAATCACATGACTGAAACACTCATCATTTAAAGTGTGAGTATTAGTGGTTAGTGGTGGTGGTGTGTGTGTGTGTGTGTGTGTGTGTGTGTGTGTGTATGTGTGCTTCTGTTCATTATCCTGCTTCTGTTCATTATCCTGCCAACCAACCAATCACATTTCACTGAGGAAATTGTCAAAACACCAATCACATCTGTCTGTTCTCCACTGTTTACCATTTGGCTCACATTTTATTTTCCTTTTTACCCTCCCCCCCAAAAAAAAAATCCCATACATCCCTTTGAGATCAGATACTGATTGAATATACTTCCTTCAGCCTACTTGAAGTCCAAAGTTAAACATCGCCATCAGAAAATATTTTAGTTAACTTTCAGGGTGCAGTTCTGTGCATTCCTGGGAATACACTGCGGTCTTATTGTGTACAGTGGTTAAAATAGCAGGAAAAACCATTAATTTCAGGTGACTTGTCAGAACGATTCGCTCTCTGCCAGTTCGGACTGTGAGCATGGCGTGGTGGTAGGCTGTTTTTCCTGGTCTCTCAACCCCCCCCCCACCGCCACTGACCCCCCCTCACCCCCTTCTCACTGGCTGCCCAGCCCCTGGAGGGCTCTGTGACATTCCACAGCCTGACTCAGGAGCTGGGCTGCCATCAAGCACTTCCACTCACACGGCAGCCCCCCGCCGACAGACCAGCCCAGAGGCCACTGCCATGGAGACGCTGGCGTTCCACGTGTTCTGGACACAGGGGTGAAGCTCCCCTTTAAATATGAAATGTAGAGAAGACGGATGCTACATCTGTGGGCTGACTGCTCGAGATTATTACAGTGTGGTTTACAGTGTGAAGGCAAGGGAAAAGTTGCAAAAGGTACCGTGTCTTGAAAACATCCTGTAGCTTACTAATGTGATCCATAACATAGCATTTTCAGATGCTAATAAACTTTTTAAAAGAACAGAGAAGGAATGAGAAAGAATATGAAGGTTTTATTAGTATGTCTTTTTCACTAGTGAACAAGAATTGTAATATAGCTACCTTCTATGCACTTGAAAAAAGAATAAACACCCTTTTAGTTCTCACTGCGTCTGCAAATTTGTCATTCCCCACCAACGTCTCTGACAACGGACAAAGCAAACTGGCTGAGAGTGCAGGCCTTTTGGGCTTTCAGGAGTCAGTCCTAATTGGCTTGTGTTTGAGCATGGAGAAAAGCCAGGTGACTTGTGTAACAGGGCCAGTGGCTGGCTCACAGTGCTCAGCTCTGGCTGCTTGTGCGTTTGCTCTGCTGCCTTTGTTTGTTCTAAAGATTTCCTGGGCAAAATCCAAGACAGAAGATCCTCTCTCTCTCTCTCTCTCTCTCTCTCTCTCTCTCTCTCTCTCTCATGAATCCTAACATCTTTTCCCCATCTACCCTCTCCTCCTCACTCTGAAGTTTGAATGCATAAAGGATTTCTTCTCAGAATTCCCCTGTGCTTCATTTTGAATATTATCGTATATTCACATACGGGTTCTTATGACTTCCTTCAACACACTGAAGTCAAATATTTCAGCATCATGTCTTCATTTAAAATGTATTTATACTTGCTATATGTGTCCTTGTGTGTCACTTGTGTTATACAGTCAAACCATTGGTACTCTTGAAAGAACATCAGGATGTATTCTGACATTCACCAAGTTCCAAACAGTTAAGCAGTCACTGGCAGAACACAGTGAGATTCAACATTAACTAGCTTGTCAACACTGAGAAACAAAAAGTTAGTGAAGTAGAGCAACTCCCACAAAAGGCATACATGCACTACAGCCACACAGGCAGAGTAAACAAATGCTGACAAATGACAAACATGGGTAACCATTGAATAATCAACACCTTTTAATTTGCAACATTTATAAAGCTGGATATTTAATGTGCAGCTCTTTCACCTCACTACATTGAATAATATGGTTTGATTTGTGTTACTAGTGCAGCTCTTTCACCACTACACTAATATGGTTTGATTTGTGCACCCTCACTGACTTGTATTACCCTGCCTGCCATTGTTCCCTAGCTCTGTGTCACAGTCAGAATTACCATATGTCCTTTTAAGGAGCATGCAGAAGTGCAAACTGAGAGGCTTAATGTAATGTAAAACAATAAAAAGGAATATTTCCTATGTAACATGACTCCTGTGCAAGCTTGTATTTTTGAGCATTTTAATGGGAACGATGGTGTGGTGTAACTTGGCTGTTACTATGCATGACAGAGTCTTTTTTGTGTGGCTTTTAAAGCATGCACGCCCTTAAACTTCCTGCGTGGTTGGCGAAGACTTGTGAGCAAAACCTTAACTGGACTGGAGATACACTGTTTTGTTCCTGGCCTGACTTTGAGGCATGTCTAGCAACAGGGCTTATCGGAGTGGCCAGATTTACTCAGGAAACCGTCTCTCAATTAATAAAAGAAAACAAAGCTCAAGCATTCTCTACGCTTATATGGAGTGAAAGAAAAGTCAGGAAGAACTCCAGAATATGGCATCTTTTCTAATTAGAGGGGGTTTGTTTGAGAGTTATCACAGCAGGGACGGCCCTAAGTGGCGAATTTTGTTATAGGGATTAAAGATTTAACTTGTGCTTTGAATGTATCTCAGACCTGACTAACTCCACCAATGGCACAGTTTCCTCCTGTGAAAGCAAGCAATTTTTTTTCTGTGTCATCCCACATAACATTTTCAGAACATGACCTAGATGTTGACACCCCCAGCACCAAGGGAGGAGTTCTTGGTGACATAATTCTCTGTTACAACGAGCATGCAATAATCTGTGATTATACTACCTAAAGGAGTCTTTCAAAATGTATCTGTGCAATTTAAGGCAATATTAGAATTAAAATGACAGGCTTAAATAGCAGCAAATTTGTATTGGAAACTAAACATAAACAATGATAAAATTATGTTTATGGATGATTTAATGATACTGGTATAAAATTATTAAAAATATTGTTTCAAAAGACTAAAGAATTGTTATGTTGTAGTTGTTTAGTTGTAGAAAAGAACTATGTGGCACAGTTACATTTCCTGTAGCATTCATAATAGAATTTGAACACTTGGTATTGCTTGTAAAGCAGATTTCACAAATTATGTAAAAAAGCAAAGAATACATAATGTTTTTTCACCGTTTTACGATTCAGTAATATTGCTGAGAGCATTTTTACCACTGACGACCATAAATATTCAGAAAGATAAGAGATAGATAAGAGACAGAGTTTACTTAAACACTCTGGTTTTACCAGTTCAGTCAGATGTAAATCAACATGACAGGTATGATATATGCATCAATTTTGTTTCTGCAGGAATGGCTGTTTTTTTCTAGACTGTAAAGTGGTCCTTTTTTGATTGATTATCCTACAATATGAAATGTGCAATGTCTCTGATGAAAATACCTGGGAATAGCTCAGAGTTTTTGCTTCAGACTGGAATCATGGGTTATAGGTAAGTGGGTCATTCTATCCTGGCATTCTGCTCCTTTCTGATGGAGGACCAGTGTGATAGTGACATGAAACCACCTCATCTAAAGCAAAGGTATAGAACTCAAGTCAATGACAGCCAAAAAGAAGGACCACTGACTAGATCCATCTGTTGTTTGTGAGATCCTTCAATACTATGTACTCTACAGTTGAATCCCGCTGCCAATGACTTGGACGTTGATTGGCAGGTTTCGGTTTACCAGACCTGGTCCCACTTATGAGGTTCTCACTCTGGGAAGAAATGTGACGGACATTGGGTCACGACCCAGGTCAACACAAGTCAGAATGCCCAGCACCAGACTGAAGGGGGCTTATGGGTCAAGTGTCACACAAATGGAATAGCGACTTTGTCACATTTATGATACACGTTACCTTCAATGAAAAGGTCCTGTTTCTGAAAAATGCAGTGCATAATCTGTTTCAGCATGGACCACAGCTTTATTGCATATGTGAGTGAATGTCTACATGGATGTGAGGATTTCTGGGATTGAAAACAGCTGTTCTTAGGCTGCAATCACAATGCAACCAATTCCACATCAATCTGGCTGTGACAGAGAAGATCATTTTCAAAGTAGGCCCCAAGTGTCCATAATAGCTGAAAAGAAAAAAGTAAAGCTTGTTAAGTTAAGCAAGCTTGATATCCCCTTTTCTACTGTAACCCATTGAAACTGTTTCATTAACAATGATTTTTGTGCACTTTAATGCAAGAAGACCCAGAGCCATTGTCTAATATAAGAAAGCACTGCTCTATACTTCCCCTTTCAATGTGTCCATATAGGTTTACCTTTTATTCTGCAATGTAAATAGGATGAATGTTATAGGGTCTGGTTAGCAACAAAAAGACAAAGTATACCCTGGCAAGTGATTTCCTTTAAAAGAGCTATTCTGTGGGGCTACAGAGAAAAGGTAAAGAAAAAAATAAACAAATGTATGCAGTGCTTAGTTTGATAACTTGTCCATATGTCCAAATGTCACAATTCGAAGAGAGAGGAGGGGAATAATGTAGGTCAATGAATAGGAAGATTTATTCCTACAGCTTTCGAAAGGATCTGTGTGGATGAGTTTTTGAGAGAGCAGACTGCGGCTCATATATGTGGCTCATGAAGAAGGCAATGGGCCTGACCTGGCCACTGGAGAGGAAGCTCCCATAAAGCTTCCTGCAGTGTCTACTGTCCTTAAGATTAATCTCATGAAGTGTTGTTTTAAAACTTGTTTACACATTTCCTTAATTTAAGCCACCATACAGGCCAGATATTGTTAAATAAATATCACGATTACTGGAATTCATTACTCAAAATGACAAAACACATAGTGGTTTCCCTGTATCTGGATCTCTGTAGAAGTGTCATTTAAATTTGAACAGGTGAAGGCTTAGGGTGTTACAGGATAGACATATATTCTTATGGGGCCTTGAGACCTAGAAGGTCTAAAAATACTGTGACACTTCATTTATGGAGAAAGTACTTTACTGATGAATAGGAGAAATGTGCAGACAATCACAAATGAACACCAATACATGAAAAGGTTAAATTTTGTAGACAATAAGGTGGATTACAATAAATGCAACAAAATAGAGAACAGGCAAAACAATAAATACAGAGGCATATTACATTTCTGCTACATGCCCCTGACTGTTGGTGATTTGCCCTCTCTTACAACTGAGTCCAAACAATTCATCACCTTTCTGATGTTTTTCTTTAGTTTCAGTAGCAACAAATGGATAACAGTGAACATTCCCTTGAATGGCATACTTAAAAATGTTAGGTATGTAGCTTAAAAGACACATGAACGTGGACTATTGTCTTCTATGAAGTTGTGCTCCAAAAGGATTTCCTTTTCAGCAGTTGTTACACACCAATACTTACTGACTGGTGGGACACTTAGGAATCTTTTTAACCATCGCCCTTCCTCGCTGCGTGCTTAACATCAGACTGCATTCTTTTGAACGTAATCAGAGATGTAATCTGATTATATGGAACGAGAGCTTTGATATACCGGGGAAACAAACGTAAACGTTCACTTAGTTAATCAGAAGCCAATGCCAGCGCTTTATTTTCTCTTACTGAACTTCAGGTTAAAAATGCAGAGGAGAGGAAAGGCAAACCTTCCATGTTTTCCAGACTGCCAAGAATGTCCGTCTCTCGAGGGTTGGTGGGGGTTGCTTGTTTAAACCAATAGGCAGGGAGTAATGTAATGTCATTTCAGCGTGCATGAAGCTCCGAGTCCATTACCCAGCGACGCATTATAGGAGTGTGTTTACTTCAATGCGGCTACTTATGCTGTTTGAGCTTTGACAAGATCCTCTCCCCCTGTCTTTCCTCAAAAATGCATGTGCTTATGCTTTACCGATTCTGACGGGGTAGTTTCGGCAGGACACAGCAGCACTTTCGGTGAATTCTGGACATCGCAACTATCGTCAATGAGACCAAATGTGATTCTAGCCCGTAAATAAAGGAATAACTGACGCCGGCCACTTTGCATTACCCACTTGATCACTTTTAGGTGAGTATAAGTTTTTATTGTCGTTGTAAAGTAGTGAATATATTTCAAATGTGCCTCACGGCGTAAGATAGCACGCAGTTTAAATACGAATGCAAGCGTTATATTTACCTTTGATAGACTCTCTGGTGTGCTGTCATTTAAATGTCTTGGCAGTAGTAAAGTATTCGCTTGACTCCAGGACGTAGAAATTGAGTATTGTTAATGAGATAAACTAATCGTTAAATCCGTATGCTGTGTGTGCTGTATTTTCAAGCTAAGTGTTGATTTAATAAAAGAGGCTCTTGAAAAAGTCCGTATTTTGTACATTTGGAATTGAGTTTAAACTGTCCAAGGGACAACATATTGTGAAAAATGAACAGAAAGGTGCAATTGTCCTCATTTAGTTTTATGAAAATATATTTTTAATGTTGTGATCTTATTGGGCTGTTCCTCCAGTTGGTCGTATAAAAGTTTGTATAAACCCTCTTCCCATGGCAGAAATCGAATCTGTCCTAATTCATCTAAATAATGCCATAATTCATTTTACATATAACACCGAGAGCTTTTAAATCTCGTAAACAAACAACGTTTATGGACAAATTTAAAAAATCATACTACATTTGTATTATCAGGGTGATCTTCTTAAGTAAACAACTTACTGTTCTACGGTTAATGCAAAGATTAAACAAAGTAGAGACCCTCTCCCAGGGCCGTGGGGTATAAGATTTCGGGTGTGTAGTGCCGAGCTCCACGGGGCTCCGGGTGTATGGATTCAGCTGTTGGCTGTCACTTAGCTGACAACTGCTAGCTGCGCGGTACGTTGATGTGTCTCCGCTATCCACTACGCCCCGGCGTTTATTAGCCCGAGTGCTTTTTGTGAATCCCACGGGAGAGGTTAGTGATTTTTTTTAGCTTCTTCCAGCGCTATGCATCTCTTCGACCGCCTCTCATTATTTTCTTGGCAGAAAGATGGATTCAGTCTTGACAGGTTTTTGCCATTTAAAAAGTGAAGGGATTTGTCCTGGGTGATGGGACCCCACCCTGAAATCCGTAGCCCATTGCTCTTAACTCTTACACTATATGTTGAATGTACCGGGGCTGGAAGTTGGGGGACGGGCGTTTGCCTCTGGATGTGGATGCTCTATTTACCGAGTCGCACCTCTCAAACAGTACTTGCTCTCACCAAGCGACGAGGGACTGCAAACTCAATCATGAGGCGTTCCAGCTCCTGTAATCTCTCAGGGGGTTGTTCGGCATGCCTGCAGTCTGGTCAGAGGGCAGGGTGGGCTATGGGTTTGAGGCTGGCCTGAAATCTGTCATTGTGACCACAGCTGGGGGGCAGAGTGGAGAAAAAAACAGCGTGCAAGGCTGATCCTAGCAGCCACATTTAAAGCCCATTAGCTGGGAAGGTGAGGCACTCTGGGTCATTTCCCAGGCTCCCAAGAAGTGTAGTTAAAGGCCACAATTACATTCAGAGTTTTACAAAAGCAATTGGTTCTGTTAACGCATTATGCAGGAAAACTTTTGCAGTCCAGGCTGCTTTTTTTATTTGGAAATTGACTGAATCAGAGAAACAGAGTTGGTTACATAATGAGGGACTTTTTTCCAAATGATGGATATTTAGTCTCTTATTTCTTTCTACATTTCAGACACATTAGCAATGTACTGTACTGTAGGATCAGCTGAGAAAAATATGGATTTCTCATCTGAAGGTTGAAGTGGAACATACAGTATTTATGGCAGTAATCAAGGTGGTGGTGTCACCTAGTGGCTAGATTTGTAGAGCAGGTCACTGGAAAATTTGTATATAGACATGCTCTCTTCCATATTCTCTGTGATGAAAATGCACATTTTTTTCATTGTATTATAATTTTCAAATTAATTGGTTTTACCCAGCCTTTTATTCAAGATGATGCAATGTACTGAAGAGTGTTCTTATTTTCAGCTTTGGCAGTTGAATTGTCAAGTTCAATTCCCTGTTTCATTCAGTAAACATATGCTGTTCACTCAACCAGTGAAATTCAGTTTTGTCTTCACTTAGCACTGTTACCAGTGCAAGTCAAAGGTAAACCACCAAGAACAATCCAAGTGGGGGTCAGGTGACTTGTTTGCCTCCATATTGAAGCAAATGGCAGGCAGCCAAATTGGGCTGACTGAATGTATAAATTATAAAGTAATGTAAACACCATCTTCAGGGTTAATACATTATCCGTTAAGGTTACATTTTGCTGTATCTCAGAAGAAAGGAATTTGTCTCTTTTTTTTCCTGATAAGTGCTTTAACTCCAGGAACGTAGTACCGGTATGTATAGTATGTAATACAAACTACATATTGTTAGTGCTTGTGGTTGTTTGTGCTGTCTCCATACACATTTATTTATTTACTGTTATTTAATTCAAGATAGCGAATAAGAAATGTACTTCATATGCTGCCTTTTCTCAGCAAACCTTCCTGGCTCAGCTTCCACAATACTCTGGAACAGTGTTCCGTTTCTCCTGAAGTGATCTAATAGACATGGCATGCTTTGTAAGGTGTTTTTACAGCAGAGTTGAGTTTCGGAAGAAAACTCTTTCCCTGCAACGTACCTCACTAAGGTGCAAATCAGCTGTTTTGGGTTACTCGGTGATTTTGCTGGGAGAGGGGAAGTTTATGGTAGACACTTGTGCATATTTATGAAGGGTTTTAGGTGCAGAGCTTATTCAGGACCAATGCCATGTAAGCTTTGACTGAAATATGACAGAGGGCATTCACTGACAAAAGCATGAAGAAGATGATCTCTGCCACTAACAGAGCCCATTCTTGCAAGGTCTGTAAAGAAAAGATGTCCTTTTCCATTAAATTCCATTAAAATACAATGTTACTCCAGAGAGGAAATGTGAACTGAGGTTTGTTTTGGTATTCTTGGACACCTTTCTGGAAACATTTAAGAAACTCTTTGATCAGTTCTGCTTTGTATATATTATGGCTACTTCAATAGGTTTCCAGGTTAAAAATTACATTTAAGTTCTTAACATTTTAATCTAGTCGTTCTTTCTTACTGTGGACTAAGCAAAGAATAAGGAATTAATCAGGGTAGTGTTTGTAGAAAACTACGATGTTTGACCTGTGTGCAGTACAAACCAAATGGGTGTCAATGTTAAATCTGCCATAATATTCATGTGGTATCTTTCTCCAGGATGGATATGCTTACTACTGTTGTCAGATATTACCAGTCAATCCAGTTTAATCAAGACTTTGCTGCACAATGGGCTATGTAACACTGCACTCTGATAATGCCAACTAGGGAATGCTGATGGTTCTGTGAGATCAGCATTATTGAGAGGTAATGTTTTTGTAGGAGTGCTAAGGAGTGGCAAGAGAGGAAATAAATGAATCCCAATATGTACCTCAAATAGAAACATGCACTTGGCATGAGTGTGTGTGTGTGTGTGTGTGTGTGTGTGTGTGTGTGTGTGTGTGTGTGTGTGTGTGTGTGTGTGTGTGTGTGTGTGTGTGTGTGTGTGTGTGTGTGTGTGTGTGCGTGTAGAGCCTACATCTATGACAGTGTTAGTGAGCAGGATGTGAGCCTTGTGCCAGCATGTATATATGTAGTTCTGTTGATTTAATACCCCAATGCAGCAAATGTACACAAAGCAGTGTTTGTGCTCAGTGGAATTAATCATATACATGTCTGGGTAAATCACACTAAACCCAAACACTTTGGCAGCCTTTTATCCCCAGAAGTTGTGGACTGTGCCAAGTCGTGAAAGGAAAAGCAGAAAGCCTCCACGTTACAGGGCTGTTGGAATAACACTGTCATTTATATCCAAGACAAGAAACAGTGGGGGCAGAACAGAGCCACGAACAGGCTGCAGAGAACGGTGTTGGCCGCCCATAAACGCTTTGTGGTTGGCTAGAGGGGAGCTCAATGATGTGTGGCCTGTTTAAAGGATGGTGGTCTGCATGTCCATGGTCACAGACTGGCTGTAAATGGCTGTGTTGGTTCTTCATAGAAGTACCTATTATAGTGAGGTTATTGAAAAGGGAGGAAACCTAATGGCACTTGATGCTCAAAAGGCAAATATAAATTCCTATTAGGTGTTAACTTTAAATTATGCAGCTTTGCCAAGATATGTACAATTAGATCTGACATTGATATCTGATCTGTTGTGTAATCCATGCCCTCCAGTGCAAGTCAATTTGCCTCCCTGTTACATGCACACGCTAAGCATTATTAGAAGTTCTTAAAGTAGTCAGTGATTTATTCCTGTCAGACATCGCTGGTAATTGTCAGCTCTGAGATACAACTGTGGAAACAGACTTGATGTGGATGCAACTGTGTAGCAGTGTACTAGATCTCTTCTATCCTGAGAGTAATTACATTATTAGCATTTAGCAGAGGCTCTTATCCAGAGCAACTTACATCAGTTACAGGTTTTTACAATGTTATCCATTCATACAGCTGGATAATTACTGAGGCAATTAGATAGCATGTTGGACTCTGCCGTCTCATTTACATGTTTTGCACCTGTCTCACTCATTCCTTATATTGTGTATAGTAACATAACCATTGATAAGATGCCCCTGGATTCTCCTGAAAGGTGTAAAGCATGTGGGCATGTTCTGATATGGATCTCTCAGTCATCTGTGGGATGCATTTCATCAGTAAACTCTAGTCTAGCAAATTAGTTATTTTACTGCCTTACTCTTCCTTATAGCTGGAATGAACTACGATCACACTATAGCTTGCTAAGTTGTCAAGATAGTGTAGCTCCTGTTGGTATTCTTGTAATGGGAATGACAATTTTACTCACTGTTATGGTTCACTAGCAAGATAGTTCTGGGTACAAGCTTTTGATATTTGGCTAAGACATTTTTTTCCATTATATTATTGAAAAGTAATGTACGAAAGGATGTAGCACTGCAGGACCTAAGAAGACTGAAACAAGGATTTCTGCACTGTATCACATAATCACTGTATTATTTTAATTATTTATGTGAGAGTAATAAAATGCATTCATTTGTAGATAGCTAATCCACAATTTATTTTGCCTGGATTTCTTCATGTATGCTTGATACAGTCTTATGTATAATACTACTGCTATCACTACTACTACTACTACTACTACTACTACTACTAATAATAATAATAATAATAATAATAATAATAATATGCTATTTAAGTGTTGTAAAGATGAGTCCTGTTTGTTTCACAGTCTTTTAAGGGTCTGAAATTCATAAATACTCTCAGCTGGAACATCTCACATAGACCTACATATATATGTTTTTATATTGTTAATAGTTCTAAAGCCAGTTAAAATGGTAATGTTTCCATCCAGAGTAGGTACAGTGGCAAACAAAGCAAAAATACATGTTCACTTTGCATGTAGGTGATGTCATCTTACACTGAAAAGTTGGTCCCACTGTAAGGACAGATGTCACTGTTGCTGAATGATTCACCTATCAATGCTAAGTTACAGTGTAGTCATGCAGTGGTCTAATTAAATGCCCAGAATGCTTTTGACTATGTCATAGCAGACCATAAGTGACAAAACTATGCCAAAAAATAGTCCTGAGAGATTCATTTAAAAGTTTTTTTTGATTGCAGCCTCACTAGCTCTGAGTCTACCTATATGTCACTGCCATGACAATATTCACTTTTTGTACCACTGCACAATATAGCTTTGGAATTTTTATTGGAGGGTACAGTTAAATGACCTTGTTAAGTATAGGATAGTCATGTATAGCTGTCTGGAGCTCTGGCTTGGGTTATGCTTATTGCACCTTTATTGCCCTCTCTTGAGTGGCTTGGCAGCTTCATTCTAGCAACCTTGTGATGGTTGTCAGAGGGGGGTGAATCACTGGTGATTGACTGAGAAGAAAATGTCAGATTTGTTAAAAAATGGAGCCTCATAACAACCCTCTAGGTCAGGGGTGGGCAACTCCAGTCCTGGAGGGCCATGGTCCTGCTGTTTTTCATGTTGACCAACTAAATACAATCTCTGATTGGCTGAAGAGCAAGCACACCTGTTTTCAAGGTGAAAATCAACAGGTAACTAAGAGATGAAAACAAAAACCAGCAGGACACTGGCCCTCCAGGACCGGAATTGCCCACCCCTGCTCTAGGTGAATAGGCTCTCCACACTTAAAGCATTTACTGAACTTAACCTTATGCCTTTCTGCAAGAATACAAAGAAAAGTGTATTCAAAAGTAAATGCATTCAGTGCTGTTTCAAAACGAATTCAAATTATATCCAAGTGAAAGTGGTTTTAAAATGTGCATGTTTAGGGGTCTTTTCTGAAGATGCTCCCTGTCAGCCAGAATGAGACCTAGTGAATATGGCCATTGTAAATCATCTAATTCAAAGATGTCACGGGACCAGAAGATCAAGGCTAAAAGGACAAAAAGATGTGGATTCTAGTGGTGTAACACATGGTGCAGTGATCACATGTTACAGTGCACAGTTATTAACTACTCTCTTCGCTGATATTTTTGATGACACCGAGGGAATATCAATGCCTTGTGAACCCAGAATGGTGTTAGTCTAGCACTCCTTCCATTTGTTTCCAATCACCAGCCAGAGAAGTAACACACTGCATAAAGTCACACAGTTCATAGAACTCAAGTGTTGTTTTTCATGGAGTGTGGGTATAAACAGAGAAAACACTGTGTCCTGGTGTAGCTGAAGAATTTCTGTATAGTGCTTTTCAATCAATAATTTAGAAGGCACTGTGTTGCAGTCATATTGTCACAAAGCCTTGGATAGAGTACATTCCCCACTGGTAGCCAATAAAACAGAAACCCCAGAGGAAACTGGTGGAGAGTTGAAAAAAATATTCCCTGACTTGAGAAATCAATGGGCAGTGGAAAACAATGGTATCTCTGAAATGGTTCATGAACAACCATAGAAATGTGTCCATTTAGAAAGTGCTCTGATACGGCTTCCAGCTTTTTGGAAGAATTATCTTGAAGACATTTAGGCAACAGTGTTGTTCACAGTGGTATTAGTCAGGTGACAGCTTGACAGTAGCTAAAAAAGCTCAAAGGGTTACGTACATTAGGTCCAAAGACCACTTGAGTCATATCAGTATTAGAAACATATGCACACATTCAAAGCATACATTTCAATGTGATAATGATGTTTAAATACTTAATGTCACTTCAAATGAAAGTTTTGATTGTGAGCCAGTTCCCTTCAGAAAAAAATAAAGGAAGTGTTATTTACATGATTGCATGTGACAATATGATATCTGATTAATTGTAGACTACTTCTTTCCTTGCATTCGTGCATAATCTAACTGATTGAATAAATCTTATGTTTAATACTCCAATTCAGATGGATTTAACTTGATCACTACAAAAAGTTTCTCCATAATGGTTCAGAGGATAAATGTCATTCCATTATGGTTGGGAGGGCCTGTTTGGGAACCAGAATCCCATTTTAAGTCCTCAGAAAGGAGCATTAGCTGTGTGCACGTTCATCAGCTCTGTCAGAAGATTTGAAAAGTTATTTTAGAACACCGAGACCTTTGCCTCAATCGATTCCTTCTCGTACATATTACCCTAGTTTCTTATGTTGTTTTTATGTAAGATACACAAAGATGATCTTCCTGCCCTGCTAAAATTCTTTAATATAATCTTCTGGCCATGGCGCAATTCTGCCTCGAGATATTTTGCAAGGCTGACGCCTCCGTAATGAAACTTTGACCTCTTTCGCCTTCAACGCTGACATTCACACGTCTCGGTACACGTGGACTGGCGGAATTTGATTTAGCTAAGTGTTTGTGAGGCAGCCGGAGCTGCGCAATTACAGAGGAACAGCCGCTGCTTATGTGAGACGAGGAGAGTCTGTGCGCAGATGAAAGGGCAAGCTGTCTCCTCCTCTAATGACCCGCATGTGGACATCATTACATTGCCCGGGCTAATCCAAGGCATCCCCTGAATTTTTCCTCTGCAGATCTAATTATGAGATCTCACCAGCAGGGTCCACTTTTGTCCCCCTGAACGCTTTACTGCCTCCAGTGTGAAGAATCCCTAAATGTTATAACTGCAAGTTGTATATGTGGGAGAGCCAAGAGTCTTTTCACAGTAAGGACATGGTGCTGGCTTAGAAAGAGAAGGAGAAAAGAACTTCTGTCTGATAGCAAAAACTGCAGTATCTGATGTCACTCTGTCTGATTCTCAATATCTGGCCATCTCTGCAGTTTATAGTGGTTTGTAATCAGCCTTCCTTGACTGTAATTATCTCATTTTCGTGCACAAGAATGGCAAGATGCTGATGATAGTACAGACTGAACACTGTGGTGGTCCTGTTGTTTGCTGGTAGCTTAGGGTTTCCTAGATTCCTCTGAGAATCACTGTGTTTGTTCCAGCATCCATTTTTATTGTGTACAGTCATTAGCTTAATATGCTAAATATTATTTGCCTGCAGTATTAAAGGCTGTTGGAAGAGGAGTAGGTCGGTTCTAAGATGAGGAGTTAAGCATTTCTCAAACATATTTAACTTTTATTATAATTAAAACCAAACATTTGTGTTTTAAATCCAGTGTTTGAAAAGAAGATTACATATATTAAGTGTTTTTATTCATATGTATACAGAATCATCTGTTGATTTCACTGACCCACTTTCATTTTGCAAAAGCACCGAGTAGATATTTTAAGATATTTGGAGATGTTCATGCATATGTTGTGAGTCGAGATGTTTGTTTATTCTTTTCATGGCTGTTCATTTGAGTGAGAATTTATTTATGTGGCTCAGACAGTGATTTATTTTCACAGAGCTCTGTTTACAGAGTTTCTTTGGACGAGACCCAGTCCAATGTAGCCTTTGAGCAGTGATTGAGAAGTAAAGGGATCCGCATACCATGGTGATGGCCTTCACTGGAGCATAAAGATTTAGGCATTTTCCTTAGAAGGCAATCAAGAATGCTCGGCTGCCTTAGCATATTACATATAGTATGCGGATGGCAGCTCTTATTTTTATATATTACTAATATATTTTGTATGAAATAGTAAAGCTTGAGAGAAAATGTGTATGTGTTGCTGTAGAAGCGACATAGCCTGATACTTTACAATATGTGAGCCTATTTAGGATATGTGATGGCTACAAAAAATATATTTGTGATATTGCCTTGGGAGACAGACATTGGCTCAGAAAGAAGGTATGATATGTGTTCATACTGAGCCTTTTGAAACTGTGATGCAAAATTAATGACTGCACAATGTTTACTGTACAACTTCAGACAGAGCCAGCTGGCTAATTTAAGCATGTCATCAGTGTGGAAGTTTACACCCACGACCAAATGTGTATTCAAATGTATGCTCTGTGAATCTTTCAAGTGGAAGAAAAAGTTCAAAGAGATTGAATACAACAGAAAAGAACATAGCTCATGTCATGGAAAACAAATCGAGTCTTGCAGGACTTTGATAAACACAAAGTAAGCATAACAGCATTTCTGCAAGGTCTGCTTTGATTTATAAGCTTTTAGTATGGACCATTCAGTTGTCTTGCTAACATTCTAGGAACCTTCTCAATTTAGTCACTGATAGCCTGCCAAATTTTCAAAAACAAACCAATGAATAAAAGGTATTCTTAAAAGGGAAGTGCACTAAATCATTGGCATTTTTACTAAATTAAGCTTTAATTACTGTTGATGGAATTAAGGAACTTAAATGAATTGTGCCTGTGTTTATGCTAGTGACCTCAATCACCACACATAATTTAAGTTCCTTTTTTTTTAGGTTAAATGACATTGAATACTCAGTGCAAGTTTCATTATCTCAAGTAAGTCAACTGTAAAACCCAAACAAGTGAGGGCCTGTTATGGAGGTCTCTGCATTTTCCACCAAAGACGGTCCCTCTGGAATTCCCCCCAGGGAACCATCTTCGACATCTGGATTGGGATGGAAAGCTTACCTTTCAATCATTTATGATAGTTACTCTCTGGAGACTGTGTAGTTTCAATCATTATACGTAAGTGGATAAGAAACTGGATCAGTAACCGAGAGGTAAGGGGTTCAGATCCCAGATGGCTGTTACACCCTTGAACAAGGTTTTGAATAGGTTTTGAAAATATATACAGCAATATAAATAATCATGAATTATGACATGATGCCCTGGATAAGGACACCTTCTAAGAAAATGCATGCTTATAATGATTTGATTTAGAAATATAAGTAATGCATTTCCTTTCCGCTGGCAGTGGTGTTTTTACGTCTGTAGGGCTGACAACGTTATCGTTACGCTGTGGGAAGGGATGTACCGTGGTGAGGACAGCCGGCAGCTTGTCCTGCCGGTGGGTCAATATTGACCGAGGCTGCTTGGAGGATGTGCCTTTCATTGCAGCGACTCCCGGCGAAGGCCCGACAAAGACGGCCTGTTTGCCCGAGACCCGCGTGCCCCGTGCTCCGAGAGGGCTATTCAAAGCGCGGCGCGCGCGTGAAATGCTTGCTTCGTCTCCCCTGTCGGTGGCTAGGGGGCAAAGAAAACAGCGAAGTGACAAACAGCCCGCAGTGCCCCCGTGCTCCACGGCACCTCTGACAGCACCGTGGGGTAATGGAAACACGGGGGGCCGGGCCCCGGCGTCCCTCTGAGGAAATTTGCTGCACTCTGTTGGGGCCGCATCTTCTGTTCATCTCCTGTTTGGATGCCCAGCATTCTAAACCCTGTAAGCAAAATCTATTTCAGGAAGCCAGTGTGTTGAGGTCTGTCAGAGACTCCTGCTGAGACTCATGTGGGGTGAGGAGCTGTGTGGAGCACCATACTGGGAGCAGTAGCCCTTTGTGTGTGTGTGTGTGTGTGTGTGTGTGTGTGTGTGTGTGTGTGTGTGTGTGTGTGTGTTTGAGTGTGAGTGTGTCTGTTTGTGTGTTTGTGTGCGCGTATGAGTGCGAGTGTGAGTTTGAGTATGAGTGTGTCTGTGTCTTGTGTGTGTGTGTGTGTGTGTGTGTGTGTGTGTGTGTGTGTGTGTGTGTGTGTGTGTGTGTGTGTGTGTGTGTGTGTGTTCCACTTCAATAACTACTTGCCTGGGGGATGTGTAATGCAACACTTCCCCTGGCCTATATCGTCAGCTGAGAAGTAAAAGAGAAAAGCCATCCTGTAATTATCTTACAAATTGGGGTGATGCAACCACCCGTTATGTATGTCTTGCTATGGTATCGGATGTGGGTTTGTAAAGAGTTATTATTATTAAATAAAAATAGGAGTGCTCCTTTTGTATTTCGCCACTTTACTCAGCCCCTGTTTGGTGAATGGACCATGGAAACATAATGATGTTGGCCCCTCTGACCTCGTTTCTACGAGGCTTTCACAATGAAAGGGAATTTCACTCAATGGGATCTTTCACTCAAACGAGCAATTCCAATGGAATATGTACAATAGAATATGAAGTTGTTCAACAGTACAGGCACCTCTTCCGTCAGGCTAGAACAAGGCTAATAAAGCTGACTAAGCATAATTTAACCTGTTCCTGCTGGAGGCGTAAACCTACAGAGGACCGAAGCAATACTCCCAGATATGTGAATACAACCATGTTTATCCCTTCTTTCCATTTGTATTATTTTTTTGTCTGGCCACCTTCCCTTTAGTGCTTACATGGGGTATTTTTCCACAGTAATTACAGGCATCGGTCTCCTCGTTAAGCAGATGTTTTCTATTCATTTGGGACGAAGGTAAATGGTTGTAATTGAGCAGATGTTGAAGCGAGGACCTCTCTGTTCATCCGAGTCCCCCGCCCAGTGTCTCGGCAGTGGACTCGGGGATGTACGGATGGGTGGTCTGCAGCCTCCATGCATGCAGAACTCTTTAACAGTTATTTCCCATCTCGTCAAAAGTGTAATAATACCAAGGCGGGGTGAACCACTCCAGGATTTCCTGTTTCTAATAATGTGGTTACTGTTTCGTCCTGCAGCTTCGGATGTTAGTTGCCATTTGCGTGGCTATCTGAGAGATACCTAAGGCAGCTCTGAGAGGAAATAAAACCCAGGGAACATGTTTGGCTGGATGTAAGAGCCAGGCATCTACTCGATGTGTGAAGGGTTCACATCTTACCAAAATTTGATTGCAGTTATTCCTCTACTCTCTGTCTCAGTAAGGCCATGTTTTTGTAGTTTTGCAGTTTACTTTTGCTGTCAATCACTTCTTAGCTAAAGCTGCATTAGTTTGACTTTTTGGTATGTTGTTCATTACTGTAGATTTTGTGCGTGCAAAACTCCTATCATGCATCTCAATTAGCACTTTCCCAATGGTTCATTTTCAAATATTTATTGACATTTTCGTGAAACTTGACATCTCTTTCAAGGTCTGGTTAAAAATGCATGATATGGTAATTTCAGGAAAACTATTGATCATATTTTCAGAAAGCAGCCCTAGGTGCTCATTAATGAAGCAGTACATTGACAGCTCTTCTAAAGTATGGTAGCAGTTTAGTGCTTTTCATGTGTTCAATATTTAGCGCAGTCACTAAATATTAGCCCCATCCACTTTTCTTAATACTTTTCTAACCATAGCCTGCACCCACTGACTAAAGCAATTATAGTCCCCACTTTCTGGGTCTGAGAGAGTAGTGTGGGGAGAATACCATATGCACTTTGATACATTGGTCTCTGCTCTGTTTCTACTTCCTACCTTTGGTCCAAAGCCATCTCCAAGCATCTCACACACTGTGCTAACAGTTGTAGCCTAGCTTCTGTTTGAACTGCACCGGCCGTGGTCTGTCAACAGGTGGAGCCCCACACCTATGCCACTTCAGACCCCCCTGAGCAAGGGCGTGGCCCCACATGTTTGATTGGGACCACCGCCTCCCACACTGAACAGCAGGCGGCAACGTCCACCGCCTCCCCTGTAAATCACCTCCCCCATATACGGGGAGAGGGGTGGGGCTGTGAGCCCTGACCAGAGTGGAAGCAGAGGTTCAAGTTTGGAGGGGAATGGCCATGGTTACGGCCCCTAGTGACAGGAGATTTATTTGTTTAGCTTTGTACGACATACGAGGTTTACGATTTTATTGGGTAGGGGGGAAAGGAAGGTTTGACCTCCGTGCCCTTGCAAAGTGAAAAGTATCAGTTACAGTATCAAATTAGCCAGGGGGGTGGAAGCAGTGGAGGGATGGTAAACCGTAATGAAACTTGGCTTTTATCATCTGGAACCTGCCGGATGAAAGGTGAGGTCACCCAGACTGCAACCCCAATCCAGAAGCAGGCTTAAACAACTAGTGACCACTTCCAGAGCGTATCACAGACCATATCAGGGCCTGAGCTAGTGCCTCAGATGGTCTTGTCACAGCTGTGACCTGCCTCAGAGCAGGGGTTAGGGGACAGGCCTCAGCATCAGAGCCAGGGGGGAGTGGGATGGCCTGGGGATTATGTATGCTGGCTCTTTTTACTGCCTCCCCTAATGACTTAAATTGTGTCTTATTAAGCTGAGACAAAATGAAGCTTCCCCACTTGCCGTGGTGAGTCTACCCTCTGTAAAATGGCAGTAGAGCATTAATGTTTTTAATTTGCCGGTTTTAAAAAGACTTTACGGAGCGTTTCTCAAGGAATGTTAATGATTAGTGGGGTCCTGACTGCGGAGCGTTTAACTGTTTCAGAGGATTGTCGAACGCACCGGTCCTTTTGAAGCTTTTGAGAGCTGGAAATGCTTCCATGTGTGGGGAACTGCCGCTTTACTGCCTCCACCCAGCTCCGAGCGCTAACACTCACACTCAGCGAGGCTGCCGTGTGCCAGTTTCATTTGGGGCCGAAAGAACAAGAAAACATTCCCACACCACACTGACGTGCGGTTCTGCACTCGGTTTGAAGTTACAGAAAAGGGGGCTATCCCTGGTTTATGGACTTTGAGTATATAATTACAGTGGAAACGTTCACATATGAGTTCAGTCTGACCACAACAATAGGACAACAGAAACTGGCATGGGCAATGCAAGCGAGTAACTTCCCATTACCAAACAGCTCCTGCAGTTCTGAGCAGTGGTGTGGATAAATTTCAGGGTCTTGGTTTCATAATGAGTTTCATTTATGCAGTGCCATTCATCATTTTCATAGATCTCAAAGCACTTCACAGTTGGGGTGGGAGCACATGACTCACCTAGCACTCACCTGGGTGATGCACGTCAGCCGTTTTGCACCAGAACACTCACCCTTCATCAAATGAGGTGCAGAGGTAGGGATTTATTTAGACAATTAAACTGGGGGAATGATTATACAGCCAGATTTAGGCAGCTACGTTGGAAGTTTCATTAGGACACCAGGGAACCCCCCTGCTCTTATCCGCAATAAGATGTTTTATGAACCTCTGCTGAAGTTTTACCGTGGAGGATTTGGTATTAAATAGCTCCACTGATGGAGTGAACCAGTGAGCAAGCACATTTCTCTTTTAATGTGTTCAGAAAAGATGTCTTTATGGACATCACAGCGAAGCTGAATCAAACTTCTCTATCCAGCAAGCACTTCAGCTTTTTTGAGCGAGGAAAATGCTTTCATTTGAAAGCTGGCTGTTAAACGAGGACATTGTGGATGAAAAAAAAATCTGAAATATTGATAAAACTGACTGTTTTAACAACTTAACATTCTGTGTTTTGAAAATCCCTCATTTCTGGTTGCACAAACCCTTTCATGTTTTACATGCATTTTTAAAAGAATTTACAATAGGAATGCCAAAGCAGCAGTGGAAGAGCCATTTAAAAATACATAACACTTCTGAACTCTCAGCTTCACTGCAGGCAAGCAAAGTTCCTCAGAAAGAATGTGTGAGTGTCAGAACTCCTTCATTCCAAGTCTATTCTGTTGACTGTTGCATTCACTCTTTGTTAGATTATAGTGTCTGCAAATAAAAGAACTTCCTCCATTTAACTGCCCTAGGGAGTTCAGTTGTTCTTGCAATTGTTTCGAGTGAGCTCCGGATTTTACAACTAGGTGAGAAGGTGTCAGATTGAGGGCGAAAAACGATGTCCTACCCTACATTTCAGTGTAGCCAGCCTCAGAGGGCTGCTGCCAAAGTGAAGTGGTGACCCTTGATTCTAGATTGCTCTTCATGTGTAGGTCTACTGTTTGTTTTTGTGTGTATACACTTTTATGAATTTTGCATTCTTTCCGAAACCTCTCCATAAATTCTAGCTAATTAAATATTACAATCCCACCTCTGCATCCTGCTTGGCAGGCCTTTCTCACTAAAATTTATGATCAATCAAAATTAAGCATATCGTAAAAACCCAGTGCAGTCAAAACCTTAATTTGCCTTGTTTTTGAGAGATCATGTCAACACAAGCTTAAAATAATACTGTAAAAGCATTACACATGTCTAGTATTAATGATCAGCTGAAAATGCAGTCTTCAGCAAAGTAAGGAAGTGGGTTTGGTTGTGCAGGTTATGCATGCGGTGCATATTTGCACATATGCATATTTACTATAACGGAAGAGTAGTGTGAGTATTCTAGCTGGTTGCTTTATAAACTGATTCTAAAACACCTTGTCAGTAATGCCATGGACATTTCCCAAGCTCCAAAGCTCAGTATGTCTTCATGGTGCATTGTTTCAAAGTCTTTAATATTGTAAAAAGTACAGATGAGAATTATGCTCATTATTATTACTGAAAGGTGCTGTTAGGACATTGTACAACTTGAGGTTGCTTAATGTAGTCACATAATGTAATTCAAAAAGTCAAAAACAGTTGGCAGTACATTACATACAGAAAAGATTTTAGTTTGAATGCAGTGTTGCCAGGAAGCACTGTTTTGCCTAGAGGAAGCTGCAGGAGAAGCACAAGCATGCCAATGGCTAGATAATCCTCCCCATAAAATGAAGAGATTCATTTTTTATTTGAGCAAAGATCAAGAATTAAGCAGCACTGCAATTTCATGTAGCATTAAACAATTCCCACTGATAATGTGATGCCTACAGTGAAGTGAAATGAATTGAATAGAAGGTCAAGTGTAACATGATTTCCAAACCTTCCAAATCTGCCATGCTGTTCAGACTTTACTATAACACTGAGAGGAAAGGAAAATTCTGAGTGTGTTTCATGTCCAGTGGTTTCAGATTTGCCCATATGATGGTTGTAAATGGGGTTATCTAGGGGTTATAAGGCTAATAAGCACACTGTATGGCTTGGTTTTGTCAGACCAAATCTAACGACAGTAAAGTGTAGGGCCTTCAAGATCAGTTGACCTTTTCTCTATCAATGGAAAGGGGGTGGTGATGACAGTAGAATGTCAGCTTTTATTGGGTTTTATTGCTCAGGCTTTTGTTGCCGTTGTCCTGATAACATCCATTGGCAAGCAATTTAAGTCTAAGACGGCCCTGCTTTTATGATAAGAGACCTCGCACTCCAGTAGATGTTATATTCAGCAATAGTTTCAAAGCAGCATTAAGTACTGACAGCACAGAGTGAAGCTCAGACTGATGTTCTCCTCAGTGTTGTTTTGTACTGTCCATCAGTGTAGAAGTGAGGCTCAGAGGAAACTGAAAGAAGAGCAAAGTACCAGTTGCGGTTCAGGATATATGGGAGGAAATGGAATGGACCAACATGAACAGAAGTGAATTGAGATGAGGTGTGTCAGTATGGGAGTGATTGACAATGGCCTGGGGCAACTGGTGTGTGCTGACATTACATTGTGGTGAATGGAAGGTGATTAACCTCCCCGTTGCTCATTTAACTTGAAAGGATACACTTATGTTCTATTGTTCTGGAAGGCAGTCTTGATAAGAGAATATGCTAAATGCATGTAATGTAATGTTATGTAATGTAATGAGATGCTTTTGCAAATTCCGGCTATCTGGCTAAAGCATATTGGCGCTGATGGGTGGTGCAGTGGAAGGCAGTGGGGTTGTGCTCTGAAGAATTCGGTTTACAGTGGGGTGTTGGTCCTGTGTTTGTTAGGGCATGCTGGGCCTGGAAGTGCTGTGGTTGTCAGGGCATGTCGGGTCTGGACACCAGGGTTTTTATAATGCGGGGAGGTGAGAGCCAGGTGAGAAGTGCTGTTCAGGTCGTTCTGGCCATGACTTGAGAATGGGCCGTAAACTCTCCCAGAGATTTATGAGTCATCTGGAGCTCACAGAGGTCACAGGTCAGGGATGTGTGGGTTTTGTTCGTTTATATTTCACATGTACATGTAATGCGACACTTGGAACAGCAGTCCCAAACCAAAGCTCACTTGCAACAATTTGCTTACGATAGCCGTGGCTGTTGTATTATGTGTCTACCCTAAAACTGCGTAGCACATTCAATGTTAGTATTGGTGTGTTCACTATTTGTGTGGAAGACATTTGGCATCTGTATTCGTCACAAAAACTGTTACTACTTGCAGACATACTATATGGGAGAAAGATTGTTTTATGTTAACTTGATGTTTAACTTGATTGTTTTATGTTAACTCCACATCAGCTTTCAGTTGAGATGGTCTTTAAAATAACCCTACAGGGGATCAAATTCCAAGTTGTATAACACACTGGTGTTTGTAGAGTGTGGTCTTTATTTGAAAAATCTCTATGAAAGAGTTAACCTACAGAACTGGAAGAGATGTCAAAGATGTTTATTCCTTCCTTTGGCTGTGAGTTAGGGCTTTGGGAAGTTATTCAACAGGATGTGATCTGTTTCTGCAGTTCCATTTAACTGTTCTATGTGGAAGAATCATTCATCACAAGTTAATGGAAACAAATCATAACTATATTGCAATGAATAATATGTAACACTGGATAATATATAACTTAATTTCTTTTTAATTTCTATTTAAGGATATAAATTTGGCTTAAAGGGGCAAGTGGAAACAAAGCGGGGCCTTGTGGTTCTTTATAGTTTGCATCACAAGTGCAAAAGTGCCATTTCAGATGAGGATTGCAGATTTTTTGATGGTTTGATTGGTGCATCATCATCTAGTGAGAGACTCTACTCGTATCAGGGGCAATCACTGTGACATTAGAGGCTGTCAGACAGAGTGTCCTAAACACAGTCATCACTGTAACACATTAGCAGGAATTCAGCATTGTGTATTAGCCCCATGGTTATTCAAATGAACACTCGACTGATCTCTTTGGGGTACATAGGAACCTGTGACCTTACTACCACAACTGTCAGACATCCACTCCTACTCTCTGAAATCAAACTCTTGGACACCTGTTGCAAATTCATTGCCAGTTTTTTCATTTGGTTGTATGGTCTTAAATGACTGCATGTATTTGCTTTCATTAAAAAAAGTTTAGATTTAAGGCTCTATTTTTCTTATTCTTCCTTTACATTGTAAGGGGCAAAGTAAAAGCACATTTGAAATGATATCTATTGAAAAAGGATTTGTGTATACATGACATGCACTGTTTGTCTCTTGCCATGATGGCCATTTAAGTCAATCTGAGTCAGATTTTCTGCAAAATAATTTATTTTTATGAATATATTGTGCATCTTCATTCAGAGCCTTGGTTTGTATTTTGTCACTAAGACAGTGAAATGGAAAGTTTTGAATGTGGTTATTTAGTGAGCATATGATGATAATTGGTTATTTCTGGTTTGTTTTTCTAAGAAAATGCCAGATGATGGAGACTCAGAGATGGGGAGTTTTCCATTTCCATTTGCACCTTGAAACACAAGAATGAGTTCTCAGCAGGATGGCGGATTGTTCTTCCTTTGCAGAGTTGCTAATGTAACGGAGTGCAAATTCTCCCCACTACAAAGGGGGCCTGGCTCACGGCTGAGCTCGCTGTGAATGGACCCTGCCTCAGTGGCCTTGGCTGAAACAATGGCTTTTGCAAAAGACTGTCTGTCCCCAGAACCCCACAGACAAAGTCCAAATCTCTGCCCGGACAGCCAGACTCAGGCGTAGACAGAACCACACTCACCATTGCTGCTTCAGCGTACCAAAGTTGTGCCGCTTTCACCTATAAATGTTGAAACGGTTCACTGCAGGTCTCTTTTCCTGTGTTAGTGTTTAGCTGGAACTGTAAATAGACATTGAATGGGGAACCTCTAGGGCAGAACAGGGTGTGGGGGGGATGTTGGTGTGACCATGCCAGAGGTTGCGAAATAAATCCTTCATTAGTCAGGCGACCTCTCAAACCACAGATTGTGTGAATGAAACGGGCAATGTTCATTCAAGGCGTGTCCAATACGTGACAACACATCTTCTGTTGACCCGGCAATACAGTGAAATATTTGCTGTTGCATATAATTACCTCCCAGGGGAAGGAAGCCCTGTTTGGAAAATGGAAAGAAAGGAAGTGCACCGTAGGTGCTGGGGCCAGGATGTCCAGTTTCTATTGAGGAAGATGTGTGCTGGGGGCAAAAGCCTGACACAAACTCAGGGCCCTTGTTTTCTGAAGCAACAGGAAAAGGCTGTACCTTTTCAGATCCCCTTGGAAATAACCAAGACAGCGTGGACACCCCCCTCCCACCCCAACTCCACACACACACACACACACACACACACACACACACACACACACACACACACACACACACACACACACACACACACACACACACATTCTAGGGATTTCACTGAATGGCTCCATAGTCACTGGCCACAAGCCAAGCAAATCTGAATTACTAATATCTCTCTATTGTCTGGGAGCAAGGCATTATGGTCTGCGACACATCCTTCATTCATTTCCACACTTGTCACCCAAACACTGGAGGCCTGTGATATTCCAACTTTTGTTGGTGTTTTTCAACAGCTTCCATGTCTCACTTTTGCCTGTCCTAGTTTCTGCCCCAAAGTTAAAATAATATTCTGTATCTGTTTTAAAAAATTGGTATTTTTGAGAGGTAACAAAGCTGATTCTGAGGTCAAGAGTAAGTTCCTTGTAAGTAACATTCTACTTTTGTCATAACTTGCATACTTACAGCTAGTTGACTTGTGTTCTTGCCTTCATACTGCAGACTGATCTCAACTTGGGTCTAGAAGTTTTTAGTTGGCTATAAGAATAGCCCTTGCTTATTGCTCCTTTGTACCTGGTAACCTGGCAAGTAGCAAACAGCAGGTTTTGTTTAGAGATGGATTTTGTGAAGACGGGCTTTTGTCAGGCACACAATGAGTCAAACACATTTGTCACTTGGTTTTAAATGATGCCAGTATGGCTTTTGAAAGCCTTCATTATGACAAATGGCATTGTCTGATTCAATGTAAACCACAAGAACTTGTTATGCAGTTGTTTCCGTGTCTTTATCTCTGTTTATCTCTGAAACTTATGTTGAAATATTTATGTCCTTGAATTACAAATCGGTTCCTTGTGGAACTTGTTAATTTGGCAAGGGTCTGCTCTTTGGATTCATATGTTAATGACATCTCTGGAGTGCTTGGAGAGTTGAATTATTCTGCCACAGTGGTATAGACTTGCTGACATCATTGTTAACTGAGGAAGTGAGAGATGAATTTTCGTGGGGACCCTCTCACACATCCATTCAGGCTCTTGTGGGAGAGGGGAGCTGTTTGTGAATCTCTGATGGGAATACCCCACTGGCTATTTCTGGGTTCATCTCCAATGCTTGCATCCCAGCCATCAAAAGTGAGTTTGAAAAAACACAAGCTCTTAGAATATGAGGTGAGAGTTTTGCATAACTGTTTGTGTTTAGTATCTGGATCTCATTACTGAGGAGTTGAGACGTGTGGAGAAAAAATGTCACCGATCTGAAGCAAATAACAGCCTCAGCATGACTTGTTCCATTATTCCGGGTATATGCGTATTTGCTAAATTGTATCTTGCACTGGCACTCCATGGGGCTCCAGACTGAGGGTAGCATATGACATGGAAACAAAAATAACCTGAACAGTGGGGAAGAATGCTAATTTAAAAGGAAGGCTTTCTCAATTGAAATTTGCTGAGACATTTGCCGTCGAAGACTGCACTTAATGACAGCGAGCGTTTGAGAGCAGACTTTAGGAAACAGGCTGACGTATGCGGCCCACTCAAGTGATTGTGCGGTCTGTGTGGTGACAAACAGAGAGCCGAGGAGGTTGGACCGCAGACGGAATTCGGGGGTTGACCTGACAGGCCGGGGGTGGGGGGTTCCTGGGGAGCCCTTTCCCGGTGGATTTATTTGAAGTACGTTTGAAGTGTGATGGGAGGGTCGAAGGGGGAGAGGCCAGGCCTGAGTGGCTGGGTCCGGCTGGGGGCTGGGCTGAGAACAATCTGGGAGGGCTGATCTGCTTCCACACACCACTGTGTTTTTACAGTCCCTCTTTGATATGGGCTGTGGCTGCTCTGACAACCTCTGCAGTGGATGTCTTGGCTCTGTGCTAAGCAGGGGGGGAAAGTGCTTGTCCTGGATGCAGACAGGGAGACTGCCGGGCACGGCTTAGCGAACGATCGTGCTCATTCGTGGATTCATGCGGCTCAGAGGCTAGCGGTGGATCAGGGATTGAGTGCATTGGAGAGATCTGCTGGGAGAAGGGACTTGACTGTCTGTGGAGGTAAGGCTATAGTGGGATCTACTTTCACTCTAATACATTGAGTTTCAAGCAGTAAAAACTGTGGAAATACGACCTTTTTAGTGGATTTCAGTTAAAGATTGACTAGTTTGTACCGTAATTATTAATTGATCTGAGGAGGAACAAGTCAGCCTTACAAAAACTCAGGAGTGACTTTTAATTTTGATTTTTTTAATTTAAATTTTGGTAAAGAGACTGATCATATCTCTTTAATGTAACAGAATGTGGTATTCATCTATGAAGTATGAAATATCAACAGGACCATTATGTTTCCTGAATAGGTAGAAAAAACATCAGAAACATACATGGAGTGTATGCTTAGGAAGATCCTGTTTATGTGTGGATATGCACAAAAGCAATTTAGATATTCCTCAAGATAGTCTCCAAATTCACACACCCAGTAATATATGGAGAGTTAATTGCTGGTTGTACAAAAGCTGAACTAAGAGTTGAACTGCATGTGTGTGTGTGTGTGTGTGTGTGTGTGTGTGTGTGTGTGTGTGTGTGTGTGTGTGTGTGTGTGTGTGTGTGTGAAAAGTGAGTACATGACAGCAGCATGATAAAGCTGGGGTAAAGACTTGAGGGTGGAGGTGTGTTCTCAATGTTGTCAGCTGTCTGCCAGCAGCACATGCATATCCAGGCTGACTTGCTGGAGCTCTCCAGAGATAGCGATGTCACCCGTTTGGCTTTGATACATTACACTCTCCATGAAGTTTTTCTTTCTGCTTTTCAGTTTTGTACCTTAAAGGGGCTGCCAAAAAGCAATCTTCTACCCTACCGTATCAGGATGAACTAATAGGACCGCAATCAGTCACTGATAGCATGTTCCTTTTCTGGGGATTTTAATTTACATGGGATTTAAATTCCGTGGAGCTCTTTTGGACAGCTATACGTTGATATACTGGCCTCAGATTACATTACATTCATTTAGCAGACACCGCTCAGACATTTAGCAGACCCAGAATGACCCAGACATACAACAGCCTTCAAAAAGAACCTCTTAAAATTCTGTGAGGAGACAAAACATCTGCAAAATACTTTTTTTTCTCATGATGTACAATTCCGAAAACTGCTGCATGTTGCAAACTGTTGGGGGCAATTTGTGTTGTACATTTCAATGCTTTATGCATGGCAAACAGTGTCTCTTTCTCTGTCTTATAAATATATATTTTAATAATTGCTTGTCAACACAGAGCACAATGGCCACTTTCAGTCTGATTCCTCAGCAGATGGGCTGCATTACATTTGGAATATGTTTACACTGCCCTGGTGTTGTGTCTTTTTTCTTTCAAATGTTTTTCCCCAAGCTTGCTTTAACAGGAGCCAGGGCATTTTTTTAACAAAGGCTGGCATTGTTTAAGTGCCAACAGGTGACATGGTGTAACATTAGTGTCTGTATGCTGGAATGAGAGCCTGCTCTGGCTGTTTCCTGCATTCAGAGTGGAGAGATGCAGGAAGGAGGAGGAGAAACAGAACTTGGGGTATGAATTAAAACCCAAAGACCTCTGACAGGAAATCGTGATCCTTTTACAAGAGAGTTCTAATGCACCATCTTACTCATTACCATAGAGCTATCCACAATGCCAAACAAAACACACAATCCAGGGAGCCTGACAAAGAATGCAATATATTTTAGGATGTAAAAATCCTTTTATTGCCATGGGGACTGTACCAGAGATGGCGAGGAAGGTGTTTTTGGTCATTTTAGTTCTATTCACTGTATTAGTCTGGTTGTATGTTTGGTGGGGAAGCAGATTTCCAGATGAGATGTGCAGGACAAGAATGACACAAAAGACCTCGATAGCTCGATATTCTTTGAGATGTTGCTCTGAGATATGTTGTCTTGACATTTGTTGTTTAATTTGTCTCAGTGGGGTTGTTCTGTCATACAATGCAGAAGAAAACATTAAATGCAGCAAAAACTGAAGCTGAAAAGAGATCTTTGGGGTACTGGTCAGTTATCTTATTTATCAAGTGTTGAGGTGAGGGGATATTCCCTGGGGCCTCTGTTGACCCTATCTTTCACTGAGGTCAGACCACAGAACATCATTTATACAGCATGTCTAAATTTGCCTGAAATCCCTCCATTTGAACATACAATTGACAGGCTAATGGACACGCCTCATTGTGTTGTAATTGCGTCATTAATCCTGAAGGTGGGTGAAGTGATCGAGGCGCTTACTTTGTCTCCTGCACATCTTGACCTCATGTAATTTTTCTCTCACGAACAAAAAAACTGGCAATTTTTCCCTAGCAACGAGGTAAAGGGAAAATCTTAAAACTAAGAACATCTCTCTGGAAGTTTCCCTACATTGATGTGTAACTTTCCTGCACACCAGCTGGTGTTTTTTTGCTGGGTTTTAAGAAATACAGCTGCATTCCATTACAGCACATAGTGTCTTCAACACTGTCTCCTGCCCTCACTGTGTGACTTCTCACTTCTACATCGTCACATGGTTTGGTGTGATTTCTTTTTCTGTCTGCCTTACCTGAGTCGGAATCCTTCAGTAGCTAAGAGCCATCACAATGCTTCATTATTGTTTGGAATCATAATGCAGCATGAAGGAATTGTCGCAGGAAAGCTTTGTCTTGTGAGCCATGCCAGGAGAGAGTTTTGTCAAATTAGTCAAAGGCAAACGATAGTGCTTCTGTCAGGTGGGGACAATAAGTGTGCCTTTTCCCCTCTGTGGAACCCCCAACACAGATTGAAACACTTACTATGTCAGCTGGGTCTGTAAAACACTAGGGGCCTGGTACAGCTTGGTTCAGGTATACACATAAATGCATATAAGTGACTTTCCCACCAGCAACGTTCAGTGCTGTGAAAATGGATCTGTGGAGGACAAGAAGACAACATCACAGTGGAGTCCTTGACTGAGAAATTGTTCAAAGAGCAGCGAACACCTACTTTTCGGCACGTTAAGCGTGTCCCTCGTGGCCTGTGCTCTGTATGCAAATGCAGTGAGCCCCTATCATTTTTCTCTGGCCTTTTGTTAAAGCCCCTCTCCATTGTCTGAGGGGTCATTTCCATATGAGTCAGCGGTGAATCTCCCAAGCGCCCCTTGCCTGTTCACCCGTCAGGCCCGGCACCCCCGGGCTGCCGGCTCGCGGTGCACCATGGGTGGATCTGTGTGATATGCATCTTGTGTTCCCCAAAGCCTTGTTAACAAGCGCCTTCACAAAAGAGAGGCTGTTAAACAATTTGTGCTGGGGGGGGCAGGGGAGTCGTGTTGGGGGTACCAGCTCTAAAGTCCGTCACCCCCTCGGAAAGGAACTGAGGCCCAGTGGAGGTGAAAATAACCAAGGAAAAAGAGGGAACAAACATTATCTTCTTCGAATCTCTCAAAGAATTGATTGGGTGTGGAAGCTTAGGAAATTGTGTTGACCCCACTGCCTGTGCCAGAATTATCATTAGAACTGTTTCAGGAAGGGAATTGCAACAGAAATATTTAACCAATTCGTGCAGAATTCTGTCATTACTCGGTTCACTTTCCGGTGAGCATTATAGATAACAAGCATCTCAAGCAGGAGCAGAGTAAGTGAAGGAAATTGCTTTGATTTACCTAGGCTTGCTCACTTGTTGTTTTCTAGATTTGATTCAATTCAATCCTGAGGATAATCGCTATTTTCTGTCTCTCTGGTAACAGTGCCTCCTCCCATGTAGTTTAATTGTGATTTTGCTAGTGACAGGAAATTGCCCATATTAGTGCTGATGCTAATTATTTTCGATTAAGTCTTGACTAAAGCTTTACTTTCATCTTTTTTTGGAGGAGGATGACTGTATCTTCAGGCTGAACTTTTCTCTGGTGTGAGAAGTTTGTTACATTCAAACTTTTTTTCCCCAAACAAGGGCATTTTTTAGCTACTTCAGGCTCATTTGCAAGTCAATAGACATGAATAGAACTGAAGTGCTTTTTCAACACCTAGACTAAAGACTTGTTATCTCAGTTTTATGGCTGTAAAGTACGTGAATGCAGAGATAAGTGGGCTCATTTTCAGGGATAAAAGGCGAAAGAGATTAATTTGCCTTGATGTAACATGTTTCATTGTATCAACAATGAAAGGCACAATTTAAAAAGCAAATGCAGAGGTTCTGAAAGGGGAATTTTCCTAAATCTAAACTCCCCAGACAATCCTCAACACAAAGGCATATTTCCATTTAAATGCAATATGGTGGTAGCCTTGCCTAAGACATTGCAATATGTGGTGTCAGATATGGCCTTGATCTGCTGTCTGCCCTTGAATGCCCAGTTTATGAATAGCCAGTAGCTGCTGACTATGGGGAAGTTAATCATTGCCAGGGAGTCAAAGGCATGCGGAGCTATCTGCCAAAAAGGCATTGCTAAAATGGAACTGGGGGTCCGCGCATGCAACTGCCAGGCAACTGTGGCTCCCCGTGCCTGCACACGAGTGTGTGTGTGCATTTATGGGTGTGAAGCACACACTCCAGCGTACGTTTCTGCATGTATGAAATTCCAGGAGATGCATGTCACTCCGCACTGTTGTGCCTGCGTTCTTCAAAGGCAGCAGCGGAGCATGGCTGGTTGTCCCAGCTGTCCACTCTGCCTTCTGCACCCATGGCGTCACTGGAAGGGGGCAGGGGGGGGTCCTCAAATGGTAGCTGGGTCCCATTGAAGTCCCTCGCTCAGAGCTGAAGCTTTTGAGAAATAGGCACAACTGCATAAGCATCCGTTTACATGGAGCCTGCATTCAGTTCTCTCTTAAAATAAAAAAGAGGGATATAAAACTGACTTCATATGTTTATCCATGTATATCTATATATATGTAATATATATTGTCTGTGTGTCTATATAACCAACTAAGGTTGTCCAAATTGTGCGGAAAAAAATGTAAGATAATAGCATTACAATGTAGTGGTTGAGCCACTGAATTGTAACCAGAAACTTGGAGGATTTAATCCTGAGTGGAACCCTTGAGTAAGGTGCTTAATCTGAACTGCTTCTATAAATATCCATCTTTATAACTGGGATATTCATCTATATTGTGAATATCTATATATTACCCTGCAAAGGGACATCTGTTAAGAAAACACACAAATAATTGAGGAATTAATACAATGACCCTTTCTGAGCCTGTTCTAGATAACATTCATTTCTGTCAAAGAGCATTTTCATCCCTTTCTGATTAGCACAAGATATCTAGGTTATACTGGGGTTTAAGACTGCAAAGTGAGTGTCTGTCCTGCTGCATAGGCGTGGTGATGTCAGTTACAGGACAGGAGATGACAGTGAGGTCATTCTGCAATTTTATGCCTCTGCTTCTGCGGTACTATTACAGTGTAGAATGGGGGGCACTCTTTGACGTCCCTGCCCTGTTTGCATTCCTCAGTTCCTTTTTGTTGGACTGCTTTCATCTCTCCCTCTCACCTGTTTCCCATGGTCTGATCTCCCGTTAAGTGACCTCCATGGTTAAATTTAAAAGCCACGTCACTTGAATGCGGTACAGTTTGGCAGGTCAAAAAAACAAGACCTTACAATCTGAAGGCAGGTGAAAGAGCAGCAGGCTTCTTGGTATTGTCCATTTGGAACTGATGTGCTTGATGAGTGGGGTTGTGTGGGTGTAAATATGTGTAAAATGTCAGCACAAGGAAAATGCTTGTGTTCTGTTGCTAAGGGACCCACCCCTGGATTTAATCAGTATTTGTCCATAGCTTTGAATCACAACATTTTATTTGCAAACACTTTAGGCAGATTTCATGATTACCAGATCCATTAAAATGTATTTGTGTTGAAAAACGTAACACATATATGTATGCAAGTTAGAGTTAGAATAGCAATGTTGATTCAAGCTAGGGGAATTTCATAAATTTTTTTAGTATTGTTTCACTTGTTTAGCGAAACTCAGACCATTGAAGGAGCCTTAACAATTGCCGATAATTTAAAATAAGGCTTTATAGATCATTTGTAGAGATTATTTTCCCTGTTCATTAGAGTGTGAACCATCACCTTACTTAAAAGCTAAGAAGAACCAAATACTTCTGTAGTAAGAACAGTCAAGGAAAGGTATAGATTTTGAGGGTGGCATTTCAATGGCAGTTAAAGAGTAAACCTGCAACTATCAGTCTTTTTATAGGCAGATTATCTCCATAAGAGCAGAGTGTTGCCTAGATACCCTGAGAGCCTCTCACTGCAGCTCCGTGCAGGAGAGCACTGGTGCTGTGATCACGTGCCGGTTCTCTACCTCGGTGAGCGAGCGACTGCTGGGGACAGAGCTTTGAAGCAGGGGGGCACCGGCGCCGGCCGCAGAAACAATGACGGCACGTGTGACATGTGACGGTCCTCCCGAGTGACACGTTCCTCTCCCCCCTCTCTCCCTCTTCCCTCTGAGCAGAAGCTCGCGCAGATGAACCTGGAGAACGCGGCCCGCTACCACCCCGCCGCTCAGCTGGCGGACATGGAGCAGAAGGCCGGCAAGCTCGGCCTGGGGTTCCAGCGCAGCTCCACGTCCGACGACGACTCCGGCTGCGCCCTGGAGGAATACGCCTGGGTCCCGCCCGGCCTGCGACCCGAGCAGGTGTGTTCCGCCTGCTTGTGTCATCGTCGACTGCCGAGCTTTTTCAGTGTGAAAAGTTGTGTTTTTTATTTCTATTATTAAGAGCTTCCTGAAATATGCATTATCTTTAAAGCAGTGGGGTGGCAGTGTAGCATAGTGGTAAGGAGTAGGACTTGTAACTCAAAGGTTGCCGGTTTGATTCCCTGCTGGGGCACTGCTGTTTCACCCTTAGGCAAGGTACTCAACTCAGAATTGCCTGAGTAAGTACCCAGCAGAATAAATGGATAACATGTAAGATAAGTTGTAACCTATGTAAGGCGCTCTGGGTAAGAGCATCTGCTAAATGCCTGTAATGTAATGTAAAGCTGCATAAATGCAAAATTGACTTGTTCTAATATGAAGTTATAGTAATATATGCAGATTTTGGCTTCTAAAATGTGAAGGTACGTATGAATATTACCACCTGATTGACTGTGCTGTGCAGTGCTTTAATGCATGCTGGAATATTAAGTAGATTTTTCTGACTTCTCTGAGGTTTGTCAGCCTCACAGTGCTAGAGTTTGCCGGATTTACTTCATAGATGTCGGTATCCTGCCATGAAATATGTACTTCTCAGATGTAGATTCAAGCAACTAGGTGTAGAGGCCTTCTTTCAGCAAAGACAGAGGAGAAACTCAGCAGGGGATTGATACACTTCTAGAGTTGATAATACATCAGCAGAAGCGTAGAGGTGGCATCTGACAGCACAAAACATTGCTCACTGTTCAGCTGAGTGAGGCAGTGCAGTGTTCATGGATGTGGACAATGTGGACGCATTCAAATCTCTACATCTTCTTTAGGAAACCAGAATGCAATCCCAAGCACAATACATTTCAATCAGAGCTTTACTGTGGAAAATGTCATCTTTGGTTTACTCTCTGCTTATATGTGATAATGAGAACACAAGAATCTTTTCTCCTCACTCTAATGGAGGGAGACTAATGAGATTGTTTGCCACAGAGTGTCCTAGTCTGTGTCAGCAGCTGAAAGCCATCTTTGTGCCAATGTAAACTGCCTGGGTTTGCATTCAGCATTAATGAATCGCTACCTGCGATACATGTTTCCATACATGTGTTCCTTTTTATGGCAGCTACCAGGCTGAAAATGTGAAGCCATCCAAGTTAAATCCTCACAAAAAACTGCAGCCAGCTCACAATTTATTATTCATGTCTAAAAATACAGCATCAACAGCGAGCTTTGCCTTCCAGCAATGCATTTGCATTTTCCCGGAGATGTCTGCTGCAGTCAGAGCAACGCCAACATAATACTCTATAAAATATTTATATTATTGCACAAAAGCACATATTGTAACAATTGTAAACATGCACCAACACTGTGAGGACCGGTCCCGTCCAGAATGGACAACTTTAATGGAACTGTACTGTATTCATTATTATTTCTGTAGGAATATTTTCATAGTTGTCATCAGGGAGGCTGACATCATGTTTAATTTACACATGAATTTTTATTCATATTTTTTTTTTGCCCAATTTCGGTAATCTTTGAGGTTTGTTCTTGGACAGTGAATCTCTGGGGCTCAGTTAGGGGAGGGCTTCCTCAATTGTTTAAAAAAGACACACTCATGCTCCTCCTCAGTGTCCAGAGGCACAGTCAATTAGCCACAGGATGTGTATACTTTTTTTATTTACAAACTTTTTTTTTGCATGCAAAGTCTGCAAATAATTATTGGCAACTGGCACGCATGAGCCCTCGTGATGTAGGCCCGTGCTCCTGGCAAACGGGCCCAGAAACAGAGTCAGGCCTGTGTCTGTGGGGAGATGTGGCTCTTTCCCAAAGCGAGGGGGTTCGGGGGTGGGGGGGTGGTCCCATTCCCTCAAACAGCACACATGGAACCAATGAAGGGCCGAATCAACAGGAGAGCTCTGAAACTAAATACACAGATTTTGTGTAGCCCCCAACCCCAACCCCCCTAACCTCAATGTGTAAAATGCATGGGACAAATGTAATCTCTTTATAGCAGCCATTGACTGGATTGCCCCTCACATTAAGGGCAGCAATTGCGGTGCAAAACACAGACTTCCAGGGATCTTGTTGTCAAGCCTAAGAGAGGAGGGTGGAGATAGTAGCAGCATTAAATGTGCATAATTTATGACCCCCAAAAAAAAAACCCTCCCGATTGTCAGTCAAAATTGCATTCCACATTACGGGTTCAACAGCAGGATACTACTTACACTGGAGACAAGCTCATTCCACCACAGGCCCTTTATCTGGGGTGTGTGTAATGACCGGGGTTCATAAATTCTCTCTTGGGTCTCTGGCTAACATGCCATCGCAGCAGTTAAACCGGCATTGTCCTGCTCAAAGTGACGACAATATGCTACTTGCCCCCCAGGGAACTGCTTTGCGAGGTGCCTGGTGGAAATCATGACATTGCAAAGGCGTGTCACCCTTTCTTCTTGGTACATCTGACAAAGCTGTTAATGCCTCTTTCTCTCTCTCGCTCTCTTTCTCTCTCTGTCCCAGGTCCAGCTATATTTTTCCTGCCTGCCCGAGGATAAGGTTCCCTACGTTAACAGTGCTGGAGAGAAATACAGAATTAAGCAGCTCCTGTACCAGCTGCCGCCCCACGATAATGAGGTAGGAGCAATTCCATTGTTACATCATAAAACGTGGACCAACCCCAGCAGGATCCCTTGTTAAGAAAATTCCCATGGAGAGCACCTTAATAGCTGTCACGTTTTCCCACCCTGTTCGCCATGGAAACCCAGTGCATTGGAACTTTTTGGACCCGTTTGTATGTACAGTTAATAAAATGCCAGTTACAACGCCTTGTTGGGCCTGTGTTGTTCACCATAATGCGTCGGTGAGGGTTTATTTGGCAAGATGTTCTGTGCTATCACAGAGGAGATCATTGTCTCTTGTTCTCAAGGTGGGTGTTGGTACAATAAAACTTTTGACCAAGTGATTTTATGATGTTTGCTGCCAGAGTCTGCTTACCATGCGCTTGGGGATTCCTGGCATAGCTGTGGTTTACGAGCAGAGCTCAGCATGGCGGAGAGGGGCTGCTATGAAAAAGTTTATGTGTGGCATCATTGTTTACTGCGGTCAAGCTGCCCCGCAGGTCCTGTTGCATGTCTCCTCTTCATTTTTTTTGAAGTCTGCCTCTTGATTTCACTCTAAACATTTGGGGCCGACTGGTGTAAACGTCCGTTTTCTTTTTGTTAAGGTTTGGGGGGACATCAAAAATGCCATTGTCAGACCGCGCCCTGGCGAAAGTGGCTGTGGGGTTTTGATCTGGGTGTCTTTCAGGGACAGCACTCATACATTTCACGCGAGCTGAAAGGCCTCTCTCCCTCTGTCCCGTCTCCCTCCCTCAGATCCGATACTGCCAGTCTCTCAGCGAGGAGGAGAAGAAGGAGCTCCAGATGTTCAGCATGCAGCGGAAGAAGGAGGCGCTGGGGCGGGGCACCCTCAAACTGCTGCCCAGGGCGCTGATGCACACCATCTGTGAGCATGTAGGTCACCCTCCACCGCCTCCCTGCTCCACACCTCCTCCGGTGTTCTATTCTTGGCAGCTTATGGCAACATAAGGAATGACTTATCCACACCAAATATGTGATTATCAAATGACTTATCCACACCAAGTATGTGATTATCAATCTGTTTGGTGGAGCTCCTTTAAGGTATTGGTGTGAAGAATATCAGAAGAGTTGCAAAGAATTAGGCCACTTGAGTGCACTACAGGTGTTTTATTTGAAGGTACTCTGTGACTTCATGAATCCTGACTATTCTTCATTCTGTGTTGTGGTAGGGCTTGAATACTGTTATATTCACACTCACTGGTCTGGGAATGTTGTTAGCCTGGTCTGACACTGTTGCTCATTTAACTTGAATGGATACAATTCTGTTCTTTTGTGCTGGAAGTCACTCTGGATAAGAGTGTCTGCTAAATGAATGTCATGTGATGTAATGAGACAGAGAGGAAGTGATGAAATTAGGAGGCTGTTAATAACACAAGTGTGGAAATCATTAAACCCAAAAAAATAATGCAGGATCTTCTGCCATCAAAACCATCTGAAGAGCTTGTGGTGCGTTTTTCCTCCAGTCCGCTTTGTACAGCGCTCACACAGTGCTTGTTGTAGTGAGAGGGAGCTCCGTGTTTACGGTGGTCAGAGCGTTGCCTGGGGAAGAGTAGCAAAGCCTGTCAAAACAGGCCTTTGTTCGCTGATACAAATCTGCGACCAGGCCCACATTTTCCCTTCCGCTCCGCTGTCTCCTATTTGACTCCTCAGCTCTCGCCATTTGAGGAGAGCCAAAGCGAGCGCGGCCGCTACGCTTTACGGTACGAAATCAGGCCGCAGAGGAAGCTTTTGGGCCTGCGGTCGTCATTCCGGCAGACATCAGATGTCAGACGCGGCCGCAAGTTCCACGCAGATGGAGCAGGATACCGCAGCTTCGCTCTCAGATTCCGCACCAAAACTTCCTCAGCCACATGACTCCCCTGGTTGCCTGGTCCAAGCACACAGTGTTGTAATGGAGAACAGCTGTGAATCACATCTCAGAGCAGCAGTGGTGAAATAAAGACACGGGGCCATGTATTTGGTCATGCTTCGTTAAGGTGTCCGATCATGTAATCTATGGGGACCACGTAATAAGATGGGTGTGGAGTGAGATGTTATGTATGTGTATGTGTGTGTGTGTGTGTGTGTGTGTGTGTGTGTGTATACATATATACACATATGTGTAATGTGTATAGATATATATATACACACGTATACACACACACACACACACACACACATACACACACACACATACACATTTAGGGGCTGGCTGCATGTGGTCAGCAATGGATTGAGTGTGATACTCACTCATGGCCCCGTCTCGTTTTGTCTGCAGTGTGGGGAGAACATCAACGGGGGCGAGATGGCCGTGTTTGCCTCCCGAGCGGGGCCCGGGCTGTGCTGGCACCCAGCATGCTTCGCCTGCTCCACCTGCAACGAGCTCCTGGTCGACCTCATCTACTTCTACCACGACGGGAAGATCCACTGCGGCCGGCACCACGCCGAGCTGCTGAAGCCGCGCTGCTCGGCCTGCGATGAGGTAAATGTTGTAATGCTGTAAATGTGCCGTTTCACTGTTACTAAAGCACATTAAGTTAATGTGTGTCTGATGCTGGATTTGTCTGCCTAAATGATTGAGTGTATGTGTGTGTATGGGGTGGCAGTGTAACATAGTGGTAAGGAGCAGGGCTTGTAACCGAAAGGTTGCTGGTTGGATTCCCCGCTGGAACACTGCTGCCCTTGGGCAAGGTAGTTAACCCAGAAATGCCTTAGTAAATAGCTGTATAAATGAATAACATGTAAAAACTAACCTGTGTACTTTGCTCTGGATAAGAGCGCCTGCTAAATGACAGTAATGTAATGTATGTGTGCGTTTGCTTCTCCAGATCATCTTTGCCGACGAGTGCACGGAGGCCGAGGGCCGGCACTGGCACATGAAGCACTTCTCCTGCTTCGAGTGCGAGACGGTGCTGGGGGGGCAGCGCTACATCATGAAAGACGGCCGGCCCTACTGCTGCGGCTGCTTCGAGTCTCTGTATGCCGAGTACTGCGAGGCCTGCGGAGAGCACATCGGTGAGTCGCCGGCTAAATTGCCTTAGCTCCGCCGCTAACCCCCAGACTCGTCATTTACATTTACATCTGGCAGGTGCTTTTATCCAAAGCAACTTACCAGTAAGGCAGAGTACAGCATAAGCAAATAGCCACATAAGGAGTCAACATTATTAGAAGGGCTGTATGACCAGGTTTTAGTAGTTGACCAGACAAGGTACAAGCTATCTAGGAGAGATACATGTGCATGAAACCGTAGAGTTGGATTTTTTAAAGGAAAACAACATTTAAGACATAAGATATTGCTTTAGGTGGTAGTGTTTCAGGTGTTCAGGTCATCAGGAAAAAATGTCCATCTAACATTCCCTCGCCACAAACATCACATTATTGCCATTTAGTAGATGCTCTTATCCAGAGTGACTTACATAGGTTACGATTTATACCTGTTATCCATTCATACAGTTGGATATTTACTGAGGTAATTCTGAGTTAGGTACCTTGCCTAAGGGTACAGCAGCAGTGCCCCAGTGGGGAATTGAACCAACAACCTACGACCTTTGCTCCTTTACACTATGCTACACTGCCACACCAAACCCCAGAGTCATCATTGCGAAGGAACATCCACTTAACATTCCTCCTCCCTCCCCTCCCGTCCAGGGGTGGACCACGCCCAGATGACGTACGACGGCCTGCACTGGCACGCCACAGAGACGTGCTTCTGCTGCGCCCAGTGCAAGACCTCCCTGCTGGGGTGCCCCTTCCTGCCCAAGCAGGGGCGCATCTACTGCTCCAAGGCCTGCAGCCTCGGCGAGGACGTCCACGCCTCCGACTCCTCGGACTCCGCCTTCCAGTCGGCCCGCTCCCGCGAGTCCCGCCGGAGCGTGCGCATGGGCAAGAGCAGCCGCTCGGCGGACCAGTGCCGGCAGTCGCTGCTCTTCTCCCCGGCCGCCGGCTACAAGTTCCCCGGCCTGGCCGGCGGCGGAGGCCCCGAGGACACGCTGTCCCGCAAGCTGGCCCACCTCAGCTTCGGCGACGACCGCTTCTGGAAGAGCCGGGAGGAGCAGGAGGCGCCAGAGGACCACGAGGAGTGGGCGGAGCACGAGGACTACATGACGCAGCTGCTCCTCAAGTTCGGGGACCGCGGCGTGTTCCAGCAGCAGGAGGACCCGCGGGCCGCCGAGGCCTGGATGTCGGACACGGAGGTCAAAATGAAGGCGGAGCCCAACGCCGGCGGCCACAGCCAGAGCCTGGCCAGTAAGAAGTACCAGACGGACATGTACTGGGCCCAGTCCCAGGATGGCCTGGGAGACTCCGCCTACGGCAGCCACCCGGGCCCCGCCAGCAGCAGGAAGATCCAGGAGCTGGAGATGGACCACGGTGCTGCCAGCTTCAAGCACGAGCAGAAGCAGTGGTATGACGACTCCCTGGAGTGCATCTCTGACGAGCTGAAGCAGCCAGAGCACAGCATCCGGGACTCCATGGACTCGTTAGCACTCTCTAATATCACCGGTAAGAAAGCTTCCTTCGCTTAATAAGGCTTGCTGTAACTGCAAATCAGATAATTGCATACATGCATATTATGCAAAAGATTGAATTTTAACCTCACTACCTTTATGCACTCACATTGGGAATGCTCCAGGTGTATAACGTCACTATAGCCATGAGTTTCTTGTTCATAATTCACCTATAGGCTATAAATATATAGATGGTTTTAAGACCAACACACAGACAAAGATGATCTTCTTGGGGCCATATATATTTTTTTTACTCATGGTTCTGCCTTTGCTATTCATGTTTGACAGAACCATCCATTGTGAACCTGAACCTTTCTGGCATATTGTCAGTATTAAATTTGCATTTTGCTGAAGGCATATTCATATTTAATCCATCTTTCCCTCCAGGAGCCTCAGTGGATGGAGACAGCAAGGACAGGCCATTGTTATATTCCTTACAAAACTTCCCGGAGCTGGAGACGGAGGACATGGAGAAAATGAGCAACATGGGGACTCTGAACTCGTCGATGCTGCACAGGAGCGCCAACTCTCTGAAGAGCTTAACCTCAGAGCTGGAGCAAGAGGAGGACGTGGAGGAGGAGGAGGAGGAGGAAGAGGAGGAGGAGCTGTCCCTCCCGGAGGAGAAGCCCAGGCCCATTCACATGCCCGTGCTGCGGAGGACCCGGTCCCAGTCCAGGCCGCAGCAGGTGAAGTTCTCGGACGACGTGGTGGACAACGGGCGCTACCAGGAGCTGGAGGTGCGGCAGCCGCCGATGAGCGAGCGGACCCGCCGGAGGGTCTACCACTTCGAGGAGCCGGAGCAGCAGGCCAGCCGCCCCCAGCACCACCACCATCACCACCACCACCACCACCACAGGCGGCGACGGAGCCGGAAGTCCCGCTCAGACAACGCCCTGCACCTGGTCCCCAAGGAGCGGGCCCGCATGTGCTTCAGGGACGACTACGACAGGCAGGTCCCCGCCAGGCGCCTCCAGGACCCGCAGGCCTTCCTGCCCAGCCAGGAGCTGTACGGGCAGCGCTACCAGTCCCACGCCACCTCCGACTACGCCCTGCAGAACCCGGCCGTGGACAGGTTCCTGGGGCTCTACGGGGACGACGACTGGTGCTCCACCTGCTCCTCCTCGTCCTCCGAGTCGGAGGAAGAGGGCTACTTCCTGGGCCAGCCCATCCCTCAGCCCAGGCCGCAGAGATTCCGTTACTATGCCGACGACCTTCCGACCCCCGTGTCAGCCTTACCTTCCCCTCCCTACGGTCCGCGGACGAAATCCAAAAAGAAGGGACACAAAGGCAAAAACTGCATCATTTCATAGACTGGTGATTGAAATGACCCCTGTAATTGCATTATTTTTTGCTGCATTTCAAGTTGCCTCCAGCTGAACAAAGACATCTGCTTTTAAAAAATGCATTTCTACACTTGCTGACCTTAAGATTTTGCACGTGCTTACAGGAGTAGTTAGTGCTGTTCCTTTCGCCACGTGAGATCGTGTTTACACCAGCTTCTCTGTTGATGTGGCTTCGTATTGCAGTGCAAGGCCATTACCACAGACATACGGTAACGTTTTAAGTCTCAGAATTTGCCTTTTGGTTTATAATGTTGTCCACACAATATACTAGTAACACTATATCAGCTGTAGTGTGTGCATTAAATAACAACAGCATTATTATTTCTAGGAAACGTTATTTATAAAGTAGCATTTAGAGACTAATGGAAACTATTTAACAGTGCAAATATTAATGTATATATTGTAAAGTTAAGATTTTAAAACTGATATTTTTATATCCCTGAGTTTCAAAAGAGTTTTTTTAAGATTCTGATGTAAGAATAGTATTGAGTGGCTCTGCCTGCTCCAGTTATAGTTAGGAAGACCTACACTTTTGTTAATCAGGGTTTTAAAAATAAAAATGTAACGTTGCCAGGAAAGGCACTATGGTGTACATTGACCCTTGCTATCTCCATTTATGTGCTTTTTTGCTATTAAATCCAACATGGCCTCAGTGTGTCAGGGGACAAAGACCCCTCTGTATTAACCATGGCTTGGTTTGGTTGCAATATTTTATTTATGGGTCATATTATTATTGTAAACAGATCATTGTAATCTGTATAAATGTAAAAACTGGAACATATGGCTAAAGGTGAAAATAAAACAAATATTGTGGTACTTGAGATTCTGTTTACTGACATTTAATGCGGAGTTTTGCTCAAGTTCAAGAGGTTTCTTGCACTCCAATGGATAAAGTTTGTGTTTAATCTTCACCCAAACAGAGGAACAGACTGCCTTGCCATTTGGGTTTTTTGGTATAGAAATACATTCCATACATACATCCTCATTTACAACCAGATAATGAAAATGTCCTCCTATTATGCTTTGCTGAATATTTGTGTTTATAATTAAGAGGAAGGCGAGTTGCTTTTTTGATGTTCATGCCTTTGGCACAATCAGAGTGAATTAATGCACACATTTAGGGAAAAACCCAAAAAAAAAGTGGTAATGAAATCTCTGTGGGATTTCCCATCTGTTACTGCGGAAATGTAAAAATCCCATGATTGCGTGTGAATAATGAATCAAAGAAAGTGACTTTTTTGTCTGTTCCTCTCGAAACTGACTGGAATAATCTTGGCACTGTTTACTAGTCGACAGTGCACTGGCTGGGACATCCCAAGCCCTGATTGGGGAAGAAAGGGTGTGACAGTGCCCTCCACCCTCTGAGAAAGCCATTGGAAAGGAGGGGTTTCTGATGGAGATGAAGTAGTGCCAAATACAACTAAAGGAATGAAGCAATCCTTCAATCTAAAATTCAACTCGCCACCTTTCTTTCTAGTTTAACATCAGTGTAGCACAAAATCCCATCCATTAAAACAAATGTGGTGCATGTGTGTATTTGTGCATTGGCACATGGCTAAGACTGAGCTCTCAAAGAACTAAGGCTACAGTCACTCATAAATAAATCATCATTCTTAAAGCTGTGATCTGTGTTTTGATATTGTAGATATTTTTCACAATACTGTGACTCAAGTTTCTCACATTTGAGGGTTTTCAACATTTCCAAAATTACAAAACAGTTACACCTACCTAAATGATTTATACAATGAAATAAATTACTGGAAGAAACAAAAATGACAAGAAGAGGACTTGCACATAATACCTTTTTTATTATTTACAAACATATGTTCAAAAGTCTTAAAAAGATGACCAGGAAACTGAAGGATAAAGTAACTCCCTTCTGTATGTTTATACAGCTATTCAACCAAGGCAACCAGGATTGTTTCTACATTTTCTCCAACATATAAAAATCTACACAAGGACACTGGAAGTCAGTCTGTCATAGAAACACATGGTTAAGGAAATGAATGATTGATAATAAGGTAGTTAAGGGGTATAATACCTGATATTTCAACAAATAACAGGTGAACACTTTCTTCCCCATATACTGTAGGTACAAAAAAACAATTCAGGCAGCATGATTATGTATCTTGCAATTACTGGGTTAAGGACTGAACCAGGTTTTATGCCATTCATGCCATTTTAAGAGTCAGCTAGATTAAGTACCTTCTTGCTGACCTGAAAAACTTGTCATTCAACACTTGAGTGTGTCAGACATGGGAGTGCACATGTGCAATTAACTTGAGATGGGCAAGGTTACCACTGGAATGTACACACGTGAAGAAACGCGAGCTGTTTTCACAAGACACAAACGGGACCGGTGACCGGTGGATGGCGTAGGGGGCATGTCACTTCAACACGGACAGGGGGGCGATGCTCTGGTGCTCCTGGAGCTCAGCTGGAGGTCTCCGGCTGCAGCAGCACCTCGTCCATCTCGGAGATGAAATGCCGGAGGTCCTCCAGGCAGCGCTCTCGGATCTCGCTCAGGTTCTCCTTCAGCGGGTTCTGCAGCTGCTTCTCCAGGCTGGGCTCTTTGGCCACCAGCATCTTCACCACCATCCCGAAGGTCTCGCAGTCCTGCCTGTATACCTGCCTCACACAGAAGAGCTCATCAGCCCACCACAACAAGCTTTCACCCCCCCCAAATCTGAACACAGCATCCTCTTCAACATACGGTCTGTTACACTGCAAATTCTGGCTTGCTCTTCAAATGGTATGAGATTTTAAACACACTATGATCTCAATGCCACATCATCTAATCAGGCAGCAACATCCTTCACTTTGAAGTAGTTGATTTACAGTATGGGTTGGACGCCCTGTATTGTGCCCAGATGGAAAAACAAGACAACACTGGTAAATAAATGAAATTGTAGAAAACCAGGCAACACTAGCTAATCAACTGACAAAATGCTGCTTCATTTCCTTCCCATCTTTACATTCAAAGGACTGTTTACTAAAACTGACCGAGTCACTTGCGTGGCATCCTGTCCGTTCCGCTATTCAGGATTCTGTTTTCTCAATTTGAAAAGCCACTAATTGACTAAATAATTACAGCCTCTATCTGTAATGTGCAGACAGCATGCGGCTGGAGGAGGGCACAGTATACATCCCACTCATATCGCAGTGTCTTCAAAAACAAAGACGTGTCACCATTTTTCCAGTGATACCCAGTCTATTTTAAGCCCATGTTAGGAAGTAGGGCACTAAAGTGTAGCCTGGCAGGAGATTTCAGAATCAATGGGACCTTCACAGTACTTTGTTTTTGTATAGGTTTGTTGCTTCAATGGCACTTCAAACATGCAGACTGTATTTACTTTATTTCTAACATTTTCCCCCATTCTGTCATTTTATGGACTGTGAGCTAAAGCACATTTCTAGTGCTACAAGCTGCAGGGCTTTGGTGGAGATCCAACCTACACACTGCCATGAGACCTGAGAATGCAATCGGGGAGTTCTCAAAATGCTTGCTGTTATTAACTCTGTGCCCCTGCTCCTCCTCTGGAGTGGAACGCAGGCCCCGTCCAGCCAGATGATGTCAGTCATTTTCACAGGGAATGTCTCCATTTTCAAAAAGAAAATATTCAAACCAGGCCTTCAGAAACATAGCAGACTGTAAATTGAAGTGGAGATAGACAGGACCGTGTTCTTTCGCTTGAAGTGATCAAGTCGGACAAGAGTGAGAACGTGTGACAACAGCCAGTTACCTGGCGTGTGCTGTGGGATCTCAAGTCCAACGCACAGTCAAATAAAGTAGCTACATGGCAGGGGTAAGCGTCTCGTTGTGTCCCCACATACACCCCAGGCTTTGCATGACTGGGAGAGACTCGTCTTCCCTCCCATTCCTTCCGGATTTAATAAAGGACATTTCAGATCAGGGTCTGCAAAAAGGAGCACGGCATTCAGCAGGTGTGTGGAGACAAAGGCGAGAGGAGGTGTTAAAACCTGTTAGCGAACTGCTAAGTTATTTCGCACCAGACCTTTACAACCTTTATGATACGACTTCAGTTTTACTGCCACACAGAAAGGCAGTTAAACACTTTATTAAAGCCAATAAGTATCCCAGGTGTGAGGCCCGTACCTCTTTATCACCTGTAGGTAAGAGCCAGGCTAGGGCATTCCATTTGATCAATTCTGCTGGGAAGGCCAGGCAGCTTTCACACTGCACCATGAAGTGCCCTCACATTGGCTCAGCCTTCACACTGCACTATGAAGTGCCCTCACATTGGCTAACTTTCACACTGCACTGTGAAGGGCCCACACATTGGCTCAGGTTTCACACTACGCTATGAAGGGCCATAATGGTATAGCTGGGGATGCAGCTGGATGTAAAGCACTTCCGCCTACTTATTATGGCTCAGATACCTTCAACACCAAGGGTTGACTTTTACTAGGTTTAAAAGCAGCATGTTATTATAAGGGATTCCATTATGGTAGATTGCTAGGGCAGACCAACCAATGGACCTGAAATCATCTGGACTATGTGATTCTACTACAGACTCACAATGGGACAGTTGCAACAATCATAAATGCCTTTTTGATAGCAAATTTCAGTTTGGAAGCCATATTAATAATTCCTCATTGTTATGCCTGCCTCAAAATTTACACAAAGGTGTCTGTCACATGGGTGGCACGATGAGGCCATTATAGTCTAAACAGCTAATACAGGTACAAGAACACTTCTGACCTGAACAGAGCCTTGGCTTTCTACAAGATGATGCCACTTAACCTGGACTGTAATAGGTGGAGAAGAAAAGAGATGATCAGTAAAGAAGCATAATGACATCACAATGATATCCGCCTGGCTCATAAGACAGCATACAGCTTAATAAGACTCAAGAGATGTGACTTCCAGGGCTGTTTAGTGAACTTCCTTTAGCTGTGAGTTATTTACGCAATCAATTTGATGCCTTGTGTACCTTAAGGACATTATGCTGCAGTATTGCTCACCCTTATTATGTTTTTGGGGATCCCAGTCCTGGGTTGCCAATTACAGGTGACTTTTTTAATACCTACTGTTGCAGATACTATTCCACTCAGATACTCATCACTATAGAGTGATGAGAACCGTTCTGAAACGATCTGAAATGGAACCAACGAAATACTACACTAAGAAGATATATGCATCTCCTGAATGTGTCTTTTATGAAGCAGAATGAATATTTTATATGCATGTATGGGTTCACTAAGACAACACCCTCTGTCTGTACTCAAATTGAAATGCGAGGCTACAGAATTAAACTTTTTAAGATCTCAGACAGAACATTGTGGGTTCTGGAAAATTAGCTGCTACATAAATACTCTTTGCAGCATGAGATGACCAAAGGCTGAGTTCAAACAAACTTCAGTGGAGCAGTGGAGTGGCTTTAAAGATTTAAAGGCAGTTAAATTCAGGGTATAACATTAATCTCTTATTAAAGATCTTTACAAGATTATTGTGCTAAAAAAATTCAAACAGGGAGGGACCCCTGCATTTTCCTCATCTCTCCCTCAACCGTGGAACTGAAAGCAGTCAGGAAGGGCCTTATCTGTTCATCTGTGTTCTTGAAAACTGTTACAGCATGGGTTATGTATCTGAAGAGATTTAACTTATCTGATCACGTAATTATTACAACATGACAGATACACAGAGAAGATTTATTTTAATCAATTCCTATTTCCTTAAGAAGCAATATATTCCACGATTTCTCAGAGCGCAAAGGGGAAAGGACTAATCCACATTAAAGTGCAGTACCGAACACTAAAGGAGGGGTTATACAGGAAACAGCGAAATAAAAATCAGAAAACCTGCCACACTGAAACCCTTGGCTGAAAAGGAAATCATTCCTTCACCAAAGAAACAAAGCAGTTTAAGATCTGTCCCAGTTCTCCAACATAGCAATTTTCTCAAATGCTTGTGGTTCTCCTAGTTGTGTAAATATGTCATATTAAGACCCTGCGGCTGTTTTCAGCCTGTAGTTATATTTTTACATGAGAATTAGAAATAAGAAAAGCATGATGAAACATGACCTAATTCAGATCTCGACTGCAAGCCACACCAGAAAACTGCTACAGTGAATTTTTCTGGCTCTCTTTTAATAACACGTTAATAAACGGGGCGTGATCACATGGGTCCACACATATCAGCAGATGGGAGCGCTGCAGTTGGGAGACCAGTTTAAAAGGCATAGTGGCCGGCCATTGTGAGCAGTGTCACAGAGGGGTTAACTCAGCCTTGTCCAGCACTCAGCAGGGGGGTCCAGAGGCAATGCTTCCTTCAGTGGACACCAGTGAGCAGGAGCCTGGTGCCATGGAGATGGGAGGCCACGATGGTGATTAACCTGCAGCTGCTGATTAACCAGCACACACGACCGGGCAGCACAGGCTGCGGTTATGTGGTCTGGTCAGAGCTAACCATGACAAATATGGACTAAGGAATTGAATGAATGAAAGACAAACCCAACCGTCTACCATCACAAAGTACAGTGTTCACTGAACACTGCACACGCCACTTTCAAGACAGTACCAAGAGAAAATAAAAGTGACTTCCTTAGTCTGAATTAGAGTGCCATTTCCTATTGCTGGTACACAGTGATTAGGAAAGGGATAGGGAAACAAAGCCTTTGCACAGTATAACTCCCTGCAGAAAACAGTTCAGAGATCCATGCTTGTGAAATGTCTCTATTCTTCCTTCCAGAGAAGACATAATGAGGAAAGGGCCTCCTCCTCTACCGAACCTGGTGATTAAACCGAAATTAGAAGCAGAGCTGAGCCTCCAGCCGCCAGACGTCTGAAGGTCTCCATCCATCCCTCTGCCACCCTGAAACACCCCAGCCAAACTAGTTTGTGCTTGCTGAAACGCAGTACTTAAGCAAAAAAAAGCCTGTTCATTCCAAGAGCCGTAATTCATCGGCTGCAGTCTGCACGTCCTCTCCCTACCTGCAGTTTACAAGTGGCATGTGCTGCAACTTGCATCACGATGTAGGTAAAGCATGTCTGCAGCCCAGAAAAAAGGCATCTCATTGTTTAAGCTACTTCACTTTCATTGCCAGTCCACTGCCTAAAGGCACCAGAGAGACTGCGTTGAGAAAGATGCATCCAGCAACACCTGCAATGTCTTTTACCAATGAAAGCCAGATGGAAAATGGGTTCCGAGTGAAATTCTATACAATGGCAAAAAAAAAAAAAAAAAAAAAAAAGAAGATGGACAGTAAACAAAACTAATTCCACTGGAGAGAGCAAGTCACTAGCAACGCTTTCCCCTAATCCTTAATTTAAAGCCTTTATACCTTTGCCTTAAGTGTTCTCATCAAACGCAGATTAATGGGAGGTCTGGAAACATTCTCCTGGGACTGACCGCAGCCTGCTAACAGATGAGGTGATTCACAGGCTGGCAACACATGTACTGAGCAATCTTTGTGCTATGCTACACTACTAATAATGGTCATTAGTGTAACCCATAGGAAACTTCATTAAAACACACAGGAGGGTATAATGGAAAACTAACAGATACAGGAAGTCAGCTCCTGGGGCTAAAATTAAAAATGCAATTCTGAGAATCACTGTTGAAGAATGTGACAATTTAATGGTAAGGATATCCTTAACAATTTAGCAGAACTGCTCCAAGGGTTCTGAAATACTTTTCTGCATGTTGTAAATGATGACACCTTCAAAATCATTTTGGTGGTAATATTGGTTGTAGCGTACGTGATTGTTAAATTTGATTGTTAAAGATTTATGAAATTATTCAACCAATTAGGCCATCTTTTATTTAATTTTTCAGCGAGTGGTATCTACAGCTGCACGAGGGGGTGCTACTTCAGTGAAAAACTCAAACATCTCTAAAATGCATGTTTCTGAAGCATTCATTTAATGCCACAAAACACCTAAAAATGGGATTAAAAATTATGGTTAAAACACGAACGGCATTAAGACTAAATTTGACTAATACTGTTGCATCAGCTGTGATACAAGGTCTTGACAGCACACAATGGCTGGAGTGTTAGTTTCTGGTTGTTCACATTCTGACATTCAAGCATATGATAAAAAAGAACACTACACTTAGCTGCAACTTTGTGAAGAAAAAAAAGTACCTAATGAAAAGGACAAAAACTGCAAACAGTTTTCAGTTAATCCAGAGAAAAACTGGACTAAGATGAGGGAAAAGTCTTTCAGTCTTTCCTGTTTCACTATGTAACTGGAGACCATTTCTTCCAAACCAACTGGCCCATGCATTAACTGCCAGCACCGACCTGGAGTCTCCAGTAGATGGGCTGTATGTGTGGCCTGATTCTTTCCGCCTTGTACAGTACACAACAGGGGGGAGGACACAGGGGTAGTTATTCCCCCTCCTCAGTCTTCCACATGATAAAGACGGATAAGGCGTTTCTCCTTTCCGGAAATTGTCCACTAAGCTAAAACATAAACAGTTTCTATTTTGAAGGTCAGGGCTCAATTGAAAGAATGTATTAGAATTCCTTTAAACAAATATTTTTCTTCCGTTTCATAATTAGGTTATTTTGTTGTATTGTACATGGGTCTAGGCAGGACTGCAGAGTAAAGAGGCTGCGGGTAATTGGTTGCAGGTTTTAAGAAGCAAACTTGTAACAGAGGCTTGAGGCTGCCACACATCATGGCATTTCTGTTTCTTCACAACTGATTATGTTTGCCATATTTCAAAATAAACCTTCCACAGGTCTTTCATAAAATAAGCATTTTTTTCCAATTGATTTCATTTTCACTTCACTGCATTTTCTACACACTGCGGCAGTTGACTTCAAATAGAGATTAGAACACATAAAATGTTGTTTCCCCTGAGATTGCTGGGTACACAAAAACTCATGACTGCAATGTGCTTAAAAAAAAAAAAAAAAAGTAAAGGGAGGTTTCTGAAAGAGGACACGCCTCGCCCAGATTGGCTTTATTCACAGTGCTGCTAAGAATGCTCAGGAGGCATTTCCTAGAGCGTACTGTACTTTCATGGCTCAGCCCTTGTTACCTAACAAAACAGGAAGGGCGCATTTGACCTTTGCATGCTCTTTGTTTTGGTCGGTGTTGATTTGCGTAGGTCCATTCCCACTGAGGGAGTGAGAGCCTCATCTCTAGGCCTGATAACGGAGAGCCACGGAAGGGCTGGCAGGTGTGTCTCTGACAGGCGGCACAGATCAGCAGATCTGGGCTGATATAATGAAGGGGATCATTTCAACAGAGTGGACATGGAGGGCTGAATTATGCACGGGAGCCCAATTGTCCAGTACAAGAAAGAAAAAAAAAGTATATATATATATGTGTGTGTGTATATATATATATATATATATATATATATATATAGACGACAGCCTTTCCACAGTCTTTCCTCCAAATGAACCCGACAAAAGAAGGGGTCCTTAGGAATGAGCAAAGTGGGAATAATTATTTGAGGGCTGGTGTACATTAGGATGAATCAAAAGGAGCTGTAAGTAATTAATCACTTGAGCTGCAAAATTATCATTATAATTTAAGACAACAACAGACTGATTGAAATGATGGATAAACTCATTAACAACCATTCCAAGACATTCTGTCCATTCCATTTAAATCTAGAAAGCTAACTGCAATTAAACCCTCCCAAGTGCCCTTACTGTATATTGACAGAACACTGTATAATTTCAAGGTACAAATCACAAACTACCACATGTATTCCAATTTACAGTCATCATGACAGTTATGATTCGAATGGGAAAACATGCCTCCTTTCAACAGGCCTCACAATTCCCAAACATGATTAGAGCACAGTTCAGCCATGACACAGGAAACGAGAGTCCTGACAATCAGCGTAATTCCCTCGAAGTAAAACAGGAGATTGGTGTGGATACAAAGTTAATGTATGACATAATGAGTCCTCTGTCTGAGGTAATTGACTCAATTTAAAATTAGAAACATGAAAATCCTATTGGCAAAATATAAAATGAAAAACACACAAGCAATCAGACCTTTCATTAGCACTGACAAATATTTTAAAAACTAAAATACACACGTTAAAGCTCTGAGTTTCAATCTCTCAGCATAATTACACAGTTTACACAAACCGTTATGCTGTGTCTCAGTATACACTGTCAAACATATTATCCAAGCATTTGTTAAATGGGGAAAAAATCTGGTCAGAATAAGCAACTATTCATGTAGCTCATATTTCCAGATGAGCCAAAATGACACCCTCAATGTGACAAGCCAGTCTTTGAACAATAGTACAAATGAGGTGGCTGTTTTGCCAGTTGTTAAAAACTTCAATGGCTTAAGGGTTTAGAATTTTATTAAGATGTTATACAAGTTACATATGTGGTTTCCTTTTTACAAATGTCGTTACAATGTGGCTTTGTAAATTTGTACTGACTTTCCCAAATGATGCCTTCAAGAAACTTTCTTGACATGCACTATACAGCTATACGGTATCAAGAGAGTGTGAGAAGAGGGTGTAAGAGTGTGTGTGTGTGTGTGTGTGTGTGTGTGTGTGTGTGTCGGGGCTAGGGGACTTTTTTGTAGCACCATCCTGAACAAATTACTTAGCCCAACTTAATGAAGTCCCTAATTATTTAGGCATTTTCTCTTCCAGAAGCAGTGAGGTGCAGAGAAATGTGATGACCTTAACTTCACTTACTTCAGCCAATTATGTATTCTGAGTCTTGGCCTTCAATCAATTTTGACATTTCAAAGTCACAGCTCCAGAAAGCACCACGGCAGCAGATCGAAATCATTTTCCATTTCCAACTGTTTGATTTTTGGCAGGCCGCACAGAGGAAGCCCAATTTTCTCTTGTGTCTGCGGGTATGCCAGCGTGAGAGCTAGAGTTTGACCACTGTTCAATCCGACCGCGGTGCCCTTTGACCTTACAGAGTAACGCATTTAACCACGCTTTATTTCCATTTCTCACACAACATTGTGAGTCAGTGGAATAAAATGAGACAGTACAAGAAATGAAAAACAGAAGACCTTCTTCACTTATTTGTAAGAGCTAAAGACAAAGTACACTGTGGTTAGAATAAAAAAGAGGCCTTCTAGAAGCTTTCTCCACTGTGATCATTTCTACACTGTAACATGAACTGTGTGCATCTAAAACTGTTCTAAAATATTCAACTGATTACACAGTCTTTCCCCTCACTATCTCTCTCTTGCCTTATGAGGCATAAACTCCACAGTCAGCATGTTCTTTTAGCCTGTCTTCAGTTATTATCCAAAGATACACTGAAGAATAACAGCATCTGGATGATGTAAGACTCCGAAAAACTCTTAAGTCAGACTTTTCAGAGCAACTTAAATTGTTTTATACATTAATTGAACATAATGAAAGACTTCAAGACAAAGTAGGAAATAAAGCCAAAGCATATAACCTATGACTAGGAAAATTACTAACACATTACATGATATTTACTTTGCTTTCAAATGAATTTACATAAAAAATGAACTTGGCTAACAAATAACATGACACTGCAAAACAAACACATTCAACTTACAGTAGAAAAGTATCTTTCATGCATTAAGTGATCAACACTGAGTAGGTCTACCATCCCTATGCACTTTACATGCAACATCACCTCAACAAATACATAAATTCTTCAAATGATCATAACCCAATTTTCTCACATAAACAAAGAACTATTTGGAATGATCTACTGACATACACATCACTATGATCACCAAATGTCAAGCACAGGTGCTCTTGAGTGAGAACAGAAACACCTCTTTTCTGCAAAATAGTCAGAGTACAGATGCATTTACAGTGTAATTTCTCAAAATAGAAGTTTTACCCAGTGTGAAATCTTGGATTAGAAACTGGTAGAAAACTCCAATTGGGAATGAAAAAAATCAGAAAAAAAACAGGTCACTGTGACAAGTCAGCAATCAGGCCTCTTCTCCCATCCCTGCTTGTGTCCTTATTGGTAGGAACCTCCACTTCCACTCTCAATTTTCCAATAAAAACATTGATTTCTGAGCCACCAATCCCTGGCCTGCTGCACAATACATTCCTATGCAGTGACCTGCAGTCCAACATTTTTCTTTCTCCTACACTGAGGAGACTCAAAGCACTGCCAAGAAGCATTGCAGACAGTGTCACGAACAAGAATTTTTAACATGTAACATGAGGTGGTTGCTTTCAACCTGCTTAATTCTGATAACATACAACAACGTGTGTCTAGATATCAGCAATCAGACGGTGATAATAAAATGGGAAACGATCACCTGCAGATACACTCCACTGTGTAAGGAATGAAAGGCAACACTGTGTGCTGATTGCTCATCAAGTAGTTTAGCCAGCAGACGATATGACGGGATGGGACAGGATGGGACAGGACAAGATGGGACTGGCGCACAGGGTGGAGAAGGGGCCATGTGGTTTTACCTCCCAGCAGCTGTACCCCTGTGGGTGAGGTACGGTCTACTGCTTTGCCTGGACTATGCTAATGGCAGGAATATTCTGAGGTGTGGCCTATGTGACCATAATGAGACTGCCTTTGTTGGCAGTAAACAGTGAGCAGGAAGTCTAACAGTGTAGTTACTGTACCCTCCCTGGATTGAAGAGCTTATGAATAGTTATGTAAACCCTTTGCTCCTTTTTTCCATAAAGTTCAGCTTCACATTTGACAAAGTAAATCCACGTACACTAAGCTGATGGTCTATGGCCAGGCACTGCTCTGCGAGGCTTGTGGAAACATGCACTACAATCATCAATGGGGTGCATCTTCTGAAAAAATATCCACCAATGAGCAACTTCACACTAGCACCAAACCAACACCTTTACTACTGGGATGCGTGTTTCACAGCACACCAGCTATTAATTCAACTGTACAAACTGTATCAATCTCTGCTGTTCACTGACCACCTCTCCCAAAGAACTTAGCAACACTACCGGAACTACACAGATCGAAATTATTGCCTCCCTTTCCACCAGCAGTACAATATTTACAATAAAACATATTTTACCATTTTTAAGACAAGGCATGAGAGAAAGGACAGCGCTGGACAGTACTTGCAGAGCTGAGTAAAATGCCATTCACATATATGATGTGGCAATGGAAACAGCATGCCCAGGAAAGGTTGAAGCCACCGTTAGGTTCTCCATCTTTCCTTTGTTACACTGCTGGGTCTGTGCCTGTGGTGATGAAAGCTGGCTGTGCAGTGTGGGAGCAGATGAGTTTTAATGAGCTGTACCCAGCCTCCTCCAACACGGGGGCTAACGTCACGCCCTGGCAACCCTCGCTCACAGCGTTGTAGCGGAGGAGACAGACCGATGATCTCAGCCCTCCCAGCACTGCTCACCAGGGAGGGAGGGAAGGAGAGGGAGAAACTTTTTTCTAAATCCCAAATTATTCAATTATTCAAAAAAACAAAGCAGAGGTAAAGGAGAGAGAGAGAGAGAGAGAGAGAGACAGAGAAAGTGAGCCGAGTCAGACTATCCAGCCTTCAGTCGGCTTCAGTGCCTACCTGAGCCCTCCATCTTAACACAGTGACTGGACTGACCCTTGACTAGTAACGAGCTGTAATTCTCTCTGACACCATAACAAATAAACTCCTGCATATACTGAGGATGATAAACTAAAAGCAGTGGAAAGACACAGAGAGAACCTCTACAGAGGTACAAAGCCTTCAAGCACAGTCCCCTTGAACCAGCTCACTCACAGCAAACAGAGCCTGGGAGACTGACTGATGGATGTTTCTCACTCCGTGGCTCTGGGTTTAAATTTGTGCCATGGCAAATCTGTCAGAATCTGTGTGTGAAAGCACTGCATTTTGCCTTCTGTCACTCACCAAAACACAGAAACACAAAGTGCTTAACAGATTTTGGAAGGTGGTACAGGCAGTCAGTGGAACTGCTACGCAGGAGATGGCTAGACTAGATTGAGGAGAAAAAGAAACAAATGCCTGACATTCACTCTGCAGTTGAACAGTATGCAACACCGTCTACCTCACAGGCAGTCAGTGAAATAATATTGTTTTCTCATTAGCAGCAGTATTCTCACTTAACTACAAGTTTCTGGGTAGTAAAACTGATACCTAAACGAAATCAACTCCATATTTCAAGTCTGTCAAGAAATTCTCCAGCTCCCACAAGAGATGAAGTGACCTTTCCATTTCAGCAGTAGAAAAATCAGATACTGTACGACAAACCCAAGAAAAATAAAAAGGACTTGGTTGAATGCCAGCTGGCCAGTTGCATGGCAACAGCAGTGTGAGTAATAGGCAGCTATCCTGAGATGACAAAGGGGGAAACGCAGAGCGAGCTGCCATTCTGGGGTCGCTGCCCCTCCCTTTGTCCCTCTCTGTCCGGGGCGCTGCTCAGCCAGCCACGAATAAACTGAAGGCTCCGCTCTGACACTTTGGGCACAGATGTGTCACAGTTCAAAAAAAAAAAAAAAAAAAGCAGACGAGTTTTACTCGGTCACTTCCATTGGGTGCCTGCGGCTACTCCGTGCTGACTCAGTGTGGGTCTTGGGTAGAGTCAGTTATGCAAATGGTCTTTTCTCTGTGTGACACTAATGACTTCCAGTGCAATGTTAGACAGCGCCACTTCCATTTCACTCATCCAAGCACACTCTCAACACAGGCGGGAGGTTCAGTGTGAGCACTCTACATCTCCGTTGAACAGCCATCTACAAACATACAGACTGGACCTTCAGCACCATTTATTAGTCATAATTACACTGCTTCCGCTGTTCCCTTCTAATTCTGTGACACACATATGAGCACGAAAACGTGTACTGGATTACATATCTCTTGCACATGTACGTCTAGGCTAAGAAAGAGGGAGCCGTGATTTTACCAGGACAGTCCTTCACACTTTATGCCAATTTCTAAATGATTATTTTGAACTAGAACTGAAAGTCTACCAGTGATACAGTCTCTTGCAACTTTAATTACTTCTGTGGCATATTCAAAAAACAGGATGTACGGTGGTAAAAAAGTTTTTTTTCCTATCAAAGGTCACACATATAACCAAATCACATTCAAATTATAGCGTTTGAAGGCCAAAGCGGACTTTATCATCTCTCCTCTTCCCTCATTTTCCGATAGAAAAGGTCTATCACACTAGTTTGTACCTTGTCTGGCCAACTGTTTAAACTTGGTCATGCAGAACTTCTAATATTGTGACTCCGTGTATGGCTTTCACTTGTGTTGTACTCTGCCTCAGTTGTAAGTTGCTTTAGATAAAAGCATGCCAAATGAATGAATGTAAAATGTAATGGACCACACAATAGGGTTTCAAACACCCACCAGCCCCAAATAAATAGAGGTTACAGATACACCATCTTATGAATCAGAAACAGGCTCCCCTGCCAATTAGCATGAGGATACCCACCTGTACTGTGGAGAAAGAATATCAAATAAACAGGCTGAGTTCCATACCTGTTCAATCTCCCGTGCTTTGGCTGCGATGGCTTGCGACCGTCGCTCTTTCATCCTGGCCGCTTCATCCTTGACGGTCAGCATCTCCTCCTGTTCCCCTTCTAACACGTGTACTTCCTCCTGGCAGGGCAGAGAAACAGGGTCACCACTGCACTGGCCTCAACCAAGGGAGGCCCCGAAGTCAAGACACAGAGGCCAATCGGGCTAGTGACAGATCTACATGCAAAATATCAGTAATGCCTGTTTGCATGCTCCTCTATAGCTAGTATGGTTTAGAGATTAATCTTCAAACTACTTAACACAGGTTTATGGGACAGTATAATCACTTTCCATTTTCCTGCATAGGTGATGAATCAATTTCTTCTATCACTAACTTCTGAGAATTAAAAAAAATGACTTTCTAATGCCTCGTCATGAAACGCCAGTCATTCTTTTGTGGTTTCTTTTGTGCTCCCTAGTGGCAATAATGCCTCGATCAGAAAGCCAAGAACGCAGAATTAATAAAAAGGAAGCAATGCTATCGTCACTGCGCCATCTCGCCTTTCTTCGCTAGTCAAATCTGACGGCAGTTGTTAATGTTATGACATGCATTAGATGTCTCTCTACTGCTCCAAATAATCTTTTACAGGGTGACAAAATGATCTTTTGCAGCTCTGCACACTGTTAAAAATGCAATAATCCAATGCGGCTTCAATTCAGGCTGTGCTAAACTCCTAACCATGATCCAAATACATCCTAAAATGTGAAATGACAGAAATGAGGACTCTAAAACTGCTATTTTTTTGTGATCCTGCTGGCTGTGAGATGGAAATGCTACAGAATGCTTCACACAAATGACAATTGCAAAGCAAATTATCACTCTTGTTACAAGAAACAATGTACTGCTTTGTTCCATCTAATACATCTTAAGAGAAAAGCCAGTCTTGATCTTGATCTCTTGCAAAGTACAACTTTCAACATACAAATGACATCAGATCAAGTGAACATGATCATTACAACTAGAAAATCAACCTGCTCCATCATATTTTTCCCTTGTTCTTTAAGGCATTAAATCAGATCTGATCACGGCTCATTAGGACTCCTGTTCTTACAGAAAAAAAAGAGCAGAGTCCAGCATTGCTAAGAGGTTTCGCACTGAAATTTGATGCATAACCCTGCCAATTATTTCCTCTTACATTTCCCCAGAGGGAATTTGGACATCACTGAACAGACCTATTACCATGACTCACAAAGCAACAGTCTGATTCGATGTGCGGGGGAAAAAAAGAGGGATGGACAAACGCTGCTCGGCTTTGATGCTCCATGTTCAGACATTCAGACAACAGTCACAGATGAAGGCATGAATTCGCTAACATCAACAATGACACCGAAGCAGACTGTACGGTTTTGACAAGGACGAAACAATCCAGAAATCACAGTGGCGGTGTCAACCCCTCCCCTCTGTTCTCCGTGCTGCAAATCTGCAATGCCAAGTGTGTTGACACATTGGCCAAATGTACCGAGCCTACAAGGCGGCTAGTACATTCTGTACAGGTGGCAGCGGCTCTCGTCTTCAGCAGGGCTACGGCGACATGCTCAAAGTTAAACTGAGCGGGAGCCATTTAGTAATTTCACAAAAATACAAAAACCAAAAAACAAACCAGCATTTGTGACTGAATCCTGGAATTTGAATAATAAATAAAAATTTAAAAAGCACTGTGGCTATTGAATAGAAGTTCACACATTAGTGTACGACACTTGTAAGTGTAATGTGTCAATGCGCCTTTTGTTGTCAGGGAATACAGCTGTAGGTCACCAGGGTTTGTTCTACAAAATGAACCCACTGACACTCTTGTTTTAACATGGGTTCATCTCATTAGCCTATGTTCTATTATGCAAAATATTTCTCAATATGCAAGTGCCTGGTGGGAAAAGAGTCATACTGAAGTAATAATACTACTATGCTGGGAAAACAAATTCAAAACACTCATAAAATGTCAACAAATTAAAACTAAGTGCTTCCACACAAAACCAGCAAAAATAGCAGGCAGCGATTTCATTTTCTGGACAGCAGAGATGACATTAAAACAATGACTTCAAAGGGAGTATGCTGTTCTCCAACGAAAACTACTTCTTTCATAAACGTGTTTGAGATTTTATAGGAATATAAAGATAGACACATGCCAATTGGGTAGTCCAGATGGGGACGATGTGTCCTAACATGGCATCATTAGCTAGCGCTGCAGCATGAGGGAGGGGGGCCTAGGAGTCGGAGGAATAGCTTTGGTTAGTGGTCCGCAGGCAAGGGTGGGCATGCTTGATGTTAGTGTTATCCGCAGGGGGGGAGAAAACTCTTACAAACTGCGTGCGAGCCTCGGGGCCATCGCTGGATCTGTCGAGCGATTCATCTGCTTTCTCCTGCAGCACCTCCGCTGGCTGCGGATCGACAGACCTGCTGCCCTTATCTACGGTCATCTACAGACAGACACACACAGGCTTAAGACAAACGTCTCAGTGCAGCACCACCGAGCTGCGCAGTCGGAGACAATGATGTTCAACAGAAGGGCCGATGTCCGTGGAATGGAAACAAGTTTAAAGCAGGACTGGCAATTCCTTCATGGGAGAACACAGTTTATGCACATCTTGCAAGCACAATATGCATGAAAAAGTTTGACCTCACACTTAAAGTAATATAATCTATATAAAACATTGAGATGCCTAATAAGAGCATTTCAATAAACTGATGCAAGTATATGTTCATGTTAAAAAACAGCAACAGACTCTCATAGCAGCAAATTATATATTCAAAAATGGTAAAACAATGTAAATGTAAATGGAAGTCTGATTAGTGATGCTGAAAGAATATGCAAATTCATGTTGACTTCACAAAACACCATTATCAACAAAGTACTAAAGAAGCAGGCTGTTTTTGCCATTGTTGTTCACTGGGCTGAGTCAGTGCTGTCAAGCTTATCATTTAGGTGAAAGGAAACAAAGAGATATTTTGGGGAAGGAGGAAAGAAATGGAAATGCAGGAAGCTTCAAAGGTAAGATCAAACGATTAGCTGGTGGGTCACAGAGCAGTGACCAATGCATTTCTCTCATGACTTTTCAACAGTGTGGATGGCCAGACAGCAGATTTAAGTTTGCTATGTGTATGCAACACTGATGCTGTCTATAAGGATACACAAACTGGAATGCTTCAGTGGGGACACACTATCTCTATGAAAACAAAATATGAGTGCAGAACAATGTACATTTTACGTGCTTCACACTGGCATACAAGACATGCAAGGTATTGCTTACCACCTAAGCACCAATTGATTTTGTCACCTTTAGGCACATATCCTAGATGTCGGTATCATCTAGTGGTATTATCTATCATTAACTTATTCTGTTGGCCTCAGGAGGCAAGGGATCTATAGTATATTTTATCCAAAGATACTACAAAGAGCAGAAAATGTACAATAATATGGAAAAATATATGGGTTGAATACCAATGAAATAAGTAACACAATGGAAGTCCAATGTGCACCAGGTAACTGTCTGTCTCAATAACTCCAGACCAGCCCTGGAGGGCAGGAACAGCTGTGCGCAATCACGCAAAATGAAATCCACCTTTGAAATGGACGTGGAGCTCTGCGGAGAGCCGTCTCTGGAAGCGTTCACGGAGTGGCTGGACGGCCTCTCTTTGTCTGCGGAGAGAGAGGGGAGATGTCTGTTTAGCAAATTAGCTCATCCAGCTCATATGTTCTAAATAATGGCACATATGAAACACAAAACAACATGACAATCAACAAAAATATGATTATTATAACAATATATCACAATCTGGGCCTGTTAGAATTTAAACGGCTAAGGGTTTAGGATATGCAGGCTGGACATGAGGGATATCGAGTTTTGAAACTCGGCCACAAAGCAATCATTCAGTGCAGCCGAATGGGGACAATGGAGAAGGCAGTCTGTAATGAGAATGTCAAAAGCGAAAGACGAATCGCTGCTTATCTCATGTTCTTCCTGGAGAGTAATCACACGCTAGTGGTTCTCCAGTTGAGCTGTAATGACACTGAGATATTGTGCTCTACAGGCTTCAATGTCTATAAAAAGGGAATTTCACCATGCTGGAGATGTTTGTTATTATTTTAGGGATCTCCCATTAGGATGAAGTGGAGCCAATATAAAATCACAAACAGACATGGTTTCTGAAGAACAGCTAACCCCCTGAAGCCAACAATGAGTGTTTCAGAAATTGAGACACCAAATGCTTTTTGTCCCCCCCCCCTTCTGTATGTAGGAACGGTGAGGCGGAAAACTGAATTATCTTACATCAAAGCAACTGGATCTGATCAGACGTTATCAATAGATATTTTTAATATCTGATCAGATCCAGTTGCTTTGATGCAAGATATTATAAGAGATTATAAATAAATCAATATCAAGGAAAATGCAGAAAAAAAATCTAGGGGACTATACGTATAATACAGGAAGCAGTTAATTATTTCCTAGGATCACCAACATTTCTGAAATTAAATGGTCTGTTAATTTTGCACTTGCCATGGAAGACAAGTCTACTTTTGATATGGCAAAGAAATACTGAATATGTCAAAGAGAGGTCTATATATGTGTAAAATGTGTTTGTGAGTAGACAGGGACGCTTTAAGAATTTTTATGATAAAGGTCAAATGTATAAAACAAAACTGAACAAATTTAACAGAAACAAAAAATACTTTAATATAATTTAAGTCCATGATGACCATGCACAAATACAAAAAAGCACATCAGGAAAGCACAGCTCTGCTAGATGCTTTAAACTGCATATCTAACTGTAACTGTGTGCAGTGCAGTCACGCCATGAGGGGAATGCATGATCTCAAAGGCCTTTATATCACTGAGGGCTGTTACAGCCTATGGCATGGGATCTGCTCTCCCAGACAGCTGTGTAGATTCACAACTTTGCACAGCATATTTCATCAAGCATGCCAACACAGTCTCACTGATGATGTCCTTCTTTCTTTCATGTCCGCAATTTGCATAATATTTAGGCAACAACTTACAGCACAGCCTTGATATGTTATAAAAGAATTTTAGTGGTAACTTACCTAAGCTTCCCATGCAGCCTTAGTGACCTCTGTCTGCTTACATGTAAAATTCTTTACTTCAAAGGACTTATTTTATCATAAAGGAAAATGCATTCTCTGAACTTAAATCTAGGAGCAGTAAGAGGGAAGAAATAACTACTAAGAAATACATTCATTCTGAAATGAGATGAGATGATACAAACTTCCAAATAGGACATTACTCACGACAGCCCTTTAACTCTGATGGGCAACTTGAATAAAATCATCTCCTAGGGAAGAACAAATCTTTTTATATCAGAATGATGTGCCCATCCCCATACAGAGACAGTGCTCAGGGAGAAGCAGGGAGAGGTGTGACTCAGTACAGCATCACTGCACCATTTCATAGCCCTGCTCCACAACGCACTACTGCATCAACTCCTAGCCCTGCTCCACAATGCACTACCGCATCAACTCCTAGCCCTGCTCCACACTGCACTACCGCATCAACTCCTAGCCCTGCTCCACAACGCACTACTGCATCAACTCCTAGCCCTGCTCCACAATGCACTACCGCATCAACTCCTAGCCCTGCTCCACAATGCACTACCGCATCAACTCTTAGCCCTGCTCCACAATGCACTACCGCATCAACTCCTAGCCCTGCTCCACAATGCAGTGCTTTTTTTGTCTCATAGCCCTTCTCCACACTGCCTTATTTTACTGTGCCATAGCCCTGTACCACACATGACTATTTTACTGTCTCACAGCCCTGCTCCACACCACACCGCTTTACTGTCTCATAGGCGTGCCCCACAGTACACTGCTGCGAGGGACTAATACAGTTTTAAACACTGTCAGAATCAGTATGTTCACAATTTGCCTTACCAACACAAGCTATAGGCTGTGATTATACCGCTCATTTGCTTTACCAGTACAATGGTAAAGCAAGTCATACACATACTCATCATGAAAAACACTATACATTTTAAATAATTACAGAACCACCCCTATTTTCCAGATGCTCAAGAATTGCAAATGCAAGATCAGCAGAGTGATTACATCAAAGTAAAACTAAAAAATCTTTCCTTGCTGAAACATCTATGCAGATGCTAATCTATGCAAACTCTGCTAATGTATACTGAAATTCAAAGGGCAGCCTCATGAGGAATTTCCATACAAATTATCTCAACCACAATTGTTGAGATGGTTGCAGAAACCATATTCGGTTATATAAGTATGAATGCTCGGCAAATCACATAAGTCTTTACAGGGTAGGTGACGGGTTCAGAAACCCACTGTTACAATAACTTATAAAACGTATTTTTATGAATCTTCAAGCATGCGTGACACACTTCACACATGTGGAATGGGCAAACATAATCACATTTAAGTAAATGAATGACAGCTTTTTCCGCTCTGTAATTCTTCAGACGTCAACATGATTAAACTCCACTTTATCCTACATAAAGCTATAATAAACCTTATTGTGTAATCACTTGCTTTCAGTAGCCAAGGTGGCAACATGTGAAACAGTGGATGATCCAGCTCTCAAATAGCAAGGAATCAGTCACTGGAAGGTCTGCACAATTGTTTCATTAAGATGAGAGGAGTGATCAATCTGCCCCATTGTTGAAGCTCTGCCCACGCCAGCTGGGGCTCTGCAACCCTCTCTGACACTGTAGACAGGCAGTGAGTGCATGCCAAGAGCCTGCATTCTCCAGCTGTACTCAGCTCTCGACCCGCTGAGGCCTGGAGGAGGAGAGGCACTGCAGCCTGGAAAATTAAAGGTCCTACTGGGGGCTGGAAGGACAGTAGAGACCCTGCTCTGGCCTGGAAGAGGACAGGCCTTACTCTGGCCCGGAAGAGGACAGGCCTTACTCTGGCCCGGAAGAGGACAGGGCCTTACTCTGGCCTGAAGCGGAAAGGCCTTACTCTGGCCTGGAAGAGGACTGTAAGAGGAGAGACCAAGACCCCATTGTGACCTTTAAGGACAGAAGCCCAACTGACAACACAGAGTGCATGATGAGACGATTTTTATACTGAAGTATGAAAAACACCATATAGACACGTCCTTCCTTACAAATAAGTAGGGCGCATGTCTTATGGCACAAAACTACACTTTTGTGTACTTTGAAGTGGTAATTATAAAGCCAGACAGGGAAAAAATGCTGCTGGCTTCAAGTTTTATTACAACTTCAAAAGAAGTGGAACATTCAACCCAAATGTAGGGCAGTGTGCGTATTCAAACGTTTCTCCTGGTCTGACCTTTTTAGCACCAAATAAAAGAGGGTTCAGCAATCCTTCCACAAAGACTCTGAAAGAGTAGGCACTGTGGTATCAGCACATAGGCAGCTGGAATGAAACACTACACTGCCTGTTACATGGGTTTGTGACTTGCAGACCCCCAAGTTCAAACTGAAAAAGGGCAGATGAAGATTTATTTAACTTAACGGTAAAATGGGAAAAAATAGCCATTTGATTTACCGACATCTGCAAGCTGCTACTTTCACACGAAATAAAGGTCAGGACTTAAGAAAATTACCATGATAAAGTAAGACTTGCTTCATTTTGTTTAGCTACCATTTTAAAGTCTTCCATCCAAATCAACATCCTCACTTAACATCCATCATGTGTACAGAAACAGATGGTTTCCTCAAAATGTTGTCCTCTGCATTACTCGGTCACTTTCAGTACAAATCAAGACTGCTTTTTGGGAACTTCATCGCTTAGGAGGTTTATATGTTTGTACCAATGCTGCATTGCTGTCATCAGCAGTGCCCTGACACAGGAATATTGTAAATTAAAACCTTACCCAAGCAATAATAAGATTAACAGAAAGCACAAATACAAGATCTTCCACACTCTATACTGGACAACAGGCTTTGGAGGAAAAAAAAATAAAGGGCTTCAAGGCATTTACTTTTGAGATGTGAAATGGAAGAACTTTTTCCTTACAGAGTAATTTGTTTCTTGAAATCAAATACCTGATGCATTTCCTTTAAGCCACAACACAGCAGCAATTTGTGTGCTGTGTTTATTTCTCTCTAGTAGGAAAACACCATGTGAGTAAAGGCTTTTCAAATAAAAAAACAGTGCCTTGGCAGACTGAGCCCTATAGCCCAGACAACACTAGATGGAGTCTGGCCTAAGTCATTAGCTGACTGCAACTGGCAGGCTACAGCACTGGGACATTACAGGCCTCATCCCGCTGGAGCAGGAAGGCCTTGACCCATCACAGTTCTCTGGGTCAGGGGAGTTTTAGTGCCTCCCAGTACAGGAGCGCCGACTAGGCCATTTGACAGCTGTAGCTCACCCGCTATGGTCAAAAACACCAAATGTAATGAAAAGAAATGCTCATAATGAAGTACATCAAATATAGTGTACAAGTATGGAAATCTTCTATAAATACAGAAGTAAGTATAGAAATGACAGTACAATTCAAAAGGACTCAGTAGTTACTTTGGATACCATTTGTCACAATAATGCTTTAAAAATCTCCAGCATCTTGTGCACGCTTTTCAAATACACTCTTGGTTATACAACTGGCACCAGCTGGCCCTGTGAACAACCCAATATGGACATGAGACACCTTAGCGGAAGAGTACCAGCCAATTAAATTAGAAACCTTGCATTGTGAAGTACTTTGGTGTCGAGCCCTTAAAAGGCGGAGGGGAGACAGTGCTTTTTCTGTTCCCAGGTCAGCATCACCCGCACTGTGTGCTCGACAGGGCAGGCTCTAAACCACTCTTTGCTGCAGGTAAGGCTGTCTGGCACTTGACACTTCAGTACAAGGCTGACCCATTTATGTGTGCCACCAGATACAGGACTGTACTACCCTTGGCGAATTAGTAAGGCTCAGACAGGCCCTGCTGTGCCATAACACAGCTAAGGGAAACATCTTCTGACAGAAAATAAATGATTTTGCATACTCCATGCAATATTCTGTTCAAACAGATGTTTTATTTGAAACGGACCTGAGGAAAAGCATTTTAAATTCAAATAAAAACACAGGATGTAATTCACTTAATTTATCGGTTGAATTGAAGAGTGTAAGCTGACGGAAAACATGCTTTCAGCTGAAGGTGGCCCATGATTAACCATCAGCATACATAATCGTGTTACAAAAAAGTATTTCTATAGATGGTGGCTTTTGGTTGGCTGTGCCTTGCATGACTCCAGGAGTCTTCAGACACATCATGCTCTTCTTCCCTCTAAATGACTCCTGCAAGTCCCACTGACAATGTGCTCATTTATCCAGACAAATAATCTGTAGAGTCCTGCAAGTTTCTCTGTACACGCTACTTACCAGGCTCCCTGCTCTGGCAATAAGACTCTTCATACCCTGGAGGAGACCAAGACAAAGAGGGTCAAAATGACTACTGTTGATAGGGTACAGGTTCTTACTAAAGAAACTATTATAATGATAGGTACCTAAATGTCTGGGGGACATGTTGCTGATTTCCCAACTAAACCATGGAGGAGTATACAGATATTCCACCATTGAAAGAGTCAAATTCAAGAATTTACTTTGTGGGAAGTATTTTGTATTGATAGTTCTGGTATTGTTCTCCAACAAAATCATCTATACAGTTTTACCACACAATTAATGAGACAAACGAATAGAAAACCTAGACATAATTTACTGGCGGTCAGAAAACAGACATGAGGTGGGAACAGTCATACTAAAAGGATTCCTCATAAATACAAGCCTGCTTAGTGGTGGAGCATAGGCATGCCCAAGATAACAGATTCGCCCTCTGGTACAACTAGGCATAACTTTGTTGATGGCAGCATTCACATCTCACATTCTTTTAGAATTAATAGAACAATTTCATCCTTTTGAACTGCAGCTCCTTCAAGTTTTGAGCAGCTGTGGCGCTATACTTGGCGTTACTTCTCATATACTTTGGATTAAAAAAATATTCAAAACACATGGCTGCATGTGCCAGTCTGCCTCTTTGGTAATCAACATTGGAAAAAAGCAATGTTTTTGAGCTACACACGAAGTTTGTCATTTGTTTCAATACTCCACATGTATTTTGTGCACTTCAAGCAATTTGTGCACTTCAAACCATACAAGCCACACAAAATGTCATGCAACAGAAACTATGCCGCATTGGTCAGAATCCCTTTGTCTTTAAGGCAAATTCACAAGCTGTGAGTGACATGCACATATTTGGACGTGTCAGTAAAAAAGACTGGTAAGTTCAAATAGTTTATGCCAAAGCGTGTGAGTAAAACCAGCTCTCCACTTCACCACAGGCACTGGCACTGACCCAGGGCAACATTTCCTGTGTGCTGTGGGAGACAACCCCCCCAGAGAGGACATGCTCCGGTGTAGAAACCCTGTCCTGAGGACAGCGGATCAGAGCAGCTCATACCTGCAGACATCACTAACATTAAAAATAGGAAAAAAAAAATTCTATCCATTACAGTTACCTGGACAAGCCGGTTTATTTTAGAACCAATGTCCACAAGGCTTAGTTCAATCATAGTAGACACAACTAAAAACTTTAGCCTCTGGTGACTAACAAATTACAGAGGTGCGCTCTCTAAGTCTGATGAGAACTGGTTCTCCGTGAGACTGAAATGTTTGTAATTACAAATTAAAGAGTAACAGAAAGATGAACAACATACCATACAGTTTCAATTATACAATTATTGAACTATTCAATTTGACTTGAGAGTTGAGAACCAATGAAAGCCTGTTTGCACTCTGGCTTCCCAAGACCAGGATTCAGTAGGGCCGGGTTTAAAGAAAAGTACATAGTGCACCAAGTAAACCTACAGTGTTGCACAAGGACCACAACAGGACCAGATGGACCAGGATACAGTGAGGTTAAACGAGAAGTCTACCACCCAAAATGGATATGCTGTGGTGAAAAGCTCCAGCATTGGGCCAAGGGATACTTCTGGAGTACAGTGGAACACCTACTCTTCTTCTGTTGGGTCTGGTAGGAGTAGCTCTTGCTCTTTTCTGGAGAGTAGCTCCTGCTGCTAAGGCTGGACCCAGAGCGGCTGTGAGGGGAGGGAGCGATGTCTCTCTTGATCGGGGACCGGTCTCGCTGAAGAGGGAACGAGCCTTTCCTCCTGAAGTGGTCCCGGTCATCCCTGGGGAAGAATCCAAAAGGCCACATACTCCATCAGCAGACAGGGTTGAGTAGAACTTTATTGAGAATGGCTTGTAAAAAAAAACCCCCGATTCACTCAAGTTTTTTCATGCTATGAGATACATCTTTGCAAGGAGGCACTGAGCCTGAGTTTTAGAGCTTTAAAAAGCAAGAAACAGAGAGGAGAAGCAAGAAACTTTTATTCTCATACATCATGCTAAATACACATTCACACATTTTTGTCCGATTTTTGAAACTGGTCAGAATTGTCAGAACATTTGATCATGGTTATGATTTTTCCAGTGCTCCTTACAGAAGGTGCAGCTGATGACATGAAAGTCTTAGTGACTCAAGGGCGTATCCAGACATTGGATCAAAAGGTTTCCAAAAACCCTCAGTCAGACAGAGGCGCAGCAGATTGCTGGATAATGGACAACTGAGCTAAACTACAGTCCACTCTGACCACCCCACTTCACACCTGTGGTGGCGTGCCAACCCTTTCCCATAATGCACCAGACAGATGGCCGTACCCTCGATCCAAGTTCAGAATGGCCTGCATTAGCGTGTCATCAGCACCATCAGGGACTACTGCCGACAAGCTTCTCGGAGTGGGATACAACCCCTGATTTCTAACGTTGGGTTGGGGGCCCGTTCTGCTGTTGGTTCTGAGAGGCAAAAAAATCAAACATCAAATATCACATCGTCTTAACCCAAGTTCACGAGTTCTTAAAGTGCATTTTCCAAAAATGGTGGGTGATGTGCTATCTTCCTCTGTGAACTTTGAGGTAATCTGAGGTGAAAAGCACTGTTTAGCTTCAATTGAGTCCTGTGGAAGAGGATCGTTAACAAAAGGGTACAAAATGTCACTAAAACAAAAGCCAAAGAAATGACTCAAGAATTTCGAGGGGAAAATGTATTTCATTTGATGGATATTTGATATTGATTTTTTATTTGAAAAAGAAAAAACCAACAAGGAAAGAAAAAGGAAAGAAAAGAAAAAGAGGTTAGAAATGCTGAAAATATTAAGAGTTTCAAGGAACTACCTTTTATCATCTGCAGAAAAAACCACTGATTGGTAAAATCAAAGCAGAAGGCAAGATGTATCCATGCTAAAGTAGCACCTGCTTATAACTCAGTAACAGCACCTTTATGGCATTATACTTATAATGGGGCGTGGTGGTGTCCACGTTCACTTCGGAAAACATGTAAAACCTTAGTGGTTAATCTTACCAAAAGCAGAATGGACCACTATGAACTGAGAGCGGTTTATCCACCTGGATACCTTGTAATCCCCCCCAATCCAGCCATACCAAGTAAAGCCTTAAGCTGTCTATCGGAACTGTTTCAAATATTGCCAGGCATAATTATAGGCCTTAAGACTGCAGAGCAAGGCTCATCTTTCACCATGTGAATCATTAACAATAATTTCCCTTGTGCTCTCAGTCTTAAATCTTTCCCAAGAGAATTTTTAATACTTTCAAATGTTATAATCAGAGCTCTATGATTTTTTTTCTCCAAGTGGCCATCTAAAAATAAGCAAATAAAAAAGACAGCTCAGACACAAAAGTCTGGTCAGAATGAAAAATATTCTACAAAACTCTGCATTAGTTCAGCACAGGACTGAGACAACTACAATGTACGGGCCAATACTGCGAACTTCATGCATGTCACTTAGCGGAGAAGTTAATATACAGCCGTTCAAATATTCCTCAATTCTTCTTAGTTGGGAAGCCATCCAGTGTTCCTCCTGAGATTCCAACATGCTGAACAAGCAGTATGGATGAAGACAGAATCTGTTAAGTGCAGGCAATTCCAGCATGAAAATTTAGACTGAAGGTTGCTTTTTTTGCTTTACCCTTTGCACTATTATTTGAGTCCAGTTCAACTACACTCGTAAGGACTCTCCCTGTTATTTGAGGGGAAGAATCTGTGCTAGCCAGGATAGCTAACCCAGCCTCTGCAGTGGATCTTCAGTTATCACTCATTCTGAACTTACAGGAAGAGAAAGAAAATCATTAACTACGCAAGTTATGCCGCTGGTGGTCTCCGCTCACAGCTGCGCTGAGGAGGAGGGCAAACGGCAAGCCCTCCTTTACGGTTACTTAGCTGCTTATTTTCCTAACTCTTCCCTGGCCGTTTACGTCAGCAGCGGAGTCTGCCGGGGGCGCTGGACGCTGAGACCGGGGTTGCCTGGGAATGGCCTTAACGCCCCGTTGACCGCTGGGGCGCGGGAGGGGCCCTGAGGGCGGAGCGGCAGCGGGGCGGCGCTGGTCCTGCCACGGCCGATGGGTTGCAGATGTGGAGCCTCCCTTCCCTGGCCCTGCCGCCGCCATTACAGGACCTAGGCCTGTTTGTTACCCTCACACCTCCCGCCATCCTGTTTACTGCTGAGCACCAGGGTTATAGCACTGCTAACATGTAGAGAGTGCGGTCAAAACCAAAGGAGGGGAGAATGCAGGACTTTCCACAACAATGAAATTTAATAAAACAAGGAAAAACAGATCAAAGGGAAAGTGAGAGAAAATATAAAGTGATAGCAAGAAAACATACTGGAATGTCTGTTTTGCTGAAAGAAATCAAAGACATGCCGAGATAGGAAAAATAAGGATATGAGGTAGAGCTGATCAGGTTACTTCCTACTTAAATGTGATGTCACACACAAATTATAGCAAATCATCTGGGCCTGTGTTGTATCCACACGAAAAGTGCTCTCTTGCTTCACCCTTAACTGATGTCCCAACACAGCCTGAACGCAAGATCAAACGTTTGCATTCACTGGCACCGACTCACCAGTATTAAGGCAAGATATTTTGCAGAGCCACTAAATTAGCCTTAAACAAATGCATTGTGCCCCCATTTTAAAACGATGTCCGCCTTTCAGCACCAGTAACTTGTTTTCCTTCTTTTACGCATGTCTGTACATACTGCAGTAAAATCATTACTTTACTTACTGGTTTCAATAGTTTTAACTCTTGATCCCGCCAATTTTCCATTGTGACCATCAACTGCTATACGACATGCCGTAGTTCCTCACAGAGGTATAAATGAATTAAAGGCACCTGGTTTTCCTGACCTTTATGTGAACTCGGGCCACGTCCTTAACAAAGGGCAGACTTTAAGTGTAGCCTCGCAAACATTTATGACCCTGGGTCTGTTTGAAGTATCCAAGACCCTGTCTGCCATTTGCTTCAGGATTAAACTGCCACAGGTCTTTCCACCAGTACAAGATTTCCCCCAATTCAGGTTTACTTCCCTTTCCTAAACCTATAAAATGATTTCATGGTAAAAAAAAAAGGGTACTACAGAAACATGGGAAATGGGGGATCAACTTACAGGAATGGGAATACAGAACACGTAGGTTGTAACCTGATTGTACATGTGAACTTGTTGAGGTTTTGCATTTTCAAACATTTATTTTTCCACATATACACTTCCTTAATATCCATTATAAAGGATTTCACTTGATATTTATAATAAGCAACTGACGTACATCCCATTCTAGTTTCAGTGTGGTTTCATTAGTCACTTACAATATCAAATAAATTCTGATCTCCAGAACACAACACACAGTGTGTTAAGAGAATCAGTGCTCTACTATCCTGACCTCTTTGAATTCATTTACCTGAAAATAATGAAAGATTCAAGTCAGTGTAAGATTGCTAAATAGGCCTAGTGGCTCACCTTTTGTTTAAAAAAATACTAAAAATTACAATTAATCGCAAAAAGGTGGCAGACAGATTTAATGATTGCTCTGCAGTGATTAAAGATGTCTGCTTAGATTAGAACAGCAAGCACATCTTTACAACGGATATTAATGTTTACAGTCCCAAATAAAAACCTTTAAAAATGGTTATTAATAATAAAAACCACCAGGATAACCTACTTGAACTTAAGGTAAGAGTGCTTGCTTGCTTTATATTTTTAGGAGCCCGTTTCATGCATCTTCCCATATAAAGATATTAAAATCCAAATTTATCTGATGACCCACTCAAACCCAGTGAAATTCATATTACACACTGGAAAGGCTGCCAGACACATCCAATTTGGCTCCTGTGGCCAGATGCAGCCAGGTCCCGGTGCTGTAGCCAGGCAGCCTAAGTGATGCTTAATTACCTGCTGGGACTCCATCCGGAGGCCCTCCTGATAAGAGCCCACACTGAACCGATTCAGAGACTCAATATCCTGACCTTGATTCTCTGATTAAATGAGCTGGCTGCTGTAAAGACGACTGCCGGTTCTGAATCCTCTGGTCCCAACGGCACGCCGCCATCCTGCAGAGATTTTCATCCCAATCTTTTCATCTCTCTTTTTCACTTTATAAAGGACCTTACGGCAGGAGCTTCACTGCTCAATCTCAAATCACTCAAATTCTAATGAATTATGAACACAGTGTAAAAGCCACTATGATAATTTCCTCATTCCAAACAGTGACTGGGTGGAGCACTGAAGGCAGGAGTGTGTTAACAGCAGGCCTTGGACAGGTGGACATACAGGTATGTCCTGGAGGTAGGAAAACACACAATGGACCCTGAGCATGAGTTACATGCAGCACCAGAGGAGCAAAGCCTGTCAGAACACCAGACAGGAGCGCCAGTCTTTGGGCTCCAAGGACACTGGGTCAAGGTAAAGAAATTCCATTACTCACTGGGGTGACATAGTTTTGTTTTACCACACGAATAGGCTTTCAACAGCATTTTGTATTTTACACAGGAGTAATGATCTAATTATAAAATAAGGTAAATTGCCCTTTAGATCATTTAAAGTTATTTAGCCCTTACATTTCATCTCTGCTCTGTCTTTCATCATGTTCCTAAAAAATAATTAAACACACCCTGCCTGCAAAAATAAATTACACGTAGCTAAATAATTACAGTTTCAGGACCCTTTACGAAATGACGTTAGAGACCATTAGAGCCAGGGAGGGTTACGGAGCTGACTTTGATGCTTCATGGAGAAAGGACTGCAGCCGGGCTGCACTTCTGGCAATCAACCAGGCCCTCATTTAGCTCATTATCTGAAATTCATCACATGAGGTCAAGAGCCACACAAAAGAGCAGACTGAGCAGGGCTCTCCACCAGCCTGCTCCTGCTGTGTGCCCCGTTGCGCTCCCCGCCGCGGCCCTGTGAACCCCGCGTGCCGATTCCAGCACAGCTGAGCTCCTGGCTGCCCGCTCCAGGCGCAGGCAGCTTGTCTGGTGTCTGGACACCGCCGCGCCCCACACGGTCACCCCCCCCGCTGCCTCCCCGGCCTGACAGACCCTCCCAAAGACTTCCTGCCCTGCTGAGGAGAGGCCGTGGCCCTCCTGACCACACTAATAGCTGAAAACCAGGCCCACATGGGCCTTCCCTGCACTATATACCCATGTCTAGGACAGCAGTCTTCAATAGAAAATTCTCAAGGATCTACTGGGGACTTTTATTTAGTTAGACCAAAATAAGTTGAAACAAACTGAGAAACACAAAAAAAAAAATCACAAGTGAAGTTGGGAGAAAATCGATGTCTAACTAAAATGACAAACTTATGGAGGCAATTAGCTTCAAAAGTGTTGTCAAGGGAGATGAAAGTAAACCTTCATTTTCAAGCAAGTGAAAATACTGCTCTCATGTTTGCACAACAATTCACAACATTACATTTTTGCCGACCTTAAACAAAGTTGAGCGGCAGACAGCAGTGCTGGCGCCCTAGCTGTGAAGTGGTGCCACGTTCCCATTTTCTGTGGCACACTGAGACAGTGGCCGTCCCAGGTCTTTCCCTTCCTCAGACATTAGAGTGTGTGCGTGGGTCTGTCTCCACAGCCCTGGCCTGTGCCGAATTACAGCTCTCCAGCTGCTCTTCCTGTCGGGCTGAGCTCTTTGGCTCCGCGTGGACAGAGGTGCTCTTTGTCTGTGTGCTTAGGCTGGTGCGGCCCTGCTCGGGGAGGCGCTGTGCCAGTGAACCGCTGCCATACAGACGGAGACAGGGCTGGTGGCTGCGTGGCGCTGTATGGCACGGTTAATGGCCGGCACAACCTGACCTTCAGTTCAGCAGGACGCTCAAAAAGGGATGGCTGTGATGATGGAAAAATCAGGCTGGAAATCCATTCTACCAGTCGACCAATTATTGTCTACACCTTGAAGATTTTTTTTTAATGTAGACCATAAACGGACAGTTTTTCCAATGGGATGTGCTGGCTTTGAAGAAATCTCGATTTCTGTCTCACTGTTCTCCCTTCTGTAAACAGCAGCTTGGACTGAGATGAGCTTTCACCCACTCATGAACACTGCTGTGAGCAGCCAAGTTCAATGTTCTTTCCATTATGCCTTTCAATCTGTGTCATTCCAATAAAGAGCAATGACCAGTTACTGCCATGAGTTTTACTCTAGATTAATAGCTTCCAAATGTCTGTCAAACAGAAATCAACTAATACTTTCATGGTCAGCAGTGCAGTCACACAGCTTCAAGGTGCAGAAAGCCAGCTTATAATCTTACATTTTTTTCATCTTCAAGTGAAGAAATGCACTTGAATTTCAAAGATACTCCAGCCAGAGGGAATGCAGGCAATGCACTTTAAACATGATCAACTGCTCTGAGTGCTGCATCCAGGAGCACATTTATAAGAAGGACACTGAATGAGACAACTGCATCCATCTTAAATAAGCTTTATGCACTCTGTAAAGGAATATTTTACACCCAGAGACCCATAAAATTGAATAAATGCTCCAGCCTCCAGAGGCGAGACAGAGCCCCATTCTTTCAGACTGAATAGAGAGCAGCAATGCCCCCTGCTGCCCAGTATAAGAATTACAGGACCAAAGTTCCACGGTTATAAGCATAGCACCAATATGTTTGAAATCTCTTCTAATAATAGTAACCTCACTGATATAACATGTCTGGCTCTCAAAATTACAAATAAAAGTTGAGGCTTGTGCAATAGGTATTCAGTGAACAATCCACAAATTCAAACCCCAGCTACCTACCATTTCCATCAACTGGTTCTCACAGGAAAAGTTTTTGATGAATTCATTGGATTCTTTTGATATTTCACTGCTAAAAAGGTTATGGTATGCCATTACCATGAATCATAAACAAATCCAATGTTAACATTCATGTGGGAGAGCCTTTTTTGAGGCTTCAGACTTGCCAGTAGGAACATTTGAGAAGAGCACAAACACTGAAACACAGTTACATATACAAACCTCCAGCAATTTGTTGGTAAAAGCATACAGTAGGTTTCAGACCTATTATTAAACACTACTCTTTGTTTCACATACAAACTATGGCATTTTCTGGATCTTCTTTCTGGCCTCCAGCTAGCTGTGAAAGAGATTGTTTTGCGCATAAATGGTTCAGCTTCTACACCAGCCCCTCAGTCCTCAGCCTCCACACAAAACGTTCATTTTAAAAGCATCAGCTTATTTTTCTGACAGTTTAACGTAATTAAATAAATATGCCTAACGCCAACTTTCCAAGCTTGTCTCTTGAAAGCAGCTAGAGTGGGCCGAAGCCTGGCCTCCACGAAAACTATCTTCTGCTGACAGCTGACACATTGTTTTCATTGGGCTCCCGCCCTCTGGGCCTTTAAAAGAGGCTGTTGTCCAGCTCCTCCTGAGATGTGCCAAGTTCTGCAGCCAAACACACAGGACCTATGCACATTGCCATAACCTGCTCTGAAAGAGACCCATCTGGAAGAGCAGCTCGGGTTTCGTTTGCAGGAAGTCTCGAGGAGGAATATCTAAAACATATTACATGTGTATTTATCATTTGTTTAAGGATTTGGAGTTAACAGCTTGTAAGAAGTTGGTTCTATGTGCTTTTAACCTTTTTCACATATTGCAGTAAATAAGCTACCAAATTTTTTATATTGGGTCATAATTTCTGTGCTTATCAGGATGCAAAAAACTATATTAAGGTGCGTATACCCATGAATGTAGAGTGATACTTGGTCTGTGCTGATTATACAGCAGGGTTTTTGACTTCAGGAGCTTTCAGCAGAGGCCAGGTGATTCACAGCCATGGATGTGTCATCATAAATGGATAGAGTACTTTTTCTGTTGTGCACCATTTACATAGACTGAACAGGACTGAAGAGCCCTCACAAGATGGACCGAGATACACCCTGAGACCCATGTTTCACACTCTTCTCATACACACTCCACCACAGAAAGGCCCAAGCAGCCTTACCTGAACTCCATCTGCCGACCTCCGTGAGGGTCTTCTCTGGGGCCCCTGTAATAATGGTAGCCATCGTCCTGTAACATAAGAAAACTGTTACAAGCTGCACAAAGATGCTGTTACAAGACCAAAACTCAGACACACCCCAAGTCTCAATACTTCCACATATTTCAAGATAATCACTTTGGTAATACTTCAAGAAGTGATGTCCACTGTAATGTTTCTTTTACTTGCTTCACCTTTTCATTACTTATTATAATGCATTACTAACACCGACCTCTTATGTGGCTGCTCTGTCATTTGTTACTACCCATTAAACATTACAACCATTATTAATATTCATTCATGGTTATCAACAAATAATTACACTAAAAGAATGAGAAAAGTAACAGGAACACCCGGATGAAAATGATGAAAATAACCTCTAAAAACAAGAATAACTGCACTGTGCAGAAAATAAGAAAAGACATCTTAAATTAGCCAAGAGCTTTTAAAATCTCAAGCTGAAAAGCACCTGTGCCCCACTCCCTGCCCTCACAATGATATGTCCAAAAACATGTCCTCTGAATCATCTGAACACGTGACCCCATGATATGTGTTGCCTGACCAAAGGATAAGTCATTCGTTTCTAAGCAATGAAGAAAAAGCATTTGGCACCACACATATCCTCCTCCCTGCTTATTTTCCCTCAGTCCCTCAGTCACTTAGTCTACAGGCACTTCATACAGTTTATGTTGATGTTATGTCAAATACACCGTGCAGTCATGTTGTCAGCTGTCTGAACTGCAGAACACTAATCCAAACCAAGCTCTGGAAAAAACATGCTTTAATTTTATTGGAGAGCATTACAATATTATCGTACTGTCACCAAATCTGGTGACATGGTAAACTCAAACACATTCATTCATTTTACACTAAAAAAGCATCTCATTTTTAAAGCGGGGAGCTCACTTGACAAAGCAAATAAATTACATTCTTGATCAAATAGACAGGGCAAAATTTTCAACGCTCCAAAAGTTGTACAGGTAAAAAAATTTCTCCAAGTACTGTAGAAACTATAAAAATGACTTAAACCAAAACGCTTCATCCAAGACGTACACCCTCTTGTGTAAGTCATAAAGAATAAGCTACATTGAAAACATGGGTCAAATAGGATGCTTTTGAATCAGCCACCTTCCACATATGACCACCAGGTGGCATCAAAACTGAATTAATTATCTTGTAGCTTCTACATTCTACAAGAGGCTGACTTCAGGCAGACAGCCATTACAGTCACAGTGCATAGCCACACCAACAAGAATATACATGTTTGTTAGTGGTTACCTGACTCCTTAGGATTGGGAAAGGGTTGTGTCAGGGTTGGCCAGGTTGGAAAACAATTTCATGGAAAAGAATTCAGATTTCAGCCACACAAAAGCCTTTGTGACACCTCTGTGTGGTGTTGTGAAAGCACTGAACATACACAAAAGCTTAGTTTGCAGTGTTTCAAGCAAGACTTCTAAGAGTACTAATTGATGACATCACAGTACAATGTCTTTGGCACTGATCCTTAAAAGCAAATATGAAGAGGCATTTCCTTGTTCATGTATTTTAGTTGTGCCTAATTTCCCAATGTAGTCATGCATAATCCTTATATTAACTCCATTTGTTGGTGGACTACCATTCACTGCACAGAAATAACTTCACACTACCTCTAATGGCTAAAAGCAGAAACCATTCCCCTCAGCAATGGTCACTACATAAGCATGATCACAATCAGTGAAACGTACATAGAAATGATCAGCAGAACAGAATGGGAAGATCTAGTGTGGGAATTACATGCTTTTCTATAAGTATGATGAAATTTACGTCATGCATGCCAACGTCCACATTAAGAGTTCACCAGATTGGTTATCTCCAGTCTCAGTTACCTCAAGAACCTGCTACCTGAAACTTAGCTTGATATTACATTTTTTTTCCTAAGATGCCTACAAGATCTGCCTCTTGTAATGGTGAACACCGTCCATTGAATTGTTCAATTAATGTCCAGTGCCTCTGCATGTAAGAAGGAGAAGGGTTTTAAACTTTATGTTTCAAGCTACATTCATAACAAAAAGGTGTTTCAAATTCAATGATAATTTGGCTAGCTAACTATCAGGTTAGCTAGTAACAGATGTTTGCCTTACCATTTAGTTTTACAGTTAGCACTTAAAGATCATGACGCTGTTGTTGCTTTTGTTCTTAACTATTTTTGTCAATTATATCACTAATATTAGCTAGCAGTGTATTCCATTTTATCCAGTATCATAATGTTAATGTCATCTATCTCAGTTTCCAAAAAGGATCAAGAGACAGGAGAGATAACAATTAACGCAGAATGCTTCAAGTCTATGAGGAAGAAGCCAAAAGCCACACAGATTGAGTGTAAGAGAAGAAGCAATAAGAAGGCTAGGAAAAGGCTAAGATTTGTTTTTAAATTCAGGTTTCTGAGAATTCTTCATGGCTAGCTTCCAATATAATGTTGCTAAGGTAGGTGTCAGTTGGCTCACAATAATGCTAGTCAGCTGTAACTGCAGACATTTTCTGTGTTGTCCCTCTTACTACTTACATGAAATAAGTTGGATGAGAAAGTCTTTAAAATAGTACTTTGACCTGATATTTAGTCTTGACATTTTTAGCCTTGAGATTTGTCTTCCATCAAGCAGGTAATATAAAAGGTATGTGCCACCTCTCTTCACATGGTTAAATATATTATTGATCAAGTACACTGGGATTGTTTTCAGACCTTTAGCTGTCCGATCTCATTGCGGAGCTCTTTCTTTTCAGCAAGAGGTCGATGACTGAGTTGGGGGCTTTGTCAGTCGCCATTGCCCCATTTCTGATGTCGGTTCTGTCAAGTCCTCCTCCTTGAAATGCCAACTACAAATCCCTGTGTGGTTCGCAATGTTTAAATTTTCCTGTCTGAAACTACCTTTTGCATCCTTATCAAAGGGAAATGTGTAGAAACTAAGGGCAGTATTATATAATGCAGATGCCTGACCCATCAGTACACAGCAATGCTCAGCAGTGACACCCTTACATCTTTGATATTTTACTGTTTTTAGGTGAAGACATGATTAACATACAGATAAACATGTAATAAAGTATAAGAATTTAAGCACATTGGCTAATTATAAATTACTTGCCAAACTTTCCTGTCAGCTGTTGCTAAGGTAAATTTTGGAGACCACAAATAACACATGTAAACACATCTGGCTAATATTCTAGTGGAAATACCTAGGCGCTATGGAGTGCCTAAGGTCAGTTCAAGGACAGGCACTGAGACCAAATTCATCTGAAAAGTGAGACTGTTGCTTATAAGCGTGAAATCATCCATGAAATGTTAGTCAGTTTTAACATTCCAGCGACTTGCAGTAACTGTCGAAAGGCTTTTATTGTGTCTGCCCGTGAGACATGACAACTCTGAATGAGCCATTTGAGTCGCGAATCCGCCAAAAAGCACAAGCAATGATGCTGCACAAACCCAGTTATGCTCCACTGAGGCACACAAAAGTGAAGAGTGATTTGAAAAGTTTCCCTCGCCCAGATGGTCTCCAATTCATACTCACGTTGATACTCATACACAATGTCCCAACATAATTCCTTCCCTACTAAGTTCAATACATGTATCCCATCCCAACAACATTCAAGCTTTTATATCCCTTTGCTGTAGTATCCACCTCATGACAGCCGTTATTTCATTATCACTGGCAAATACTCTTCAACATAAATAAGAATTCAGTTTATAGAGGAGATCTAATCCAAAAATAAAAGTTTGCCCAGAAAATAAGGTAGAATTGAAAATTGAGTTCGTTTCCCCCCTTTTTTCAGGTTAGCCCTTGCATTGATTACTTTTATGCTGTATTTTGTGATAACAATCACCAAAAAGTTAACTTAAGAGCATGTAATCAGGTACAATTCTTAGTGAGACATGGTTATTAATATGCTGTAATCCATACTACTACAGAAAGCTTTCAACCAATGCTCAAAATGTAAACTCTAGTATGTCGGAACTTCAACGTAGCCTTTGATCATCAGCTCTTTAGAGTGAAATCATTCATAATACACATCAAAGTTTTGTTTTTGTTTTTTTTTTTTTTTAATTTTCATGTTCACATTTTAACCCATTCGTCACTGTCAACGTGCAGCTTAACAGGTTTTGCTGGCATGTTTGCGCATGCTCCGTGGAAACTGCGAGCACTCACAGCTTACTCACCCGTCGAGAAGGTGGGCCGTTTCGCCGCATATTCCCAAAGTGCATGCTGTCAGCATGGTAGCTCCTGTGATCCTCCCCATGGTAACTCCGCGGGCCTCCCTCTCCGTAATAGCGCGGGCTGTCGTATTCAAAGTCGCGATACTCCTCGTCTGGCCTTCCAAAATCACCCCGCCTGTCAACTACATTTACCATTCTTGTATATGGCACCTGAAATTGAAACATTGAACAAATTGTGTGTAGAACTTCTAATATTATTAAAACACACGCAGATTCTCTCTCTCCCTCTCTTTCTATTATTTATTTATATTTATATGTAGAGAGCAACAGAAGGAGAGAGAGAAACCACACAATGAAAAACTGATAATGCAAATATTAAACTGTGTAACAGGAAATGCATATGATGTGTATGAGTGAGTGAGTTAATTCAGTGTATCATCTTTGAACTAGTTCAGGAATAATATATGCTATTAATAAATGAAACTTACATTGAGGGACAAGACAGAGTACCACACCTCTGAGAAACTGTTCAGTGTCTCATCATTCTACCCACATTTAGTTAGCTTTACCAATTCAAATCAGTAATTCTGGATAAGTGCAATCTCCAGAGTGGAACAAAATAAAAACACAAGCGAGGTGATACATTTCACAGGAGCAACCTTAAATAAACATCTTTATCTGCACTGTTCACATTCCTTAAACACTTGAAACAGGTTTTGTAGGTTTGACACTCACCGCTCTGTCCCCATGAAAATGTTCATCATACACTTCACGGATACTCCTGTCTCTCCTGTACGCCACTACAAACACACAAGAGAATATGAAAAGGATGAATAGGCACAGAGTGCACAGCATATTTTCTGGGTGCGGCTGCCATTTTAAATTAACCTCCTGAGCATGCCGCATGTCTGATAGCACCCCGTCCCTTACACATGACATTCAGTGGTGGTCTACTGCAGCAGACTGCCGATCAGTTTAGAGTTCAAGGCCAATTACAGATATCAGGTTGCTGTCTTTCTGTGATTGTAGCAAAGCAGAGACACCGTACTATGCAATTATGTTCTGATTAGGCATCAGGAGACATCCACCTGGGATGAAATTGGGGGTTTTATCTGGCCCACAATGCAGGTTTGATGCTAATGATGCCTTTGGGATGCTGAGTAAATTGGTATTTAATTCCCCGCGGGACCTTGGAGGTGTGTGTGTTCCACAAATGAATTCAACCACACAGCTCAAAAAAAAATGGTGTGGTGGAATGCTCGTGTGTGAACACACACAACCTCATTATTAAGAGTCTTAGGTTCATGGTTAACTCAACACCTGTAAGCACAGCATCCCTGGGCAGGAAGGTACTTCATCTCCACTAATACCCATTCTCCTTTTTATGAGTTTAGCTTGTTATATGTTAAATATTTACCCCTTATAAATATTTAATTTGAAACTTCGTTAACGCTTGTATGTTTACATTTCCATTTGAAATAAATGCCCGATGATTCCAACCATTCTATCAGTAAGATCCATTACATTTGCTCTGAAGCGGTTCTGCTGCGCGATTATTTCCATGCTGGGTAGACTGTTTACAACAAAACGTCGGACGCTGTGATCAATCAGTAAAGAGCACTGTCCTAAGTAAATTCTGTCAACAAAGAAAAACGACGGTCATGAGAGAAAATACTGAACGTGTCCAGCAGAACTCCAGGGTAGTGAAATTAATACTTACTTCTGGAGTATGTCCGCGCGTTACTCTTCTGTCAGGTGGTGCTATCTAGATATATTAAACCTGTAAAAAGAAAGTGACTTGTAAGTAGGTGTAAATTACGTCCATTGAAAAATACAGACATCTATTCGTTTCTCTTAAAATGTGAAACGCCGACATGATAATACAGCTCACGTTCGACATGTGGACATTGAAATTGTTCGACATTCTATTCCGTGACACACTGCTAGCAACACACGAAATAGTCTATTTCCATAAAACTTTTTTTATATATACGTGTCGCACAAGTAGTTAATTGCCAATGTAGCTTTCGGTCAGCTAAACAAAACACATTCAACCATCTGGGCCTACAACAACAAATGCGTGAAAATAGCCCAGATTGCCAACAGCTTGTTAGCTCGCTAAAACTAAAAACATACCGGAGCCGCTAATTGTCATATACTCTCCGCTTTCCAGTCAGTGGCATTAATATTGTTTAAGTATAGCTGTTTAGTTGATAAAACAAGCCTCTAATGCGGGTAAATACTTCTTTTAAGAGGCTATAATTGTGCCGCTAACTAGCCAACGTGAAAGTTTACCCCCCACCATACCCACGACTATTACGTTCGTCATTTCCGAAATACACCGAATTCATTGGTGGGTGATAACGTCAATCATTTCGCAATTGCGTCATATTTTAGCGACGAAAACGTTCGTCAACAAAAACGGTTTAATGCGAGAGTGAAAGGTGTTATGGAAGTGTGCACGACTTCTGAATCATCCTCTTAGTGGTGTGACAGGCGAAACGTGTAAGAATTTACTTTTTTTTTTAACATCGTTAACGAGATAGCCGGTAGATGTGCATGCAAAACGCCACCGGAGATATAGCTGGTGCAGCCAATTAACTATGGCTAGTATATTAAGACCTTTCAGTGTGTTTCCTGTCCATGTTTCCAGCAACATGGAGACTTTGGGAATTTGAAAAGTGGCACATGACTAAATCATTTATCATGATTAGCTGCAACCAACGGTGCATTTAATGAACACTTTCACTTTCAGCATCATTACCTAGACTTGCTAGTTAATACGAAATGTGTATGGCGATCTGCGTGTTTGCTAGCTATATACTGCACCAAGGCAGCTGGCTACCTGAATACCTTTCTCTGGGTGTAAATGTGTCTAAATTGTAATCTTCGCAAGGAAGCTTTTAGCTCATTGTGTTTTTCATTTACAGAGCAGTGCTGCCAGGCGAGCCAAGATGAGCGGTGGGTTGGCACCAAGTAAAAGTACTGTCTACGTATCCAATTTACCCTTCTCTTTGACCAATAGTGATCTTCATAAGGTAACTATTACTTCCTGTATCAGGTACATATAGCGAATTATTTTATCAGGTTAACAGTAAACGGACTAGACAATTAAAGTGTACCCGAGATTATACATCATACTTTGTTTATAGCTTGCTAGGTGGTTGTCACAATGGTTTTGCTCGCCACTTGCCATTAGATACCAGTTGTTTCCTGATACTAGAAATCCTCATAAATGTCCTCTTTTACTATTCAGCTCACCTGTTTTTTATTCCTCACTTTGCATTTTCTTACTTTTCTTTCAGTTATTTTCCAAGTATGGGAAAGTTGTGAAGTAAGTGGCTAGTTTCTTTTTGCAGTAACACAATATTGTGGCATTGCAGCATGCACCTCCCCTTACAGCTACACGAATCTCACCCCTCCACCCCGCCCACCGATTCATTGTCCACTTGCATGGATAGATAGCTAGATGGCCATAATGTAAAATGTTTTTTTTTTTTTTTATCAGAGCTTCACCCTATCATCTTCCACAAGCCATTCTATTTTGAAAAAAAAAACATGCAGATGAGCAGTCTCTAACTGTTCTTAGCATTCCTTGGGTAATTGTCCACTGATAATATGTATGGCCTATGCAAGAAGCTTGTTACTTCTTACAATTCTGATTGTCAGTGAATATCATTGCCTGTCAGTTTTCCCTTTTATATAATGTACTTCTAATGCATTCAAAACAGGTGTGTGATGTTGACCTCTTGTTGTGGCTTTGTTGCAAAGATGCAGTATATATTGTTCTTCCTTTTGAGGGTGACAATTGTGAAAGACAAGGAGACACGGAAAAGCAAAGGCGTGGCATTTGTACTCTTCTTGGATAAGGACTCCGCACACAATTGTGCTAGATCACTGAACCGCAAACAAGTAAGTGATTTCTTTCCTATACATTTTTTTTCTTATATTCTTTCTGTACCTTGCTTTGTCCAGTTATAACTGACATTTCTAGTGCACCCTTCTTTTTCATTGTGCAGTTGTTTGGCAGAACTGTGAAGGCCAGCATCGCTATTGACAACGGTAGAGCAGCTGAGTTTATCAGGAGGCGTAACTACACGGACAAGACTAGGTGTTATGAATGTGGTGTATGTTATCATTTTTCCTGTCATGAAATACTCGTGTTCTTAATCATTTCCACCAGATCCTTTCGATTGTATTACTTGTTTACTTTTGCACCAGTTTGTCTGTGTATTTACGTAATCTTCTTTGGTGGTATGCAGGACTTTGGTCACTTGAGTTACGCCTGTCCTAAAAATATGCTGGGAGACAGAGAACCCCCAAAGAAGAAGGAAAAGAAAAAGAAGAAAAAAGTAGCAGAACCTGAAGTGATGTGAGTCCATTTTTTCATTTGTTTCATTTCAAGTGTTTTTTGTTTGTTTTGTAATGCCCTGTGTAGTTAAATGACATTGATATTTTTAAAATTTTGTATACATTTTGTTTCATGGGCAATGTTGGATTTTTGGAAGGTGCCTTTTTCATTGCCTGTTTTATTTTCAATCCCAGATATCACCAACAGGTGCTACATGTTTGTTCATATTGATTTGTTATGTGTCTTTATATTTCACATCATTTTTAGGGAAGAGGAGGAAAGTGAAGATGAAGGCGAAGACCCTGCTCTTGACAGTCTTAGTCAAGCAATTGCTTTCCAGGTTAGAAGACAGATGATACTATTCATAAAGTGTTTCTCAGTGCTACAGTTTGATTGTAAATTAATACATGCTACATTAGAACTGAGGTATTTGCTCCCTCTGTCCTGAGATTAAAAGATGCTGTATCTGTTCTGTCATTCACAGCAAGCACGAATCGAAGAAGAGGAGTGTAGACGCAAGCAGGTGGCAGAGGAAGCAAGTCAAGCTTCAACATCAGAGGACTCGAGGAAACCACGGATTAAAAAGAGTGCTTATTTCAGTGATGAGGAAGAGCTAAGTGACTGAGAGATGCACATTTGTGTGGGGAATAGGTTTTGCAATACACCTATGGTTTTAAAGTCTGGTAACATCCATGCATGTTACATGTATGTTTCCTCTGATAAAAAGGCATCTAGACATATTCAATTAATTTAAGATTTACAAAAGGGTCTTTTTAAATCCAGAGGGTTATCAAGTCACTGCAGCTTATGGATGAATGTGTTACTTCACTAAAGTGAGTATTTTTGAATCAATTTTGAGTCAGTTTTAACAGATGTATTTTATCATATTCATTGTTATGAGTAATAATGGTGGGCACATTGGTGTGGCTGCCCCCTCTCCCCAAAGACAACTGTAAAACTGAGGCAGAAAATGTGTGTTTGGTTCAATTTATTTGTTTACTTATTATTTACTTCATATTTACTTCTTGATTTATTTTGTTCTTTCCATATGTGCTTTGTAAATAGACTCTCAAAATGTGATTGTCATAGATTCTGGGTACTTTAAGATGAATTTTGTTTATATACTTACAATAAAGTATTTAAATATGTCTTTCCCATCTCATTACATGGACATGTTTTAACTGAACACACACTGTGAAACTATTTGTTGTATGACCTTTTCTATGTCACTCAAAGATTTCATCAAATAATATTGCCTATATTCCTGTGCATGCTTGTGGGAGTGCTGGCTGATGCTCCACACAAGTAACCACAAAATGAGATTTTTTTTTTTCCAAAACTCAAACCAAACAACAGAGCCAGTCTGTGCAAAGCCACTACCAAACCAGATTCTGAAAAAGTGAGTCTAGCTCTAGCTCTACAGCAGTAGTGAATGGGTTTGTTGCCTAATGACTACATGACACACATTCACACACACACAAACAGTTATGCTGCAATGCAAGTTGATGCAATGCAAGTCTGTTACTGGTAAATTTGTGAATTAGTGATTCTGACAGTGGATACATCATCAACATAAAGCATTTAACATAATTTAAAACACATTACTGAAAAACCTTTCTAATGTCAGTTTTTGGGGACAGGTGAAGGCACCTCTTCACAATGCTTCTTTATGTATCAGTTTTAAGATATATGATTTGATTGTCCATGTGTATGGGAATGATGAAGCAGATCTCTGACAGTAATAGGGATTTATAGGTCTTATAGCAGTTTAAAATAACATGTATTAGTACTGATACACAATCTATTAAATGCACTTGTACCTTCACTTGTAGGCCTAAATTTAAGGGAATACAGCAACCATATGACTATACATGGTGAGATAACTATGAGAGATAAAAAACTTTTAACTGTGACATTTTGGTTATATATTTCTAAGAGAATTACACCCATAACAGAAAGCAATGTCTGAAGAGTTCACATATTGATTTAATTGGCCATAACCTGTGAGCCACTTTGTTCAATGTTGCAACTGATCACTTGAACATTTTGCACACACTATCATCTTTGAATTGCATTGTGAACATCCTAGGTCCTCCTCTATTATTTTTGGGCAGCTGCTGAGCAGAGATGAGTGCTTAATGTGGTGCTACTCTGCTAGATCCAGCATGCCCGTATTACCTGTTTTCTATCAGAGAAAAAGCTCAAGGTGATGGAGTACCCCAACAGAGAGCCAGATGCAAGGCTTGAGCAAGTCTGGCAGGCAATGATTTAAGAGTAAAGCCAGACTTACAGCTTGGTTGAAGGCCTTCAAAGAGCTCACTTCTAAGAAATGAGTTTGGATGGATGTGGATTTGAGCCAGAGCGCTCACTCTGGCACTTGAAAACATACATGAAACAGGGTGCTCGGCAGGCGTCCTTCAAATCGTATTCGTTGCACGCATGCATACTTATAGACTGAGTAATGCATTAGCCATTTGGCTACACGAGGCAAAGACAAGTTAACTTTGATACCCAACAGCACTAGATCAATGAGAAAACGAAAACATTTACCCAGAATTTCATTACTCTGTGTGACAGGTTTTATGACTGAAATAAGTATAGACCATTGCTGACGGAACAATGTTCTAGGTATATTTTAAACAGGTGAAATCCTGCCAGAATCAATGTAGCTACAAACGAAAGTAAACCAAGGTGTTCCAATACTGTGCTCCCTTCTATTGAATGAAAGTCAACAGAGCAGGGAAGCTAAACCATGCAGACCGAATCAACGTCGCTATTGCAAAAGTCAAAAAGCAAATCCGTCTGTAGAAATAATCTACCACGGACATCAACCAGAATTTAATATTCCTTGCATAGATCTGTCAGTTTGTTTTAACAAATTGTGTCTGTCTGTCGATCCTTCAAGTCCTTGTTTTAAAACGGCATTCCCCAACCGTTGCTTGCTGTCTCAAGTTGATCAGACAGGCAAGAGGGCAGCTCAGTTTGTACAAGGGGAACGGCCAATAAGGCTGAACCTCGATAAACCCATTCACGCCGTGGTAAGACATCGAGTCTGGCGCGCGATTAGGTGAGGAGTAACAGTTAATATCAAGAAATGCGAAGAAATGACGTGGAAATCATTTGATGCAATTTGTCCATTTTACGCAAAGCTGCCACCACCAGCGGACTGTTTTTCTTTCTGAAAATTGGTCTTCAGATTGATTGGATAGACTGCACCATGTGACCAACCTCCGACTGGAGTTTCCACGACAGCTGGAAGCTGTGCGATCCGGGTGCTACGGTCATTTTTAAAAAATAAAATTCTCTGCATAATTCAGTGTAAACAAAGAGAGTTTCAGCACCATGGGAGACAAGAAGAGTCCGACAAGGTAAAGCACATTTTCCATTCGTAGCGTAAAAGCCAGGGATGTAGAGAAGATGCGGGGAGGTTTTGAAACATTCAGCGAGCGCAGTATGTGTGAATAAGGCAGTCTCCACAGTGTAGCAACCATGGCGGACTGGCTGTTCTATTACAGTGTCAAATCATATACCTCGTAAAACGGACCGCTTTCGGTTCGCAGGGGGGTTTCATCAGATGTTTACAAACAAGTGCGCACGCCTGCATACAGAACACCTGTAATCGCGAGTGTAAAGCTGTGCTTTCTGCCTTGTTGTTTTGTTTGAAGGCCGAAGCGGCAACCCAAGCCCTCTTCTGACGAAGGATACTGGGACTGTAGCGTTTGTACATTTAAGAACAGCGCCGAGGCATTCAAGTGCATGATGTGTGATGTCAGGAAGGGAACATCAACACGGTAAGTGGATTTAGTGATCCTCGATAATGTTACTGCCATTTTAATGCTTGCTCGTGTAACTGGATGTGTTCAACTAGTACCAGTGCCGCAGTTAGGATCTGGTGTTTTCAAACAGAGGGATAAAAATACATGGAATCAAAGCTCAAATCATTTTCACTGATATCATTTGTTAAGATGTTTAGCGTAGACGCTTTATCAGCTGTCAGTGAAGCAAGCTTGTAGAAAACGTAAAATGTTTCTTGTGCAAATGTTACATCCAGCTATCTTGATTTTTTTTTTTTATTATTTTTTTTACCAAACTAGTAGTTGTTCGAAATGGAAAGCGACCCGCGCAGATAGGGAAATATTCCTAAAACTTAATTTTCTTTAGAATCGACCTCCGGGTAGCCCATTTGTGCTGGTTCGTTAGGTAACGTTAGTCAGTTTTGTATTCGTTTGCATTGCAAGCTAGCCAACTTAACAAGTTTTCTTTTCAGAGACTTCAAAAACGCTCAAGCTTTGGTCAAATTAAGCGTCCCGGGAAACCGCTATAACTCGTTTTTGTTTTTATATCAAATTCTTTTTGTGAATGGAACACTTCCTTGGTCAAAAAAGAGTTCCTTAACATTATTTACATCTGTACGCAGTGGATGCAAAGTGTCTGAATGAGATTGCTGTTATGTCAGTTTGAGTAGGGACCTGGCTACGGTTCACTACACGCACGTCTCAAAGCCTTCATGGTGATGAGTCTCGAGAAATTCTTCACACTGAGGGCTACACCCAAGTTAAATAATCATTGAGAAACTGCTGCGCTTCACCTTTGTTTGTTAATGGGGGATTCACAACTCAATGTTAAAGGTTTGAAGTAGTTCAGGTTTTTCTGGCCCGATGTAGGCCTGTCTTTTAATGAATTTGAACCATTTCACGTTTCTTGATATATTGCCGTTAATAGTGCATTAATATAGTTTGACCTGAACAGGCCTGTCAAATTTTCTGCTTGTCACACCAGAAACCAACAACGGCATTAAAAAACCTTGAGGCTGTCATATATAATGCTATGCTTCCCTTTGCATTGAAGGGCATGACCATCCCATGTTACAGTGGTCTGCCTCAAACACTCTTAAGATCTAAGTACAGTAGATCGGCTCGCATTTGTCTTCAAGCAGTGACAAGGCTGTGAGAGCTGATGACCTCTGGGGAGGGGTGAGGAGACGTTCAGTTACTGCAGCTCCCCGGCCATCAATCATGCTGGAGTTTTTGTGGCTCCGTGAGAGCCAGTGGTAAAGCCAGCTGGCAACACTGAGCTGTGCTTCTATTTGTCCTGATGTTAACGCTTTTGAGTAAAAAAAAAAAAAAAAAAAAAAGCTGCTAAAAGAAACGTGTCGGTCTATAAACGTCCTTGCAAACGGAGTTTCTCTGACCCGTCTTTTCATCCAGACTAGACGGGGGCTGTCAGTTCAATGTCTTAGTTGTGACTTACACTTTGTAATTAAGCAGTTTTTTTTTTTCTGAAGCATGGCAATGCTCAGTACGCAGACAGTGAAATTATCTGCATTGCCTCAAAGAAGCGCCGTTGGGGGGGTCAGCCCCCTGAAGCTGACAGAGCTGCTTAAAAGTAGAGGCGTCCGCAGCAACTGTCAGGCACGATATGCTCCCGGCTCATTAGCATGCAAAAGGCTTAATCAGTGTGCAATCATCAGACACAGTGTGGTTTCATCGGGACGTTTTATCAGCAGTGGGGTTGCATCACTGAGATGAGAGCGCGGTAATGTCTCCTCCAGCAGGGATCCAGTCAGTGCCTGAGCAGCTGGAGGACCGTCTGCGTGTATTGTGATGAAGGTGACACGGTCACAGCCCAGATCAAGCTGTGGACGTGGGTGCAGGCTGAACTTGGCAACGGGCTGCCTCGGTCAGTGCTTCTGTAGAGGACGTGCTTTATGAACCAAAGGTGGTATCAGTATGAAGGCGTTCATGGATTGGCTAAAAATCCACGTTTGAAATGCAAAATATTGCATGAAACATATCTTATTTTGCCTGTGATAATGGCTAATTTACTTTAATTTACCGAAAGCTCTCAATTTCCTCATTTCATCAATTTTGTTTTGCTTGCAGCAGATTTAATCAAGTAGGCCTAACCTGAAGGTAGGCTAATGAATGCTGATTCTCTGTATGTTTGGAAAAGGTTGCGTGCGGGGGCTGAGAATGAAGATTAGTGCTTTATCAAGCACAGCATTTGCATAGCTCTGATTTAAAGAGATGAGGAAAACACCTAACTGAAAGCACATTAATGAGAATGTGCTTGGAGATTATTCACAGTGGATCTCTGTTTTGACAGAGTTGTGAAATTAACATGAGGTCAGAAACACGGTGCAGTGACCTCAGGTCAAATGTAGGCTAATGATGTTTGATTCCAAAAGAGCTGCTCAATGTTCCAATCATACAAGTGAAGAAGGAAATGAGAGGTCTCATTTAGAACCGAATACTAATGTATTCCTGAGGTGATTCTGAATAAATGTAACCTTCTTTCATTAAGGTGAGACATATAAATATCATCCTGGCAGGTGCCAGCCTTTCACGCACATTTAACATCTTCTTAGCCTTTCAAGGTAGAACAGTTTGCAGTTGAAAACAGAGACATTGTCTATGAATGTACAGTCCCTAAATAAATCAATACCCAATATGGTGAAACTGTAGTCCTGTCCCACACATTGTCATTTAGGCTCTTTGTCTTATTCATCTGGACCATTTCTGTTTGTTTGCACATTTAGCTACATGAAGCAATGACTAAAGTTTGGTTTGTGGCATGGAATATGTTTTAGGGGTATGTTTTCATGATAGACTTTGCCTGTCTTGCATCAAGAACTGGCTTGTTTTTTTCTGTGTTGATACATACTGGTAGAATGGCATGGTAGGTTTGTCTCACTGAGCTGCCACTTGTACAGCTTGCCTGAATTCACTGTGCCACTCCAGATGGAATTTCCACCTGTTTGAGAAAAGGCTGTTTCCGCCCAGGGCGGTCCTCAGTCACGTTTTTCACTTTGCAGTGCAAATGAGCATGTACGCTGGAGTGAACTTCACCTGGGGCCACTGGTGGATCTTGGAATGAGAAACTGCTGATCTATAACACTGCATCAGCTACACAAAATCAACTGTCAACTCATTTTGGAGTATAGAGTGGTGCTAATTTGACACTTGGAGTGTTAGCGGGAATTAGTGGGATTCTAATACCCTTGAATCCATTAATTTCTGTTGTTCAGTGCAGTCATTACTAATGTGCTGTTGGTATAGTGTTAGGATTTTCACCATGCTTTCTTTGTATTGAGCTAGTTTATGTGCAAAAGCAAAGTAGTTGAATAAAGTCTTCAGTTGCAAACACATATCACTGGCTTATTCCAATAAACTACTGTACATTTTTCCAAAATGGACAGTGACCAGATTGGTTCAGTGGTATCAAATCAGTTCGTATCTACACAATAAATCATTTCACAAATTCCTGCATGTCTCTTCAGGGGAAGATGTTAGAATCAGCAGTAAATGCATTTATAAAATATGTCACTCATCTACAAAAATGGAACCAGAATTACCAGATGATGTTATATATTCACTTGGAATAAGGCCAGATATTCCAATATATGAATGTTTGCCATAAGATCACTAATCCAGTACTTAGATCAGCATTCAATTGCATGGTGATTAATAAAAAATGAAGAAAACAGCTTTTGTTGTCTCATTCATTTCATTAGACAAAGCTTAAGAAACTTAAAATAAGATTCTGTTGACACCTTTTTTCTGCTGGGTAGTGAATGCAGATCTCTTGCAGTGAATCATTATTTAAATAGAAAGAACTGACAAATTTTACAGCACTTATGGGAAAAACTTGTTTAGATCATTTGAATATTTGAGCTTGGCAGCCATAAAAGATTAAAATAATAAATATTTGAAATGCACATCTCTAATATCCAGTACATAATGCCATATAATGTAAGGTAAATTTGCCATTGAGCCATTGTCTTGTAATCATATCTGTCCAATTGTAATCACTATACTATACTCATTATGTTTTTTTTTTTCCCCATGATCAGCAGCAGCCGTTTCTGCCCCAGCTGAGACCTCCTGATTTAATGAGTTTTTGCTTTTAATACATGGACGCATTTTTAATTTCATCTCTGTACCGAGCTTACTGCAGTGAAACTAATGTTATGTAAATTTCAGAGCAAGTCACAAACATATCTCCCTCAAATTATTGCACAGGGTTATTTAAACATCTTTTTAAAACATGTGCGGTACCAACTGCTCAAGCATGTCTTTTTCCCCCTTTTTCATCTTGTTATTGAATGTCAAAAGTGGTATTCCCTGAATATGGAAGAAGATCTGTTGAAGAAATGAGTTGTTGATTTGTGTAAATAGGAGAAGGGTTATAGCTTTTCGAAATTATGCTGCTTATGTGCAAGTCTCATAGGACCAGGGGGTGAAATCTTTGGAACTGCTGTAAACCATAGGAGGCAAAGAGCCATCTGTTTAACATGGGGTTACACAGAGCGCAGCCGACGGAGCAGCATGGCAGTAACATGTTTTGTCAGTGTGGGCGTCTAAGGACATTAATTATGTGCTGTATCTCTTCCCTAGTGTCTTTTTTATTGGAATGACAGGACAAAAAAAACTGAGGCATTGAAACAGGCTGGTCCTCAAAGGCTGTTGCTTTGCAGTGGTTTTAAGACTGCATGCATGCATTTGATGATTATATCACTAATCTTCTGCAAGCAGTAATTTAAAAAGTAAATTAGTGAATTCACTTTGCTAATGTCACATATGTTCTGCATGAAAACCTGTTCATTTCCAAGCAGGGCATACCTGACAATAGCAAAGTTATATTACCTACTCTTTTTGTTTAACATTTGCACTCTAACTCTGTGTGGGCACATCATAGTATGCAGAATCGCATATTTAGATGTGATGAGATAATCTTGTTTACAAATGAACCAAAACCAATAAAAACACTTCATCACTGTTGTAACAAGCAGTGACTTATTTCGTTACAACCATATTAACTAGGAATATTACCAAGTGCTTTGTGAAAGAACAGAACATAACACAGAAAGCCACAATCAAATCCTAGGATTGGGTGAGAAGTACAGCACAATATTTTGTAGTAGATGTACAGGTACATCAAGTCTGTTTGTTCGTTCCTTTCTTTTAATTTCCACCAACTCTTTTGGGAGCAATAATATTTCTCTTGAGTTTTTATAATGTCATTCAAGAGCTGCTTTTAAATGATTCAAGGAAAACATTTGGCATTGTATTATTTGCATAACACATTGTGGTTTATTAGTCACTGGCACAGTACTTGAAGATTGGACCTTTTGTGTTGCATCATCTCATGCAGTGTTTTATTTTATTTTAATGTATGTATGTATTCACTTTTTTATTTTATTTTACTTTCACCAGCCTTAATGATTTTCACGTATATGTCAATGTCAGATTTAGAACCTGCCTAATTTTTGATGTAAATGTAAATGATGATCAAATTTTCATGTGTGTTGGTCCCAGGAAAATTCTTAAAATTGAGGAATTTCAGCAACTATTAAAATACATATAGAATAGAAGCATATAGAAGTGTTACTGGCTGAAATTGACAGAAGAGAAGTGGCAAGAGCAGTGGCAAATATGGAGTTTTAATTACAGTGTTCATTGAGATTGAGGTTATTTCACAGAAATATCTGTGAAACAGGCATAAATGCATGACCTCACAGTGTCCTGAGGGGAAAATGGGGGAATGTGTGTCTCCCAGTGGCACTGTATTTGAAACAGCTGTGGGTGATAAACAGGGAATAAGTCTGTGAAGATTAAAGTAGAGGTCCTATCACGGAGCCATGGGGAACACCTGTTGAAAGAAGGCGAGTGAGGCTGAATAGCAATACTAGTGAATTCCTGTGAGTGAACAGCTGAGATGACAGTGTCAAAAGGGACTGCGACGCGTGACAGTGGAAGGGAGAGAATAGTATGGGGCAAATGAGGTTGGGAGAGAAAGAAGCAGTTAGCATTGTTTGTGGTAGCAGTGGAAGGGTCAGAGAAAATGCTTCGAGAACAAGAAGATATGAGGGGTTAATGCAATCATTGCCGTGCTGAGGACAAGGAATTATATGGCAGCTGTATTCTGTTCATTTACTCAAAGGCTTTTAATATCCTAATTTCATTGTGTCTGACTCCATTAGGCACAAATTGGGCTTTCTAAAATGGATTGTGCAAGTGGAGTATTGATCGGCATGCACAGTATTTTCAGCAGAAGGCATTAATGTCAGAGGAGTTGCACTGAACCCTGAGCAATTCTCATGGAAATCAATGCTTTTATGTTGTCATTGCGATTTCTGAGTGTAAATAGAGGCTGTCCTTACAGTGTAATAGGGAACATATAATGTACTCTTAATTGTGTTTATTGTGCATCTCTGATTTTCATGGTTACACATGAAATTATGAATCCTGCCTGTACATTATATTATCTCATTGTGATCTCCCATGAAAACCAATTAGCAAAATACATTTTTTTCTGAAAGAAAAAAAATAGTCAAAACAGACTGCTGCTAATTAAGCCTGTCAGCATTTTCTGTGAGATGTGTTGTGGGGCAAATGCTGCTAAAAGGCTCCACTTTAGCATGTATGTAGGCCATTTATTTTTATTTGGTGGCCTTAATCCATAAATGAGCCATGGAGAAGTTCCAAGGGACAATTACAGATAAGTGGGACTTCTCCTGAAAGTGAAACCAAGTCTTGTATTGTGTGTAGTGTGGTGAGAAATCAAGTCAAGCAAATTCATTTTTCTCTTTAATGTATCCTGGGAAAATGTCTAGGCTTTAATGCTGGGACAGTAGACACTTTTGTGTTACTGATATATATCATCTAATGTTATCTGTAAAAATATTAATATTACTAAGGAACATAAATTGGCAGGGTCAACCTTTATGTGGGCTGTTGTATAGCATGATAATGAAAACAGTTAATTATCTCAAATTACATGAACATTCCCCACTCTTAAATAGAAGTTTAATACCTAACCACTGAGGAAGTTCTGGTTTCCCGTATGATTTCCAAAGCTCAAGCTGTCTAAGTGTGCCCAGCAACTTTTGCAAATGAGAAACCTGTTCTCCTGAACTCAAGTGACTCTAGCAGTAGGCTCATGTTTTTTGATGTATGAAAAAATTAAGTGAAGTCCACAATGGAGAAAGTGGTCACAAAGTGCAGTCTGACTGTAAATCATTTGCCAGCTTATGGTGTGTGATGTTTTGGGATGGACTGGGTGAATCTTTTTGTCAGCAAAATCACACTCTGTACAGTGGCAAAGTAGACGCTGCTCCTACATGCTATGAGGTAGCTCTGTGGAGTAAATGGCAGTTTCATGTACATCAGCGTGGGAGCTAACAGGTTTCTCCACTGCAGGGGTTTGCTGACAAAAAATTTAAATTTGAAAGCCTTTTGAATTTCAAGAGATGTTTATGTAGTTTTACATATGACCTCAGTATCTAATCCAGCAAAAGCAGTTATTGCTACATTTGTACAATGCTCCCCTGCTACTTCCAAAGTTATGTTTGTTCTGACCTGGTTTGAAAGGAATAGGTTTCCACCCAATGCTCAATAATTCTGAACATACTTACCAGGTAATATGTTCACACTTTGTCAGAGTTTTTATGTATTTTCATAGTCCCATAGGGATCCACCCTTTGTCTCTACTCCATATACAGAAAATCTCTGGGTTCAGTCATTTCCTCTCATGGCCTCTCTCAGTATTGCTTTGCAGATTATACACAACTCTTATTTTCACCCAATGACAAGCATATAGCTACACGCATCAAGGCATTCCTCGATGATGTATCCAGCTGGATGATCAACAAACATCTCAAGCTCAGTCTCTGCTTATTAATGTGTCCTTCACAGACAATATAGCAGCGGCAACATGGAGCTGCAGATCCCTGTGATATAATATCTGTCCATTTCTTTCTACAAATTGAACACAACTCTTAGTCCAGGCCTTTGTGTTTCCCAGACTGGACTACTACAGTCCTCTGGCTGGCTTCCTAGCAAGTGCCATCAGACTTTTTCATCCAGTTCAAAATGCAGCAGCTCAGCTGATCTACAGTCAAAACACATGCTGGATCACCCCTCTCCTCATCTATCTATATTGGTTGTCCCCTTGGGGGATTCAAGTTGTCCCCCTGAGGGGGATTCAAAACACTGGTTCCAGCCTTCTGAGCAGCAAAAAGAATAGTATGAGGATGCCATCAGACCCTGCACTGCTGTCTCTGGTCACCCAGGTGTTCCTTTCTGTAAGGGACCCTCATTGCATAATATCCCTTTTCTCTGATTAAATTACTGTCATTTAGCTCTTATCCAGAGCGACTTACAATTTTCTATGTTATCCATTTATACAGCTGGATATTTACTGAGGCAGTTGTGGGTTAAGTTCTTTGTCCAAGGGTATAGCAACAGTGGCCCAGTGGGGAATTGAACCGGCAACCTATCGGTTACAAGCCCTGCTCCTTAACCACTATGCTACACTGCTGCCCCGTCATGGCCTCCAAGTGGTGGAATGAGCTTCCCACAAATGTCAGGACATTAGAATCCCTGTCCATTTTCTGGCTCAGACTCAAGTATTCAGACAGCATATTGGTTCCGTGAGCTCTGTTCCCCCACACCCCCTCACCTGTAGACTTCATTGTGGAAGTTTAGTGGTAAAACTGATTGTGGATTAAGCATTGTAGACAAAAGCCTAGTGACAGTTTAAGCTTTTTTGCATTGACAGAACATCCAGTGGTCAAAACGCTGAAGCAATACAAGCTTGTGGCAGTGCAGACTTGGTGGCTAGAAACTGTTAGATGTAGTTTAAGGTTGAGCACCTTATGATAGAACTTATTTTCTCTCCTTGTGGCAGTTCCCACAATGATATTGCATTTCATGCACAGCACAAATGATTCAGTATATGGCTACTTGCCTAATTCCAGTTGAATGCGCTTTTTGTAAGTCGCTCTTAGATAAGTGCATCTGCCATATGAATAAATGTGAATGTTCTCTTGTAGGTTGCTTGAATGAAGACAAAAGGCTTTTATGCTTCTATGAGATGCTCGTGTTACTATTTTGTTTGTTATCTCTATACAAAATACAGTAATTACTTGATTTTTGTGATACAGAAAATCATATCTGGTGTGTGGTGGGTTGTAGGTGTGAGACTGTTTATCGACCTAATAATGGAGGAGTGTGTTCATGTGCATTGAGACAGTGGTTGAAATAAAGGGCTGTTCCCATTGTATGCTTATGCCATGGTAAGGAAAATGTGGATCTTTCACCTGCTCCAATCACACTGAGGAATTGTTATCACAAACATTGTCTAAGCTTACGCATTTAGCTGCAGAACAATTATGTAATATGTGCTTCTGTCTTAATTGCTTTGTAGTCTACAATGCAAAGTCTTAAATTGGTGTGGGTTACACAACACAGTTAGCTATGTAGGTTGTGCCTCAGCTTGAAAATGTTGAAATTGAGAAATTTTGGAAAGGGTTTTTTTTTTTCCATGACAGTAATTGTGGTTTGTCATGAGCACTTCAAACGTAGCTGTGGGTTTGTGATTTTGCAATGCTGACTGTTACAGATGTAAAGGAGCTGTAGTACAAGAGGTGCAGGTATAGGCATATAAAGCATACAAACAGAATGCATAGCTCACATTGAGAAGGTTAAATAGATCATAGGTCATAGACAACTGACTGACAAACCTAAACCAGTCTCCTAATAGCATCCTCACATGCACATCCAAACCAATTTTAACGTCAACTGATCAAAGCTCCCTAGTTAGCCTTTTGGAAGGCTAAAAAAATTCTGTCAGTTAAATTCAGTGATAGCAAGCTCATCAGTTTCCTCATTTATTTTTACTGCATAAAAATAAATCTTTATGTCAGCTAATTTAGGATTGTTTTTTTGGCCATCTTCAGAGTGATTTAAGGTTTCTTTCAGCATCACAGCATTTGTGATGAAGCCAATTAACAGCTTTTAAGCTGGTCCAGGATCAGTTTTCTTTTATGTATGGATTTAGACGGGAGAAGCTTACCCTGGACCAGCACTCGGTGCACCGTCTCTCTAGAGGGACTGGCTGCTCTACACGTGAGGAAGCAGCACGTTGTTTAGATCTTACAGAATGCAGTATTGTGGGGAGCATATGTACTAGTAATGTGACTAGCGAGAATCTCTGTATAATGGAGACCAAAGTATATGTGTAAACAATGATTTGGGAGACCCTGCATCAACAGGCGCATATGTTCAAATATGGAGTGATATATTTTTCTGAAATATAAATGATATATAAATCAAAATACAGCTAGTATTTATTTTATGAGTCTGAATTTCTTAGCAAGGGGGGCAAGATTTTTTTGTTTTTGACATGTATCCTGAGATCCATCTGAACCCCAGCCTTGAATCACCAGTGCGTCTCAGCCCACAGTTTGGGAACCACTGGACTACAGGACTTGCATCTCCTGATCTGTCTGTAGTGATTTATGAGTGGCAAAGAATGTTTATGGAGTATCTCTGTAATACAATACCCAGCATCAGGCAGATGTGAAACTGTACTCTAGATTGTCTCTCATTCCCCTTTTTTATTTGTACTTCCATGTAGATCCGTTGAGATAAGTGGTTTTAATTAAAACCACAAACTTTTACTCCTGGCAAATGGCCTTAGTAAATTAAATCTTTGACCCCAAATCTAATTTCAGATTTTGACTCCATGGGTTTTTAGCAAAGAAGAATGCAATTATCCAATTGAAAAGTATTTAGTTATTTCATTACTCTTTCATTTATTTCCATTCATGAACAGACTATAGCACCTTTGAGTTGGAGAGTGTATCCCTCTTTGTTGACGTTTTTTTAGGAATAAGCAGTTCTCTTTAAAAAAATGTGTTTTTGACAGTTGAAAACTTTGCAGCAAGCAATTTCTGTCAAAAATATCAAGGGAGAACTTGAAGTGTTATTATTATAAGTTTTATCATTCAAATGTTGGGCCAAAGTTTTAATGGAATCCTTGCAGTCCTCACACTGATCATCCACTATCACAGCGACCTTTCTTCAAGGTCAATCTCATTATTTGTTTCTCTGTTCCAGGAAGCCGCGTCCAGTTTCCCAGTTGGTTGCACAGCAAGTAACCCAGCAATTTGCTTCCCCCACACAACCAAAGAAAGAGAAAAAAGACAAGACAGATAAAGAAAAAACTGAAAAGGAGCCAGCACTAAAAAAGAACAGCCACAAGAAGATGAGGTAACAATTTGTCATATTGCCTACCAGATCACTGATTGTATATTTCCTGCCTCAGAAGGGTATACATTTTGATGATCAGTTTTTTTGTGTGTTTTAACAGATAGCTGTCAGTTCATGTTGTTCAAGAATATGTCAAGTTGATGTATTTTCTGTGCTTTTATGATAAAAGAATACAAGTTGGCTGCATTGTTTGTGGAGAAATACAGAATCTCCTCTAGCCTTGTCCTATCAAATTCCATCCATCAGAGAGTTTGACTGTGTACTCTTCTCTGCCTTGTCTCCCCCCCAAGGCCAAGATTAAAAAATGTGGACAGGAGCAGTGCACAGCACCTGGAAGTCACAGTTGGAGACCTGACTGTTATTATCACAGACTTTAAGGAGAAAACAAAGTCCACGCCGACATCCAGCGCTGCATCGGCAGACCAACACAGTCAAAGTGGCTCCAGTTCTGACAACACTGAAAGAGGAATCTCCAGGTCGTCCTCTCCCCGAGGGGAGGGCTCATCAGTCAACGGGGAATCCCACTAAAAACGCACCCCTCGTGTACCCCCTGTTTATTTAGTCATTGCTGAACATGCACATGTTGTAGAACTTATGCCAAGATATACCACAAGTCCTGGTTACAGGCGAGACACACCCCCATTTTCATGACATACAGGCATTGTGGTTGGCATTTTGGAAGTCTTCCAGAATGTTTTCTGTCCTGGTCAGTTTGTTGTTCTCAACAAGAGTTGTTACCCATCAAAATCATTTAAAGTCAATTGTAATTTTTTCGTTGTCCCTTGATGATCAGAACACACAGAAAATTGTATTTTATCCCCAATTGGTACCAGCTGTAGAGCACCATGTGAATGTGGTAGTATTTTACATCAAATCAGTGTTATATTGTTAATATACACAGTCATCTATTTCTATCCCTTTTCAACATGAAATCTATTGTGGCATGAAATGGATCAGGGGTTTAAGCAATTGTTTAAGATAGACAAGTAGCATTACGAGAGAAAATGTGCAGCGGCTATCTCTTATGTGTAAAATGACATTGATAAGTCTAACTGTGATAGCAACAGAGCTTTTTCTCACTGACTTAATGCACCTGCTGGTACTTGGTGTGGTTTCATGAGAAAATATTCTTTAAAAAACATGTGTATTATGTTTTGCCAACATTTTACAGCACGTTATTATAGATTATATCACTGTTACATTTATGGGTATAACCAAGCCGTGCTGTTATGTGTATGAAACATCTCAGTTAATTACATTGTTTTACTGTCAGAAGAAGAAAAAAGTTTATTAGTAAAAGAATGAAATTATGAATTTGATGTTAAGAAGACAGTCTGCTTCTCGTTCATTTTATAGATGCTAGCTTGTCATCATTAACAGTGGTTTATAATATAGAAATTATCACAAAATAAAATTAAAAGTTATAGGCTCCTTCATAAAATGCATCTTAAATATGAAGTTATTAGTGTCCACATTTTTGGGGCTTGTGGTCATGGGGATTTTGGTTTATTGTGACCAAGAGGAATGCATTCTTTTCATACGGTGGCGTGTAGTGTGGAAACAGAGGGCCTCAAAAATGACAGGCTGGGAGTTCAGTTCCTCCAGAGAGAGAGCAAGAATGCAGAATTCTAACAGCTGTGATTTGTGTCACGGTCCTGCAGTAGCACAAAGCTGTGGCACTTATCTCCACGTTCACAGGCATATCTTCCAGCATTGCCACCGGCAGGCCGAACCCCAAAAAATGATGCCACTTCCGCTGGTATTTCCAAGCTTGGCATAAGCATTGTGGGTGAGTTCTAGGAACTGTGCAGTAGCTTGCGTGGGGGATGTGATTCACATTGGTCTTAGGTCAGCAGCTGCAACTTTAATTTCCCCCTGGAAAAATTATTCAATGAAAACTTTCCATCTTTTGATTGCTTTTTTTGATGGGAAGGATGAAATATGTCAGATGCTGAGCTCTTGTATGCCTCATGGGATTAAAGGCCTTTTTGCATCTTGGAGAATGGGTATAGTGAAATGACATTGTCACACAACGTATTTGCAGAAAATGGCTCTGCTGTTTTCTCATCACTGGCGGGAGACAGCTTTGGTCCTATGCAAAGGATAAATTTGACATTCACAAACCAAACCTGAGGCAATATTTGCACATGCCTCCCTTGTCTCACTCAAGGACATGCATAAGAGTTTACCCCATGACAACCGACATGATGGGGGTTGGGGGGGTGGATTAGGACTCTCTGCCTGGCCAAGTTGAATAAGGAATTGTTGGTCTCTTGTTTGGCAAATCCCAGTATGCCCAAGTCTTTTTCATTAGTCTTTGTTGGTATTTCTCTGTTGTTTCTACCTGTAATGACTTATGTACACTGTTGAGAAGTAGCTACTTGTCCACCATCATACTGCTCTGATTTGGCTTTGATGGAAGATGCTGACATCTCAAGCCAACGACTGTGGGTTCAAATCCTCACACCTGTTTTCCAACTGTTTCTCATAAGATGCAGTGAATGTAATCTACCAGGCAGTGGCAGTGTTGCAGAGGAAGAAACATCAGCTAGCACACTGATTCTCAATCCTGCTCCTGGGGCCCCCCCTGCTCTGCACATTTTCCATCTTTCCCTGCTCTACCTACCTGACTGAACTCATCAGTGGCACTTTTGATTAGCTGAGCACACCTGATTTAATCAAAAGCAAGAGCACTAATTTCAATCAGGTCTGTTTGGAGCAAGGATAGATAGAAGATATGCAGGACAGGGGCCTCCAGGAGTAGGACTGAGAAACACTGAGCTAGCAGGTACAGATGAGGTAAGTAGGAATGAAGTTCTGGTTGGTGCACTGTCTGTAGAGTGGGGTCATCTCTCACTGATTCTCTCATGCTACTCAATCATCAGTGTCTAATCACTGCAGTCCTTGAAACACTGCATCTCTGTCTCCTACAAGTCATGCACTATAAACAGAACTTGGGAGAGGAAGGAGAAACAGTGCCACTTCCATATCCCCCAAACCTGACCTTCAGGTCTCCACAAAGACATGTATTGGTTTTATGTAGAAGTCAATGTAGAGCAGTAGTGGGAGCAACTTGTGCATCATAAATGCGTCATCACCATAATGAAAACTCGCTTGTATGCATATGCTCCATAGTGCACATTTAAGGACATGGGCTGATTTTCATTTTCTGAGAAGCAATTTGGCAAAGAAGGGCTGCATTTCCCTTCTAACAAAGTAATTACAAGAATTAGTAACATATATTTCAGGGTTTTTTAGTTTTTATTTTGCTTTAGTATTGGCATCTTGTATAAAAAATTAGGTGTTAGCTGGCTAGCTAATGATTTGTGAAAATATTGATTTTTTCCCTAAAAGCCTATGCACTGTCAGCATTACAGAACAGTGTATGAATGAGGGCCTTCATCTGCTTGGCTAATTTAGCTTGCTGGATAAGGGAGACTGCTGAACAAATAAATACGCAAATCCTAATAATCAGCATCATAATCATAATGCTAATGGCTCCTCCTCTGGTGTGTATTGACTCGGCTACTGCCATTCCCTCAGAGCAAACAAATTAAGTGAATGGTTCAGAGTTTATCAGTGGAGGGGAAGATAATGTTGTTTTATTATTAATTACAGGGGGAGTGCACTGTTCAGTGGGCCCCAGCTCCTGCAGTCACTTTGCCTGGAGGAAAATGGTGAAACCTGAGCTTGCACCAGCTCACAGATTCTTGGATTAATGGACAAGAGGACAGACATGAGCACATTGTGCTGTCTCCACTGCACACCTGTTACAATGGTAGTCACAGGAGGTTTCACATGAGCAAACCTAACCTTGTTATTGTCTTGGATTTACAGAAGAGATCATTGTAATTTGGCATTGACATTTTTCTTATTTGTTTTTCTGCTGTGGACAAAAAGGTTAATTTAATACACTGGGTTTGAAAATTTAGTGCTGTTTTATGCAGAGCACATTTTCCTTGCCTTGTGAGGTGTAAGTAGGGAATGTCTTACTGGAAACCCTATTGAAGACTGCCCCCTGGTGTTTGTAGAATTAATTCTACAAATTCAGCCTTTATGTTGGCCATGCTTCATAAAGAAGACCAGCAATGGAATAATAACAACATTTATGATGAAGGAAATCCTGAGAACATCACTGCAAAACACTATGGAATAAATGCAAAAATCTTAAAAGTTAAATGTAGTGTGAGGACACTGACTACTCATAACAGCAGAAACACTCACTATAACTACTACAGGTTCAAATCTCAGTCAAGCTGCCTGGTTGCTAGGAAAATCCTACAGCTTGCCTTGTCAATTTGCTGATCTTAAACAATTAGAGATGATGCTTTAAAAAGAGGTGTTTGGCCTGCAATGAAACTGACAAACTCTAGTTTCAGATGTAGAAATGTAAGAATGTACTTTTATTTAGTCTATGAGGAACCAAAACCCAGGAAAATTATTTGGTTGGACATTCCAAGCTTTTATTAGTCAGTCTTATAAGGGTGACTGACATGATGTGCATTTGATTCATCTGTTTCCAACTGAACACATACTGTGAGTGTAATTACCAAATACTGACTTTTTGAGGAAAGCCTAGTACCCTCAGCCAATTAATCTCATGCTCTAAGCAGTTAACCCCACTAAGGGATAATGGTAGTGAGCCAGCAGCCATACCAGCCAGCAACTCTTTCCTACCAAACAGCAGAAGCTAAGCAGGGTTAGATTTGGGTAGTACTTAGGACCACTGGGAGAAAGCCAGGTTGCTGCTGGGAGTGGTGTTGGTGGGCCAGTAGGTGGCAGTGTTTCCTCCAACCCTAACAGTAATCCAATGTCCCAGTGCAGTAACAAAGATTCTGTGCTGTAGGAGATGGAATCCTTTGGAAGAGACAATACATTTACATTTATTCATTTGGCAGATGCTTTTATCCAAAGGGATTTACAAGTGAGGTAGAGTACAACACAAGCAAAAAACCATAAGGAGGCAACAATATTAGAAGCGCTGCACAACCAGGTTTCAATGCTTGGACATACAAGGTACAAGCTAGCTGGTAGAGATAACGAGTGCGTTAAACCATTAGATTACTTTTTTTATAGTTTAGTAGGAAACAGTTTTTAGACATGAGAAATTTCTTTAGGGGGTAGTGTTTCAGTTGCTCAGGTGAGAACAGAAGAGCTGTGTCTTCAGATGTTTCTTGAGCATCAAGGCCTTGAACATGATATAGGCAGCTACAGGTCCTGAGGTCGTAACTCTCCATGGTCATTAAAGATTCCATGGCACTTCTTGGACAGAGTAGGGGGGGTCCTGATGCCCTGCCTAAATTCCCAAACAGGGTCTTTCAATCTGGCCATCTGCTAATTCCCTAAAGCAAATGGCCTGATGTGTGGTTAGTGTTCTGGTGCAAAATGTCTGCTGTGCATCACACAGGTGGGTGCTATATGTTAGCAGTGGTTGAGGCAAGTCCTCCCTTTCACCATAAAGAGTTTTGAGAACCTTGACAGGCTGAAAGGTGCTACATAAATGGAATCCATTATTATTAATAATATTTCATATAATGCTCTTAAAGATACTTCCTATAACAGCACATATTAGTTAGCACATATAAGTTGAACAAACTTGATCTACACAAATATACAGTACTAGCATCATACTTGTGCCTTGAATGCCATCTTCATTGTCTACTTTCTTTGCTGATCTTCTCCATTGACTGCATAGGTACTATCAGTAAATAAAACCCTCTGAATCCAATTTGCCAAGCTGATAAGACAAATGTTGCAAACATCTTCTTATCTTGGACAAAATCTGTGTCTTGCTGGCTCTCTTTTTCAGTCTTTCTCACCCTTGATTCTGTAGTTCTGTTTTCATGGTTCTGTGCATGTGTGTGTGAGCATATGTGTATGTGCATATCTGGTCCCTGGCTTGTATTCTCTCTGGTCTACAAAAACGTTAACACACCAAGCTGTTGATCAGGTCCTCGAGGGAAACACTTAATCAGGATGAAACTGCCACTCTGCTGTATTTTGCATGGTGAACAAAGGCTTCCTATGCATCCTGGCAGAAATTGTGTTTAAGTAGTCATAATGTTATCCAGTACTGTACATTCTGTTACAACACCTTTCTGTATCCTGTTCACTTGTGTCCTAGCTTGCACAGTAGCACAATGAAACAGATTGGGCTGGGCAGAGGGCTGTTGGATGTTGGATGTTGCATGTGGGTTGTTACAGGTATGTTAAGAGAAAGCCAGACTTGTCAGAGGGCCGGAGAGGTTAGAGAAGACTGCACTGCAGGTGGTGGTGACTTGTGACCAGAGGCTGGATGAGACCCTCATTGTGCTCAAACCTCCCTCCTCTTTACAGAGGGCCACAATAAGAAGAGGTAAAACAAGGGAGAGAGGGAGACATACAGCACCAGAGGGATAAGAAAGATGGGTTCTTTGTAAAGTTGCATGCTTCTCAAAGAATTCAGGCATTAGCACTTCAGTCCTTAGTTTGAAAGCAGTTGAGAAACACTGAGGTGCATTATTATTGTACAATCAATGATCTTATTGTTATATGTTTTGTATATCTGAGGCTACATTGTGAAAAAAGCAATCAGCGTGGTGTTTGCATGACAATAACAGAAAAGAAAGGCAGACAACTGTTAATGGCATGCCTGTATCTTTGTGAGTTGATCTTAATGCTATGACAACATATTATGTTGGAACTGTAAGTGATAACTTTTGTGTGATTGATAAAAAGTGCTTATTGGTATTTCCGTTTTGTCATTTTCAGCAGCCATTTCCCTTTCTCTTACCTGTGTCTTGTGGAAGTTGATTTTTTTTCTTTGTTTGCATGAAATTGAGCATCATTTCCATTTATGCACAGATTAATTGATCGTGTGAGTAGGACATGAGAATAATATAAAAATCAATTCATCTGTACAGATTCTGCACTTTAATGTGAAAATGCATTGTTTATCTGAACAGAGTGTGTTCACTAGATGTGTGCTTCATGCTCAAAGCTTGTGAGAAATGTAGTTACACATATTGTTAGTGATACTTAGATATATATGCTAAAAGGTGAAATCCTTGTAATAATTCAACTGATTTCAGTATTTTTTACTTTTTAAAATTCTCTAATATGATGTGGAGAAAAAGAATGTTACCATAGTATCTGCAAAGTGAGACAATGAATTATAATGGGTATGGATTATTAGATCTTTTTTTTACTTTTGTTAATTAAGTAAAACAAATGAAATCAGAGTGGAACGTGATGATCAATTTATAGGTGAGATTTCTGTCTTTCACCGCTGGTCTTCAGGATGGTGAAAAACTAAGGTCTCGTCTAAAACCAAAGCAAGAACATGCTTCTGTTCCGGAATGAACACACACATCGCTCAAGGTTGCCTTTGAAGATAACATCAGACATGAATTTGTTTTATGTCTTGTTTTCTTCGTTACTTTTTGTTAACATAAACACAGAGTATGCCTGGTATTGATTTATATCCATAGTGTACTTTGACTTTAGTTTCTTTCGTGGAGTTCATCTGATGCTTCCAACATCAAAAGGAATAAGCTTCCCATTTGGAGTTATTTGGAAAAAAGTTCTTAGTTTTGTGAACACAGTTGGACAGTTATGTATCATTTACAAGTTAGATATTAGACCTCTTTTATTAAAAATGGTGAGGTAAGTGTAACTGAAATTATATTGAATTGTTCATCGTCTTGTATTACAACAGCCCTCACAAACACCTCAAAGCTTGACTGTTTATTACAAATATCAGTACTTTCATCAGATTGGATGACCATCAAATATTATGAAGTATCGCAGCCTTAGTTCACATTTTGCTACTTTCAGCTGGAGGTCTGGTCCATTTAGGTCCACAGCATTCTTTATCCTGTTCCCTGCTGAGAACACTAAAGAGGGGAACAAACTGTTCAGTCCCTGCGATTCCCAGGAGCTCTTCCTGCTTGTGAGTTCCTTTCTGTCCTTACATGCACAATGTGTGCCCTGCAGCTGCAGTGGAAGTGAAAAACATGCAGATATTCAGAGCCTAATTCCTTACACATTTCTGTTGTGTAATTAAGGGCACAACTGGAAAGACCCACAAACAAATAATAATACATGTGGGCTGATAAATAGTTTGACAAATTAACAGTGTCACTCCCTCAGCTTTGGGTTGAATGTGTGGTGGATTTTGTGAGGGGTTTTTTGATAAAGCCACAGAGCGTAAGAATGTTGATCCAGTGTGGGTATGTTGTTCAGATTATCCTGAAGGAAGTGGACATCGTGCTCTACATAACCAGAAATATACACTTCCTGCACCCGTTGGAGAACTTCTGGTCTTTAATGTCTTGGTTTTACCTCCACCCTGATGGTTGACATATGGTGCCATAGGACAGTGACCCAAGCCTTGTCACCTGCTAAAGATGCTTTACTCGACACACCCATGGGGAGAGGGGGGTCAGCTCTGGGGTCACCCTCATGAGCGTGACCAGGCTCAGGGGAAAACACTTCAGGGTAGGGCGATTCTCACTGAGTAATAGCAAGCAATAGTCTTTTGGGAAACGATGCTGGGAAATATCCAAAGTATCTGGTGAGAATACAAAAGCACCATTATCTTGCCAACTTGGTAAAGGCTGTTTTCTTTTAACACTGTCATTGACCAGCAGAGGGCACAGTTGTCATTCTCCTGCATTGAACACTCTTCTCTGTTTTGTTCTATGAGAATTATGTTTGGTCAATGGCAGGTCCTTAGGGATAGAAGCAGAATGGTTACTCCACATGGAGAAAAGACATCAAAGCCGACTGTATTAAAATAGTCTTAATCCAGTAGGGAGGATGTCAGTCACAAATCTGAGCAAAGCAGCCTCTCATACAAAGGATTTCCATCATTTAAGCATTACAGTTCAGTGCGTTACTTACCTAAGACTGTGCTCTAGTGATTACAAAATAAAATAACCTCCACTGCACAAAGATCTGATGATACCATTCCTCCAGAAATACAAGACCAGGTACTGCTCATCATGCATCACAACCCAGGCAAACCTTGACTTTCAGTATAACCCAGAGAAGCCACCATTTTTCATTACAACCTAGTTCAACCCCCTCTTTTCACCACAACCCAAGTAAACCCTGACTTGTCAACACTAACCAGGTAAACCTCCATCTTACACTGCAGCCAAGGTAAATCCTCACTTTTCACCACAGTTCAGGTAAACCTCTATCTTTTACTACAGCTCTGGTAACCCCCCCACAGACAGTACAATACTTGCTCATCTGAACCTGGTGAGTGAAGCAAGCTGATATCATGGCCAAGCAAAGTGTCAAAACTGCAGCTATGAGAGAGCCAAGTTCTTTGTGCTCATGTTGCTTTGTAACCTGAAAGAAGCACTTGCTTCTGTTTTGTCGGAGCTAAAAACTGTTGAGTGAAAACTGCTTCAATGCATTTTGTCTCTGCTGCATGGCTGCATAACAGTGGTGTGAAACTCACCTCCTGGAAGGTTGTGTGTCAGCTGGGTTTTACTTCAGCCTCTGTTCTTAATTATTTAATTAGCTCAGTAATTAACTCGGTTGTGTCATCTGTGAAATTGTGAAAAATATCTGTCACAGCTGGAGACCGCATATTTGCACTTTATTCAAGAAATAGTTTGCTGCAGTGCATTATTGGGGGTGTACTTGTGTAAATATATATTGGTGGTTCAAAGAAAAGCCAAGGGACTTGGGCACAACAAAAATATATCATACGCAAGGTCTTCTGGGAACTGTTCAGAATCCTTGTTACTGAAATAGGCTTTGTGCAAGGACACAGTTTTACTTTGGAATATGTTTTTGTAAGCATTTGTGGCATAGTGATCCAGGCAAACAGCATGACCATACCAATGGAACTACCACCCTGACCACTGCATCCCCACTGGGCAGGAAAGGGTCTCTATTCTCCATGGAAACTGAGACATTTCTGGAAAAAAGCAGCTGCCGCTCAGAGCCTTCTGTGAAGCTGTTCAGAAGGCAAAGAGCGGAACCTAATAAGGACAACCTTATGAAGAGAGAGAGCAGGAGGAATCATCTCCCTGTTCATGAAGTAGAATGGGAAGTGTAGTTTATTACACACTGGCCTCAACAGTCACATATTTGAAACTAGACTTATACACGTCTAGTATTTTAAATTGACCAACCTTTACAAACCCCTTGTGTTGTGGAGATTTCAATTCCTCGTATTAGACTTGTTTGTTTTCTAATTTCTGCTGCTTTAATGAAACCACCTGTGGAGCAACATTTGTTTAATCACATCATCAGTGTGCTTCGGATCATTGCTTTTCTATTAAAAAACGTCTGTCCATCCAGCAGAAAACGCTTAATCGATAGCTCCCTTAAGTTCGCTGTCGGTCGTCCATCAGCGAAGCGAACGGCTAATCCCAGCCGTACACGTCCAGAAGCACCAATCAACCTTTAATGCTCTAATCTTGGAGCTCTGCTGCCTGTCCGCCATTAATCAGCCCATAGGTGTGCAAGTGGCACCCCCATCACCCAGGGAGAGCCTTCCCTTTGCCTTTCCCCAAGAATTCGATCTCCTCTTGTTTGTTTCATCAGTGTGGATGTTTCATTAGAGGCCCATCGTCCACTAAGACCCGCTCCAGCCCAATTAGCATCAGCGTGGCCAGACTTCTTGGCCATTAAGTAAACGAGCTGGCTTCATTATGGAAGGGCGGCCGATCAGGCAGTAATCAGTCTCTCCGACAGCACACCTACAGACACCTGAGCACCTTCAGGAAGCACGCCCGATCACTCGACCCGAGGCAGGCTGTTCCGAGTCTCAGAGCTTAAACTGGACCCCTCAAGGGGAGAAAGCATCGCCCGCAGAACTCTAACGTGCACCGCCGCTGGTAAACAGAGTCTTGATTCATATTCCACAGGAACGTGAGTTGTAGCATTGGTTTTGTAGCCATGTCGATGCAATCTGTCAATGCCGTCGCTCTCTCGTACGGTGTCGGAGTCCCGGCAGTTGACTGTTCTGTTTTGCGGTGTATGTCCCAACAATGATTCACGCAGTTCCCTCTAGCGCCTCCATCCTCACAGACTAATGGCCTCCTCCACTCATCCCCGCTGCCTCCTTTGGGGAAACGAGGAACGTGGCCCTGTCTCGGAGCGCTGCCAGGAACTTGTAATTTGCAGCGTGCAAAAACCCAAGGTGGCTGTCCCCAGACACAATATCCAGGACTGCCGTTCCTCTGGTGATAAAGTGCCCCCCACCATTACACTGCGAGGCACACGGAAGAGTTGTAAAAATTTAGTGCTGATGGTACATTTAGAAAGGCGGATGTGATGTGGACAACGCATCACCGTCCGCATAAAATCAATAGGAGACAGTAAATGGGACTTTATTGCCAGCTGATGTGCGCACGCCATAATAAACCAGTGTTCTTTTAGTGACCTAATGCTAGGCCAAACTGAAGGCAAATGAGCGCTCATAAAAATGTAATTTCTCTTTATTTCCTGTGAGCGTTGTAAAAGTAGTTTCATTATTGGAAAGAAAAGAGTACTGATTCTTTATTCATGAATATGACTGAAAAGGGCCTGTCTTGTAGTTTGATTTAATGATGTTGACTGCTTCATTAGAGGCGGTGCTCCTCCACCACTGTTCACTTTGTTGCAGTCAGAGCTGACGCTGGAGTAGGCAGCACAAGGTCCCATTATTCCACTGGTGTTTAGTGAGCAAACCGTTTAAAAATGCCACATCTTTTGACATGTCCTAAAGAAACAGCTCTTTTAAAGCCTCTTGTGTTTTGAGAGACTTTCCTCTCAGAATAATAATGTGTACTTGCAGCCAAATCATATTTAATTTGTGCAATAAAAAAAAACTGCTTATTGGAATTAATGAAATAGAAATTCCAATCACAATTTTAACAAAATCTTTGCATTCTGCAGATCAAAGTCAAACTCTGCTGTGAATAACAAGGACCTGAGACGTCTGATTTTTTTTTTCCCTCTCTTGTTGTTGCCACAGGCGAATTCAACAGAGAGCCTTAACTGTCTCTCTGGTTCTGTTTGCTCTCAGTGTGCATTTGGATCACGTCCAGTCCTTTCTCTGCTTCTCCCACTGAAAGCTCTTCCCCAGCGGAGCCCCCACGTATTGCCGCGGCTTCCGACAGCTCCTCACAGAGATGCCGCAGTGGAGCATCCCACAGCGGCGACGACAGAGGGAGGTGATCTCTGCTCCCGCTGGTGCCTTCTGAACAGGCGTCCCTCTCCCGGCCTCAAACTACCAGCGCAGCGCCGGTGTGGACAAAAGGTCAAATGGGACGTCAAATGGAGGTGGATTGTCGCCCTGCAGCGAACACTCTGAGGGAAACCCATCCCCACTGTTGGTGGGTTTAAAGATGTGAAACAATGTGAAGGGGAAGCACTGAGATCACTCCTGTACGCATAAGCTCTAGCTGATGAGAGATTGCAGACGGAATGAACCGTGACAGTCATGCGTAACATGCCTCTACCTGTGACTGGAAAGTCTGGCCAATCATTTGCCAAGTTAAAAAAAGTAGATTGACAACAAGACCTCCTTTAAATTCCTTGAACATTGTTAGAAATAGAAATTTGATGTTTAGGAGACCTATAATCCAAGTTTTGGGAATTTGACCATTAGTAGTGGAGGTTGTAAAAAGCCTTTTAAAACATAGAAATACATTTTCAAATGTGACATGTTTGTTACGAAAGGCTTGTATTGAATCATTTTTACATAAGTGTCAGATAAGGCCTTTGTACAAAGTGTGTTGGGATTGTATTAATAAATTACAGTTGCCAGCAACATCCACTTGTTGGTAAGGCTTTTAATCTGCATGCCATCACATCCCATCAGCAGCAGCAGATACCTGTTCTAAAAATTTTGAAGTCCACTTATTAGTCTTTATGATATGTTGTTGATTTTTAATCAAACCTGAAAACAAAACACAAGGTTATTAAAACCATAGATAACTACTTACTTTTTCAAACTTGATTTTAGACTGAGTGAGCAATTTGACAATGCACCACAAGAAATGTTGAATAATTCCCCATAACGTCCATCTCCAGGTTTTTATTTTTAGTTCATCACAATTCATTAGTCCATTGACTTTGAATGAACTTGACAAAGCACCTGTTGTGTTTATGCCTACAGAGGACAATTACATTTGAATTTTTGTTTATATTATGCTTACCTAAAGGTTGATGGATGACATTGCTAATTTCAAGACATTGACCTTTTTTTTGCATAAAAACACATCTTATAAACAGAAAGACAGCAAAAGTCTTACCGTTAATATGTGCTAAAGATACTAATTGGAAGTAGAATAAAATATATATATTCCACTAATTAGAAGTACATTGTAGTTTGTTCAAATTATTGTTTCATGATAGTTATATATGTAGTTTCATATCCTGAAAACACTGAATTGAATAAACAAAATGAATGTTTTATTTTTTGTTTTGCTTTTTTCTTTTATACACAATCATTAAAAAGTGTGAAACCTTGCATTTTGATAGCAGAAATGTCTTCATGCATAATGAGTCTGGAAACTGAAATTGGTTTGGGAAATGGGGAAGTCGGGTTCTCTTTTAGTTGTAACAATTTTTTTGATTAATAGCTAATGCCAAAAAGTGTTTTGCACTGTCGATCGTACACACACAGACCAATGCCCATGGCGTCCTTGAAAAATGAATCCCCGCAAAGTAACGTTTTATGTTTTCAGGAATGGATAGTTAATATGTAACACGTCACACAATGTATGAATGGCCTAATTATTTTACTTTCAGAAAATTAATGCAGTGGAAATTTATATTTGCAAAATATTTTGCAAGTTTTTATGATGATGTTTACACACAAGTTTTGGAGAAATTTGTCATATTTATGCCTTGATCATTTGTGGATTGTACACTTTCAACCCGTTCAAGGGTTGTGCCATATAAAAGTAATGGATTGACCATGGAGTCACTGAATTCAGTCAAGCGGATTAAAATGACTGTGTAGACTGTTCATTCAGTTAGAAACAGGTGTTAATCAAAGCACAGTATTACAGTGGTCCATACAGATAGGGCCACAGTGGGTGATGTCATTTGATAAAAGGGCGGTCTTGTCAGGACCTGCTGGCTGTCATTTTCTGCAGGATGTGCCTGGACTTTCAAGATGGGTGGAGCTGAAAAGCAGTGGGCAGATACAGTCCTAATGGCCCTCTTTTTTGTATCATTTGGGTGTCCTGTTTGGATGTCCCTATGACTAGCTCTTTTGTTATTAAGGTTAGTGCATTGCTTACAGAAATCTTTTATTTCTAACCCATAATTAAAATAATTACAACAGAGAGACAAAGAAAATTGGACAGATTTGAATGTCTTGGTGTTAAAAAATGACTGATTTTAGTCATATGTCTAAAATCCCTGGATGTTTGGATGTCCCTGTGACCAGTTCTTTTGTTATTAAGGTTAGTGCATTGCTCACAGAAATCTTTTATTTCTGACCCATAATTAAAATAATTACAACAGACAGACAAAGAAAAACTGAGAGATCTGAATGTCTTAAAATGTAAAACATGACTGATTTTAGTCAGATGTCTAAAATCCCCTGTTCCTGTAACACCGTTCATGTTGGTTAGAGTCCTTAGATCTGTGTAAAATACTGTCTGTTGCACTAGGTCCATAGCCATGCCTCATATAGCCTGTTTTACAAGGTTACCTCTAACAAGCACCAAACATCAACCTGTCACATAAGTCAAATGGACAGATCAAAAGGTTTATGCTGATAAACTATATTTCTGCTGTGGCACAAACACAAATCTTGACTACAACAATGTGTTCAAAGTCATTTCTGACAATATACAAAAGCCATGCGATTATGTCAGGTAAGTTCAGAATATTTCCATGTGGTGGAATATCCACCATATGGTTAATGTTCCATGTGGTATACATTCATGGGATTACTGCTGAATAATGCATAATGACAATGCTTTATTGCTTATTCCAACCGAACATAAAATGAGTGAAGACAAAGGAGTGGACAGCTGAAAAATGAACAATGGTGTCTCCAAAAACCAAGAAACAAAAGCTTCACAGCCAAACTGTAATTTGGCAGCGTGGAGTCTTTTGGCACCAAGCAACCAGCTTGGAAAACAGAGAGCCTGAAAGACATTTTTGAGATCTGAAATGGAATGAGTGATACCTGGGTTGTTTGTAAAAAAAGAAAGAAATATTCTGATATTGTGCCATAAACTGGAAGGAATGTTTAACTACTGCCAGCAAGTAGATCTATATAACCTCTTGTGGAATAAGATTCCTAAAACAGCCTCTGACAGGATCTACAGAAGACCAAAGAAACTCATTCAGTGTAAGTGGTCATTTCTGAGGCTACGTTGCATACTAGCTCACACCAAGCCTCCAAACAGTAGTAAAAAAAGCACTCCCACTCTGCGCTTGGGAGAATATCTAACACATATGGGCTTATAAATTACACACGCTGCCTGTAGTTTTATTAGGGGGCCTCCATTATACCCAGCCACAGTGTAATTACTGCTTTTCCACACTGCAACTAACCTAAAAGCCTTTGAGGGGGAAAACACAAGTGCGAAATGCGATCTCCATTAGAGGCAAACGCGGAGCACGGGAAAATGCCAGCGGTCCATTCGTCTTTCTTCTGGGGCGATTATACATGTGCAGAGGAGGGCTAAATTGGAATCATTTGAATACCTTGAAGAAAAAATACTTAGCAAGATAGATGCTTCCTCCATGGTTTATGCATAGAATGTATTTAATTTTGCTGAGGAATAATGTTTTGGGTGGTAGTTTTCATTCCGCCAGCTTGAGGGGGAAGGTTGGAGTGTCTCTGTTCCATTCTAAGTGAAACTGCCCATGGGTTATTAATGTTATTGCCTGCTTCCCTCAGAGTTCAATATCATTTGAAAGCGGAGACATGAATTAAGTCAATGGGAGGTAAATGGTCCAACGCAGACAACCATGGAGGTTATTAAGTAATGGATAGGTATGTCATGGTGAACACTGCCTTCAGGTGGGAAGTTTGAGTAAACTGTATAAAGGGGGAAGGGGGGATGATAAGACTCTTGGATAGAAGTGGTGGCCATGAGGAAACATGACAGAGAGTTCAATGACAAACAGCATAAAGAGGCAACAGCAACCACACGGTTCTAAATGACATTAATACAGCCTGCAGAATGTGCTTCCAGAAGGTGTCAGAGTCACCGAATGAACTTCAGAGATCCATGAGTTGAAAACAATCCAGATAATTCTACAGCAAAGAGTAGAGGCAGAGATGTGGACTTTCAGTGAACTGGACATTACACAAGAGATATTGGTTAATTTCAGATTGCCAATTTACTCATGATCCATCACTGCACCCGTGTTGAAATGCAAAGGCATCAAACAGACTAGGAAAGCACACCACAGATGGCTTTTATTTGGCTCAACAACACACAGTCGAGGCAAGTTTTTGATGGCAAGAATACGGTCTCAAATCAGATCGCTGAGGTGAACTACAAGGCACAGGGTAATGCGTTCCCCCCCAAACACCGGTCCGTGCTACATTTTACTCTATAATGGATCATTTGAAACTAGCGCCGCACCTTTGCCTGTGCCGAGACTGATAAAGTGTCTACCGCTGAGAAACACACCAGGTTAGTCCAGGAGAGGGAACGAATGGCTTCGTCTGAGGGGCTTTGATGCACGCGCCAGATTCCTTTGTCCGCGGTTAACGGGGAAAAAGTGACAAACGAGTGAGCGGAGGGGAGGAGGGGTGCTGGGGAGAGGGGTCTTGGGTGTACGTGGGAGGTTGAGTGCTGATTTCCCCGCCGCAGATTGGCTGCTCTCCCGAGCTGCAGGCTAGGAAGGATTCTGTTTGAAGAGAGTTGCGCGAGGCCATTGTGATCAATAACGCATTTACCTCTGGTGCTGAGGCAGGTATAATTGTGCTGATACGTCTAGACCGAACAATTAATGCAATTCATTGGTGTGCATCAGCTATGCATGGAATCTCTTTGTAACGCGTGGCACTGGGAATCTGCAACGGTAAGCAGGGGATGCTGTTGAGGATATAAAGAAAGTTCAAGGACGGTGCAAGCTTGTGTATGACTCGCTGTGTGGTAAGATTCAACTTGAAAAGGATAGCTCTACATAACTGTTCTCGTTAGGATGGCTCTTCACAGTGACAATTATAAATGGCTTTTATTTCCAGTTGCTACCTCTCATCTGTGACTGCTGTATGGAGGATTCAGCATCCTTGCTCTCTTCGCAAGCAAACTCTCAGCAGGGGTGATTTGTTTCCATTTTCTAGTATTCACTTTGCTGGAAACCAGTCTGCTGGGAAGCAGTTTGCTTGCGAGTCAAAGCCTTTTGGTTCTTCAAACAATACAGTCCATTTGACCGGGTGTACACTCATGTGATCGTTAATTTTTAATGTTCTCACCAATACGAAAGTTCCTCTAATTTATTTCAGGAAGACCTGAAGTGAGTTAGATTTATGACACATGTCCATAGCCACTCTGGATGGATCGATGTTACAGCAAATAATCCATAAATAGACTACTTGAGGGCGCTGGTATCTCTTTACTGGGTTTAGCTGGTCGTAAACTGTAACTGATAGAGAGCTAACATTGCCCTGTGGGGTTTACGCCTCTGTTGCCATTTCATGGATGACGGTGGAGGATATTTCACACCCATGAAGAATTCAAACGAAAGAAATAAGTGGAAGGGAACATTACTCAGACAAGTCTCACATTGAGTTTTATGGCTCAATTGTCCCAAATGTCAGCCTGATTCATCATACAAAATGTGCAAGTAATACACTGTCTATTACCGTACATAAAAGATGTTATCAATCATTTCAATTGACCTTTTTTTTCACTTATTAAATACCACCCCAATGCACCACCACAATGCCCAAGGGCTAAAGACTATTGGCTTGAATCAATGGCTTGCCCAAGTGGCGTTCGAGCACAATGCAATCTGAAATTCAATATTGGCTCACGTCTTAATTGTATTTCCCCCAAACACCTTTAATATACCAATAAATAACACAAATGATTTATTGCGCTTTACGATTGTGGACTCTAATGGGATTCCTCTGAAATAACCAACACCCAAAGCCATGAGCTGAAAGTGCGCATTTGTAAGAAAAAGCAGGGAAAATCTTGCCCGGATACATCAGCTGGCTGTGAGTGCTAGCGCGTTATTTTCTGGAGCTGGTGCTGCTTTATGCGGAGGCAGGCTTGGCCTTGGCTCGAGCAGGAGCAGGAAGGCCAGACTCAGCAGCTGGTGGCTTTGGTTAATCTGCAGGAGGAGAGGGGACAAGAGGGACGCGCGTGGTGTCCCTTTGAGCGCCACCTGCCTGAGCCTTTGGCTCAAGGTACCACGATGACTTCATCGCCTTTAGGGGCTCCCGGCCAGTCTCGGCTGTCTCTCAGATATGGCTCGTTAGACATGCTGTTCCCATTCTATATCTCTGCAGATCTTGTGTCCAACATTTAATGTATGTACACTCTCTGTACATGTGTACACTGTACCTATGTACATAGTGTGTACACTCTCAAACTGTTGAAAAGGATTTATAATATGCAATTGTGATGACAATTCTAATAATCGAGTTATTACACCACAGTCCTCAGTAGCCGTTGACGTACTACTACTCTAGCTGTAGATATAGTTACAGTATAGTCCGATGCTCACAATACTGAAGAGGTCTGTGGTCAAGCTTCAGCCATCTGTGAAGGAGCCAACTATGCCAAAACTACATTCTAATGTGGCAATTCATCTTCAAAGGATTGACTTTGCATAGGTCTTATGAAAAAACGAAAACATGGACTGTCTGCTCTTTGCCATTTAGGATTATGGTTAGTTGACTGACAGATACTATACAATTACAACAATCTCTCACCTGCCACAGGAGCTGACAATACCAAGGGTTAATTGGAGACATGAGATTAGAGGAACAGGAGAAGGGATGGGTATTGTCATCATACGTGTAGTGGTAGTCTGTAGGCTTACCTTCTTTTATTCTTTCATGTCTTTTATGACCTATTTGTTTGCAGGTGCGTGACATTGAGTAATGGGCCTCCGCTAGATGGCGCTGTTGTCTCCTTCAGATACACGTGCCACAAACGGCACAACTGTCCTCAGGATCCTCGCTGTCATTCCCAGAAAAAGTTCACACCCACCAAAACAACAAGGGATATGATCTTAATCATCTCTACTCAGACCATAGTGAATCGAACCTTGTCTCTTATGTATTATTGTCACTGAATTCAATGAGGTTTCAAACTGTCTCTTGCTACTCACCAAAATAATTTCATATTTTAAAAAACAAGACCTGGCAACCTGTCTTATTTTAATGCACATCTCATCCTACTTCTAGTGTGATAAGTGGGGTATGAAACACTTGGGTGTTTTCAAATTCATGAAAAATCTGAACTCACAACCAACTAAAACAGAGTGCCAAATGTCATAAGGGCATATTGACTGATTGGATACGCATCCACAAGCTAGAGGAGCTGTTGCAGTCTCACAACAACCTATGCAATAATCTGTGTCTCTCAGGCAAGCAGTTCCAAAAATATGAAGTCAATTTTAAAGACAGTATTCTCTGACAATAAAAGAAAAAAATGTGACACAGATGCAATATCTGGGCTCATGTTTTCTTCAATATCAGACTTATGTACCAGTAGCTTCCTAAGAATTGTTGAATCCAAATAACAGCGGCCTCCATGAACATAAAACTTTTTCAATCCGCGCTGACACAATGGTAAATATCGCTGTGGTCACAGCAAATACATCCGAGACCTTTGCTCCATGTCTTTCTTCCCACACGTCTAATTAAAAAACAGTTTCTCACAGGATTTTTTACACAGAGAGATTGCCCCAGCGACTGTCAGTTTTGCTTGACCTGCACGTGGAACCTTTAATTGTTTTTCAGCGAATCTGACAGCTGTCCCTGCATGATGAATGGGCATGAAGGGGGGGTCACAAAAAACGTGCGAAGGACGGCGTCCGGACACCTTGAAGAATATTCACGGTCGGATCACAACTTTGAGTGAGCAAGCTGTGAGCAAGCACCTGCATTCCTGTTTAAGGGGGAAAGCAGTAATACTGTGCATCTTTTCAGGAAGGGGATACCATGTTTTGCATGTGCTTGAGGATGTCCCCTTGCGGAATGTGATTAAATGAATCTAAAAGGAACGGATCAATGGCTTCAGGTTCCAGTACAGGATTCCCTCTGTATCTAGTACAATGAAACAATGACAAAACAGCTTTTAAATGAGACAGAATGGCTGCAGAGGGACTGCGAAATAAACCAGGGATTACCTGACAATGAAGTGACGGACAATGAAGGATGCGGCGAGTACATTTACTGAGTGCTGTACGGATTCAGGGATTTTGGCAGGAACGGAGTTAGGTGTTGCTTAAAGCGCCGCCATATTTGTGCAAGCCACTAACTTAAATAAAACGGAACACATTACTGAACACGTGCTGCTGTCTTCGGCTGCTTTCGAACCAGATTGCTCTCCAATGCCCATACGTTTCAAGGCCATACTTCATTTTAGTGGGGAAAAACATAAGGCTTAGCTAGATCCTTAGCATACGATTTCCCATCATTATCCTCATTCGTGCATGCCTGAGGGAGTGGGGAATGTGTCCTCATTTATTTGCAAGGTAGTAAGGGTTATAACAAGAGCTGCATTTGCGTCTCTCAGTGATGCATGCACTCTGTTGCTTGCTCTCGTCCAGGCGGATGACATTTTTAACTAAAAATGTCTCCTGGGATCTGCACTGCGATATGTTTATTTGTAGGGTGAGATCCTCCCTTTATTTCCTGTGCCATTCTGCAGCCCATTCTGTTGCTATTTTTTCATCTGAAGCAGAAAGCATTATTGTGGTTTCATGAGAACCCCTGCTGCACTCTGCAGCTGACCCTCTCAAGCACAGACATAATAGGCATTACAGAATACCTGCGAGTATCTGCTGGGCACCCTCCTTTCAGCGTGTACAATGTGATGCTCAGGTTTCACCCAGGGGACACACAAAGCGCCGGGTGTACTCCGCGCAGCCCCCCGAAGGGTCCTGAGCCCACTCAAACGCAGCCAATCCCGTCAGCTCCTGAGCTGGCCCAGCCAATCCCATTAGCCTCAGGGCTGACCCTGTGCAGTGCAGTCCCGCAAAGCCTGGCCATCCTGGCATCGGGTAAGCCATCATCAGCTTGGTAATAATGCATCACAGTCATTCAACCCAATGCTTTCCAGGTTGAGAGATTCATCATGTGTACAACACTCTCCCGGAATAAAGAACAAAGTTGCCCATTTTACCGAGATCAACTCAAAGTAATGCGGTGAGATTGATGAAAAGACAGCCAGTGATGGCATACAATGTTTTTTTATATAATGTCACACAGGTTAGAATTCTTTAGCCATATACTGTACAACCCTAATCCACTAAAACATTGATGAAACCTGCCTAAAAGATAAGTAATTATCGTTCATATTAATAGTATGTGTCACAGAGGCCATTGCATTTTAAACGTCAGCTCCATTAAATGAACAGCATTTTCTGACCCAGCCTCGTTTATTGTTCATGATCCGAGTGTTACTTTACACTTCACGCTGAGCATTACTTCAAAAGACAATGCTGTATTTATCAGACGCCCGCCTTTGTTCATGTTTAAGGAGACCTGAAGCTTGTGTTTGAGATGAAACTGAGCCAAAGACCTCTAAGGACTTTTCGCTGTGAAAATATGAAAGTTCTCTACTCAGACTTGAAAAAGAACCTGCTTGCTTAAACTATTATCTATCCTAGCTGCAGGAAATAGCTCTCCCTTTCTGCAATACCTGGAATCATCCAACCACTATCTCTAATAAAAAATCCAAAACGAATGAGCCTTTTTACTTTACATGAAACATAACTTAAAGAATATAAATCAAGGATGTTGGAAAACTTTAGCTGATTTCCTCCAGTGCTGAATTAAATTGTGCAGCTTGGAAATACCACTTTGTCTATGATCTAGTACAATACATACAGTACATATGCAAGATAATGCAATTACTATAAGAAATATGAATAATACAAGTTTTTGTTAAATTTATTATTGATATACAGTGGAATGACTACGCTGCATTGTCTATTTAAATGTATTTATTTTGCCACATGTGTACCTTTGAATACATTTCTACAACAGCTTAGTTCATAAGTACACAAGGAGTCAGACACAAGGTTTGGAGCACAGAGAGACAGCCTGTAGGCTCTGCTCTAGAAGCCCTCGCCAGTGTTTTTCAGTTAGACAATGGCCACCATCACCTGCCTCCAACAGATGCTGGTTACCTGCAGTCCAGCATTTGTGTTCTGTCTCAGAGGAGCTAGGTTCAGGGAGAGCACATTCAACAAAGCTGATGCCTAATCAATTGTTGTGCAACCTGAAGGTAAAGATAGAGGCCTTCAGTACACTTGTATTGGCACAAACAACAGATACAGAATAGCTATATTCAGCTGACATGTGGACACAGTGTTTGTTCACAGTCAATTTGCACCACAGTAGTACTAAATTTATATCTATGCATATATTTTTTTCATTTTCCTGTGAGAATTTGAATCGGTTCCACATTTTATATTGATTGTATCATCATCTGTGAAACCAGTTAGAGATGTATTCTGTCTGCTCACTCAAATTTACAGCAACACATTTACACAAAATAGAATAATGGAAAGAACAGGGAAAAGACAAAAATCAATTGGTGTAACAATGTAAAACCAAATGCAGCCTTTTTAAAAATCTCCCCATTTTGAAATCTCTTACCAGCTGCAACCGTCTGGACTCAGAGGATTAAGTCATTGAATCTGTGTTAGCCTCGAGGAAGCAATCCATTTACAGAACTTACAGCGTGAGGGCAAACATTTCACTCCCCGATGTGTCAATTTACGCTTGGATCCACTTTATTGTGCCATATTGATTTTTTTTTTTCTAGAACACTCTTGTAAGGGTATAGAATTGATTGAATTGAATGCAAATGGCTGCAAGGGACAGATGGACCAAAATCCACGCATGTTAGGGAAACTTGATTGAAATATAATGTAAAGTCTCAAGCCTCAAGCTGGAAAAATGTCAGCTTGTTGTTGTTCCCATGGTGATGGAGCTCCTCTCCTTTAATTGAAACCTGGTAGTTCCTGACTATGATGGACAGTACCTAAACTGGGAGATTCTGCATTTAGTGTTTGACCATGACTTATTTAATTGCTGTCACATTTCTAGCAAACATAGCAGGGATTGTAACCAATAATTCCAATAATTTCATATTTAAATGCCAATAATTTAATAATTTCTCATAATAAATAACTTGTCAAAGAGCTCTGAGAATCATGTGCTTGCGTGTTTATAAAAGTAGTTGTCCTAAGCATAAGTGTCAATTGTTTGCACACTCCCCTATACAGAAGGACTATCATTGCAAAGCAACTTGGCACATGAGGTACATTAGCGCATATGTAAAGTCCACAAGAGCAACAGTGCAGATGCAGAAAATGTCACACATTATGTACATTCTGTATACACATGTAATGCGTTAGCATAAAAGTTACACAGTAAACAGTGCTCTAATAGACATAAAGTGCCACACAAAAGAGGCAACCACTTTATCCTGAGAACAGAATTCCCAATGTGTAAAAATATTGCTACACTAGCTATATCAATAACAGCCATTCTGCTAGATGTTACATTTAGCTGTGACCAAAGCTATCAAAATCAATTCAACCAAACAAAACTGACAATGTTTTCACTCTTTCTCAAGAGTTCAACTGATGCATGGACATAAAGATTAATATACATTCAAATTATTTTTGCTGCATGAACATTTTTGAATGTGAAAACTATCAAGAGCTTTCATGATGGATGGTGAGATTTGGAAAAAAAAAATCATTAAATCATAGTGTTGAAAAGGCAGTCAGTTCCACACTGAGGTTCCCTATTGGTCGGGCGAGGTTATTCAATCCAATCCAATCAAAGCCCACATGGACAGCACAAAGGAGGAGAGGAAAGTTTCTCTTTGGAGAGAGAAATTCAGAATAGAACTTGTATTTGGAGCAGCAATAACTGTGGAGGGAGATGATGTCTGGGCGAATTGATTAAGGACACATCAGAACTTCTAAAGAAGTGCCTTCACACAAGCAGAACTTTGATCTGCGATGACACCAAATCCCCAGTCTTGACAGGTGATGTAGGTGGGATATTCTCTCCCTCTTTAGTACACATCTTTGAAGGGGTGTGGGGGGGTGAAGGGGGGTTTGAAATGAAGTTGTGAAATAGAGAGAAAGCTTTGAAGAGTGAAGTGAAGAGCTGAGCAGGAGAACCGGATTTAGGTGAAACTTTCTCAGTTTGTCACTGGTCACAGTCAGCAGAGTGCTCAGTGTGTTTTGTAATGGGGGACACCAAACAAGAACTAATGTCAGATGGGAACCATTACAACAACCCCCTGGTATTAAACAAAATGACCAAATGGAGATTCAATTGGATATTGATTTAACTGACTTGACTGAGTTCATTGACTCCCATTCTCAGTATACATTTTATTTCATATCTCTGAACATAGTGACTTCCTCATTAGTTTTTAACAATGATGAAAGTTTCACACTGTCTAATGTAATATATAAAGAAATGACATTGAAATGAACATCAGCATCCCCATGGCCATGATTCACTTACTCAGACCACTTTAACCAATTGTCCTTGTACCAATTTGGAGCCGGCAGATTCTGTCACAAGCCATACCTCAAGCTGTGCTTGTTAGTGGAGTTACTAAATGAAACACATCCATGTTCTTTCTTCCCCTGTTGACCTCAGTGGTGCCTTCACAGAGCAGTATTTACAAAACATGTCTAATTTACAAACTGCTGAATTATACATGAAATCTAATACGGACCGTCATGAAGCTATTATTTTTGGGAGGGTGCCGTCAGAAATATCATTTATCAGTGTCACGCTAGGAATTCTGTGCTAGGCTAACTACATTATAATAAGAAGAGTTATTTAAAGTGTGCAATACAATTTTACCTGCTGTTTTTCAGTGCATCCTGGGAAACCCCCTGGGGTTTTCTTGTTTCTTGTGATTTATGACAATTTGCTGCATGACACCCTATTTGAAACTGTTCACTTGGAAAACATTTTGTACAAAATATAATATTGGGCATACTATTTATGGAAGCAAGCTTGCATGACAAATGAAACATGGAAATTGAAGTCAATGAAGTTACTATGCAACTTCTTATCTACATCAATTTTTTTGCGTTTCTGATTTTTCAAATCTTTAAGGATCACTACTGCCCTACTTGAAGTAATCTGAAAAGAGTTAAAATCACCTTTTTCTTGGTTTTCAAGGGGTTCAACTAATTAGCAACTAATTAGCTTTGTCAATAAAGTTATATTTACATATAATGTTACATAATTAGATGAATGAGGTTTCCCCGACTGCCTGGGAAGGCATACTATACCCTGCTCCAACACTGTGTGTCTCTAGGTGAGTCTACGGTCTGTTATCAGATATTAGGAGTGTTATCTTGGATGGGGAGGCATCATTCATTACAATATAAATAAAAATAGCAGTTATCAAATTAAATTATATACCTTTCCACCAGTTTTGTAATGTTTCTTGTAGCAGTGCAATGTAATTGAAAAGCAAAGGCTTTCCTTTGCTGCACTATGTATTTATTACAGTTGCACTCACAATTAAACGCACGTTGTTTTATTAATATGAAAACAAATTAGTGATTTTGGTGATCACCAAAATTTTTTGAAAAAAAAAAAAAAAAACTAACTCTCAGATGTTACACCCAGAAATGATATCCATGCCCTTATTTCATAATGCAAAAATAATTATGTGAAACATAGTACATAACATATCCACAGCCTGTATGTATATGTAAATGAATAGGTATGATAGCTCTCATTATTTCACAAATTGTGCTTTAAAAAGACAATTATAGTGTTGAAAGTACCAACAGAAGCCATTTAATAACAATTTTTTTCTGTGACACTACAAATGGACGAAAACTTGGTGACAGCACCTGTTTCAAGGTCGCAACATGAACAGCTCTCCTCACACTCCCCTACCACCAGTGCAAACAACTGCAGAGGACTCAGACCACTTCTCCGATAGAAGGAGAAGATAAGGATAAGAAGGGATAGGCCCATTTAGGACTTTATGGTCCATTTAAAAGAGGATCGTCATAGTGCTTGTTCTGTTAATTTCAGATGTAAACCAGAATTACACTGTAAAATCAGAGACAGATTTAAATAACACACAGATATATTTACTTAATATTCTCAGAGGCAAACTTGAATTAAATTCTGCTTGTTGTGTGCATTACATTACAGCAAGACCAATCTCAAAAATTGCCAGGGCTATTCAAGACTTCATCAGTTTAATTTATAATTTAATTAACATTTAAGGGAAAATGTCCCTCTTGTAACTTAAATACCATATCTGTTATGAAATATGTATGGATATAAGAGCGAATGAAGGAAGAGCCATAAAAGCAAAAAAATCTGACAATATTCATCTCCAATATGTGGTTCCGAATGTTGATGTAATGATGTCGAGGGAGGGACCTCTGATTGCAAAAGAACGTTCTCTCTGCTCACAAAATGCCACAATTTCAAGGTCATGTGGGTACAATAAAGTTGATGAAGTTTAAATGAAAAGGAGTGCATTAAATAATGACTCTTCATATTTACTGTGAGCTCATCGAAGGACTGCTGTGTGCGCAAAGTAGTTAATTCGTTTTTGATTTATTGCTGTAATAGAAAATAAGCTACTGTATGTATAGGCACTGTTTGGTTGTCACATTGCTTTCACTGAAATCGTAATATTGGTCTGCGGTAATTAAGCTTTCACTTTAATATGATGAACTGTGTAATAGTCACAACATTGCTACATCATAAGGAGATATTTTTCATCATCAGTCGATTTTTGAATGGCTTTATTACACTGTACATTAAATTAATTGGTGACGTGACCATGAATTGCAGAAACAAACAGATATTAGTCAAGTAACCATGTCCTGAGCTCATATTAGTGGTTGGTACACCAATAGGCTGTGTACTCCATAGCTTGCAATTAAATCTGATTTTTCTTCACCTTTTTGGTGGCTTTGTGTTTGACAGAAATAGATTGCTCTTGACTTATTGCACAGAGAATACTTATATAATCTAATTGAGTCTCTCAATAACTCATAAAAATATGCAAACTTTGGTTCCTGTGAGAACAATGCAGCCTTATACCCAAAGACAGAGTACAATTGCCTAAGAGATGCTGACGGTCTAAAGGATAAGGTGTGAGGAACATTAGGTTCTGAAATTTCAGAAAATGGGATTGGCTACCAAAACACAAAGATGTTTTATCAGTTTAATTCCATTTTGTCCAAAGTACTGAATCACTTTTTTATGAATTGATTTGCTAAAATAATTAGAGTCCTGCCATATTTACAGTGGTATTGTGGACAGATATCTTAAAGTGAAAGGAAGTCATCTTTAGCAGCATGGGATGACACCGTTTGAGAGTCCTAGTGTTTAATCTGTTGCAACTGTCTATGGCTGATCTGGCAAGAACACACTAATTAAGGTAATAAGACAAACTCTACAGACAAACACACATGGGTAAGTACTCCCTGAATTTAAGATTAAAAGACTACTCGATTTCAATTTGTTTCAACAACGTAATGACCTCAGAATGGTACCAAAGTCAAATGCAAAACTCTTCATGTTTCCCTCCAGTTTAAGGCTGTGATTTCTGATTCAGTCTCATTGCACATCCCCTGATGCCCCTCACTAATGAAGCTGGTGCAGAGCCCAGAGTGATATTCCCAGTGTTTTCTTTTGCATCAATGTTGTACATTCCCACTTCTGATCCATGATGAATTAGATTAGCCCTTAAGCACAAGCAAGATGTAAATCACAAGAAGATGTTTGGTTCTATGGAAACATACCATCACTGTGGTGTTTGCAATGCAACCTGAGGTTAATAGGGAATGTGTTTTATACCATATCTAACTATCAAAAATGTTAATGGTGAGCAATAAAATACATATGATCGTCTGTTTAACAAACTCTGAACATTTGTAACAAATGCAAGAGTAAATATTTGTTTGTAATGATGATCTGTGATTTGAAACAGACTCATTTTCATTTATTGAACTTAATAAGAACACTTCCCAGGTGAATTTAAACGGTGAAAATGCCTCTCAGATGATGATATAACAAAGATTTCAGAGCTGGTCTGTACTTGTCATGGCTGAAAGAGTGGGGCCTATGCAATATATTTATGCAATATATCCCAGCCCCAACAGCATTCTTCCTGAAAACATCAGCCTTATTACTGAGGCATTTGTGTCTGTAAAAAAGTCTATTTCACTAATTTACTTTGCAATAGAACAGATGATACCTGGCTTTCCCCTTGCTTTTTGATTCTTGAAAGCCCCTCCTCCCAACCCACTGTGACCTCTTAGTGACTTATTCTGGCTCATATTTGTTTGGTTAATGTTCATGATTTTGAGTCCTTCCATGTGATGTCCTGCTTGTGTCATTTTTTTTGTCTTCCGGTCTGTCAGTGTGGGTGTGTCATTTGTTTTGTTTTTCTTGGTGCATGTGCTTTCGTTTTTGTTTTCAGCCATCGCCCCACCTCCTGTCCTGCCTATCTGCCCTGCTGCCACACCCACCAAATGAAGCCCATCCTGCACACCTGGTCCCTGTTGTCTCATCATCAGTCTGTGTATTTATACCCCTCTATCTGCTCTGTTTCTTTGCCAGTTTGTCACAGTGTTTCAGTCTGTTTCGTTCCTGCTTGTTTGTTGTTTGCTTGCTCTGGGTTTTTTTTTTTTTTTTTGGACTCTGTGCCTGTTTCGCTGGATTTTGACCCTTGCCTAGTGTTTTGGATTTTCTGCTTGTGGATTCTCTGGTTTTGACTCGGACTGTTCTGTTACTACGATTTTGGATATCCTTCAATAAACGCCTGGTTTGTCATCTCGGTCTGTGCCTGGGTCCTTCTACCTGAAAGCCTGACAATGATTTTTTCTGTCACTTGAATTCTGGATCTTTTGTTTTCCCCTTTGTTACTGAGCTTTATTCTTTTTTTAAAGAATGAGTGAATCAAACTGTGAGGCAGCAATTTATGTTGCTTCTTCTCATTGTTCTCACGTTACCATTGTCCCAGCTTTGCAGAGGCGGGATTCACAACAGGCCGACTGCTCACATAGGTGCAAAAAACAAAGTAGCTCTGACCCAACACCTCCCTAAACCTCAATGTCCCGATAAATGTGTTTATCTGTGATGTTGACAACTCTACCCACTTGTGGATAAACAGCTGTTCCTGTTGATGTGTGTCACTGCCTGTCAAAAATCTGGGATGTCACAAAGTTAACATAATTATAGGTGGCACTTACACTGGATTTGTAACTGTGGCTGGAATAAAGTACACATTTGATAAAGCCTTTATTGTGCACTCTCCACAGTTGCCATTAAATCATAACAATTGTTAGCGTATTCTTGTTCATAGTATGGGGGCAACTCTGCAACATATTAGCAGGTATTAGAAGCTCAGTTCAGTGGCTGTATGAAATTCACAAAGTGGTGCTCAGATTAAAGATCAGTGTAAGCAATCCTTCATAACATTTAAATAGAAGAGAGGGAAGTACAAGCCTGTGTGACATGAAATATTTATGATTTCTCGTGACAGCTGTTTGTTGAATTTGATGTCTGTCACCTGAGGCTGTCCTTCAAAACCATCTGCTGCCGTTTTTTTTTTTTTGCATCCGATTCATTTGTCTTTGAGTGGTTGCGTTGACACAGGTTGGGGAATACATATTCAGATAGATGTCTGGGTAAGTGTGCGGATGGTATCTATTGTAAGGAACTGGCTGCCACATTTAGAGGATCTGAAAACACTTAATTCTGCCTGGCTAATGTGAATGATCTGAACCGTGGTTCTGATTGGCTGGTCTGGCTTTTTAACCCAGCATTCCTGGCATGTTTTTGTGTTCTAGGGTTACAGAGAACTCTACAATGTTGTAAGTGTTCAACCTCAGCACCCATTCAGATGTGCTCATTCAGTATTCACTCTCTATGTAGAGTAAATGATGCTACCTTGAATTTTATTTATTTTGTACTATATTCATTTGAAATTTGTTACAAAATCTGAAAATTGGATATCCCATACTCTACAAGATTGAGGAGCGACAGTATTTACTGCTTTAAGATAATTACCAGAATTTTCAGACTCGGTAAGACATGGATCAATATATATGTTCCAAACAATTATAGTGATCTTTTCTGATCTTTAACATGGCCAGTATTTATTTTATCTTACAATTTATAAGATGAGACATTTTTCCAACAGCTGAAGGAAAAACTGAACTTCATAAGAAAACAATATAAACTCCCCCAAACTATAAAAACTACAGAGCACATTAAGAAGAAGGTCGACATATTATAAACTCCAGTGTTTTATTGTTTTATCCCCTCTAAATAGATTATTTCAAAAAGTCTAGTTACAGTTACAGCAGCAGTGGCTCTGTGGGGAATATAATGTTTTTCTCCTCAAAGAAAGGATGGAATAATAAAAAAAATGTTCTTCAAAAAGCCCATCTCTACAGAAACCAAGCCTGAGGCATGAGTTCAGTCTTTGGACACTGAATGTTGTACAAGATGAAAAGCTAGCATGTGGAATGTACATGAAGGATTACAATATCTTCTACCACAATGTGTGTCTGTTTCAGTCCCTACCAGCCCCTGCTGCCCCCACCCCAAACACACACACCTCAGAGACGCCTCTAGAGAAATACTCACGTGTTCCAATCCGCTACACTCAATATTCTCCTTCTTCTTGTACTGTGACATTACATACAGTCTGCTACACACTACCCAGGCCCACTTGAAGAGGTTGGTTCCACTTCAGTGTCACACAACATTGTATAGCATACATGCTCCCCCAGTGATTCCCCCTGAGAAACCCCATTCAGATTCCTTCTGTTGGGGACCAAACTTGAGTTTTTATTTCTCTTTGACGTCACTTTGAGGCTGACATGGAATGCCAAGCATCGGTTTAAGCAGTTGGTACAGTAGCTGGCTTCTGGTGTGGTTTCTCAAGGGGAATTTGATAGACATTGGGGTAAATGAGAAATCAACCTACACAGCTGTGTCACTTGGGGGTTGCTGTGAGTGGGGACAGGGGACATGGTAAGGTTTGAAGAGAGGCACTTTCAGAGGGGTGGGTGAGAGGAAGGTGGAGGTATGAGGGTAAGGGTTTACCAGCTTGTTGTCTGTGCAAAACATGATTGCTGCCTCTGACAAGAATCGTGCCTTACATCCACCTCTACTGTCCACTGAGGGCTGTCAGATGGTTGGATGCTTGCTTGTTACAGTATCATGTTATACCAATGTACATACAACTGAAATATCATTGTGAAGAAGCTGCTTGGTGCTTCTTATATAAAAAAAACATATTTCTTTTAAAAACACAGGAATGTAGATGTCAAAAGGATGCTCTATTTATTATAAATAAACAGGTTAAAACGTTTAAAACCGGCATACATTAAAGGGATAAAATGGTTACAATAACAATAAAAAATGTTAACTGAGACCTAAACCATGAGCAAAATTTCCCTAGCTCTGTCCTTGCCCTGGCCACATCTATTTTAAATAACCCGGTAGGTGTGGCCAATTGATTAAGCAATCAACCCATTATGCAATGCCTGATTAGAGAATCATGCACTCATTTACATGGTGGAACTGATAGAAACACCTTTGCCATTGCAAGATGTGTGATCATTGATCTTCCCATATCCTTCCACCTCTTCCAGCTCGTCAAACACAGAGGAAATTGAGACACTGTGGCCTTCTCAATTACCAGTGTGGCAAACACAAGATACAATATTAACAATAACACTGGGAACACACAGCATCTTGTTGGAAGTCACCTCCAAAGTACAGAATTATCAGTTAATACCTACAAGATACAGTAGACAAGTCTTAAATAGCAGAGATGCTGTATGTTTGGGCATCTGTATATTACCTGTACATGTTTCAAAGGTCAGGCATTCAGCAACACATTTCAATGCAATTGTTCTTCATCAATCCCATAGTTTTATTTTGGGGCAATAGAGACTTCATAAACCTACACAATTGTACACATACAGAAATATACCGAAAAACAACACTTACTTAAACATGCTGTGTGTGATTTAATAGATCACACATATGTCTGTCACAGTAATAATAGGAGTGAAATTGTGAGTAGGATAGAACACGGAAATGTTACATTGAGAAATTACAATTTCTTACAATTTCTCAGTATTAGACATCAAAACCACAGAGATGAGGTAATAATTCCAGAATGCAACATTTCCCTGTTGCATTCTGTTCAGTTTCCTAGAGAGGTATTATGTCACCATTAACTAAACAAATTGCTTCTGGCTCGATGGAAGCTTTTCAAATTTGGGGTACACAGCAAAACCTAAAATTCATTAGAGGCTGCCTATGATTTCAGGCTGATCCTAATTATTGAAGACTGGTATCAGCTCATGAATGAAAAGGTAAGAATGCCCTCAATGAATGCTTTGTAAAATTAATGCAGATTAATAGTCCTCATCTTGTCTTGATCTATACACAGACTGAAAAAGATCAAGGTCAGTTTAAGTGGGTGTATGACTAGATTATTTTTTCATATTCCCTCATTACAAGTTAGGTAAAATCCTTTAGTTTTGGATAATTCATACATTACATTACATTCATTTAGCAGATGTTCTTATCCAGAGTGACTTCTAGCACAAACAAACAGAATCCATTCAAGCTGAATGAGCAACATTGTGTAAGCATGAAACTATTCAAGCCCTACCACAAGTTAACTTGCACAACCTGACTAGACAAGGGAAGCCACGTATACCACCATACATCAGTCACTAGAACAGAGAATCCAAAGCACATCATGATACTACACATAAAATAAACAGCAAGTAATACAAGTACAGTACAGAGAGTACCTTCGATAATGTGTGGGCAAAGTATTATGCTGCAAGTTGAAAAACAGTAGAAGACCTTAGACTTTGAATGTATATGACAGTTGAATTACTGCACGTTCACTGTTATTATGATAAGCATTTTCCTGCCATTTATGATCAGTGTACATGTAACACAAGTTTGCTGTTATCTAATAAGGACCCTGGTGCAGCGCCAATTAATTTTCACATTGCATCTTAGCAGTTGTTGACTTGTCACAATGGTACCATAAAAGCATTTTTAACATAACACATAATCCTGGGGATCCTCTGATACAAGAAACAATACAAGTTATGTCAGTCTTGTGAAGACATTATGTAGGGCTATATGAAGCTAAAACTATATAAAGCACTGTTGAATTTCCCAAAATATTACACCACAGCTGTACCTCCTTTCCACAGGGATGAACCATGAGGCATCTGAGATGTGTTTCCAAGACAGCAGTTTGATCTTATTCAATGTCTTATTCCCATCCCTGGCACTGGCTGATTTTCTCTGTAGCAATCAATGTCTAATGCCTCATGGCGTTAAACAGAAGACCCATACACTTTTGGCATTATCCTCAGAAGGGTCTCTCTCAAGGTTTTCAGATCGTACAGCTATAGAAATGATTAAAAAAAGGAAGAGGAGCAAGTTATTCTAAGAGAAATGCCTGCAAGCATGAGATCTTCAGTGACTGTTGCAGAATTGGATTCTCTCTGCGGGACTGTGCTGTAGAGGAATCTCTGCCCCTCTCACATATGAAACAAAACTAGCATTTTAAAGATAAAGGAATGAAAGAATGTAGGTTACCGTATTAGAAACGTGTACACAATATGTTAGATATAAAGGGAGTCACATGAGTCTACTGCCTACAGGTATACAACTTTAAAACAACACTTAAGGTGGTTAGAGTTTTATCTTTGTTGAAATTTTAAGTGGCAGCTCAGTTCAGAGTCTCTAAAGCATTTGAATACAAGAAGGTGCAGCACTTGAAAGTAGTTTCTCTTACTTAGGAATATACAATTAAGTAGGTCAAGCTAAAATCTTGTACCACAGAATGCCAGTAGTTCAGGGAACTGAGATGAAGAAAGCACAAAATCTTACATTTTGTTTTTATCCCCTCAACAGAAGTGGATTCCCTTCTTTGTCTTTAGTTGAAAAAATACACTGGGATTGACTGTCTTGTTTACTGCTGTTCAAACTGCAATGTAATTGTTCTTGCATATATTTTATAGCGATCTGCCTTTTCAGAATACATATGATTAATGTTCATAATAAAGTTTATTGAAGCTGTGAATTATTTACTGCACTGTGTGATGTATACTAATGGGAGATATGTTCATCCTACAGCACTGAACTACATACCACATTCAGCAAGGAATATTGGCTTTCCCACAGTATACAACAAAGTATGCCTGTTCAGAATCTGAATTTGTTTCAGAATAGATGTTTTCTTAATGGGATTTTGTTTCTTGTCTGTACATAGCCACTTGAACAGAAATTGGTCTTCATTTTACCCAACAACCCGGATACCTATGATCCATCTCAGCCTCATTGCATGGTGTGACTGGTGCACTGCCCTAGTCTAGTCTAGATACCATCCAATTGTGGTTGCAATTAGATTCCTAAGCAGAGCTCTATGCCTAAGATGTTAAAAACTGAGAAGTTCACTGTCACAATGGAACCTGCCCCTGGAAAAATGTATGAGTACATTTTAGATAGACTGAGCTTGTATGGAGTGTTGCAACTGGAGTCGTCACGATACATAATTATTCTTCATGGGAGCTGGTGGGAGTGGTCATTCAGAAGTTCCTCAGTTGAACACTCCAATGTAGGTCATGTTGACCAAATGTTTCAATGCATGTAGCTCACTGGAACCCAAATTCATTAATATCAGTGCCACTGATTAATTAGGATCACTAATAATTAGCCCTCAAGGTTTTTACCATGAGGATCTCAGAATTAATTTTAAGTAGCCTCATTATTCCAATTTGTAAACAATAGGAATAATTTATGAAGCTACCTTCTTTTAATCTTCAGCCATGATGAATAAATACATGAATTCATTTTTGCATCATTCAGCATAATTTTGTAACATGGTATTAACATAAATCTCTTAAACTGTTTTAGTTCTGCTTTTATTGCAATTTTTCAGTAGAAGTTGCATCAATCTATTCTGGGTTTAATTCAGATCATTTTTAGGTCTGTATGTTGGACATTTCTTATTGCAAAACAAAAATCACTGAAGTTGTCTCCTTACAGCTATTAGCATTTAAATGTTTACTTTGAAGACACTTGTAATTGTCTGGGTGACCAAAATACATCATTCACCTTGGTGAGATGACAGTATAGCACACATCACTAATATGCAAATTCCACTATGAGGTCATTCTATTAGTAAGTAAACAGATTGAATAAATTATTTTTGCCATCTGTTATATTTTGAGTTGAATGCAAACAAAAATGCTTGAAAGGGAGTAATCTGCCATGTTAAATTAGTTAAAAGGAACCCTCATATATGCACTATTGGGAATCCCTCTTCCCACAATATTTTATTTGCCTTCTGTTTCTTCACCACTGATTGGTTGATTTAAAGGTTGACAGTAACATCAGACAGGAGGTGGGGAAACAGTGTGTGTTTGATCTTTGTTCCAGTGGGAGTATTTGTTTAACACCAGGGCAAGTTTATTTATTTATTTGTCATTTTGAAAATTACATTTTTTGACAACCTTCGCTACTATGTTTGGAAAACTATCTTGCATGTAAGTAAACACACAAAAGTTTCAAAATGGTATATAAAAGTAGATCTGCAATAAGCAATCACAAAGATTATTCAGCACTAGTTGTGTGGAGCTTTGGGGGAAAATATTAAATAACACAGGTTTTAGCAAAATTACCGACTCGGGTGAGTTACAACATGGTGGTTACAAAATAAACACGTACTTCATGATCTCCTGGTATCATTCATGTATTTCAAAGGTATTAAGAGAGTCTTAATACAAAAATAGGCATGTCTTTCACCCCTAGCAGATGAGCTATGCCATCTGGTACATAAGCTAACAGAGACAGGTCAGGAAATCTACAGCTAAACATGAGTTTGATTTAAATTAAAGTCTGTACACACAGACATAACCTCACTGTCTCGCAGAAGTCTGTGACACTGGAAAACTAACACCCATATCAGCTGGTGGCATTTACATTGAGATCAAAAATAAGTTGGCTCTGCAGTGTTAAGATATGTACTCTACTTGACCTAAAAAAGTCTCCATTTTTCAAAAGCAATAACCAACATTTCCAATATGTTTTTGTTTTCGCTTTCACATCAGTACTGGTTGCAGTGAATTCTATGGATATAATTGTAAAATAATATAATATATCATAATACTACATTATCAGAATATTAATGTAATGAACACATTGTTCATTAGTCTTCTTTAAGAGACTTTTCTTGTTATGAATTGTTCCCCGGAGTTTAGACTGAGCAGGAGAAGAATGTAGAAGCATGTAGGGTCACAGAGGGTCAAAGAGTTATATTGATGTAAAATGTAATTAACTTTTACAAATATCCTGTCTGTAAAAAATACTTTAATGAGCTGAATTCACAAGCACAAAGACAGATCATTAAAGCAGAAGTTCAGATAATTTGAAACCAGACTTTAAATGAGTAGAACATAAAAGTCATTTTTACTCGTTTCGTGTTATTCACCTTCTGACACCCTAAATTTTTGGAGTTAAATTATTTCATCTATATCATTTGTTTCTTCTCAGAAACTGGACTGAAAACACAGGGCAATTTTTGTGCAAGAATTGTACTTTAAATTATAAACACAGTAAGAGTGCACAGCAATGAGTTTGCTTTCTTGTCAGCAGCTATATGTCAAAAGCATAGGACATAACATACACCTTGAGTAAATTTTGGTGCTAGCCACCATGTCCATCACTTGATCTACAATTCTATTACAACCATAAAGAATACAATAATAGTGTCACACTGGCAAACACAATTAGCTGCTTCAGAATTTGGTACAGAATTGGCGAGAAGATTTGTTAAAATATATACAACCTGGTAATTTAAGTGGTAGCTATAATGATTTCTGTACAGCAGTGTGATTTACAGAGCCAAACAAAAACAGGCTGGCAAAAGCGGTGGAAACATGGCAACTTTTTTTAGAGGCTTTGGGGATGCTCTTCACTGCTCCTCGCCAGAAGAGAAGAGAACAAAAGCACATGTTGGCCTAGATTCAGTCAAAATCACCACTGTCACCTCAAAGAAAAATGCCATTCTCAAGCAATCAAAACACAACCCTCAAATACACCCAAAACCAAAATATCAGGATCTAATGAGATGTGCCTATAAGTATTGATAGGCCTATGTTATGACACTTATAGGAGGAAAGCACCTGTTCCTGCTGTACAGCAGTTTTCATTGACTGAAAGAGGGAGCCCTCATTATAGTGTCTCCTTTACAACCCTTGTCTATTCTTTACTGCAAGACAGAGGCAGGAGACTCTCATCGCATCAAACCCGTGTCAATGGCTTTCTTTTACTTTCTATTCCATCTTTCTGAAACATGGTTAAAAATGGCTGTACTTTAAAAGAAACATTTAACTGAAGCCTGTATTTGAAATACTTATTCTAGAGAATCAAATTTCTAGTCTAGACATAGACTCTGTCCTTTAGAAAACTGGCATTTTCACACCTTAAAATGTACTGTCAGCAAAATATGTACTCACACACTAAATCTGTTAAATCAAAGGTTAAGCTGTAGTTTAAGGTAAAGGATCTATTTTATTACATTTTATAATGTCACACTTTGCAAATACAGGACTTACTTCTGATTGTTCAGATGATGTTTGTTCAGGTGTGAGTGACATTGGTTTTTACATTTAGGTGCATGCAGAAACCAGCTTTTCCACATGAAGCCCGCAGGAAGCAGCACCCAGCAGCTCTGAATGGCAGCACTGAAGACGAGGCCAAGGAGCAGACAGGGCCCAGACTTGTGTCAGCAGGACGAGGATTTAGGATTTTCCCCGTGTTTACTCACACCACTGGGAAATGGCAGGCCTGCTGTTTGGGATCTGTGAAACCCCGGGAGTAGAGAGGCCGGCAGCTTCACGCCTCATTGGGTGGATAGTGCTTCCTACTGCACAGCGCCTCCTGTGGAGCAGTGCTTGAAATGGTGTTTCTGCTATTCACGGGACATTTCCTGCTGCTGGATACACCCTCAGCACTTCATAAATGAATTTTCTCAGCGAGGACCTCTGACCTTTGTCTCTCATTAGCAGGGACTGGTGTTCACCCTGGTGGGTCAGTAACATGTCCATTTTCCTAAGCTGAAGCTACAGCAAGACGGGAGACATTGTGACAAGGTGTTTTGGGAGGCCTGTCATGTTTACCGGTGACAGTGGCAGATGGAATTACTTTGACAGACACCCAACGCACAGGTTACACTTCTTGACATAAATAAATGACATCTCTACGCCACACTGGCTTTGATCAGATTTGTGCCATCTAATATTGACTCTGGTTTACTACCTGAGCGCTTTGGGGCTGCTTACCAGAACCCTACGCACATTGATTTTTAGAATGGTATTGATTAACAGTGATGCATGCTGTACAAATCACTTTAATTCAGTTTATCTTCGGTTTAAGCTTAATTATAGCATATATGGCTGGTTACAATCAATACACAACTGCAGGGGCTTTTAATTTCATGTGATACACTTTCTTGCTCTCTTTCTTGGCTTTTTTACATATGTGCACCGCCTTAACCTGAGAATATATTCCCAGACAGAGCTAATGAGTTGAAAAACATATCTAATCATTCTTTATATCTTCAAGGTGAAATTTTCCAGTTGTAGTCTTTCACAACATACTTAATTCTACATCTTATCATTCACTATACATAACAATTACAATTAATTCTATTTAACTTGTGCAGGCTGACACTTAAATATGACATGACAGAAAGCCATTTTGCTGAAACAACAAATAAATGTAACGCTTGGTGTCAGTCAGTATGACATTAATATTGCCATACACCTCCATCAAATATCCCTGCAGGCATGCGACAAAATTATGTCATCAAAACAACGAGACCCAGTAAAAACACTGACAGACCGGTTTTGTTAATAGCTGTAGCGGGTCACATCTCAAGAAACATTCTCGTCTCACATTACATTAGGCACATAGCTGCCACAGACAGGTATTCGTAAGATGAATGTCATGTTGAAAGGATCTCATTTGCTCATGTAGATCATTTTTTTTCTTTTGCATGGAATACCCTCTTGCTTTCAGCATCTGCATCCCAACATTTTTCATACCCATTATAAAGACGCTTTCTTATACTTCAAATGCTTATTTTTACTCCAGACGTCGCTTTTTTTTTGCATTATTAATGCAATACACAATAAAAAGACACTTGGCTTTTCTGAGGCAAGAAAACATTCTGCCATAATATTTTGTACAAAAACATATATACAATAGAAAATACTTGTGCTTCAAAGTAAGAACAAATCAATACTGTATGGGCAACAGGAATCAGACATATTTATATTTATCAGTGCTCTCATAAAGAAGACATGTGTATGCTCGAAGCATTAGCAGTCAGACCAAAATGAATACATCTTATTTAAGTGGGCTTTTAAACCAATTTTTTTATTTTTATCCAGTATTATTCCGAATACTACAGCTATACATATCTTAAACTCATGCACAAATTTTCTAGACAGTATACATATTTTACCGTGTCAAGATGTTAACAAGACATAAATTGCAAAACAAAACACAAAATCCACTGGTTTCAATCATTGTTAATCACTTCCTATAAATAGTCGGTACTTATCGGTAATAAAAAAAAGTTTCAACAGAAATACACATCTACTGAGTTTGAGTCACCTGATGGTACGCATATGTAATGTGAAGTTATGTTCTCTGTCAGTCTGTCATATTGTGCTTCCTTTTTCATTTTTATTTGCTTGCATTTTTGAAATGAATGCTGAAGTGGAGGTTTTATTGGGATTATATAAAAAATTGTCATGGTAAAAGGGGAGTTTTATGCTCATTAGACGAGGGGATAACACTTCCATCAGTATCTGTTCACTTGCACCTGCCACCCCTGAAATGGGCATAATATGGAGCAAATGTATCACTGTAGTGACACTGCAGAGAAAGCCTTTGTATTGTTCCTCCTGGGCAGGTCTGCCACTATCCCTGAGACTTGTCTGTATTCTTTTCCCTAAAGAACATGCATAGCTCTTCAGTCTTCAACCTACCAGTGACAGGTTGTGAGCTGCACATCCGCAAGGCACAAAGCTTCCCTTCATTTTCATTTGATCATTTTCCTGAAAATTCTTTTGGCTGACAACAAGCATGTCATTTTAAAAAAAGGTCACCCCTTCCCAGCTGATTCCTTTTTTGTATTTAGAACTAAAAGGACCCCCACAATTTCTCAATCTCTGATATCTTTATAATTACGCACGTGGTGAGTGAAATTTGGAATCAGATGTTGATAGGCCATCCTTACTGTAATTGGAAGCTTTATTACAATTGTCAGTTCAAAGGCAAGTTCTCTGCCTTCCCTCTGTGTGGCTCGTAGGACACCACTCATATCTGAGGCCCCTCCCATCGGCCCCCAATTGTGCACATACCCAGCTCTTATCCTTGCTTAAGCACTCTGTAAAAGGCTTTGTCCCCTCCCCCTCTCTGGTGCCTTATCTTTCCTTGTACCCCGTCCCTCTGTCCACACTTCCTCTTGTCCCTGGTGTTTATCGGTCCCAGCCCTCTGCTCCCCTCCCTAATAAACCTGCCCCTCTCCATACCTTGTCCTGACAGTCCAAAACCTGTTTTTAGCAATCGGCCCTCATGGTTAAGAACACAGTCCCCAAGCATCCGATAGACCCACCTGGCTCAGCTGGATTTGCCATTCCCAAGTGCTTGTCAATTACAGGCTGTAGTGTCTGCGTGTGCCGCTTCTCTTGCTTTTTCAGAGGCAGCCGGCTCTCACGTTTTCCAGGAAAGCCTCCATTCTGTAGCCTCTTAATTCTGCCCTTTCATCTCCTCCAGTATCACTCACGCATCTGCCCCTTTTATCATCCCCTTTCAGTTTGGCTTATTTTAAGTATTCAATTACCTCTAGCCATACTGATGTTCACTTATGCCTGTGCTGCTAATTTTATAAATGCTTTAAATTGTTGGATATTCTTGAATTGCAGTCATCATTTTTGAATGTAACCCAAGCTTTTCCCCTTCAAGTAATCAACCATGGCTGGGTTTAATTTTACATGGAATATCGTTCCCATCTAAGACAGTCTTACAACATAAAAGAAAGTTGTGAGTTTAATGCTACAGAAACTTGTCCATCTGAGTTAAAGTTGACAGCAACATAATATTTAACTCCAGTTTTTTCCTCATACAGTGCCAGCCAGTCTAATTTGCCTCATGTTGTGATTTGTGGCAGGTCTTCTCAGTGGGATGGCACATGCTCATTGCTCTTCTCTGAATTAGTGACAGAGAGAATCTTGTGTTTCATAGGCACCTATTCATTTTCATGGTAGCACGGTCTGACATGAGTGGATATGGGAGGGCTGTCTGCAGTCTTGTTCATGACTGTCTGTTGCTATTAGATCGTAGCCTGTTTATCATCCTAACCGGCAGGAACAGCCCAGAGCAATTTTTCAATTACAGTTTTCAGAACCTTCCACAGAAAAAGGAACTAGAATACAATGTTTCAAAAGATATACATTTCAAAGAAATAAAGTGAGATATAAATGTCAAAGCACAGAAAAGAGTGTCAGCTGATTCTTCAAACCAGATGACTGCAAATCCAAAATGATTCATCTCACTGACACCTGAGGAAAGAGCTTCTGACTTAACCACCTGACTCTGCAAAATGGTCAACCATTACGTGACACTCCTATGCAAAAATGGGGCAGATGTGTAGCATAGTGGTAAGGAGCAGGGTCTAAAACCTTGGACAAGGTACTTAACCCACAGTTGCTTCAGTAAATATCCTGCTGTATAAATGGATAACATGTAAAAACTGTAATCCAAGTAAGTTGCTTTGGGTAAGAGCATCTGCTAAATGCCACTAATGTAATGTAAAATGACAAAAAGAGGTAATGCCTTCCAAACCATAGACTGCACTATCACAAAGTGCTTTCAATGCCTCACCAAGAATCTGAGAAATTAGCAAAGAGTCCTGACAAGATCTCCAAAATCACACAGTCAATCCACACAAGGGCATAAATCTCACTGCTACGGGCCACAAACAAGACTGTCTGCAAGATGGAGGTCTGCAAGTTTCCCAAGGGATAACCTCAACCTTCATCACAAAGGGGTGCTTTCAGCCAAACCGACTCTCAGACCGAAAGTGGAGAGGGGAAATGAGGTGTTGTAACAATTTAAATTATTTGATCATAGCTCATCATTATCCCATTCCTATGGCCTAATAACAGCAAACGCTCTAATCTGCTAAATTCATATTGCCCAAGGACAGTGATGAGATGCTGGCAGATAATTCACCATTTGCATTTAGATTGTGTGTTTATACTGTGCCGTGGACGGAAGTCTGTGTTATCTGTGAAGTTTCTGTGAAGTGGAAGCAAGCTTTTAATAAGATTTCCCCAGCTGCTTTCCTTGCCCTTATGAAACTACACGTGGGAGGATGGAGGAGTGTGTGTGTGTGTGTGTGTGTGTGAGGCATAATGCTGGTAAGCTTTCCAGTATGAAAACCTCTTAATGCGCCAAAGGCAGAAATATGTATAATGGAATTCAAAAAAGGTGTCATTTATTTATTGGAGAGATGACTGCTATTGTACAATTGTAAACTGGCCCATAGATAGCTTTTATCCCACACTCACAGACCTAAAACATTAAAAAAGGTACTTAGATGTATAACTGGTTATCAAGTCAGCAAAGCAGTGCTTCTTAATGCTGTATAATCACTAAATAAAACTTCAACAGTTGATACCTTCACAAAAAGAAACCAACAAGCCCACAACAAGGTAACTTAGTAGTCTTAACAGTTTTCACTAAGACCTAAGAGAATAAGACAAGTTTGCATATTCATGTATTTCAACTGAAAATGCACCCCCTCCTTGCAATGGTACAATTTATTCATAATGAAATACTAATTTATCTTTGACCAAAACAATTCAAACAAACTGGAGGGATATAGAGAAATTAAATTAAAGGAGTGGCAACCTTAAATGAAAGTGATTTTTTTGCTAGGTGCAAAATGATAAATTTCTTCATCAGACAAATAGTGTTATTTTTAGAGTTGGTGTTGCTAAAATATGTTTTCAAATCTGCATCTCTTCTCAGCAAGTGCCTCATGGAATGGTGATTTTGGACAACATGCATGTAACGAGTAGCATCTTTAATGGTACACTTTTCTTCTTTTTCCTATTTAACTGCAATGTGTTTTGAATATATTTATGTATCAAGTAGATGCACAATATCACTATTGTTAAAAAAACATGGTTACATTTTGTACCCACACGCTACTGGACATTAAATACCAGACAAGGTTAATTCAATATATATTTTTACAAAGACATCCATTTAGCATAAAGTACATTTTCTCTGTATTGATGAGCATACTCAGTGGACAAAACTGCTTTGGAAAAAATAAATTTTTGACTTCAACCCAGAATATTACATCAGTTATTCTAATCATCTATTCCTCTGTATGCCCTAGTTTGTCATGTTGCCAGCCATCCTGCCTTATGTCTGCTTTACTGATGTGCTGTCAGTGTTCTGAGGGAATTTTGCGCCTTCCACGCCCCCCGCCCCACCTCTATGACTCATGCACTAACTCTCTATAAATCTCTTATTGATTGGCTTTTTGAAGTTAATGACTCACTGTTTCATCATGCAGTGAATCAGATGGCAAAATTCGCAATTAAGCACACCATTTTTAAAAATCTCCATGGTTCCTTGTGGGGTAAAACAGCAAAGATGAATGAAAGTTCAACACATCATCAAGGTATGTGCAGCAGTGTTCAATAGTTTTAAAAGCCTGCGAGGATAATGCAACAATTTGTTTCCCCCTGATTATTGAAAACCTGCATTTTCATGATGGAATGGTTACTTGCAATAAAGTTTGAAAGATCTTCTCAGTGCCCCTGTTTGAAGTAATCAATGCATGTATCAATACCGCCGAGGCTGCAATGTGCACTGTAGCTCGCTCCTCTGAAATAAAGTTAGTTGGAAGGTCTGACACTAAGAATTACGCCACAGCACTCTTCGAGTTTCCTCAGAGTGAAGTTGTGCTAATGCGTCTGGACACTTCAGGAGGAGTTAAGGCTCCACTCAAGATATTAAGTCCCGCCGGTGTAATGAGAGCATTCCATCAGTCTGGCTCCGGTGTTAGAGCTATTGATGAAAAGAGGGATCAATCAGGACGACCGGGTCCTGCTGTCTGTTTTCATTCTCTGCCGTTTTCATGGCTTCAAAGGGCTTTTGGAGGGACGGTCCATCTGCGCACCTCAGGAAGGGCGCAGCTCAAACACACGTCACGCTAATCTAATTAATATGATTTCAGACTGCGAGATGGCGCTTTCAAAGGGCCTGTTCTAGACATACCCTTCACTGAACGTTTGGAAATACCGGAAAGGAATGCCACTAAAAGTTGAGGCAAAGCCTCCTAAAGTTTAATGCTCCATATGGTCACATTTGCCATCTGCTCACTCAAACAAGGTTTACTGCTTTGAAACATAAACAGAAAAATGTGCTAATTTATGTCTTCCCGTACTTTGCTATAGGCCCATAATAAACACCCCTACAGTGATAACATCACATTTTAATGATGAACAGTAATTTATATTTCATCATTACCCATGAAAATGGACATCAATCTGTGAATGGAATATTGACATTGCAAATTAGCATCATTAAAAGCAATTAATTGACATTGAATTCACTCTTGATTCAGTTTTAAATGAATCGCTTTCATGATGAAGCTAATTCAATTTATTATTATTAACTATAAAGAAAGTGATTGAAAAGGGCCCTCTCATTGCTGTTCCATTTGTAAATGATGTAGCTTCTATACCGCACTGAAAGATTCACAAAGGATAATAAAACAAGATCATGACCCATAGAATATTTCCATAATCAAATTCTATGATCCTTTGAAGAGGTCCAGTGTTTAGGTATATCATCTCTGCTTTAATTCATCAACTAGCCATTTAGCATATTTTAAATATGCCCAGGCATGCCTGAAAGCCAACCAATCACAACATTATGAACAGATCTTCTATAGATCCATATTCCGCCATTCTGAGATTGATGTCATTCACAGGAGATATGAATTTAATTTGTTTTTTTTTTTTTTTTTCAAGCGGGAGCATTTTCTAGCTGAAGGATGAGAATGAGGAGATGCACATTTTCTGCTCCAGACACCCGCATAGCCCCTATCAGCGTGTCTTCTGAATATGGACAGACAACACAAATGAGCTGATGGTATCTGTGGATAGAGCTTCACAGTGGATCAGCAGGCTGGCTTTCAGGAAATGATCATTTCCCATTGTCAGAATTTCAATGGCCTCATTCTTTGTTGCTTCTATTTCTCCCTCTTATTTCTTATTAAAACGTTCTTAAGATGCTGAACTGTCAGTTTAAGTACCGAAACACATCAGTTGTTACACATTTTTTTTTGACTCAACCTATTCAAAATGGGTAAATATGCAATAATTATTTTAGGTTCATACATAGTACAGGTATTAGTTTCACATTAGTTAAGCAGATACTGTCATACATAGTATGGTGAAATATTATTGATAATAAGCAATAAAATATAAGTCCTGAGAACACACCTTTACTCACCACTGTCACATCCCAAACACTTTAAAGCAATTTTTGTCCATTAAAAGTAATCTACCAGTATGTGTAATACATAATTATAAACATTTTTGTTATGGAGTAAAGTTGTAAATGTAAGAATCATTTTTTACATCTGGATGTTCACAAATATATGACAATACTAATTAACAGGTTTCAGCTGAGCCACGTAGGGCCGGCTATGATTTCCGTGTTTTTCTCCTGAGACAAACAGCCATAGTTTAGAATCAGATTTTACTCAGAAGCCCTTCGCATTTGCATAATTATCCAAAGAATTAAAACTGATTCTATTCTTATCTCTATTCAATCGACACAACAGCATGCAGATAATTATTACTTTGAGATTTAAGAAGGGAGACACACACAAGACTTTGAAGTATAATTAAGATTCACTGTATGAAATAGCATCATTGTCATGTCTTTGGAGAGGCAACATTAACAAAATGAATTGGGTAGTCAGGAAAAATACTGCTCATTCACTTTAGCAGGACTCAGTGTGGTTGAGCTCTGGTGCAAAGTAGACAGATCTGGTCCAACTGCAAAACAGTAACAGCCACAAATGGAACCAGATAGACAATTAGGAGTAAGCATTGAACACAGGTCTCCAAGAATATCACCTACTAACTAAAAGACTCCTGAAACCTTTGCAGGTCACTCACCAGCGTCAGTCACACATACTGTAAACTACTGAATGATACCTAATCATCACAGGACCAGCTGGCTATTTCCTATTTCAAACAACAAATGAACGTTCAGGGACCCGGTAGATCTCTGAGAGTAGGAGAGCATGGCACGGAGGGAGGAAGCCGGCCCTGAGAGTCAAAAAAAGGTTGCCGTACACATTCCCGTCATCCCTTCCAAAAGATGCCACACGTCGAAGAACAATGGCCGCTTTGATTCATCAGATGAATGGGGAGAACCGCGGGAGGCAGCGGCAGAGCCAGAGATCTGTATGCAAATGCCTATGACAGGAGAGTGAGGAGATAAATCTTCGGGGAACATGCAGTAGGTTAACCGGGCAGAGGGAGGAAGAGTGGTAAACAAGAAATAAATTAAGCCGGGGGACCCGAGAAGAGTGCAGACGTGACATTTCCACTCTGCTAGATCAATAATAAAGGGGATTATAGGCATCTCAAACGGGGGGACACAAATGAGACAAAATACAGGAAGCTTATTAAAAGAAAGGTGGTATATGTCAACTAATGCCGAGGCTCAGACAGCTGTAGCCAAATTAATATTTCATGGCCTCCATCAATAAAAAAACAAAAAAAAAACGAACAGCAAGACACATTTTCCTTTCATGACATATATGAGTTTATGTAGACAACATTAGAATAATATGTACGATAGGTGCGTGTTGGAATTCATTTTACCTTTTAATGAGCACTGTTATGACAACCACCTTGAGAGCACAGAGAAAAAAAGAGAGACTATTGATGTAAGATCCCATGACCTATATTACCTGTCCTACATTTCACTGTCTAACCCCGATATACTGCACATCTGAACTATGCTTTGCTGTTCACCTCAAAAGACACATTGTGTACATCTTGTCAGACAGGCTAGACACTTGTAGAATAATCCAAATAGAAGCAGTGTTGGATATGGTAGATGGGTGGCAAAACCGGGCTGTGTGTGTGTATGTATTTCTTTACATGGCAAATTGTTAGGGAATAGATGCTAGATTGTCATTTAATTTATCCACCTACTTCTTTGATTCATAGACTATTAATTATGTGCACAGAGGCTTTATGCCAGTCACTATAAACCTTCAGAATGAAAAATGAACAGATTCTGTTTTTGAATGAACTTGTCATATGATGTTTCCTTATCTTCTACATTGTATGCAACAATTTGCTGCTTTCCTTTCTTGCACAAAATTGAATTGAATTTGGTTGTCTGCCTGTAAAATGTGCCATTGCTGATCTCTAAATCAGGAAGGTTGTTCTGAAGCCACTCTTTTCTCCTGACACATTTGCCCTTTTAAACTTTTGACACAATTAATATATTTAATCTCCCCCTATTGATCTTTAAGAGAGCTGGAGTGCTGTATGTTCTATACAAGATTATGTGTTTGCTCTGTTCTCACTCGGGACAGCAGGTCTGACTGCTATATCATAACCCCTGCCCAAAGACTGCCGACGAATGGATGCTGGGCAGACGAGGAGATTCCCTGTGACAGTGGGTTGACATATAACCTGTTCAGAGCACCTTGTCTCTGTTGCTCATGTACGGATCTGCATGCAAATGCTTCTGGCATTTCCTGATACATGAATGTGCTAATGCTGTCTTTGCCTTGAGAGAAGGTCAAAGGCAAAAAGCTGTGCTTGTGTACATGTGTGCATCTGTCCAAAACATGGTATACTGTATGACACTGTTCACCAGACAAAATTATACATTACAGTATCAGATGCAACTCATTTCCCACTGCACACTATCCCTAGTTTCTGACTGCATTTACTGTATACTCTGTGTGTGTGTGTGTGTGTGTGTGTGTGTGTGTGTGTGTGTGTGTGTGTGTGTGTGTGTGTGTGTGTTTTTCACAGATGTGCTCCTATTATGAGGCAGGGTGCTATCAGACCTGCAACCTGCTTTGAGATTTTATTTTACTGGAAAACTATAAAACTTTTAAAAGTGTTCAGTGTTCAAAGCATTATAGTACCACACAGTGAATGTTAATGTTTAATGTGGCATATGCAACATCTGCTGAACTCATCATATTAATGATTCTCTTAAAGCTTCAATTGAACTCCCACTGACTCGGAAACGGAGGCACATTTTAGTGGATTAGCCTCTTTAGTTTCCGATTTAAACGCTGTTCTAAAATTCTGAAGTGTTCTCCGTTTCACTCGATGCTGACCATGGTTCAGTTCTTGTAGAAGTGACATTAGGTTTCTTTTTCAGTGGGTGGCTGGGTTTCCTGCCCATTGTTTTTTTTCTACACAAAAGTATATCTGCTCTCATATTGAAGTGGTGAGTGAATAACTAATATCCCCATGCTGCAGATCTGTCAGAAGGGAGGCTGTTTTCAGAACTATGCCTCTTCAATCATAATGGAAAAGCTGACAGCGAACAAAGGATATTAGTATTTCATCAGGTGAAAACACTAGAAGTCAACACGTCAGTTATTGGCTTCTCCACTTTACACTGTCCCTATAATTATTATATGGTTATAACAACAACAATGCAATAATATAATTCTTTATATATATGCATGAAATTATGAATTTATTTTAAGGAAATTTCCAACAGTATTGTAACTACAGCTATTAGTGCTTTGTCTCCTCTCTCTCTCTCTCTCTCTCTCTCTATATATATATATATATATATATATATATATATATATGCATGCAATCCTTTGAGGAAATCTCTCTCTCTCTCTCTCTCTCTCATATAGTAGTATATATATATATATATATATATATATATATATACTGTATGTGAGAGAGAGAGAGATTTCCTCAAAGGATTGCATGCACATCCCTGGAATATGTCAAGAGACTGGAATAAATGGCATTATTTTGGTTTTCACTCCTTATAAAAATAGAATTATATCCTACTGAGAGCAACCAGGGTTCCTATTCCTCTAAGCCTGTAAATATTTACTGGACTTTATTACACATGAATGTTACCAGTCTGTCATGCCATGATTTTGGCCTGTTTGACAGCTAATACATTTCCCTTATCCATTGAGGCCATATTATGCAAATATCTGGTTGTGGCAAATGGATATTTAGAATATTCTTGCATCCCCATGCTTTTATTGTGACTGCTGTCACACACTGTAAGAAATTTGCTCTGTGTGTGCAAGCATATAAAATTAATCTTGACACCTGTAACTGAGCAATAGCAAATCAAACATGGTATGACATTTCTCTGATTCAATCAGTTTTTGATAGGAGCATGGTCTTACAAGTGGTCAAAATATTCATTTTTTCCTCCTAAGTAAAAGCAACACACATTGCAGCAAAATGCAATGAAATGCCAGATCACTATAACACAAGTACTACCAAACCTAAAAGAATGCTCAGAAATCCAGCCAAAGAGAGATTACAAGACCTTGGCACCATGCGCAATCCACAGAACAAGTTTTGTATATGGTTCTTGCCATCTCCAAAGGATCAGAAAGCCATTTGACTCTATTTCTCAATTCACTCTAATGAAAAGCTGTGATATGTTCTGCAGTAAAGTCGGCTTCTGTCATTAACTGGAGTAGAGTCAGGTTCTGTGCTTACTGGATGGGTTTGGCAGAAATTGGACATGCCATAAATATTTTTAAATGTACATTTCTTAGCATTAGAAATGCACTATAATGGTTAAGTCTGGGGGTCAACAAGGGTATACATATTTAGAGAGAAAACAAAGTGACTACAGATCAAGGTCTCAAGTTATTAAAAGAGCACTTTCAAAAAGAAAATATTAAGCAAAAGAACAGATTGACTAGCATCAAACAGATGAGAAGGAGAGGGCAAGTGAAGGTGCCCCAGAACTTTCACATCAGCTGGCTGAGAATGATTAACAGATCTCCAGGGACAGACAGCTTTCATCTGCACTGGAGATCATAATAAAGCACACAGTGCTGTGTGTCTATCTTCAATAGCCCTCAGTATATTGCCACTGGGTCATAACTTCTGCTTCATTTGAGCATATTGTCAAAGTAAAAAAAAAAAATTCAAGTATTGCTGGTGCACAGACAGGGTTGACAAAAACATTGATTGAACCTGTTCAGCGTTTTTGGCTGAAATACACTGAGCCAAACTTTTATAGCTGAGTAAGAAGTACAAAGATTAATAAGTACTTTGAGCAGCAGTTATTTTGCTCGTAAAGATCTACGCCAAAGTTTTAAAAATGGGTACGTTCTAGGAAGGAGCAGAGTCTAGCATTCCTGCATTTTAGTGAAATGTGAATGGTGACTAAATCCCCTCAACCTCCAGGTGGTGCTACATAAAACAAAAGTAACACACCACCTGCCTACCAGCAAGCTCCCCAAGAATAGGTCCTAGACTTTTTTTCCCTTACTGCTTATAAGACCTAAGGCCACCATCCTTGCCTATAGCCCAAACCCTGGGGAGCTTGTCTTTGGGAGAGAACTTTATAACCCCTCTAATTAGTAACCACTTGCAGGTGATCCTGATGGCTAATTATCTGCAGGTGTATGTTGGGGATCTCCCTAAAACAGCACAGGTGAGATGGGTCCCTCATCTTGTTGTAGCAACTCCAGCTGTGTCGTATAGCAGCGTTTCCCAAACCTCTCCTGGAGTACCCCTTGTCCTGCATGATTTAATCCTCTCCCTGCTCCAACACAGCTTATTGAAATGATCAGTTTGTTATTAAGCAGCTTCAGGAGTTCATAACAAGTTGATCATTTGAATCAGCTGTGTTGGAGCAGGGAGAGATCTAAAACATGCAGGACAAGGGGTACTCCAGGAGAGGTTTGGGAAACGCTGTCCTATAGGAATCTACGTTTTAGACTGAGGTCTATTCAAGGCACCAGTCTCCACTGTGCTTCAGCATCATATTAAAAGACAACATCCCTATTGTGTGTGAGCAAGGAGAGTGAGAATCTGTCCCATGTTTGATACTTAAAGCATGTATCCACCCGTAATTAATAAAACATATTAAAAAGCATAAAAAAGAGCAAAGGTGAAAGAGAAATAAAATTGTACTCATGGATGTGACTTAAATTGCCCCAGAGGAGTATACAAGTAATTAATCTTTTGAAGAACTGACTTATAAAAGTATTGACTGACTGCTGCCAGAATTCCCCACAGGAATATGGTCCTTTATTACATTTTAAGGAAAGTAACATAACTTTGTTACTCTTGCACACTACTTCAGTAAACTCATACAAAAAATTGAGAACATATTTTAGAGGATATTTTAGTTCAGTAAATATACTTAACATATGCACATTTGTGTTTTGATATTGTTTTGGCATATTGCACTTTAGTTAAGATTTTCATTAATACATTTAAATTGTATTTGTAATGTATTATTGGGCTTAAAATATTTCTCAGAAAATTATAATATATTTTATATTTCAGATGAAAAATAGACTAAATCTCAAAACCAACATTTCTCAATATTTAAAAAAACATTGTTGTTTACCAGTGTAAGTCACATATCATTCACTCCTGTGAAAAACAAACCTGAAGTTCTAAAAAGAACCAATCAATGTCCTCATTTTCAGTCTAGAAAGTTAAATGTGAGTTTCTCCCTTCTTACATTGAATGGATGCAGATCCCTGACGTACTTGCAGCTGTTAATGCTGACTGTAGGTGATCTTTTGTCATTTTACATTACATTAGTGGCATTTAGCAGATGCTCATATCCAGAGCAACTTACATAAATTACAATTCTTGTATGTTGTCCATTTATTCCGTTAGATATTTACTGAGGCAATTCTGGGTTCGGTACTTCACCCAAGGGTACAACAGCAGTGCCCCAGCAGGGAATCAAACTGGCAACCTTTCAGGTATGAGCCCTGTGCCTTACCACTATGCCACACTGCCTTTTAACCATTGTGCAGTGTGGAGGTTTATACTTAGTATCTGTTACACGGTTTCCATTTTGGTGCTCATACTCATTCTCATACTCAATTTCATCATGAAAAAGTTCGCCGAGTGCCACCCGGTGGGGGGGGGCAGTAGATAAACAAACCCCCTTGCGCTTCTTATTAGATTACGTCGACTTGACAGAAATAATGGCTCTCCGCTAATGGGGATCGAGTGCTGGTGGTCGCAGGCAGCCACAGTGGGGGGCACGAGGGAGAGAATCAATGATCCTTTTGACGGGGCCAAGGACTCGCCTATGAAGTATAACATCATATGAATAAAACATGACAAGTGGTTAAAAGAACACTATAGGACCCGGCACCTAATTCCAGACCTTGACTGTGGTGTTCCTCTAATTGAGAGCTGAGTCCAAATGCATGCAAGCATGCCTGCAAAAAGGCATCCACTGAGCAGATCAATACTGGAAAGCATGAAGGTACTGATTTATGTATCTACAATTCTGTAGACATATCTACAGTGCTTAACTGCTGTAAAAATCCTAGAAAACGTTTTTATAAAGTCTGAGAGATCACTGCATTCTATGGTATTTTTTATAAAGTCAGAGATCAATGCATTCTATGGTATTTCATGTGAAAATATATAACTGTAAAAACACAATATAAATTGATAAAAGAAACAGGTTTGCACAGGTATGTTGTTTGTTTATACACATACAGAGCATATATCTGTTCATCCATCTACCTTTTATTCCAGTCAAGTCCATCCTTATGTACAGTATGTGCATTTTCTACCTGTAGCATGTGTGTCATTCAAATAACCTACCATTCGCTCTCCCACTTATGTTGTCATGTTACGCCCTTTGTAATAATGCAGCATGTTATGTCACGAGGTGCATAAGTGCTGAAGCCTGTGTATAGCAAGGTCTGTGGTGATGCCATACATATGAGCTGGATATGCGCTGAGGTCTAAATAAGGTCTGTATCTGGTGAGGTAACTATTGTGAGGTATGTATTGTCAATTGGCATAAAGCATTGGCTCACTCTATGTTCTTGTTTACTCAATTATAGTACAGAAAAAATACTGTCTTGTATCAAATCATTTTTAAGAAACTTACCCCTGCTCTGGCCCATACATATTCCTTGAGGGGATGTAGTTAACCACTGTGGTCCCTTAAGGTGAGCATCTTTCTAGATATCATTGTAATGTGCTTGCTCTCAGTTTTACACCAAATACTGCACCACGGCTAAACATGTCACATTGTGAAAGATATTTACATCTCTTGTGAAATTGGGCTGGCATTGCCATACGCTCTATGTGTGTACAAGGTCTCTTTCACATCTTTGCTCGAACACAAGCTTCAATGCATCACATTAAAAGGGCCAGCTATCTGATTCCCAAACACTTCTTATTAAAAGATGAAATATTAACCTAGCCCTCCTGATTCCATTATTGCACGGAATCTAATTTACTGTACATCCTCCGAGTCATTGTATGTGTGTGTGTCTGTGTGTGTGCATGTGTATGAAATGTTAAAGAGGACTGAGGCTGCAATGTTCAGAGAAGCATACGTATTTTCTCTTATAATGGAGTGCTGCTTGAGAAAATAAGACGAACAAAGCCCATCTATGTCATAACATCCAGCGCTCCTTTTATCAGGTCATATTAATGCCTTTTACAGCCTATATTCTGAAGGCTTTCACTGGAGGAACCACGGGCCAGTAGGGAGGTTGAACGAGCTGATAATGTTCCATTTGGGCGCCCACATTTTTCAGCTCCTACATTTTATACATTTGCTTTCCCGGACCATTGACATTTAATCCACTATATCATGCCATTTCTGGCAATGCAGAAAATTAATGGAAGGACATTAGAGACATTATTCAGATGCATAGTCCATTGTTATCTGTCCCCTACGCTAACTTGAGCCTGGTTTCCACTGAACCGAGTCCACATTCATTTAAATGTGGCCACCTGCCGAGTAAGTGCTTCCCCTTTCCCCTGGTATAACTGAGCATGGTTCAGAATGTTAGCAGAACCTATGCTGTCTACTCCACAGTCAAGTATCATTCAACTTCCTTCTCCAGAGGTCAGGGAATAATTTTGTATTTTTCTCCCGATTGACCCAGGTTTCCTAATCTCTCTGGAAAAACACTCTGTCCAGCACTTTGTGACAATAACAAAATTGAAAAATAAACTATAATTTTGATTGAATGATTGATTGATGCTGATTGTTGCTAACACATGCTGAGAAATTCTTCTTCATCTCTCCACAATAGCCTATTTTGATATGCAAAAACACAACCATTGTGTCCTTCATCCTTTTTGTCAAAATTAATCATTTCTCAGTAATACATAATAAACAGTTTGCTTGCTTTTGATTACCAATGTGAAGCCCTAACTCCATAATTTGCTCTTAACAAAACGGGGACCTGAAAATGCTGTTATTAAGTGGTAAATGATAGGCAATTATGTACAATTACAGAAAAGCTGATGGTTTATTTATGGATGTAACTATGGTAGACTTAACAAATTTATTATTTAACCTTTTGAAATTACATACAACCAAAAGTGTCTCCTCTATCAATAGAGCCTATCAATTTTTGACAAACATCCATTCATGTTTAGTTGAATGCACTTCAGTCCTCAGTGCACTCCAGTCATTGTTAAATACCTCTGAAGACCATGCAGGCATATGTCAAGTTTTCATAATTACACTGGTAAATATACACTAACTGTTGTGTTTATCAAAAACTGATTTAATTTTTTATAATATCTGCTGTGTGTTACTGAGGTTTGACTTCATCTATATTAATAACCCATTAATGTCCATTATTAAGAATGACCCATTTTGTGTCTGTACTGAACATACTGACATAAATGGCATACATTTCAATCTTTAGATTTGCCATCACTGACAGCATTGTGCCTATTGCTATGGCTTTTGTAGGAATGAATCCAATGTCCATAAGTATTTTATTCACTCCTCACCTCAGTGTGGAAGAAAAAATCACATCTAAATAACAAACGGTATCTCATGCTAAGCGCAGCATGTGTCACGGTGATAAAAAAGAGCAATATCATTCATCAGGCAGTCCAATGCATATGGTACTTCCGTAATAAACATTTCAGTCTCCATAGTATTACCTTTTATCTTGATACTACAATCAGTTTTCTGTTGCATAAAGCCTATAATAAATGAGGAAAGTAGGGCACTGCATTGTGAATGCTTCATGTTGCCTCTCTTTGGGGAACTGAGGGGGGGATTTTAATATTGCTCTGCATGTCAATGACTGCACAATAAATATGACTTGTTCAAATAATGTCAATGTGAGTGCATACATACCCTTAAAAATGTATACTGCATGAATGTGTCATTCAGACAGATGCTTCAGATTTGGCTTCCTGTCATATAAAATACATATTTTTAACTGTACAAGTTTTATTAATATAAATAAAGACTGATTTATTTAATGTATCCCTGGCTGTCTCCAGTTGAGACTGCCGATCTGACTCACATCTTTGCGTTAATGCTGCCATGACCAACTGGCAGAGGGAGCAGAGGATTAGTTAACTGATATCAGGAGGTGTCTTGGCTTGCCTTTGAGGATTTTACTTCACGTTACATGGGTGTGTTAATCTAATCATCCGCGTCCATTATCAGAAAATACTGGGAAGGAAATTGACATCAAAAAAAAGAAAATAACGGGATAAGTGATAGGGTTAGTATCATTGTGTTATGACTCCCGGTGACATGCAAGGAAACTGCCACAGGCGTTACACGAACAGAGTTCAAATCAAAATCTGATTCTGTTTTTTACCCATGACCACCACAGTTTTTGAGTTAAGACGCAAGTGTTAACTTGAGAATTCACACAGAGCCACGGGATATCATATGTGCACATGGCTCTAAACTCAGTAATTTACATGGTTAATGAGGAAACAGCGTCCTTGTCAGGGGTCATTTTTAATCAATCCCATGGACTTTAGTTTGTCAGTTCAGCCAAACCTCTCTGCTGGAGCTCAGTTTGGACAGCTGGTATATATTTTCCAATGGGATGATTTAACACATAGAACCAAACCTTTGCCCCTAATTCTAACACAGAGGCTCAGTTCTCCATACAAGGATGTAATCAGTCATTTATTTTTAAAGAAAGATGATTGATTGAACTGAGAATTGTGTATTAATTAGGTTGCATTCTGACACAAGCAGTCCAGGGAAAAAAGAATAATCATGTTCATCGTCCTGTCTGTTGTTTGGGCATTGCATTCATAAAATAATGGTTAAGCAAGTTGATTGTCTGAAGGAACATGTCAACTGTTTGTGGAAGACTAAGAGTTTTTTTGTTTAAGTGCTGAGAGGTGGATTTAGGATGGGGAACATTACTGACAATCAGGGATTGTTGTGCAAAGTGGGAAGAAAGGGAATAGAAAATGACTAAAAAGAATGAAAAAGAGAATAAATGAATAGAATGATTTAAAAAGTATCGGTAACATGAGGAAATGTAGTACTATATTGCTTAGACTGTAAGAGGTGGGTGGATTGAATGGCAGTTTTGTTCAGGAACCAGATTATTTGTTGGACAGGGGTATTTATGTTTCCAGATGGTTCTGAAAGGGGGTCTGTGTGACCGCAGGTTCTTGAGGTTTGTTTTGGGCTGTCATTGTAATTCTTTCATGCTAGATGTGGTTGTATTGCATTCCAAACTGTGGGTGACATTTCTCCCTGGTGATTTTTTGAGTGAACCACTCATCAAGGGAGCATCACATCCAAACAGCACAGATGTTCTTCCAGCATGAACTGGCAGCCCAATAACCTATGCAACCTATCCACCCCACACTGACCTTTACTAATCTGCCTTCATAAAAGCAGGACACATTAGTTCATCTCAGAATGTCATATGGCAGGATTTCCTGTCTCCATTTTGCCCTTAATTAGTACTGTGACAAGGATTTAAAAAAAAAAATCACTTCAAATGATGATAATCCTTTTTTGTTACACTACCAAAGGTCACATGAATTAATTAAATAATGCTGCAGTATAAGAAGTTTCATCAGAAGTTATCTGACATGCAGTACCAGCAATATTACCACAGATTTTATGATAAACCCTTCTGGTCTGAAGGTTTGTTGAAGCATGGTGTAAGAAAGGGATTAGAAGACATTACTTTACATTATTGTCATTTAGCAAATGTTCTTACCCAGAGCGAGTTACATAGGTTACAGTTTTATTCATTCATACCACTGGATGTTTACTGAGGCAATTGTGGGTTAAGTACCTTGCCCAAGAGTACAACAGCAGGACCCCAGAAGGCAATCATACCAGCAATCTTGCGGTTGCTAGCCCTGCTCCTTATCACAACACTACACTGCTGCCTCATGCTGAAAAACATGCTTTGAGAAATGCTAAAATTGTGCCAAACTATAGTCATCATGATGAGCCAATCATAACATGAGTCTGCAACTGAAATTAGATCCATGTTCATTGCTTAGACATGCAGATGCTTTGCTCATGCAAATATGTGTGAAAGAGAGAAAGTCTTGATGAAGATGATTCACATGTGCAGTCACTCCAACCAGTGCACAGGACATGGCGCTATTTGTGCCTGTTGTCCTCCTAAGTAACAAAAGCAGCACATCCAGACTGACAGATGGGGAAAGGTAACGGCATGGCTTGTCTCTCCTCAACCTACTTTGCATACAAAAAAATGTAAAAAATGAGACATGGCAAAGTCTCGTATTCTCACTGTGTTGATGAATACTCCCCTGCCAATAACTAAAATCCATGAGAGAGAAATCCTGACTGTCCTTGAACTGCATTAGCATGCTGTGAGGATGATAGCATGGAAACTAGGATGATGAATGTAACAGTGACTCATTGGCTGTGCACAGATACAGTGTTTTTGGTTTCTGGTGCTGTCTTGTGGAGCATGTACCTCACAGAAAAGATGACATGCTCATTAATGCTGGACTTTTCAAACTTTGGTCAAACTTTGGGTGTAGAGGGTACTTATTTATACAATACACACATATGTTCCTATATGATGTAAATGTCTGTGTTATATTTCTGTGACAACATGCATGTGCATCTGCATTAATTTTTTTCCGGTTTTTCATTGTCTTGTCACAAATATGAAACATAGCCCTGCGCTATGCTAATCAGGCTCACATTACACCTAATATTATTTTTATGGCCAACCAGTGTAAGCACTTTGCAGTAATGGACCTCTCCTTCACAGCCTGTCATTTCAAATGGACTGCACTGGTCTGTAAAATCAGGAGGTTGTGAATCTTAAACCTGGATAGAGCACCTAGCAATAAACTGCCATCATAAAGTCTCAAGGTCAGTTATGCAGACAAGATATTAATCATGTAACCAGTCCCATTGTTTCCACATTGTCAAATCATGTCTGACATTTTAGCATCGCCTTGATTCCTGCAAGCTCTCCTTACTCTTCAGTCCTTCCTTCCAGAAAAGCCATTGTGTATATGAAAGGGAGTCTATAATGATTTTAGTTTTGTCAGTAGTGTTGAAATTGATTCAGCATTTCAGAGGGCTTTGTACTGGAGATTGGCATTTGGATATGATAATGAAAAAAAAAATTCCTGAGAGTCAATAAATCAACTGCACACGTATGGGATGTTAGTCTTTAAATGGTCTAATCTGACTTGAAGATACTTAGGAACATTATGTTTGGAGTTGTTGCTGCACATAAACTAAATAAAAAATAACAAAATAACACATAATAAGAGAATACCTGCAAAACTCAACGGGTGTCCATCATTGTGCAGACTGAATTTTAGTTCCTACTGTGGACAGTTGAATTGGTTTGTTTCATCAAGCTGGGCCTCAGAGGATGCCTCTGGAACAGGTCAGAAGTGAAATAAGTAGTCTGATAACATTTCTACATCAAACTGGGAAGGTCTGATTACCTATTGGCACAAGTGATGTAAAATATTAAAACAAATAGTGACAGGCAGGGAGATAATCTGTGATCTATATACAGAGGCAATTGAAAGCTTCAGACTGTCATCAGCTACACAAAAGGTTTGAATCAGGTTATTTTATTCTAAAATCTGAATTCACTTCCTCAATCCTGACTATTGATAATGTCACCATACAAATTGTGGAATCAAACATCGTCTTTTTGGAATGTTAATTTGATCATTAAAATATCACAATCATACTCCATTGAAGTTCTTGAAGTCCAGGTTTTGTTTGGATCTCCCATTTGTTTTCATTGGTTACCAGTAGATAATGAGTTTTACTGAATGTTTACACATAAATTGCCCATGGCTAAGAAAACTTTTGTTTTTTGAGAAAAAGATAGGACACAAACCAAAGGAAAGAGCAAGCAAACATCTCGAAGCAAAACAGGCGCTCTGTATTTATCAAAACTTTGAAAAACTTTCTTACCGCCAACAAACACAAAATAACCAATTAATGAAAGCCATTCGCCAAATGCTACTATGCAAATCATGCACTGTTATAAAGACACATTGTGCAAACATATATAATTATCTTTCAACATGCTGGGATTCATAAGGTTACATCAAGTCCAACAATGCCATCATTACAATGGCATTTTCTGCAGAATGTAATGAGGGAGGATATGGGAAAACAATGTTTACATTGTATAATGGATGTGAAATTGACCCCATGCTCTGGGCGTCACATCATTATTAATTTCAGTGCTCAGTGAGGTGAAGACTGGCAGAATGAGACAAGACTGTGGGGATTATTCTCATTTCTGTTTCTAAACTGAGATGGATTCTGATCTACCAGCCCCCAATGGAAGGAACAGAATGCACTGACTAAAAGAACTACTGTGTAAGGTAAAGGACTATGTTGGCATTGTATATGTATATAAAATATATAAATATGAAATTATTGGCACTGATGCATTTTACTCCTTTGAATTCATCAACAATATGGAAAAGGTAAAGCCCAAACTCACCATGTTTTAATGGTGAGAGTGAAAATCATTTGAATTTGCATATAGTGCCATACATCCATTAAATTTTACAAGTGCAAGTGCCTATGGAGACTAGAAATACATATTCGTGAAAGAGGAAAACATTTCCAGTACATTGTTATAACAAATATGGACACATGAATGCTGATCAGAATGAATGAGCCTGAGCTCTGAGTCAGAACCATGTCTATCTAAATGAGATATATTCTAATGCAAATCCATAATTTGAAAACAAAACATCATATTGTATGTGAGTGCAGAAGGACTTTCATTAAAGGAAGGTGCATCTCTCATTTGCTTCCTTTAAAACATTGTACTTTGTACAATTCTTAACTGGCAGCGGTAGAAGAAGGTGAGTAAAGCACCTTTTGACCAGGTTAAGTGACATTAGTATATAATAAGAGCAAATCTGAGAGCCAAAAAAAGACACAACACCTCTTTTCGGCAAGTTTTTTTTTTTTTTTTTGGCAAGAACATGCAGATGCTGAATTATGCCAAATACGGCAGTCGGTAGGTGCCAGTGTATTCACAGCGGCTGACTAACATCAGTCTTTAGCTCAACAAATGTTAATCCCCCCTAAGGCAGGGGATTTAATCTGTTTTTTGGGCCTAGGCCAAGGAACAATTGGGTCACGCTTTATTTTAGGTGCTTCTATATACAGTTAGAAAACAGTGGATAAATGCATTGATACCTATTATTCAAGTATGACTTTTACTAAGAGATAGCAAACAGATATTGAGCAGATTGTAAATGGGTGATACATGTACAGTTATAAAAATTGATATTATTAAGAAATCATTGTTTTAAAAGGAGACTTCTGGTGTTCTCATATTTGTGGTTTTGGACTCATGTCAAGTCCTGTTACTAACACTTAAAAACATTCAAGTCACATCCTGACACAAGTGGTTTACCAGTAACCTGAGTGGAAACTGTATTCCCTACTTTCTACCCACTAATGAACTGTTAATTAACTGTCTCAAAGAGTTATACTTAATGTCAACTAAAATATTCATCAACAGGCCCTCATTAAAAAGCATGATACACCTAAAATACATGACACAGTCTAACATGAGACTGCATAGTTCATGAGATGAAGAACAAATCTAGTGCATGATAGCAAATTGCTATTATGTTGTTTCTTCAAACAAAAACATCCAAAATAAATCTCATGTTGATTCAATAGGCTGTAATACTACTTAGATTGAATTATATTAGGCTTTTTAAAGAGTGGGTAAACAAAACCTTTGTATCTGAATGCAAAATAACTGAGTGGTGGTTTCATTGCTACATTATGTTCTTATATTTGGTTCATGGCATCTCTGTGAAATGAATTAGATTGCCTTTATGTTTTATTATAACAGCATTGTTAAAATATACCAATGTCCTCTATTAAATTCTAGCGCACAAAACATGATGATTTTTTCTTTGCGCTTTCAAATAATTTCACTTTAGGATTTGAGATTTCAAAAGAACTAAAAAGTAACTACTTCCTTTCATTAAAATTCTTACATGTTATGCACAGTTAAGGGCCCCGTTTCAGGGCTCTTTGAATGAAGAAAAGATGAGATCCAGCTCTTAGTATTCTAATTAGCTCTTTGATTTCCATAAAATGTCCACATCTTTTTTTTGCCTGATTAGACTCCCTTGTATTTGGCCAGGATTAAATGGAAACAACTAATGGCAATGATGTCAAGGGGAAATGTTTTGATCAGAAGTACGAACGAGTTGATAACAACACTAATAATGATAATCAGTCACAAATGTGAGAGTTGTGTGTCTTTCCCACTGGTTCACAGCATTTGTGTATCCTCTTGGTGGGGAGCGCATAAAGAAATAAATAAAAAGAAACACACCACTGTGCATAAGAATAAACACCCTTTGCCCCAGTAGCTGTGCTCTTTACTGAACACAACAGCGTGCTTACACCACATCCCCGCATGGATGTCACCTGACACCGCATCCCAGGTGACCCATTATATCACGGCTTAGTGCAAAGATCTGTCCAAAAAAAAAAAAAATCAATAAACAACCAATCTACATCTAGTGCGGTGTAACATTCTTAATGTCCCTGTTATGGAAAATGGAGCAAGTATTTCTTAATGTCATCCAATCGATGAGGAATAATTAAATCCACATCAAATTGCAAGGGCTTCGTACACATTTTAAATCATTTATAGGCCAATTGTTGTACAGTGCATTCGCAGCTTACTTGATTAAGACAGCTATTGTGACCAGACGCCTCTGGGAAATTATTATTCTGCATCAACAACATCAACATCAACAACAATCTATAAACACTTTCTGGTATATTAAGGTATGTACAGATAAAATCTAAGTTATGATACTGAAGACCAAAGACACAATAAATATCCAGAACCGCTGTGTGTCAAGAGGCAGGTCGCCAGGAGTAATTAGTGGTTTGTTATCCCTGTTTGATTGATATAACCCGGAAAGCTGCAGGGAGACACTAGGAGATACAGATTACTCCTGCATGCGTTTATGGAAACCAAGCATCCATAAACTGAATCCCTTTTCTGGGATAATGAAAAGGAATTTGTAGTTTTGGCTGTTCAGGGAATCCTAAAGGTTATCAGCAAACGTTCATAATGGCTGTGCTGCAAGGCAGTCTTGCAGCCATGGGGGGGGAAGATGGGCGCACTATCAGTTTGACATTTCTGTCAGGACCGCTATTTGAACCACCGGATGAATCTGACAAATGCCAGCGCTGTCATTGGTTCAGTTTTAATTATACCTGACTGGGTCTTTCAGGAGCTGCAAGCTGAACTTAATTAGCTAGTGCAAAGGCTGCCACTCATGGACTTTGCCAGTTGGAACAACCTATGCAGCTTCTTGCCGTTTAGATGGCATTTTAATGGTCTCTGTATAGACAATAAGAATTAACAAATGAGTCGAGGGGAATGTGCTTTTCTGGACTGACAGCGGGGCAGAATTTGCCTTTGCGCGGAGATCTCAATATGAAGCTATTGTGTTAATGGAAATCACAGTGTATCTGCCCGTGCACCAGAAATGGAAGGAATTCATTTATATTAGCCTCAACTATGTAGAGCAGACTCATTTGAAAATGGATTTTTTTTTCTCTTCACTACATTGAAAAAGATAATGCTGTGCTTCACATTCACATGGAATTCTCCAAAAACGGATGGGTCCCACACTAACAATTTCCTGACATTTAAAAGATCTATAGAATACGAGACGTTATTGGTTTGATATTGAACTGGTTTTTGATTTTAATACCTTTTCCTTTAACTTGTTTTAACCCCATCGTGTCCTTTTAACACCATTTCTTAGGGACAGGTCCTTTTGGAAGTCTCTGTGCATCAGGAAATACAAAACCAAGGGAAGGAGATATGTCTCACTGCCCTCCCACACTGTAGGGCAATGCAATGCATACATTACCATATTAAATATAAAGCAAACACATGCATGATATAAGACAGTGATTTAAATGCTCTGTGGTTTCAGAGGGGTGAAGGATCTATTTATAGTCTATGTGTTGACAAGTGAGGAATCTGATTTCTTGGAGCTAAATATCTTTGTATGTAATGGCCGCAATCAGGACATCCCAGCCCTTAATTCATCTAGTCAACAACTGGCAATCAATATCCCACATCCGGGTTTTATATTCTCAACTGGTTCTTTACTTACCACACAGTCATAAATATGTTCAAAGTCAGAGTACCTCAGGAAGATGAGACTGAAAGAATACAATTTTTCCAATGATAATTCAAAAGAAGAGACAGACACTGTAACAGTGACTTTAGGACATGAATCAACCTCAGCTGGAAAAAGTCCTTCTCAAAAATATGCTTCCAGAACAATAAACTACCTTAATTTTCAACAGATAAGATACTCATCAATGGGATTCTTGTGACTATGATGTGTACAATTCAGAAATGTACATATTTCTGATTTAGGTGTGTGCATATTTAATGCACACAGTTTTAATGCATGTATGGCAGTGAACCTATTGAATTGATTTAGTGACAGATATGCTTTAATGGCCCCAAGTCGTTCAAGTGTAAGGCCATTTTAATTGAAATCTCCTTCTGTTTTTGTGTGATTAATGCTCATTTAACAAGTAAAGGTGAAACTGCAAGAGGGATACATTTCCCCCCGAAAGAAATTAGAGAGGTGAAAATTAAACAAGTGACATCTTGATTTAATGGCGCAGACCTGACATAAATACTTGATACTGTTTGTGAGCTGTAGACTCAAAGAATTAGGCAATATGTTTAAAATAAATGATAGATGTATTATGAAAAAAATCACCTGTTTCCCAGAAATTGTTTTTCAACCAGTACACTTATGTTTCTACATGGCTCTTAGTTTTTAGTTCACCAGATATAAATCAGATTATCAATTCCCATGATATTATGAAACTCTAATATGCAACATGACCTATTTTATTACTATGTAATGTCTATCCCTCTGTCCAGATAATTATATTGTGGCTGACTGATTATATTTTATTATTTAAATGTTTTGTCTGATAGCCAGACATCTGTTTCTTGAGCTTCACTCATATATAGAACTGGCTTCAGCCACAGGAAATGCATTGCAAAGACACTACCCACCCAAGCCAATGTGTGAATGCACCCTTAGAGATCTGAGGTAACTCCTAACTCCTCCTGTGTTACACACAATGCATATCAGACTTTGAATAATACAAAAAGATAGTAAAATAGTTTTGTTTTCTTAAAGATAAACAATAATTTATTATCATTTATTTCCAGTTATCACAATTACCACACAGTTACCTGTCTACAAGTATGTCTACTACATTTTACCTAAAATAAGACCATTGACGTTGACTTGGAACAAATACAGGGTCAATTTACAGGTTTAATTTACAATATGTCACTGAAAAACAAAACATATGAAAAGAGTATGAAACTGTTTATGCTCAACCATACTGTTGAGAAGACACCGATTTCCAGTAGCATTTCATTGATAGAATGAAATATAAGCAGTTATGCAGGGTGTTGTTTGGCCATATTTAAAATGTTAAAATAAAAACATAATAAATAATATCACCCTCCTGGGAAAACAATTAAGGCTGATTATAAAAACAGATGTCAATAATTAATGTACAGCGCACACAGTACAGGAAAAATGAATAGTCATGAAAAAGTTGAAGATGTTTTAGCAAGCCTTCGGAAACTCTAGGGTGTCAAAAATGCAAGTCAGAAGCTAGATAATGATGGTCTCTCGTGACATTTCTGTGATGTTGTACTGTGGCAATGTGATAAGGCTGCAACAATGTCATGGAAATATTGTGGTTTTCCTTATGACTTCTTAACTGGGTCAGTGCCACTGCTGTCACGTCCTCCTGTGATCCACATATGCCAGAATATAAATGATTGAAATCTGAAATCACTGGAATGATTATTATGTGATTATTGAAATTATGCAAATAATAGAGAGAGTGATCTTGGTATGCAAGTATGCATGCAAAATAAATGATCTCCATTTTGGAGAGTTAAAAAAAAAACTTAAAACTTGCAGGAAAGTTGAAAACTGAAACGAAGTCCAGTTTTTGGCATTACAAGTAGTTTTAATGAACTGAGACTGGAGTACTGTGAGATGATAAAAAGCAAATATTATTCTGTAAATATGGAAATCCATGAAAATGATGTAGGCACCCTGAATCATTCCCAAAAATGAATGCATCCCTTGGAAGCAGGACACAGGTTGGTGAGAGGTGTATAGGTGTACAGGCAGACACATTCCAGTCCACCTGAGATGGGACTGTATGATCCACAAAACCTGTATGCAGGTCTGAGATCTCTGCAGAGCTTGAAATGAAAGCCTATAACACACAGCACAATAGTAACTCTGATTATGTTCCAATACCAGTTGTTACGACCTGGCTATAACTTTGTAATGACTGTTGTTGAAACTCATGTGGAAGCATATGGAACCTGAAATTATTTGTTGGCTTTACAGCCTATATTTTGTAGTTTGGTGCTTATGAGCTACAATAATTGTTTTTGCAAGCACATACCACCTGCAAATGAATTCATTTCTGTCATGTTTTTGCAGGGTGTGGGTTTCATGACACAGGTTTTTTTCTAAAAGGACTGCAAACAGGAAGTGTCCAATCAAAACCTGCACTGTGTGTTCTAGACTTAAGATGCATATTTCAGGACCTCCACTGTAATGCATGTCATTTACAGGGCAAACAAGTATTTAGTAACCACAAGCCACATTAAAAAAACATGAAGGTAACAAAGAAAACAAAATAAAACAATGAAGAAGCTACTGAAAATATTGCAATGAAAACCAGCTGAAAAAAATAGTTTACAAAATGTAGTTCAGGTTATAAAGTGTGAAAAATATCTTTTTTTCTCATAAAAATGCCACATTGAACGAGGCAATTAAATAGTCCCGCACGGGTTGGGGGGTAGAGTCGCGTTTTATACAGTGGTGACGGACAGGAAGGCGTTGTGCACCTTGGTGTCCTCGGGGGCCCGGGCGCCGTGGGTCATCAGCTCCTGGATGGTCATCCAGTTGTCCAGGATCTTCTTGTTGCGCTTCTTCATCATCTTGCGGTGGCTGAGCTCGATGATGTTGAGCTCCTTGCGGCCCTCGCCGCCGCTCTGCGGGCTCTCCCGCAGGCTCTCCAGCCGGCTGCGCATCATGAACTCCCTCCTCCGCCGCTGCTCCTTGGCCCGCAGGAGGTGCTGCTTGCGCTCCTCCTTGCTCCAGTAGCGGCCCATCTTCATCTCGCTGGCGGCGTCGTCGTCGGTGGTGGTGCCGCTGCGCTCCTCCTTGATTCGCAGGGCGCGCTCGCGGAGGAGCTTGTCCCGCACGGGCCGCTTGGTGATGTAGCGGGTGCCGTCGCTCCGCACCTTCACCTTCCACTCCATCTTGGGCTCGGCGGTCCGCTGCAGGTCCTTGCACACACTCACCAGGCTGAGCTGGCTCTGGGCGTACTCCACGGCCGAGCGCTGCTGGATCAGGTGCATGTAGCTCTGGTAGTGGCGGGCGTGCGCTGGGATGTTGGCCTGCCGGTGCTGGGAGCTGTGGTACGGGGACAGGTAGGGGGATTGCAGGGCCTGGGGGGCGTGGGGTTTGTCCCGCTCGCGGCGTTCGTCGTCAGCAGGGGGCGCCTGGTCCGGGTTGGCGGGGCTGCCCTGCTCTGCCCCGCCCTGCTGGGCGTGGCCGGCGGCGGTCTGCCCGGCGGCGCCCGCCCCGCACAGGTTCCTCTGGTTGGCGGCGCTGACGAGCCGCTGCAGGGAGTGGTCGGGCGAGCGGTCCATGGCCAGCGGCGTGCTGCGGCAGCTCTCCGCCGTGTTGTAGGCGCTGGAGCTGTCCTTGTCCGACCTCTCCGGGTGCTCGGTGATGTCGGCCAGCTTGCGCCTCTGCGCCTCGCCCTGGCCCCGGCCCCGGCCCTGGTCCTTGCCGAGCCGGCGGTCGCGCTCCCGCTCCCTCTCGGCCCCAGGCCGCTGGTCCTGGGCCTTGCGGAGCTTGTGCGCCTGCATGATGTTCTGGCACTCCAGCTCGATGCTGCGCAGCTCCTCGTTGAGCAGACGCAGCTCCCTCTGCACCCCCTCCTGCTCCGTCAGGCTGCACTCGATGGTGCTGCGCCGGGTGTAGAACAGGTCGTACTCCCCGCTGTTCCTGATCTGGCACTTCAGTTCCAGCAGCTGCTGGAAACGCTCGCACTCTTCCTCCTCCTCCTCCTCCTCCTCTTCCTCCTCCCGCGCCGGGGGGCGGCCAGAGCCCAGGTGCTCCCTGGACGCCGGGCCCTGGCCGGTAAGCCTGTCCGCGCTGGCCGGCGCGTCCTGGCTCAGGGCGGCTCGGCGCCTGTCCCGCATGCACTGGGACAGCCTCTTCTGGACGCGTGCCAGGACCTCCTGCTCGGAGCTCTCCTCGTGGCGCACGCTGTCGTCCGTACGGCCCACCCCGCTGTCCTTGTCCTGGTTGTTGGAGGAACAGGTGGCCGTGTCTGTCGTGATGTCGTCTTCCTCGGGCTTTTTGGGCTGAATTAAAAAGACGTGTCAGATGTAGTAGAAAACTACATGCCAGGAAAAGTGTTTAGCTGACGCCTGATAGGGTAATGCATACTGATTATCACTGTGCTCAGAGCTAGCCTTGTGACTGTGAAGCATTAAATAAACAAAACTCAATTTAATCAAACTAGTGTTATTTGTACAGGGAGCCATTCTCATTCCACTGACAGGCAGTTGGGAGTCTTGATTTAGACTAAAAGCTAACAAAATAAATATGTTTGCAGTCTTTCTAAAATGCAAAATATCAATGTTTTGCAAAATATCAAGGATCTCATTGCTCAAAACCTGACATGTTTATATTACAAGAGGCATTACATTTTCCAAAAAGGACAAAGAAATTCTCATGAGCTAATTCACATTTCCAATCTCATTTTTTATCCACTGATGCAGTTAAAGTTGCCTGACCCTTTACTTCTAGAGCTGTTTCACTGCCAGCATTGTTTTACAATTTACATGTAAAATCAGAATACAACCCTGATGCATTTTTATGAAAAGCTGAGCTGTAAGCACAAAGTTAAATAATTCAATACTTCAATAATAATAATGAAATAATTCAACTGTGCATGGATGTGTTGTCTTTCACCTACTGAAGTAGTAATCCACACAGAATAATATATTTTTATAGCATTAACTAACAAAACAAGTAATTGTTTCCTGACCAACTCTACAGTGATCAAAATCTCAAACAAACCACAAAATGCATTTTTCATTATAACAGTGAAAAGAGACTTCCTGTATTGGGTGGTGAGGCAGAAAGTAACAGTGTTAAAGGGATAACTCTCAATTTCAAATGAAATCATACAAAAATCACCAGAACAATATTGGCGGATTAATTAATTCAGGACGGCCATTTGAACATGCTTCGAGAGCTCATATTGAGAACTTAAAAGCTGTACTAAATATAATAACTACTGACTTGTTGCAGTGAGTTGCAGGATTTCAAGTATAAACTCAATTCTCACTACCTGGAACTGGGAAATACACTGTGCTGATGCTGTGCTGAGTGAAAAATGAGAAACCAATGGGAGAAATCTGAGTTGTTTTGACCTTGGGTGTCCCTTTAACTGTATTCAGTAGGGGGAAGCATGCTCCTCATGCAGAATAGGTAATCACCATGTGTTCTGTATTCATGCATCAGTTATGCAGAAGAATGTGGAACTGAAAACCCATGAGCAGATACTTAAAACAAAACCTTTGAGCTGTGAGCACCAAATATATGACAGTCAGTGAGATGACTGTCTTAATAATTTGGGTGGCTCAAGGTGACTCCAAAGAACCCTGACTCAGCTCATGGATGTTCTCTGGAGTGCAGATAAAGCAGGCATGCCAAATCAATAAACTTTCAAAGGTCAAGAGAACTGTTCCCAGCAGCAAGGGCTCAAACGAGCTGCCACACAGTATAATAGTGAGCGTCAAATGTCACACTGACTGGAGAACAGTGTTAGGTGCAGGTGGTGTTCTGTCCCCAGGGAGAGGGTTGCATCTTCGCCTGCTCTCACCTGCTCCCCCATATGAGAGGCTTGCTGAAGCTCCTCCTGCCGCTGCTCCTCCAGCATTTCCATTTTGAGCTCCTCCAGGAACTCATTCTGCTCGTCATCCAGCCATCCCTCATCCAACTGTCCCAGTGACAGGAGAGAGGGCGTTACATTACATTATTGACATTTAGCAGACACTCTTATCCAGAGCAACTTATATAGGTTACATTTTTTACATGTTACCCATTTATACAGCTGGATATTTACTAAGGCAATTCTGGGTTAAGTACCTTGCCCAAGGGTACAACAGCAGTGCCCCCAGAGGGAATCGAACCGGCAACCTTTCGGTTACAAGTCCTTCTCCTCACCACTATGCTACACTGCCGCATTAGTTTCAGTGGCTTTTTGACTACGCGTACCCTTTCCAACATCCCCGGACCAAGGGGAGGTCGTTACAGAGGACACAACCCTGAAGTAGATGTAAACATGCCCTCAGCATTTCCAGATGGCTATTTGTGTCATGGATAAAAATTAATTAGTGGAATTTTTTCAGCTAGGAAAAACAGCTCATGAAAGAGCTGTAATTACTGAAAGAGGCCACTTTGACCTTTTGACCTCCCTTCAGCTGCACATTCTGAAACTCTTTACCGATGGTAATCAATAATCCCAGCTTGAAACGTATTAACACACTTGTGTTATAATTACAAAAAGTGAAGGAGAATCCATTATTGCTCTTGGTTTATCTATACTCAGTACCTCATCCCCCCCGTACCCTGGGGCTTGAACTCATTCCATATTACCATGCCATTAGTTTTTATAGTTTACTATCACAAGTCAATTACACTTGTGCTACATAAAAATAAAACATGAAGCAGAGCTAATGTGCTGGCACTCATTACAAGAGCGGTGAGCTTCATTTAGCCTTTCAAAATTTATTCCGAGGGACACAAACTGCATGTGCGTAAGTCTTTTCAATTTTCAAACATGTGATGCCTTATTAGTGCCGTGATGTGTTAAAAAAGGGAGAAAAGGCAGGCTGTGCTGTCGGCAGAGCTACAGGGCAGGAAGTGTTTCTGCGTGGTGCTGCTAAGCCTTTTAGACGCCGCTATTAAAGTGTAGCAGTTCTCTTTTTCGTGTGCAGAGGAGCGTCCCACGGGGTTTGTTGGGCCGGTCGTCGCCTCACCTGTATGTCGGGCCTGGCGACCAGCAGCACGATGTTCCTGCAGACCTCGCTGGACAGCATGGTCACCGCCTCTTCCCGGTCCTGCACGTCACGCCCGTTTATCTTCGGAACAGACACAGAGGGGAAAGGGTCAGCCCCTCCCCGCTCACAGCCAAACGCAGACTGGTGTAGCCGGGGGACAGAGAGGACGGGAGGAGGAGGAGGAGGCGCATGCCACACCGCACCGCCCGGCTCCTTCTGAGGTAAGTGCCCAGCCACTTGATTACGTGCTTACAGGAAAGGGCCAGCGCGGTGATTGCCGGGGGCCGGCGGACATCGGCGTGAGTGGTTATGTTCATAAAAGCATCCTCGCAACATACATCTGCCGACACAATTAACTGGCCACTGACAGCTGGCGTTCATCTTTTTCTGTGGAGAGTAATGGAACTGTCAGGGAGAGATAATAGCTTCGGAGCGCGCCGGCCTGGGAACCTTCCAGCTCGAATCAGTCATACAGCAACGCTCGCCGTGAGACAATTAGAGCAGGTCCCATATTATCTCTCATCAAACAGTGCTTACAGGCCCACGCCAAACAGCCCTCTCTCTTTAATCACCTCCGCACTTATTCTGGGGTTTACAGTCCCCCTCCCAAAAAATCTCCTTTGGGTAAGCTCGGCTCCGGGGTCCTCGCCCCGAGAAAGTGCTCGCGGATAATAATGCTGGGAGATGTGCCTTCGCCCAAGAGGGAGATACGTACATAACGAGCGCCGCTAAAAATACGCCGCTAAAAACAGACCCCTCCCACACCCCTCCGAGCCCGGTGCTGATGCGGTGAGTAAAACAGCTGGGGGGCTTTTTTATGACAACCTTCAGGAGGTGTGACCATTAAAAATGAATGCGCTCTCTGGCTGGGAGGCAGTGCAAATTCGTTTCTGGAGCGCGTTCTCATACATTTGCAATGTGCCGCAATTGTCGATACACTCGCCGGCTGGTTACCTGTAAAATGCGATCCCCTTCTCTGATGCGGCCGTCTCTGGCAGCGATGCTGTTCGGGCCGACCTGAACAAGAATGAAGAATGGGGTCTGACTGCTGTGGTGTGAACAACAAAACTGCACATGCAGGTGGGGCAGTAGATGGGTCTCTCATGTAATACCAGCTGTGGCAATAAGACATGACTAAGTATGCTTCATCTGCACACCTGCTAGCTGTTTACCACTAGTAATTTGTAGCCTCTCTGGGCACCTGTTGTGAATTTACCAAGATATGCAAATATTTCTACTCACCAACTTTTACAAGTTTTCTCATGACAGGGTGTACAAATGTGATCAAATTGTTCCCTTTTATGAGATAATCTGAACAATGAATAGGGGCTTGAGAAGCTTAATTCATATTCATAAACCCTCCTAGAGTACCATGTGATAATAATCACGATTGAGCCTATAATTCCTTTCACACAGTTACTCTTTCTAAAAACAATGGTGACCAGATGCCATTCAACATGATTCCATAGCTCTTCCTCTAGAGAGGCTTTGTGTAGTCTCTCTCCACCATTGGTCTCTCTTTCACTAATGAAACTGAACAAAGGGGCAGGCCGTTTTTCACAAATGTAAATGGATTGTTGTCTTGAGCCATTTATTTTACTCTGCAAAGCATCCTGGAGATGTCAACATCTCATGCAATTATTCTAAAAGGGCAATTCTGTGTACCTTAGTGGAGTACCCCACCCTACCCCCATTAAATACAATGTTCTTCTTTCAGATTGGAAGAGTTTGGTTTTATACAAACAGTATTATTGTTACAATAGTCATCCTCTCATTTTGTTGCAAATTTCTTAGGGTGCTGAACAAAGAAATTACATACACAAAAGAACTGAGGATAGGGATGAGATGGTAAATTTGGGCATTCACATGTTCAGTCATAAGATCACTAATCAATAACTTCAGAATCAGAATTGTAACACTCATTCATTTGAAAATTAAAAGTATTCAGACTTGTCTTTCTCATTAATATTCATGAAGAAGAGTCTAATAAGACCATTTATTACAATTATTACAATTATTCATTTTCCTGCCTGAAAATGAGTAAATGGAGATCTTTTGTGGTAAGCCATTATTTACAAAAAAACTGGTGTTTGATATAGAGCTTGGGGGAAAAAAAGTGGGTTCAATTATTCAAATATTTGACCTTGGGAACTGCAGAATATTCGAATATCAGATGATTTAAAATGTTCCTGCTAGAGAGGCTAATCAAGCTATGATTGCAGTAGTAGGTGGTACTAAGAGTGAAGGATGGGTTTGCCACAAGAGTACTGCAAATTAAGCTACTTCCGCAAGAAATATGAGGACACCATGCCTAGTGTGTGTACACGAGTTACATTTTGGCACTGATCCAATCTAATCACAGTGCACTGTGTCTTTGACATTGAGTGACACATTTAGCAAATAGATACTTTTTTTCTCCCCCAATACCATGAGTGGCACAATAGCAGATATTACACTTAACACAATTCTTTACTGTAAAGGTAAAGCTTTCAGTTAAGGCCAAAATAATCATTCTTGACAAAGGCATGTGTAGAATACTAACTAGTGTCTAAGACAAAAAAAACTGTAGATATAATTAATGCTTCCCATTCCGCCGGTTTTGAACTGCTGCATCATTTTATAGATCAGCACCCATTGTTTGTTTCTGTGTTTGGTTTGTCTAAAAGTTCGTCTTGGACTTGTTGCAAGGTGATTTTTCATACCTTTAGTCAGACATATGGAGATAAACGGTCTCTTTGCCTTATGGAGTGCACACAATATGAAGCAGCCAGTTACAGCCAGTGGTATTCCATCCATGCTCAGCACTGACTAGCTTGCAGGTTTTAATTAACATCAAATGCATCTCAGAGTAAGCTGGATGGAATTGTGGATGAGTTTTTCAGCGCATTGCCAACAAGTGGCTGAAAACCCTGCTTTCAGAATAAAGAGCTAGCTGCTGACAAAGCCCGCTGCTTCTTTCTACAGAAAAAATGGAGCCGCAATTGTATATTCCACTCTACAGTAATAGGCAGCACAGACCTTTTCATTATGTTTCTGCATGAGAAAATGATTGCATACTGAAACATACTGGCTGTTTATTGTGTTCACGTATATATACACATAAAATATAATTTTACCTCAGTTTATTCTATTTTTGCCACTGTGAATTAGTTTCTTCATCACAAAGACAAATATTTGGCTTTAAATATACAGTGAACAATAATTGATACAATAATGAATTGTTCCTAAAACAGAGGAAAGGTGATGATGAGTCAAAAGTGTGTCCCCATTCCTAATGTACCTCAAATCAACATTTCATATTTTCAGAATCCCCAGTGCGCTTCACTTGCTGTGATGTTCTATAATTCTGTCATGTTCTATCAATCACACTTTTTTGGAATCATTGTCTTGTCTTGTACTAACAATTCAGATACCAAGAGGCAAATACATTGTCTACAAACCTCAAAGGAAAACAGAAAAACAAGTTCCAAGCCTGCATAAAAGTGATATACTGTATATGTATACATATTTCATGAGGTAAATTTGCATTCCCTTTTATCAACAATCTAAAAGTATCGCCACTTGTGTTGTTTGTTTTAAATGTCTGATATCAATTGGAAAGTAGCAGTGTGTTTGCGTGGAATGTTCTGATGTTTCTGGTAATGCCTATGGGCAGGTGAAAGGTGGGACGACGCTTCACCAGAAGGCAGAAATAACCAGTTAGTCCTCAAACAGGAATCAGTGAAAGAGACTCACTCTTGTGAATCTTTGATTGTCTTTGTCGTGCAGAGAAGGAAATGGGAAATCGTGCCATTTTACACTCTGCAGGAGACGAGAAGAGTGTCACTCTGAACTAATTAAAAATTACAATTAAAATGTAAAAGGGGGAGGATCACATTACAGCCTTGACTTGCTTTTCATGCTTGGTTCATTCTGCATCGCTGTTTACATGGCAGGCCTTTTGGCAAGGCTTGAATTCCATTCAGCATTTCTAATTGTGTTAACCCTTCCTATGCCAGTGTGGATGCACTTTCCACATTTATCATTTCCTCTTTGAAAAAGCTATAATTATCAAAGAAAGTGAAAAAAAGAGATTTCAATTTCATTCTGTTTCTTTGGCTGTAGGATTGTATTTCAAGTAGATTTTCATTAATTTTTTAATTAACTGTTCATTTGTTTGCTTTGTAAGCAAATAGTTTGCCAATGCATATGGCCAGTTTGTTCTACTTTATGTATTACTGTGTATCATCCATTGGGTTATGTGTGGTCGTATAACTTGACACGTGTATTATGCGAGTCATGCTGTGTAGGTTCTGCATTTACAGTCAATGGACTTGATCAGAAAACCTTCCTTCTATGGTTCCGCCTCACCTCACTGACGTAGATGGCGATATCCTCCTCGTCGTCCGTTCTGTAGCACAGTGTTAGTCCCAGCTTCTCCTGGCTGTTCATTCGACACAGCTCCACCTCCTGCACAGTCACAGTAGGGAACACGATTATGCAGGCAGTGGGACTTCAGCTGACTCTGGAATCAAATTCCCACTTGGCAGAAACTATATGCCTGGTGTTGATAACAGTTATTTGTTCAGCCTAAAACTGAAAATAATATTTACTTTTAATTTTTCTTAAAGGATAGATCAATATTTTTACTGTTTGTTTCAGCACTGCTTGGACAGTTATGGTACACTTCAGTTCACAATCAGACACCCTTCACAGGTGCATTGTTGAGGCGGCCAAGACTTATTTTCATGGGGGCTGTGGAATATCACTGCTTATTTTCCAAATAAGCTCTTACTTATGCTAATCTTAACTCAATTATTCTGTCACTCGGATGGTGCGCTTTTTCTCCAAAGAAAAGTTGCTGTGGAAATGCAATATTCATCACTTGCTCCTCGGAGGACCGCAAACCCTTGGAGCTTTGGTTGGAATTCAGATTTTTTTTCTCGGTCGTCCTCCAACTTCCCAAAGTCTGTACAGCACTGCAAAACGCCCCATGGAATAGCTCCAGAATACCACTTCAAACCGCTTCACGGACTAATTTCATGAGCTCTAAAACATGAGCAAATCAGTACAGCATTGTATTAGAAATGAACCCCTATTACTGTGGTAATGCTTTTTAGTGTTTTAATCTGCGGTGCCCATTTGAACAGATTACTTCACAGACACATTTGGGTCTAATAAATCTCTTAATACTCCTCTCTCGGTCTGCCTCCATTGAGATAGTGTGCTCCACTTGAAATTACGAATTTGCCGTGATTTTCCTAAGCTAAGCAGGTCACCAGTACCACATTACTGATGAAATTCCACATCAAACAAAAACCCAGTCTGCAATTCACACTGCAAACGTCTTTGATTACCACTGTGCGGGCACTTGCCTTGGATTACCCACTGTCAATCAGTGCACCCTGAAAGGCATTAATATCACTACAAAAACTGGCTGGTTTGCTTTGGAAACAACATTAAAGGCAGAGTGGTGATCAGAGACATTTTGGTGTGTGTAATCAGAGACACCGATATGTCTCTTCCCTCTTGTAAATATCCTGACTAGCATGTTTGCCATTATGAACAGGAACTACACCCTTGTTTGTAACAACTCGGAAAGGGCTGCTCAGGTGAAGGTTGGCTGAATGAGGGGTTGGCGCAGTGAGAAATTCATTTCCCGTGACAGCTGGGGGTTCATGGTTGTGAGTGCCAGATTTTTCAGTGCTTTGGATGAAAGTATCATGGACAGAAAGGGGCGGAAGGGGAGCGGTTGAGTTGGCTGGAGCAAAACACCTGGTGTCTCTCCTTGTGGGCCACGATCACTACCTCTCCCTCTTACTCCTGGTCTCTCTGGCCCTCCTCACTATCACACTGTGACAGAACATCACAGGCCCACCGGTCCAGGGACTAAACCATTAATTAAACCCAGTCACAATTACGTCCTCTCCTGCCTTTGTGATACAATCACTCTGACAAGTTCTAAGATCTCTAATTGAATGTTTCAGAGTTAGCTGAGGCAACTTCAGATTTTATCATAAACTGGCTTTGGTGTATGAAAGAGGAGTAATATACAGCCAGAAAGCTCCTCAGAGGACAATGGTGAAAGTAACAGAAAACAGTGCTCAGGGTTTGCACAGTGTGTCAAGTGTACTGACTAAACACCTGTCATTATGAAGTGAAGAGCAGGAGGATTGGAAAGAGTGCCTGTAAACAAGCTGTTGTGTCTAATTCATTGTCCATAGTAAGCAGCTTTAAACTGTGCTGTAACAATGTGTTATGAATGAACAGATGAATGGATGAATGAATGGATGGGATGGGTGGATGGAGAGATATACAAATGAAAGAAACCTTTATCTGACTAAGATGGTGCTCACAGGTTTGAGTGTCATCAGTGGACATTTATGTTCAGTTTACTTTTTTGAATTAAAAAGAGCTGTGTAGATGTATAATTATCACGTATGGTTTAGCTGATCAGATGACAGTGTTACCAAGTAAATAAATGGTACCATTGATGCGATAACCAAAATCTAAATCCTCGCAGTCCACACAAATAGTTCTTATGTTCTTAAGTGATGGCATTACTGTGGCATTGTGTTTTGTCCTCTGAGGGTAGGCATGTTGGCGAGACAATATTACAATCCATTTTTCTCTGCAGGTCAGCTGAGTGCACCTCTAACAAAGTCATTTTAGTCAGTCTGGTAATAGAAGATGAACTGTTCTCAGGTCTCATAAGCTTCAAATGTACCGCAGTACAAACACCTCATTTGAAAAATTATTAACAGTAACAATGATGTCCAGTCAAAATGCATTCGCAGTACTCTGATAGATGGGTATAGGAAGTGAGGAGAAATTATCAATTCTAACAGAATATGAATTAAATTATCCAAAATGTTCCTGACAACTAAAAGCAAAATGAATTAATGACTAGAATTCACCGTATGTAAATGATGTTTCATTCCTTTCTGCTGAAGAGACACCCTCTTATTTAAGTGTCTAAGCATCAAGTTAGTTCTTGAATAAATGCCTACAAGTAGTGGTGCACCTGTATTTGAATTAAAGAAAGAAAACAAAATGTATGCCAATGGGTACAATCAGTATGAACAGGATAGCAAATCTGATTCAGAAATAGGGAAGGAAACCCTATAACTATGTTTCTTACACTACAAAGGTTTGACACTGCAGCAACACTACACAGTGCTATTTCCTTTCTGAGTAATTCGCTACCATGATCAAGGTACTGCGCCGAATTGAGAGATAGAGTGTCTGCAAAGTGGTGGGAATACTTAATTGGGAAAGCATCTCCTGATCCATCAGAAACACACGGTACTAGTCTCTCTTCCCTGGAGCAGCGGACCTTCTCCCGCTATTTCATTTTCCTGATGAGCTCTTAGTGTCTCAGGCAGGAGATTGCCTTGGGTGACTGCGAGGGGATTGACAGTAAATTAATGACTGCGATCATGTGATTAGAAGAGATTACCGCCTACTGTCAGCGCACATCGGATACTGTCATAATAATTGTGCCTTTGATTGCTACAGACTGAGAAATCAGTGGCAAAGTGCACATGACTGCCACACGTAGGGAAGGAGGGCCCCTCCCTGCCTGTGAATTCACCACATTAAAAGCCTGGAAATACTGTGCTAAAGCATGCTGGGGATAATGCACTCCATTTCTAAAATCGCTGCAGGGATGACGGACTGGGAAATCGGTTCAATTATTGCCTTCATGGCATCAATGCTTTTGCTTAAATACACCTAACACATTATGTGCCGTGCATTTTATCTGGAAGCAAAATACAAAATCAATCAGTGTCCCATGTAAATGAATGCAGACTGAGCTCAATACCTAACATGATGCCCAGCACTAGGTACGGGTGCTGAGGGGTCTCTCTAGGACAGTGTTTCTCAACCCTGCTCCTCGCGGCACCCTGTCCTGCATAGCTTCTGTCTATCCTTGCTGCTTGATTAAATCAGGTGTGCTCAGCTAATAAAATGTGCCACTGGTGAGTTCAGTCAGGTAGGTAGCGCAAGGATAGATAGAAGATATGCAGGACAGGGTGCCGCCAGGAGCAGGGTTGAGAAACACTGCTCTAGGAGACGCCCAGATAAACCAGAATCAGGTGGTGCTGGCACTTTCTCACCTGATCCTGTATAACATGGCAGCGACCAATACACAACATTCTAAATGAGATTCAGCTGAGTCTCTCTGTTTTACTGTTCTTGAAGACGAAGGGGCTGAAGTGACTTTTTCATCACTCTCTAGCATAGCGCACTTGCATAAAAATGTATCAATCGAGAAAGCAACAGTGGTAACACAGTAATCCAAGTCTCTTCATCAGTATTGGAATTGTTCCTCAGCCTTGATGCTGAAAGAAATCTGGTGGAGCCTGGCAAGGGCCAAGATTGAATTATTTTTGCTTTCCCACTTACACCTGTCTACTGTCTCCTAACTTTCTGTTCCATGGTACATTTGTGAGTGTGAACAGAGTATTAGGGACACCCAGGTCAGGCTCTCTGCAAGACCTAAAGTAAACTGTCAACTGGACTAGACCAAGTTAGAGACACCCAGGTGAACTAGACTAGGTTTTCCTTATTCTGACAAAGCTGAGGGGAAGTGGAATGCTATGTGTTGGATGCTTGTTTGACAGCAGTTTGCCTCAGCTGTGAACTCAGGGCTAATGACACAGGCCCCTGCTCACTGGACCAAGTGTGCCCATTTACTCTGCTGCACCACAGAGCATGCCTATGTGTTATTCATCACCCAACAGGACTGTGGGTCAGCAAGATTCATTCACAATATTCCTATGAATTATTCATACTTGCTACTTACACTCCACCCTTCTGGAGATATGGATACTTAACACATTTTCCTGTTGATACTGCTGTGCTGGAGAAAAATGTTTGAACCTTTACTATGACTTGTGATGCTTATTTGTGGTTATATTATTGTTATTATCATGTGATGTACTGGTGGTAGGTGTATTTGCATTGAATGCAGTGAATTAGATATAACAGATGGTGCTTAAATAAGGATTAAGCCACTTCAAAAGGATTTCACATCATTAATATTTCTGTCTCCAGCTTTCTTTTTTCCTTCTGTTCAATAGCCCACATATCGTGCAGCTTTACAAACAAGTGATATAACCTTGCAAACATAACCTAACATAACCTTACAACAACGTTTCTGTGATGCTATGTCAACATTATCACTCCATGTTTGATCTGGATAGGTAATTATCTCTCAATGTTAACTCACTGGAGAGGCATAACGTGTGCAATTGTGGAATTCAGTTTGAAGCAGCTGCCATAGAGTGTATTCCATAAAGGAAGTGGAAGTTAGTTAGCATGTAAAATAACCTTCCAGGCATGAAAATAAAACATAGAGCAATAAAATGCACACAGGACATAATAGGATTTGTTAATAGAAATGAGGTGGAAAGAGATTGCTGTATATGTATATAATATTTGCACTGATTTAATGCATGAGTGTGGTTAGACAAGTGGATGCGCAAACCCCTTCAGAAAAAAGAAATAATTCAGGCACAATGTGTGAAGGCATTTATGAAATGTAAATGAAAAAAGGCAAATTTAATAACTCTGCATCATTCAAGTTAGAACAGTCTGTCTGCTCCTCAACGACTTGGAAACAAAGCACATTAACAAAGGCTAGCACCGTGGCAGACTGGCTCGGTACAGCTGAGCCATCGTAAGAGGCAGTTTATTTTCCATCCAATCAATCATTGGCATCTGAGAACAAAGTCTGAAAAAAAAAAACGTGATGATCTCATCTGTCAAACCGGCTCAAAAATCCAGAACCGCTCTCACATGTGACTTAAGCCCCATGGAAGTCAGGATATGGGAGTCAGGAGTTCCCTGCAGATCTGGGACTTTTTGGACTGTGATTTCTTTCGTTATGTTGATGAACTTATGGTAAGACCCAGCATAAAGGGTACATAAAACGCTTTGGTGTATTTATTGCCTTGCCTTTGAGTGTCACAGCTTACACCAACTAAACAGCCATTCCAGTCAGACAACACAGCTGAGATCAGTTCATGAAACAAAGGAAGCCCTGAACCCAAATTACACTAGATGATTATGATGGGAGGTATTCACTTTAGGAATATACCTATGGAAAGTGCTGTTGAGAGCTTCTCTCATGTGGCGCAGATCAGGACCACACCAATGGCTGTAGCATGTCACATGTTGCAGACTGGTGCTGCTCTCTCCGCGAAGTGAAGTGAAGTGAAGTCCCGCCCACAAAATGTCATCTGTCACACATTCATCCCCCAGGGAGGGCTCAGTGAGGCCAATTACAAAACCGGACTGTTCCGGTGATTGGCAAAGGTCCATTATGGGATTTCACAAGGGGACGTCAAAAGTTATTAATAACTGAGACAGGAGGCGTAATCAAGTCTTACCTCATACTCAAACTCATCCGCCCTCTCGCCTTCGGCCGGGACCTGGGAGAGGTAGTCCGTGCCCTCGTAGTACTCATGCTCCATTGTCTGAAGGGAGTGACAGCTATGGAGAGAGAAAGGAAGACAAACACAGATGAGCTTTGCTGTCTCTCACAGCAGACAGGCAGCATGTCCTTTGTCTTGTCCTGACAGCAGTGATCCATGGGAAGCAGGAATCTGTCAAGCACCGCAGTGGTGATGTCATGCTTCATACAGCACTCAATCCTTATTAAACACTGCAGGTCCAGGAGCATAAAGCAGTAAAGAATCACTAATTCTTCTCTCCCCTTATACCTTTGTAAAGTAATGGGCAATATTTCATACATGTTGCAGAACAACAAAAAAGTATCCTTATGTCATCAAATGGGCTTTGTGTCCAGCACAAAAGCAATCAACTCAAAAGTGAGCAAAATTGTAGAGGTCTTATAGAATTTCACAATCATTGGAGGAAGTCCGCCACAAAATTTACTTCAATTGATAGAAAAATGGAAATATGACCAGTCTCTCACTTGCAAAAAGAAACCACACACTATAAATGATTATAGCCTGTAACAGCTAAACAGTAGTGTGGCATCTCCATCGCAGCAAGCACTGGTAATTAGGAAAGAGCAATGAAGATGGAGTCATTATTTCTTGTGTTTAATTTTCACTGAATTCTTCTCAGTAGACCAATAAATACATTTGGTAATTTCACATGGACAGGTTTGCTGGAAAACCAACCCATTATGAAGACAAAGATGGGGCCTTAAATGCCACAATGTTTTACTTTTCGCACTATAATATCTCACGTCACATCTTTTCCAAGCATGCACGCACATAAAAACACAAATGTAGGATTTTATGGTCTCAGCTAAAATCGGGGAATACAACATACGCAGAACCATTTGTTGTGTCTATAAAATGCCCAGTATATTGGCTCTCTTCACCTGATCCCAGGCGAAGGGACAGATTATGTGCGTTTTATGAGACAGAGCGAACACGCTTGGACACAGAAGCGGGTGATAAATAAGATGAGAATAAATGTTGTGATACGTTGCCTGTTTTTATTAGTCCGTTTGCTCTTAATCACCCTGTAAACTCTCCATTAAAACAAATGAATGCGGCACACATTAAGAATCATTTCATAAAGGTTCTGAAGACAGCGTTATGGTGCTGGGGGAACGGATCATGTTAGCTAACCTGTTACTAACAATGTGCAGATGTTTTGAGGGGTGATAAGTCAGCATCAGCAAGCGCTTACAGCTAGTCTGTGCACAGTATGCTGAAACCCATACAGTTCCGATATTGTTGATTCAAGATAATACACAGACTTTTAAATTGAGAGGTCGGCTTCATCACTTATGAATGAGCCAAATATAATGGGTCAATCAAAATGCCAATCTCAAAGGAAACGTCCGAGAGTAATATTGAAATTGAGGCAAGCCATGAATTCAAAGCAGCCAATTATCCATGGAATGTATGCAATGTACAATGTACTTACAATATAAAATCGTATTCTCTCAGATAGTCTCCATTAACGTCAAAGATTCATGCATATTCAGTGTTTACATGTTACTGTCCCCTAGGAAGAAACCCAGATATTTTTCAATACTAAACATTGTCTTGTCCATAATTTAGTTATCCTTGCTAATAAGATCAAGGTAAAACTATTTCTTTTGTTTCTGTTGTTTTGTTGATGAGTCCCAGGTTGTTTCCTGTGAACCTGAAAAATTGGGAAAACCTACTTTCACTCTGTATGCAAGCATACAGCCATATTTTTGGACCAGTTCTCTAGTACTCTATGATAAGTAGGTGGTTAGCCCCTCTGTGACATCAGGAGTGGTTCCTCCAGGACTGGGACACTATATCACAGATATTCTATTCACTGAACAGATAATCAGTATGTAACCCTGAAAACTCTGTCTGTATTATGGCTGCAGCTAAAAGCGCTCTAATGTGCTGTCTCTCCATGAATATTCACGAGTTTGGGTCTGGACAAAGGACAGAACATCAATGGGAAAGACTCCAGTTCAGACTGCACAAAAACCTCCTGTCAGCAGCCTCCTGCTTAACGGTCTTCCCGTACCTGTCGGAGAGCAGGAAGGGACAGATGTCCGGCACCGGGGGGGTCGTGGGCCGCAGCTTGGAGAGGGCCATGATGTGCTCGAACGTGATGTCGGTCTGTGTGCAAACGTCCACGAGGTGGACTTCCTGAGAGTTCCCATGGTTCCTGGTGGCGGGGTTCCGTCTCAAGACCTGCACGACGATGGGATCCTTGGCACTGCGGAAGGCTTCCACCGCCTCCTCGTGCGTGGCCTTGGAGAGGTCCTTCCCATTCACCTGCGGGGCGGGGGGGGGAGCGAGAGCTCGTCAGAAACGGACCTTACCAGGGGGGCAGCTCCGCAAGCACGCTGCCCTGCTCTTCCTGTGACATTTCCCCCAATGACTGAACATTAGCATCGAGCCACGCTAATGGCCAAACCTCATCTGCTGCTCTTACATTCCTCACAAATGTGCACTGCTACTTCCTTTATTGATAGTTAATAGCACTACCATTGCCATTTCCACCTCTGACTCAAAGATATTGTCCCTGACAGAGAGTACACTAGAGCTTCCATGATTAACGGAAAAATAATGATATCCTTCCTCCCATGCTGGAAAGATTGTTATTCATTATACAAGGGCACCTGATGGCTACATGAGGAGGAGGCACAGTTTGAGTATCACCCCAGACCCTCGGGTCTAAGGTCAGTCATTACTGGCTCCCAGAGGATTTCGTTGTGAGTCCACTGACATCTGACAACTGCCTCCTGACAGCCGAGACCCCTCCCTGTGAAAGTTCAGACACCTGTGACGTCAGAGTCAAAAGGTGTGGGCCCAATTAAAAGAGCCATTGGGCTGTTCTCTAAAAATCAACTACTATTATTAGGACTTTACCATACAAATATAAGTCTGCATGGTTGAATGATTTTGCAGCACAGTGGCTAGTAAGTAATCCTGCAAAGTCAACGGCTTTTACAAGACAGATTTATAAATCTGTGATACGTAGCAGAACACTTGTCTTAGGTTGTTTTAATTTCTTCTTATAGACCTATTATAGATGGTGGTCTAAGGTGTGGCTTACTTACTCTTCAGCAATCTTTTTTTTTTAATTTCCGGTACCCAATGCAAGCTATGTCTTCAGATCCAGCGTTTCACAGTGCTATGACTACAAAAGAGATAAAGAGTTTCCACCATCATTACCTGCTACCCTTACTGATTATTTCAGTAAGAGAATCATAAAATCCAATGATATAATTAAAGCATGATGACAAGACTGATGAAAAATGCACCTGAAAACTCTTATTGGTACTTCTCTGGATATTACCAATGATAGAACACAGCAGTAATACACACAATGGTTCTACATCACTGAATTAACGTCTTCAGTGATCAATTGGACAGAGCAAAACCCGCTATTTGTTAACGGAATTGAATATATCACTGCTGCAGCAGGAAAATAAAGTTACCGCTCCATTTAATTCTGTAATGAGATCGAATAGGGAATATGACAATGAAATAGCACAGAGAATGCACTGTGGTGTAAAGCCGAAACCGTAGATAAGGCGAACCGTTATCTCTGAACGCAAGGTTAACCCACTTTTCCCATCATGGTATTTGGCTTTAAATATATTATATATCTCACGCACAGGATGCTGCAATGAAAATAACATATGAAACTGAAAAATTAAAAAAAAAAATCAGAATAACCTTTTTCCCCGACTAGCAATGCAGCTCAGGTTCAGTGGAGGAAAGAATGCTGCTGGGAGCAAAGGTGGCTGGATTTAGCCTGACTCTGGAGAGAGAGCAAATAAACAAGCTTGTCTGGTGGGAAGATATCTGATTAATTGGAAATGTGCAGCCAGGAGGGCCCCTCATTTTTACCCCAGACACGATAAGTTATGAGCTACGATGGATCAGCAGAAGAGCGGAGTCACACTTGCACTCACATCTCATCAATTCACAAGGGCTACGTGTAGTATCAGCGCGAAGCTGCCAGGTCTCAGAGCAGCGACACCTTCACAAAGGTGCTGCAATCACATCCACTCATTGTTCCTCCCAGCATTCATCACAGTCCTTCGCCTCGCCTCACCTCGCAGAGTCGCTTCAGAACTCTGGCGCTGGAAAGCGATAACGTCACAGGTCTGCGGCTCCGTCAGCAGGAATTCAGACGTTCATTAGCAAATCCTCCAGCGCCAATTTGCGCTTCTATTCATTGAAGGTCTCCGCTAATGTTCAGGTCTGTTTTTAGCCTTATCAAAACACAAGGCCAGCGCGGCTGATACCTCGTCACTTCCTATTCATGAATCGTCGTTTTCTGCCCTGATGGAGTCTCCTGGAGATGTCCTGGATATGCACCAGACATGTTCACAGGCGCACAGTTAACAATAAATAACCATTAATACTGCGTCCTCAGGTGTTTCTCTAAATATAAAAGTGACCTTTGCGCGACATGATGTTGCATTAATCACCACAGAGTAAAAGTAGGTCAGAGCTCCTGCATCATCCCCCAACACAGTGCAGAGCAGAAGAAAAAAAAACTGCTTTCTTTGCCTAAAATCAGCGTCACAACTTGCTAAATAATGCAACTTACAATGCATGCTAAAAATCGGATGCTGTGCAATTGTCACATGTAGCCACTTGGTCTGAGTTTGTACCTGTTCTCTCAGCAATGAGTCAAATGCTGCAGCTGAACACATTGTTTATAGTACCAGTCAAAGGTTTGGACACACCTGCTCATAGAAGGGTTTTTCTTTATTTTTACTATTTTCCACATTTAAGAATGATAGTAAAGACATTAAAACTATGAAATAACAAGTGAAATTATTTTTTTTGGGGGATTCATACATAGACATCACTTCACCATTTACATAAGAAAAACATTAGAAAAAGATTTCAAGCATTTAAGCATAAGTCTTTATATCTGTGTCTTAGAATGCATGTTTCCCCCTGTCTTAATCAGGTGTGTCCAAACTTTTGACTGGTACTGTATGTCTGTCCTGAAGAAGAAGAAAAAAACAATCAATCTCCCCAAATACCATCTTACCTATGTGGGCACCTTGGTGCTTACTGCTGGTACACAGCCGTATTGAATCAGAGAAGGGGAGGAGCTTTTTATTGGTGCAATGAGTGCCAGATGGACTAATTAATCTGCACTCAACATCTGAATATTAACCACAGCATATAGCACCTCATGTCAGGGTTTTATCATCCGTGTACCTGATGGTCTTCTGTCTGATGGCCTTTCTGTTTGATCTGCACACTAATGCCTACCAGCTGTGAACAGTCTGTCAAAAGCCAGTGCATTGTGGGTACTGCTGGGAGCCTCAGGACTGTTGCAACACAAGGAAACGATCCCCCTACAATGCAGAACCCAAGGATCAACCAGCATGCCCTGAGAATGAGTGAGGAGCATCTGTCTGACACGCTACAATATACTGAGATAGGAGGTGGACCTACCTGTTTATGCAGCATGCTCCATAGATGGGCATAGATAGGCATTGACTGGTATTGATAGACTAATATCTATAATTAGAAAAAGCTCATTGGCCTTTCCTATACCACATTATTTGTACAGTGTGCCCTCTCTCTTCCCCAGCATCTCTGTAATGCAGTTACGGATGGCTCTGTTTGTACCAGCACCACCAAAAAACAGATTCTCCAGTGCATGGCAAGTGCACAGATTCATATTCATTCACAAGCACCCGACTGTAAACAAAACCTGTTCCCGATGAATTATTTAGCAAAGCGTCCTAATGATCACTGGGCTGTTTACAAATAAGTGTATAATGTGCGCTCAAATCTATACCTTCCGCAGAGCCAACACACTCCATATACAGAGTATATACGTCGGTTGGGCCAAGTCAAACCTAGGAGCAGAACCAGGATATTTGCTCATAATGATCCATTTAATTTCTTCTGTTTTGTTTGCTTGATGCAGTGGCCAGTGAAGTATGTGTGAAGTTGGAAAGTGAGAATGCCAAGGGACTGATGGAGTAAATGGCTCTGCTGCTGTCCATCTGTCTATGTTTACACTGGGATATTCAGCAGCTGAGGACAGCACATGTGATAGGAGGCTGGTGGTGTTTTTACACAAATCCACTGAGAGGGGCCGGTATCTTACACTGCAGCCTCTTACAACTGCCCTCCTAAAGGAAAATGGAAAGGCTGCTCCCATTTCTCCTGCACTCCCACTATCCAGTAAAAATGTAAGCATTCATGAGTTTGATCCATCAGTTACATTTATATGCAAATACCACTACAGATATGTTTTGCAAAATCTTAACTCATGATATAATTTCAAGACAAAAGACTCCCTTTGCCTTGCAGAAAGACAAAATAATTTAGTTTAGCTTGTCCTTTTCAACAAGCAGTTTTAAAGCATACAGTTGACAGTCTTGACTGGTATGGTTTATTATAAATAAAAACAGCAAGGTTTTTGAAATTTCGATCTTAAGAGGTTGTATCAGTTTGTGCTGAATTTAAGACCTTGAAACCATTTTGAATCAAATCCTTCTCAATCAATAGATAGGGTTCACCAAATTGTACTGTAATACTATAATTACATTTGTACTGAGGTGAAATGTTGCCTTAAAGATGCAACAAAGGAGAGTCCCAGAGGTTCTGTTCCAAGAAAAAAAGTTCCATTCAAAGGTGTGTGGAGCCCCATAAAGCATATAAATGTCCATGAACAACAACCCTGGTCTCACTAAGCTGACACATCTTAACAGTATAGACAGTAAGTAAATGTCCATGGAAAACATGCTCCCTGTGGCCCTATTTATGCACAGTGTCAGAATTCATCTCCCTTTTTTTTCCTGTGAAAATGTCACCTGCCTTCAAAGGCATCCCACGCCGCACCACACAGACGGCCAAGTTACTGCGAAAGGGGTTTACAGACAGGAAGTGCTCTGACCCCTTGGGCTCATCTGCCACCGCTGCCGGGTCTTATTGATCCGAGCATCTCATCAATACCTTAATAGACTGAGAGCGGAATTTACTTGAGAGAGTAACAGGACTTCAGGCCACAGGCTCATCCTGTGTGAATCCTTGCATTTGTCAACATGGATGGCAGGAGCGTGCCAGACTTTTTCCCCTCTCCACATAACAGCATGGAGAAATGCTAAGTGCAGCTAATACGTGATTTATGTAGGCAGTACGTGATTAATGTACCTCACTGGAGGGAACCAGCGGTGGTGCAATCAGCTCTAGGCAATAGACTCTAATATGCCATTAACATTTTTATGGCACTGAATTAACGTGGTTTTACAGCATATGAATGCTAAACTGTGCCTTAATGAAATGTTTTTATTTGTAATTCTAGTGACTTTATGTGGCTTCCTCAAGTTTTACTTCCTACTGCTCCTGATGGCAAATCACAGCACTCATGCATTACAACACTCCTAGCTGAAGACATAATCAATCCATCAGTGTTTAAATGTAAACATACCATACATGTTCTGGGACTAAATCAAAATACGCCATCCCTTTCTATGACATCTCATAAGTCTATGACATGATGCACTATGCAATATAACAATTATATACTGATAGACAAAGATAAACCATATTCATGTATATGGATCAGTAGGTCAAGTGTTCATAACACTTGGAAACACTCCTAAGCCTAGATTTACATTGTGTAAAAAACTGCATTATACAGCCCTTACTCAATAGCTAATACAATACAGTTTGATTGACAGAGGGGAGTTTCGAAAAGGGAGAGAGCAGGATGTAGGTCAGCCTCAGGATCAGTGCAGTTGAAGTTGCTGATTACACGCCTCTGTCCTGAATTGTCCAACATAACCAGGTTAGATGGAATGCAGCTGATATGGCCGTGCAGCTGTGTGGTGTGGGGAGATAGAGAAGGTGGGGTGTTGGGCACAGTCTGGAGAGACGGGGGACCTTACAGCTGCAGCCAGCAGATATGGAACTGCAGCTGTCTGCAGGCACAGAAAGAGGGGACACAGTGTGCTAATGAAACACACACACACACACACAGGCACACAGACAGGCACACACACACACATGCACGCACGCACGCACACACGCGCACATACACACAAATACACACCTCAAAAATGCATGCCGTCAGCCCCACAGAATTAAGTGGAGCAAGTGGCTGTAAAGATAAACCTTACATGAATCTGTGTGGCCTGAGTACCACTGGGGGAGATAACGGCAGCCCGGTGCACCGCTGCCTCTACAAAGCAGGGCCACGGGCTTCTGTTTTGCTGAGCGGGCATCGCTTGAGTGCTCAAAAAGGTGCAGTCTGAATAATAACAACACTGCGTCAACTTGATCTTTGTGTGCCCGGAATCAATTTGCGTTTTCTCAAAAGAAAAAAAAAACAACAACAACATACAGTGCCAGGAATAAAAAAGGAACGCTCAGCTGAGAAGTGGCATTAAATCCCGGAAGGTAATTTCAAATGCCTGAGGCCGAGGGATTGTGACCACTTTCCCATCTCACAAGACTGGAGCTCCTGCTGCACCGCCTGAAATGTCTCATTTCAATAATGTGTGTCAAACTAAAATACGACCACCAGTTTGGTACAGTAAAGATATTATGAGTACATAAATCACCCTAGACATTCAAAGGCACTATTTGAACAACTCCTGGTGCTTACGGGTCTGCTCCAATGATATGGAACTGCAGCGGAATGGCCAGGCCACCAGGGAAATATGACAGTCCCCCCCATATCTGCCCATGAACGACCAACATCGACCAGCCCGTAACCCTGATGAACATAAAACACTCTGTGTAGCACTCGGGGCTATTTTCGCATTTAGGGTCCTACTCTATCCTGTCAAGTTTCATGTGAGGTAGTTCAGAACAAATCTCAGCAATTTTCTCACTCAGTTCAACGCTGAATTCAATAAACGTATGGTTTTACATGTTAACTCAGGTCTGTGACCATGTGAAACAGTAGCATGTGGTTGAAAATAATACTGTGCCCATAGGACCAGTTTTTTTTCTCTCCCTCTACAGCTGCACCCTGCTGAAGGAACCATAGAGCACATTCTTCTGATCTTGGCTTTTGACCCCAGGGAGTAGTTTGGCTGGAAAAAGATCATAAGACATTGGGGACAGATGGGGACAGTTGGGGATGGCTATGGACACGGTTGGTTTCTGTACGTGGACTATGACAGGAGACCTGGGGCTGAGACCAATCCTTTAGGCTTGGTGAGATAAGCGGACCAGATGAACTGATAAGCTCACCCTAAACTCTAGAGGCTCCACTCAAGTGAAGGAGGATGACACCAAACAAACATCTATTCACTAGCCAGTAACAGAACGGAATTTTATACAATGCCCACAATACACTACACAGTATGGTCTTTGAAGAAACAAAGCTTGACTATGACAATTGTTTAATGCTGACAACAATGGCATATTTTACATAGTTCATAGTACAGAGTTTCTTCTTTTTTACCTCTGAAACTTAAAAATAGTTACCCATTTTCCTAGATGATTAGATGAAGGAAATGGAATTACTAAAGGTCAACTAAACACATGTACATGTAAATTTATAAAATTTACAAATGAAAAGTTCTGGCCCTTAATTTCTAGTCTATCCTTGACTTTTTAACACAAAACATCAATGACATCAAGAACCTTGAAACTTTTCAAGGTGTGAATTTGTAAAAAAAAAAAAAAAAACATATATCCCACATATCTGTCATCATGGGTTTTTTTACTTCCAGATCAAGAAAAAAAAAAAAAAATCACACTTGGGTGTTTGGGAGCAGTATGCAGCGCTCGCTGGTATCCGGCTGAGCTCTGCACTGGGAAAGGAGTGCCATGATGAGCGAGCTCACAGACTCAGGTTTAGAGGGAATTAGATTAGGGGAGCAGCTGGGGATGAGCTGTGTGTTTGCGTTCTGCGGGAGGCAGTAAAACATTACATCTTCAGTACCGCATCTCTAATGAATCAGAGACTCTTGTGATCAGAGCCATACCCTTCGGTCGGCCGGGGCTAAATACACAATCAAGCACCCGGCACATCTGAGCCGGCCAGAGGAAAGCCGCAATAGGCTCTCCTTTCATCTCCCAATCACGGTATCACTGCCTCCATTCACTCGCCTGACGGACACTAGGTAAACACTGGTGATGGCCGTACTGATTACATCCACACATCCTTAAAGCCTTGGGGTTTCAGTTATTATGCCTACAAAACTCTACATCAAAAACAAGCCAGCTTGTCACTTAGGGACCCTGTAAACTATTTAAAAATAAGTTTAAAAGACTATATTTTAACCAGTCAGTGTATCAGTGTGCCCCTAAACATGCACTGCAGCTCCCTAATTTGCAGATTAAAGTAAAGGCAAGGAGGTCGTAGGTGAAGTGATCAAAGGTTATGTTTTTCAGCACTGGCAAATGCACAGGTACTACTGGACCCTGGCCAGACATGCCTTTCCGACCCCCACTGTTATTTGGAGGAACAGGGGGAATGATTGCAGAACCCCGTAACGAGGCCCTTAATTTACATGCACGTCCTGACGCTCAAAGTTTCAGCAAACAGCGCATTAAAAGTCATTTGCATTGGATAAACACTATTTGCATAATGCAGGACAAGTGTGCGCGTACGCACGCACACACACACACACACACACACACACACATTCATGCACGACAAAGATGCGGTGCCTCCCTGTCAGAGCGGCTGTCATGCAACAGCCAGAGCGGGTCTCATTACGGGGGGACAGGAGCGGCAGGGGATGCGCGAGTCCCATGATCACAAATAATAAGCCCCAGGAATCGGGCGGGGTCACGGCAGCCCCCCTGCTGAAGGCCATTGATCTGCCTCTTAGGTAGTAATTGGGAGCTTTGTTAGGAGAGACGGTGGGGGGGCTCCGCAATCTCCCAGCGCTGGTGCTCACCATGGGGAGACTTAAATGGCCCCTACCTAAGGAGGGCCCCTCGGCGCTGTTTTTGCGGGGAGTTTGACACCCTGTAGAGCAGGATGTGGCGCTGATGGAAAACAGTGGACAATTTTTGCAAACTGGGACCCTCGGTGACGGGAGCGGAGACGTGTGACGGGAGTAGAAATGGCAGATGAAAGAAGATCACCTGTCGAATTTACAGTACACCTGCTGAAGCAACCTCTGAAAATGAGGTCCGAATGAAGAGCGTGGGTAGATTGTTCTTGCCATGAGTAGTCTCCATAATTGCTGTATTGTTGATCCTGAAGAAGCTGTTTGAAAGGCGTTCTCACCAGCAAAATGGCGCAATTAGTGTCACATCTAAAATGTCAATGTGCATAAAAAGCCTGACAACACAAAGGACCAGTAAACTCCAGATCGCCTTGTGGGCTGACAGGAAAATGCTCTGGTCAGCTCTGCCAATGCCACTGAGAACAATGGCCTGGGATTAGCAATGGTGGCTCCAAGCCAATCACTGATAACAAATTCACTGTACTTTAATCCCTTTAAACTCATATTGTGATCTTAATTCAGGCCTCAGGAATGACACCGTGGAGACGACAGTTACATGTGTCTGAGATCTGAATGGGCACATGGTTGATGAAGTACCAGATTATGACCACAATGGTGTCACCTTGAGTTAGAGTTAGAGTTAGGGTAAAGACCAAGCCAACATCACCATCCCTGTCCTCAAAGAGAGGTAACAGAGATAGCAAACTGCATTACTCCCGAACACAAAACTCCTATTTCTTTATTGTTATTTCCATAATGTACTGTATGAAAGGGGGTTTCATACCCCCTTTTCATCTTAAATGCCTCTGAATTCCTAAAAAATACAATTACACCGATTCTATTTGCCTGTGCTCATGAGACATCATTATTCCGTTGTGAAGACATTAAAAACTGCATTAATGACCCCCCATTAAAGCTGACCTGGAGAAGGTGAGGGAGTGTGAGGTGTTCTGTAAAACAGAATAGTCTTCGATACAGTAGGAGGTAGAGAAAGAGGTCAAATACTGTCATAATAATGACCTCCACTGGTACTGCAGCCCGTGTGGTCACAATTTCAATGGAGAAAAAATAACAGTGAGAGATAGTTACTTAGGAGAGGAGGCCATGATTGAAGACACTTTCCTTGCCAGAAGAGGCTATGATTGGCCATTAAAAAAGGATAAAATTGTAAAACTATCATAGGCATAACCCATCTAATACAATGGGCTCTTTGGCTTCCTCGTCTCCCGAGCTAAAGGGTCTGGGTGGAGTAACTCAGATTAGAGCCCGTGCGCTCCCCTTAAGTCATACTGACATAAACCTTCATCGTCATCATCTTCATCACCACCAAGCATGACTGAAAGGAGAAAGTGACACGCCGGTTTTGCGGAGGGTTTTGCGATGGCGCACTCCTCAAGACAACCCCCTGTTGTGTGTGATTGTTCATGATTATACGGTAGAAAGAAAAGAAAGGAAAAAAAACAGACTAACACTCAGCTGAAGCACGGAGATCCTATTAGATATGAAGTCTGTTTATGCATTTCTTCAGGGAAAGAGGAGCCTTGATCTCTCGAGGGTGAGAATACATTACTCGAATCTATTCCTTCTGTAGAGAAGATGTTCGTCAATTTGGCAGAATGTGAATGGTTATGAGAATCCGATCATATCTCAAGGTATAAAAGGGTAGAAGGAAATCGCTCAGGGACAGGCTTGAATCTTCCCTCTGCATTGTGTGATTATTGAGCCTTATTTGAGTAATATTACTTCAACCACAGCTACTATCGGCACAGTGTCATATGACAATATGATACTGTTAAAAACAATGCCGCAATACACAATCATATTTCTACCTCATTCCATACAGAATACATTATTCACTACATAATGTACTGACCATGGTCTATTCTTACTCATTTAAACCAAGCATCACAGCAGTTTCTACATTTTCAGCAGCGGATGAATAATACATGCTGTACAACCAGAGCATATATCATTACAGAGTAATGAGTGTCACTATAATTAATGGCTCTCTCACCATGGGCCAGCCAAAGATGATACAGGTTATGTCCAACTGCATTAATGAGCAGTTTATTAATGAGAGTGCAAGCAGCTACGCAAAGATTACCATCTTTGTGTGTCCACCACAACACAATTCACAGATCTCACTGTCGCTGCATAAATTAGTTCCTTTTTTTTGTCTCCGTGGGGTGCAATATTTCTGTTATGTTGGAAATATGGTGCATCTCATACATTGTTTGGTGCCATCTCTACTGAATTCTATAGCACCAATGTTTTCTTTGATTTATGGAGACCAGCTCTTGTTGCTTTGCTTTAATCAGTTCATGTTCCTTATAGTAGGTGTCAGAGCGAGGAAGCATAGTAGGATTTCAACCGAATACATTCTTCACCCGTTTTAATTGGTATTTTGAGAGGGTAAACACTCTCACGAAACACGCTGCTTTTTGCCCTTAACAGTTCATTTCCATGGTAAATGGTATCATGAGACAACATCACGCTTGGATGCCTCTGGTCTCAATTAGAAGGTATTTTTGGATTTGTTTGCAGTCTTGTCTTAATGCATTGAACTGTACGTGTCACATAACTAATTGTGATTAAGATTAATTCCGAGGTCTGGCCGCATATTTAAAGTAGCAGAAATGTCTAACAGCAAACAAAAACAGAGAAGAAACACAAAAATGACTTCATTTGTAGATGAGCAGAGTGCAATGCAGGGCATCTCTGACATGTTTGTCTCAGCTGGCTATTGATAGAACTGCTTCCCAAGGTAATTATCAATCATCGCACACACACACACTACTGCAACTGAATGTGCAAATAACCTGGTAGAGCGCATTTGATAATGCCAATACAAATGCAAACAACACAAATAAATCTTGACGCAAACCTGGCACAGGTGCTGAATGAGGGCAAGCACCACATGCTAATCTTTGTAAACAGCACATTATGACAATGAGTTAATCTATTTGGGAAGCATTGAAGAGTAATGAGGCAAGCGGGTTTGGAGGGGTGGGGGTGGGGGTTGGATTGGGGGCACCGATTTTAAAAAAAGGGAGCCTTGCGTTTCACAGGCTGTCATTCTCAGCGGAATACAGACTCCTGATTGTGGCAGGAGCCCCCCAAGACACGTGCCAATACCGGCCGTGCGTAGCCCCACCCAAGAATCTGGCTCTGTGTCTTTGCACTAACGACCTTAATGAAAGATCCTTCACGTGAGAGCCCAATCATTTGTTTCCATTCCTGGGAGAGCCCAGCCGAGACTGCTGCAGCAATCGCCGCCACTTACTCTTTAATTCCCCGTCAAATTTACGATCTGATTGAGTAATGGAGGCAGCCTGCCTCATGCCAAGCCCCATTGTCTGAGGCCTCCTCACAGAATCCTTATTGCCACATTAATCTATAATCGGCAATTAAACAATCAACGCTACGGAAAAAGATAGCCGCAACCAGCCACTGCAGATACACGCCAGACGATATATCTTAATAAGGCCGACGGGAGGTCAGCAATTTGGCGGGGTTTGTCATTGAGCCTAGTTCAGGGAAAGGTTACCCCTGGAAATAACAGGAGAAACCGAGCAGACAGACATCTGCACATGTATTAAGTTCCCTCTGCCAAGTGAGAGGATAACAGGGGGAAGGCTGGAGAGGTCCTCTGGCGGAACAGGTCTCCGAGCAACATGCGCAGGGTCTGCCTCCTCCAACGTGAGGAGATCACGCACCGCTGGTGGCAGATGCTTCACGTCGGAGGGCCGCCCTGCCAAGCTCGAGCGGGCAGGGCCGTCGTTTCCCGGGCAGTTCGGGGGCCCGTCTCTCGTCTTCCCTGCCGCTTGCTCACACTCACGCGGTGAGCTGTTCCTGCGGACACCGCAGCCAGGTAAACCGGGGTCGTCTGCAGAGGTTCTCCCGTTCTGCGGCTTAGGGGGAAGCGATTAGATCCGTTTATAAGAAAGGCAGCGTTTGGCAGGGACATGCACTCCATGTGGAGCCAATGTAACACTAGACTCAGACCAAATGGCCCCGGCGATTGGAAAGCAGGGGGGCATCTGTTCCAAATTCACCCGGTGTTTTATAATTAGATGAGCGCAATTGCTTGGGAGCAAAGCGTCTGTTCCCGTGCAAGTTTTAGATAACGTTTCCGAGCGAAGGCATGGGGCGGGGGGCCCAGAAATCAAGACCATTAGTGAACCCAATAAAAATATTAACCACATTACCATTGCGTATTAGAGCATGTATGACTTAATGCTTTAGCAACTGCGAATAGTGTGGATAACAGAACCTGCTTTGGCATGAAACAGCAGTGGAAATATTTATCATTCACAAAGCACAGATATTGCAAAAGGATATATTCCAACGCAATCTGACACTCTCAACCCTGCCATTAATTATCATTCCAACCATTCGCAGTTGCTTCGCTCCTTAATGATTAATTCAATATGGGCGTAATTAACTAATCAGTCTTAGCTGTAACAGGATCACTGTTTATTAATGCCTGCTAGCATACAACTGGAAGAATCATCAGGCCCCACTCTAACAGAGGCTTCATCTGGGGTGTGGCCCCTGACAGATATCTTTGGCTCATCTGACAACAGTTACAGCAGCTTGGCACATCTTTCACCGTGCAGATGGGCCGTGTGCTACTCGCCGTATAATGGCACACAGCGGGCGGCCTCAACCTGTTAATGGCCATTAAAACCCATTGGTTAAGAGGGAAAGGCGACACCTTGCCTGCCATAATTAGATCTCAGATGAACACACCTGTTCTCCCAGCATGCCCCCAGCTTCCACGGCCATAACGGAAGCCGCGGTCAGGCATGGCTGGCTCAAAGGGTCGGGGCTTGTGCCGATTTGTGCAGTGTGAAAAGGACTGATTTGCCCAAAAATCCCCTGATAAGAGGACAGTAAACTCCCCTGCCATAAACCTACTGTACAGGCCTGTGCTAGAAAATGATTTGGAAAGACTTTCTTGGATGTATCACATATTTACAAATCAGCCTTGAAGTGTGCTTGGTAAATTCAGCAAGCAGCACAACACATTCTTTTCTAACACTTCTTAATGCACTTGTTCCAGTGAACTTCAACATGTAAGCTAACCAGTTGTAAAACTGTAGCAGAGGGAACTGGTAACCATATTCTAGAAAATACCCTAAGTTCTTTAATGACAAGTGCTAGTCATTGAGTACCATGCTGTATTCTGGCCCTCATGACAGAGTTAATTCTGTGTAGCATGGAGTGGGACAGAAAAAGCCACTCTTTCCTAAGGAGGACACAAAAACAGAAGCTCTCTGTATTATCAATCAGGCTGGCAGTACACTCAGCTGGGCAGGCATGCTGTGATAGACTAGCACAAGTGGAGATGTTTCTCTTTGTATGGAGATCTCCCCCCCCCACACCCCAGCCAATGTGTCACTGGAGACTGGAGAGATCTATCGGCTAATAGAATCCCTGCTCCCTTTGGTCCTTCTCAGACGGCGACCTGCTTGGTTTACCACAGACGACCTGACATGATGGATGTCAGCCTTCAGGGGGAAAAGATCTGCAGTGTGGGGCAAACACTACTCATGTCCCCGGGCCGATCTCTCTAAAAACGGGTTCTCTATTGATCCGTGTGCCCTCTCCACCCCCAGGCTATCCTGCAATAACTTCTCTGCTCAGCATTGTCTCAAAATCAAAAGATAATTCGCCTCTGGGTTTTCAGGTACCAACTCTGCAATCCAGCCACCATAGACCATCAAAATGGAGCCCACAATAGTACAGGTCAGCAATATTGAGGTCTGCTATCAAAACACCACAGATCAGCAATACAAAGCACCTGTCACTCTAACACAGATTAACCCAACACAATTAACAATACTGAGTTGTGCTATCACACTCCCACGTACTAACAAAACTGAGATCTGCTATTATAACACCACAGGTAAAGAAACCAAGATCCGTTATCACACACCCACTGATGAAAAAACCGAGACAACAACACGTCTTCAATAATGTTGTCCTTACAGGTAATTTTAGGGCAACAATATCAACACCACTGTGCAGTCATATGACAGTTTCTGTGACAGTCTCTGTTTTTGCTGTGTGTGAGATAATAAATATGAAATTTTGGCTTCAGGTCTAATCAGAACTACATCCACAACAAAACCAAAATACTCTACTGTTAGATGCACCTCAGAGTTATTTCAGAGCAATATGTTCCCCCTTTGTATTCCAGGTCCAGGCAGACCTCTCCTTAGGCAGACAGCTACTGGAGGGGAAGGGACACGATGTGGGGCATGGGTACTGATGAGCGGAGTGGCATGGGGTGCAACTAATCGCCTTCCACTGAACACTCCCAGGCACTCAACAGTGAGAGCTCCTTTCACAGCTCATGTTAGCCAAGAGCAACTGAAGAATACATCATACCACGCAAACAACATTTTTGTCACATGACAAACAGTGCACATAAGCGTCTGTGTTTGTTACAACAGACATCTGCAAGTCTTCTACAGACAATGCGACACCGAAGGAACACATAGGCTAGCTATAATCAAGGATTTTTTTTTATAAATGATACTTGCCAAGAGACAATAGGGTGCAAAAAGCTACTAATAAAGATGTAGGAGTCAGGGAAGAGGCACCAGTTGGGAAGTGATCCTGGGAACAGATCATATCCTGACACTGATTGGGGAGGGGGGTGGGAGCGAGAATCTGGTGGGTGGGAGTAGCAGGTCTTTACTATCCCGTGGGTAAAGATTAGGCCGTGCTTTGGCTACTGATACCCTTGGACTGGCAAGAGTAGATGATGAGATTCTCTTATCAACAGGGCCTGGATCTGCTTATAATATGTGCATATTACGCCTTTCCTCAATATGCCCATCATTATTACATTTAGCCGCAGAAATTTTCACTGTCAGTCATACAGAAACAGCAATTTTCCATCAGGCTTGGAGGAAAACCTTATCTAGTTAAACAACAAACTCAATAACATTCAAGCACAGCACTCGGCATGACGAAATATAAGAAAGGATGCATCATACATGTACATACAAAGATGTTTATTTGGAGCTCTGTAATTAAATTGGATGTTAGGTCACATAGTTCACCTTCCAAGTGCCATAGGCCGTTTCAATAGATTTTTTAATTGGAATAAATTACATTGACAACAAATATGGGTCAGTAGGAACTACCCTTGCATCGACAAGGAATCGATTACATTTCACAGGATCTATTATACTGAAAAGCATTCATAACAGAATCATCAACATAGAAACTGTGTAACAATGTCACAGTGACAAGACTTTACCTGCAAATCTCTCCAAGCTGTACTATATTTTCCCTTTGATATTTAGATAACTCCTATAAATATCAGTACTACCGTACAAGCAACTACTACTGCAATCAATATGAACCGCACTATGACTAAAACGATTGCGCTACTGTAGTGCCGCTAATAGTTACCAATAACCACTCTCATGTCTAGACTGCATTGTGAAGTGGAGCCTTCAGCAGTGCTGTAATGCTAATGACTTCCTCTGGCTGGCTTTGTTGGTTATTCATTACTCTCCTTATCGTCTCCTCCCCAAGCCCGGCGATCCGGGGCTGGGAGCACGGAGTTGTCACCCGCGTGTTATCAGAGCGGGCCCAGAGAGCGTCCGGTGACCTGTGGAGTGACAGGCCCCGCGCCTGTCTCACCGGCCCCCTTTGTGTCCTCCGTTGCCCCCATGGCCCCCAAGCCCTTCCCCAGCATCGCTCATTCTGCACACACACACACACACACACACACACACACACACATACGCACACACACACACACACACACACACACCCGACACACACACACACCCCCACCCCTGGCTCCCTGGGCCCACAGCCCTTTCCCATCTCTTTGATACACTGGAGGACTGTGTGTGTGAGTGAGGTGTGTGTGCATGTGTGTGCATATGTGGGTGTGTGAGTCTGTGTGTGCGTGTGTGTGTGTGTAAGTGCGTGTGTGTATGTGTATGTGTTTGTGTGCTTCACGTGAGGGCCCTGTGGCTTCTCACCTCCTCTATCAACCGAGAATCACATGGCCAGCCCCATTCTGACACGCGCCTTATTTTTCAAAATGTCACCTCTGATACTAAAGGCAGATACTTTCAAGGGGAGGCCCACTGAGTAACTGCGCACGCTGTAATTGAATGGTGCAGATAAAGGGGGAATTTGTCAATGCTGTCTGACGCGCACGGGTCTTCATCCTTCCATCCAACCACTGGCCACATGAATAAAAGGCATTCACGACAGCTATGATTCACACAGAAGTAGAAACACAACACGGATAGCCTGAAACTAAGTACCGCGCTGCACACTGTCATTAGGGATTCTGCACCTTCAAATGGTGTGATAAGCACCTTGTAATTACAACCGCTCGCCTCAGTGAGCCTCAGAGCCGTGATGAAGGAGCTCAGATACAGAGATTCTGTATAATGACTGACAGTGATACATCCCACACTCCTGTTGGGACCTGTGCTCCTGCAGCATCAGTCCCTTAGCGCGCCATAACAAGTAAAAAAAAAATGTAACAAGTCATTAGGATTTGCATCCAGTAGCAACACACAGACACAGATGTAAGATACAGTGCTTAATCAATGAGAAAGGCAAACAAAGCTTTCACTACACAATTACCAATCAAGCCTTCTACTACCACAAACATTCAGTGAATGTCTACAAGAGACAACAGTTTTACCTCAGGCTACTAGTGACCTGAGATCACGCACGCTCGCACAGAACTGATTCATCGGGTGCGAGTTGTTCTCTGGTGGGACACAAAAGCTGTTTTACTCAACTCCGCTTGGGGGAAAAAAAGTGGACTACATTTGACACTCGTCCATTTTAATTGGACCACAAGATGTCTTCTTTACCAATAATGATGCGTTAATGAGCAATCCGTCCGCCTCTGTAAATGCAGCTAATCAGCCAAGTCGCACACTGCCACAGACGGACAGCCTTGCATGTGATTTCATGGATCTTTGTCACTTTGTTTTATTCAATGTTCAAAGTCCAAAGCCAAGCTGTTAGAGGGGAGGTGACACCCCGAGAGAATGGTGCCATGCATATATTAACCAGACAGGCTCTGAGCTGCCTCACAAAAGCCTCCAATGTCCTACCCTGACACGTGTGAAAACACAATACTTGTGGAGTCCCCTATTGCATTCGGATGACTTAGATAATGACATATTAATATACGGTACAAAAAAGACAATCTTTTCAAATTTTATTTTTCATTTTTAGACTATAGGACAATGACTAGGTCAATCTGTGAAAACAGATGACCAATATATCCTTGCATCTGTCTGCTATGCCCCCTGTGTGTCTATTTAATGTACTGTAGGACTATTGTAACCTGAGATGGAGAGTCATGTGACAGCAGTCCCATGATGACTGCAAATGACATAGTGATACTAGTAGAGGCTAATTTATATCTTAATTTCCTGCTGCAGCACTCTAAGTTGATCAAACTGGATACAACAAACTATATGGAGGCAACAAATAACGTGTCTCATAGTGAGTAATAATGATGTCGTGGTGATGTCATCCCAGCAACAATGATGTCATGGTAATGGTATCACCTATTTTAAGGAAGCAATACAGACACCATAACCAAATCAAATACATTCCCCACGCAGTTTATAGACAATGGATTTGATTTAGGAAGGCAGCTTTATGCAAAACAGAATTCTGTTCTCCCTGCGAAGGGCCTTCTGTGAATATAAGCAGCAGAGACATAGAGGAGGCAGCTCCGAAACTCATTTTGACCGTAAGTCTGGGGCTAGGGGGATTGATGTGTGGATGGAAAGGTCAGTCTAACATTCATTGGCATAAAGAAAGTGGAAAAGGAAAAGGTCGATTCATCAATTCCCTGTTAAATTATCAGATCCCATCATGAAGGAGATTTAGTGGACTGACTGATAAAACCCAATGTGAGTATATTGCAGCTATCGGTGGAGCGATCTTATTTTAGAGTCTGTACATAACCATCTGCATTCAGCAGAACAAAGGAAGGTCTTTGGTTCAAAGCTGAATGCCCACACGGGTGTGACTCAGTACTGTATACTGGTATGTGCTGTGAATATGTGTATACAGTGTGTATACTGTTTACACACAGTACACTGCATAGAAACCTGATTACATTCCAGTATCCAATAATTGATCAGTCAATGATTGTTATTAGACTAGAGTGGGTGAAAATGACTGTGACTTTTTATCAGTCTGTAAACTGATAAAATGGGAAAAGATCAAGTCAGCACACAAAATACAATTTTCCACATTTGGAAATCATAAATGACCCCAATGTGACTTCAAAACAAAGAGATGTGTTTTTCATTGCAGTCAAAGGCAGCACATTGTCAGACCCTGATTCTGATTAAAACCCAGAGGCTCAAAGACATTGTGAGCTGAATCTTTATGATGGAAAAGACTTGACTGTAAATGTGCTGTCATTCCATTTTAGAAATCGTTTCAAAGCCTATATTATATCTCAGGGTAATCTTCCTGGTGGACACAGGATCAATCAAACAACACATTCTTCTTTTTTCCCCCTTTGTTCTCTCCTATCAATTTTAATGGGTGAAAACCATCATTCACAAAAATGTAATGGGACTAGAAGATGGATGAGTACATTGGTAGCTAACAGTCAGGAGATAGAGCGAGCTCCAGTGGGGGTGACACAGGCAGCACAGGGTTCAGCCGTGTCACTCTGCTGAAAGCCATTCCTCACACACACACACACACACACACACACACACACACAGGAATACTGTCCTATCTTTTGCAAGGCGTGCCATACATTGGCTGCCCTCTCAAAACGTTCTCCACAAAGCCGGAGTCCCCGAACTGCACAGCGTCCTCATACATGACACTGTGAGATGGCTTGGGGAACCAGGGTGCAGGTGGTTCCCATATGGCCAACAGTGTTTGGCCATGTAACATCAGACCGCTGCGCACTGTGCCATCTTCCCTGAGCTCCAGGGCAGCGGAGAAGGCACTGCCCAGAGCAGAGAGTGCCTCTCCCCTGTGCTGTCCACGGATTTGCATCCTGCACTGTGACTGGGCATCTGCTTTCAGCAGCAGGGCCGTATTCAACAGAGCTCCACTCCTGGGAATCAGCCCTCACTGTAGGCGAAAATGAATTACTGGTCTGGCTCACTTGAGCTCTGTCACTTTTTTCTTATCAAAGATTACAACAAAGCACTCCGAATTAAGACCATGTTCACTGCTGACAAAAAGATTCTATGTATCCTATATAAAATAACGATAACAATAATGCCTTGTTTTATCAAGGCATTACAATTATTCTCATAATGCTTTAATTTGATTTTGTTCGTAACTTAGGACCAATGGAAGAGGAGCCAGTCTACAGCAGGTTCTTCATTTCAGCTCTGTTGACTGCTGGGAAGTCAGCGTGAAGTGCTGAAATGCCTACTCCACCGCTCCCCGCTCGATCAAGCATGGCTTAGATGGGGGAGCATTACCGAATATAAATTTGCTCCATTTTTTATTTATCAGTCAATTATCAGCAGGGGTTGGGGGCTCATTGGCCTGTCTGCCACCCATTCATTTCCCGAAGCCGCCGAGTCGAACGGAGGAGCACCGATCCGCCGCTGTCTGTCGCTCCTCACGCTCGGATTGCTCCAAACTGCAGCAAACTGGAAACGCTCCCTGGAATGTTAGGATCGGGACATAATTTGGAAGCTCTAATGGGAGAACGAGCAATGCCAAAAAGAGATTTAAATACTGGAGAGGAAAAAAAAGCAGCATATTAACAAAGCCTAAGTTCACTAATTCACAGTGCTGTTGGCAATCCCACCCCTGGCTCTTAGTGTAGCCTAGTGGTAGCAGGTGGGTACTGCACTGACCTGGGGATCGGTCAGAGTCTGAGGTAGCCAAGCCGCGGGTGGGGAAACCTCCGTCCTTCCGTTGGGTCCCTCCTCAGTCAAAGGTCAAACCATGAGCCCAATGTTATTAACCAAATCCGCTGCCTCAGCACTGTTAACACTAAGTGAAGCTGACCAACTCAATCAGCTCTAAATCATATTACACATGAGCAACATCAATTTATTACACATTTCACTGTCTGCCAAAGTGGTAATTAGCCCAAATACACCACAGCTCTGAATGAAAGTTCTCTGACTAATCAGGGGAACCAGCAGGCACCATATGATATTCATATGGGGTAAGTCAGCCACAGTCTGACTTTAAAATTGTGAATAGGCCACACTATACAGGCAACTAAATCAAATAACTTTTATAAAAGGTCCAAAAAGAGGGCATATTACATTCTCTGGATTAAGCCATTTACTCAATGTTACCATATAATATCAAAGAAAATAATTTATAACTTTGTATCCGCATACAGTAACTCTATTTCAGTTTCATAACCCACACACACACGGTGAGACCAGCTCCATTTCAAACAGTGTAAGAGCATTTTAATATGTCAATAGGGTCAGTGGTATTCTCTCCTGGGTCTCAAAAACTCTTCCTTCTTCCAGAAAAAGTGGATCGCTGAGATGTTAAAACTGCTGAGATGCATTTGTGACAAACTGAAACAATGAAACTCATTAAAGGCCCTGGGGGAAAAAAGAGCAGAAAAATTCCTGCCTTGGAGATTTGATAATAAATAAGAAATGTCAAGCTGCTGGGATAGCTTGGCACGCCCGCTTAACAAAAGATGGGGATATTTCTGTGCTGAATACCTGCTGCTGTTTGAACAAACAATAACACCAGTGTCATAAATCTCCCAGGGCTACAGGGGTCAGGCAGGCGGGCAGGGATTGTGTCAAAATTATTCCAGAGTATGAAAAGAGGGGAGCTGTGTGGATAAGCAGCCACCGCGGCTGGATCTTGTTCCTGGAATCGGTCCGCAGCACTCCCCAGCCAGCTCGTCATGCAGCACGTCTTAAAGGACCAATTTTCCATTTACATAAGACTAAAGACATACATAACCGGAGCGGAGCTTCAGCCTGGAAATTACACAACCCCGTCGTTGAAAGAAAGAAGTCTGGAAGTTACACAACGCTGACATTAGGGGAATAAGAGAAACAAGACAGTGACGTGAGACAGGCAGAGAGCTACAGAGAGATAAAGGAGAGAGTTCATTGTTACTTTTGATTAGAAATTGTATAGCTTTGGTAATATGGACAATATAAGCAGGAAGAGTCAAGGATTTTTCAGTTGAACTAATCTGAAAGGAATGGAGAGGAGAAAGTGAAAGTGAGAGACACAGAAACAGAGAGTGAAAAAGAGAAAGTAAGAGAGAAAAAAGAAAGTGGGAGAGAGCGAGAGAGTGAGAGAAAGAAAAAGTGAGAGTGAGAAAGAGGAAGAGAGCGAGAGGGGGGAGGAGCTGAGCTATCTGAGTGCTGATGCCGTAATGACTCCCTCAGTAGCGGTACAAGCAGGGTGCCCCGTTCTGCTCTCCGCGAGACTGCTGGCCACATGGACACACTGACACACTTTCGGCTGCCAGAAGCGCCCGGCTGCCAGGAGCCCGACCCCCGTCTCCCTCGCCCTCCCCGTAGCGCTCAGACGCTGGCTGCCGGTGGCGGAAAACCCCGGAGAGTGTGTGTGGGATTAAAGGGAACGTTACCTGACACATTACAGAGCACAAAGAGAGTCAGGCGTTTACCGTCCTGGTGTCTCTCACTGCCGACAGGCAGCCGAGTCAAAGCAAACTGCTCCCCACTTCGCAGGGAGAGGAGAGGTGAGCGTGTGCTCTTTTGTTATTCAAGTAAAGCAAGCAAGACAGCACGGCAGAGCTCTGTGAATCTGCCTTCTGTTGCTCCGTCTCCTTCTGTGGCGTCCTCTCATGAAAGCATACAGAGCTGGGCACTGTTACATCTTTCACTCTATTGCGCGGAGCAGGAGACCTCACCGGGAGTGCCTTTGGCTAGCCTAACAGTCGTTCAAAAGAGCTAAGCACAACAAGTACCAATTGTATGGTAACAGTTTGTGGCACGTGGCTGAGTCACCGTTGGAGGGGTATCCTAATACGATTTTCCCTGACAATGCCTGCTGTTCAAGTTGTAGTTGTTCAAACTGCACAAAAACTCCATCGCCCCTGGCAGCAATTAGCCATGCTAATCTTCCTTTTTCCTCTCTCTCTCTGCGTATAAAGGAGACATTTTACATCTAATTAATGCACAGAATCGTTTTATAAAATAGCTAATGAGGCTGTGATCACATTAGCGTGAAAATGTTCATTAAGGCTGCTTTGGAAGGGGCCACTCGATGCGCTGAGGATCCGCCGTGTAATTAGCCCGCTGCGAGCCCAACAGGAGCTCCGCTGGAGCCAGCCAGCGGCGGACCACCGGCGCAGGCAGGCCCCCCTCGGGGTGCTGATCCGCACTGACACAGGCACAACTCCCAAACTACTGCCACAAGTCTCCGGGAAAACAAAGATACACGGACCAGTCCAGTACAAGTCAGTTACACACTGCAGCTGCTGTCTGCTATCTGGTCTTTATTCACGTCAGCCACTCTGATATGGACCCCACAAATACAATTTACTAACAACCAAAGTCCCACTTACTGCATCAGAGTCCCCTGGACACCACATTTCTGTATGTGCTCTATTCAGACAAATTCATGATGCATTAACTATGTCAGTTCACACTCATTCACAAAATGTATAAAATCTTGCATATTGGTGAAATTAGTACAGCAGCAGTCTTCATAGTGACACACACTAAGAAAAATGTTTAAGCTTTAAAAACCCATTAAGGTCACAGTAAGAAGGGCACTTTCAACCCAGGCATGTTTGTGACAAAAGTAATCCATCTCCCTCACCTGAAACTGCTCTAACATCCTCTGTCCAGGTGAAACTGACCCATCTTCACCTGAAACTGCTCTCACATCCTCTGGCCAGGTGTCAATGACCCTCCTTCTTCACCTGAAACTGCCCTCACACACTTTGTCCAGGTGAAAACGACCCATCTCTTTTACCTGAAACTGCTCTCACATCCTCTGCTCAGGTACGAAGCAGCTTCCTCCTCTCCGCGCCCCACAATCCCACGCCAAACACATCAGAACCACACATGTGCCGAAAAAAGGTGACCGAGGAGACCCAGTGACTGGGGCTCCCCCTCTTACCTGTGCAATCTCATACAGCAGTTTGTAGTGCTCTTCCCTTTTCTGTAAAGTGCACAAATTGCAGCCCATTATAGTCGCGTCTAAATTCCCCCGCGGCGGAAAGGCAGTGGAACAGAAAGGGGTTCACCCTCCAGACTGGTGCGCTGTGTCTCATCAGTCACTCCTGCGCGGGTCTCTCACACACGCGCGCGCACACACACACACACGTGGACGCATGCAGCTCCGAGCAGAGTCCGTCCCGGTGCGTACTGGATCAGCAGGAGCAACAGCAGCAGCAGACAGCTCTTCTCTCTCCCCTCTTGCTATCGCACACACTGGAGCTCAGGCTCCCGCTCATGGTAACACTCCCCCTCGTCTCAGGCTGAGTGCACATGACTACACAGATTCCAGCTCATGAATAATAACGAGGCCCTGCTTGATTATTCATGACGGGAGGTGTGAGAGGGGAGGGGTCTTGCGAGCAGTCGCTGTGTGTGAGTTTCCCAGTGTAACGCTGGCTCATTAAGGATCTGCCACAGTTAGACAATGCGCTCCATTGTGTGAGCGTCGCCTCCGTTTCATCCAGCAAGGAGAGAATGTGCTTACTCTGTATTTCTGTGCTGCTCCCATTTGCTGAACGGAGACACACATTTATAATTCATGTTCGCAGGACTTTTAAGGCAATTAGAGCAGGATGTATAGTGATATTGTACATTTGGGAACAAATATTTGGAGATATCAAGTAAACTAGCTCTGCGGAGAAAATGTGTCATAAGTGCAGCTGCTGATAATGTTCATCTGTGTAAGTACCAAGGCATCTTCCATTTGAATTATTTAGACTTTAATTTGTCTATATTTATTCTATGTTTTTATATTGCATGCTGGGCAGCCTATAAATTAATATTTTCTAACTGTAAGCAGAAGAAAAGCAGAACAGTGCTAGCCGTGTAATCAATCTACCTCCTTTACCATAGGACCCAGGGGATATTTAAATAAATGAGATCTATATTTTTCGCACCTTGACCACTACAATACATAGTGTTTTGAATTAATGAACTGGCAATCATGATGATCCTGCTCCTTTTTACTTTTTGTATTAGATATTATGGCTTTGCATACCTACATCATAAAGCACATCAATGTATTTTCCTAATGTTTTATTTATTATCAAGTAGGTACAGTACAATGTGCAAATAAAGTGGAGAGAGTGGTGCATGTTTGCTGGATACAGTTAAGCAAATTTCAGATTTAAAAAATCACAGGCATTTGCAGAAGTCTAAATAATGGCATCTACACATTGATAATAAAAACACAAGGCCTTATTGAGAAACAGAAAGGATACTAGCTCCCTTCAAATATGAATAATTACAAGATAATAGAACCTTTATAAGACATTAGACAATGAACCCCTTTATGTGACAGGAAGCAACACTAACAAGCATTAATTGTTAACAAATCTACTTCTTAGCGAACAGCCCCCCCTTGCAGAGCGAAACTAAGTTAAGTGTAGATGACCAGTCACCAGCTGGCTATTGGGTCCACCCAAGGGGACACACTAATCCCATTTTCCGGGTTTTAATTTCACTCGGCGGTCTGAAGGCAAGCCAAAGCCCTACCTACAGTACAGCCAGCAGCATCATTACCTCTAATACCACCCCATCCTTGAGGATCCGCGAGGCGTGGGCTGCCTTTCCAGTTGCCTGGCAATACCGAATCCGCCAAATGTCATCCACTAAAATTGTCAATTTTACATCAAAGGATTTACAAGGGTCTTGTTTCGCAGGGCGGTGTGTTTGGTATTATTGCATTTCCACAAGAGAGATGAGTGCTGGCTCCTTTTACGCGGGGGCTTTCAGCCGGAGGCCGGGGCGTGGCAGTAACACTGAATTCAGACTAACGCATGAAACCTGGCCACCCTGGTGAGGAAACTGCTGACATTTAGCCCCTTCCTCCTACAGCAAGTGTGGCTCGCGGTGAGCCAAAAGCAGGTCAGGGCTGCCAGTAAGAGTGACAGCAAAGCCCGGCAGAGGACATTTAACAAGAGTTCCACGGCTTATATCCTCCACAACGGGGGACGCTCGCAGAGCACGAAGCGTGGCGCTCGCTGACCTCGGGTGAAGGCGGCCTCGCCATGGTTACCCTGATGGCCTTCTATGCTCATCTAGAAGCAGGTGGCTTCAGTTTCCAAATTACCCCCAGAGTTTGTGACCCGGCGCACTTAAATGGTACGGAAATCAATCAACCAGATTTTACCTAATATATGGCTCTTAATAGGGTATTACACTGACAGCAATGCAACACAGCATAAGAGTTACGGCCTGATGTGGAACAGAGAGAGAAGAGCAGAGATGCAATGACAAACAGAGCCTAAATTACCCTGAATGACAGTATCAAAGCAATGAGATATAAACTATACTTATCATCAACAGAAAATTATCACTCTGTGCAAGCATAGAGTGACTGTAAGCCTTTTTAGAAAGAAATAAAATATAGCAAATTAGCAATAATTTGATCAATTTATTATTCATGACCGCCTGTGACGTGCTTGAGCAACTTTCGCTCTTGCATAAACCTTTCATCAATTTAATCAACTCTTCATAACCTCATCAGAGGGATGCGCAAAAGGTGATGAGGCGATTTCACCTGCTGGATGCTAAGTCTGGTGATTATCAAGCAAGAAAACTACAAAAAGGAACCAAGCTGCCCTGCTTACCAAGACAAGAATGGCCTTGCTCTAATGGTATGTGGGAGGCTTGACTAAATGAGCTCAGCTGAGGTGTTCCTAACTTGGCCAAACACAGCCACTTAATGACAGTCCACAATCTGTGACACCATCTCACTTTGCTGAGACTGAAACATCATCCTCCTGACAGTATTAGCACCGCCATACTATGGCACCAGAAACAGCAGGCCACAACAGCAAACATGTCAGCAGTTCATCTTTGCGAAGGGTGCAAAGTAGGAGTCCAGGGCTCACCAGTGTTACACAGAATGAGATAGACCACCTGCGTGGACGAATGTGACGGTGGTGCAGACGTACAGAATGTTGTGCATTACCAAACATGCCAATCCATAGGGATGTCCAAGTGTGATGGTATAGGAGTTTAAGTACCATTATTCTGTCATATATACACATTTTCAAAGAGCAATGCTATGCACATTAAGGATGCAAGGATGTATAAATGAGCTCACTAGAATAATGCTGAAGCTCTCTGCTGCACCACTCTGGACTCTCCTGTCCCTTCTGTACAAGAGGAACTGTCTAAAAGTCATTCATCACCGTCCTGCCCTTTGCCCGCCAGAGTAGAAAAGGTCTTACATTCTGTTTTCACTCTCAGCTAATGAGCCTCATAAGACGAGCCGTGGGAGAGAGGAGCTCCCGTTTTTCACCGCGGGTGTGTGCTACCCGGCTGCCTGACTCAACCCCTGCCAGAGTGATATCTGAACCCGCCGCTGTTGCCCGCACGGTTCACCATCAGCGAGGTGTGAAATTCAGAAAAGGTAACAAAGCGACGAGGACTCCGCTGCACCGGCCGCTCCACACGTTCAAACGTCTCCCTCTTGGCCTCAAGGGCAAATGTTAACCAGGAATGACCCACTAAATGACCCGCGGAGAAAGTCTGTGGCAACACTTCAAAGGAAAGCAGTCACTCATAGAATTTTTATGGCGCCTGACGTCACATCGAGCTTTCGTATATTCCCTGAAATTTCAATGATAATTGCCAATGGATAACAGATACAGGAAATTTTAAAGGACCCTGTTTTTAAAGATCAAAGAAAGACAATTAGCGCTGCTTTGATAATAAACATTTTGCTTAACTTAACTGACACAACCAGACAACATGAAAAATGCAATAGATTAAACCAGAAATATCCATGGTTAACAGCCACCTTTCAACCCCACAGATAACACTAGAGAACCTTTTTCACATAAAGGAGCTAGAGGCAAGTTGTTTGCTGTCTGCTTATCATACTGTTTATCACTACGCTGGCACCTCGGAATAGATGACTAACATCAATTCCCCTAAACCTGCAGCGTTGTCAACAACGGCTATAAGGACATTTGTCACATATGCTTCATTACAAGCTACAGTAATACAGAGGCACTGGCATGTGCTGTATATGAAATAGGTAATAACTAATTTGACACATCAACAGATATACCACAGGGCACATTTTTTAGTCAATTTTTTATGGAATAAAATGGCAAAGGCTGCCAAAGAAAAACACAGTAGAGTGGGTCAATTTGGAAGCATATCTTGAAAACGGCTCAACTTCATCTACTGCATCAGAGTATAAATTGTGCTCAGGGCACTGAGGAAGGATAAAAACAGCGCATAATGATGAAAACACAATAATACAGAGGAGCTTCAGATTCATATCTGTGTGAGGTTTCCATGCACTTAGGCATTAACCTAAAGGGGATTCAAAATCCTGAAGCCCAAAGACAAATATGAAACATTTCAGGTAAGGTAACTGCTTAATGTGTTGTAGAAGTATGGCGAAATGTAGAGAAAGGGGGATGCTGGAAGCAAGCAAATGGGTTTACCACCTACCCTTTTCATCCCTAACCTGAACACCCTGATTCATTTATAAAGAGCTAACAGATCCAAAGATTATCTATAGTGGTGACATACCAACTATCTCTTAGATATGAAAGGAAATATTGTAATGAATTTTGTGAAATCGGAAAATGAATACGTGTTTAGTGGCCCTGAGAACATACTCCAGAAGTTCTGAGCCATACCAGGAAGGAGCACGACATCTTCCTGATTAACAGTAGAGGAGATTAGTGCTTTTTCAAACGTTAAATGCTTTCAGTAACCTTTCTACTGTAATGGCAAAAAAGACAAAAAAACATGCATTGGGACTTAATTATGCAGGCTTACTCAGAATGTATAGCACCCTGGGCTTAATAAGTTACCAAAAAACTTGTTGCGAGGTCGCTTATTGGCGTGTGTGTGACACTCTGGCTCCGCATCGAAATTCTTTGAAGTCGGTGTGTTTGAACACCTTGACGACCGTGGTCCTGCACTCATGAACTGAAACATCTGAAGCTAGGCGCAGCTCAGATCAGACTGCTGCATTCCCATGTTGCTAGAGCACACCAGTGAATCCTAATGAACACGTGTGTGTGATGAGCTGAACCTTTTTTTTTTATGAATGACTGGTCCACCTCCAGCTCTAACACTTTCCTCTCAGTAATGAAACGGTCTCTGAGGCCGTGGTCCCAAGGTTCACACACGTTAAACAGGTGGGCGCTTCAAAGCTAATGAGATCAAAACAACGTGAAGCCAAATAAACAGGTTTCTCAATGACTATAAATAATTCAAGCGTATGAATGATTAATTCAGGCAACAACATGACCATAGCTGTTAACAGCACAGAGCTGTCAAAAGGTACTCCTGCGTGGAATGCATTATTTTCCCATAATAATGTTGTGCATCTAATGGCTGTATATAGATGTTCATAAATGATATATGCATTTTAATACTTCAGCCAGAATGGTTTCATTTAAAAAATATGGTTGGTGAATACAAGGGAGTCCAAGAGCTTTGCAAAACAGCCAGAACCTACCTTACGAAATACAAATAACCAAATATAATTGCATGCTAAGCTTAAATCAATACAGTAATTAAAAAAATGTAAACCAAATAAACTAAAATGAAGATATATGGCATCCTTTAACAAAAACATGTCTGCAGCTGAGGTGAAACATTATGTATGCTCTTTGTAATACATTAAACCACCCCTATTTGATATTCTGAATCTGCTTGACATGGCGTGTGACTTCCATTGGAAACACCATCCCCTTAAAGTGCAGGGCAAACACAGAGGAGTCTACTTTTACTCAAAACAAAACATAACGTGTAAATGAAAGCTTCACCAGCACAGCTGGGTTCGAGGTCTTTGGAAGGATGAAACAAAGCACATATCAGAGGAAGAGAGCACACGGGATCTTCCTGACAACATGTAACGGGTAAGGTGCCATGCCGATACAGTGGCACACTGGAGGTGCACAGAGAGGTAGAGAGACAAACGGGACACTAAGTCATTCGCCGTTTCAAAATCAGAGAGGGGTGGAAAGCCGGGTAATCTTAACAAGCTCTCTATTAAGGGGCCCAAGCCAAATCTTGACAGTACATTTTAACCTTAAAAATACAAACTTACAGTAAATGCTAACAGGAATATGCTGTGGGTGTGTCCGGAAGCTGCATTCAGGGTCTTCCATGCTGTGTTTACCACTGTGACCAGTGTTAAACCAGACTGCCCATTGCAGCGTCTGTCTGGCCTGTGATGACCACCTCTTGCTCCAGGCCGTGACAGTTCTGTGCATTGACGGCTCACCCCCCACCTGTGCCACAGGTTGACCCCGAAACTGCCCAAATTTCATGGGCGTGTCACACGACGCGCATTCTGCAGTATGCAATGAAAGGACCGGCTACCCCGGCACTGTCACGCGGTCGGTCGACTGTAACCCTACACTGTAGCAGTTTAAACGCTCTCGGCTTTTGGAAGGGGAGGGTCTCGAGCGCCACTGGTGTGCTGCGCAGCTGCGTGTCACGTTTCCCCCCCGACGCAGAGCGCCGGGGTTCCCAGGGCCAACTTTAGCATGGCCCGGGGCTGTTTACCATACGGCGGCTGGGACCTGGGCGCTCAGATGTGTTAACCCAATTGTGCGGCTCCCATAAAACTGATTAGAGGGACCTTCCTCCATTGTACGCGGTCTCTCCAGCCCTGTAATTGTCGTGGCCGGGCCTTTTAAACTACTAGTCACATCTGCGCTTCTCACATCATACCGCCCCTGTATACTTAACCCGTCTTTAATAAACCTGGACCAGGGTCTGTGGATGTAGAGATGGCATTACATTTGCTTTCACACAATTTTTCATGGTACATTCAGCTGAAACTCAATTTAAGTCTCACTATCACACCAGAACCCAAGGAATGACACCTTCCATTCACTATAAGTGGAAAAAAAATAACAAGATGACTCATATACAATATCCCCGGGTCTTAAAGGAAGCCTCTTTGATTGTGTGAGTAGGGTAAGCACAAGCCAGCTCTGCTATACCCACACTATAATAAAAGTGCTTCTATAGGTGACCAGGCTATGCTTACCTTGCACAGCAGGGAGGCAGTAAATGAATGTCATTAGAGAGCTCTCTGCTAGAGGGATGGCAGGTGTCAGGTTGCTCTCCCAGCTGTCTCCAGGATGATCTGTGTCACTTCGCGCTGACCCCTCCCTTTGTCTATGATGGAGTGTCTCTCCCACTGTACCACACTAACTCAGTGGAGGGAGCCCACGCCAGCTGTTCCTCCATTGTACAGGTGCTTAACGGGATTACAGCACAAAGATTCATAATCTTAGCACAAAAAAGAGCGCTTAACCTGAGACCCCCCAACAACTGATAGAGTAGCAAGGAGAAATCAGAAGCCACCTTAGGACAAAGCCGGAGGTAAAAAGCCGGGGTGGAACCGTCTCCGATTCCCCCCACGCCCAGAGCTTTTGTCCGCACTTCCTGTTCGAGTTTAGCATAGCAAATCCAATCTTTATCTTCTGGGGAGTTGAAAGGCTCTCGGTTTAGTCTTAAAGGTCGTTAATCTGATGTCTGCCACACAGAGGCTGGTGAAAAGCGAACAGGTCAGGTGGTACGGGGAGATTTGTTACGCATCACGGGGCTTGGGGGCCTGGGGGGACGTGGGTCCTCGGGTGCAGCTGGAGGGGCTTCCTGCTCAGCTGTTGGACAGCTCCTTCTCCTGATAGCGGCCCTTGTGTTTTCGTCCCACTCTACAGCCCCTCTCCGTCTTGGCCCGGGCGAACAGGAGCGGAGCCAGGAGAAACTTGCTCCATCATTCATGCCCACAAAAACAAGGCAGATATGTTATCAGAGGCCCAGAATGTGTTTTCAGTACAATGGCAGCTCTCATCTGACCGAGAACTGATGCTTGCAGCTGACTCCTGCAATCGCAGAGCGGATTCAGATCCAAGTTTGTGATATTTCAAGCATCAGACTTGGAAAAAAAACGCACAATTAAGCTTATGAGATGTCATGTAACATTCTTAAATATTAATACTTCCATTTCAGTTTAATTCAGAATGCGTAAAATTGAACCATGTCATTAACGTGTATTTTACTTTAATGTGATACTACATTTTAGTCTGTAATTAGGTGCATATTTCAGTCTGTTGATAACCTTTAATGTCCTTTAATGTCCTTGGAAATGCAGATTTTAAAAGGCAGACAGGTTCAAGTTCTATTCAGAATCCCTTTCTCTACCATCTGTGAGGTCCCTTAAAACAGTGTAGCCTCCCTCTCTCTCTGTAATACAGGACATCTGGTTCTGATAGTGGAGCATCAGCATGATAAGGTTATCCGTACACAGTAATCCCACATCTTCAGGGAGGGGATCATTGCTTTTTTGATTATCTCAACAAATTAAAGCTGACGCGAACCTGTCATATGCAGGATATACTTTACATGACAAATTAGCCCATCCTACCAAACCCCCCTGACTTTCCCCTCCTACGCTGTCTCAGTACAGATTTGGAGTCAGTGCTAGGGTTGCCATGGAGAGTTTGGACAGAAAGTTAGAACTGCATCAAAGTCTTTTCCCAAACCTTAACCATGGTATGACAAATAAGGCTTTGGGATCTTAAACTGCTTTACAATCTTAAATTGATTTTATATAAGACAGACAGACAGACAGACAGACAGACAGACAGACAGACACGGACACACATCCATGCTTATTTGATGTATTAATGAAATTAAATGTTAGAATAACCATTCCCATTTTTCTGTGATCACATTTGTGGTAGATATAGCACTGTGATCCTGGCGGGTTTTCAGGTGAAGATTGACATACAGCTCTAGCTACAGGAATGAGATCAGCACCGCTTCAATGACTGTTTGTGTGAAGTGAATTTGACAGAGCCGGGCCTTCCTAACGGGACACTGCAGGACACAGGGGCGGCATCGTCCCCTGGTGAAACTCAGGAGGGCACCACCGGCCTGGAAGGGGGCAAAGGAGAGGGCAAACCGGATGTTCTGCTGACAGCGAGAAGCAGACGAAGCCGATGTAGAACACAAAGTAATTGATTTTAGACTTTGAGTCTGCTGCTGCTGCCTGAGCGGCAGTCAATACCATCAATAGGCACCAGATTGTAAAACAGGGCTCTGTTCCCCCTGACCAGAGAAAACAGATCTATAAAGCAATCCACACAGAGGGCAAAGGGAGGCGCCATGTGACCTCTCTGAGAGACACGCCTATGAGGCACAGGGGCAGCCTGTGCGGGGCTTGTGCTGATTCCAACATTGCACTGATGGATCTATAAAGCTCCATTCTTCTCCATACAGCTTTGTGATTTAAGATCAACAGATCCCTCTTAAGCATAAACAAAGAGCTTTTCTCTTCCGTTTGTGTCACAGTTTCACCAATTCTATTGACAACAAGGATATCTGTCTGCAATGGCTGCTGGGTAACAGTACAGTACAAAGATGCCCAACCAGCTGTGGGGGAAGTATTTTATATATAAAAAGGACTATGGACACATAAACAAGGGCGGCAGTGTAGCAAAGTGGTAAGGAGCAGAACTTGTTACCAAGAGGTTGCCAGTTCGATTCCCCCCTGAGGCACTGCTGTTGTACCCTTGGGCAAGGTACTTAACCCATAATTGCCTCAGTAAATATCCAGCTGTATGAAGTAGTAACGTTTAAAAAATGTAACCTATGTAAGTACCTGTAATAAAGACATTTTAAAACTGAAATATCATAATGCTGTATAATTCTACATCTCTGCTTTTTACATTTTTTTTCCAAGTCAACCAATGCCACCATGCAGTAAGATAAGTTGCACAGTGTGACCTGTTTATACCTGTTTCTGTTTCTTTTTAAGGACACAGAATAAGGGGAAATAAAAACCCCAATGTGTGTCATTCCAATGGTTTTCCAGATTGATTTTAACAGTAGGTTTGTTTCACTTGACCTTGGGGGGAAAAACAATTTGAAAACCCACTCCCTCCTATACCTTCCAATTCTGAGGTAGCAGAATTGGCTCATAAAAGTTATGTGTCCATGGTAGTGATTCTTTCAAAATCTGACATACACATGATTTTTTCATTTGTATGAAGGCTAGCATCTGTTATGGAACTATACGTTTTATGTGGCTATTTACATTAATATACCTTCTCGTTGTGTAAAAAACCGGGATGTCTTTACCTGCTTTTACTTGGCAATGATACACAGAAAAAACATGACAATTTGATTACATTTAACATATTTACTTAAAAAAGACCTCACACTTGTACATAAGAAACATTAGCATGTCATGTCTTAACAATGCGAGGATATCTTTTTACTCCTAAATTGAAAAACTGACTAAATTCTTAAGTCAAAAAAAAAAGATCTGGCATGAGCGCTGTGTGCTCATATCTAATCTCTCCCTGGTTCTTTTGTTTACTGTGTGGTTGGAGTCGAGATGGAGCAGTTCTTCCAAGTGTTGAGGTGGCCAACTCACACCAGCGCTCATTTCCTATGCCGCTGTTTGATGCTTTCTCTCCACACGGGGTGGAGAAGTCATAAGGAAGCCTCAGGATAAGCTTAAAATCTTCACCTTTTTCCTAATCCTGCAAGAAGTACCGCAGCCAGATCTGCTCCACATAACAGCTCTGATGGATCTCTCCTTCCTTTCAGTGGGCAGAGATTAGTCTGGAATTATGTTGATACCCAGGAGGCAGAAATCTTGTTTCCTGCTTTCCTGATAAGAAAGCAAAACAAACACAATAAAAATGATTTCGTGTGATGCGTTCGGCTATATGCCATCTGGTTGCGCTTGCAACACAGGAGACAGAATTAGATGTGCTGAAATGTTATGCTTCGCAGAGGAAATTTCGATCGACACATCTCAGAGTGCCTCAGACTCGCAGCTGGTATGCTCACGCTGGTTAAGAGATTCATCTGTTATTTCATTACTGTGCAAATGTATTCACCCTTGCATCAAATGTAGCTACTAGTAAGAGAAAAGTAAATACAAGCATATAATCCTTGTTAAGGTGAAAACACCCAGAGGTGAGTTCATGGGAATAAAGTGTCTGACAAATCTGAATATCACCCCTTTCAAAATAAACACAAGGTCACGACAGCGAATGTAGCTTGACCTGAGGTCAGAAAGCGAGAGGGGTCAAAAGACCCTTCTCTTTTATATGCTAATGCAGAGTGCACCAGCTTACCGACCTCTGCAGCCCTCCTAACCCATTCTGTGTCTTTCAATAGCACAGCTAAAAGAAACACGCAGCAATCAATTCACTTAAAGAGGACAAACCGACAGACCAAAGGCAATTCCTTTAAAGGACATCAACCAAAAAAAATTCTAAATGAAAAATTGAAAGCACAACTTCATGTATCCTCAAAAGCCAGTGGCCATTTCCTGTAATTAACTTTATAGGACAATAAATGAGCAAAATTAAACAAAACTAAATAACAGACTCTTTAAAGGGTGAGTGTTTATTGGAGTTGAAAGATCCAGTTGTGAACGGGTAGTGTTCAGCATTTTATTAGTCTTTCCAGCAGCATGGAAATGCTTTTGAAATCACTTTAAGCAAAGTTTGCCCGTGTCATGGTTTATTGTCACAGTGCCCTGCATGTAGAGGGAGAATTCTGAGCATATATATTGTGCAGAATCCTCAGTCGGCCCTGTCTTCAAGTTATAATGCAATATCACATACGCTTTTTATGAGATTCTCTCTTTTTTATGACCTTGGGCTATAAAGGCAAATTCATGTCTCCGATATTTATTTGTGCGTGTCAACAGAAGGGCCGCAATAATGTTGTAAACACAACTTCATTGGCCGTTAGCGAGTAGTCAGACTCGGAAGTAGCCTGCTTCTTATTTGAGCCGCCCAACAAAACACGAAAACAAATAAGCAAATGTTGGGAGCACCCCTTGCCAACAGCGCCTGCCTCTCCAACAAAACCGTCTCCGGGGACGCCCATTGATTTTCTGGTTATTATGAACACAAAATTATTGAATGTCAGATGATAGAGTGTTAGGCTCCACAACTATTTTCCCAAATGGGTTATCTAGCCTCCGTCGTCATGGCAACCACGCTGTTTGACAGAGCTTATGACAAAGAACTCCTTTGCAGAGATTCATCCGCAAAATAGCCTGGGCTGTATTCGGAGCGCCCATGTAAATCACATAACTCAACATTCTGCTGGCTAGACAGAAAAAGGAAATGTGTTTATTCAAATTGAGGTCATCCTCACCCGGTACTGATGCAAGAATGACAAAGAAATGAATCTTTGTATCCACGCTCCAGATTCTGCGCCCCATAAATGTTTACAGTGCTGCAGAGGGATCCTGCATGGATGGTTTAAAAAAAGCAGAGCCTCTTAAACCAGGAAAAAAACAATAATGGATAGTGTATTTACGGTATATGCACCCCAAAGTAGTCAGGTTGTGATCACAATTTGAAGTAACATCAATTTGAAGTAATATAACAAAAACATGAACACAGCACAATGTGTATATCAACAGAAATGTACGTATTCATGATCTATGCTGTACATGCTTTTAAATTGCAAACTGTGCGACTGCAACTGAAACATTCTTCAAAATGCACAACAGGAGCATTAATGTTGCCTGTCTGTGTAGTATCACCACAATTTGTGCAACCGTTTAAGTCCCTTTATGTCAGAAAAGGAACGGAATTTCTTGGGGAAACTGAAGGATATTTGAAACCTCCACCCAGCACCATCTTATGTACCCTGAGGTAGGTCACAGAGGGCTCCTGCATGTGGCGGTAGGCACGGTCCGCCCGGCGACGTGAGTGGAGAAACAAACAAATATGCCACTAATCAAATGTAGCGACGGGGTCGGTGGGAGCTCGTGAGCTGTCCTAGCGGAAAAGTCATCAGCCCACGCCGGGCGAGCAGAGGTCACCGGGCGCTCCAGCGGACGTCCTTCGGCCGGAAGGGGAACAGCCATAAAATTCGAACGTCCTGAGCGTGACGTGCACTCATCGGCTCTTTAACGCGCTTCCATTTCAAGGTGCAGGGGGTCAGCGCAGGTCGCTATATTTTCCCGTATGCCTTTCTCTGCCGCTGCGGGCCGGAGTGTACTCCCCAACAGGACAATGTTAATCCAGAGAAGATAAATGAACAGCCCCCCCTTCGAGCGGTCTTGGGGGAATGGTTTCCGGCTCACAGCACACGGCGGATTAAACCAAAGGGGAGCAATATTCACAAATCAGCCAATGGTTATGAGCGCGCGGCAACACTATCCGTCAAGCGCCCTGGTGCGCTGGAGGCGCGGGCCTGCTCCGCTTCGCTGTTCCCACACGCAACACTTGCTTTAAAATCCGACCTGCGTGATACCAACCTCCATCGATTCAGAGCAGAGGTGGAAAAAACACCAAATGTGCCTTCCTGTTTCAGCTTTAATCTCTGTGAGAGCCCTTATCTGTAGTAATTATTTATATTAGAAATATTTATTTACATTTCGGGCCAGCATGATTTCCAGGAAGAGACTTGGGTGGGTTTCGTGTTCACTTATCTTTAGGTGATGGAATAAGTTACAGTTTCAAAGGTTGTACCAAGAAGCTATTTTTCACCTTTTTTCATTTCACACTCAGGCCAACACAAATGTGTATCCAATTGCTTTTTGTCATTTGAGTAGGCAGTGCACTTACACGTATAAATAATGAATGTCATAGTAAAGCAGTTAAAGCAATTTATTGTGTAACTGAAAGAAAGTGTGTAACTACTATGTAATAACATGTACATAACTACTACACTGCACCACTTTATTAATTATGTAAAAACATTTCACTCATTTCAATCAAAAACATTGATATGGAATTAGGGCTTGGAAATTTTGCGGTAGGGCTACAGGGCTACTTGATTTCCACATTAATAACTGTGACTTAATTAAATGGCAATTACACAGCTGCAACCTAATCCAATACACACATTTTAACAAAAGCAGTTACCATATAATTTTTATTGTCAGGTGTGAATAGGCAGTAATATACCCGTGGCTGGTCTTAGTTTTAAATACGTCATTCATTCACTTACATCACACCATTACCCTGACCAATGAACATCACACTGATGGTCCCCATACACCCCTTCCCCAGTTACTGATTTATAAATATTCACTTGATTGGCTATTGAGTAACAGCAAGAAATGACCAATACATTTTTTCCATGTACACTGAACTGTCTGTATTCCTTTAAAGAAATCATAAGAGTGCTAATACCACACTTCCCTCAAATTTCCCCCCTACAGCTGAGGTAAGCCATCACCCTGATCCAAATGGAGAGTGCGGGGTTTACCTCCCAATTTCCACTTAATCCTCATTTGAAGCATGGAGCACGCTGTTATTAAGGTTAAGCCCTTTCATTAAGGGGGTGGGGACAGATGTACAGTGCGAAAACCAGGCTGACGGTGACCTGGTGGCTGCAGCCAATTTTCTCCTGAGTGTCGGCCAATTAGAGCACCGGTGGCTAGGTCCCATCCATCAGCCATCAGGGGGGCCTGTCTGACAGAGGCAGGGCAATATAAAACAGTTTTATAGCGTCTCACACACATTTGGAGATAAAGGCATGCACAGATATCTGCTGCTTTGTTTAATTCACAGAGCGGACACCAAGGCCTCTGTTCTGCCTTATTATTATTATACTGATACGGCTTTAACTTTGGGCAATGTTTGTTGGCACTTAAACTGCACATCATCACAGATATGGCATTTACTGAAAATGGTAAATGATATTGCATTAGCATTTAAACAAGAACTGGAAGGGCATTGTTTAATTTATTTGACTACTTAATTTTTCTGTTCTTGTGCTGAAATGTTCATGCTGCTGAGTGAATCCCCCAGTCAAAGAGGAAGAGAGAAAATGAGTGACAGAATGAATGAGAGTGGCTTCCTCCAGTGGCAGCCAAAAATATAATATTTGAATCATTTGTCCAAACCAACACGGTTGGGCTAATAAAGTCTAAACATACAACAGCTCACTTTAAATAAAGTGAATTTTCCCATCACTAGGGTATCACTGTTGGTGTGCTTCACTCAACAACTCAACAACAGGCACACTTGAAAGGAAACTGTTCCTTTAGGTTGCTGGCAAACACACCATAAAACATTCTGCTCACTCCCTGTCCTATTTTAAAACTCATTTCAAGAATGTCTTGCCAGTGCTCCAATCCTTTAGGTGCTAGGTTGAGCTGGCAGAGAACTGGCAGAGCGTTTGTAAATGCTACATTCTTGCCCTTGCCTCAGTATTGAGAAAGTCACATCGGGAAAGTGAAGTAGACAGGGCCATACAGGTGGAACATGGATTAGTCACGAATGATTCGTCCACTCGTGTTCAGACTGTCTTCGCAGGCCACTGAGCCGCAGAACTCCCCCAGACACTCAGCCTCAAAATGGCAACACCACACACACACACACACACACGTGCCACATGCGCAAACATGCACACACACATACACTCAAATATATCACATGCACAAGCATGCATACACAACCATACACACCCTTAAAAGTACACACAAACACAATCAAAGACACATGCACACACGCACGCATCCACCCAACCCCCGACCCCCATGCCACACACACACAAAAACACACACATTCTAGACCCCCTGCTGTCCTGGGTGAGCCATAAAGTCAGAAAGCCACGGGTCTACGATGGGGCCATCGGCCGGAGCAGTTAATATCTCCTGTTTAATTCCTCGTTGGGGGCCTCACCTTGTGTTCCCACTGATCATTCTCCCCCAGTAGGAGATTTACTGCTGGTCTTATTGCCATGTAATTGCACAGCAGTGCTGGAGCGGGGTCAGTAATGTCCTGGGCGAGGCTACGCAGAGAGGGCTTTTAGTAAATCAAGGTCAAAGTTCACTACACTGAAAGCACCAGTGACAGGCGAGGGAAATCCAGTGTGAGAGGAGACAGCTGTCATTCATTATCTATTCTCTTCGCTTGGTAGACACTAGTATCCGGGATGGCTTGCATAGTTTACATTTCACTTCTGATCCATTTTCCGGAAGATATCTACATAGCTACTGGAGCCACTAAGGTACCTTTTACCTTCTTCAAGGACACAGGACTGGGAGCCTGCCTGGGATCTCAACCTTCTAATTACAAGTCTGCCATTCAGGTACTTGTTTGAAGAACACAACCTATATATCGTATAGTACAGAATAATAGCACATTTCATGCTGCCGTACACGACACTGCATTACAGGAGAGAATATCAGATGTTGTACCATTAACAAAATTTGAGCTGTACCACGGATACCTGTTTAAATTTAGTGTAATCAAATTCAACCATTCTGAACATATCTTAACATGGTTTTCTACAGCTTGCCTTGACTTGCTACAACCTACCTTAATTGCAACTTACCTTGATTACTACCTGCGTCACCAGTGACATAATTAATTAATGATATCTTGTGCCAGTGTAAATGGTTCCACATCGTTCTGACTATTTTGGAGCGATGTAGTTCATTAAATACTACACTTACAGGTAACTTAAAAACTGCTAGCTACATGTTACCCATGTGCTGATAGTGTGGTGGCTTATGGTATGCAACTGACGCATTTACTAGCTTGAATTGGTCCTGAAGCATGCATTTCACTGCAGTATGGTACAATCCATGATGTAAGCTTATGTTACACCAGAGAGAGAGAGAATCTCTGTCTTTGCAGGGTTCCTAGAACACAAAGCAGGCAGACAGTGTAACATTTTCCGAAGGCAGACCTTTAATTGCTCTTAATGGCCTTCTATTGAGCACACTAAACAAGCCACTTTAGGCTTCAGAGCACGTTTCAGACTAACTGACAGAGCCATCGCTCTGCGCTTCCCTTGACTTTATCATTGTTGGTGACCCTTCCATCTATCTAATTAGGCACCATTTACTAAGCGCACACAGTGCTTTCCCGTGGCCGCACGCCCTACTCCGGCGAGCGGGGACAATAGCTCATTAACAGGGCTCTCTGTGCTTTGGCCGCGTGGAAACCACAGATTCCAGAGGTCAACTTACTCTGGATGTTGCACGGCCGCATCATGCACAGGCATGATGTCCATAATTAGAGATACGGAAATAGTTCATCACTAAAAAGTGAACTGACGTGCAGGTGCTGTCGGTTTACATAGAGTACAGCGGGAAAGTAAAACACATTCATTGCTGCGAGAGCGGCTGGCTTCACCGCAGGTGCAGAAGAAAGAGACTGCTCCATAAATCATGCATTGCTATAAAAAGTTTGCTGCGCCAAAAGCTGAAACTGGCAGAGGTAGGCGATTTCAGAGGGTTTCTTTTTATAAGAGGAGGTGGAAAAAATCGATGTACTGAACTTGAGATCATTGCCTGCTCCCTGGGAAAAAAATATAAGGAACAGCAGGTTTCTCCTTACTCCAAATCCAGTGCTATTTACTACATCTCAGCCAGCACAGAAGAACAGCAGGACAGTAATTCTATGCACAGCTATACAATTACAGGATGCATTGGACTTAAAATGTATAATTACACCCCTACAGCACATCTTCTTATCTTTGCCAAATGTTTTGCATTTAGAGGAATCGCACTACTTATGACAAGTGATCATTCCATTCGTAGTCTGAGTTATCTAAACTCTACGTTCTTCAAATGTGTTGAAAATTTCTCTGCTTAAGGCATGCTGGGGGCAGTACTCATCATGGATTTTTTGGGTTGTTACTAGAGAAGTTTTCTTTTTTCTTTCCAGTTTCCTATTATTTTTCAGTCAGTGCAAGCACTGAATGCAGAACCAGTGTGAAACCATAAAGGTTCAGGCGAAGCAGACAGCTAACCTGGTCTTGTCACCAATCCTGTTACAGATGTTTGCTCTTCCTCTTGCTGTGCCGCCTATATTGTGCTCCGGATGGAGCATTTTGTGGGGGAAAAAAAATACTCCTGTCGTGCAAACAGCAATGGACATGTTCCTACAATGTAGGCATGAAATCTAACAACCTAAAGAACCTTATGAAGAATCTAAGAATGAAGAAGAAGCCACTGCGAACACAACCACAGCAACAGCAGCCTGAACAGTGAACCACGCACGAAATGACGCACCATGTCTCGCTACATCTATAGCAAAATTATGTTTTGATTTATGTTAACAGGAGCTGCATTCATTAAGACCCTTCCACGCTAGAGCAAGCCCTGTCAGTGCAGAGCTTCACGCCCATGCCGCATTCTCAGCAGTGCTGTGTGCAGAGCAGAGGTGATCAGATGTTGTTAGGGTGACGTCCACAGACACAGCCCTCTACCAGGCTCCTGCATCGGGCGTGAACACGTGCCTGAACAGTCCGTTCTCTGGAAACCAACAGTGAGAGTGGTATTTGGGAACACAGAAACCCATGCATTTACATTACATTTACATTACATTCATTTAGCAGACGGTCTTATCCAGAGCGACTTCCAGCGCAATAGAACATAAGTGTATCCATTGATATGAGCAACAGTATCAGACCAGGCTAACAACACTCCCAGACCAGTGAGTGTGAGCATAACACTATTCAAGCCCTACTCTAAGTTAATGTGTGCAACCTGACTTGACAAGGAAAGCCAAATATACTACCATACATCAGTCAAGAGATCACAGAACCCAAAATACATCACAATACTAAACATAAAACCCACCTTTATTGTGATTAGTAAGAATATTTACATCAATTTCACAAAAAGCATGTAAACTGTAATGGGTTAAGATCAATGTGATGGGTCTGTACACCTCAGCTGTGTGGTTCTCAGCCTTAGAGTCTCCTCCCTTTAATCTGTGTGATTTATAAGTGTTCCTTCTGTCTCCTGCCTTCTGCAAAGTTGTATGCAGGACTCATTACCAACAGTGTGGCTGACACATATGGAAACAGAACTGTGCCGTCACACTACCGCTCCCCGTCAATCTGCGGCATTAATAACCAAAGCAAGCTTTTGGGGGGGGGGGGGTAATTGTGTTTAGGTGGGTCAAAGAAGGGTCAGGGGGTCATTTCTCAGTCACTTTCTAACAAATGAAGCAGAACTCACGCACAAGCCGGCAACTCGGCCCCTCAATCCCAGGCGCCATTGCCCGTGCCACTCAAGGTCTCTGTAAGTACACCTCGCATCGGAAACCCCGGGCGGTACACCGAGAAACACCTCCCTTCAATAACAATCATTTCCGCACTTTGCTCGCCAGTTCAAAGTCTTGGTCCGCTGACATGGGAAATGGCGTTCAAACGCTGCCAGCATGTCCCTCTGGCCCTGTGGACCGCGTTCAAACGCCCCTGGATCACTCTGAATTGAAAGGACACATTGATGGTGACTGAGGTCAGAGCTTACAATGGTGAAGAGCTTTTAACATTCCCTTCTGACACGTCAAGTTTAGAACAAGTACAAAATACTGGAGCAAAGGCTTTCAGACTGTATATGACACTATAGACAGTATGAGAGTTTCTTGATGTAGCTAAATTGCTGCATTTCCATGCTGATTTACTGCTGTTAATACAGATGAAATGAAAAATCTACACTGAATAAATTTACTGTTACTGTCTGTGCCATAGAAGGCCATACCAGTACAGTGGCACTGTGTTCTCTAACAACAACACAACAGTCCATCTAATCTACCAGTCAGATCTTATCTTACACTATATCTGTTTCCCCTTCTGCGGAGTTCACCTTATATTGGACACTGCGGAGTTCAGACGGGCTAAACGCATTATATTGTCAAATTGTCTGAAAGGAAATAAAGCCAGTGGGCACAGGCTATTTAAGGCAACATGTTTCAGAGAAAATGAAAACCACAGCATCCAGCGAATATCAGAAGTAGCTAACACAATCTGCACAGCAGCTAAAAAACATTAATTAGGAATGGATGTTTTAGTGAAATGAAGTGAGGTTTAATTAAAACAACAAAAAACACACACACCATCATTTAATTCCCTGAAATGTTTTGTGTGAAAATAAAAGGATTTGGATAAATTAAAGTAGCCGGTCCCTAAAGAAATGCAAATGATGGTAAATGCGACCTAAAATAAATGAGGCTGGGCTGCAGAGTAAGTGCATTGCATTAATGCATGCATATATTCCAGAAGTGCTTTCAGCAATATGCCACCACACAGAAGTACCATATATGGTCAAAATATCATACATTAACTGGTATTTCAATGCGATAAAAATCAGCACGTAGTAAGATAAGATCTAAATATTGAATTGAAGTTAATTAAGTTATTATAGTTACTATATGTACTGATGATACCGCACACTTATGTTGTAAAAGTATAATTTACAAACGTGTTGTCTCTTATATGATTCTGAGATACATCTCAGAAGCGTCTGTGTTATCTGTTAACCATAGTCCGACAGTGTTCTCTGTAAAGTCAGAGGACAGGCAGAGAAAATTCTATTTCATAGGGATATTGGGACACAATCCATTGAGCAGAGCAAAAGAAGCTTTGTATAAGAATAGCCTGTCCGGTTGCAGCCAGACAGCACCCTTGGTTCACTGTCCTGCGCACCATAAATATATTCTCAATATTACCAACAGTCACTGCGCTGCATCATAAGTTTATATTTAGATGCAGTCATATATTACTTCTGATAATGCGATTGTGGAGAGTAGATTGGAATTTTTCACTGTCCTTTACAAAGATAAATTGCTCCGTCAATAGCAGATGGCAGAGAAGTATTAGCGCTCAACACAGGATATGACTTTCCATTCCCGGGAAAAATGGTATTCGGTGCTTTCCAGAGAATCTACGACCAGGGCTGTTTCCATTATCCATTTAACAACCTTTAAAAGGAGGATTTATTTCTGTAAATTAGGCCCTGTATAACATGATAGTATCATGGATCATAAACTTTAAGTCAATAGAAGGCAGAACGTGGTGTTGGGGAAAAAAAAAAGAAATACCTGGTTCTCGTTTCCAGCTCATCCAATAACATTATCAGGCAATAGAGACAGCAGCTGTTTTAAACAGAACTTTATTCCGGGCCTCCTCCATCTACAACCTCCACAGCATCCCACAGTAGCAATTTGCTCATTGGCCTATTACTTTCAATAGGCGTAGTAGTAATTGGCTATTTCACACTTGTAAGGGTTGAACAGGCAGAGGGCAAAGGGCAGGCAACCAGCCTGTCAGTGTCTTGCACCACAGTCATCCATCAATTATTATCAGGCTGCACGAAAACCACTACAGCTCCGAGCTGGCACTTCGTCAGGCCCAGTCCCTGCCTCTGGGTAATCTATTAAAATGTAAGGGGACGTTCTATTCAGGGCACAACATCACACATGTAACAGCAGACTCCCCCAACCCATGCGTGTTATGATTCCAAAAGATGGAACGCAAAACATGTTCATGCAGTATCTAAAGATGGCGAGACTTCTGTTCCTTCCATGTGGGCTCCAGCCGTCTGTTGTGAGGTAAATAAACTGAACACAAAAGTGGTTTACATTTTAGAAACAACAACAAAAGACAGTGTTCACAATAGACAAATTAACCATACTGTTTTAGGATTTTGCTGCTGTTTTTGAAAGGCATATAAGCATGCAGTAAGCTGGTTGGCAGCCATCTAAAACTGTCTGGTGGAATAGCTTTGTTTTGGAGACAAATGAAAGCTCTGATTTGCCAGGAAGAGCTGGTTATTTATACAGATGAGTCACTCACATGCACACTGGTGTTGTCTCTGCATCTGCATAAAGAAACACAATTCCACACTGTGCACAAGTGACAACAGCATCCCCCATACCAAAGTGCTGCTCCACAAACCACCTTTACAAAGGGACACAACCATCGGTAAATGTCTTACATTTACCAACAGCGCACACCTTTACTCATATGTCATACTCCATGTTTCAATCTATGTGTCTCTGCAAAGCGCTGCGTGTTGAAATAATACGCAAGCTGGAGGAATGCTCATTTGGAAATTCTTATACACCGGCCCCTATGACCCCATGGCATTTTTTGAAGCAAAATACACCACGTGGGTTTCTCTTGGCTAACCCATTTGGCCCACATGACAGGTTCTGAGAGTGGCCATTTATCACCAGTGAAAGAAGCCCGCGGGCACGCCAGATGAAACACACCACCGCCAGATGTCAAACTGCAACACACACACACACACACACACAATCTCACACACATGCACACACACAGCTGGGCACTATTGTTCCCCCAAGAACAGGTATCAGGCATAACAGCTAGGAATTACACCCGCACATGCAAACAGATGTACGCTGTTGATCCCTCAAGAACAGGTAAGTGTGACAGCCACACAGCAAACACACACACACATGCACGCCACCACACTGTACGCCACTGTTCTCCTATGAGAGAGTAAACAGCCCCGATTCAGGATGGACTATTGTTCATCCACAAACAGGTAAGCACTGTAGAGACAAGAGGGACTACACTCCACAGACCCACTTGTCTCTGAGAATGGATGAGTGGGTTAATCTCCCTTACTGGTTGAGTAAATAAAGTGACATCTCAGTGTATCTAATACCAATACATCATGAAGCAATCCGTCAGGCTTGAGGAAAACCTTTTTTTCCATTATTTATGCTCACCCGCTCCCTCTTTGCTACTAATTAGCTAGTCTGGAGAGGAGGCAACCGGATCAGCGAGAGCCCAGTGGTCTGGTGAGAAAAACTGAAGCACCAATTCATTACTAACAAGAAGACAAACAGCTGGGGAACCAGTTATTATTATTATTATTATTATTATTATTATTGTTCTTATTGTTATTATTATTATTATTATTATTATTATTATTATTATTATTGTTATTGTTATTATTATTATTATTATTATTATTAGTTGGATACACACAAGATGTTGAAGCAATCAATTATAAATTGAGCAGGTTCACTTCACAAAGCAAAATAGTACAAGGCATATGTGTGTTTATTTATATAAAGTATGATATTTATATAAAATGCATTAGAATGTATAATGATGCACTTTACATTCTTAGTCTCCATGGCTGCCCTCTTTAGCTTAATGTCTAGCCTTTGTCAGTCTGCTTTGCAATCTGAAGTTCAAATGAATCTGTGCAATCCTGCTACAAACTTGATATAACACAGGGGCTTCACGGCGCTGTGGACCTGCACATCTCTTTTACGCTGCCGTACTCTGCTGTGTCCATGCTAAGGCACTTCACATGCATATCCACGTGTTCCAGGCCCACCTGCAGCCATGGGAAGGATATGAGGTAATGGGCCATTGCACTCTTTTTGCTCCTACGATGATAAAGGAGTGTGAAGGACGTTTGTGCGGCTGGATGTACTGAAGATCTAAACCCTCAGTCCAGGAACTGTAAAATAAAGTGTTTGTCTGTCTGCACTAGGATTGGTGACAACTCTTGTTGGTGTCGTGTGTGGCGCATGTGCTTGTTCTCAGTTATCAAATCACACACTTTGTAAGACTGGTAACTGAAATCAGCTCTTTAATGGTTCTATAACAAAAAAAGGCCATCAGCAAGCTGAGAGTTTTTCTGTCTCTCTAAAGTCTGTCTCTCTAAAAGCAAGTAATACAGACTGCTTACAGGCTGATGAGGAATTTTGTTAAAAAAAAAAAAGTCATCTACTATCAAAACTTGACACTTAATGACACTTAATAATTGTAAGGAGGAAAAAACAATCATCCATAATTGCAGATTTTCATTTACTGATGAGTCCAGAAATGTAATGTGCTCCTATTTTAATCAAAGAAATACATGCAGTAAATTGAATAATTCTACAGTGACCAGTCAGACGTAGAAGCCTTGGTATATATTTATTTATTAACGCAAGTTAACACTGTCACACCAGGGAAGGAAAAAATAGATATGTCCTCAAGCGTAAAGGAGCTTAGTGAGGGATGTGTGCTTGCATTGTGGCGACAAAATAAATTTCAATTATGAGTATGTGAAATTGGATTTCCCCACATATTAGGAATGGAGTGTCAGTGAGTGGTTTTGCACTTCTTGCTGGGGGTCCATTACTCTGATGTGGTCCTTGGTCACAAGACTCACTCGTTACACTGCAGATTGCCCCAACTGCCTTATGAAATCAATATGTTACTGTGAAGGCCAATATGTTCTTCAGTTAACGCTTACAGTTTGATCTGATTAATATAGATGATGATCGGTTCATGTAATTTTGTGCAATTTTCGCCCACCTGGCTGCCTTGCGTGTTGATCGGGTTCTGAACAGGGCCATTTTGTGGGCCTTGTGTAACACTCCAATCAATAACCTGGAAAATGGTCAATTTTTGCTCTAAATATTTTTGTAGACTTGGTGCTCTTGCTTGGACAGAGATGCTTGATGTTTGCTTAGAATCCCTTCGGTGTATGTTGGTGTTATGGCTAGGATCAAGATACACTTTCACTAAAATACTACTGCTCTCTTAAGATGGCTACTGGGAGACACCCACAGTTATTTTACTTCCCTGTTGAATATGAGCTTGACAGTTTAATTGTCAGTACATTATCTTTGTACATAAAAGGAGAAAAAATAGCTTGTATCCTTACTATGGTGCCAGTTGTTGCCTTAATAATCAAACATAACAGTGGCATCTGAGAAGTGTTGAGAGTTGTTTTTTCTATGGCACTCAGAGGGGAGCTAGAGAATCCACCCACGAGTTGAGACAGTGCAGTAAATAAACAATTCCAGCAAACAAAAATGACACAAAGGAGGATTTTCAGCAGAAACAATGACTGAGGCTGAGCAATACTTTAGAATCCCAGCATCATCACACTTTTTTTTACTAGATCACATTGGTGAATTAAAAAAAAAAAAATGCAAACCTGTAGGCTGTCTTCATGGTTCTGTGATCCACAAGTTACAGAAGAATCTATCACTAAAATAGCATATGAAATGTTAATGCAGCCCAGACCACTTACTGACACTTAAACAAATAATGGTACTTTATTTATTTATTTATTTATTTATTGTTTTATCAGACTGCAATACACTGACAGATGTTATACTCTTTATGGTTTCTATGATATCTTCTGCTTTGCTAGTGAAGCATTGATGTGTGATGTCACCACTTCTTAGCCTGTGGTGAGTTAATCCAAAGCCTCTGATCAAAAGTAGATTAGCATCAATCTTACAGCAGGCTGTTTAAAGATTTTTTGTTGATCAATTTATTTCTTCCAAGTAATTTGCTTGCAAACCCAGATGCAACACTTTACAACCTAGGTTGTGTTCACAGGCCTCAAGGGATTAGCAGTAAAAAGCTTTAATAGCACATAAACTGTACAGAATGGACAACATATATCCTTTACAATGAAAGTATACTACACTGAAATTGTCTCTGTAATACTTTGTCAAAAAAAAACCTCCCCTCCACAACTATCAGTACAGCAGATGTGAGGAAATACACCGACTCTCTTAAATATATCTTTACTTTTAGTGACCCTGGCTCTGCTAAGGTTTAAGTATAATTAATGACTTGCTTATGCACACTTCTTTAAAGAGTCTGAATGCCAGGGAGGACAAAATAGAACTGACTTCTTTCCTGCATCCATCTTCATAACATTTTAATATGTTTTGCTTATTAAATACATCCAGGATTATCTTAATCATTAATAAGTAGAACATAAGCACATTTGTTGTAGCCTCTAAGGCCAGCAACAGCCATTTGGATACAAAACAGTGCTCCTTTAAAACCTGTAATGTATAATAAAGATTGAGCATCAGAGGGTATTTATAAGAGGGATATAATAGCTGAAATACCAGCAACAAGATTTTGTTATACCCAACCTTTCAAAACACATTGAAATTTATTTTAGTGATTAGCAACAGTTTTACACAGTTGAGGTTCATTTACATTTATCACTGGCATGTTATTATCTAATTACATCTAACCACTTAATATGTGCAGTATTTCAGGATCTTACTGGGTGCTCCTTAAGTATGTCATCACACAACAAGTCTTCATTTTTATATCTCACCCCAAGGGCTTAGCACTGAATATTCCATTACACTCTAATTTCTGTAACAAGTATGGAAATCAAGGGCTCTCAAAAAGAGACACTCAGAACATCAGAGATCTGAGTGCAAATGTGGGAATTCATGACACTTTTTTTAACCAGAGGGCACATTATCTGAAATAGAGGAAGGTGGAACGTGCATCTTGGTGAATATTTTTCATTTGCCAACACTCTTCCGTATGTCAAGGCTTCCTTATTCATATATTGCCACAAATCCTTGAATGTGGCGATTTCTTTCTTGAGCACCTTGAAACACAACAGCGGTCCGAGGCAACAGTCGATTGAGCCTCAAGGACTCTTGTTTTTTTGATAATAAAATGATTTGCCATATGGCTGATGAGTCTGGGATTCTCTCTCATGGAAAGTATTATACCACAAATAATGCACACTGTAGGCCTCACATCTGCCTCAGATAATACCCACAAATGGCTTCATTTATCTGGGTGTCAGGTAAAGGCTGGATCGGGGACAGTCATCTCCAGCAACCACTCAAATTCCCTTTGCTTTACTGCAAGGTGAAGAGGGGTCTACTTCTGAGCAGGCAGGTTTAGCTTATCTTAATTAACCCTTTACACCCCTCGACGAGTAGCAGAGATGAAAGTGCTGCATTGGAAGATCAGAATACCCCCTCTGTTGTGTAGTGAGTTGATAGTCACGCACAGAAGGGATCCTCTTATCTAACAAAATAGCATGCCGGCAGCACGGTACTTATATGTATGTGGTTCTGGTATGAGAACATTAGATGAGCAGAATGTATCCTCCATTATCAAAGACCTGCTGGATCTGGCGAGGGTCAGGAAGGCAATATGCTGAGTAAGGCGGGCCAGATGTTGGTTTCCTGGGAAATGGATTCCGGCTCAATCCGGGACTCCCAGGAGGTCCTAGGGATAGCGGGGAAAGTTATCCCAGCACATTGGCCTGGGTCAGACAGGGGTCGGAAGTCACATGGGGATGGGGCCACCTTAAAGCCCACCTACATAAGGTAATCTGCACACTAGCTCTGAATTTACATATTCTATCCATGGCGGTTATGAAGAAGAGTGGAAAAGGACTGCAAAAAGTAGCCAATATCTGTTGTGTAAAATAAGGTGTGTATGGGGCAGCAGTGTAGCATAGTGGTAAGGAGTAGGGCTCGTAACCGAAAGGTCACAGGTTCGAATTCCTACTGGGGCACTGCCGTTGCACCCCTGGGCAAGGTATTTAACCCAGGTTGCCTCAGTAAATATTCAGCTATATAAATGGATAAAATGTAAAACTGTAAGCTCTGGATAAGAGTGTCTGTTAAATGACAAAAATCTAATGTGTAAAATAAGGTGTGCATAGTGCTAGTTTCAAGAGGAGAGAGCTTTATCAGCAAGTTCAGCACTGGCACATAAATGTGTGCTGACAGGAGCAATGAGACCCCTGAGGTGCACCCCATAACTGAGTTTTAAAAGGAGGTCATAAGGCAGAAATATCTGCTCAACTATTTGCAAAAGGCTGGTCCAGACTGATTTTTGGCCAGTAAAAGGTATCACAAAATAACTGAGCTCTATAAGATGCAGGAAATATCTGTACATACTGAGCAACACTCTTAGAAAACAGACGACCAGGATTGGAGGTGCATTGGGTTGCAGTAAGACTACTTTCCTTCATGCTTGGTTATGGTGGGCAGCTTTTTAAAAGGAAGGTCACATCTTCTGCTATGAGAGCTTAATGCCACTTCAGACTTCCCCACCCAGAACATGCACAAAACTGCAGGTCCTGAACCAGCACATTCAACAGCATTTGCAAGCAGCTATGAACCAATGCATTTTGAAGATAAATTAAAGAAGAAACATTGCATTCCCTTCAAGAGTGTTAAGATGGAACAAAACACAATTAAAAATAAAGGGCAAAACATCCCCCAGCAACAGTCTGTTCTCTCATTAGCATATGTCTCATATCAGTTTGCAGAGGTTTCAGTCAGGCTTGTTATTGAGGTAGAGCAGGTGGGTTATGAATCAAAGTCTGACCCTGTTTGCCCTCACATGAACTCCCTGGCCTTTTCATGGCATTCCCCCACACTCAGGGCTTATTGCTTCTGTAACCTATTGATAGTACTGTTGGCTTATGGTATTGGATAGAAAAAAATCCCCCAAAATTGCAATGAGGCATGAGAATTCTAATTATAACTTGCCAGTTTTTGAGTTAAAACGATGAGTGATGGAAATGTGTTCCATTCTCATCAATTGTAATTAGAGCCATTTTTATTATACTTATTTCAGTCAAGAAAAGACAGAACACATTTCTAAATAGGGTAACTCAACAATCAATAGATGGTATCAGTGTAGCGAGTGACTAAGTCAATAGCGTACAATTGATTGATATACTAATACTATAAATATAAAAAGACAAACCCAGCCAAAATAAACTATTTCCATGCAAGTTCGTTTCCAATATATTTGTGCAATCCACCGTGGCCTCAGAGTGTGTTAAAGCACCACTTGGGACGGCAAAAGCGCTAAAGGACAGGAAACAAAGAAATACTCAAGATACTTTTTTACATTCCTTTTTCTATGCCTACTGATAAAGGGCAGCGGGAGAATAAATTTGGCAGTAAATACGGGACTGTCATGTAGAAGGTGAAGGATCACGTCACATTTCAGAGGCAAGCAGATGTCTGTGAAGGTCTAATGACGGTGACCGTGTCACCTCTGCGCCCAGCCGCGGCACGGGGCGCCCGGGACAAAGGGCCGCTCTGCCCCCCGCCCCGACACCCACACCCCCCCCAACGCACTTCTCATCTCTCCAGACCAATTTGATTGTGAAATGATTACAGGCCTTGATCCACTGGATTTCAAGAACGCTCAAGATGAATGTGTCATTGTATAATGGGGGAGGGTGGAAAAAAATTTTCATTCAGGGGCAGGGCAATGAAAAGGCCATTCGTCACCACGGCGCTGGAGTGTGCCGAGGAGCGGGTCCGGCCCCGGTGATGTATTGTCGGGCCCCCGCTCTCACTGTGGGCTCCGTTTATTCCCTTTCCCTAACCTGGTCCCCACCCTCTTCATGCCTCGGCTCCATTCAAATGAAGGTTATTAGTAGTATTAACCAACCGGAGTCGCACGGAGGGCCGGTAACATGGGGGGTGGAAGGGAATTTGTAAGGCCTAATTTGTGTAATGCTCGGGAACAAAAGAAAGGGTTTCCCGCACTGCGTTAATACGCCATCAATCACTGGCTAACTGTCCTCCGAGATCTAATGGGAATATTTTGTGTCCGGCCCCGTTGTCTGTTGCCGACAGCTGGGCACACGGACCTAAATGGGGTTTCATTTCTGCACTCAACTTCTCAATAAAGAGGAGGGAGATCAAGAGGAAGAAAAAAAAATGTGTTTGGCCTGGATGGATTTGCATCAGCTAAATTCCAGACACTGTTGTGAAAGAATGAAAAAGAAGAAGAAATATGTTTTTTTTTTTGTAATGATTATGAAATCGGGTCACGTCAGCAGCTCAGTTTTAGAGGCTAAAGAAATTCATTAACAGATTTGCAGCGGGGGGATTAACAATCCCTTTATGCTGAAATATAATTGAAAAGAGCATGCATCTCGTTTTTTTTTACACACAAATGTGATTTGTTCTGCTTTCCCGTTGCTCATGCTTAATGGTGTTAAGCCAATAATTTGATTTTTTAAAAATATTAAAGTCGTGTATTGTAGCGTCATAGCTTAAGCAGGCTCCGCGGATTCCCGAAACAATTCTTGATTCTTCCAACTTAACCATCACGCTTCTTTGTTTCAGGGAGAAATGACACATTGGTGTTAGTGGATTCATTCAATTTGGAAACAATGATGACAGAACAATATATGCATATGTGCAAGAAGTATATGCATACCAGGACACTCATCCCATCACAAAAACAACCATAAAACGCATTAAGTTGCAAAATAACATTTTCACAAAGACATGACAGAATGGCTAATTCACTTTAAAAACACTTAGAGCATGCAGAACTTTTATTAATGCACGCACACTGAGCTATCTGTCAACCACCTAACAGTTACGTTGCAGATCAATTCAGAGGCACACAGACAGACCAAGGCTATATACTGGTTACTTATGACACAAATAATTAATCTTATCTACCTTAACAGCGGGCTGTGGTCCAGAACTTCAATGTGTCATATTTCTCCTGGTGACTAAGTGACCATTTACCATGGCAGGAGACGGACACGGAGAACAGCATGACCATGACAAAGGGGCCTTCTCACAAATGAAGGCCCGTATTAAAAATGCTCCACCTGAAATGAGCTTGGCAGCACTCATTTTGACCATCAGTGTGACATGTAAAGCATTACTTTCAATGTTTTGTGGTTCAAAGGTTAGATCTTTGATAATATATTTCAGGGTTTTGACATTATGGTGTGATGCAGCAACCCCAGTCATCAGTGTTAAATCTGGGACCAACCTCATTAATGACACTTTTAGTAATGCCACAAGGACAGACTACTGCACATGAGAATAAAACAGAGAGTAAGACTCAGTAGGTGCACAGTAATCCTTACTGATCCGTATTGTTTGCTTTATTTCTGAACTTTGCAATTGCATTGTGTTTTGAAATAGATATTGTTTAGATGGCAAATACTGTACCAAGGTGCCCTCTTCCTCTTATCCTTACTGTCTCTCACTGATAGTTCTCAGGCCCAGATTCAATTTACCCACAGTGTACTTTGTCCTTAATGTTGAATACATGTTTAAGCAAGTGTTTCTCTTTAAATTCTTCCAGAACAGTGTGAATTTGGCGTCTGATTATATTAATGAAGCATTTATGAGAAACAAACAACAACAACAACAACAACAAAAATACTTATAAAACTATAACAACAATCAGGACAAAGTGCGCAGTAGTTTGATTTTTTCAAGGTCTCAGTTTTAAAGACACCATTGCTGTTATGAATGTGCAGTGCTAGTTGTTTGTTTAGGTATATAGGCTTTTGAATCAACAGCAAATCTTTGCAGAAGTAGACCTATGCATTGAACTGAGCAGCTACAAAACACAGTGATTATATGGGCCATTAAAGTTAACATTTGCAATACAGCACATCATTCTGCATATCTGCACAGTCTACTGATTTTGAGACATAGTTCCCTTTTCATACACTAACTACTATATCTCTTTGCCCTTAATGTTCAATATGGAATTTGAGTTTTCCTTATATAAATACATCATCAGGAGTTTGCTGATCACTGAAATTATTGAATAAAATGCCAAGTGAGAACGTTAATAAACAACCACAAAAAACTAAGGACTTATCCAGCTTTAATCCATCGCTTAAAAGATCAGGACAAAGCGCCCCCAGCTCATCTCCCTCAAACAACAACACCGAGTGAAATAATAAGACAACGATTCGAGAATTGTTATGATCAATACGTAATCTCTTCAGAGGCGAAGTCTTCAGGACGGCAGTCGGCCCTGCTCCATTATCTCAGGAAGGCAAGGCCGAAGCCGTTCGTTACGCACGCAAGCTGAGAGCCGCGTGATTGGCAGGCTGCCGTTGGTTGACGCGCCGATAAGGCCCCGGGTTGGGCGTTCGCCACTGGCCTGCATTGTTCCAGCCATCAGCCCTGGCAGAAGATTGATCTCCTCATAAGTAAATTGACTTCTCTGTGGGTTTTAAACAGTGGAGGAGCCCCGCTGAGGCAGGAGAAGGGAGAGAGACGCAGCTCATGTCTGTATTTATTGTTTCATGAATCAATACAGCTTTCCTTTTTAAAAGGTCTTTCCATTGGAGGGAGTGAATATCTATCACTTCCACCTGGAGTTTGTTCCTCAGCAAGGTCAGCACTGACATGCATGCGCAGGTTACAGTGAGGGGACAGAGAGAGAGGGGGGGAGAGAGAGAGAGAGAGGGAGAGAGGGAGAGAGAGCTGAGTGATTGGATGGGTATAACCTAACAGGATGTTGCGGATTTGATTGTCACCATCATAACAAATGATTTACAGGGTCTGCCTCTAAGTGTTTCCATTCCGTGCCTATATGGGTGTATGCTGTTTTGTTTCACCGTGATAATGAATTCTATCCATTGCAAGGGTAATGTGTGATAATAAACAAGTGGACAAACCAGGATGTTGAAAAAGGTGGAAGATTTTTTTTGGGTGGCTAGTTGTAATAATGTATGACCTTATGTAAATGATGTGCATCAAACTAAACTAATAGTACTTGAATTCTACTACTTATGTGTATAAATTATTTGTGTAAATATTAACACACTATGGAGATAATACATATTCCCCTACCGCAGGGCCAGGATGTGGTGTGAAAGATGTAAATCATGTACGGTGTGAGGTGGTTCTATAAAAAGATTCCATCCTTTTACAGGAGTTCATCCACATACACAGATGCAAACTGCTCAATCAATGCACACAATGCACAATGCAGGAGAAAAACAGGCCTGCTCCACACACAGTACAAACCCAGCCAGGGGAAAACTCTGCCATAAAGAGTCTGAGGATATCAATAGGAATATTCCCCTTTCAAAACCCCCTTTCACTGCCTGTAATTAACTGTCAACTGCAATTCGTGGAGGAGCCTCCGTTTCTGCATGTCAGCAAAGCTAATTAAGAGTCTTAAAGGTGTCCATAATGAACAAAGCCCACTCCACCCTCGCAACAAGGCAGTCTCTTAGAAACACCGTCTCCGATTAACTTCAATTAACTGCGCGATATAGGATTCTCCTTTTTATGCAAATAAGTCCCAGCACACAGATATGAACGACATTATGTCTTAATGTGACAGGATTATGCCACATTCAGGAGAGATTCTGAAAACTATAGGAGCAGCAGTCGTCTTCTCTTCTATATTGGGGGAAGTGAGGCTCAACCAGTGATGTCATCAGTAATATAGCTCTGGCTGATATTACTTAATTACACGAGCGCAGGAGCAAATGCTAAGCTAACGCTAAAGGAGGGCTACAAACATCTGCCCGTGTATTGTGAAGAGGACACCCCGCAGTGTCACGCAGGACATCTTTGGAGAAAGTGTAAACAACATCAGTCTCTTCTCCTCCGGTTATTAGGGCCCACTACAAGAGGCAGATTTGCTTTGATTTCTCCTTCAAAGGCGGTAATGAGTGCGGGAGAGAGCGGGAGAGGCAGGCCCAGCGAAGGGGGTTGGGGGGCTGGGGGAGCTCATCACGGTCCACCTGATTGCTGGATTTCAGGGTCTTTTGTGAGAAGGAAGGGCTCGCCCGCGTGCGCTGATGACCTCTCCCGGGGGATCGATGCCAGAGCGAGCGCTCGGCAATCAGGCCGATCTCCAGACACAGCGGAGTGGGGGGGGGATACAATCAAAGAGAAGCGCACCACAGGTAAACAGAGATAAATGCCTCCTATGCACACAATTACGCGAACGATAGCCGCCCCCTCAAGAATGAATAAATAACTCCTGTCCAAACAAAGGGGGGATCGTTTTAAAAACCGTGCATGACACCTGCAGCACCACCCTTCAGGTCTGGCACAATGCTTTTTCACACTGACGTCATCGGTGGCTGTACATTTAGAAACAAACAACATCTCCATACAAAGACCTAGCTGCTCACTAGAAACAATAACATGGTGCTAGCCATTTGTGGGTCACATGAGTCCAAGCTGTCCACCAACATAAGCTTTAAGACCCATTTTCACAGCAATTGTGCAGGGATGGCTGTGCATTTGACTTGTTTTCTTAATATAGTCCGGTTCATTCTGATCAGTCACAACAATGCTCTGCTGTGTTAGGGATTGGGGGGTCTGCTTGTCGTGGCCGTGCTCCCCCTGTATCGGCACTGACAGACAGAGGCACCCTTTGCTCCCACACTTCCCTCCACGGCCTCAACTCTCGTTGCCCTCGGCAGGTGGCCTACGTCCCATCAGTCTCCATTTCAGCGGATGCGTCTCCGCCGCGGACGACCACAGAAATCAAATTTGTATTTAATGATTTCCTCTGAGGTAAAGTTGACAATTAGGCACTACAGCTCGCAGGGACGTAGGCTACACGAACCCAGATGTGATCGCAGTCTACTGGGACAAGCTGTATTTTATTCTCAAATACTGTATAAGGTATTTTTATTTGCTTTCAAAATAATAGAAAAAATACAAAGAAGATTTTTCACGGACAGCATCCCCTTGCGCTGTGAGCTAAAATGTTACGTGTCATGAATTTTTTATTGCGACATCACAGTTTAACAACTGTGAATGAAGGTAGGTGTGCGTGAAATATGACAGTGCATGAAAGCGCAGAGGGAGTGATTTCTGGCAGCAGAGAAGCAGGTTTCCACATCCACCTCCAGCCCGACACAGTAGTCATGTAAGTGTCAAAGGAACAAGCAGCTTTATCTGCAGTGAATCTCTAATGAGCAGCACTTTGCCCCAAAGGTACAGCTAATGCACTGATATATGCTGAAACTCATTACTGTTGCAGATAAGGAAACTAATTAAATAGCTTAAACAAGAGAGCAATGGAGACAAAATTAAGATTCCATTGATTTCAATGACAATGATTGAGACTTTAAAATAATAATAATAATAATAATAATAATAATAATAATAATAATAATAACAAAAAACACTGATACGTTTTGCTTCAGGTAAAAAAAGTCAGGTACAGTATAGGTTTGAAACATTCCTGGCTACTATAGCTACAACGCTACATCTTGTCTGTCTCAAACATCTGTCCTCTGACAGCAGAATACCTCCATCTGATTGGCCCCAGTGTCACTGATATCCTATTGGGGATATCAATGGAGCAGGGGTGAGCAGTAAAAGCAGTGCCAGAGTGCACACATCCCTCCCAAGAGACCAGCTGGGTCACAGCAAAGGAACACAGGAGGATCACCAAACAAGTCACATGATTCAAATGGACAGAAGTACAGTGCAGGGATGGGTAAAGCCACAGCTTTATTACGAGAAACCGGTTAATATCTATTACATGCTGAAGACCAAACATCGTATTTTGCCTGACTCAATAAATGTATTTTAATATATCTGCATATCCATGCCTTCTTCTTGAGTTTTAAAATCTGTGCTTCAGTTTAAGCCCTTGAAATGCCATAACGATGACCCACGCTGACACAGGCTGACCCTGGTCATAACCTGGCTTGTAACCCAGGTCAATGTGGCAGGACAGGAGGGAAAGGGCACTCAATAAGAACATCTGACTTTCCCAGATTCCTTCTTTTATTTTTCTCTACATGATTTATTTTCCCTGATGAAGGCGCACTCTCCTTATGGCTGTGACATGTTAACAGATTCTCTGCAGTGACAAAATAACCTGTCTTTGAGCTTCTTAATTTCCCAACAAGTGATGAATGCCTTGGGAGATTTCTGCTATTTTGCTATATTGTTTTTGCTGCAGCTTTCAAAAGCCATAGTTAGAATGTCGCTGAAAAGGAACACTTTATTGAACAATAAGGCAAAGTGGCATATAAAAAAAACTTTTGAGTGGAAAAGGAAATGGCTGATTATTTTCACAACAACATCTATAATGATGATAAGCCAAGAAGCCATATCTTGTGAAATGCAGAAAATTAAGCTAAAGTCTTGCCTGCTGTTAAACAGACCCTGTAGTACTGTGAGTGCCTTCCTCTGAGGTTATCAGTGAGATTGGAAATGCACGCAACATGTGCTGAGTAATAACACTAAAAATTTCAAGAAGATATTTGCTCTGAACCTTCAAATTATGTTTTAGTAACATTTTCTTAAGTCAATTCTAAAGTCATTTCCATTCAGTTAGAACATCCTTTTGTCTGGGTTGACTCCATATACTGAAATCCATATAAATTACAGTGTCAGCGTCAGACTACCATGTCAATGGACATCACATCCATAAACGTAAGAATGAGTCAATGGCATTTGCATTCTATACACTGTGTGATTTTGTAAAGCAGATAAATGCCTTATAGTCATATGTGTAGATGTCCAGCATTAGAGATACCAGCTCACAGGCTCTAAATTAATACAGCACCAATGCTCCTGTAGCTGGCATAATGACAATTAAATCTGACAGATGAGAATACAGGTTATAACACCAGCCATTGTTTGGGCAATTAGAGAAACAAATTAAGCCCGTTTCAGCCAACAAAGGTTTGTCTGCATAAAAGAGAAAAAAAAAACGTGACCACATTTGTGCACCTAAATCCTTGCCTGAGATTTGAAAAGGAGGGTAGTTGTCTTTGAAAGGGTAGATGGAAATACAACTGTTGCTTTATCCTCCCAGGTCATCCATCCTCTTGCTATTCCATTAGAGCAACACAGGTTTGAGAGGACACACAGCCCAGTGCCTCCTATCTATTAGAGAGAGGAAGAAAGGAGGGATTCTATCAGGCAAACCAAAGAGTGAACAAAGCCTGCCCCCCCCAGCATATGGCCCCAGATAAATGCTTGACTGACGGCTTTTCTTTGGCTCAGGGTATCGTAACGATCTGAAGCCTTGACACAATCATATCTCCTGTGATCCAGGATCCAATGACACACATGAGGTTCTGGTCCATTTGTCTGAACGCGGACAGATACCGGTGCAGCCGTTTTCTCATTTGGCCATAAGGTCCTCCACTAAAGGGCTCCCATTCAGCTGCTTTCTTAAATCGTTCCTCCCAAATGCCCTTCAACAATTAACTAAATGCCATGGTCTTTAGACTGAATGTGCCTAATGATGGACAACAATATGCAGAAGGTTTTAGGAGATTGTGATACCATTGTTGATCCCATCTGAACAATGGGGGCCGTCCAAGTAAATCCTTCATTCCATTGTGTGAAGAATAATGAATGCATGTGCGGGTTAGACTGATGTATTTTTTGTTTTGTTTCATGTTTTATCTCATTAATATTTGTTTGTCCGCATCAGTCTTTTACAGAATTTAAAAAAAAAATCACATCTGTTAACTTAAAGTAGAAGAGACCCATATTAAACAAGTTCTGAGATGACAGAAAAGGACACAGGACAGCTGTTGATAAGGTTCTTATACCATATGAATGCTCCCACCTTGAGATATGACCTTTGAAGTATTGGAAATACCCACTCTAGGTTTGTTTGACAGAAAATGCTCAAGGAAAACTGCAAAAGTATGCAGGTCTCACATGTATACCATTAAAGACTATTAAAAGAGCAAAGTTATATTAAGGAAATGGAGCTAACATGCATTACGAATAGTAGGTTTTCAAGACAAGTGGTCATTTCAAATATATTAAACAAATAAACAGTAGTAAAAAAGATCATGCTGTGTGATTGCAAGATGATGGGTGGCATTGCTGCCATACCGGAGCACAGAGTATGGAGCCTCCCTTCTTCATTAGGCACCAGTGCCTCTTCACATGACAGTGTTGTTTGCCTTTGATCCACCTTCACTCCAGAACTGTGCTAAGGGCACTGTTACATTACACTACTTTATTGGCATTTAGCAGAAACTCTTATCCAGAGCAACTTACATAACTTACAATTTTTTACATGTTACCCATTTATACAGCTGCGTATTTACTGAGGCAAATCTGGGTTAAGTACCTTGCCCAAGGGTATGTGCCCCCGCGGGGAATTATGAACCGGCAACCTTTCGGTTACGAGTCCTGCTCCTTACTACTATGCTACACTGTTACTACTACTAGACCATTTATACTTTATTATGTCATTAACATACTCAATTATACTGGACAGTTTCCCAAGATCATCACTGGTCTCATCATGTCAGTCTGCCTCTCATCCACAGGAAGACCAGTGAAATATATTCACATAAGAAATCAAATGACAAGAACAGGCAACTCTGGCCAGACTCATCATTTACTCTCTAGTCTGGAGTGTATCTAGCACTGTGTTGAGAAAAGAGTAAGATGGAGGTATGGGGCCTGCACTATAATTGACCTCATGGTGAGCATCCCTCAGAGAGACCAATTTGAACACTCATCTCCTCTAATGCACATGCACTTGAAAGAGTTTAATTAAAAACCATCATAACGCAATTGTACCACCATGCTCCATACTGTAGGTCTTGTGCCTTATGCAACTTTTTTTCAAGACAACAGATTTTCAATTACCCACATACTGTGAGAGACTTACACATCTCCTCACTGGCTAGTCTCTCAGCATACTCTCTTCATATGAAGCAACCCCCATTTATATGTGCCACTTTGTAGATATTAACCAGTAGGTGTCAATGTCAATTAAATCTGTATCCTTTCCTTTCAAATTAAGAATTGTCCCAGATATTGCTACAACATTAAGTAAGGTAGAAATTGGACTTTTAATTACAGAATGTTAAATGCAACCTCTGGCATATTTTACTTGTTACACATTTTTGTCCATACTTTGGATTTGGAGCAATCTAATGCAGGCCATTACAAGCTAGTCCATCTCAGCAAGACAAAAAATGATGTTCCTTATACGAAAAAGAATGAACTGACTATATAGATCAGGTATACTGAGAGCATTCCAATACTGTACATTGTTTAAATACTTTGCTTGTAAGTACAGTGGTCAAGATCTCTGCTTAAAATAACCATTTTAGGCTTACTCACAAGGTGTAAAACTCAACTGAGTGCAATGAAGAAAAAAGTCATTTTGAATTTAGAGAGAGTAAATGTCATACTTCAAGGTAAAAAGTGAAGCATATAGCACATACAGTGTCATATTTAGAGAAAAAAAAGTTGTGCAAACTTTTTGAGGAAACTGTTTTTCGCTTTTATGGAATGGAATTGCATATTAGGCTCGTCTCACATTAATTCAGGAGTGCTGAAGCAAGACATATGCAAAATAAAATATAAAGTCTTATATTATTTATATAGAGGTTAGACTAACCTTACAACACAGAACTGAAATCAACGTCAAAAACCTTTCAGCAAGAGTCATATTATCATTACCATATTTTTATTTTTCTGTTAATTAATTGTGGATTGTATTAAAATACTACACATTTAAATATGTCTAGCTCAATGGTTCAAAGAATTTAGCTAAGGGCATTTCTCAGCTAAATACAGGAAAAAGGACCCCAAGTGTCCACAGCACTGAAGCACAATTGCTGTTATTCCACCAGGGTAGGGCGGGTTAGGTCAGCCAGGGTCCCCTGGTCAAGCCACTTACTAGCACCCTCTAGTGACTCATCAGGCCCCTGTAAGTTGCTCAGATCATGTTAGCAAGATGGTCTTATCCTCCATTTGGCATTTGCTCTCCTGCTGCATTGTGGGACTTGGTAGCATGAAAAGCATTCGTTGTTGGCATGTAAGTGTGGAGGAGTACTTCTTCTGTTAAGAATGAAATACTTAGGAATCAAACCATCCTGGACAGATGTGATTGTGAGAAGAGCGAACTGTATTTTATTTTCTTCACACAAAAGTTTTCAATTTCAGTTGAAAGTCAGCTGCCACTGGATATCAATCAAGACTACAAAGTTATCTGAAGAAAAACTACTTTCTTCATAAATGACGCTCTTGCTCCCAGCGGGTGATCCAGACAGCCTCCGCAGCTCCCAAACTTCCCCCCCGAGTGGGAACTCGGCACGTCGAGGTGAGACGGATTCCCGCCCCCCCTGCGCGGATTGATCTTGACGCGTTACTGTACCTTTTGATGGCTTTATGAGCGCGCGCTCAACGACAGCTCCTCAGACGTCTCCGTGTCAACGCTGCGGCGATCTGTCACTCAGGAGCGAAGGCGGGAGAGAGGAGAGAGGTGACACTCCACGGCGGGCCCTGATTGATGGTGTGTGTTTTAATGCTCGCGGTCCTTTTATCCTCAGAGGCAAGGCAATAGCCCGATACTCTCTAATCAGGCCCCAGAACCCATCTTTTCACGGCGGCGTTTTTCTTTCCCCCTTTTTTTTTTCTTCCTCTGTCAAATAAGAAATTGTTGTGGTAGCTCTTCATGGGACTCGGCACTGTATGTACGGCGCGTGAAACATGAAGAATGGCAGGCGCGCAAATTGCTGATTTTCACTTTCATAGATAGGTTTTTGATTTATTTCATTGTTTGTTTAACCTTGATAAGGCCGGCACACCGCTTCATAAGGCAGAGCACATAACAGAACATGTTCTTTATGCTTTCTGCTCTTCAATTTAAAGCGCTAGATGTTATTTGAGACAAATATGGTGAGAGCTTGTCTTGTGTGATACCACCTAGGCCAGTAATCATAAACTAAAACTATTCCTGCACTGTAAGGATTTCTGTGGGTTCTACCTATTTTTTTTCATCTCTCTGGACGGTGTTGTTTTTGTTGGTTTCTTACAAAATTACAAAAGAAAACAGCCCTGGGCAATGTGAAACCAGGTGTTTTCTGCAACAAGTTATGACATATTGAGAAAACATTTTGATCTCTACATGGAGTGAGCAAGCCTCACTGGGAGTATGGTTACCAACACAAACAGCTTCTCAAAGAGAAGTGGATTAGCTGTATGTAGGTGCTACTGTGGAAGCGGCAGACTGCTCAAAGGAACAAATCAGGAGCTATTAGCTGCTAGCACAGATCTCAAAGACCGGCCCGAGGTCTGTCTCGTTTTGATCTCATCTGCAGTGCGGCAGGTCTCTGCTCCTATCTGCCTGGCCAAAAGAGCCACCCACCGGCACCTGCTGCCACTGGAACGGAGGAAATGCAAATGACGCACACCTCCACAAGCGTCCCGGCTCAGATGAAATAACTACCTTCCCTTGCGTTATTCGCTCCCTGTGTTTCTCCTCCTTCCTCATCCTCCCTCTCAAAGCAAAGAAAAAAAAAACAGAGCACTCCCTCTTTTCCCCTCTTTCTCTGCCTCTCACTCTCTCCCTGTCTTTCTCTCATGTTTTTCCATCCTATCTTCCCCTGACGCATCCCTCAGACACATGTGCACCTCGGAGCGGTAATCCCACTGCTGCCGGAAACACGCGGCGTGTCTGCGAGACACTTCAGACGAGCGTGTTGGCAGCTCTGGGAACTGCGTCCAGCACACAGGGGAGCCTGGCTCTTTAAGGGAAATCACAGATTTAAGAATCTAATTCGGCAGGTATTTCCATGGGAGAGCATTTATTTCATTTATTTTCTCGGGGCTTGTCAATTTCTTCCTGCGCCGGTACATGAAGGTTTCTGCCATCGTTATGGGAGGGCCTGTAGACAGAGACTTGAAGCAGAAACACATATGGCTCTGAGCGTTCCCTCTCCCAAAACCTGTCTAATTTATCCCCCTGGTAGCACTTTGTCCTCTAATGAGTTTTCCTCAAATTCAGCCTATAACTCAGTGGTTCAAAGTACCGCTCAGTGCTTTTTGTGTGAGCCAATAAACCTTAAGTGAGCAAAAAACTCAATCTTTCATAAAATGTGTTGGCTCAACAACTTTATTATGATGGCCAGAGCAAATGTCAAGAGATAGAACTGTACAAGGGGCCCAGCAAACGCTAAAAACATAAACAAAATCCTTGGTGTGATAACATTGTCATATGTTATTGACAATGTTATCACACACACTAGTATCTGTTACCAGTTCATTCTGTTTTATTAACTACATATATAAGAGATAAAACAGATAAAAATGAAACCATTCAATCTACAGGGAAATATTATTATTGTCGACGACTGGTAATTCCACAGGAGAAACCACTCATTCCTCTGAAATTAGATTTCAAAACCACACTGATGGAAAGGGTCCAGACACAATGCAGTGAGCTCTACATTCCCACACACTTAATTTCTCACTGTAAACCCTAAATTTTCCAATGTATACCATCACTGAGAAAGTTCAATATCTGAATGGGTTTTTAAATTAAATTGAAGCCTGCCAAAAACACAGTAAGATCCTTGTAAACACTAAAATGCTATATAAGGGGATTTTTCAGTGAATATACATTCAATGTTCTGATCTTCGTCTAAAAAAAATTACTTTACAGAATGAGTTGATATTATACGCTTATAATACACTTATTATACACTTATGTTGTATTGTGCTGCATGTTGCTCTGGATAAAAGTGTTTGCTAAGTGTATGTAATGTAATGTAATATTATCTTACATAATTCATTTTCTTTTCAGCACTTAGGTTGTGTTCAGTCTTTTTACTTGCCCTCACACACACACACACACACACACACACACACACACACACACACACACACATTTAAATTTAGGTTCATATCTCTTCAAGTATTACATTAAAATAGGGCAAAAACATACAGTGGAAAGAAAATGATGGCATTGTGTGATTTGTAATGCCTTTCCCGAAATGGAGGCATCCCTCTATTGACATTTAGCCAGGCCTTACTATCTTCATGGAAACATAATGTTCTCAGCATTTGTCCCCACAGTGAAAACCACACATGCCACCCTCTCCCCCACACACACACGGCCAAGCGGAAATGCTAATTTATTACAGTCCCTCGAACACTGTGGTCTTTAAAGGGTTGTTAACCTCCGCCTCCAATCTCACATCCCAGACATTAAAAATAAAATTCAGATGAGCGAAGCCATGAAAGTAAATGATAAGAGCTGTCAATACATAATTACATTTAAATGGCCTTAATGATCAAAGTTTGCTGACTCTGCTTCTGTTTATGGGCTATAATGAAACTGCAGAGCGGAAACATCTACAACCGGCAGTCATAAAGGATACCTTCCCATGATTCAGGACATATTGAATTTAATGATAGAATCCTGTTATTTCTTTAGTCAGTATACCAATACAGCAATTGTGATGCCAAAAGACATGACCCAAACAACTTTTTTCAGAGTATTCAGATTGCAAAAAGGAGCTGTACAACGAAACTGTGAAATGAAATTAGGTGATTCTAGCATAGAAACAGACCTTTGCTACCATTAGTGCCTATAATTGTACATAATTGTGATTGTTAGCATGTACTGGTAGCATGCTGAAGAAAAAGGATGGCCTCACGCTTATGCTTCCAACCTGTGTGCTGTGTATCAGATAGACATAAACAAGTCATTTTTAGCCATTCCTACCATAGAAACTTCCGTTCGTTGGACAAGGAGTGCATCATAATTCAGAGGAGCACTACTACTTGCTACTTCAATGAAAGATTGTTTTTTAATAGAAATGAAATCTTTCTGTGATTTAGCGGGCAGACAGACATCACCGCAAAAATAAGGAATCACGGTTGGTTAAAAAATTTTGACACAAGGCCAAACAGACAGGCAAACACACGGTCTCCACAGCAACAGACAGCTTCATCCATATGCGACTAACATAAGCAGTAACGTCAGAAGGACATCCTTCCAGCAGCTGCGGTTTCTTATTGAAACACGCACTTAAATATTCATTAAGGGCTTAACCTCAAAGACAAACTGCCCCATTAACAGAAAAAACATATACACTGTACTTGTGCTTGTCTTGCACATGTGGTCCCATTATGGACACATGGGGACAATCATCCCGCATGTTGGCTCAAAAATAGGTACGTGAAATAAATAAATGAATTGCAGTTGGACAACGGCAGCATACCGCATTCTAAATTGACTCATTAAACAAGCAGATCATCAGCCAAAAATCGCTCAGGGTGAAGAAATGCCAGCATTGCTGTGGTGGCTTATCCAACGGGTGGCGGGGTGATTCAGTGCGGCGAATCAAATTTGGGCATACAGTGGGCCGACCCATGAGAAGGCGTGCGGCTGAGAGAGAGCGGGGACACAGGTAAATGCAGTCTCTCCCCATGGCCTCGCCGTGCGCCGGGCCTCAGACCGCCACTCATTATTCAGGCTCATCTTTCCGGCGGGAAGCTCCTCTCAGAGAGACGCGCACTTGAGGCCGCGTCCTCATTTGCTTTACACAGCAGGCCCCGAATACGAACGAGCCCCGAGAGCGAGGCGGAATGAAAAAACTTTGGGGCGTGCTATGAAGCTCCTCGGTTTCATTTCCTTAGTAACGGCATCGAGACTGTGGTGAAATGCGCTCCAACGGTGACAATTTCAACAGCTAGCTGGTGTTATTGCTCCTTTGAAAAGAACTGAGTGGAGAGGAGGCACTCTCGACTAACAGTCGTTTGAGAAAAGCTTAGCTATGAAAAAAATACTGTATATTGCTAGTAAATTATGCCACGTTGATTTCTGTGCATTTGTGCTCATACACCATGTTGTTCTTATACCATGCTGAGCTGCGGCACAGTAATAGAAAACTAGGAAAATCCACAAAGTATCATTTTCATTTTTATTTACCTTTTAAATATAAAAGAACATTTGACATCAAATAACTTCAAAAAGAGAGGCCTGGAGCTGGAAAGAACAACAGTTACCTGCTCCAACACCAATATGGAAGGCAAAAGCGGTCATTTTGAAAAAATATTAATGGTATAGTAGATGTAAAAAGGTTTATGAACTTTTTTCCCCACAATGCAAACAGGGCCTTCTACTTGCTGGAGACAGTGTGTGTCGGTGCGTTTGAGCAAGGGTATGTGAAATGACTGTCTCTACTCCTGTCCTTCTGGAGCCTGCTGCTGTCACTGTCACCCAACGGACCTGCATCTCCCCACTCTCAGCAACAGCCCACGATCCAGACACCGCTAGGACCACCAGCACTGTCACCTCCCCTGCAACCACTGCGCGAAAAAGGGCCTTTGATTTCCCCAGCTACCTATAAAGTCAACTTCCAACCACACATTATGAATTATTGAAATGGCAATGGTATTACATGTCGCCGCTCTGACACGGAAGGCAAAACAGAACAGAGTTCCAGTGTAAACAGGCACGCTTTGCTTTGGAACCGCGTTCAGCTGTGACAGAAATAGAATAACAAATAAGTGTCATATTTCTTCTCTGCTCCTGCCCAGGCCCCCTGTCAATCAAGACATTAGAGGTGGAGATGAGAGGATGCTCGGCCCACCTGCTCCAACATGAGATCAAGAGCATTTTCAGTGTGAACAATGGTAAAACCATTATGCCATGCATTCATTCTACAGCAGCACAGAGGCAGGGGGGTTTCAGAAATCAGAGATAATTAATTCTTTCATTTCCTGACTAAGTAATACTTGAAAGTGGGTCTTTTTCTCTTGTCGTATGACATACATTTCAAACACACGTTTTAGCAGGCTGTTTTAGAATGCCAATCACTGACATGTGACATAACTCTAAATAAGCTCCTATATTCTGAACCATCCATGCTGAATTTCATCACCTCTATAAGCATTACTGATTTGCTTTGCAGATGCCCTCTTCCAGGGCAACTTACACAGCTTACCCTCTTTTATACATTATACATTTACAGAAGAAATTTAGGTCAAATAGCAGCAGCAGTGCTCTACCTGGGTACTGGACCTCATTCACCCCTACAGCTGCTTAGCAACCTTACCACAGTGCCACCCTGTATGCAGCTGGCCAATATATCTGGCTCAACACACCTTTTCAGGACACCCACTGCTGGAGAGTCAAGATCATTTAATGCAAACCTATTCTATCCACCCAGATTTGTTATCATTTTTCATTACTGGAGATTGAAGTATGTGAGTAGTCATGAGTCGTGGGTAGTGGCATTTGTGAACATGTTCGTAAATAATCTCTAATCACATTAACTGCTAGTATCTGCTTATTCTTTGGTTTCTTTGTGACCAGTGCTATAACATGTTTTCAGAAAAGGCATAAGCCATACATGTCACTATAAAAAGCTAAACTGCTATTAAGCCACTCTTAATGCTATACATTTTTCACAGCCCAGAATTTTTGCTTCAAGAACATCTATAAAAACACTACAACGGAACACTGAGAAATATCTATCAGAGAACTGGGCCTGTAACCGATATGTTGCAGTTTAAAATCCCATGTGGTACACTACCATTGTACACTTAAGCATAGTACTTAACCTGAATTGAATAGACAATGCAAACATTTCTGAACACTGTGGGTATCTGTGGTCATGCACAACACTTAGAAAGCGATTACTGTGAAAGATGACTCCACCCTACAGGCCCTTGTCTCTGTATGTGCAAGAGCAGTCGAGACCGGTGAAACACCAGATAGCATCTTGACCTCAACGTGTTAGTCTTGTAAAAATATGCCCACGGTGATATCCTTTAGCTCGACAATACGAAAGTATATAAAACACCACGGCTGTCAGTCGCATATGAGGACATTTTAAACAACTATTTTTCACAATGTAAACAGGGTCGTAAACCCCGCAGGACTGGCAATTACGCTGAAATTTGACACCACCTGCTCGTAAAACAATGGGAGGCCTCTCATCCAGGGTGCCTAAGAAATACTACCACTTGTTATCTGGGCACATTTTGTGGTGCTTAAGGGGAGCCCAGGAGATCGGGCGGGGGGTTGGGGGGGGCAGGGGGCAGTGGAGGGGCGCTGCAGGAGCCATTCCGCGCCTTCTGGTCCACGCCTGCGTCAGACCTCGGGAGGGTCGCTCGCAGGAGACCCTGCCAAACCCTGTGATTTATTACAGGCCTCCAGGACTAATGCGCGCTGCTCTCTCCGCGCCTCCTCGTGGGCCCATAGCGGAGCGCGCTTTATTGCCGGCATTGGGATCCAAAGCAGAGAGCCCTGTATTATTCATGAGATTACCCTTTTTACCATTATAACGCTGCTAAATTATGGAAAATGCATATTGTATTCAAATTTACCACACAACACTCCACACAAACATATATCAATGGCATATATGGATATTGCAGATGATGCAGACAAGAAGTGTTGTGAAGGCCTTTAAAATGTTAAAAAAAAAGGACTGGAAAGAAATCAAACAAGCCTTGCTTTTTGTGTATTCAGAGTAGGTGATGAATTAGCATTCTGTGAGTTGTCTGTGATCCCCAAACAAATAGATTTGGTGATATGCTCAAATTCACACAACTTTGAAAAGCCATAATGTTTAATCTTGAAATGCATCTGTATGAGTAAAAAAAAATTAAATCAACAAAAATGCATCCCCCAGTCCAAACAGAACAGGTAATTCTAGGAGAACACTCAGCACAGCATAAATATAACTGAAGGACATAAATAAGGCATTTGTTCTTGTTTCTGAAAATAATGAATTGAGAACGGAGCTAATACTGTATGTTAGATCTCACTCCAAACCAATCAGAGGAAAAGCTCCCTCCAGCACTACAAGAAACTTCCTCTCTCGTCAACTTGATTGGGTATGCATCTGTAAAAGACCCATTGATTTTTCCCCCCTCTGGATGGTGTAATTTTGGTCATTTATTTAGAGGAAAACTTTCAGCAGAGTAGCAGCTGCACTTTCTATGGTAAAACCGAGCTGAAACTCCCACTCGTGTTTGGCTCCTAAAACACTCCAAAACCCTTCCATTGCATCAGCGATCGGTGGACTCTCCAACCTGCGTCGATTGATTTTCCCCGGGAAACTGCTCTCAGAGGTAATTTGCGGAGATGAGAAAAGACAATCGCGGCCAAATTATCTTTCACATTAATTACTGTCGCCGCAAGAGGAAACAAACTAGTGATTGTCATTTGATGCAGAGACGACAGCAAGTGCAAACGGATAACGGTGTTGCGAGTGGAATGCGTACTCGTCCCCTGAAGGATTCTCCTGGAACACAACACCACAAACAACCTTGCTCTGTAGACTGCACATGGCCACAGTACATAACAATGTGAACATGAATGTAAGTGTTACTGTATGTAAATATACAGTATATTGTTACATAATACTGTGACTTCCATACTTTTGTGGTTTAATGTCATTTCATAGGTGTGTCTAAATGACACTTACATGCTACGCATATTTGATTTCTACTGATATATTAAGAAAGTAAACATAGGTAACAATGCATGGGTTTTCCAAACTGCATTTACATATGTATATATTGTACTTACATCTATAATGACATAGGTGAAAAATATGGTAGTATAGTGTTGTCTGAGACAGCCTTTGCTTTCTGAAATGTGGAACGTAAAGTCATTTTATAATTTTAACTGATAGAAGAAGGGTACTTTGTATTTGCAGCTGAGTACAGGATTTTCTGTAATGAACAACAGCTTTAAGTCCTCCTACATCTTTGTATGGACCTAAAGTGAAGGTAAGCTGAAAGTCCACTTAGTGGCACAGAATCTGCATGAGTCTGTTTGAGTGTGTATCCCATTATGAATGCACAGTATGGCTTAATGTTGCTCTCTTTAACGCCCAAAGCACTGTGCGAAGAACCGTCCCAGTCCCATATATGCAGAACCTCATAAAACACATGTCAATGCTGACTGAGAATATGTTCGGAGGGTAAGCCAATCACGGACAGATATAGCTTTGAACTCAGCAGGAGATGTTCCACTACCTGAATGCCAAGCAGACAGATATGTACAGAGGACATTCCAACAAGCACATATGTGTTCTTTCCCTATGACACAGAATCACCAGACCTTCCAAACTGACCACTGAGTATTTTGAAGGATATGAAAGAGCTACTGAGGCAACTGAAGCAGATGTAGAATACCAAAGAGGGAAAATGTCAAATGTCTGACAGGGCCCAGGATCTTTGGAGCACTTCGTGACAGAGGGATGGGTTTGAATACAGCAAACCCATAACTAATTACAAAACATATAACCCTCTCCTAAACTGCCACTGAAGTAATGGCTTTTTTAAATGCTGTCAGATCATGCTTCAAGTTAATGACAGATCTTCTGATAGAGGAGCGCCTGTACCAAAAATGGATACATCTAAACACTTGGCAGTCAAGTTTCATTCCTCTCAGACAAGTTTAAGAGTAGCATTTGTCAAAGCTGATCCCATCCTGTCTGTGAAAACAGCACCACTGTTAGGCTCTCCATCTGTGCTTCACTTCAACAAAACATTAAAGAAACAGGCTGTTATTTCCCATGATGCAATATGGTCGCAACACCTTGCAGTTCTGCTAAAAAGAGTTCTGTTATGGCAAAGCACTGCCCCACTGAGTGACACAACGTGTTCACTCTTGTCTGTTGTGTTCACACCACTTTAACAGCAAGGTTCAAAGATTTCCCATACAACCTCTAGCACATATACTGTATCTATCCTGCCAATACAAATGGCTGACATATTTCACGTGGATATTTGAGCTCTGAATTTTGATTTTATATTGTGATTGTTGTTACCCTATTGGAAACCATAGTCATTCAATATAGTCCTGGGCATATAATAATGCACAGTGGTTTTCCTGAGAATGTATATCCTGCCACCTGCTGGTAGCAAAGACAAATCTCATCTTTCAGACAAAGGATACAAAGGGGTAGGGAACAAAGGAGCAGCTGAATTTTCAGCAATTTCTCAATAAAGATATCACATCATGACACAAACATGAATAACTTTAACATTTCATGAAGCATATGTCTGTTTGAACCGGATCTGAAAATACAATCCACATTTGAAGTATAGCCTACATTTACAATCAACATTCTCTACAGTACAGTCACAGCTCAGTGATATCACATCAGACCTCTGAGATCGCAACACCGTGTGTGTGTGTGTGTGTGTGTGTGTGTGCGTGCGCATATGTGTATCTGCTCTATGTATATGGTGGAGTACTGGGGGTCACAGCAGAGGTATACATCTGTCACCTAGCTGGCGGATGGGGGACAGCCACTCACATTATTGCAGAGCTTTGCTGGGAAGCAGGGCGGACAGATGTGCCTGAGGAGCCCAGATAAATAATGAGCTAGAGCTGCGATGCACTGTAAAGAGGGCTATCACCCTGATCCAGGATCAGTAACACACAATGACATCGAACACAGGTGCAAACACAAGGTATAACCTAGCCAGCCCCAGGTCAGCCATCAGCTAAGGATCAGCAAGAGCCTTGGCACACCCAAAAGCTTATGAGACCCAACTACCAGCCTGCAGGTGCCTATGCTGAGATGCAACATGAATGTAAAGCAGAAACACAGATGCAGGAACTAGGTTGATACTTCAGGGAGTTGTGGAAATGCACTGGTACACAGAAATCCTCTCCTCATGGTACTATTAATCCTAAAGCATGATTAATATTACCATGAAGTGATACATATTTATATATATACATATGATTTTTCTTCCAGCACATAATTCTGTTTGTTTTAACCTGATGCTTTTCATAGAATAGGAATAAGGCTCCCAGGGAATTTGCTTCTCTTTTATGGGGACAGGCAGCCTGATTCCATAGGTGCTTCTGCAGAAGATAACCGCACACAAGGCTGCGCTTGACTGCCTGTGTCACGTGGTACTGCGTTACAGTGCATTAACAGAGAGGAGGGATACAAAGTGAGAGGTGGGCTCTGAAGTTTGTTCTGGCCGCTGAGAGAGGATGCATGGGGAGCCTGCCCCGCAGCTGCGCATGTGGGGGTGTCACTGCGCTGTTTACCCTCATTAATCACCAAAAGACCTGCCCCTGTGATCAATCACCGGTGATTGACAGCGCACCCGGCCCCCCAATCAAAGCGCGGGGCGGTGTGCAACACAGAGACCCGCTCTGTGAGACAGGAGGAAAAAACAGAGGCCGTGAGGGAGCCAGGTGGAAGACGTGCATATCCAGACGTGACCCAGAAAGTTTATTATACATACAGAAAAAGACTGTGGTGCAGGCTTTAGTGAACTGGGCTTGAACAAGAGGGATGCAAGTTCTAATCCCATGTTAGCAGTTATTTCTTTTTGCTGAAGTAAATTACTTAATAAATGCCCAGCTATGAAAATGAATATGTGGAAATGTAAGTTAGTGGTATGCTACTTGCCCTGAATCAGGGTATCTCCTCAGCAAATTGGTAAAAAATGTACTCCTAATACAGTTTCATGCTGACTGACTACAGAGTGAAACTACAGTGAAAAACCAAAAAATGTAGTCTAGTCTCACCATGTCCGCTGTGACTGCAATGCTACTTTCCAACTAGCTGACAGCATGAATCACTAAGGATAGCACAGCTTCAACACAATAAGGTTCTTTTTCAAACGCTGCTTGTTGAAAGGATGATTTCCTGTGTGAGACACATGGTGCTGGTGCAAGCAGAGGCTGGTTTTGAGACAGGATGCTGTAGGCCAGGACTGCAGTCACTTGGGCACAGAGCTTGCGTTTGTGTGTTATGTGAGCTGGGCTGTCTTCTCTGCATGCTGGTGTTAATTAGCATTTAACCAGGCAAAGAGACTCTGACATTTACAACACAGAGGTACAGGGCTCAAGGAGGACACATGCTGGAGTGAACATCCCCTTTGTTTCTATGTCCTTCTACAGGGCCCACGGAAAGCAAAACCCACACAAATCTTTAAAGATTTGACAGCTTCTCTGTCTGCATCTCTCACTGTCCTTGTACATGTAAAAGAACTCTGCCTTTTCAGATGCTTTATTGTTTTTCGGGGGAGGGTTATGGGGGGATACAATCATACAAAAAGGTGAACTGGGTGAACTGTAGTCACCTCTGTAACATGTCTCCAAAAAGTTCAGAGTGAAAGTAGGGTACAGTAGAGGAAAGGCATGATGGGAAGTCTATGCCAGTAAATATGTACACACAGATTTTCCTGATTAATAAATGTAGTACATTTACTCCGACTTAAGAACTTCAACGCTGGAATTACCATATATCCACGTTCATCTGTAAACATGGCATCAAGTAAAACAAGAATGTTCTCTTTCTCATGTTATGAGACTATTAATCAACAATCACAACGGGGCTCTGTTGGGCTGACAGCAGCCCTTCATAATAGCAGTTTTTATTTGGACAATCTCTGGCCCAAAACACAAGAGGAAAGCCAACATGAGACTGGGAAAACATTGACATGCAATGTTTGTAAAGGTTCGCACTGTGAGTGATGAACTTTCTGTGCACTGGTGCTCTATACAGACAACTTGACATCTGCAATAAACCGGCTCTGCATTAAGGAGTCATCAGCGTTTCCACTGGGATCTCCAGCCCTCAGAAATGATTATGACATCCCATAACTTGAACGCACTGTGGTTTCTACTGAGGACTGCGGAGGTCTGTCATCAATAAAACATTAAGACATCGCTTGCTGCCTGGTTCGAGTGCCTTTGCCGGGTAGATAATTCAAGAGAAACAGTTCAGCTGAATCAAAACGGCGGACAATTTTTTTCAATAACACTTAATGACCTACAATATGGATAAAGACTATTCAAATGCATAAGTGATGGGTAAAAATAACTATAAACAAAATATTTTGTTTGTATTATTGTCTACGATCATCAACAAACTTCTACAATCTGTTATACGGGTGCAATAAAAGATGTCTTCACTCCAACTGATTCACCATCTTGTCTCACATGTTTTCTTCTGGGAAGACAATAATAACAGCAACCAAATGTTAATAAAAAAATGTATAAGAAAGTTCCCTGCTATCCAGCAATAGCTTAGCTTAGCTACACACCAGAATAAGACAACCTGGAACACACAGGAATAATTATTTGCAGGCTGTATGTTCTATTGTGATGGAAGTCGCTCTGGATAAGAGCACCTGCTAAATGCATGTAATGTAATGTAAGATAAGATAATGTATCTAGACCAACTGCAGCACATAGCACACAACTGGCTCTGCAGGGTGTATTGTATTAATAGTCAGACCCACGAACAAAAAAATCAGCAAAATCAGGAGTCTGTTCAAAGCTTGACTGGCTGTTATAGCTAAAACATGTTGGAGACAGACATGGATGTCTTTTATGACAGACGCACCACCCGACATACACACTGAGACGATGTGCATTCTAAACTAGACATTCAAACTACAGCTCACAGGGTAAGTCATTTGTGTGATATGAGCCAGATCTACCAAAAACGCATACTTGACAAGTCATAGCTGGGGCTCAACATGTACCAAACCTGACGTCTGCTCTGCTGTTGATAAACATGATAAGCGGAACAATCCACCATCATGAGTGCATACTGCAGCTGAAAAGGACTCTGAGAGAGGAAGTTTATGGCTGAATATCTGAGTACATAAATGGAGCTGTTCAATCTAAACCCGATAGCACTTTGTCCTTAACACAGAATAACATATTTAAGCAGATATTATATATGATATAATTTTATATATATATATATATATACACAGTATATATGATTCTTATACAATAATATTTTCCATCTATGTTCCAATTTCAGAGGCGTCCCTACTTCTAAGGTTGTATAAAAGATGAAGAAATGTCTACTTGCAGAGGCGCTCATTTCTGAATTCAACGTTACTCAAAGGACTAATTGCCACAGTGATTCAGTCAATGCTTCCCCTACCCCAATCAAACACAAACACTGGGAATCCGTCGGTGAGATGGGCCTGTTTCCTCTTATCTCCATTCAACATACTGGGGCCCAAGGAAATTTCTCTCTTAATTAAAAGGGAATTCATCAGGCGTGCCAGAGGATATACACTTCCTTTTTATCCCGGGAAAAATAAAGCGCAGATATTAAATTAGCCAGGCCCATTTGCTCTAATAAAACAAGAGAACTTTTCATCTCCTCTGAGGTCAGATAATATACTTCTGTCAGCTTCTCTTTATTATTCATTCGTGGATCTCATTCACTGCTGCCAATGAAGACTCCACTGCAGCTAACACTTCTGACTTCTGTTACTGTGATAACTTTTATTGTTCCTTCCATAATGCTCAACTTTAGAGATTCTTTAAAAATGAAAAAGAAAATCAGAGAATAAAGCATGCATATTCATTAACTAGTGTAATCACAGTCCTGTTAAAAACCAGAAAAAGAAACACATCAGCATGTTCCTTTCAGAGCTATGGGTGCAGTGGATTTGGAAAAGTCTAATGAAGAACTAAATATATGGATGAAATGCATGTTCTGTGATAAATCCAAATGTTTTGGAAGTTGTTTGATATTGAGGGTTAAGAGTCATTACGCTTAAGTGAAATGCATCATAATTTTTAACAATATGCAATCAGGTGCCATTCTTTTGAGTTTCCTTCAGAATGAATACTTCACAGGAAATAATGTAAGCATTTTCCTTTTCAAATCCAGCTGTCAGAACACTAGAAGTGCTTGTTTTTTGTTCATAGATCATCACAGAGCCCCCCCCCTCCTCACCAGATAACGGCAAATTAACAGCAGAAACAATTCACATCAGAGAGACACTTCAGTCATTTCCTGCTCTTGTTCTCAAGCACGTTAAGATTTCCAAAAGCGTCTTTTGATCCCTTTCAGGCGAGAGCAACCTCTCCATCTCTTTCCACATTGTAACATGCCAAACCGTTTCAAGGCATACAAGTGCATCATCATAATGTGAATGGATGGGAATATATTGCATCTCTCAGCTGTAGCTCTAGATACAGTTATGCGCTGAAGGTTATGCTCGAACTACAAATAGAAGAGCGGGCAGATTCAAGGTTGGCTCGCTTTTGATCTATTTCATTTGGCACAGTCACAATACCACAGAGTAGCCTTGTACACCTGGCATATGAGGACAGCTTATCCATCTCTTCAACACCTACATATGTACAGCTCTTTTATGGAGCAGGTTTCTCCTCACTTCAAAAGCTTCCTCAGCCTAAATGTAATTAAGGCTTAATCCCACGGTTAAAATGCTGCAAAGCCTGTCGGTGACAAAGCTCTGTGTTAGCTTGGGTTCTGCGGTCATGTTCTGTGCCACCCTGCTGACAAAGCAGAATCGTACACCTACCACAGAACTGAATCTACAGCTCTGTCACCCAGTCTCAACAAAAACTGTATGCCGGGAGCTTCACAAAGTTGATATTTATGGTAGGCCTGCCATTCTGGAACAGCTTGTAACCAAAGCCAGTGCACAGCAACACACAGCCTGGTGTAAGGAGCAAAAAAACCTGGACTTCTGAGCAGTGGAAGAAAAGTAATATGTTATGATGAGTCATCTTTTACTTCTTTTCCTACATCTGGACAGGTTTATGATTAGAGAGAGCCTTCAACCCACATTGCCTGTTCCCAATTGTAAAACATAGTGGTGGATCTGTTATGGTATGGGCAGCCATCTCATGGGAGTCATTAGATCAAATTATTTTACATATAAATAAATAGATAGACAGACAGACAGACAGACAGACAGGCAGGCAGATAGGCAGACGGACAGATAGACAGATAGATAGATAGATAGATAGATAGATAGATAGATAGATAGATAGATAGATAGATAGACAGATGAGTAGGTAGATAGGTAGTTAGGTAGTTTCTCAGCATGTGCCCCAAGTCTCAAAGACACCCCTCCCAGCACCCACTCCGGGAGACTCCAGTAGGTCCCAGCTCTTCAAACGTGTTTCACTTCCCTGAACGTCTTTTGTTTGCATTCCACAGCAGTGACACTTGCCATGAGGCTTTGTTTGCCCCGCGAGTCTGGCCTACTTGTTTGCCAGCGGGCCTGTCCGCAGCTTGCCTTGATTAGAGAGCGATTTTCCGCCCGCTGACAGGGCCCTGATGATAAGCAGGGCGGGCCGCGTGCGCCTGAGCAGGGGTGGGGGGGGAGGCCGAATCAGGACTCCTGAGCGCAGCGCCTGGAAAAAGCCATTCGTCCGTCTCCCGTGAGGCCGTGGTCAGGCGGCGGGGCCGGGGACACGCACACGCAGCGAGAGGTCGATGGCGCACATTTGGCCAATGAGTCATGGTCTTCATAAGAGTGCTGCAATAAACAGTTTGAACAGAACACATTATGACAGGGGAGCTCTTCCTTGCGGTTGATGTTCTCATGCCCCTGTTACTGACAGAGACAGAGGTCTCGCCATTGATACCACATGTCTGCTGGAGATTCATTTGATCACGCAATGAAGATCCTGAAAGGGCAGCCCCTGAATATCACTGAATATTACTGCTTGTTTGGACCCATTTCCAAACAAATTAGGCATCTTTCCAGATATTGGAATTTTGCTTGCGCTAATTACTCTGCACAAGTTGCCTTTGGTTCTGAGCTGTCGAAACCTACACACGGCAGTCATTAATGCGAACACCCCGAGCAGGACTTTCCTGCAATTTGACGGTGATGATGAATTGCTTTAGCTGAGCAGATGCAAGCTTTTTTTTCTTCTCTGTGATGACTTAGTGGCCAGTAGGAGAGTTGCAGGGGGAAAGGCAATGCAGTGTGATTCACTAGTATGCCTCTGTCTTTGGCACACTGCAATGAACTAAGTGATTTAGATATTTTTGTAGGTTATTGTAGACTTACAGGCTTATAGCTTGTAGCGTAAACAAATTGCTACTGCTATGTTAACGATTCAAACAGCCTCTCTTTGAACACAGCTCATTAATCATTTTCAAGATGGTTCTTTACATATTTCCTTTGCATATGTTTTCTAGTTTGATTCTAATCACATATCCATTGTGGGACTTGCTACCTGCTCACCACTTCTTTCGTATTTTCAAATTACCTGCATCGATCTTACATTTAGATTTCAAACCTTTAGATTTTCTATTTTTTCTCAAAGGCATTTTAAATTAGTGCAGCATGTGTCACCACAGAGGAGTTATAGGGTACAGCAGTAGCTAGAAGCAGACTCCTTACTCTGATTCGTTGACACACTGTCTCAGCTCAAGTACATTCATGTGTTAACCGGCTAGAGTGACAGCCTTTGTAACTCAGAGCCGAAATTTCCCAGCTTCCCCTTTCCTGCTTACAGAAGAATCACTACGGCCTTCGCTGGAACAGTTTCCTGCTTCACACTTCCTGCCTAAAACAACAGGCCTCTCTGCCCAGCGCCGCAGAGACAGAGGACATTGAGTCAATATTCGCGCTGCCAAATAAAACAGCCAAATGCGTATTCATACCGGCTAACTCCTATTCAAAATGACAACATTCACGCTCCCTGCAGCCGTGGCGGGCTCTCTGCGGTTGAGAAAGTTGAACTAATCCATTATTTAAAGCCTGAGAAGGAACAGGGGCCACATGCGGCGCTCTTTAGAATAACAGAACTGCAGCCTGGTCTCCTTGCTGGAAAAGTCTTTGGGCATAAACTCTCCGCTCTCCAAGTGAATTGTTTTTGAGTCCCTTGTGAGCATAAAAGGAAAAGAGAAGAAAGGTAGACTCTGGCAGAACTAGGAACTTAATTACAAACGGCTTGATGAATCAAAGAATTTCACATGACTCGAGTGCTTATTGATAGATCTGTTTGAAGTTCTGAGGGAGCGCTGTGGTCTAAACAAAGGCGTGGGGAAGCTCATTAAAACTGCTCTGATAGAGGGCTGAGCGTGTTGATTACACAAATAAGCAGGGGAGGAGGAAAGTGCACGCCCGGTGGCCGCCAGTCCGCGTTTCCTGAATAAACAGGCCCGGGCTCTCACCGCGGATCATTTAACTCTCCAACCATGCATTCTGGCAGACAAACCGCCCCCGTACACAAATCAGCCCCCCCGCCCTCCCCTACACCCACCTCTTCCACGCAGGGACACCAAAGCAGATTTCATGGCTGGAAACTCCCTGCTCTTGCTGGGCAGCGGAGACGTGTTCCATTATCCAGCCACCCCGTCATTTCAACATCAATGCCAGTCTACCGTTTCAATGGCGTGTGGGCTGGCCACGCAACGCGAGCTATTGTCCAGCTTTAGACATGCCCATCTGATAGAGACAGGATTACGCTCCAGCTACTGCCGCTGCTTGTCCATGCCAATGAACTCATATGTGACGACTGACTGAACTAAGCCATTTCATATTGCCTGACTGTGAAAATGTAAGAATTTGTGAACATGCTCTTATTGGATTTGAAGCATAGACCGACTATAAGCTCAAAAAGGATGACGGCTGATATTTGCTGTGGTAAACCGCTAGGCAATCGTCACTTCAGACTAATGTGAGGGACCAGTCTGCAGCAATGTGACATAGTACAAAAGGAATCAGAAGGCTGCAAGTTCAAATCCACGGCAAGGCACTGCTGTCATACCCCAGCACAATTTATTCATTTGTACAGCACTTTGGTCAACTGCTGTTGTTTTTAAATGTGCTTTATAAATAAACTTGACTTGACTTGACTTGACAATATATTTGTACTGAATTACTTCAGTAAATATATTCTTCTGCACAAATGGACAATCATCCATCTACCCTGGATGAGGGCTTGCACAAAGTCAGAACTACGGCGCGCACACACACACACACACACACACACACACACACACACACACATACACCTTCATAATACCTTTTTTTACAGTCACTGAACTTCCTGCCCTTATAATCATAACTTTCATTCCCTCTTCAACATTTATCACACACTTTATCTTAAACGTGTGTTGGCAGGCCAGTGTACAGTATGTTATCCTCATATTCTGCGAGAGTAGACAGAGTTTAACCCTGAACAGCTGTTCTCCCCTTCCTACACCTGCTCCACACCTGAAGTCTAATTGGGTTCACACAGTTTGTGAAAACAAGGCCACGTACATGCCCCCCGTAAATACTCCCACGCTGTAATTCCGGTTACAGCACAGTACAAAATGACAAGCTCACATTGTCTCTTCCTCTTCCCACAGCACCGACGCTGAAGTATAATGTTTGGCTTTGTTGTGAGGAGCCTGTCAACCAGCAGAGGCCCACCTTTCATCTGAAGTTATCCAAATTGCAACCATCCACATATTCACCCATAAATGGACTCTTTTCTCATGTAACCAGTCTGGAAAAAAATTGTTGGATGAATGCCAGCGAGATGACACATTCTGAGAAATAACAATTTTACAGTGCTTTTTTTTTTTCCTCAACCCCCTGTCATGCCCGGGTTGACTTGATTAACTTAAAAGCACATTCATCTTGCAACTCACATCAATTTTGCCGTCAACAAGTCCTCTGATTTATCAGTTATCATATTTTGTATTGAGTTTCGCTTCTAATAAAATCAGATCAACCGACGAGACAGCGTGGGCCATAAATCTCTCTGTTCTCTTGTCATGATACAATCTGTTTCTGTCATCTTCGATGTTCTGCGCCTGGACAAAATGGCTTTCACTGAGTCCGGCCGCAGCTCATCGGATCTACAGTAAATGACGTTACCACTCCGTAACTCCTGCCCTTGCCAGAGGTTTCACATAATTGCTGGGAGCGGCAGTATGTTTAAACCCTTATTGCTCTCTGGGGGACACCAGTTTTGTTTTAGTTTAATTTTGTTTATAGGAGCATTGTCCTGTCGCTGCCGGCCTGTCTTACCAAAGTGCCTCCATAAGGCCTCATCAAGTTCCTCTCATTTACTTTGGCTGGAAACCGTTGCTTCCACGTGCCCTACTAGACATAATCACAACACCATGATGACATACGGGGTATTACTTTGAGATAAAGAGGAAAAATTAACTGTGAAGTTTTTGCTATTTAAAGTTTCACTTGCTTTGACTTGGAAGTATGAACTGAAGTAGTGAAAATGAAGAGAAAAGTATTTACACTCGAGGCAAATTCTGTGAGGGTCAATCACACTGTAGCACTGGAAATCTGTGCTCAACTGTGCTGATGAAATTTTCAGACATCTCTCTGTTACAGAAATCATGCCTACTCCCTCCTACATTTAGCTCTTTTTTCAATAGCAGAACATTTCCATTCCTTGAACACAGATGCCTAGGGGATTCACAATACACTCACCATAACTGACACATGAAGGTGAAGTTTGAAAGATCATTTTTCACCCTGAACATATTGACTGTATAAATATTAAATATACTGACTGTATAAGCCACTTCCTGGTTATTAAGATATGTGTGAGGCTTATTTCAATTGTTTCTATGAGGGAAGAGACAAGAATCAATTATCTAATGGATGCTTAAGTAATTCAGATTACTTTGCAGAGCCATTTTTGTATTTCTTATTAGATTTACATAGAATGATAGTAAAACACAGTAAAACACTTGTCAGTGCTACTTAAAATCCTGTTTTATACTTGATGAGGAAACCTATGTTTTGACATGTATCATTCTGCCTAGATTCATTAAACACATAGAACCATTACTGTGGTTTGTGACTCACAGTGATTATCTGTCATCCTCCTATGGGGCCAGTTAAACACATTTTTACTGCATTAAAGGTTCAACAGCTCTCCAAGTAGAGGGCATGAAAGAATATTGTCCATCTTTTAGGCAATTCCAGATATTACATCTCAGACAGTGTCATACATCACACTGATAATGAAGATATACCAATATCTTCTATGTTATCCTTAAGTATTCCTTGGGATCATATATGCCTCAGCCTAACCAAATGCCATAGGTCTACAGGTGGTCTCTACTATCTCATATCATTAAATGAAATGCCAGCTGTAGCCTAGACAGCACCATAGTCATGAACTCAAAAATAGACTGTACAGCACAAACATAATGAAACAACCACCACATACAAAATGAAAAATTAAATGACTGACAGGACTGCTGCAGAAAGGTCACCTTGTTTTTTGGATGGCATGAATGATACAATCCAGTATGACCTGACTGAACTGAATGGGAGCCATTGGAGTGGCCTCCACTGCATCTGTGCGATTTTTGCAAAAAAAAGATAGCACATCTTTTCAGGCGCCATAAATATTTAAATCCCACCACCTCCAACAGAATGTTTAGCGATGACAGCTGAATACAAGCTGTGTGTGCTTCAGCAGGAGGGTACTAACTGCGAGGGAAGCTTGACAGATTTGTTATAGGAGCGGTCTCTCACCAGGCTTGCCCTCTAAACAATTCACAGACCTAAGAGGCTGGACTTTCTTTCTGAGATGCGGTGCTTGCAAATTAGAAGACGGCTGTTCTGCTGTCTCCATTTTCCCACAGACAGCTGAATAGTGACTGTGGGCATACATTTCAGAGTAGGGCAACTATGACCTCTTGGTGAAGAGTTTACAGAAAACTATTAGCTCTTCACCAGTCTTACTAAACCACCATGAGAACAATCAATACACATATCATATTTACTTAAAATAATTCAAAAAGAATACTGAGTGTGACATGCCACAAATTAGTCTTTTGTTGGTTTACTCAAAAATCCCTTGTCTTACCTTTTGTTTGGTATGCCATTTCAAGTAATCTACAAGGTCTACAAGGGTAAAATTTTCCTTATGACTTAATAAACCTACACATGATTTGATAAATGCTGGATATTTGCAAAAATGTGACAGGACTAGCCACAATCAACTTGCACAGATGATGACAATTTTATTTTTCAAAGACAACAGGAAGGATATTAACTCTTTCCATGTCAAATGATCTACAGTGAAGAGGTTTCGACACCAGGCATCTCAGAATTTGCTGCCATTGTATCAGATGGTATAAGGAGATGAAAGAGGTCTACACCAACTTTTTTTATTGTGAAAATGTTTAATGATAGCATTATTGATAAGAATAAATTAATTTTTAACACGTTGGCCATCTTTGTGTTTGATGTTTTCTATAAAAAATTATTTCAAAACTATTAGTTGGACTTTCCTTGGTTCTACTAATATTTTCGAGCCCAAGGAATCCAAATCAACAGCCAAAAGCCAATTATTAAGCCACTAAATCCCACAATTTTAACACTTAACTGAACAGTTTATAATGCAATTTCTCTATGTCTGAGAAGTAGCATAGATGTGTACTTCTCAAATTAAATTACAAAAACAAGACAGATTCTTGGGGTCCAAATTCTGATGTTTTTTTTTTCCTTTCAACAGAATTACATAAATTATGTTGTTTCTCTTTCAAATGACAAACTCCAAGCAGTACCACCTAGTGGACACACCAGGGTACAATAGAAATGAATGTTTCCCAAAATTGAGACCACAAGACTTACTAAATATAATCCCCCTCTGATATAGTGGGTGTCAGGCCCAAGTTTTGTTTTTTTTTTTTAGATGGACTGGCTTTATTTGCATTTGACATTTAATCACAGTACAGTATATCAGTAACACCTCCAGCTGAATAAATGATTAAGATCACTACCCACAGACAGACACCTCATACTGTATAAACAGAGACAAGAAGAGAGAGAGAAAACGCCCTGCCATGTACCACAATCATTACCATACAGCACATTAGGGTGGATGGGAATGAGGATGTATGCTCACCCATAAGCCTTAAAACACCAACTTTACATGGATTCAATCCATAACCAAATATTTAAACAAAGGACTGTCTGGGATCACGAGAGAGGGAGAGACAGAGGAGCGATAAGAAAGGTTTATAGCGGAACATGGCTTTAACAGCCTGTAAAACCACTATCATTGCTTACCATAAAAGGAAGTGGACCAGAACCATCTGTAGTGTGTCGGTAAAAGAGTACAGGTCCAGGTGCGCTGTTGTGCTTTGGCTTACCTCCAAGATTCTGTCGTGCACCTGAAGTCCATCCTTCCTGTCTGCCGGTCCCCCTTCTGACACATGTGACACGTAGATCCCCCCTGCACCAGAGTCCTGCTGTCGGGGAAAAAGCATGAAGCCAGGGCACTTGAAAGTTACATTACATTACATGCATTTAGCAGACGATTTTATCCAGAGTGACTTCCAGGCCAATGGAACATAAGCGTATCCATTCAAGTTGAAAGAGAAACAGTGTCAGACCAGGCTAACAGCACTCCCAGACCGGTGAGTGTGAGCACTATCCAAGCCCTAACACAACTTAACTTGTGCAATCTGACTAGGCAACGGAAGCCAAGTATACTACCATACATCAGCAACTAGAACACATAATCCAAAATACATCACAATACTACACATAAAATAAACATCAAATTCTACAGGTGGCAGGTGTTAGGGGGCGGGAATTGAGGGGGAACCCGAGAAGCAGGCTGAAGAGGTGGCTCTTCAGTCTGCGTCGGAAGATGGCTGTATCAGCAAGGTATCAGCAAATACCTTCAACTTCCCTTTCCAGGCATCCACCTCACCAAGTGCCATCAAGTGTGGTCTAACACAGTTCTTATGTAACATACAATCACATTAATGGAAGAAACAACTGAATAATCCCTAGAAAAGTATCTTTACCTGAAAGAGTGCTCCCCCCGTGATTTTGAATCCCAGCGAGCCTCTTTCTCTGTGGATGCTTATGCTGAGGCGCTCCTCACTTCCACCCTGGATGCAACCATAATCATTGCCAAACGTGAGCAAACTAGGTGTAACAATCATTTCACGCACATGGCACCTTAACTTTTGAGTGTTCCATTGAACTAGGTGACATGTATTTTTTTCACTTCATTTTTCCTTAAATTCTGCAAATTCATGGTGCTGTGTAACTATCCATAACTGTTAGATACTATTTAAATGTGTTATTCAGTGAAAAGGAAAAAGCATAGTGACAGACATTTCTGTGACAGTAGTGCTTACAGTATGAATAAGCTTAGGCAGTTGTAGGCCACTAGATCCTATTTATAGAAAATTACAAAGGTGACAACGCAAAAATCAACTTTTTAGAGGGAAACCATACAAGGGTGCGTTAGGTATGACGCCAGCGTTACTGTTTACATGTTCTCCACTCCAAAAATTCAGGATTTATGCTGGCTACTGAATTTTGTTATTGTTTACAGACATTGCCCAAAATATGTGCATATTAACGTTAAGCAATGTTTCAAATATAGCATGTGCGCGTGAACACCACTTTACTTTCAGGAGGTCCTTACCTTGTAAAGTCCAACGATCTGCCTGGTTATGTTATTGATATGAAGAATATAGTTGCGTAACTTCTTCTGGTAGGTCACAGCAGTGAGCTGCGCGTCGCTCTGCAGAGAGGACACCTGAGCCATGAGGAATTGCTCTCTCTTACTCCACCTGGCCCTCTGCCTCTGGGCTTCTTGCTCCAGTCTCTCGCTCTTGACCAGCAGCGCCCCGTTCTCAGCAAGCAGCGCTTTCAAACAGCAGTGGCTCCCCCGGGCCAAGTCTTTCTGGAGCAAAAGCAACCCGCACCCTTTCTGGCATCTGCCGGCCGCTCTGTATTCGCAGTTCTCCCTCATGTGCGCGTCTATGTCCCGCACGTTCAGAACTTCAGTGCAACCTCTATTCCTGCACCGCACTGGACTTAAGTCACACATTTCCACTTGAGTGACTAAATTCCACAGTATGACAGTCTCTCTACAGCCACTTAAGTAATAGTCGCGTCTAATGTTCAATTTGCGGCTATGATTCTTCAGTGAGATGGACCGGCACTGAAGAGGACAGTGCCTGTGTTGTACCACCCAAGGAATTAGACACCCGGCGCAAGCTGTGTCCGTACGATGTGGACAGCGGCTCATCCAGAACTTGGACGCAAACTCTGCACGTGAAGTTGGAGTCCACCACAAAGCGGTGTAAAGCAAGTCCCATCACTTTCAATACGTATAAGTTAACGTTCATAAAGACATTTAATCCATTTCTAAAGCCCACACTGCAAATAAAATGTCATTGGTTTGATGTTCCGAACTTCATTTGTTTGGAAAGAAGTTCACAACGAATTGCGTGAGCCTACCGTATATACCCTAAAAGCAGCATCTATGACTCTTATGCCACCCTTAACGACATCCACGTGTAACACACTGAAGACGCGTGTGATCTAATTGGCTGTTGGTAGACATTCTGACATGTTTTACTTCAGTATACAACAGTGAAATGATTTCCTTCATTTTTGCTGAGTAAGGTCCTGGCGTTACTGTGCGGCAGTGATTCCACACGATTGACACGAAATCGCATAGGTTCGGGGGAACGTGCAGTTTTAATGTTTCGCCACCAGATGTCACACATATTTTCGTATGTATTCACTGCGCCTCTGCGAAGAATTTGTTCTTTAATTGTCCTTTTTATTTGTCCAAAATAACACAATCATTGCAAAAAGTACCAGAAACTAGTCCTTAGCAATACTGTACAGCTTTTGCTGTATTTTAGTATCATGTCGATCTTTCCTGATGTCTGTTTATTTCTGTAACAGAGCATTACTATAGGTCTGTAGAAAAACTACAAATTATTCACAGTGGTCGGTCATTAGTAACCAAAGTGGAATGAAACAGAATGTTTTTTGTCCTTTTTTGTTTTCATTCACCATTTTTTTCTGAAATGCATTATTATTTTATGATGATATCATAAAATAATTTAGTAATTCACATTCCTTAAGGTAGAAAACTACTGAAATAAAACTGTAATTTTCTTTGCAGTAAAAAGGCTGACAGTGTAAAATATTACAGCCTACAGTCTTGGCCCTCTAGGAATGGGAGAAATTTTACAACAAGTATGAATTAGGTTTTATTGCACTGCAAGATTTTAAGGTACATTGTGTTCTGTGTAGTGTAAATGATGACAGCAAAGTACATACATTAAGGTAAAGTCCTCTATTATTCATGTAACATGCCAGTTTTTTTTCCTTCTCCTGTAACCAGCACCATCAGTGGAGTGTTTACCAGTAACACCCACAGCTCTGTTTTCTTTCATTTGTCAGAAGGGTGGCTTATACCTTCAGATGTGGACAAAGAGGGATAACAGCAGATTCCTTACAGATTCCTTATGTCATTGGTGAGAGAAATCTTCTTTTACTGTTCAATTTTAGTGTTGACAGAGAGACTCCAACGCTAAGGGTATCCAGTTTAAACACAGCGGCCTTATATTTGTACTGTATATGGCCACAGTTTAATCTAGGGCATCCAAGTCATCCTCTGGATTCAGGACTGAATAATAGTAAAACAAACAGTTTTACTAGTATTGAATGAAGTGAAATGGAAAGAATATGACACATTGTTGAATGCGGATTTCTAGACCATTAGCCAATACATCTTAATATACACCATATTGCAGAGGTCAGCTCTTTGCTGTGTTTTTGTCATCCTATTTTTTCCTTTGAAGATTACTTTTTAGAAGATTTTGAACCCTACTGCATGGTATTCAAATCACAGAAACCGTAATCTTGATTTATCTTTGCAACAACAGAGAAAAGGGAGGCAACAGTGACACTGTGACACTGATATGACAAATCAAAACAAGTGGCCTTCCAGATCCTGGGCTACAACAAAGCCATGCTGTGGCGATGCTAAAGCTTCTGTACATCTGATATGGTAGGAACCCCAAGTGAGGGGCTGTCTAATGCAGCATGACAGAGTACAAGGATTACTTCTGTTGGGATCAAGTTTCATTCAGCAATTGCAATGCAATGTGGTTGGAGTAATATTGTTCATGAAGTGTCTGCACTTATCGGATGCTTAAGAGAATGAGGACTCATTCAAGGTCAGTGGCAGGAAATGACCACAATGACCAATACTCAAGACCCACGTGAACCTCACCTTTTAGCATAAAATGTTTTGGTTCGTAACAGGCTGCAGGAAACTACAGCAACGCTACATCATGTTGTTGAACCAGATGGATCATACTGTTTTCAGAACTTCACAACCAGTTAAAACCATCCCAGTCCACCTAGTGTACCATACAATGCTGTATGTGCATTATGGAGAGAGCATTAAGAACAAAGGAAATTAAGGACCCCTTCATATGCTGCATTGCAAAAACACACCATCTGTGACATGCTGTAAAAATGGTACAGTATAATGAGTTGTTTTCTTAATGTAATTCATATTGTTCTGTCTCTGAAGGAGCAGCCTGCATGTCACCTCTGAGGTTATAATATTTATAAAGTCTTCATAGATGCTAACAGTAAACTCAGCTGAACCATGATTCAAGGACTTAAACCATTAGTTAGGGGAGTTGCATTTCTCCATTTGCTTAAAAAAGAAGAGTGGGGGGTTTCCACAGTCTCTGACATATGGAGGAGTTTAAGATTAAAATCAGTGGCCCGTATCTCACCGCTGCATGATCCAATACGTCAGGGGAGTATGTCAGCACCGGGAGATCTGCAAGAAAGTAGAGCAACAGAGCAGTCCATGTGCACCAGCTGATAAACCAACATACAGCCATTGGCCCCTGTGAAAAACAAGGTCTGGTCTCCTCTATGACTTAAATCTGAGCCAGAGTAATGAAGCCTCGATAGTTAGCAGCCTGAATGCTCATAAAATACCATAATCTGTATCTGGAGCTGTCATAGAGGGTGGGGAATGACACAGTCTCTCTGCTTTCCTTCTGCTGTATGTGTTACCTTGTGCAATGTATGTATAATTCAGACCAGGGTTCCATTTTCTCATAAATTCAACATAAATTAGATAATAATCTAGGTTGGATTACATGAACACCTCAGTCTCAAATTCTAACCTCTCTTCTTCAGGCCTTTAGGATGTGCTGATGCAGTTTAGAGCATTGTAGTGCTTGAAGCATTGCTCAAATTTCATAAAAATGAAGCAAATGTAAATACTCAATGTTCACTTGCTTAAATTCAGAAAACTCTGAATACACTTTGGAATATTCTAGAAGATTCAATAAAAACCAGTTGTTTATAATTATGCTTTGTAAATTGTAATCAATACATTTATGATGAAAATTGTGTTTGTTGTTTTAGACCCTTGACTTTGAGGTTAAAGTAACTGGATACAGATTCATGTTGAATGAAACCACATAATCTTTGCAACACAGCTATGACTGTTCTCGTCATCAGTTTCATTGCCACTAACTCTGTAGTCCAGTACTGTTCTTGGAGGTACACTTGTTTTCCACAAGCCCAATATCTCAGCTGTTCCAATTCTCAATGAAACACACATTGCATTCCATTAAAAACTCAAATACAGCCTAATAAATTTCCATGATAGTTTCCAGGTATAAAAATAAAAAGAAACAACTAGAATATAATTATTGTAACAAATCATTTCAAGGTCATCAGTGAAAATATACCCATTCAGACAACCATTTATTTATATACATTTTTATCACATTACCAAAATGATGTGTGGAGAGATTAATTAGGTGAGGCAACCTCTGCTGTGTGGAGATAAATTCATGGGAATCTTTTGTGCTCTTCTTTTGGAGAGAAAATGACAAACTGCAATGTGTAGTAATCTCCTTGGAAGACAGCTTTAGAATAAAACCAAGTTACATGAGAGATTACATCCAGTCCCATGTCTCAGCTGCAGGTGGTTAAGATTCCAGCAAGAGATAATTCAAGATTAGATTGCTTTTGCTGTTAAGATACTGTTACACCACTATCTCTGAGTCTCTTAAGCAGTATTATGTTTCATTAAACACAGGGCACTTGAAAAAGATTTTTGTCATGATCAGGAAGTGTCTTAGGGTAAGTTTGCCATATGAGATGTTGTCTGAAACTAAATGCCTTGGTTCAGTGCAAAAATACTCCAAACCGAAAATAAAACACTTGTCTTTCCTACAATCCATGTTGAATCCAGTTGTGTGGATTACACAGAACAGCTATGATGCACAAAAATAAGTGAAAATACACAGAGCCTGGTTCAGTTTTGTCTATATAAACTTTAATTGAGAAGACTGGCTTTTTTGAAGCAGATATTGTAATACAGAGATTAGGCATATCTACATTATTTCTGACAAAGAGGGCATCACTCACACAGGTGAATGTTTAGACCACAAAGGCAAATTGGAATTAGCTGATCAGTATGTGAGTCAATTTATTGTAATAAATGAAGCTTCACCTTCCATTTCCACATCATGCACAATAAAATGTACCGTTTTCTCCGTATGGCATAGATTTGTAGAGTTAAAGGCATTCATGCATTTGGCAATTTTTTTTTCTCTGGTGATCGGTCGCATATGGAAACAGAAGAAGCACTTTGTGGTAGTTTTGAAGTAATTCAGAACGCAGAGCCGGGTATTTGCAGCATGGTCTAAATGCAATGTCTCTTTTTAACGGAACAATCATCATGTCCCTATTGCCACTCAAGTGGCGAGTCCTAAAAAAATGGATAATAAGAAATAAAAATGAGGACATTTGATGTCACAGATCTCAAACCATTTATATCCTTCATATTAAAATTCAAAAATCAGCAAATGGGAAAAATAAAAGCTGTTTTTAAACATGTTTTTAAAAGTAGGGTTGTACCTAGCATGACTTCTAACATGTAACTGTAGTATGCTTGTCTCTCTTACTTTTGCGGCAGTTCTACGAGACAATAAAAAAAACTATGCCTACGGCACTATCCAGGTTGTAGTATTAAAATGGCATTCAGTGCTAGCTGTCATTGAAGCGTCGGACACTGCACTATGACTGGAGCCAGCTGCGTCACAAACACTGCATATCGTCAATATTCACACTCACACTGCGACATTAAGAAAAAAGAAAACAGGTAACAAAATAAAACATCAACATTCTTTACACAGCACCAGCATGGAACACAGACCTCCCAAAGATACAGTCAACACAAACGTTTGTGCTCGACAAGTCACGACACCCTCTTATTTCCGCTGCTGCCCGGGGCGATGTGCCCCATAGCCAACACATAACGTTCTCGCAATATCGCTGTCACGTTGTTGCGATAGCTGCGTTACACATGGCAGTAGAGCTACTGTAAATCTACTCAAATCTAATCGCTCATATTTCAATCTTCAGTCCTGCGGTCCTCTGTGTTTGTTTCGATCCTCTTTGTGCTGTTCTCATATATGTAATATCCATTCCCTGCATTTGTGTTACAAGCATACATGTAACACACATGTGCAAATGATCTGCATTGTTTACATGACTATATAGATATAGATATACCTAATTACACCAGTATCTGTCAAATTGTTATGTTTATACTTTAATGCAGTTGCAATGCCTTTAACTTCCAGTAATCTGTTCATTTATGGTGTCATTTGAAGGACACAAAGTCTAAAGTAAAAAAAATATATCTATTAATGGTGACTTACTGTTAAATACAAGAAATTGCATCTGGAATATGTCACATAAATTCCTGCAATTTTACACAGCTGGACATTACAAATGATAGGCTTCTGTATGGATGCTTGTTTTGACTGTATCTCTGCAAGGGAAGGGTGCTTCATTTTTGTAATGAAGGGAAAAAGCCATCGATCATATTTGCAAACTACATATAAGACAAATTCAGATACTCTTACACGTATCCTTCACAACTAATCACTTGCTAAGTAATGCAATGCTTTAAGATGTCAATTAATTTCTCAATTACATGAATTTTCACTTTTTTTTAAACCAGGCGTTCTGTGCTGGGGCGAAAGCCCCTGATGTGACCATGTAGGTTTGTACTTACACTTTGGAGAATGACTCCTGACAGCCTTGGTTGTACATATTACTTTATGTTTCACGACTTAAGAAGAAGCCGTGCAGCAGTAAAAGATCAGTGTAAGTGTTTACATAAGGCATACTGAACAAGTTAAAATAACTCTTTTGATACGTCTCCAAAGAGATTTCATAGGTACTAAATAGGGGATTTCCTGGATGTCTTTGTCCTTTCCAAATTTTTTTTTTTTTTTTTGTGATGCGTCTTTCCCACATCCATATTCCTGGGAATACTGTATTTGGCTGCTGGCGGAAACCAAGGATTGTGGAAAGAGCCAGAGTCCTCGTACGCGTCGTCCTCTCAGAGTCCTCTCCACCGGAGTGAAGGCTAACAAAGGCAACGCTACATTCAGAGTCCCAGGCAGCTGAGTGCCACCACCAGCAGGGTGACCAGGCTGAGTGACTGCGCTGCCAGTACTGCACCCCCTGGTGGAATGAAATGGAGAACACACTCAGCATTATAGCCGTGAACAGATACCATGACTCCTATCGGCACAGTAATCAGGCCATATTAACTAGGTTCCCACAGCATTTCTTTAAATAACACTTCAGACAAATGTTTGATTTAGCCAGACCATGGAGGACTTACATAAATGCGCACAATGTATACCGATATTGTCAGACTATCTGCTGGAAATCAAATGATCTCAGTCTATGTCCCCTAAATAAACAAAAACAGAGCTCAAAACATGGAAGCAGACCACAACCACAGGGATGTCATTTAAGGATCACCTTAAGTGCTCCATTTTTCAAAACCTTCATCTGAAACTCCCGACAGCCTTTTTTTCCCCCTCCCAGCCACCATGAAATCAGGCTGTCAGCTGCATTCAGGCTGAACAATAATGGATATGATGGCATTTCCTTCACCCATCGAGATCAATTACAGAGAGGCAGAGCCGTCTTCCCAAGAACGTAATGTATCCAGGCCAAGAAGTCATGGACCGTGGGCAATGGCTGTCATTTCTCAAACATAAATTATAAAAATGTCATCTTAGGTTCATGGATATGGACCTCCCGACGTTGACTGATGAGCTGCACTGGCGTATTTAAAATTTAAATTTAAATGTAATATGTCTGCCTTTTCTCAGCAGGCCAATTCCAAGGCAAAAAATGTAATTTCAAAACCTAAGGTGAACAGTCTTGGAGCTGTGTTTTATTTGGCTGGAATATCTTCCCTACAAAATGAATGAATTTTGCTGTCGGCTGCTATCTCAGTGAACCTAAACCTCCCTATCAGTGATGAAAGTTTGGTTCCCACATTGCAAAGCTTTTTTTTTTTCTCAATTCAATGAAAATCCTGTTTGCTGGAAGCCTACATAACAAGTTTTACAGAATCATGATATGAATAATTCCTGTTTGTTTTTATTTTTTATTAAGTATAAGGATCTATTAGGACAAAACACTAAAATGACAAAAAGCAACTGAAAAAAGATACTACATTACATTATTGTCATTTAGCAGACGCTCTTATCCAGAGTGACTTACATACAGTAGGTTACAATTTTATCAATTTATACAGCTGGATATTTACTGAGGCAAGTACCTTGCCAAAGGGTACAACAGCTGCCCTAGCTGGGAATCAAACCAGCAACCTTTCTTTATAAGCCCTGCTCCTTACCACTATGCCACACTGCTGTCCCATTATATGCAAAAGACCTAACTAGTAACAACCAAGTAAACTGAATTTTAAAGTGTGATGACTCACATTAACATGAGCAAGTGTGTAAGATCTGTGCTCGGTTACCTGAAATCCGCACTGCCGCCACCGCCCCGTCCCCGCCTTCGCTGCGCGCACGGACCTCCACGACATAGTCCCCCTCCTTAGGAGCAGGCAGGTCTATGGAATGTTTTCCAGTGGTATACACTTTCCCAGTGGTATGGCCTGCTTGCCTGTAGAGGACCTGGACCGTTACAAGCACAAGGACACCACAAAAGAGAGAAACATAAAAAAACCACAAACAAATCACTTAATTACTATCAATCACAGCGCTGGTGCATTTCAAAATGCTGAAAGAACAATTGTGCCAGTATGTTACAGCTTAAATAATGTTTCCAAATTGATTATGAAATTTTTACAACCTGTTGTGATATACGGTACCAGTCAAAGGTTTGGACACACCTGATTAAAATAAACATGCATTCAAAGACATCTTGATCTAAAGACCTGTGCTTAAGTACTTGAGATTTGTTTCTTAGACAAATATAAATAGTGAAGTTGATGCCTATTATGAATTTCTTTCCAATTTTTTTTTATTTTAAAAAATAATTTTTGGCTACTTTGAAGAATCTAAAATATATTATTTACTTGTTTATTTGTCACTGGATAATTCCATTTGTATTATTTCATAGTTTTGATGTCTTTACTATTATTCTAAAATTTATAAACTAGTAAAAATAAAGCGTGTCCAAACTTTTGACTGGTAGTGTAAACACTCACACCTTGTGAGCTGAACACACAATATGAACTCAGTGGAAGTTATCTGGAAGTACTAGACCAAACTGACCTTGTAGCCTTCTACCGTGGACTCATTAGCCAAGGGTTCCACATGCTCCCATGCAATATTCACCGTGGCCCCACTGAAGCTAAGTGTTTTCTTGATAATTTTAGGAGGGCGGCTTGGGGCTGCAGGGACACAAAAGGGGGCTGTTACCTCCTTCACCACAGCAGATACAGGCACATGAAGCAACTACAGATTCTGATGGAGGCGTTAAAGCATCCCCCATGCAGTATGTGACGACACCTTGCAGAGTACTGGAAAGTGATAATCAGAAACAGAACCTATGTTGTGTTCATAATCCAAGAAGTGGGTTCATGTTGGAGGTAACATCACACGTGAGATGACTGGCAGTCCAAGACAAGCCGGTTGTGTGTGAATTGGCCTTACGTGCTTTCTTTGTGAAGATCTCAGCGATGTCCCCCGGGGGGCCGCAGCCGGCGGCATTGTAGCCCCGGACTTCAATCGTGTAGTGGGAGTCCGGCTGCATGTTCACCAGCCTCGTCTGGTTCTCTGAGCTGGCCGCCAGGACCCGCTGGGCAGCTGCCTCGCTGTCGAAGTGCTTCCTCCAGTACCTCACCTGGAGGAGGAGCATGATACGCCGGGGTCAAAGGTCATCTGAGGTCAACCGCAGCCAAGCGGTGAAAAGCATGCAAATTCACGCAAAGCTGTCTGTGAGAGACAATCTTCTCCTCGCTCCAACATCTAATGAGTTATGTTGGCAGAAGTGGGAGGAAAAAAGGGAGTTGAAACCATTTGATTAACCATTTTCTTTCTGAGACAAAGTGACGTACCTGATAGCCTTCTACATTTGGTTGGTTGAGGGGTAGCCACCACACGAGGGCCTCGGTAGCTGACAGGGGCATGGCCCCCACGTCTGCAGGGGCCTCGGAGGGGACTGAGGGGACAGAATCATCTGCGTGTCAATACCTGACAATGTCACATGGGACTGCAGATGAAAGGTCAGCCAGTCAGAGCCAGAGACAGTGTCACACCCGAGATACAGGTGCTCCTTGAAAGCAAACTGCAAGCCCACTCAAAAGCCTACCATACTGTTGGCGTAACACTGAAGTTCTACAACTTGTGAGAGCACTTTGTGTCAGCAGGACAGGATGCTAAATGTGAGTAAAATGTGAGTGGTGGGTGAACACAATATAAACATTCTTCCAAATCACTATGAACACTTTTTCGCTAACTGTGGTATTTTGCTTAAGTGAATTTAACAGGAGTAAAAACTGATTTCAAAATAGAGCCTCAATTTTCATTTCTTTTTCATGATGTCATAAATGAGGTTCAGTCCACAAAGACACGCTGATACAAGGATTTAAAAGCAGTGCACCTTACGGCCAGTAATACTATGTGTTGATAGTGTCTGTCAGGTATATTGGAACTCGGCTCCATCTTGCCCTAATTGCACTAATCAGACATTTACTTGAATGTATTCATCACTGCATTAAGCAAGAGCAGGGACTGAAAGATCCCCTTATCCCATGTTCACGAAAAGCTCCCCGCATTCTTCAAGGGTCACGCCCCACGGTGCATACTGTCTGAGCTGCAGAAGAACTGCGCTCTGATATTAAATCTAAAGAGTGGGCAGGCTACCAAGTATGCATCAGAGCAGTCAACAGGCCTCAAATCCTTCACCGCTCATACTTTCTAGGACCGTTGCCAAGGAAACAAAGTATTTTATTATATGACAGCATCTTGCGGCCGTAACTGCTTGTTTGTCTTTCAGTAGCTGTTAATACTGTAGCTAAATGCTTCACATTGCTGGATGAATTATCAGCTCATTGTTCTACACTTTTGAGGAAAGGAGGTTCAAATGTCACAGCATTAAAATTCTTCGGCTTTATGAATGTTTTCATCAAGTGCATCACCTTTGCATCAGGCCAGAGGGCGCTGATGTTTGTGAACAAAGTGATATTTGTAGCTGATACCGTCGTTGCAGTCCTCTCTGTGAGGCTGCATTCCTCACCGCTGTCCGTTAAACCTGATCTTGCGCCAATCTGAGACCCGCGTTGCTGGGGAGAGCGGGGAAGGGGAGAGCACCTTGGAACGGGATCAAGGCCTCCGGGGCCTGGCGCTGCGGCGCTTACCGTCTTGCGCGGAGTAGATGACAGCCGTGAGGCTGTAGGGGCCCTCCCCCTGGCTGTTGAAGGCCTTCACTTTCACCTGGAACTGGGTGGCCGGGGGGATGGAGGCGTCTTTGTGGATGTAGCGCCTGGCCTCGGGGTCGGCCACCGTCACCTTCCTCCACTCGGAGTAGTCGTGCGGCTTGAAGGCGACGATGTAGCCGAAGTTCGGCCCGTAGTAGTACTGAGGCTGGACGGGCTGTGGAGACATTCAGAAACGACTCCTCAGTGACATGCGCCGGGCCATGCCACGCTCTCAAAAGCACAAACGCCACCGGAGGAGAAAAGGTCACAGCTAATCCCCTGCTTTGGCTCCTGACTTAATGACGCCATATGCGCGACGTGAAGCGCGTCTAGCATAACTAACTTCTTCATAAAAGCCCTATCAGCCAACTGCCTCACAATGGATACTGCCAGGCTTCCGGGCACAAAAGGCAATTTACCCAAGAGCGCTGCACATTTGTCAAACGGACACGGCTTAAATGAAAAAAAATGTTTAAGATTCATCACAGATGTTTCACTTGGCATTTGCTACAGGCTCTAAATTGGACCAAGATGAAGTGCATCAACTTCTGTTATGTACTTCTCCCAGAGTTTCTTTATACCTCAGTTCCTTCCGTTATAAATGGGCCATGGCCATGGTAAGACTACAGAACGGCAGCTTTCTTCCTTTTGTGGTAGCATTTTGTCATCGGACAGTCTATGTAGAAATTATATTAGAGCAATATATGTGTGAAATCTGGTGTAGCCATGTACTTCATGACTGACATCAGAGGCCATTAATGTAGGGAGTGGCTGAGAAGGGTGCAGCTCTCTCTCAGTCAGGGAGGACCAATCAGTACCCTCTCCAGCACTATAATTCTGCAAGGAAGAGGAAAGATAGCAAGGCCTACCGTCCAAGTGATGGTCAACTCCCTGCTTGTCCCCCCACCCCCACCAATGTCCGAGGGAGCTACCACAGGAACTGTAGGGGTAAAAGAAGAGGAGGGGCAGTCAACTCTCTCTTCCAAACCGTGACAATCAACAGCACTGCTGCTTTACCTGTACACTGCACCACATCAATGGCACTACCAGGGCCAGTTACTGTAAGACCCCTGCTACAGAATAACCATACCAGCTAGTGTTATAAAAAGCTAGTGCAAGTGACAGCTTCTTGGCCCAAATATTCCTCCAAAACAGAAAATACAACTATCTACCTTTACCAAAAAGACCACCTGAAGGTGATAAATGACTTAACTGTGTTTAAGTTTAATTTAAATAAATTAAAGAACTCTTGCACCTACCTGCCTCACGTGTTCTCACTTGGGGAGAAGAGGCACTGGGCAGTCCTGTCCCCAGTGTGTTGGTTGCTATCACTCGGAATTCGTACAATGTCCAGGGTATTAACTCAACCACAGTGGCCGTCTCTGCGTTGCCTTCCACATTCGGAGGAACTTAAAAGTACAAATCCAGGAAAAAAGCACAAATCAACAAATCTAATCTGATAAAGGTGTGTTTGAACGCTGGAACTGAACAACCCTACCTGGTGACTTCAGATCTAATGTAGCAGTAATGTGTGCCAAGTGTGTATAGCCACAAACTCAAATGTTAATCTGATGAATGGATCATGATTTGGGTTTCAGTTTGAATTTGGCTTTCAGTTTTTCCCAAAACAACTGACTGTCGAACACTATGGAAAAGAATCCATTACTCCACAGCTACCAACGTAGGTTACAGGAAAAGGACATACTGTACGGTACCCAGAGAGAAGTAACTACATGCTTCTGCTTAACTAAGTGATATTCCTCTTATGTTTTCCATTGTCTGATGTGGAATGCAGACACATGCAGTGCATTAGTCAGACTGAAGCTAAGCAGGCAAAGATAGAACACAGTATGATGTCTCTGATGAATAGACAAGAGATAATTTCAAGATAAGCAATTGAAATTTATATCCATCGAAAGATATGACATTGTAGTATATCAGGCACTGCTTACATGCTGTGTATTTGCTATATTACTACTCCTGCAAGCAGCTTACATGCTGTGTATATCCTATATTACTACTCCTGTAAGCACCTGCAGTACAAGCTGTGATTTAAAATCTTGGCAATTTCCACCAGAGTTGCAACACAAGCTGAGTTTAAGAGCAGGACTTCCAACAGCCAATGACAAATGACCGTTCAACAATGTAATGTTTCTGCTGCTGTTTCAGGCAAGCTGTGTCCTACAAAACCAGAGGAGCAGCTCGAGAGCTGTGCAAAAAGACTGGAAAATGGCAACACAATACAAGCACCAATTCGGACAATAAGCATATGATAGAGACAAGTGGAAGATAAGCAGCTTGTTGTGCTTGTTTCTATGAATCCCTCTTGATTTGGCAGCACCTCATGGCTTGGAAATTATAGCCATGTCCTGAGTTGGTGATATGTACTACGTGTCTCTGATTGCAAAGCTCATGTTGCACGTAAATCTGGACTCCAATGAAAGAAATCAAGGCAACTCATACAGTGTGACAAGTATGCTGGCAGAAGTAGTTTAGGATTTCTAAAAATCATACTGTGTGCTCTGGGTTTAAATTGCATTCACAGAAGAGTCCACTGTTCTGGGGTCAGTGCAGCAGGACAGGACTCACTTGTAGTAGCATTCTTCCACTCCTCAGGATCTGCAGAGAAGGCGTCTCTGTACTGGATGGTGTACTTGGAGATGGGGCTGTGGTTATCTGTGCCTGGGCTCCATGCCAGCTTTACGGACTTGTCTTTGGTCTCCTCCACCCGTACTCCACCTGGGGGTCCGGGGGGACCTACAGCAGGGATGGGGTGGGCAGGAAGAGACACACTGGTCACTGCAGTTCAGTATTCTCATTCAAAACTGACCAAGCGGAACTTGGAAAAATCAACTGTTTTTGAAAGCGTCACTATATTAAGCTCCCTGGTGGGATTACAGACATTAAAATGCAGTAATGAACCAAAGTGATGGGCTTTTTTAATTCATTAATGCTCCCTACTTTATTTTCCTCTAGGTTTGAGCCACACTCTTCATTCCATTTGAGCTTAAAACTGCAAAGCACATAAGAGAACACAGACTGTAAGCTTTCTTTCAGAAATGAAGTCAGACACAGCTGCGGAAATCGGGCAGGATTTCTCTTTCATCTGCCACTTGAATCCACTTAGAGAATCAAGGGGCTTAAAAAAATCTCATCCCCCACAATACCCCTGAGCTCTCGTTTTATGTTCCGGTAGAATATCTGTGGGGTAGCAATAGTTTACTTTTTTTGAGCGCAGCACTCTTCAACGGTTTTAACATTTCCGTCGGCTATGCAGGATGTATTGTGTCGTAGTGATAGAGAAGCTGTGAATGTAATCATTAAGATCCAGGTTTGTGTCCTCTGTGGGGTACAGTAGTATAAATGACAAAGGTACATTAAATAAACTGCCTCAGTAAACATCCACCTATACAAATGAATAAAGCATAAAATGTAAGTTGTCCTGGATACAGGTGTGAGCCAAGACAAGACATTTACTCATCTGCGTGTGCTGTGCTGTTAGCATTCAGACCTTTCTGCAGTTTGCACAGTACGTCTAGTGTGATGAATGGAGCAACAGAGCAGAGCTGGCAGAGAGAAGCATTCCTCTTAAGACCTGGTGTATCTTCTGACAAAGAGGCAGGCTCTCCGATTGCATCTCCGGCATTGTTCTGTGCAGTGGGCTAAATGTCAGTACATCCTCTCCAAGACCGCAGACGGCAGACCGAGGTGAAGTGCATTCAAGCAGAGCTGCAGAACAGCTACAGTTCCTCCTATTGTGTAAGTGTCGAGACGGTGTACTGTAATTCAGTTTATTCACGATTCGGATTGTGTAGAACCTCACAGTTAGTTTTGCAACTGATCGCATTTTCTAACTTGTAGTCCCAAAGATGTGGGAAATAGAGCTTGTAACATGCTCCTGAGAGATCAGATTATTTATTAGGAATTTATACTGTGAAGATGGAGTCCTTGGATCATACAGACGTGAAATCATTTATTCATAATATGCCAATTTATGGCATGAAACAATATCCAACTTTTTGCTTTCAAAGTGCAGCATTTATTATCTAACCATGTTAAAATGACACCACCTTATCATACTCAATTGTCAGTGTGAAACCTTCTGTTCATATTTTAAAGTGCAGCCTTCACTGAAATGGAACAGCACACATTTGAAACGCACACAGTAACATTTCACACAGGCGGTGTGCTCCTAAAGCTTTATTTCCTCGTAAGCGGTGAGAAATCTATGTCTTTGGGCCACTGTTGTTGCTGTGAATATGTAATATTCCTGCTGTGTTAGAGTGCCTTGCAGGGCTCCTGTTTCGGTATCTTTCAGCGTGGGTTCGGCCGCCACGCTGTCGCTAATCCGCGCTTTAAAGCAGAAAGGTGGCAGGAGAGCGCATCACCGTCTGGGCTCTGTGCCATCCGAAGGGCTCCTTTACACCTTGGGGAAACACTTAACAAAGGATAGGAAAACAGCAGCGCGCGCTCTATTCAACGCCCAGCCGTGAGCCACCCAGCCTCACCACAAAATCTCACGCTTTCCGACTCCCATCTGTCAAGCTTGAGGTGTGCCTGAATGAGCTGGCAGGGAAAGAAGGCGCTATCGAACTTCATTTAGAACATTAACACTGAATAATGTGCTCCTTTTAGTAAAATCTACGGCAATAAGCAAGGAATGACACAGGTTCAAGTAAACATCACAGCACACTGCAGATATTTCAGGTATTGTTCAGAGAACTATCACTAAAGAAATGCTCAGGAAAAAGCTGTTGTGATTGATATAGACTGACTGAGGGTTTTGACTGCTTTAAAATAAAGGCCTTGATAATTACAACATAAGAATCAAGAATAACAGTTCCAGAGTTGCTTGACAGATTCTTACAACACCAGATGCTTTCTTTTCTATTTTTTTTCCAAAAGGCAGATAAGTAAATTTAACAGTGTTAGTTTTGCAAATTAGCTGTAACTAAAGACCTCCTTACAATGAGCTATTTTGTTCATGCCTTGTCCAATTTGTAACGTGTAGTGCTTCATGGAGTGATTGTCTTACCTGCCCTTTCACAGCATGAAACATTTGCAGCATTAGAGCTTGCAGCCAACAATAACTTTTCCCAAAAACATATGGGAGGCTGGCACGACACTAAAAAGACAGTGCTGGCACCTCTGAACCAAAATGTTGTACTGAATGTCAATGTCTTTAAGCTTTGACAGAAAGAGAGAGATAGAGGGACAGTGAGAGAGAGACAGACATATGTTTTGGTTAGGTGTAGCCTCAACCAACAGATAATGTGCTAATTGTGTTACATATACACGCTCTGCTACTACATACAGCATATTAGGATGTACGGAACTGACAACCGTTGTTTAAATATATAAACTAAATGGTCTTGGTGTCTACTGAATAATTTGTGCATGAGAGTTTTCTGTATTATTTAACCAAGCAGCATGAAAATGAGTCTGACCTTTCCCGAGGACAGTTTGGGATGATAGTTTTACTTCATATGGGGCTCAATGAAACTTAATTCCTCCCCAATTTTCCTGCCTCGTGTTGGCGTCATTCCAGAAAAGGAAGCCATTTCTCTCCACGGAAAGTTTTCACAGTGCGTAATAGGAACCTCAGAGTTGATGGATTAACCCAGCAAATGGAGCACAGATTGATGACTCTGGTGGGACACGCACACACCCCTCCCCTTGCGTGAGGCACAGACCCAGACCCAAAGTACAGAGGAGAGCCGTTCTTATTAATAACGTTTTTCCAGATGAATTATTACATCCTCTTTCTGTGCTGCTATTATGTTTACAGCTTCTTGTAAAACATAGCTGGATATACTGTACTATAACAGGGCATCAAAGTCTGCCATCTGGGTCTGACCTGATAAACAGCACGGGAGTTCAGTGCTGAATTGTGTGCTGGCTTTTCATAACTTTTTCATTGGCATCCCCAAATAGGAAACACGCATGTAGGACGTTATGGAGCAAGACACAATGTGAACATCTCTGTGGGCTGAAACTTAAGTCTCATTTTATCATAAGTACTGACAGCCCTAACTGCATTCCTGTAAAGTATATTAACATGTTTCCAATATTACAAATGTAATAATGAAAATAATAAATCTGATGAATGTACATCTGTAATGCCACACATCAAATCCAGCTGTGTGTATGGTGTAAAACTAAAAAAAAACAGATTTAAGATGAAAAAGACAGAAATAATAATGATGATAACAACTTAAGAACATAAGTAGTTTAAAGTGAGAATAAATCATTTAGCCCATCTAGGCTTGTCATTTTAGTCCAATATCTATTTAGCAGTGAGTCAGGCCTGGTCTTCAACACTCTCTGCTTCATTCCTTAATATGCATTAATAGCTGTGTGGGAAACCAAATCAATCACTGATTTCCAGTGATGCCCTTGTTCTTTACTTATTCAACTCTTTACTGTCCTGTCCCTGTTCTGGTAAGATAGATGCACAAGGGAGGAAAAACAATGTGAGGACACCAGCTCCCAGCCTTACAGATCATCCAATTATAAAGAGGCTAATCTAGAGAAACCACTTCAAATATACATTGAGCTGATCTTCCCATAATAACACCTTGATTAGTACTGTAACAACACTAAGCAGTACAAAACAGTAGGGATTAAGACAGGTACTTTATTCTAGTTATGCACTGGATTAACTGAAGTTAAACACAAGCACAGGCCAGCTCAAGATGAGAAGCTGCTACCCTCCAGTTCCAGGCTCAGTTCCGTCACCCACGTGCCACATGCTTGCTTCACATTTCTGCCTCTCTCAAGCAGCTCACCTCTGACGACCAGGTCAGCCGAAGCCGTGACGTTGTCCACAATGGTCTGGGCCGTGCAGGTGTAGCGTCCGGCGTGCTTCAGCTGGGTGTTTATGATCCTCAGCTCCCCACTCGAATCTCGACTCTGATCAAGACAGAACACATCCCTTTGATGTGCATAAAGACACATTTGATTCCGTCTCAATCTTGGCTCTCTGACAGACAGATGTAATAGACTGTATTACACTCTGCAGAGGACTCCCCTTAGGGGCAGTACTTGTCAGACTGTTTCCCATCACAGAATACCAAGAAAATCTCCAGTGCAGTGAATAATATTTGAAACCCATCCCTCTCTGGGCTCATAAAGTGTGAAACAGCACATCCATTGTGCTACTGGTTTTAATGACTATGGTCTGGCCATAACCTTTGGGAAATGTGTTAGGAATGAAGCTCTGACTATTGCTAGTACTATTTCTACCAATTCTAACTGTTCATTTGTAAGTCATGCTATTCTTATGACACACAAAATCATAGATTCACATTGACTCAAGAGCTGATTGAGTGAAGCATACAAGTTTGTCAACCATTAATGAAATTGATCTGCCTTAGACTTGGACTGAATGACTTGGACAATGACAAGGGAGGAAAACACCAAACAGCACAAGAGACTATTTTTGTTAAGATAAAAAGGTATAAATAATTATATAAAAAAGACGGTATTGAAAAAAAGCCACTGGCTGATGTAACCTCCCCATCTAGGACTTAAAATTTTAAATGTTTAGCTTAAACACTAAAAGTAAGCATGACTTGAAAATTAACAACTTTAAGAGAAAGAATAAATGAGAGGAACCAAATTTTTCACTAGTCATACTTACTGACTACTGTGTTGCCCATTTTTGTCTCAAAAATGATTATAAACTGCCCCTTAGTGGTCAAATAAAATACTGCAAGAAAAATTTCCCTCCCATAACAGAGCAATATGCATAATGCATACGTAGCAAATGATGTTCCTCACGGCAAAAGGGGACGCAGAAAAAGGAATGACATAAGGGCTGTGAGAAAATTTTAAAGTCAACATCCTGCCACTAATGTCTTGGGCCTGCCGCCTACCATAACACGCTGGTAGTGCTCTTTCTCATGGTCGAAGTCGATGACGCGCATGTCCACAGACCAGATGAAGGTGATGTCCAGGCTGGAGTCGTGTGACGCTGCGCACTGCATCCGGGCACTCTCTCCCACTGTCACGTCTGCGTTGGATGGAGCCAGGGTGATCTTCGTAGCCTCTGAAACAAATGGGACCGGCACAGTCAGCCTGCAGTTTCCTCCAGTACTGCTGCTTTCCTTCACACTTAATTCTACGTTATAAAGAGAATCTCACAAGTCACATTTGCTCACACATGTAGGGTTCCTACATTCAAAGCAGTTTACATTGTGTTCTCCACAATATGCATGTACCCAATCCGCTTATACAGTACAAATAAAATGAGGACGTTGCAAATTGCATTGACCAGTTTCACCACTAGAGGGCACAGAATGCACAATGCTGGCCAGAAAGGGAGTCTTAAATCAAGAAGAAGGCACCATCAGCTTTTCAGTAAAGGTGTGGTGAACAGAGTAATGAGAATATATGCAGAGGATAAGAGAGGGTGCTTCAGGACACACATGTGGAATCTAAAGTGCAGCACATAATGTCAGGTGGTTGATAGTATTTATATTTCGGCCACGGTACATGGCAAATGCTGGACAGTCTCTCTGGACAGAGGTGCATGCCAAGTTTTAGCAGGGACTGGACTTGGAGCTGAGAAGATGGGCAGACAATTCTAACATATAAAAGGCTATTCCTGTAACCACTTTAGAAAGGAAAATGAACATTACTGGCACAGAGCAGCCAGTAAAATGATGAACTGAGCACTGAGCTAAAAGACTACTGAAATATAGGCATGCAACAGTTACTATTCCTGACTCCGAATAGTGCTTAGCTATTATCCTTAAGAGCATCACACTAATGCAGTTATAGTGCCTAACAATGAATTATAAGAGCTGCATTGCACTATATCAAATTACTGTATTACAGTGCTATATCCAGTGTTTGAAGTGATTGCATACCACATGCTACAGGAAGGATCCATCTAAGTTCTGGGAACTAGGGCACAATTAGTGGGAGAGCTAATTATTACTACACCATAAAAGGCAGGGTGGGGGAGGGAGAATATAAAAATGAATGAGGGGGACTAAAGCCATATGCCCAGAAGCATTCACAGACATCCGCAATCACTGGTGCATAACGGCAACCATCGCCTGGCAACATGAATGACAGGGAGGAATGAGTGAGGAAGGAAAAGGAGGGCAGTCATTTCCTTCTGTAAATGTCTCTCTGTGTCATGCTGCACCATGAGCCACAGACAAATGGATCGGCCATTTGCAGTTTTTTATCACAGTTTAAACGGGCAATCATACATCAAAGCAAGAGTCAGTATGATGTCAACCTGTTCTGTCAGGTGCCCTAGGTTAAAGCGTGTGCCGGATAAGGAATAATAACTACAGTCATAATGCTGACAATAATAAGAAAATGAAGAAGAAAAATTCTACAAAAGACTCGGAGAAAAGCATTACTGGGGGTTAACAGGACGGATATGGACAGCATATCCGGTTTATTGCTGGTTATTTCCCCGCAAGCGCACTGCTGTTGTACCCTTGGGCAAGGTACTTAGCCCACAATATCCCCAGTAAATATCCAGCTGTATAAATGGATAAAATTGTAACCTACTGTATGTAAGTCACTCTGAATAAGCCTGTCTGCTAAATGACAATGATGTAATGTAATTTAATGCTACTGTTCAAAGGTGATGTTACCTGTGATAGTCAATGCCCCGGTGCTATTGGCCTTCCCCCTGTCGTTCTCTGCAAAGCAGGTGTACTTCCCTTCATCCAGCTTTGTCACATTGAGGATCTCCAGACTCCCATCATACCAGATGCGTATTCTGCCACGGTAGAGAGCAACGGTTTAAAATAAAAAACACTGCAGACAATCAAGCTATCCAAATGCATAACAGACCACATACAGGCAAATCTCAACACTGATTGCTGCACAGTCAAGAATATGTATTAGAGTGATTGCGGTTACATTTAATTGTCCGTATTCAGGAGGGTTTCGTGACTGAATCAAAGTACTAATTTATGTCTGCTTCTAAATGAGTCCACAAACTTGTCCTGACATAACCCAGCTTGACTTCTGTAAATGTGGGCATGATTGGCAGTATTACCATGAAAGCTTTGAGCTCTTTTGATGCAGTTTTTACCAACCAGAAAATATTGCAGTACCACACAGTGCAGCCCGGCCTAAAGGTTTTCCACACCTGATTCAATGTCTGCAGACATTGTTTTGTAATGTTTAAACTACTAAATTTCAGTTCTTGAAAAATAAGAGATCTGAATCTTTAGTTAAGACCTCAGCTTTACCTAGATATGTGGATTATTTGGTCAAGCCTACATATTTCTCCCACATTAACAAATATCAATTCAGTCTGGGACTCAACCCAGATGAGGACACCCTGGGGCCCAGTCTGCAGTATTTTCTTGCGGTGATGGAAAGCAGTCCTGACACTTTTCTGGATTTCAGCTTCCTGATTGCTGATTTGACTTGCTTTGTCAGTGATGAACACTGAGCAGAGGCTGAGCAGTCTGCTCAGTGTTGTTAATGGGGCTTTATGTCATCGGCGGACTGGGAATCCCCTTCGCTCATTAGCCTGACCCCCCCCCCTCCCACTCGCTGACCGTGAGGAGTTGGACAGCAGCTCCGTCCCTTTGCTCCACGAGATCCGGGGCCTGGGGGCGGCCTTCGGCTTGCACTCTATGACCACCCTCCCGTTTTTGGCCCCCAGAATCTTCTTCTTCACAGGGTTGTGCTCAAACGTAGGGGCACACGCTTTGTGGGAGGGGAAAAAGATACAAAATTATATGGTCATGTTTCTTTAAAAAAAAACATCCTTCAATCTTCCCTGTTGGAAGTGTGCGTTTCAGTTATGGTAATTTATTACAGGAATAGCAGCAAAGCCCAGACACACAGAGAGATAGATTTGTGGGTTCTCCTGAATGCGCAGGTCTGCGTTTGTGTCCTGATTATGTGCGGAGCCTGCTTCCCCTTTCCCGCCGCTCCTGTGCGTGGGATGTGTTTATTTCCCAGCATCCCGTGCAGCACGTGTCTCCTCCCACTCCTCACCATGTCGCACCCTCTTACTCACCGATCACGCGCAGCTCGGCGTTTGCATAGATGGATCCGTGCTTGTTCTCAGCGATGCACTGGTACATGCCGGAGTCCTCGACCGTGAGGCTGCTGAACTTGACTTCGTCTTGCCCTAACTGAAAAGCAGCATGGGCACGGGGGTCACACGGCTGATAAAGCGCGTTTGTCTATTTTCCCAACAATTAACTACCAGCTCAGTTTTTGTGTTGTGATAATAGCATGTCTAATGCATGGCATTGGGTTCTTTTAGAACTGTGTCAGACAACATTGTTAAGGAAGTCATACAATCTGTTAAGAAACAACAAAGCGAGATCCCTGACGTTGCACCCTGAGACTGGGTGTCTTAATGAGGTTAGGTCCTTACCGGGACTCCATTTTTAAGCCAGCGGACCTCTGGCAATGGTTTGCCGGTAGCTTCGCATGACATGGTCAGCTCACTGCCGATATCTTTCTCCATGTTACTGATATGCTCCACCCACTCAGGGGAAGCTGTGGAGAGATGAATACGGGAATATCATCAAAAATCTCAAGTAACTCACAAGGCTTGTATATCCACAGCAGTTTTCATTCTCTTTTCTGTTATGTGCATTATTTAGAGACCAACCAGCACTGATCTGGGACTAAAATTTAACAAGCTCACTGACTATAGGAGCGATTTAGTGCGGGTCTGGTGTTAACAGGGTCTGTGAAACATACACAGTGATGTCATGATGTAAAAGGAAAGGTCAATGTGACTGCACCTTCCACGTGGAGCCAGTCATTGTGCCAGTCCTTCCCTTTGGAGTTCACGGCCTCGCACTCGTATTGGCCCTCATCTTCCGTCTGCACGTTGAAGATGTGGAGGAACGTTCCCGCCATGCTGATCTCGTGGTTGGCGGGTACCTGCTCATTCACCTTGCTCCAACGGATCTCTGGGATGGGGCTAGGAGAATGCCACCAACATGATTAGGGCATCTGTACCCTTCTCTCTCCACTCAGAGAGATGCGGAAATGTAACTTATGCGTCACCAGACATGACCACAACAAGCATAATACATAAGGATAGACCAATAAGACTCTTTCTCTTTCTTCTCTCTCTCTATATATATTATATGTATTTATATAGCATTCATTAATTATGTGGTTCAATCCCTTGTATAGAAATTACAAATTCCTCAGTATAAAAGAAAAAAAAGTAAAAAGTGCCCTCATCTGGATCATACTTCCTGCATCAAATAGATTTATATTGGTTGTGGAAAAAATGATTTTGCAACTCACTTTCCCAGTGCAAAGCATTCCAGTGTGATATTCTGGCCAACTAGTGCGTATGTTTCCGGAAACTTGACTCTTATATCAGCTGGGTATTTTCTCACTGGACCTGAGGAAGAAACAAATATCAAATTAGTATCAGTCAACTATATTCCATGTTATCATTTAGGTGTCAAATCATGCTTGCAAAAGCATGAAATTATCCATAAAAACCAAGTTCATAGCCGGAAAAATGTATCTGGTTAGAGGGTTACCGCTGTAAACACCTGACTCAGATATGACAGGGTAGACTGGCTACAGACGGCACACAATAACCGTGTTTATATTTCGTCCTTCAGAACAAATAGACCTCAAAATGTAGAGCATGTCACAGCCTGAAGGTTAGACTGTACTACAAAATAATCATCACAAAGCAATCTCTGAAAGAGCAGGATGGCGATTCATCTTTCTGAAGTGCATTACTGCTGCAGTAAAGCCATTTCAACAACAATCTCCTGAAGAGAGGGCAGAAAAACCGGAGAATCTGTTTACATCCAGAAAGCTCACCGCTGTGCCTTTAAGACGGAATGCGTGCAGGCAAACAAGAGGGACTAAGCCCAGAACACAAACAAGGAATAATTAATGGACCTTTCCGAAATCCTGGAGCAGCTGCCTTCCTTTCAACTCTCCTAACAGACCTTTCCACTTTCAGACGCGGACAAAGGCTGTCCTGACACTAAAGCCGTGCTTTCAGAAAGCAGGCTCCCTCTCCCACTCTCTCTCCCTGTCGGGCCAGGCCCGTGTTTGCCCACTCTGGGCGATCCTCTGCTCAGCTGATGCTCAGCTGGCAACCGCCTCAGTGCCACGTGTGAATTTCACCAAAAGGGGCTTATACGTTTCACCAAAATACTGTCAATCCCTTAATCTTCTCGGTTTTTGCGCAGAAAAGTATAGGTATGTGCTAGAAATACAGCCATTTGCCTGAACTGAAAAAAATTATCACGAAATTACACAGGAAAAATTCAAGTTTTCTTTAAAAATATATATATTTTTTGCCTTGGCTACATTATTTTGCAGAGCTACATACACTGTAGCTACAATTGTCAAGTACTCCACATATACAGCTGTACACTGCTTTAGCAATCAGTTAAGTACTTTGCTTAATGGTACAAAGACTATGCTGCAACCTTTTCAACTTTCCAGTGAACCCCTTTCCTTGGCGTTGACGCAACACTTCCACCCCCCAGGTACTTACGCTCGGCCAAGGGGACCAGAGGGATGAACTTGCTGAAGACGCTCTTTGCGATGGAGGGGCTGGACACAAAGCAGGAGTAGTTCCCACTGTCGGTGGACTCCACCTTGGAGATGTATAGGTTCCCGGTCGCCTGGGAGACGAACCTCCTCTTATCCAGAGGAATGAAGATGGGAAACTCGTTCAGCATCCAGCGAAAGGACAGCTCCCCTGGAGAGGAAGAGCAGTGCGGGTTAGAGGTGCCCCCAGTGCGCCCGCTTCTAGCAACTCGGGCGAGATCATCCCACAGCCCTTCAACGATTTCGCTCTGGCTTTATATGAGATTAATAGTTGAGTGAACACATCACGGGTTCTCGGTTGCATCTACATTGACTCAACGTGTTAGATAACACTCAGGGGGCTACTCGGTCAAGTGAAAAGGGAGATCCTACAGTCAATAGTATGCAAGGTTGCATTTCATTTTGACATTGCTTAGACAACACATATCCATTATTTTTATTTAATATACTGAGAATAGAGTGCAGGATATGCTGAACCTCAACACACCTCAAACTTAAATTGATTTGTGAGGACTTTCATCTGTATACAGCAATTGAATCTCCCCCTTAGTAAACGTTACATGATGGATGTGAATCTTGTCACTGGTGGTGCACACGCATAGACAGAAGGCACCAGCAGAGGGCAGGATTTATCTTTTCACACCCTACTTAGGCTTGTCGTCTGTAATGTGCAGCAAACATGATCTACTAGTCAGCACATGTGCCGCATAGTTATGCTTCCGAGAGCGCTCAAGAATAAATATCTGAAGATAAAAATGAAGATATATCTGCCAGTCTCGGGGTGCCATGGGGAATCTCTCAAAGTGAGCATACAGTGAATGAGGACAGCAGTTACCTGGGTAATGTGGGGGTGGGGCACAAAGTAGAACTGCCCCTTGTCCCTCTCTCACATGCACGGCCTCCCTCTCCTCTGTGGAAAACATGTCCAGATCTACGGACAGTGATGCACACCAATTAGCCAGCGACACAGCAAGAGACTCAAACCTTATTCACACCACAGTTACTTGTATGAATAATTTTACTTATGAATAAAAATGTGTGCAGGTGCATTCAAATGACCTTTATCCCTGACAACATAGCGTAGTACAGTGCTCATTCATGCCACTTACTGCTATTTCTACGCCGTTGCTAAAAATAACCTCGGCTTGCACCTCAAACCTGGTTGCCATAGCACTGAACCAGCTTATTAATGAAACTCTTCATTCAGAGGCACTCGTGGATTGTATGATGATATCCAATTTATTTTCTACAGGAGAGGGCCAAGCCTCCATAATTGTGTAGATCGCCGTCCAGCTTCCCAGGCATGCTCGTGACCTTCGAAACGTTATTTCAGCGCTGTTACAACATCACAACGTAGGAAGGAACGAATGCTCAAAATACAGGATCCGAGAGAAGCGCCATCCAAGCATTACATAATGAAACGTGGTTGCGCAATCAACTCACAGCCAAATTCGACAGTGGCCTCCTTGCTGAACACGGTTCCGTACTCGTTCTGGGCGATGCAGACATACTTCCCAGCATGCTTGTGCTTGACAGGGTTGGTGATCACCAGGTTCCCTCCCACCAGGCTGTAGTGTTCGTCAGGTTGCTGCGACAGGTTGATCTCCCAGGAGTTCAGCCTCCACCTGGAATGACAGGGGCATCAGTCCTTCCATGTTGAAGTCGTCTAACTTCACTGCACAGAAACCCTAATGTCCACATCTCAGATTGCTGATGAAGCATGTTCATTTACAACAACACTAGATCTATTATTAAATTCCACCCATGTTTCTTTGTGCTTCTCAAAGAAAACTCCACTCTGCACCCCAAATATAGAGTGCTCCTGTCTCAACAACGCTGACTTTTGCATGAGGTCATAATTGCTGTTTAATTTCCGCTCATACAGGCTTTCACATAGACCATTTCATGCCTATCAATCTGAGCGCATTATGAAAATGCAGTAAAGGTGAATCTGCATCTAATTTTCAACTGTATTCACATAGTAACACTAACACTAATCAAACACCTTGGGGGGCAGCTTTCCTTCTTTTGTTATGGTGTTTGCTCCCATAGCGGAGAAGGCTGTGATAACGTGACTGCAAACAGAACTGACACCGCAGCCTGGACGGAGGGGTTCTGGACTATTAGAGGTGACCTTGAAAGAGCAGTAGTGAAGTACAGGAGTTTGATGGCCTGAATGACATCTAACATTTCCTAGTCACAAAACAGTGTAGGTCCAGGGATCTACAAGGCTGATAACCCCCAGGACTGAGCCGTCTCAGAGCACAGCTTCAGAGCATGATAGCACTATCAGTGCTCAGTGAGCATGTGGTATACAGACTCCAGGCAGGACACACCCTGAGAACCTGACAGACAGACAGGGGTAAAAGGGTACAGGGAAAGGCGTATGTTACCCGTACAGACTGGGGTAAAAAGTGACTGTTACCTGTGGAGATTAGTAAAATGCTACACTTCAAGCATGCATATTACCTGTTCAGACTGGGTAAAAGGCAAGTGTCACTTGTGTCACAGTGGGTAAAATGTATATGTTTTGTACATTCAGGGGTAAAACAGTGCAGTGTAAAAGGTTCATATTACTTGTGCAGACAGAAAGGGAGATCTTACAGTCGATAATATGCAAGGTTGCATTTCATTTTGACATCACTCAGGCAACACATCTCCTTTATCTCTACATCATATACTGAGAACTGTGTGCAACATGTGCTGAAAAGTAACACACCTCACACTTTAATTGATTTGTGGGGACTTTCATCTGTATACAGAAATTTAATCACCTCCTTAGTAAACATTACATGATGGATGTCTCGTCACTGGCAGTACAAAGGTTTATGTTACTTGTGCAGACAGAGATAGAAAGGCACAGGGTAGAAGGTGTATGTTACTTGTATGTGGCGGGTGGGTTTGCTCGGGCTCTACAGTTCATGGATATCTTGGCCTCAGGTGACTCCTCTGGATAGATGAGGTCGATAGGCTGCTCCTCGAACACCGGGCCATAACCTGTAGCTTCATCTGTGGGAACACAGCCAAATCAGAGCAAGGCCTGGTGCACGGCTCACAAAACTGAATGTCAAAATGGCTGCATTCGTTTCAAATACATTTTGCTGCCAAAACACGACAAATGGGAGCTGTACCTGGTGAGGTAAGATGGTGATGAGAGTGCATTCAAACCTTCAATTCCAAAGGTGAATTAAAAATAGAGAAGCTATTAAGAAACTTCAACTTCATTGCTTTAAGGGCACATTTCACCCTAATCATTGTTGATAATCAGCAAAATGAATCGAAGGAAGAAAAATAAAATTCTGATTTAAATCACGCTGTAGTTAAATACCCTGCTTCATTCAATCTCTGTTATGCCTGTTAAGTCTGAGGAGGACAAGTACTGTAGCTTTAATTAATCATCATAAAACATATGCAAAATAAGAGTCTATGAATTGAATATAAATACAATTCCACAAATCGTTCACAAGAGTTCATTTTTCTCTCTGATCTGCATGTCTGTGCTATTTTTGTCTGAGATTTCTGAGCTCTCAGCTGATGTATTCATAGAGGAAAGTGCACTCTTCCTTTCAGACAGCAATATCCTGCTCTTACGAAAATATGCCATTGATTCTACAGCAGAAATCTCAGAGCGGACAGACAAAGCACCGAATCCCTTCAGTGCAACACCAAGTCTGTGGAACTGTGAGACCTCAAGGACAAAGGGAATGGATGTTTGTGATATCCTGAAAACAGGGGTGACAGGATAAAGTATAGCCATCCACTAAAACACCACAGTGAGAACAGAATGACAGCCTCCACTTCCCGTCCATTTGACAAATGAATACAATCAAGATACAATACTATTCAAAATGCATTTGCACAGGATTTTTCATTAAAAAATGTCAAAGCACTTCAGACTCACATAAACTAAGACAGCTTGCACAAACAAAATTATTTGAAAAGCATGATTAAGCACAAATCAGCTCTTTTCACTTAGCACAAATTCTGCAGAAAATAATACTTTATGTACTGTACTGAAAACCTACAATGTTCCTGACCCTGACTAAAAGTTGTTCTTTTTTCCTCATTATTCTGAACACTATGAGACAGATGGCAGGGACAGAAACATTGTACCAAGCACAGTGGTCCAAATTCCTGAAGTCACCAATCCCCTTCTCTGACATGAGTCGTCTGTATGTAACTGTTTCTGTATGTAACTGGTACCGGGTGTTCCATGTTCGTGTGAGTAATCAGTTCTACTGCAGACAATTTTATTCACCAGTGAAATAAAGAACCATTGTCTTCAGAATACTAATAGTAAATCAGCTATTTCGATTGTCTGGACTGAGAGAAAGGAGTCCCATTCAACATTGTAATATTTGGACAGAGCATGTGCTGTTCAGTACTTACTGTCATTTAAATTTCAAATAGCGTTATTCTGAGAACGGTGCTTAAATAGGTGTCTCTTCCGTCATTGTTCTCTCCAAGGAAACCTCAATTATTCATTAGTTAAAAAGTAATTTTAGCACTATGGACTTCACATCATAATTATACAATGTACTTTACAACTTATCAGCCAAACATGAGGAAATATGTTGGCTTTCATACCATTAGACCAACAACCTGATTCAAGTTCATATTTTTGTCAGTAGCACTGGAAATGTACTTCTATTGAACAACAAGAAATTAAGAAAATATGTAGGGATATGACTAGATTAAAAATCTATGCACAATGTTTATTGGGTTATTTTAAGAGGGTCTCCAGTATATATTTGCTTGTTTTCCAGCTGGGATGCTGACTGTGTTTATCAAACAATAGGTTCTCAAACAATTTCTAGATAGTAATGATAAAGACCATTGGTAAACACATAAAAAGTAAAACAGACAGCAGCTAATTTCACATTATTGCCTCAATAAATTTGTTAAGAAGAATTCAACTTTTTGTCTATGTTTCTGCCGAAGCTTATTTTATTAAAATGTTGACCAATTTTTTTAATATGCTGGAATTAAATCACAACTGTGAGTCAAATGCAAATGATATTGCAGACCCTGAGAGAGTAAGATTTTTTTCTTTCATGATTTTACTCTTTCTGAAAGCTCTGTTTGAACTGGTTCAAGGGTGGGTTAAATATTGATTTTACCCAACCTCTGGTGCTTCACAGAACTGTGGACTGCTGAGGAGGACAGCATAATTATGATAATGCTTAACAGGATAATGAGAAACAGACAGATTCCCCAGTGTCCCATATAGGTAAGATGAAGCCTACAGTATCCTCTGAGCTGCATCATAATACTCCAAACTGACATCGTCCTGTGGAAACAAGGAAGAGTGTCTGGCTCCCCATCAATACCCTGCCCCTTCTACAGATGTTTCCTCAATACTTCAGCTTTTATAATGTGTCAAAAAAAGGTGAAATGTGAAAAAAAACAAACAAGAAATGTGTCAGAGGCGTTCTGTTTTGTAGCCCTGAACACAGTGCTCTTAACTGGGTATCTGCATTAATTACATCTACCCTTCATGGTCTGTCCTTTCTTTGAAACAATATCAGAGAGAATACTTAAAGTGTGATCCATGCAAATAAACTAATAAATAAAACAGTCCTTAATGAACCGTAGCAGTATCCAAATTTGACACGCCCACAAAGATAACCGGATTAACCTGCTCGCTATTGTAGAGCCTCTTCCAAAACAGATGCGAAATTTTCCCTGTAACGTCAAGTAACCTCTGTTTGAAGGATGGTGGATGATTTTAAAAACTGGCAAAATTAGAATACTAGTTTATTTCCATGTCAAGGGTATTGGAAACAGTGTGCATCAAATTATTTTTATCACATACTCTTATTCAAGCAACACCTTAAAACATATTGACTTGTATGTGTATGTTGAAAATATCCCCCAGCTAAGATGAACATCCACAATAGGTTTAATACACATCATTGCATTGTCCCTGGGTCTATAGATAATAAAACTTAACTGAATCGCCTAAAACAACTAAATAAATACATAAAATACCAATACTCCCGTTAATAAGCAGAGTCCACAATACAATGGGCATACAAACAACAACAGTCCCAAAAATCAATACCCTTCAATAGAACACCAACGATAAATAAAATGAGATTAGGAACAAGCAATACAAGTACATTTCATTTTGGCTTATCTCCTCCTCTGTGCCGGAGAAGTAAAGCATGATGGAAAGCTCTGGACTCTAGCTGCAGATGCTCTGAGCCAGAATCTAAATCATACAATTGGTAATTATGTGGCTACAGTTCACAACCAATTAACTTCAGCCTTATCTACTTTCCCAACTTTCTGACAGCTCTGTTTCCAGTTATGCCATGATAATCAGCAGATGCTTTCTTTCCTCAGTCTGTCCTCAGAATATGCAAAACGCATACTTACATTGTACCCCTACTGTACACATCACATATTACATTATTTATATGTTTTACTGTGATTTTGAAGGGTGGACCATAGATGCAGCAAACAAGGTAGCTGGTAACCTAGTTAGCAGCTTACCATATAAATACCACTAGCATAAGCTTTTAGGCTGTTTGAGAGAACATGTGAATCCTCAGTAAGCCATTGCACTGACCTGCCAACTGGTGAGCATACAATGCCAGAAAGGAAGTGTAGGTAGGGAAACTTGTGCTTGCTGGAAAGCATTCTTGTGACATTGATCAACCTTCCCTACTTTTCAAGCTTTACCATGTCTAAAAATCACTGAAAACTATTTGATTTGGAGTAAAATTATATAATGTGTCTACAGTGAGAATATTTACTGCTGATTAAGCATGTACACAATGTTTACAATGACAAAACTTTTTTTTTTATAATTATATAATGTATTTAGAGTGAGCATAAATATAGCTGAAGATGCATGTACACAATGACTATAATGATGCAAAAAAAAAACAATATAAAAATAAAATAGATACAAGGTCTGACCTCCACACACATGCACTAGGTGGGGCCAATTCAGTCAGTTTCAGGCAATAAAACCATTCAGTGATGCAGGTTCTACGTCTACAGCCCAGCAGCTGTTTGTTTGGACAGGGGACACCAGGATGGATGCAGACATTGGCTTGGATGTCCCATTGTGATTCCTACTGAGAAGAGGCGGAACACTGATTGAATCACACAAGCGTGCCTGGTGTAATTAATAACAGCAAACATTTTGGCTTATTAACCATGCAGGAGTGAATGCGGTGATTAAGAAGTTCCCAACTCTCTTGTGATTGAATACAGATGTGACTCCTAAAGGTGTGATGATCAAAGAGTGAGAAAGCAGCAGGACTTGCTCATGAATATTCGCATCTCTCTGCTACTAGGGGGGACAAGCGAACTCGAAGCAAATTCGAAATCATGGGCCCACTTCTAACAGATCAGCCAGCCAACTGCCTCATTTCAAAACAATGAAGCCTCAGTACACCAGGGTAAGTTTCTCAGCATCCTGTTTACCACTGATCTTGGTCTGCTTAATGCAGCCTCGGCTACTGCTGTCTCTGGAACCAGCAGATGATTTGCATATGAAGGTCAATGTCCTTGGAGCCAGGTAATGAATCACGGACACCATTCTCTTCTCAAAGCCTGCCTTATTCATGAACATAACATCCCACTCCATGAAGTAACTACCACGTGACTGACGACCTACAACCCTGGACCCAAAACATCTGATAAATTCGGCTGAACACTTCAAAAAGATGCAGACAATACAAGTCTTAAATAAAATATTACATTTCATAGGAGGTTTATAACTAAGGTGAAAAAACATTGACTGTGTCTGACCCTGCCTGGTATTTTCAAACCCATTTCAACAGAATAAATGTGTATCAGCTAATGCTTCACTACTAAAGATGACAGTAGTTATTTCTGTCAATTTCAAGAAATTCACTGTCAATAAAACAGTAAGAAGTCACCAATAATGCAATTCTCTCGAGACTTATTTCATTATTGCTTTAAAATGCTCATATTTACTTACCTCCATAGATCCTGGGGATCTCACCAAAAAGTGCTGCTGGAAAAAATTTTAGAAAACAGTGTCAGTTTATTGTGATAGCACATGCACAATGTCTACGTACAATGCATGATCATTATTTGTAATATTAATCATACATCCTGTCACCTATCAGTTACAGCTGTGAGGTCATATGCGCTAGCTAATTAACTGCAGTTGAGAACAATTTTGTAAAACATCATAAACTCAGAGACTGGCACCCAGAAGGTAAATTGTGCCAACATCTGGCCCTGTGTGGAGGGGCTGGCCGACAACATCAGACCCAAGACCCAACAGATCCCAGGATGGCTATAAAACAGAAAGTACAGGACAGAGGACCTCATCTGACCTCCACTGTGCTCCATTTAAATGATCAAAAACATTATGGACAAATTTTCTTCTGGTCGTCCGTCACTGAGGAAATCAAAGCGCTGTGCCCACCTCACGGTGACGGCCTGTTTTTCTGCAGATGTGATGCGATGGTGTTGCGTGCAAATCGAGCTGGCGGAAGTGTGGAGGGTGCGTGATGTGGCACTGTGCTGAAGGCCTGTGACTCACAACTCATATACCGCCCTTGCACCAAACAAAATTTAATCTGCAATTTAATGTATCCTCCTAAATGTTTTAGCATTTAAAGGATCTAAATTGGTTTCAGATTTCAAAAATGTATTTTTCTCATAGCTATATTAGGACCTTGACCAGATTTATCTAGTCTTGCCTTCTATTCCCTAAACAACATCCATATAAATGTATATGAAGGGCAGTAATAAAGTGAATTCAATCAGATGAGTTTAAGGTTGGAGAGTAATTGAGTTTTTATTGTGAGGAACATTTTGACGAAGGGGGGACATTGAGGTCAGCTTCAGTCATGCAGGTTTTTTTTCCTCCTTTTTGTTTTATTGCATCATAAGAAAAGAACAATTTTCCTATCCAATCGGCAGGAATTCACTTTATGGATTAACCTAAGGAGACGTGCTAATTCCCGTTTGGCTTTAATTTAACACAGGCAGACAGAGCCCAGACTAAACTGGGTGTGATAGCGGCGGCAGTAAATCGTTCTCACCAGTAGAGGAGAAGGCCAAGGAGAACACAAACAGGGGCAGAGCTGGGAGCTGCATGTTTCTCTGTCGAGTTACGCCAGGAGCAGCACTAAATTAGCATCTGATGCGACATTAGCATGGGCGTACTGGTTTCCTGTAGGACAGAGAAGGTGGCATGCTGAGAGTTTAAATCACCACAGACAGGCTGAAGAATTCCCTTAGTAACATATATGAGGAATAATTCACCTCTATGTCTAGAAAAAACAGTACAAATAATAAAAGCTGATTCATAAAGTTTAGAGATTAAAGAAATATGTTGATGTTGCTGGGATGCAAATAAGACTGCAAGTCACAAAGTTTTGACAGAAACATCACAATGTAATTTAACAAATATATTTACATCTTCATCCCAGTTTTGACCTAAATGAAGTCCAACTGTAAAAGCACATACGAATTATGAAATCAGAAAACATAAGGAACAACAACTGGAAAAGAAACAAAAGCAACTAAAACAATCCATAGATGTAGGATGCCTAGAAATCACAGTGATTCATTTCAATTCCATTTTAATCATTGTATAAATGTGCTATACAGCCTAAACCCTGTGGTACCAGAACAGGCATTCCCCAGTAGACGTATAATGATTGACACCGTGGGGTTGCCATGGCAATCCTGACCACCTCTTTAGCTGAGCAAGTTATGGGCAGTTTAGGAGCAGCCATCGCCATGGGGGACGAAGCTTGGACCGCAAGCTGAGCGTGACATCTCAGACCTGCGCTCAATAAACACAATATGACAAGCAACAGCTGTTCCGCCAAGGAGTCTGAGGCGGGAGGAGAGCTGAGTGCGCACAAACAGGCCAATCAACCCCAGCCTTCCCTGTGTTTGCCTGGATCTTACGGCTGGGTCAGAGAAGAGCCTGATTTGGCTCGGGCCGGTCTGAACGGGCGCGTGACACCCATCTCTGGGCCTTCTACCCAGTGATTTAACTCACCCGTCTCGCATCTTGTAAGATTTATTCACAGCCCGGAATGGAAAAATGTCATCAGGCCTGCTCAGACACCTCAGAAGGAATGGTTTATCAGTCAATTAAACACCCCCTTGGACTAATGGCCCGATGAAATCAGCAGAGCTTCACAAAAGGCTCTATCCTCTCAGATGAGAGTAATGCAGAGCTCTTAAAGTGGGAGATAAACCTGCATAAACCTGGCCTGTGGCAGAACGGATCATCAGACATTCTATGAACTTCTATAATATAAAATATGACCTGTTTGTTCCCTTTATTTTCAGGAATTTGTGTATTCAGACAGTAGATGTATGGGAGTTAAACATAGACAAATGAAAATGATGCAGTAAAATGAAGCATGAGGTTTTGCACAGACCGTATGACCAAATGGCACCTGGAAGATATGACTTAAAGACCCTGAGAATGAAAAACCCTAGCTGGTCCTGTATTTAATTTTTACTCTCTTTTCTGCAGAAATGTTATAATCCCACAAAGTTGTATGCCCAATCCACACATGATGTTTGGAAAGACATGCGGTAGTAATCGCAAACACCAGTTACTGCATATTGAAATTCAGTTTAGATAACAGAGTCATGTTTATTTGTGGTTTTTAGAAATATCAGCACAGTGCCATTGAGGCCGCCTCTAATCCATCCACAAGTGAGTCTCATGAAATCACATATAATTGTCGCCTGTAATTCGTGCACCTGACTGTAACTGTTGATGCTGTAGGCGAGAGACTGCATCTTGCTGGTTGTGCATGCACAAACCAGAGCACCCTGTCTACACCAGGGCTCAGCCGCTGGTAGTGAGACAGAAAGGATTTCAACTTCACGCTGCCGGTATCCTAGCAACACCTTTTCAAAAGGAGCAGTTGTATTTGGCCACGGCCTTTTACAGACATGAATAAGCGATACAAACGAGAGGGATATTCTGGAACATCTTTGTTGTGGGAGGCTTGACACCGCAGGGGGTTTTGATTATCTGACCATTTCCTGCGGCCGTTAGAGACGAGGCAGCATGCAATATTAATATTAGAATGTTGTATGCCTTGAGGACGTCTTTGACAGCACACCAGCCATTCAGAAAATAGGCTTGCAAAAAAAAAAAAATTTGAAGTTGATGCACGATTCTGTTAAAAGATGGCTCAGAATCTAAAAACATCACATAAAAAATGGACAGGCAATCTAATAGTCTGTACTTGCTTTCTCTTGATTCTATTTTGTGCAGTAGCTGTCTAGACCCATTTGATGTGAAGGACCGAGTAAACCAAATAATTTGGTTGCAAGTGAATGAAAGCCCACATGGACAGTAGATAGTCATACATCACACCTTACATTCACAAAATAAACTGGTTACTTTCCGGTCTGAAAAAAACACAAAGCTTCTCTAGCAGAGGCAACACTGGGTGAGAAGTCAGTTCATGATTTCAGGGGAGGAGGAAAAAATTCCATCCCGTATTTCATACTCCGATTCCCAATTCTGTGATCCTTCATTGAACTTGGGTCCTACCCCCAGGGCAGCACTGTGAACACAAGGATAAGGGGAAACCCCTTTTCCTATCCCCCAGCGGCGACGAGAAATGGCATAGACGGGGTCTTTATGGAAATAACCTCCAACATCAGCCAAATCACTGAGAGTCAGAAGCATGACTCAAACTCAGAAGTAAATGGACATGCCAAACCTCATACATAATGTGTCCCCATCCCCAATGTTTATCCCAACAGGCTTGAGGATCTCCTTACAGAACAGTCAAAGCAAATGCGATATGAGCAGCAGAATAGAAGTATTGCGCAGATATCACTAGGGAAAAGAATTTTGTGGAGAAACCCTTAAAGAATGGTTTGTATCTGCTCAACCAAATTCATTTTTACCCATTTGTAAGTGACTTACCTATACCCCAATTTCTGTAGATTTGAAATTAAGTCTAAATGTAGTAGAATGTAGTAGCCTCCCTGCTTCAACACTAGTGAGCTGGATAATTGTTGAAATGGTAAATATGGAACTGGGAAATACAAGAAAACTGATAAACACATGAAGACTGGCTTTGCCTTTTGGCTCTTTTCTTGTGTGCTACATCTGTCTTCTTATTTACGTCCATATCTCACGCCTCTTCATTGGTATACACAGAATGCTATTAATAATGGTTGATGAACTGTTTACTGCTGATGTGAGCATGTTTTGCAGTGAATCAGAGATCAGAGGAGAAGGTGATATCTCTCTCCAAGAAATATCATTGCAATTTTTAAATTTTTACAAGCCATGATTTTTTTTCCATTAGAAAATAATTGAACCTTAATCTCCTGTCAGACAGTGTATATATTTCCCAGTAGATCAATAAGAAACAGATTTATGCCTGATCCAGCCCTTTTATAGTTGCACGACAGCAATGAGACACAACACAAGAGGATAGTGTTGCATGATGATGCCTGGCCTTCCCACCTGCCATGCAACCATTCTGACTGTACAGATGTCTCCTCCATTTCACATCTGCAGTTTTCTGTTCTCTGAGTGCCGTGTGTCACTACAACTTGATCTTGATGTCAATAATGTCTTGACAGTCAAGCAGGTGTTTTGTGGGTAGCAGTGTGATGTAGTGGTAAGGAGCAGGACTGGTAACCAAAAGGTCACTGGTTCAATTCCCCAAAGGGGCACTGTTGTTGTATTATTTTACCTATGTTGTTCCTTAGTGTCACAGAGGTTACTTCCACCTATATAATCCAATGGACATCCCTCATTAAGATTTCCAAATGTTGCCTAACTATTTTCAGAAAGTTATGTCTTCAGTATAAACCCAATAGCACATCAAAAGGACAGATGAAACAGGAAGTGCTAATATGGAAAATAGACGGTCATACTCATGATCCGTAATCTGATTCCAGACAGATGTGCTATGTCCTGTTCTCTCACTGGCACTCTAAAATAATCAGCCAAGCCCTTTCGGCCAATCCCTCCAGTTCATTCGATGCTAAAAGGTCAGACAGGCTGCCCAGCCTCAGTCTGACCTGGATAGAAAAACAGGCACATCAGTTCACTGTTCCCCTAGGGTTCAGCATGTGACGTGACCAACCCAAACCTCCTCCCCACTGGGCCGCTTCAGAACGTTTTCCATTGCTGCACAATATGGAGGATCTGAGCTGAATCTGAGGTTATTTAAGTGATACTGTTTTGTGTAACGGCTGCTAATGTATCATTACCAATACTGTCAATACCATTTCAGCCAAAATTGACAGTAATAATTATGTACATTTCACCATTATCAAACATTTTGGGATTCATCTCCTGGTTTTTAACACTTAAAATTAAAATGAAAACAGTAATAATTATGTAATCCTGTCACCATTAAATAACTAATGTCTATGACATTTTGGGATTTCACAAAATCTGTGTACATAAGATACATATAGCAACAACTTAGCAACTATAGACCACAACACACAGTGGTGGTTTTCTTCAATGGAGATTAAAGCCAGCATTTTTTAAATGAGAAATGCAGTCGTGCAGATGACATGCAGAACATCCGGTAGCAAAACAGTCCCCAACATTGCCAGTATAACATTACAGGTACATTATATCAGTGCTTTAATCCTGACGGCATTCACTGGTATGAAGAGATTATTTATAGCCTGCATGTATCTAACAGCTCACTCACAGGGGATGAAGGACTCATTATACCTTTGGTCTATCAATTCTAATCAGTCAGCAATGGTATCCTACACTCCAATATCCAATTATGTATTGCAGAATGTTCCACTTTACCCATATGGAGATACAAGAAATGGTTTCTCTTTTAAATGTCCTTTTTAAAGATAGAAGACTCTACTTATACAGGCAGCAGACGACAAAGCAAAGACCTGTTAATGTTAAACTAACTGTCTGGCAGTTCTGAAGCACTGAAGTATCAGTCTAGCCTTTAGTAAATCACTATTTTATTTGATCTTAACTATTGACGTTTTCTTGGTAATATGGCTTAAGACCAGAAAAAGAGCACGCTCATGAAAGATTTACACAGTTCCAATACACCACAATGTGCCTCAGAGATTCTTACAGTTATAATTACAAAGATAGTGTGCCCCAAGTTATAGCATACGGTTGTACCAACCTTTACCTCTTGTACCCTTCAACAACTCTGAGTCCAAGCTGCTATGTACAACAATGTTGTAACACTATTTCAGACAGTCACACTATTTTGCAAACAAACATGTTTACATTCTTTGCACAACCAGCAAATAGATCTTGCCAGAAAATCTCCTCAAATTCAATTCCAAGTCCATTACCCCATTATCTGACCACAGCTTATTCCATCCATTTCCATTCCTTTGGCCAGGAGTAAATACTTCCTCATCTCTATAAACCGATCCTGTCTGAAGATTATATCTTTCATTTCTTTGCTGCATGGCTGCATCTCAAAAATTTGCAGTCAAATGGGAAATGATTCACCCAAGTCAGAACCCCTCAGTTAGAGCTTTCAAAAAAAAAAAAAAACAACCTTTAAAGAGTCAAATTAATCCCAACTTGGATTACAACATCTCCTTCTTACACCAGTTGTGCAGAACACAACAATGCCACCTAATGAAAGAAAAATAACTGAAAGAGGACAAATAAAGGAGTTATTCCCCCATCTAAAACGACATCCCGCCCATCTGGTGCAGCTGTGTCAGAGAAAGGTTTAAAATTACCCATAATGCTGTTGTTAACTTGAGAAAAGAACCTCTGCTACATGCAGGTAATACAGCTCCAGAACTACATCGAATGATTTTTTTTTTTTTTTTTACTAACCACCAATAACATTCTAAGTCATCATAGTTTTAGGGTAATCAATTAAATAATTTGAACAAACACTTTAAACTGTTTAACAGGTTATGCCGTTTGTTAGAATATTAAATTGGAGAATGTGTCAAACGTTACAGCCTTGATTCATTTTCCACCTAAGAATGGTGCAATATGATATTAGCAAAAACTACATATTTCATGTAAAATTACGTTTCTCCTTCAGGAAAGGCTAGATCAATTATTGCAACAGAGCAATAAACACAATCATCTTACATTAATGCTTTGAATTATGTTCATCAATAGGAACACTAGGTCATATTTCCTACCTTATTGTAAAAGAGAAGTTTGTTCATGAGGAGTATCTTAAAGGTATTGTAAAAGTGGTATTTTTCTCTTAGAGTATGAGCGACTCAGTTACCCACATCCCTGTCCTTTTACATGGGTGTACATCACCAACCATCCTGAATCCTGCATTAATTGTTTGCCAAGCAGTAGTAGATATAAATGCAATCCAAGCACAGAGGGAAGGAAGAAGTCCCTGAATGCTACGATAATGCTCTGGTACTGAAAGGCCTTTCTGCAGAGTGCTCCAGCAACGGCCCCGCTAAATGACTCAGACCAGGTCTAATCTTTTAAACCTTCTAACAATCACTCGTCTGGCTCCAGGCCAGACCTTGAGAGACAGCGTCGGAGCTGCGCGCACACACCTTTCCCATCAAAGCACTGAGGATACAGCAGTCGAGTGTCAGGGCCGTTCTGACTTTGAAATGTGGTCATTTGGGCTTTTCAAGTCCCGTCAAAATAATACGGACTTAGGGGCTCCGGAGTGGCTCAGACAGTTAAGGTGCTTGTTTTTAAGAGCAGACTGAGCCCTGTGGCCCAGTTTTGAAACCAGCCGTGTCATCTACTGACAGAGACCGGCAGCCAATAGCAGCGGAACAAATTGGCTTCATTCCTCCAGGGAATTGGGGTTGGTAGGCCTCCAATGTGGCTCTCTTCAACGGCTTGTAATGTTCCTGCGCAACACCTCCGTCACATCAGATGTGCCCATCCTCCAATTGGCATCAGCTCTGCCATGGTGCACTGTGTTTAAAATAGACACTGGCTGTTTCTGAGTGTATAGAAGGATTGTATTCGCCTCACTTCAGTGCTCTTTGCGTGAGCATACAGGATGTCTGAGGAGACAAGCTTAATGCAACACAATTGGAGATTCTAAATTGGCTGGAAAAAGGGAAGAGCAGAAAGACAAAAAAAAAAAAAAAAACAGATTTCAATGTTTACCTGTAGGGCTCTCTAGGCTCTGTTTCCATTGGATTCTGTTCAAGTCCCTTCTAGCTGCTCAACCTCAATGGATTATGCATAGTTTGAGAAAAACAAAGCAAAACAAAACAAAAAAAATCATACTGCACCCTCCTTATTTATTGTTTTTTTTTTTTTTTGTGAGCAGCTGTCTTGAGCTCAAACCACAAAGGTTACATAGGAATGAGGTCAGGTAATTGAGATGGTAAGTTGTAAACACTGATTTTGTGCTTAGTTAATTTCTTCAAGGATCTGGATGAATGCTATGGATGTTTGTCGGCTGGAATGTCACTGTTTGGATAATTTTCAGCTCAAATATCCTGATACATGTTGGAGTTCATGATTCATTCCATCTTAACTAGGGCTCAAGGACCCCAAGATCCAAGATAATCCCAAAATATAAGACACGGCCTACCACATTTCATGTTGAGCGTGGATGTTCTTCTCAGTACAAGTGTCAGATTTTTAACAACAAACACAACACAAATGAGCAGGTCCAAAAAGCTCAGTTTTCATTGCACCTTGACAAGGGACATGACTAGATGCTTCACATGTAGTTTGCCAAATTCAAGACACCTGCTTTTGTGGATTTTATTCAGAAGAAGCTCCTACCATGCAACACAGCCATAAAGTCACATAAGTGACTTTGAATGGTACTCCTTGACACGTTGTATCCTCAATGTTTTGTGCAGTGAGATTAAAATTAAAGCGTAGCATTTCTCATTTATTCTGAAAAATGAAAAATGACCCACTATGTGCATTGTTTCTGTTATATGGTGGGTTTGGAGCAATGCATACCATTATCATTGACACAGCCACAACAGTCACAAAGATGCACACAGCAGGAGATATTACACAAAACACTGCTTGGTGAAGCATTGCTTACAAACTATTACCAACTGTTTATTATTACTTAATAAACTCTAGCCAGTTAACACTATGCATGTGTAAAGCATGCTGTGTTAATATTTATCCATGGTGATTTAGAAATACATGGTTAATAGGTGGTTAATAGCATATGGTTATTTAATTTAATTATAGAAAGACCAAGATTTCAAAGACTCAAATTTTACATGTGATTATTTTTGTGCAAATACATGTATTGTATTAGATTAATGAACACTGAAAGCCTTTCATGGCATCAAGGAATTAATATGGGGAGCAAAAGCTTGTCACATCTGCTGAGATGTATTCAAGATTTCAGAGAATACCTGTCAATTCAGTGGTAAGGCATCTTTTGTTTGTGGAAATGTCATGTTCACTGTATTCTTTAACCCTGAAGCTAAGATATAACATAAATGGTCACGTTACCATTTAATTTGTGTGTGTGTGTGTGTGTGTGTGTGTGTGTGTGTGTGTGATAAGGACATTTTGTAGTGTAAGGAATTTACAAACACATCTCAATATACGCTATTACATGCATGACGCATATATATATATATATATATATATATATATATATATATATATAAATTTTCTCTAAGGATTAGCTAGAAGCTAAAGAGAAGGCATGTTAGTCTTTGAGTTTACTCCTTTCCAGACATTAACCTTAGCAGACCTGGACATAATGACAGATAGGCAATCAGAAAAAAGAACAACTAGCTCTGCGTGTCCTTCTGTTTAGCAATGAAATACGATCAGGAACAAACGGGGCTTAAAACTGATTGGATTCATTGGATTGCACAAGTGTAATCACCCAGAATTCCCAAGTCGCATACAAGAATGTTGTGTCTCAGAGCCGGATTACAATCTATTTTACTGCAGTAATTTATCTACATCCACTGCTACGGAGAGTGGGGAAATGGATTTTAATTGATCTAAACTAATTCCACCGGGCATTACAGCATGTGAGACCAACATCTAAGAGAAACGAGCAGCCCTTACCCATTTGATCACCGTTCTCCTATAAACTATGTGTTCTCGTGGACAACACTCTCTAAAAATGTAACTGTTCCTTCATCTAAATTCACACTGATCTTCTAAAACTTTATTTTCATCAACCCACTCTTAATTCCAGTCCTCTAAAAACACATTATATCAAATGGAACTTGACACTGTGACAATATTGCCCATAGCAGTAGTAATACAGTATTAGGTTATATATATTTACATTTTACATTTTTGGCATTTAGCAGACGCTCTTATCCAGAGCGACTTACAATATTATCCATTTATACAGCTGGATATTTTACTGAGGCAATTGTGGGTTAAGTACCTTGCCCAAGGGTACAGCAGCAGTACACCAGTGGGGAATCTAACCAGCAACCTTTCGATCACAAGTCCTGCTCCTTAACCACTATGCTACACTGCCACCCCAATATATATGTAAACCATTTTACATGCTGAATGCACCACATGAACAGGGAAACAGGACCCTGCTTTAAGGGCCTTGTCAGAGGCCTAAAACCTATGGCTGCAATCTACACATAGTTTAATTCCAATGTCTAACCACAGTAGGCCAATGTGACCTGTTACTCCAAAGGTTTGCGAGGGCCATTCCACAAATACATAATGAATGAAAAATCTCAAACTGAATTATACATTATGGAAGCAGGTAGTTTAAGTGATGCTGTTCAAAGTGACCTTCCTATTTAAAATGACTGAATCATCATATGACTCAATGATCGTTAAGGTAATGACTTCTTACTGGACGCTAAGGACGCTAAGTTGCATCTTAGCAAAGCTAAGCTATCTTAGGCCACTTTAAGGTCTGTATCGTCACACTAATGAAATAATACCCTCTAAACCTTTTAAGAGTAGTTCTTGGGTTATTGGCAATCCGTCTTTGTTTAGCAAGGGACTCAGCAGTCCTTGATTTCATTTCAAGGCAAATACACTGAGCTGCACAAAGGTATGCAGGTTTTTAACAGGTACACATTTTCCTATACCTTTTTTCACATATGCACAACATCTCTGGGAAGTACTGTATATACACTGTGTAAAGAGCTGTAGAATGTGAGCTATGCAAGTTTCTCTGGGCGAGGGCATCTGCCATGTGGATAAATAATGTAGCGCTTCTGAGAGCATGTTATAATTATGTGTACTCTGGTTCAGGCGGAGGAGAGGGGAGGCCCATGTGACTGTGGCTTTCTGGGAAGAATGTTCCAAAATTTACAGAAGAACTCCTCCGCCACAGGGTGAGCAGACTGTTAGTAACAATGCAGCATAATTGGATAAACACAGTCAGCAGGAACAAAAAGTAATTTTAATATGGCCTGAATTCCCAGACAAACAAAAATAATGTGTTCGCATAAAAAAAGATATCCAAATAAACTAGGTGAAATTCAGAAAAAATATGTAATAGATTACTCCGACCTCTGTTTAATCAAACATCATTAATCCTGCCAAGGTGGAAAAATGCCTAAGCTCACAGCTACATAACATTTCCTATGTGCAATGTATCTGTGTATGGTATTAATGTATACGATCTGAAGATACACCATGGTGAGTATTATGCTCTGTACTTGAGAAAACCATAATGTACAGATGAAAGTAAGAACATTTCCTTACTTTAATAACATAAACATCCAGATCCACATGTACAACAAGCAAATATTGGATGCATATTTAAATGAAAATTTAATCTCTTCTCCTCTTAATTATTCATTTTATTTTATACACTGTAATTAGCATGGGGAGAACATGTAAACACATATACTCACACTCAAACCCACATTCGTTGATGTACACATAAACACAGACACACACACACACACACACACACAAAAACAGGCCAACCATTTCTCACTTCCATGTCAACACAGCTCTGGGGCACAGAGGCTGGTCCTCCATCTCAGTACATGTGCTTCTACATGACACAGGAGCAGTCTTGCTGAACACCATGCCACATGCATGCCGAAAGAGGCAGGCTTCCCCCCTGTTTGAGCTTTCTGCTGTCAGATCCACCTGCAGTCATGCAGCAGACAGGGCGAGAAGCACCCTACCTTACCTAACCGTGACAGGACACACACCAGCTCTCCCCCTGCAGAATCCAGATGCCCTGCAAATATCCCCCTGCTCTCTGTTCGTGACGGAGTGCTTGCTCTGCTAAACCCTGTCCTGCACCCGCCATCAAACCGGAGGGACTTCAAGCTGTGACCTCAGAGAAAATATCTGCCCTGGCAGCTCGTTGCTGATTGCAGAGAGCAGGAGAGACTCATGCTGTATGGGGCCGTTCATCGTAGCTGGAAGGAGGGAGCGTTAAACTGAACTCGAAAAAGCCCAAACAATCACTGCCACTCGCCTCTGCAGAACAACATGCGTTTCCCCGCAGTCTCTGACAACACCTGGCACGGATCCCAGAGCCCCCCACCAGTCCGTTCCGAAAAGGAGCTCACACTGACACCAGTTTCACATGCATAATTAATACACTGAGGCCATCCATTTCCTGCATTTGTCAGTGGCTATTGACTACTCTATTACAGCAGTAATCAAGAGGCAGACTGTTGGTGCAGTGCTGAGTCCGGGCTGCAGTTTTCCCGTTGCCAGTTCCACGTTTTCTGAGCATGCCGGTATGAACACGCCTGCAAATGTGACTCTGAGTCTGGAAGTGTGTGTGCACTTGCTTTACATGAGTCTGTGAGAGTGTCTGTCTGCGTGTGTGAGTGTGAAAGTGTGCAGGTGATTCTGTAACATGTGCATGTATATACAAGACAGCATCTGCGTGTATATGATTGAATGCCTGTTTGTGTGATTGTGAGCATGTGCGTATGTTTGTTTAGGAGCAGCAAACACAATACCCTGTTAAAAGCTTTGCATTGCATTAACAGAACAGTCATTTCTAACCCCTAATATTCTGTCCTATATCCTGGACCTGAAAATGGAATTACTTTAGTCACAGGATGAGAATCTTTCAAAAGCCTGGCCTGTATTTTTCACGAACAATTCCGCTTCTTACAGCCATGTCCTGTAATCATTTAACAGCTTGTGATTCTGCCTTTTCTTGACTGAAGCCCACAAATATAGGTCACCATTTGTATTCAGCTGACCAATGTATGTCATGTGCAGAAACGCACAATAATGCTTAACCTCAAAGAGCAATGTACTGTAAGATAAACAAGATTACATTAAAGCATAATATTCCACTATATGGGAAGGGATCGCAGCTGGCCACTGGTCAAGGCTGTTCACCCCCCCATCTGAACGTCATAAACAGGAATAACAAATAAAAGGTGGAGGGGGAGAGGAGAAGTGATGCTGTAAATAACTGACATGAAAAGTACGTGTTGACTGGGATTTTCATACTTGTGGATGGGATAGGTTTGTTAATTGTGTAGGGACTATCTGAAAATTCTCCTTCCGAATCTTTGTTCGCAACATCAGTTATAAGCAGCGGACTCAAATTACTGTTATTAAGTGCAAAACAAAGAAAGCTGAGATAAGACAACAAATGCCATTAACTTAATCAGTCTTGATTAAGTAAAGAAAAAGATGCATGATTTTGTTAAACTGCTCAACTGAACTGGAATTCCTTTGCCCAGCCCCTTTTTCCTCGAAACATTGAACAGAGCATTCAGCCAGTCATTCAGCCTGTCCTTCAATCACTTAATATTAACAATTATCATTACAGTCAGCATCAAGGAAGACCTTCTTAACTAGCTGTGCTGAAACTCTGCCTGCCATAGTTTTGTTAAGTTCTGTACAAACCAAAAATACCATTTAGCAAGTGAGACTAAGGGAAAGGCCTGCCTGGCCTGAGGCTTCTTACAAACACTCATAATCTATTATAATTAACCTTACAGCCTCACAGTACTGTAACAGAAGAAAACAGCAGTAAGCCATAACAGGGTCAGCTTTATGCTCTGTTAACAATACAAAATATTACAGCACATTGCATACACACAAACTCCTACAAAAATACAGCAATAAAAATATTACCAATATAATATGAGCCATTAAAAATCTGATTAATTTCTAAACTTACTAGGTTTGGCTGTTACAAAAAATGCGTAGTATGTTTTTAAGACACCCCTTTCACAATCTCTCACTGCAAAATAACTACATGCCAAAAATGTATTCATTTCAATTCATTTCAGAAGAATGTATTCATTTCAAACCAGTTGAAATCAGTTTCCTTCATTTCCTCTTTTATATACTGCATTACACAGAGGGAAGTAATATGACACAGTAACAGTAGGAAGCTGGGGAAGAATCAGTAAAAATGACACGCACAGCATGAGGAGAAGCAGGAAAACTGCAATGACTGTGTGGAGGAGCTTTTTCTCAAGTGGAAAAATAAGTCTGACATTTAATTAACAAGGTCACTGCTTGGACCAGGGTGCTCTGTTTGCGAACTGCATTTCTCCACCTACTGTATGTAACATATGCAACACAAGGAAAACATGTTTCGTCATCATTATCAACGATGGTAAGATAAAGGGAGCTAGAAATTAGTGTGTTAACGAGGGCATCGCTGTCATCATTCATCACTGCAGAAGGCGCAGACTAAAAGCAAATCTAAGTTCAGCCTATCAGTGATTGCAGAAGATTCCAAGCTACAGCTACTGTAATCATGAACCCATTAGAGTACATCTGGCAAGAGAGAGAGGCTTCAAGCAGACCAACCACAACATGAACAGCACTGACCTGTTATGGGGGAAAGAAGGCACAGGCTTAATTTAGCAAAAGCATTGGTGCTGTTATTCATTTTAGATGCCACGCTTCTTTCTGGATAAAGTGTTGCACAACGAGGGGGTAATGAACCCAATGAACAAGAGACATATGCACAGAGTAGCAACTACCAGTGAAGCGTTTTGACCCAGATACAAGTCTCCTTCAGAAAAACAGGAAGAGTCAACCCACTGAGTAGCACTGAGCAGAATCAGAGAAACTGAAGTGTCTAAAATCACTGCTTCACCCGCAGTCTGTGCATTTCCATTGTCTCGGCCAGACAAGGCCAGCTCTTCTCCCCACACATGTTTCCCAGTCTGCTTTTGTCTCCTGGGCTTCGTGTCAGCTGAAGGATGCCAAAAGTGCTATTGAGAAGTGAATGCCTTTTCACTCTACAGTGAAGTGGACCCTTTTTTTACAGTGTACAGGAAGGAGCAAGACAAATGTGAGAAAAAATGCAAGATCAACATGCACATAATGGCCATTTCTGAGGAGGGGTCAACACAATGGTGTGCTAAGCTGTGACTGGTACTGTCCACTCAGAGCAAGACACTTTTCAGGGGACAGAGCAGTGTCTGTAATTCACTGATGTCTTGTGGAATTCCCATCCTTAAAATACATAATTGCTTCGGAATAACACAAATGAAAATGTCGATCTCAAAGAATGAGACCCACTAATCAAAATATTCAACCTTCCATTTGTTGAGGCAACAATACATGTATTCCAGCAATACACACCAGGCTATGCAATGAGGGAAAACTAGAATACTAGGTTATTACCGTGTGTTAGACACTATAGCATTATGCCTCCTCAGATCACTGTCATTGTTGGGAAGTCCTTGGGAATTACATGTTTAGGCCAATGCTTAATTATCTCTATAATCCAATAAACATGGAATTAAACCACCAGATCAGGAGATTATGGCTAATTGATATATTTGCCATCTGTACAATGTACAAGTGGAACAAATGTTTCTTTTCAGCTCCACTAATTCAAAATTGCTCTAAACAAGTAGACGGTTCAAAATATTTACTTTTGGGCATCTACCACAATTTTTTAAATAAAAATATTAAATAATAATAATAAAAATAATTTTAAAATATCCCAAACCAAATTCATAAAAAAAAAAAAAAAAAACATTATCAATGTTGCACTTCAGTTTGTATGTATGTTTGCTTGTCATGTTTGGTTGAAAATTGTTAAACCACCAAGAGGAAGGTAACATTTATCAATTCAACATACAGAAAGAGTAAAAAAGACTGCAGTGATTGTCTACAATTTATTCCACCCAAGCCAAAATATGAAGGTGCCTGTAAACATTCTGACTGGCCAAAAGTTGTTTGTCATGTTGGGGGGGGGTGTGAATTTCCACTAAGCAATTAGCTTGCAGGCTGTAGGGGAATGTTCCTGTGTATTACGCAGTGTCCTCTCTCCCCGGGAGCGCCCTGGGATATCATCCGTCTTTGCTCAATTCTGTCTAGGTGGTCAGTCACAGGGCGGCCTCCAGCAGGACTGTGTGTGCCGCAGGACCCTGGACCTGGCCACGGCGGGCTGTCGCAGGATAATGTGACAGGCAGACAGGCCGCGGCTGGCAGAACACTGACTGCGGGGAGGGAGCAGATTGAATGTGTGGACCGGAGCCGCTCGAGTGTTGAGGATAATTCAATTTGGTCTTGCTCCGGCAAACATTAACTCACACCCCGGCCATACTGCCTGGGGTTTAATTCAAAGCTGCTCTGTTGTACGGATGTCTTGGGGGACCAAAACAACTGCAACAGCTGAGGGTAGCTGTTGATTTTGCTGTAAATTTATTGTAACGGTGCAATATGGCAAACCAGCTGTCCTCAAAGAACAGGGGAAACAAACAAACAAAAAAACTGTAAGTCGTCCTCATGTTCTCAGATCTGTTTTTCAACATGTCTGTCTGATTCAGCAAGTGGACCTTCGGGTTCCTTTGCTGGTCATTAGCAGACTGAGGAGACATATTCCATGCTTTCCTTGCTAATGTATGAGTATTGTATTTAATTGTATTTTCTGCCCTCTCAAGAGCAAATTGCTTACATGATTACACATATGAATCAAATAAAGATATACACAAATATAAAAATAAAAAAAAAAACGTGTGGTGTTCCCTTCTGTCACCGCTCTCACTTTCAGGTTATACCTGCTGTAACTTCTGTTGTTTCCATGGAAGGATCACTGCCTGACACCGAGTGCTATCTCACATACAAATGCGATAACTTGGTTCAGATCCGTGGCAGTGACTTCTTCTGGGCTTTCTGACAAAAAACAAGCTGTGTGTATATATATTCAGGCCAATATAGTTGTTTGTGTTTTTATGACAAATACAAAAATCTCAAAAATCCCTTGTCCCCCTTCAGGGGGTAAAAGACAAAAACAGTCAAAATTCAAAAATGACAAAAAAATGACATTACTGATAAGCCTTGTATAATACCCTTAAGGTTTCCAGATTTTGTTTTGGAATGTCCTACTTTTCATTCATGCCAAAACTATCCTCTGTGTGGAGGCAAGTATTTTATGGATACAAAATGGGATAACAGCACTTATCTGCAATGCAATATCTTTCATTGCATTTCAATGCTAGTGGCACAAAAGCTTGTTTTCTGGTTGCAAGGACATATCTAGGATTCAAATGTATCTAGGACAGAAACTAAATATTTGGTTGAAGGCAACAATACCCTGCAATAATTTAAGGCTGGACAAGGATAAACACATTCACCATTACAAATTGCATTGCAAAAGTATAAATCTGTGCATGGATGGTATCCATTCAATAGTTTTGTAATTACAAAACTATAAGTGTAACTTGGAATTTACCAAATACAGATCTGAATGACTGCATTTTCAGATGCTTTTTTTTTTGCTATTTCACATATTCTTGTTTCCCCAAGTGAGATTACCTGAGAAATACAAGATCAATACCAGAATACATGATGCAACATCCTTAGGGATCCCTGGATGTTGTCCAAGTCCTGGATCATGTTGCGGGTCAGGGTTTTGTAAGGATTCAGCCCAATGACTGAAGCATTCCTTTGCCGCATCTGTTTCAGTACCCCTCTCTGCTTACAATGAAAGGTACAAAAACAAGGACAGCAACCTAAAATAACCAGATTAAGGTACTCTCTGCATCGTGATGCAGTAAACTATCTCTACTGTGCGCTTCTTCTTTGCTTTCTCTTTGTTGCCAACGATATTCTTATAATCACAAAATATGGCTTCACCTATAGTTTATTCACACTCAGCAGTAGCTGAGGAGAATCTTCCATGTGTTTCCGAGGAGGCCTGGGCACAGGCTACAGCCAAACACAATCACATTCATCCAGCACGGTAAAGTGTGCAAAATGAGCCAAACAGATGGTCTTTGTGTTTCAGCGAAGTCAGGCTCTGAGTAATACCCTATCTTGTGAATCACTCTTGAAGCCTCTCCTACTGATGTGAAGGCTCTCCTACAATTGTTGCACCCTCACTCAGTGAGCTCTCAGTGCCGATGTGTAAGTGGCAGCAGTGTTAAAAAGTGGGCTGTCCTGAATGAAGAAAGATGCGGCAATCACTTCTTTTACCCTCTAGACCGGCAGACAAACAGCCATACTATAAGATTCCCGGCAACTGGAGTAGGCTCTCTCAATCTCAGATCATCATTTATTTAATATTATTATGTTCGTATGGTCCATGGAAATGTAGGCGATGTGGGCGGTAGCTTGTCATTTTAAATCTTAGCTCATGTCTCAGTAAAACAGGCCTATTTAACAAGCGTATATGCACCGCATACTAAATCATCACCATCCTCTGCTCTAAGTCTAGATTTCAAAGAATTAGCTACAAGTCTATCTGTGCTCCTATCTGAGTAAAATATCCTGGCAAGCAATCTGCAAAGAACCACAGTCTTTTTTGAGTTTATCTAGTTTCTGTCTAGTTACCTAGTAAAAAGTAAAATTTAAAATGTTAGTTAGTCATGTTAACCACCTTGGCTCACCCTGTAGCAACATAAAGCTATATATGGCCAAGGATGCAAACTGGTGTAAGAGGGTGACCAGGAACACCATGTGGCAATGTACATCATTATTGACTCTGGATTTATAGTGGTGCATGCTATGTCTCAGTACCTACAGTCCACAAATTTAAGGGTCAGGCTCACGTCCTGTTTGACTGTGTTGTTGCTGGCCCATTGTATTCATTTTCTGAGCAAGGGCACACTAACAATGGGGGGCACTCCAAAATGCACTTACTTCCAGGATAACAGTTTTATCTCAGTCACAGTAGATGCATCAGCTGCCTCGCCCAGTCTAACACCTGCGGAGACAGCACTGCAGCCACGGTGATAACCTCTGGTGAGAACACAATCAGACTGATGTTGAATGCCTGAAGCAGTGAGAGCTTATGTGACCAGAATGCCATCATTAAATGACTACTTATTGGTAGCTTTTCCCAAGACAAAAGCATTACCTTACATGGTTGGCTGTGCTGGAAATAATGTCGATGTGTATAATGAACTTCAAAACGAACGGATACACAGCAAGACAAAGCTAAAGCACAAAATTCATCCGCAGTATTGGCAAATAATATACACGTGCTATGCAGGGTATATCCATTCAGTGCTGGCCAGTTTGAGCATAATAAAAGGAACTGTAGAGGAGGCTCATCTCCAGAACATGCTGCACGGCTCGCCTTGGCACGCTCCCTGGCTATTGCACAACCTGTCACAGCTCCCGCCCCGGCTGCTTTGCCCTGACAGGCTGTTCCTGTTCCGCGTGACCTCAGTAACAGCTTCCCCAAAGGGGCTGCGTTGCTGGAGACAAGACACAGTGTACCGGGGGGGAGACTTGTTCAGATCATTCCGACTCGCAAAAACTCTCGAAACGATTACGTTCGATTGCTTCCCAAAAAACCCACGCGGATTTGATGATAAATTTAATCAGACTAAAAAGTGACATGATCCTACTCGGCTTTGACGCTTGCTGCCTCAGCCTTTCGATATAATTCTCGCTGTTGGCAAGGAAGGTGGCTCACACAGAGTCAAGGATCATCTTTTTATCAATATTATCTATGCAGTCCTGCTGATATTTTCCATAATGCAATGCATCTTAGCAAGACGACTGTCCAGATATGAGAACTGATATTTCTATTACTGCATCCCATTTTTCTTTCTCTTACTATATTTCATCTCAAATCTATGACAAGAGTGATCAACTGACACAAATGTTACTTTGTAAAAATATTGTGTTTTAAATGCAATAATGACAGTTTTTTTAAACTGAGAATCTAAAAAATAATTAAGAGGAGCAGCTGTAAAACCACATAAGAAGTTGTGATTTTTATGGGGTAATACACTCCATTTTGGCTCCAGTGCTGAAAAGGTCTGCATACTGACACTGCAGGATTAATGTGTGTAGAATGAATCTGCAGTAACGGGAGAGACCATTTGCCGTGGCAAATCCCAAAGCTTCTTCAGGAACAAGAATATCACCCTTTGACAACATGACGCAACTGAAGTAGTACCAGACTCAGACCCCCCGGTTAATACACGATTATCCCATCTATTACTTGGTATTCCAACCTGAGTGATGGCAGGAGGTAGAATTTAAATGGCTCTTCTGTTTACGAGAGTGATACACAGTGCGCCTTTCCAGGGTTTGTTCACCCCCTTTTATCCACAGTCAATCTGTATTCTGTGAGAGGGGCAGTTCCAGCCTTTTAGCTGACTACAAAAAAAAAACCCTGTAACAAGAAACGAGAAGCCAACCTGAGCGTGGCGCGCCCCATATTGAATGCTAATGGACCACATCAATGCTCCCTTCAAACAGATATTCTGTCAGGGCTTCTGCTGGGGCCAGGAACACTGAGACCGGCCAGCAACAAACCAAGCAAAACACTGCCATCTTGCCCGGCTTGGCCCGATGACTGCTTTTATTCAGAACCACGGTGTGTGAAAGACCGAGTGTTTCTCCCCCTCTCTCATTATACCTCATTCTGCTTGGACTTCATTCACGGCAGCCTCTCTGTAAAACCCTTGTGGTTTGTTTTAGGAACAACACGAATTTGGGATGAGAGTTCAATCAGTGCTGACTGATGACCAATGTCACTTAAAATGACATTAATAAATAATATTAGGTATAATGCAGTCCTGCTAGCAGTTTTTTTTTTCTCATTGTCTAGTTTACCGAGAAGGCATCTGTACTTTTGTTGAAATCATCTTGTTCAGGGAATTGAACTGTTACGCACAAGCAGTAGACTTCACAGGCTTAGAGTCGTCCTCTACACAGAGAAATATTACCTGAAATAACCTCACTTGAAAGTCTAAATGCAAATTTAAAATATTATTCATTGCTCTACAGAGTCATGTAGACATTTAAATCCCAATATAAAAATGCGTAATACCTGACATGAGCATTTTCAAATTGGTTTGCACTGAGTTCGGGATTTTATTTCAGATTCTCTCCCTTTATGGAAAGGTTTAGATTCAGTTAAGTACTTTGACGAAGGGATGAGCCAAACGCAAATCTTCTGGCTCTGCTCTGACACATTGGCCTACTAATGGGTAATGCCAAGCCCTGTGGCAGATATTTTCTGGTTGTCTAAACACTGAACACTGACATTGTAAAATGAAAACAAATAGCTAACCATAAGCCAGAGACTGAGACAAGGTGAAGTTCTTTCAAGTGCTGGGGAGACCTTCTCTTTATTGAATGATAAAATAAATAAATGGGTTGGGAGGTGAAATTGTTTTATAAATGCTTTATCCCTTTTTGCACCCTCAATTCTGGAATCGCCAACTGCACGTCAAGTTCATGTTACTGTGACAACCTTTGCACTTGTACAAGAGCACTGGGGATAACAAATGCAATCCTCTGATACACTTGCATTCCCCCAGTGACTTGGAGTCCTACAGTGCACCAGTGAAGAAAACTTGATTTTTTTCCAGCTTTTTCAGTGTTATCAATTTTTTTTTCTCACGTGTTTCTGGCTCTCGATTATCCTGGCTACAGAATGATAGATACCTAGCTTTATTATGTTTTTAAGTCTGTGAGTATATTAGCTGGCTAGCAAACTCTGCTTTCAGAGGTCAAGTGTGGGCAGTCTCAGACCTTGGCAGCTGACCTCTAACACAATCACCTCTTAAACGCCCCTTAAGTTTGAGGCTTCCACACAGTGGAACAGACTTTGTATCCAAAATAATGAACTGCATTAGAGTTTGGTAGAATTCAGTATTTAGTTTTGTAATCGCAAAAATCTGTCTGATGAATTCAACATGCAGCACAAATCTAAAAGTATACAATTAGTGCATCCTTTATTCTGAGCTCATTGTGACAAATGACATGCATTATAACTACAGTATAACTGCATGTTACACATGGAATGTCTGTTGGTTGTCATGTTTTCATGAATGTCTGTAAATTCTTATGTAAATGTAAATGAAGTGACCATTTTCCAAGCCTCTTCAAGCAAAGCACCAAAGGAAAAAAAAATCATGTCACCGCTGCAAGGTGAGTTTCTGCATCGCTCAAAGTGTTAAGCTTCTGATCTCATTATGAAAAAGAAAGAGCAGGCAACAACCTGAATATCGAACGGCGCCCTTCCACTGGGAAAACTGTGCAGACTCTGCATCTCCACGAGAGATTGTGTGTGTGTGTGTGTGTGTTGTGTGTGTGTTTCTGTTTTGTGTCTGCAGCTCCGTTTCGTGTAATGGGATTTCTGGCCTTAAATGCTCTTCACTTACCCATGGAGTTACTGTAAGAGAGGTTATTGATCCAAAACATTTCTCCTTCTGTCCAGAGAAAGAGCAAGGGAGCAGGATGCCATAAATGTATGACTGAGCTTCCGGAGAGTGCAGCCTCTCTTTTCTTTTGAATTTGCTTCACGGTTCAGAACTCCTTTATCTCTGGCTAGCTCAGTCATTACTCTTTTTACTCAAACCCACTACATCAAACCTCCCCACAAAGATAAGAAAGAAGATGTTATCAGGCAAAAAAGAAAAACAATGATAACAGCAGTCTCTGTCCTGTTGTGGTAAGTGAAGCTACATCTTTTTATAGTAACACTGCTCTAAATCTCCCCAGGCCGTTTACTCCTCATAATAATTACAGCCCAAATTAGATTAGATTAGATTAAAAGTCACATATTTTCACTGTCAAGATTATAAAAGCAAAGTAATTAGCACCAGGCGGCTTGCTTTTGGGTAGGCACAGATGTCCTTCACTGAAGTTAAAATATTCTCAGTGTGTGATAATAAAGGTTTATTCATGAGGGACGCTTGTTCACAGAACGTAATAGCACTGATTTCACTTTAATTTTGGGAGAATATTAAATCTAACCACTGCAGTACATTGTCTTTAACCCTGAGCAGCCAAAGAAGCAAATATTCTTCCCAATTGCTGCACAATATATTTTCATTAACGTCAGTGACTGCCAGAGTCTTGTAAGAGTTGAGGGGGAAAAAAGTAACACTTACTTAAACTCATTATTCAAAGTTACCAACAAAGTTTTTGCAGTGGCGAGAGCGAATGCCCCACTTAGTATGGCAAATGTCTTCTTCACTTGCTCTCAGTTCCATGGAAACCTAACTTTGACAGCGCCCCCAGCAGTGGCTCAGTACCAAGGGTCCTCCCCCTGCTAGGTCCACCGCAGTTCAGTGGTTTAAGACCGCCTGCTGCCGAAGGTATCAGTCTGAGAACAGTACACCAAAGCAGACACCGCAAAGGCAAATCAAACCATAGGGATTCTAACAAAATCAAAAATGGGACATAGTGTTTTTTGCCTTACAGATGTTTACACTGAACACCGGGCCTTTTGCTATGAGTTCCGCAGATTTCTGAGATGCCAGCGGGCTAACCTGCTAATAACCTTTTCGTTTTACTTCACTCACTTTTTCTGCAGTTGACAAACTGTCTTCATTTTTAAGAAGCACCTTCCCGGGTTTGTCGTTTAGAACCATCTAGAAAACCAATGCTACTCACACCTTCCTTTAAAAAAATCACTCACGTTTTAATTTCAATATCAATATGATTAATGTAACTCCTTCACATTAATTATAAAATGACGCTAATGAGCATACTTCTGAGCCGCAGCAGCGTAAATGAGCCTCCAGCTTTGAAAGTCAGAATTCATCCAATTTCAAAGATGGTATAAAAACTGTCATATTTCTTCACTCGCACAGTAACATATCAGTAGTATTACCAGGGGTAACCTCAAGCTTCAAAAACCATTTTAATTAGGACACTCATCATCAATGAGATGTTTAAGAGTTATGAAAACTAATTCTAGATACTATTCCCCTGACCTCATTAGATCTGATGTATTGTCACATGTTCTTACAATCCTGAGAAATTACAGATGTCCTGTCCGTTATAAACTGTAACAGATTTACAACACATCACTCAAAGCCAAAGACCAATCTATAAGGTCATAAAGTATATCATCAGGTTTAGTTTATATTCAAGCTTTCATACAAAGTGTTATAAATTTGTAGTTACAACAACGTGCACATACATCTTGCATTGGTACTATCACATTTAAATTCAGTGAATCAACAGCAGTATAAAGAGAATATTCAACCAGCAAACTTGAAGGATATCACAGCCCTAGCAAGTGTCAGACCATGTAGCATTTTAAAATCAGAAGCACGGGTTTGTTAACTAAAATTCATGGGAGAAGGACATCCCTTTGTGATCTATTTTTAAATTAGGCCCATATTTCCCTGAAGAATCATTTCTGTGTAGAAAAGGCTAAAAATACCTGCTGGCTTGCAGCTCTAAGATACTGGTTAATTCAAGAGAACTCATGCTAATTTAGTTGGGAAAAAGAACTAATCCAATCTAATAATAATCTAATTGTACATTTTTGTGAGCATATTGCTACCAATTTAATATTTGGTGTTGGCTTTTGGGCACCTATTGATATTGACAGCTGGCAGCAAACTGAGGGCAGAGGGTGGAGTACCTGCCGCTGACTTGTATGGTTAAACCAAAAAGCAGGTGGAGGAGTGGGTAGTAGTGGGCAACTGCTAATCACCAATATTATTTCATCTCAATATTGGTTGTGTCAATGTAAATTCCTTGATTGGATGCATGGCATGCACATGGGGCTAGCAGCTCCCTGTCTGTGCTAGCTTTACTTATAATGCCAGAAGTTACACGTAAGCAGTTTCAAACTGAGGCCTGCTGGTACATTTGCAAAATGCATCTGTCCATTATCTGTCCTATCACATCTGCCTCCTGGGAGGAAATAATTCCAGATATGGACCGATCCTCTGGAAGTACTTTTAGTTTAATGCTTATTACCTTAATGTACATAATCTGATTTTCAAAGCAACATCGATCTGGCACAGATACAACTTGAGGAAATTCATGATCAATCACATACTGAGCTTTATAAAAGCTGAATATGTTTTCAGGCAGTCATGTCAACAAATCATATTGAATTACCAGTAGTATTGAGTCTATTGAACACAGAAAATCAATAATAGTCAGTTATCAAACACCATGTGCATTACTAAAGCTAAAATCAATGCAAACGACAATGACAAAGCAGAATGCATCTGTCATAATATGATTTGCAACACAATCAGTTTCATTCCTATATTTCCACTTCCCTCTGGTTTTCAGCTTTAGCTTAGTCTCAGTGTTGTATATGTGACAGGAGCAGCACTGTCATCAGCTGAATCTACTGAACTGGTGCATTCTGCACATCAACATAACAAACGCCATCCAAAAGTAAATGAATAGGAAAACACACCCACACACATACACAAACTGCATGCCTTAATCCTATTATTTTCAGGCTCTGTGATGTCTTAATATAGTCTTTCTCCATTCTGTGATCCAATGCCCTACTGGAAGCACTTCCATGTAAATACGAGTGTTAGTCAGACACAGGTGTAGGTGGGGGGCAGGGCCAGGTGTGGCAGCAGGTTCAAGTTATCGGACCCAGGTGCCCGAGAGCGGCATGCAGAACTGGAGAGAAAGCAGAGAGAAATGAGCTGAGTGTACCGGAGTGATAACAGATCCCCTCAGGGCTCCGCCTCCTCGACACTGAGAACCCTCTCGCGGAGGAGGAGCTTATACTCACAGAGCTCTGAGAGAGCACGGGCCCTTTTCCAGCCTTCCAGAGAAAGCGGGGTTTGTTTCTGACTACGGCAAAGGGACCCCGAGAGCAACATTCTGCGTGAGCCCTCACTTATCTCACATAACCAATGTTCAAGGTTCAGTCCATTAATTACTGGTTACAGAGACAGCAACCTCTGATTAATCATGAGACCGGTAAGATGAGGGGGCCACACATTTACATTACATTATTGTCATTTAGCAGATGCTGTTATCCAGACCTTCTTACATAGGTTACAATTTTACCCACTTACACAGCTGGACATTTACTGAGGCAGCTCTGGATTAAGTACCTTGCCCAAGGATACAACAGCATTGCCTCAGCAGGAATTGAACCAGCAACCTTTCAGTTACGAGTCCTGCTCTGTACCACTCTGCTACACCGCCGCCCATTTTGTCTGCTTAAGTAGAATGCATCAATCTCCACCAAATGGATTATGTGTAAGATCTTGATGCAAACTGTAGCTGTGCTGTGCGTGTACTTTTGACTGTCCATGTTTGTGGGGGAAAAAATGCATCCGCTGAGGTAAGCAGTTTCAGAGTGCACCTTTCCTCTGAAGTGCAACGTGAGGGTTGCGGTTTTCATCAGGAACAAACACTCGCTAAAGAACAATCTACCTCCCACCGCTCTGTAATGCCAGGCCTGCCAATCACTGCCGAGTGCCTTCATTATCAAATGCAAATCAGTTATCTTTTTTCCTGTGAGCCAATGCTTTATCGCTAGGCCTTGGATCCTAGTCTCCAAGAGAGGCTTATTGTGATAAAGTGAGTCTATAAAAAGGGGAGTTAAAATGACCTCTGCAATGGCAAACCCCCAGAGAAAGCCTTTAACATCAAGGTGAACGTATCCTACGTTATACTTGTGCTGTTGTGATTCCAAATGTGTTCTACATTCAGTGCATTCATTGCTTTCCTATTGTACTTGACAGACAGCAAAAGGGAAAGGATAGCATAGCCTTGTTCTAATTTAAAGCACAGATGAATTTCAGAACGAATTTCAAAATAGAATCTTGTTAACTGATATGACCCAAACAACAGGACATGTTGCTCAAGACTTGGGTGATTACAGGAGACACTGAATTCATCTTAATTTCTGCAGGAACCCAACTGAATTTTATTCTCACAGGGCTCTTTGCTTTCAGAAAAGAAGTTGACACACAGGCCCTGCAGACATACTACATGAATTTGGCCCTGCAAAAGAGATCACTGATTTGCGCAGCACATTTTAAAACCACAGAGCAGCTGGTACTGGAAACCCAGTGCCTGTCAGGCCCAAAGCATTACTTAAACAGAGTGATTAGAACCGGTATTTCAATAGTAAAAGCTGCCAACTAAAATGCACAAAAAAAGTCAAGGGCATTTAGGAATGACAAACCAGAAGATAACTGGCTCAAATGCATGCTGTCTACTGCTGTAATGGTACAGTAGATTTTCAACAAAGAGTGAATGTAGCACAGAGTCTATTGTGGGAGAAGTAAAAACAAAATCCAGTCCCCTCTGACTGTGTCAGCTGTCACCCCACATGCTGCTGTAAACATGGCCCTGGGTGCACAGCCTCCAGTATTCAACAGGTGCATGATATACCATCATGCATTGCAGCACTGACACAGGATGTCTGTCCATTAAGGGCAAGAATTGCATTTTACAACTTCAAAAATCATTCAGACAGAAATATAGTTCTAATATGTTTCTTCTAATAAAAGAAACAGCACTGCAGGACAGTAATGTCATCCACAGATATGAAATAAAACACAGTAGCTTAGTAAAAGAATCACTGCTCACATCTCACTCACGGCTGTCAAGTTACTACATGTAGCCCGCATATCTATAAATGACCACCCCTCAAAGTTTATTAATTACAGAAAGACCAAATAAATAATGAGCTACAGAAAATGGAAGCAGCTCCAAAATAAAAAATATATTTCTGACTATACATTGACATAGACACTGTTCAAAGACGATGCCAATGAAGATGATGATGGTGATGACGCTACTTTCTTTTCACAAGTACCATGACTGAAAGTGACTGGCTGAATATGTATGAGAAGATGTCCAGTTACACCATCGGTTTTACAGTATGCTTCCACAGTAAAACCAACCCTCCAAAACACAAGCCACACAAGCTGACACATCCATTAAGCTGATGGCAGAATTAACAAGGCGCTGTGTGTACATTGCAGCGCCTTCTACAGAGTTACATTCCTGGAAGGCTAGTTAAAGCGGTCCCTCAGGTTCAGTAGATGACAGCGAGGGGACCCCCCCTTAATGCCACAGACCCCAGAGAATCCATCACTTTACAATGATGCCCTCTAAAACAACACAAATGAGACAGTGTTTTCGAGTATATCGCACAGCGTACAGTACGGAGTGTATGAGTTACTGAATCATTTTTAAATACTGATGAAAACGAACACCCGACACCAACTGTGGAGGGTTTGCGGGTCTAATTGGTAAAATGGTGTGAAACGCTACAAATGGAAACGCCCGTCGGGACCGTGACTGGAATACGACAAACGAGAACTTGAATCGAAACGGACAGAAAAAAGGTGAGGTGTGGAAACGGGAGGAAAAACGGAACCCTTCGCGCATGCTTAAATTATATCGCCACTGACCGTGACAGTATTCACGGTGAAAGCGCTGGCAATGAGTCGGGGAGGACGTAGCTCTTAATTTCACCAAAATAATTGTCAGTAATAATAATATTAATAAAATGGTCTGTAATGTAATGCCGTGATCGCGTTTAAACACGGATAGATGTCTTTACACTACCAAGCCAATCTCGCAATCGAACAGGTTGCATTTTGAACAGTTCTTGTATAGTGTAAGAAATGTTTTCAGTTAATGAATCCGTAATTATCTGACAACCACGCGCTGTCTTTCCCTGTGATGGATCGATGCACAAGTGCACTTGCGATTAACATTAAATACATAGTGCTCAGCGGGGAAGAAAAAATGGGTCTGTGCAACAGCTATGCATACACTTTTTAGACTTTTGCTCCAGTGATATATTTTAATTAATCATGCCGAAAACGATTTTATTCACACATCGCGATGTTCCAATTCTCTTCTGCATTGCGGTTCACCATTACATTGCTGAGGTACCCCGCATTCCCAAGACATTTCTCCTATCGTTGTTCCATCTACCTGATACAAAATTAAAACATGTTCTGTTTGTACTCGTTTTATGGCATTCGTTTCCTTACCTGTACAAGCGGACCGTCTTTCCGTGCAACCTCCGCAAAACACACCTGTCTCAGCACCGCATCGCCAGACAAACAAGTCGGAGGAACGGCAGCTGCGTTTTCAGCCTTCGATTGGATGCAAGATGATGACGGACACCTTAGGCGGACGCTCGAACGGCTGCCATTGGACGAAGGAAATGACATCGGAGTTTCTGTGCGTGAAAGGCTAAGATGATAGCCTTGTAATAGCTGCAGTGGTCTGCGGTCAACCGCGATCAAAAATCACCGTTGGCATGTGTCATTGTGTAAAAGCATGACGATCTGCCAAATTTTTTCATCCTTGCTGCACCACAAATCTCAGCATGTGTGAGTTTTAAGGGTACTATAGTTGTAGCTACGCCGTTGCGATGCGCCCTGATGACTGAAGATAAAATGGATGGATCTTCTTCGTGCGCTGTGACTAGGTGGTCTGGGTGACGAGGATGCCGTCATGCCTACGGTCATATCGGTAGATGCTACAAATCGCGATGAGCGGCGGCAAACAAGCCTCACTCGGAGAAGGTCATGAACCGGAAAATTACAAATACCCGCGGAGATGAGACATGGTCTGTCCTGCACCTCCTGAACTGAAAATGATCAAATGACCACGATAAGCGATCATGAATCAATTACCCCAGTATTTGCATGACTAAATATCACCAGGTCATTCACAAGACATGTCGATGATGTCCCGAGAACAGAGAGCAGCCTAAATTTTATATTGCTCCGGTAATGATTTTTTTTCAGAGATCTGTGAGGTTATACGGTCTGCCCAAATTTTTCTCGTCCAAACAAATAGGAATACATTGCATAACAGCATGCTATTGTTAGCTGGCTGAAGTTTGTGAGGGGAAATAGTGGAAAATGTCATGGGAGTAACATAATCAGATCTAGAATGTACTTTCTGTCGGATAAGAACTCTTGCCAAATTAATAAATAGGCTGCTCAGGGTGACAGAACAATTCTCACCTTCTTGCTTCATTCTGCATTGACAGACCCAAACCGATGAGCGCCATGAGAAACGTAAATAGCTTTGCCAAAAGTCATGAAATGACAGGCGTCCACAAATAAACCAAGCACATATTGCACACGCAAAATGTAAATATTTAATATAAAATACATTAAGTAAAGTACGTGAGAAGCAAATCAATAAAACTGATGTTTAGGGGGATGCTTTCTGATGCTAATAGGACCTAGTGGTAATAACAAACATAATGACACAAATGATTGAGATGCTTTTTGGTCTGTTCCACGATGAGTATTGTAAGGCTGAGACGTTGTGTTCTGTGTGTGATTTGCATGGTAAAATGATCCATCTCTATCCTGGTGGAACAAAATCGGTAAACGCGGCGCTGTCCAGGGAAAACCGATGTTACTGTCACATGGTGTCGTCACGACTACTGTAAATGGATGGGATTGTGGGAGGAGTTAAACTGGGATTGGGGGAGGGGCAGTGTTTGGCGTTAAGGTTGATACCACTGATCCCAAGGGAAAAGGACGGGGGGGAATCATCTCCCATCCTAAATCCATAGGGATGGGGGTATAATCCTGACACTTTCATTACAATAGCAAGGGGGAGGGTGCAGAGGGGGCATCGGTGTCACACCACAAGAACAAAGAATACACCATATATTTTACTCACCAAGGGAGGTAGTAATTCTTGTGCAGAGCTGCCAGTACAACCCCACAGGAAATATTTCACTTCCAAAAGCTTCTTTCTATGTCGCAAATGCATCTGGCATTAACCAGTACTCTATAACAAAATACCAAAACCAACTTTGAGCTGTCATCTACAAAGAGCAGTACCAGTTGTATGCTGTGATGTTAAAATTGGATTGCTCAAGTGGAAAAGTGAAAGTGAAAATTTCACAGATGTGTATTTTTTTTGCTGTCTTTAACACCAGTTTTGTTTGCTTCCAAATCTAGATTTATCTCAACAGATGTAGCCGGGGGTCCACACCATTTGTCAGCCATATGGAAATGCCAGCGACTAATCGTAAATAATTATCATATCTATCTCTCAGGCTCATGGAGATGGCTAGATTTGCATAAAGATACAAAGGACTGGCTCTTGCGCCCGAGTAACAGCTTGAGTGAGCCTTTGATCACAGCAAAACACAATGAGCGCCAGAGTATCAAATCTATATTTACACCAAAAGTACCCATTAAAAAGGAATAATCATTGATCTTTGGAGTCAATGAACAAGCAAATTATTACAGAGGCGATGGCCAAAAGCAGCTGTGTTCTGCTTTTCAGATTTGCCTCTCATTAAGTGTCACAGAAAACGGAATCAACCATATTATATCTCAGAAGTCTATCTTATGTCTGGTAAATCTGAAAGAGTGTCTACTGGATAAAGTGACATACATCCCAGCAAGAGAGAAGAAGGGATTTAACCTTAAGAGGGAGGGGGGGGGTCAGAGAGGAGGGAGGGGATAAAGGGCAGGTGCTGATTTTGTCATGATGATCTCTAATAAAAACACATTGCCAATGAGGCCTAATCATATAATAAAATTAGCCGTTCAGAGGAATCACGTGTCGATTTGCCACAACAAAAGGGTGAAAAACAGCATATGGGCTGTTGTCTCAGGGGTGTTTTGAATGTTTTCAAACCATGTGAAGAAAAACCCTTATTTATATGTCAGCTCTGACTGGAGGTTGCCAAGACACGGAGAGTTCCGAGTCAGTGAACTACTACAGATTCAATATAACGAAGTTATGACTAATGTGATTTTGAGAAGAACCGATATGAAATCTGAAACATATTTTTCATAGTTGTGCCAAAATTCCAATTCATGCATTTCACTCTATTTTTATTTTTCATGTGTTAAGTAAATAGTATGCACCCTGCTCTATGTATCTAAAAAAAATTCATTTAGTAATTAAGGTACAGAAAAAAAACAGCCAGAATCCTTGCAAAAGTTATTCTATGGATGTCGTTAATGTGATGCAATGGTTACTGTGAAATGAAAGTAGATTTATTGCTCTCTGTTTCAAACTCCTTCTTAAAGAAAAACCTAGTGTGTGAATTCAATGCACCTCCAACCCTCCAATACATCATAATCTGAATGGCAAATATGCTAATGTTTCTATATTATTGTTCATGTTTAAATGTTTTACCATAGAAAAGTGGCGATGTACTCCCAGTGTTTAATCTTTCAATCATATAACCAAAATAATCATAAAATGAAACTTTTTGCTCTTAAATACACTAGGTGGCAGTAAATACAAAAATATAGTAAACAGCAGTAGAAACCTGAATTCTGGGGTTATGAATGGTGTTAATTTTGAACTGGATCCCCTTATATTTCTAGCACAATATATAGGCACTAATTTTGTAACATTCAGCATTTGTTCTTTCCACAACACTCCACACACAGAATACTGCTGCATCATGTGAGGTCCTGAATGAAGAAAATATAGAGAAATGGGAGACGGGGAAATCACTCAAACGTCATCTGGTATGAATGGCAGGAACATTTGCCTTTGACATCTGTCTTGATCTGTCCTGGCAACAGTCATCTAATAAGTAAGTTGTAGAAGAAGAAAAGAAAGAAAAGCAATGACAAGATGGTGAAAACCCTGTCTGACATCCATGGTGTAGAGTGATTTCTACATCATCTTGTGCAATTGAAGTCACTTTCAATGTGTTTTTCAATTTTTGATTTGAATGTTTGTCACATACTTCACAGTACAATGGCACAAGTCATATTTTATGAGGAGAGACAACTTAGTTGGTAGTTTTTTCTGGAATTTCATTGCAGACATGTTGTTTCTATTTACAGTCTTTTTATTCAAGAAGCAGTATGCCACTAAACAGAAGGACCATCCTTCACCACATAGATGTCATATACCAAAGACACTGTGAATGTTTCACCTTTTGTACTCTCTAGTTGAAGATAACATGGCTGGTTGTTCTCTCTCAATGACAAAAAATGACACTAATTAAAATGGTGACAGCACATGGCATAAAGATTCTACAATTCTATCAATCAAACTTTGTGATAATTATAAGATGTCCTTTCAACTATTATTTGTGTCATCCAGGTCATAGCCACCCCATCACCAAAGTAATATTATCCTGTCAGACAAAAGCGGCTTCTTTTTGTCTCTTTACATCATTTCCTTGTGTTGCATATGACATGAGAATCAGTGTGAATGACAATAGTCACACCTTTCCTGTGAGGTGGGACGTTGCTGAGACCAGCTGCCAAGTGAACTGAAACTTGGAGCGAGCTCCCTTGTTTATTTCACCCCAAAGTGAAATATGCCACTGGAAAACCTTAGTGTTCTAAGCGGTCAGGTGTCTTAATGATGCACATAACACGCTGGCATGTATTTCATCAAGTGGAAATGTACTTTGCTTTTCACCTACCCCGTGCAGTGTTGTGTGTAAGTGCGGATATAATGTTTCATTAATAACAACAGTAAGGAGAATGACACCTCCATGTTTACCACCTCCAGACCACTCTACTCTTCATGTTCAGACTGCCTGGCCTCCAGTCCCTTGAAGGGTTGTGCATCCAGGTCACATGCCTGGTCTATTCTGCTCCCCACAAGCTGGAATGAGCTTCCCACAGCGGTCAGGATGGCAGAGTTGCTGGCAGTCTTCTTAGACACATTCAAGAGCCACCAACCGCCTTGGTTTGAGCAGCATTGACTTATACATTAATGTATTAGTTGTTATTAATGATTTATTGTAGCACTTTATTTAGTCAATCAACAGTGGTTACTGTGGCACTGTGTATGTTCATATGGCCTTATGTGCACTACTGTATGTTTTTTGCTTTGCAAGTTGCTCTGGATAGCATCTACCAAATGAATGAAAATTAAAAATGTTAATGATATAAATACAAAACAGTAATTCTGTGCATGAGTAAAAGGTATAAAATACCTATATGCTATTTTGAAATTACACCAATGTACCACATAAGACCCAGGACATTTTACTGCCATTAAGAGCAATTACAAAATGGTATTTAAATAAAGATATACTGAAACCTGAAATTTGTGCCAGATATTTATATTTATTTTATATAACCATATTATTTCCAGTTGTTGGAAATCCATTTTAAACTCTCAAGGGTAAAACTTAAATAAAAACAAGGAATAAAATAAATTGTTAGTGAAATCCTGAAACCAACATTTATTTTCATTTAGAATACAAAATATTTTGCAATAATATTATAGAGTAATCCATTTGGCAGCCTTTCATGCACATGGGCACTTTGCATCAACATGAACCAGAATGTCACATCGTAACCACCGCTAACAAAAACACAGTTTCCGGGGGAATATGCACTCTGCTACGCTGACACCCCATCTCGGAAATTCTTTACAGAACTGCATGGTTTCTTCAGTTTATTAGGAAAAACGGTGCATGTGCTGTCAAGAAACAAACAAGTATAGTGGACAAAGAAACATCGTCTGAAAGTTAAAAATGTTCTCCGACTGCAAGCTGAGCTTGTGAGTATGTTGCCGTTCTGTGAGTTACAAATATACAAAATTCACAACAAATGAAGTGTAAAGAAAATCGCACTCAACAACGATGCGACCCAATGGGACACATCACCCCATGTACAGTCATACTGTACATGCCTGTCTCCTCATTTCTTCTGGACTAATGAGTCTGCAGTCAAGTCGGGTATATTTACAAAATTCAACAAAAAATATCTACACATAAAAACATACAATCGAACTTAAAACTTGATGCAAGTTATGAAAAAGCAAACCATGAACATCCGGTCCTTTTCACCCACGAGGCTCATTACTTTAAACAAGTGGAACAGTTTTTTTTTAGGCCTAATTGGAGTTACATCCTTTGCAAAACAGCTATCACATTTCCATGCAATGGAACACGCACAAGCAGCAAAACACAAACCATTTGATAGACAACCAGAACCACTGATAGTATACTGAAGAGGGGTCAGTTGTGGCATGACACGTTAAACGTCCAAAATGGCAGTTTACCAGTGGATTGGCAGTAGTTTTAAGCTGCTTGGTAGAAAACCAGACTCCCCTCTTCTTCCTTTCTGTTAACAGCTAAGGGGTCCTGTGCAGCTTAATGAAAACATGGTCATTACATTTCATTTCCTTTTGTGGCTTTTGATATGAATCTCTCCTTGTTCGGTTCAAAGACTTTCAGTTGTAGCACCTACCATCTTCAGTCTTAAACTCCTGTTCATATTTTACGTCAACTGCGTCTTTTCTCAAAATGAATGGATTTGTAAATTAATACAGAACACTGTTCTCTACAAAGGCACTATATACCGAAGGGCACCAAGCACCACCCACATTCAGAGACTGCAACAAGACGCCTGTGTACGTTGAAGCGTTTGACACTTAAACAGACTCTCTCTGTTCAGCACAAAAGGCAGGACTCTGGATGGTTACTTTACATTGTGTCGTGGCTTGGAGGAATCTTTACATCACTGCTGGGACGTGCCGGATTCGCACACAGCCATTATGTGGGGTGAAGCCATGGAAACGAGTTCTGATGTTTTAACATGCAGCGTTTCAGCCTCCATTTTCATTAGTGCAAATGCAACATGAAAACACTTTCGATGTCAATGACAATAAGGATGGGAAAATATAAATATCAGAAGCAACCTGAATCAGACATGGAGATGTATACAAGAGTGTGCCGAGATGTGTGACAACAAAGTACTTTTATATTGAGATCTGAGCCCAATACATAAACACATAACCAATTTCCAGTCTATATATTTTTTCTGCAATTATATACAAACAGCTCCTGTCTTGCAAAAAAGACATATAATTATAGCTATACATTTAATCACGCATTTCACAACAATGTCCACAAAGACATTGATGCCTTTTTCATATAATACCAATGAAACACTTTTACAATATAACAAAAGGCATACCCAGTCATTCAGATGTGCACTGTATAGTCAGAATGAATCACTGCTTCAACGTTATACACTATGGTTTATTCTCTGTGTGTTATAATGAGTGATAGAATATTACTGTTTCCATGCATTATATTAGAAGCAGATGAAAGGATGTCTTTTTTTTAATGCTGCCCGATTGACCATGGGTCATGTTGAGAAAATATATGTTCGCAAACAATATAACAGGGATTACACCTTCCTGCCCCCCTCCGAGGCGCTTCACCTGTTGCTTTACTGTAGATACATTCGTTCTGTTTTCCCACATTGCTGTGATGGTTCTCCTTGGGGCATCTCACTGGCTGTGATTCTGTGGTGATGTCATTTGTACGGGGGAATGCGCGTGTGATGAGGTCGTAGTGCCATGGAGACAACCTGTGAGATGAGGTCGGGACCGTCGCCGCAGTGCCGCCACTGCCGCCTACACGAAGGAGTTCATGGCGTTGACGGGGGAGGGCGCCTCCGAGCTCTCGTTGCCCTCCGCCGTGTCCTTCTCCTTCTTCCCGCTGTACTGTCCGATGAAGGAGCCGTCCTCGTTGAACTGCCCGTCCCCGCCTTCGCCGTAGTCGACCAAACTGTCGTCGCTGTCGTCCTTCTTCACCGTCCCGTTGGACGGGGTGCGGCTTCCTTTTAGCGGTTTGTGGTCCTCGGTGTCACTAGGGACAAAAAAAAAATCAAATAGAGCAGGTTGCAGGTGAAATTTCAGTTTTGAGAAATTTCAATTTGTCTTTGTGTTAAAAGCAGCAATAGTGCAAACTGCATGCCAGTCAATCTCTGTGCATACATCTCCTTCCATTGTCCCAACCTCAGTCATTATGCTTTTTTTAAATACTGCCTTGATCAGAGGGACACCTTAAAACAACTCAGTGAGAAACTACATAGATTGAGTATCTATGTCCCTGTTCTATGTGGAAAATCAATTAGCCATTGTTTAACATTTGGTGGGTCTAGATCAAAACTTTGACACTGCTTATAAAGGCAAACTTAAGCACCTGTACTGACAGCAAACCCTTGGGGGGTTAGAAGTAAGCCATGCAGGTCTGACCAAAGGTCATTTTTCAGGTGGGTCAACATTTTGATCCAGTCTTGCTTCCCAGTATTAAAGCCTTGCAAATGGCAGATGCAGGACTTTAAGGGCTAATTGGGTTTCACCACACAGCTGGGAGCTTTCAGCAATCACACTCGATTCCTGTTTCCCTTCCCTCTAAGCCAGCACATGAAGGGGAAGCTGCGATATGGCAAAGCCTGCCGCGTGTAGTCAAACGGCATTATCCCTCCACGAGTGGAGTTTGCTGTGAAAACTGGAGATCCAAGGTGATGATGAAAACAAATTTCTAAAAAGCACATATTCAGCCAAAGAAATAAGAAAAGACAGGAAGGGGGTCTACAGAGAAAGACAGTTTTTTTAAGTGACAATTAGTCAATGTTAACCTGAAGGATGGTGATGGATTATGGAAGTGCAATGGCAAATACACTTTGAATAAATACGCAAACAGTTTCACTAAAGGCCTTCTCCTACTGGGCTGGGCAATGCAGTGATAATAGGCAGACAGCACTGACTGCCCTAGTCGTGTCTCAAGCTACACATGCCAGACTTGCAATTCCCATCTTACCTTTCCAGAGACCTACAATCCCCCATTCAAAGAGGGCAGAAGGAATACATGTAAGTTGACTAAGAAGAAAAGCCAGCTGTGTCTGTAGCATGCCTTGACCTCACAGTCTACCAAGGAATACTCAGTCAGGACACACTTATTGTTCAGTTATACCACCACAATGAAGCAGCATGGAGATCAACAGGAAGCAGAGAAAAGACATAAGGTGTATTCCAAATCCTGCCAAAATCAGCAGCTAAGAAGAGACTATCTGCTTCAGCTCTGCAGGATAGAACTATAGCCTCTCTGCAAGTGTGAGGATAATATGCAAACAAACAAAACCAAAAATATTACTCCGGAATGCCCACGCTCTTTTATAATAATTCCAGTCAAAATATTTTCCATTTTCCATTTTCCAAAACTTCTGAATTAATTTTTCAAACAAAAGAGTTAAACAGATAATACAATTTAGCTTAATGATACCATCCTGCGATTGCAAATTTGTTATAAAGAGGCAGCCTCTGCATGAGGTAGTTTACTTACAGTATATGTGACCTGGAAACAGCAAGGGCAATATTTCAGATTCGAAAGCTATTTCAGACTTAAGAACAATTTAACTACTGCAGGTAATACCAACGTTTTCATCTGTGCATACTGCATCATTATGTAAGAACTTCAGGAATTATTATGATACTTAAACAGCATTCTGGATTTATTTTTTGAAACTAATACTCTGTTACTGAAAGGTGCTGAAAGGTACTGAAATAGACATTATTGAAAGTGCTGTCAGACACACACAGTTTTTAATATAAAAACAAAGTAAACATCAGGGAAATATTTTGCTCACTGTATGTGATATACCTCTGTTATACACCCGGTTCTTATTTACAGAAAATATGTTATGATTTAGTTAAATGTTGTACAGAGGGGATTTTCACACAAACCAAGTTATGTTATTTAGTCAAGCACAGTATACAGCAATACATATATTACAGTACAGTTTACAATTCACATAATTTGTATAACTAAAAAAATTAAGTTTAAAATATAAAAGCAACATCAGTTATAAAAGATAATGAAACCACTATACTGTGTATACTAAAAAAATGTTATCAAAATATAAAAAGTGCAATATAGAAATGCTTAAAGGATAAAATTCTCTTCTATTTGTATTTGCAGAAGTATCCTTTAGCTTGCTGTAAACATAACATGATGTTTGTTCTTTATTTTATACAGGAATAACTGCACAACCTCTACATGGACATTTTTATTACATTAATTTATGAAGCATTTTAAAGGTATTAATTGTTAGCAAATATATTAGCGGCATGTATTCGAGGGACGGTTTAGGTCAATTGGAGGATAAGAACAAGTTGAAACTTGTGCTTGCCTTGAGTGACTGTGCATAAATGGTGCCAGGAGGGAAAAGTTTCCACGCAGTCCTGAAAACGTTTTGAGGCCCAAAAGCCTAAATCAGAAGAGATTCTTAACACCGATCCCGCTCTCAATCAATGCACCCCAGCCAATTCACACCAGCCGCACCAGTCACCAGCGCCGGACACTGTGCAGCCAGATCCACCATCCCTCAGCAGACTGGTGTTCTTAACTGCTGCAGCCTGGATGCGTTCCATTTGAGTCCAGTGTGGAGGTCTGGCAGAGGGCAAAGCTGGACACTTCCTAACAGTGACTCACTTTTTGCGCTGGGATTCTAAAAGCGGACGCAGCCCCTCACCTGTACTCCCCGAAAGTCCCGTCGTCCTCTTTCATCGGCTGGATTTCCGGGTCTGCGTGCGCGTCCTCTTTTTCTTTCACTGGAAGGGGAGGGATATTGGTCACCAATGATATGAGCTCACCACCGCAGGGTCAGGTAAGCTTCAGGAGTGGGTGGAAAACTAAGCTCCAGTTCTGCATATTTGTGTCCTTATGTTACATTACTTTCCATTACATTATTGGCATATCCAGAACAACTTATTCAGAGTACAGTTTTTACATATTATCCATTTATATAGCTGGATATCTGAGGCAGCTCTGGGTTAGGGTACAGCAGCAGTGCCCCAGAGGGGAACCGAACCAGCAAAATCTTCTGGTTACAAGCCCTGCTCCTTACCACTATGCTACACCACCGCTCCACAACAATGTTCTCTTAAGATGGGTCCCTAACTTGATTAGTTTCAGTAAATATCCAGCTGTACAAATCAACATTATGCAAGAAATATGTGTTGTATAAAGGAGACTCTCAATTAGGATGTTAGCTGAGCAAATACAGGAGCTATGCTAATGTCTTGGGAAGTGTAAAGGCACTCGGCTCCGTGAGTATCACCCACCAGGGTACTTGCCCCCTTTGTTCCTCTTGATGAAGCAGATGATCAGCAGCACCAGGATGAGGAGAGCGATGGCGCACATCAGGCCGATGAACCAGCCCTGGGTGGCGATGTCCACCTGCCGACTCGCCATGGCTACACACGAGGACCCAAGGGAAAGAGAGAGAGAGAAAGAGAGAGAGAGAGAGAGAGAGAGACAGGGAGGGAGAGACAGGGAGATGTGCTGAGGAATGCATTGCTGTAAACATTCACATCAGGTGGTTGTTACTGACAATACGGCTATGCTTCTACACACAAGGAAGAGGCCATGGGAAAAAAACAACACGGGCTACAGGAAAATAGCACTGATAAAAACATACACATCATTAAACAAGCCACAAACAGGGGATTCTTTTTTTAATTTTTAGCAGAAGCAGAAACACTAGGTCAAAGTTTAAGACTACATGGGTCTACTGTATTGGTAGCACGCAAAAGTTCATGCACAGACACAGAGCTTTAATACACGGAGGTACAGAGAGCCACAGGTCTAAAGATTGCAAGACCACTAAATTAAAATCCTCATATGCAATCTATTCTAAAATATGTATATCTGGCTGCATATGAGTTCTGACCATGCTCAAAACACTACTGTGAAACAAAATCCATAGAATAAAACCAAAAGAAACAAGCATGCATAACCACAAGTATGCACACACCCCCACACACACACACACACACACACACGCACACAGGCACACAGACACCAAATTAAGAACATCAACATCGATGAAGCAACCCACAACTCCTATGCACTACGCAACATCCATCCACAAAAACTATCTTCAACAACCTACTTGATATCCGATGCATTTTTCAATGCCAATACCAAAAAAGAACATAAAACAAAACAAAACACAGGCAAGGGTGTAGAATATGAGTCAACAAATCACTGTCATGATATCATGCAGAAAAAAAAACAAGTCTTCTTTGCTCAAGTTCAGAACATGCTTCTACATCTCCATTCCAACAATACGAACATAAAACTTGATACTAGACCACGTCACAGACATGCCACACAAAATAAGAGTTCTCTCCAGTAGAGAAGAACTCTGGTACAACACAACCGATGCAACACTGAGTATGGCACTCTACTCCTCACTGACATGAGGCAGATCTGAGTTTGCAACGCACTGCCTCACCTGGGACAGTTATCAATAACTCCTCTGTACTGTGAACGGTCTCATCGGACTGATCTTTAGCAACGACTCGTACTTTGTACGACGTCCCAGGCTTTAAGCCTTTAATCTGATAGGTCTGAGAGCCATTAACAAACTCTTTTTTCCAATCTTCTTTACCTAGAAGAGGTTTAGGGAAGAGAGTCAATTTAAAAACATTAGTTATAATAAAAAGACGTTCACATACGGTTGAGATGACTAGGCCGGGATGGTCATGCATTTCATTTTTTCTTGTATTTTCTAGAAATGAATCATTAATAATTGCTGAAACAAAAGCTGGACATTTACACTTAAGCTGGATCTAAACCTGCATAACTAATTGTGGAATATAAGTGGATTCAACTTCTGCTTTTACTACAGTACATTGATAAAGTAAATGTATAAAAATATGCAGTAGTTACAGATTTTAATCATAGCACTGTGTTCAAAACAAAGTGCAGTTTGTTAAATAACAGTCAAGTGAATTCAATCAAGGCAATGTCCTCCACTGAAAAGCTTTCAAACTTTGTTTTCTAAGACAGCATACTCATTTCAGAAGAGACAAAGATTGAAAATGTACTGAAATTCAAATTAAATTTAAATCATAGGCATTATGAGAAAAATAACCCACTACAGCTACTGCAATACTACACAACTAGTAAAACTACAACTGACAATGTCAATTTCAACACTGAACAATGTTTTTTGGATATAATGGAAATTTTTTGCATGAACAGTAGGTGTGAGAGCACAACACAATTTGTAGGTGTTTGTAAACAGATCAATATAACCATGCAGAACAGTACTAATCAAGCTTCAAATGACTTAAACATTTTCCTCTTGTGGCAAGAAATCACATGTGCTCTTCATTTTTCAGTTACATATTTACACTGAAGTACTGCCAGTACAACTTCCACCATTACAAAAAGCTCAGCATCTACAACAATGGGGACAGTTCAATTTAACCAATGATGCTTTCTCAATTTTGTACGTCCACTGATATTCAAACACAAGACTGCTAACGAATGCAATGCCACATCTTTAATTCAATGTTCTGCATCTGTTGTTTGTCATACACCTGCAACGGCCAATAAGAGCCTAGGTTGTAGTCTCTTGTCACCTGTGACTGTGTTGGATATGGTCAACTGAAAAACAAAGGCTGTGTTACATTGAGAGTTAAATAATGTCTTACTGTTTTCTACAATGTATTCAACAAAAACATTCTTATCTGGTCCCCAGTACTCCCAACTGATAACAGCTCCATTCTCTCTCACAGACGAGCTAACGTTCCCAAAAGCCGGACCAACGGGACGCACTAAGCAAATAGGGAGAGAACAGACAGTTGTGAAGCTAACAGTTCAGGTCTCTAGGTTAGTAAAGATTCTCCTTCAATATGGGTAATCACTTCATCAAATTCACAGGAATATAAATCTTAGAGATATATTTCTGACCTTAAGGCAAAAGTAGGTATTGCAGGTATTGCACTACAGTGGATACTCAATCTAGAAACATCAAATATATCCTTAAGATGTACAGATTAATTTTATATGCAATTATAAATGATAAGGAGAAATAGTAACAAAATAATCAAATCTATACATCTATACAGGGAAACCAATTTCTATGCACACTCTGCTTTACATTATTTTAACTTGAATACTCTTGAATGAAGAATCCACCCAAAAAACAGCAGAATAGTACAACCAGCTTCAATGTGCTCTGGGACTCTTAACAACGTTCATTTTTACAATGCATAATTCTCCAAATTAATTGATAATTGCATATGAATTTGAGGAACTATCACAGGCTGTTCATTAGCACAGGAAAACGAAAGATGAAAGTTCTACATCAGAGGAGGAACTGAAGTCTGCTACGATTTGCACAGATTTGAAACAGGAGCAGTCTCTAGGCTAGGGAAGAGCTGTACCCTTGTGGGATGGGGGGCGCAGAGACTGTGTGATAGGGGAGATTGGATGAGGGGCTTCTGTACGCCCTGAAAGAACATGGAGAAGAATAAGATACACCACACGGCGGCGCACACAACACAATGCAAGACATCACACAGTGAGACAGTCAAAGTAAGGCAGAGAGACAGCATCATGCGGTGCTTACAGTGTCATGCAAGTTACCCCGCTGGCGAGCGTTAAGAACAACAAAACGGTAGTGATGGAGGAAAAAAGATGAGGGGATCTGAGCTCTGTTTTTCATTACTGTTGACATTATTGTTTGCTTTTCTTCTGTCAGACCTTAACTTGGCTTAAAAATCGATAATGATTAACTGAAGGAGATACACAGAGTTGATTGTGTTATGGAAGGCGTAAGAGCAAAAGCATTTAACAGCGCTGCATCTAATCAGCTGTGCTGTATCTCTGTTTCAGGCTCATAGTCGGCTTCTTTGCTCCCACAGCACAATATTGAATGCAGCTGTGTGGTCTAAAACCAGAATCTTTCAGAGAGGGGTGCATGCAAATCCATCTCAACCCCCCAGGGTTTGTTCTCTTTAACTAAAGGCCATGGTCTCAGATAGGACATGCAGACATTTCTGTTTGGGTCCCCATGTTACCTTTGCCCACATCTACTGCGGGCTGGTGCATAAGAACTTTGGAGAAAAGAACAGAGAGACAGAGGGCAATGATGTAAATATAAGAGGAGGACCAATTCACTGCAAAAACAGTACCGCTTTCCTAACCAGGTTGATTAAATTGAGTGAAATGAAACAAACTCAGGAGTCATTTTGAATGAAATGTTTTAAAAATATCGGCGGCAGTCAGATTCAGTTCTAAACGCAACACACTGTGCAATTCATTTAAACAAGCATTTTCCTGTTTTTAAACTTAGAAAAATGAATCTTGCTGAAAACATCCTTTTGTACATAACAGGGAATAACTGTCCCTTACTTAGCTCTTTATCTGGAATGCAGGAAGTGTACTATATTCATAAAGCATCAGTACACAGATACGAGTAGATTCCTCAGTTCTGACTTCCTGCAACAAGTCATCATTTTTAACAATATAACTCCTGACACATGTTTATTTGGCCAGCTGGGAGCAATTGTTCCATTTATATTTTACAGGAATGTTATTGCAAAACACTTCGGTTAGAAAAGAAGAGTGATCCAGTCAAAATTGCTGATCTCTGTCTCTAGTCCCCAGAAGGCATAGAGACATCATCTGAGTCTCTTCTCTCAATTCCAGCGAAAGGCATGCTGGAGATTGTACGAGACTTAAACTACCATGGAGCTGGTCTCAACTCAGGACAGGATTTCACCTCAGTTTCTTTTATTGCTTGATAAGAAGGTTCTTCAATGTAGATTCCTACTTTAGTAAAGGTGAAAACCACCACACACCTTTATAAAACTGTGAATTAAACTTTAAGGACAAATAGCATTGCGGTTAGATTGAATCTGGGCCTAAGTTAGAGAGGCAGAATTTCCTGCAGGTACAACCCGGTTAGGAAAACAGTCCTGAAGATCAGCTGACAAACATCCATATACCTGTATTAGTTTTTCAACTACTGAACAGAGGTTAGTTCCCACTATAGTTCATTTCCAGAAACCTATTGACTTATAAGCTCATGTAACTCAAAGAATGGAGTGGTTCAGTCTGTCAGTATAATACCACCAGTTTTTCTGAAACTCATAACACCTGTACAGTAAGAGTACTATATTTTAGTGTGTCTCACTAGTTAACAGTACCTATCAAATTTACCATCTTATGTACTTTCCCTCTTTATGAACAATACTCACCATAAATTTATGCCCTGTGATATAAGTGTTATATTTTCTGCCCATATAAATAAATCATTTTCTTGTTAGGTCACTTAGTACATACATAGTTCCAGATATATATGAGGAACAGGCCGGAAATTGTGGCCATACACAAGCCACAAAACTATAGACCAATCTACAGACCAATATAAATCTGCAGAAAATTAAGGGCAATTTCTGTATGCATTTTCAGATTAAACCCCTCCATATCAGTGTATTTGAAAACCACATGAAACTACTAGCCTACAAGAGTAATAGACATAAACTAACATATAAAAACTACTGACTGAATGAGACAAGACAGAAAATGCATTAAACACGAACACAACCACTAAAAACATTTAAGAATGACATTTTTAACCATACATTTGACAAAAGATGTACACCCCTGACAGTAATAGTGCTTCCAACTTCCAAAACTCTAAGACATTCTGTGAAAGAACGTCTCCTGTGGTCCTTCATTCAGACAAGAACTTGCAAGAAATGAAGTGGCCATAAAGCCTTTTGAAAATGATCTGTTCTGTGGCAGGGGTAACACTAGGTAAATTTCCGGTCTGAGGTATTATAGTTCTGTCCTGGAATTAGCAAATTTCCAACTATTTCACATCTGAAAATGCGACCAAACCAGCAAGTTGAAATGACTTCTTCAAATTTAAAACACATTTTTGAAAACACTCATTTAACACACTAAATAAATCTCAACATTCTAAAATGGCTTTTAAAAAATGTATTAGCCACAAGGATTTCAAAAGTAACACAGAACAACAATGAACAGTACAGTCTCTAAAGTAAGTAAATATGAGGTGAACTGGGACTGTAGTACTGAATGGTTCAAACTTACCCTCATCCATAACTGTGACTGCCTCCTCTGTTATCACGGGTCCTGAGCCTTTGCTTGTGTTCGCACTGAAATAGAACTTGTAGCGTGTGCTGTATTTGAGATTGAGCAGAGTGTAGCTGGATTCATTAGGCAGAATGGCAATCTCTTCTAGAGGGCCGAGCTCATTGGTGTTGTTAACTGGAAGGAGAGGGCAAGGACATTACGTCAGGTTACCTAACCTCAGCAGAGGCTGATGTGCACATGACAGATGCTTTCTCAGCATGCTGAGGACCAGCAGAAAGGATACTTAGACAAATGCTTCAGTCTTTGCACTGGTTTCCACAATTCATTTTCATACACAGGGTGGAGTCAACTAATGGAAAACTGCAGGTAGTCCACCCCAATTCAAGGTAACTGTAACTCTAATAATAAGGCTCTTGTATTGAGCAGATGTGAAGTGAGAAAATTTTTTAAATTGAGTAAAGAGATCTAGCAAAATGTTTCACTTCTTACACAATGGCATTTACATGTTTTTATATTACCTCCAATCAATCGTACTAATATTATCTACTAATAGGATTTATTATCAAATTATATTAGCTTTCAATCAATCAAATCTAATTTTTGCCATACTGAAACACTAAAACAAAGGCACGTTTTAATGAAAACTCACTTGGCTGGTATCTGAGCGTGTATCCAGTCAGACGGCCATTGTGTTCAACGGGAGGTTCCCACTCCAGGGTCAAAGAGTCCAGATTTACATTCACAACCCTAAGGAAAGCAGGGAGGCCAGGGACTGGAAGAATCAAAACGACATTAACATTTACTTTTAGTCATTTGTTGCTCTTATTAGCTTGCAAAACGACTTACAAATGGTTGCCCCTTGAACTAATGCCAAAAGTATTTTATCGTCCTAATTCCTCTAAAAACATACATCTTACATACTTACCTGTAATTAGTTGTCTCTTTTGAAAATCAGTACACATGCACTCCTTATATTGCCATTCAAGGTATTGTACAACATGAGCTCGACCACCAAGCGGGCAAGCACCGCACTTTTAGACAGCTGGTCACTGGCCATTTTATCAATGCGTAACTATGGCGAACTTCATTTTCACGCTTCCATCTGGGCAGTCTTCACAACACATTTTGCACACGGTCTCAGCCGACACTCCCGATGCTGCACCCACCTCCCTCGGGGGTCCTGAACTGCTGGTCGGGGCTGGGGGAACCCTCCCCCTTCCTGTTGAACACCCTGACGTTGAAGGTGTAGAGGCTGTAGGGGTGGAGGCCGGGCAGCTTGCCGTGGGTCTTGTTCCCGCTGAAGGTCAGGACCTGCCGCTCCTCGTGGTGCGGGTGGTGCTTGTGTAGACTCTTCTCCTTCCAGTATTGCACCTATCAGAGAGACCCTCCATGAGCCCAGGACACACCCCCACTGTGAACTCTCCCACCAACCCTTGACTCGGGGCTGCAGTCACATGCTGTCTCTGTACCTTGTACCCCTTGAGTCGGCCCCGGACCGTGCTGGAAGGAACAGGGTCCCAGCGCACTTCAGCTAACGTGCTGTTCTGCACATGGGCCTCGACATTCTCAGGAGCGACTGTTGGCACTGTGGCAGAGGGGTTAAGAGGAAAGAAACATTACAAAATCAAATAACATTAAAAACAAGACTGTGGTTATTAATCCATCTGCATGAATAGTTGAAAAGACAGGTATGCCAGCACCCAACAGCAAAAACCATTCAGGTACACTGTCCAGTCCGGTGTAATTGTAGTCCTTTAACATGAGACAAACTGTCCTCTGTAGTTACAATACTTTACAACAAGACAACATGCTCCAGTGTGAGTGTATTTTTTCAGTAAGACACACACCATCTTGTGTGTTTTTACTGTGAGACACGCTGTCTTTGCCCATATAGTGAAATGAAGCCATGACTCACAGTCTTCTCCGGAGTGGCCGAGGAAAACGTCTGGCTCCGGTGCACTCCCATACTCATTCACCGCCTGCACCTTGACCTCATAGGGAACGAAGGTGGGCGTCCCCGAAACCACAAACTTAGAGACGTTGGTCACCATCACGGAATCCCAGTCACTTTCCACGTCCTTCTGCCTCCACATCACTTTGTACTGGAGCCCTGGTCCGTTGGACTGTAGGCCTGACAATGGCTACAGCAGAGAAGTAAATAATGACGTTACATTATTTGCTTTGCAGGCAATTCATGTTACTTATTTTAACAACTTAATCTTACATTTTATACACCATCCATTTCTTACAACTGGACATTAACAGAAACAAGTTCAGTACTGTGCTCACTGGTTACAACCTCTGTGCCCCACTCGGACTTTGAACCTGAAGCCTCCATATGGACATAAAAAGAGGGTCATTTACTGGCCGTTATTCCACTGGAGGCATTCACAGAGCTATTTCACTGATAAAACACGTAAATGCCACAGCTTTGCTTACCGTCCATGATATCACAAGATTGTCATGTTTAGTTCCACTGGCTTCCACGCCAGACGGGTTTTCTTCAGGAGCTGAAAAAAAGAGAGTCCACATTGGACCCTGCAATTCCAAACACATTCCAGATTCTGCATTTATACAGGCTAGAAGAGGCCTTTACCTGCCGGATCCGTTCTGTACTGTTGGGATGGGTGGCTGTGTTGACTGAAGCCCACCTCGTTGACCGCCTGCACTCTGAAAGTGTAGTAGACGTAAGGGGACAGCTTGAGGTGAGCGGTGGTCTTGGTGCCCGGGACCTCAGTCAGATTGTGCCAGACGCCAGGCTGGTGAAGGGAATCCTCATACTGAATGACAAACTCTGGACAGAAATGAGAAACAAGGAAAGGGCTGAGTGACGAGAAAGCACTAAGAGTAAAGGAGACAGGGTGTGGATTGTGCTGGATCTGTTCTGCTTTCAAAACTCTGAACAGGTCTGCTGTAAGGTACATACTTTTCTCTGAACAAGGCTGCTTACAGAGGTGGCAGTGTAACGCAGTGGTAAGTAGCAGGTTTCGTAACAGACGATTTGATTCAATTCCTCGCTGGGGCACTGCTTCTGTACCCTTGGGCAAGGTATTTAACCCAGAATTGCCTCTGTAAATATCCAGCAGTATAAATGGATAACACTTAAAAATTGTAACCTATGTAAGCCTCTCTGGAGAATCTGCTAAATGCCAGTCATGTAATGTAATTTAATGTACAGGATACATACTCTGAATAGGACTGTTGTGCTCATCTCCAGGTATCCAGGTTAGCTGGACACTCCTCGCCTGTTGGTCAGTCAGCTCCAAGTCAGTGGGGGGATCAGGTCGTTCTGGAAGAGAAGGTGATTTCAGCACAGCACAAATGGCTGGATATGTGTGTGCATTCTCAGAGCAGCTCCGATGCATGAAAGCCATTTTTCATGTCATGCTATGAGTAGGAGCATTCCTCTGTGACTCAGTCACGGTCAGACAATAAAATTCATGGACCTCATCAGTATAAACAAAAAATAAAACTGGCATATTCAATAATGTACTCCCAGCCCCTAGGATGAATTTCTAACAAATTCAAAATAAAAGTAAATACTAATTTTGTATGCTCTGTTTTGCAACTGACAGAGCTAACTATTGTGTTTGTTATTTGAAAAAATACAATGCACTGCAATACACTTGCATACACGCTGGTTCATGTTCATGTTTTCTATGCCATGATGACATATATGCATGCATGTTTTGCTAATGAAATGGATGAAAATTATATTTCAAAGGTGCCCTGATGTGTCTCTGCCATGAAGAGTCATGCACAAATGAAAGTCAATTTAAGACAGAGAAGTGATACACTTTCTTTCACTGTGACTCTCCACCTAACTTTTCTACCTTCTGTCTAAAATGGTAAACAAATCTTAAATGCTTCTACCAGTGTCATGTTCATACTACAGGTGTACTGCACTTTGGCTTCATATTAACTTGGGAATGAACCGCAGTCCTTTGTTTGGTCTCTGGGAAGAAATATAAGAATTCTTTCACTGCTTCTTTGAGCATGTTATGTTGTGCACAAGTTTATGTGCAACATCAATATTTTAGTCCACAATACCTCAGTAAACAGCCCTTGCATTAGGGTTGTAGCATGAAGACTCATATCATACAAAATAATGTGTGACCTGCAAAATCACTATATGACACCGGCACACGAGCTAAAACATGTAAACTGAATCAAATGACCCCAGGCAACCACAGGCTAACACAGAGCAGACACAGAGGCAGAAATCAAAAGTTAAAAATAAAGTTGTGGAGGTTCAAAGCATGAACGGCACGTGGGATGTCATGGAGGCCACCGCCTGCCGGTCCCTCATTGCGCTGATGACGTCACACACATAGCAGATGAAACTACCATGGCCAGAGCACAGCATGCTTAGAAAGGATAAAAGAACAGGAACAGCGCCAAAAAACACAAGTCAAAGGGGAACGGAGAGAGTGATGAATGCTTAGAGGACTGGTAGACCGTATGCTGGAGGTTTACCGTAGACGATAGCTGGAGTTGGGGTTGCCTCTGACAGGAGAAGCGCGGGAGTAAGGTAGGAGTTAGTGGTTAGTAACGCAAATTTAGAGCTTCACTCTCAAGAGAGGACAGCAAGTAGTTCCTCAATCAGTACCAGCCATAAGCCATAAGACAGTCTTACCATATATAATATATATGGTCTTATATAATATAATATATATATAATATATTATTAGGTTTAACTAAATTATTGGAATCTCCAAACATCAGTTCTCAAATGTGGTATCAAAATGGCTATATTTTAGCCAAATGAACACATTATTAATAGACTATAAGAACATATGTCACATATTAAGCAGAAAAGTTTAAAGTTTTCAAGCAACATAGTAAAAATAAATAAAAACACTGAAATGCATTTTAAAAGACTTCAAGAGATTTGGCAACTGCCTTTCAGTAGAAGAGAAATACAGACAAGCAGAGAGCTGAAAGACTGGAGAGGCTGCATTAAGAGTGAAGGAGTGAATGCTGGACGAGCGTACCGACGACGGTCAGCACAGCGCTGGCGGAGTCCTGGTCCAGCGTGGTGTTCATGATGCAGGTGTAATTACCCTCATCGCTTTCTGTCACGTCGTTGATGGTCAGACTGTCAGAGTCCACCACAAATCTGCAAGCAGAAGCCCAGCAAATTCACATCACTTATCTACTGCTGCTAATTAAACCTGAGGTAGCTGTCTGAAGAATGACTGCATCTTCAGTTGTTTTATCCACCCATGGGCTGGGAATAGCACGCGTTAGCTCAAAGCTTTCACAATAAATCAATGATGTGGTCTTCATATCGATGTACATTATATAACAACATAAAATAATTTAGATGACATCAAACCACTGTCATAATCAACCATAATGAGAATCAACAAAATGAGACACTGCAGTTCTCAAACTAATTAGCAAAGAACTGTGGAACACTTACTGCCAAGGGAAAAAAAAATGCCTGCTTGATATAGCAAAGCTGGTCAGGTGAGGGAAACATATTGTTATGTACTCTTTGGTGATCAACAGGCCTGCATGACGTGTCTACTCTAATACAGTAAAGAAATTACAGTCTAAAACAGTCCACACAAATGAGCATGATTAGACATAACCTCTCGTCATCCGGTAGCTCCCCGCTGTCCTTTAGCCAGGTCACTGTGGGGATCAAAGAGGGGTCGTGTGTCACCCTGCACTCAAAAACTGCGTCACTGTTCCTCTGGACGACCTTGTAATCCGGCTGCTTCAGAATCCTGGTCGGCTCTGAGGGGCGGAGAGTTGAAGTCAGGTAACACAGTTCTGATTCATCTTCATAAAAGCCAGCTCAGCCCCAACCCATAAAGTATTCTGAGAACATGTAAAATGAGACATCGAGTAAATAAAAAAACAGGTTCTGTTGTCTTTGTCAGATGTAAAGAATGTTCCATGTTAGGAATACTGTATAACTTTACATGATCTGATTTGCAATACGTTTGAAAATGTACAGTTAAAAACAGATAGAGAAATTATATTTATGCTTTTGTGAGTAAATACCTAAGGTATCCAGATAAAATTTGCACAACTTGACATGGTGAACTTAATTCAGATGACACTGGTTTTTGACACTCACCTTTTACCTCCAGGGACACGTGGTTCTCTTTGCTGCCCAGAGTGTTCAGGGCTACGCAGGTGTACCTGCCGCTGTCCTGGGTTTGAGCTGTGTGTATCTCCAGGGTTCCATTCTCATGCAAGATGTAAGAGTCCCCACCCATGAGGGTCTGGCTGTCCCTGAACCTTCAGGACAGAAACACACAGGAATCACTGATGCAGAAGCAGTCACATGGGCACTGGCAGAGGGCGAATACATCACAGCTAAATTCTCTTGTGCAGTACGAAGGATCACAAACAGCCAATTCTCCTGAAAAACATTCTGAAACTATTATCACAAGTGCAGCGGTTTCGCTGATTTAAAATGTAAATCATTCCCTTGTTAATGACAGCGAGTAGCCAGTGACTCCCCTGAGATAAAATCAGCCATTGTGCAAAAGGGCAATTTAACACCCACACAATTTAACACCCACACTGAAGGTGACAATGGCTGTCACGGCAACAGCACAATTGCTTCATACCAAGACGCAACTTGCTCCGACGTCTCACATTACAACTTACCACGTGATGTTTGGTATTGGGGACCCAAAAGAGGCACAGTCAAGTAAGGCAGGATTGTTTCTGATGACCTGGTAGAGTTTGTTAGGTGGTGTCAAGACCCTTGGTGGTTCAGCTACAGCAAGACAAACAGTGTTGGTGCTTTAATTCAATGAAGTGAACTACACTGGACTAATAGCCTACCCAAGGCTGTGATATATATTGTCATGTCTTGACTTGTGAAAAAATCCTGAAATGATGTTATCATTTTCACATTAACCTAAAATGCTCATACGCAGCTTCTCAACCGATATGTCTGCTTGTTCAAAATGATAATGATAATGCGTTACATTTATACAGGACCTTCCATCGCTTTCAAGTTTCCCAAAGTACTGACTCAAAGGCGTGACTCATATCAATCACCACTAATAATGCTATACAATACACAGAAGAATATACAGCATTTTCATTCTCCTATAGAAAAAACTAAATACATAATATTAAGGTTGAATGACTCACCAAGCACATTGACAAAGGCATTGGCCAGCAGATAGCCGTATTCATTGGATGCGTTGCACTGGTAAACCGCACTGGATCCGGTCTGAACGTTGGTGAAGACGATGGTGTCATCTTCCACCTTCCTGTTGAGGTCTTTGGGCGTATCTATTAAGGGATCACAGTCTAGATATATTCATTTTTTTAAATCTTCCCTCGCATTGTGGCATTCATGCTTAAATCTGACACACATGATGCAATCACAGGCGTGGTGCTACTTACTCTCAATCGGGATGCCATTCATGGACCATGTGATCACAGGCTTGGGGTCGCCAGTTGCCTTGCAGAAGAGCTCACCCCTCTCTTTGGGGGCCAGAATAAGATTCCTGGGGGCTCTTATCCAGTACGGAGAAGCTACATTACAGAGACAAAACCCATTACCAGAATGCAAAGCTCTCCGGATGCTCACTGTAAAAATCAATGCAGGAAAAACATGCAATAGTCTTAAGGGGGATCGGCAGCGGTTTACAGACAGCGTAACAGACCTTTGACGATGACGGTGATGACGTGTTCAACAGTGCCCAGGCTGTTCTTGGCCGTGCATTTGTAGTCCCCTGCATCTGCCTCGGTGACTTCTGCGACCTTGAGGGTCTTCTGGAAGCTGTGAAAGGAGGTCCTACCGCTGGGCAGCTCTCCGCTCACTTTGCCCCAGGAGATCTCTGGCGTCGGCCTTTTGTGTGAACAGAGCAGCGGATGCAAACAGCAATGCTTGACGGGCATTGTGGACACAGACACAGATACAGACACATGCTCGGTGCACGAGTTCGGCTCCACGCAGACACTCACAGGCCTTCAGCAATGCACTCCAGCTCGAGGGTCTCCCCTCTCAGGACCATCTTGGTGCTGCTGGATCCAGGCGGGACCACGACTGTTGGGCGACGCTCTCCCGCAGGGCTGTCTGATATGAGAAATGCAGGAGATACTGTCAAAACAGACACAGATCTCTTATGTTTGTTTCACGTTCCAGTACCAGAGATCCAAGACCAACAATTCCTGACAAACAGCACAGCTTCACCATACCTGGGCCACCTGGGTGATGATTACCTAATGCAACAATAACATTATAAACACTATCCTGAATGCCAAACAAAATAAAGCAGTCAACTTTATAAAATCAAGCACCTACCAGTCGATAATCAAAATGACAACACTGTCTGGATTCTTCTATACTGATGTTCTCATTTTTTATAATTCTGTTCTCTTCTTGATTGTTCTTCACTGATTTCTCAAATTGTTAATGTAATTGAGTAACCACCATTTATGTTGGATTACAATTAATGTTGTGATAATCATAAATAGCCCTTAAACTCAAAGGTATTATTGAGTGATAGTTATTTCTTCATTTATTTAGCCTCTTCTTTTTAAGGCTTAAACAGCATAATCAGTAAAGAACATGAAAACTGATAAGGCATTTATCTAACGCATCTAAGGTAAGGCATCTATCACCCCTTTGTCTGCAATCAACGTCAGAGTCACAGTTATAGCGACTTGTGGCAAATCTGCAGCCTTTATCTGTCTTCACCACACATAAGACCTTACCCACAGACTCCTGATAGGAAAGCACGTCAGACATACACGTTTCCTCTTTGTACATAACCAAATGGTATCAAATCATTTAAAAAACGGAGTGGAGTACTTCAAAAACAATGAGCAATGCACAGAGATTAAATGAATGTTGGGGCAATTGGGTGGGATTAACAAAGGATAAGTGGATGGAATAGAGAGATCACAGATTGTGGTTCTTTATCCTTCTACATCTCTTTCCAGTTTCTCGAACTGGGAAGTGAATAGAAGGATCTGGGGAATGAACCACAATGTAGGCAACTGACTCATAAGCACCTCATCAATGTTCAAACCATTTAAGCTATGGTTAACACGTATATTCATTCAGCTAAAGAAAAGACAATCTCTACGTTAGTAATGGCTACATTAACAGTTTTGCAAAGGAGATCTTCTTTGCAACTATGAAAAAAGAAAAATTCACAGGGTGGTTATGTTGGTCTGATTTGCTCTGTTTTGCATCATTAGGTTTCACCTGTCAGATTTGTTGCTATCACAGAAGCAAAGACCAAATCAAACATTTCACAAGTGAATGTCCTTTTTTCATATATACATTTGGATTTCATGTTAAAGATTAAGGTAAGATAGGCGTTACCATGAAATGTTAAATCTTTAGTACTTTTGCTAAAAATTGTGATTAAAACAGAGAAGATATAGCATAGTCTGTTAGAAAATGTTATTGGTTCTGTTCAAAGATGAGGCAACATTAGGGTTAGGGGTTAATGTTAGTGGTCACTGTAGCATTGTTATGTTAGGCGGCTTTCACTAGGGGGCATCAGCACTCACCACCAAAAAAATCAGTGTCATTCAATAAAGCTGCCATTGTCTCATTGATTGCATCCACTGTAACACAACAAAAAAATCATAAACATGCTACAAGATGAACATATCTATGCTCATACATGCAATAACTGAAAGTATGCATAACATAAACAAAAATATGTATCCAAATAAAATGCACACATTGAAAGACCAATGAGTTCTGTTCATGCCTTTGACCAATACACAGGGGTCATGAAGTTTAGCCTAACCAGCAGAACTGCTGCCCATTAATAAACAGAGTACGGAGCAAGAAAGCTGAATGCTTCCAAAAGTGAATTCTAATTGCATTGTGCAATGCTTGTTCAGCAACCCACAGATGCCCATTAGAAAATCCTAAACAATGCATCCTTTCTTTCCCGCCATTGTTGACGCAGCACTGCGTAAGATCAAAAAATAAATTCCCTCTCCTTACAATCTGACAAGTCAGTGCCGCGCACAGGCGCAGGAGAAAGGGACTTACTGTCCAAGACCTTGACAGTAATGGGCTGTTTCTGCTGTATGGTCTGCGTGTGGGGGAACCTCGCGTAGCAGATGTAGTCATTGCGCGTGTCCTCCGTGAGCACGTTGGAGAAGTAGAGGTCCCCGTTTAACGCCTGGGAGACGCGGCTGCTCTGGGGCAGCCTCTGAAAATCTGAGGGAAGAGACGCGGGAGGAAATCCCCTTTGAGAGGCAAGCCAGCAAGACGAGGGGAAAAATGAGGTCAGCTCTCTAATGCCATAATTACAGCACTCTGGAGACGGGAGGAAAAAAGTTCAACTGAATCTGTAATTTTACATTTTACATGAACTCCGAATATTACTAATCAGAATACCATAATAATGATACATTATTAAAGTATTTCGGCTTATTTTTTATTACTTATACAGTGCCTTTCTCCTCCTTTTCTCAAGCTGCTTTGCAGTGAGCCACCATAGTGTGGCAACTATGCAATTCATTTGCTATTAATCAGTTACGCACACAGGCAAATGTAACTCAAAATTATGAAATGAAATCAAAGCTCAATTGATTTTAATACATAATTTAACATATAATACAACAATAATACACTGAAAGCACTTTGTTACATTGGTGCAGGAGTACAGATACAGATATCCCATACTGCATAGTGGCTGCCCACTCTTGAGAGCTATGCTTCCAGCTGCAACATACTGTTATCCATCCAGAATATTATTGGAGGAGGGAGTCCAGCAGGCGGCCGGCACTGCAGAAGCAGAGGCACTCCCTCCTGCACGACGATGGGCTCATTTCTCTCCTTCGCCCACAAGGGGGACCCTGAGAGGCAGAAAGAAACGGTAAGGTTATAAAAGTGCGTCGCACATAAATAAATCACCCACATAAAAGTCTTTTACACGGCAGATGATGAAAGAGGTGTTACGGGGAGAAGGCGTTTGAAAAAAACAAGGGTGGAATGTAATGGGAACGTGTACTACCGCACTTGAATTCCAATCAACAGCCTCACGGGCAAAAACGATGGAAGAAAGATGAAGGGAGCAGCATTGGCAATTTCTGTGCATTTTTCTCATGCAGCCACGTTCCCTTTTTCCTTCCAGACATAAGGACTTGATGACTGATGAATGACCACATTTTTTCAAAGAAAGGAGACCAGAGACAAAGGGTGGAATCGCAGATCCAGGCGAGCCACATACAGGTGAATGTGACCGTGAGGGAGGGGACACAGCATGCAGTGGGGACACAGAGGCAGAGAAAGCTCTTACTGGACTGGCGAATGACGATGTTGTTGGACACGGCTGCCCCGTGCTCGTTCCTGGCCGTGCACTGGTAAACCCCCTCGTACGCCTCGGCCTTTTCCATGCTGATGTCTATGACCAGTGTGCCAGAGTTGGGCTTCATCATCACTTTTGGGTCCTTGTCTATGTCAAAGTGCGTCCCATTTCTGGTCCATGAAAAGCTGCATATGTAATGGAAAAATCAGTACCTATTCTCTACAATGGTCTCTACAATATTATTAAAGAATCAGCAAGCAAGTAAATATGCAATCTTGTTTATGTATAAGACATAAGTTACATCATGTCTTCCTATTCATACAGGATATCACATTAAACACATTATACAAATGCACAAACACATTCATGAACATGACATTAGTGTGTTATACAGACATTTATAGGGAAATGTATTGTTTCATGACTGCAAATGTTTTATGATATAGTGTAGGTTTTACATACAGTTCCATTGTTTTTTATATAAAATGCAGTAATGGCACATTATAGCACACTAGTTGCTTATGCTTTAGAAATGAGCAATGTAATGAGATATACAGGTTTTGTGTGTATATATATATATATATATATATATATATATATATATATACAGATAGATAGATAGATACAGATATATAGATAGATATCTAGCTACAGCATACAGGCTACAGCATACAGGATTGGGACAGCCCTTCAGATGCCAGGGCTGGACTCCAAAAACAAGAGCAAATGCCTAGAGAAACCAGTGATGATGGGCCAGGACATGTGAAGTGATAGTGGATTGGGACACCACCCTGGACCCTGTAGACTGAGCAGGGTCAGGCATGTCCGCACCTGGGATGGGGCTTCCCTTTGGCCTCGCAGTGGATGACGATGTTCTCTCGCGGGTCCACGATGTAATCCTTGGGAGACTCATGAGTTATGGTCGGCGGCTGAGGCACTGGGTGCGAGAGGGGCGCATTAGAGATGGCTTCACATAGTACTGAATGCGTTCAACACAGCAAATCAATACAATCCACACCAACGTGCAACAGGAAATCATGCACAAGCACTACTGCAGATAGCTTTAACAACACATTCAACAACAGCAAACAGATTTCCATGCTACGTGACGGATAACCATAACTAAATAAAAGCAAAATGAAAACATTTAGCAAGAATATGGTACTCTGTACACTGCCATTATGTTTTTTTCTAAATCCATCACATTGTGTACAATAGTACCGGCAAAATATGAAAAGCAATAGCATTTTAGCTATTTAAGGAACTGCTCCAGTTAAAGAAACACACAGATGAGAAAATTAAAAATTAACAAGATGAAGGCAAATATATGATCAATCTCATCCACACAGATAAATCAGAACAAAACTACACAGGCAAAATGACCAAAAGCAAAGAAGAAGATGCAGAAGCTTTTCAAACCACAGCAGATCCACAGCAGGCATGAACCAACTTACATCCTTCCAGAACTTTAGCTTTTTCCCGCAAAGATTTGGCATAGACACAACAGACACAGTAAAGAAAACCAGACATTAATGATGAGAACACAGCTTCCATGCACGCCTCAACCCTTAGCCTTTAAATGAGTGCAATAGCAGGTTAGCAGTTAAGAAAAGGGGTTTTTGACCAGGAGGTTGCAGTTTCAGTTACAGAGGAGTGCTGTGGCTGTTCAAGGCACTTCATCTGAGGTACCTTTAATTTTTACATTAACAGATAGATACATACTAAGATATATAATATGGATGGATAAGAGCAGTTGCTACACATAAAGTATAACTTGCTGAAAAGATGCCACTTTATATTTTCCAATGCAACCATCATTTTGTACTTACTCTGCTGCAATTCATTATCACTGAGGAATGATATGACTTAGGTCCGGAGCCATACATTAAGACATCGAAGCATGGTTAGCCTTTAGTTATTATTTTAATACATGTTTAACTGCCATAACATGATCGGATTTCCAACCCTGTGGAATGTAATATTATTATGAAACTTACACCAAGACAATGCTTCTGAGAGGATTCAGGTTTAATGTGTCTACCTGAACCAGTAATGGATGTAAAGTATAAAGTGCAATACTACATATCAGACTGACCTTGACAGCTAAATAGCAGAAACGTCTGGAATGGAGACATCAGCTACTGCACTACAGCCATGTATATGTTATGTGTAGAACTGCATGAGGATGGATGTAATAGATATCATACAAAGAGTTTAAAATGTCTGGTGAGTGTATAAACCCCTGTTTTCATTATTCATGCCCGTTGAGGATAAAATCCATTATACATAGAGGAAAGAGATAGAAAGCACACTAAATCAAAAAGTTTTCAGTTGTTTGAGATGTGCAGTAATGTTGCACAATGGGCAGACCAACACAATAGCTGAGATCCATATAGATGTACAGTGAAAAATATGCGGTTCTATTTTTGGTGGTTTAATGCAAAAAAGTACAGCTTACTATAGCTCTTCAGAGTCAATATTATGTGACCTGGCAAAACTGTGCACAAGGGTTTTGAGTCAGCAGTAGAGTTTCTGTTAGATCAGCACCTTCTTATGCTCTGACACCTTGGGGTATGCACACTGACAAGCCTACCCTGATTATATTACTGCATTTTTTTAGGCCTGGACCAGATATCCCTCTGGAGATGCAGAAGTGGTGAGATGCTTTCTTCAGCGTGGTAGAGAGAGGAGATATTGCCTGTTATAACGCCCGTTGCATTAGGTTTATAGGCATGGGCTTCAGGCCTTAAACCACTATGCATGTGGTGCTTGCTAATGAGATTGAAAGAGGAGCTTTAGTACTCCTGGAAAACATTTTTCAGAGAATACTTTTGTGTGTAATCCCAGCTGAACCTATGAGTAATGCGGGACACTGTTGGCAATATGAGTGGTAGATTAGAACTGGATTTGTCATTAGACACTGGCTCCAGACCAACCTCTTCCTGAGACTTTACACTAAAATCCTTATGCCATCATGGAAAGTTTATAACCGCTACCCCAGTTAATTTTTTTGGTTACATAACGTAGTTAAATAACCAAAAAAATTATGTGTATGTGCTGCTGGTCATTGTTTCCCCTGTGTACATACAGTATCTGAGCTATGTGTGGTTGCTGTAAACCAATCAGGTAGTCAACATATAATCAAATTACTTTCTCCAGTCCAAGGAAACTTATATAGTTTGATGCCTGTGCTCAATGGCGTCGGTGTTATGAGCCACTCCATTCTATACCAAAGATCCCAAACAGCTCCAACAAGGGCTTCCTGTTTGTACTTACGGTCGAGAGGCACTTCCAGGGCTTGGATCGTGTGACCCAGGAAGAGAACAAGCAGAGCTCCACCGCGTAGAATGCACTTCCTCTCCCTCTCCATGGCTGACGGGTATGTGACGAAAAGCCCCTCCTCTCTCCTCAGTCAGGACAGCGCCTCGAAACCCAGAGCACATCCACACCGGTCCGCCAGCTGCAAGGACAGGGGGACAGCGAGGGACACACACCGCAATCAGCCGAGATTCATCCAGGGTCACGGCATCCATCCCGGGGGCGAGACACGTTTCAGATAGCTATCAAAGCATCGGGCGGACGAGCTTGCAGTCATCAGCAGAGACATGCATTACCCCCACGCCACAGAGACTGGAATATGAGGTTCCAGCATCCAGCATCGCAGGGGGACTATTGATCCAAAGTACTGACTGTGGTCTGCATGAGAATCCATTTAGACATAATGATCATGTCTGACAGATAGCTGAGCTTTGTGAATCATGGATAAACACAAAAACACAAATGTAAATTCAATTAACAGCAGGTTTCGCCAAGACTTAAGAATTAAATTTGCACTGAAATGTAAGAGCAATACATTTTATTCTCCAGGCAGCCAAACTGTAAGCCTAAGGAAGGAGAGAGATGCTAAACAGAGGGTTTACAATGGATTTCCTTGGCCTGATTCTGAAAGTCAGATAAAGAGTCCTGGTGAATATGTTTGTCTGCTGTTGGATCACTTTGAACAATTGATCCTGATGAGCAGCAAGGTCTAGAACAGTACTACCACTTCAGCAGTCAGCTATAGTAAAAATAATATAAATAAAATATGATATGCAAGATTGAACATCATCAGTTCACAACCTGCATGGCATAAGGGGTACTAGAGACATACGTTTCTTTCCTCTGAGGAATAACTCAGACCACAAGACAGAGCTGCCATGGCTGTTCTATGGAGAATGAAACTGCCAATCAAATGTCTGGAGATGATGGGTCCTGTTACTGCCTGGAACCCAGATTGCGTCATTCTCCCCAAAGCAGTAGATATACTTGGACAAAGGCACAAAATATTCTGACACCACAGGTCCATAATGGACAGGACGATTCTGTTTCTTGAGTTGTCAAAACTAAAGCAATGCAGGAACACATTGGTAAATAAGTACGTGATGACATTAAAGACAACTGCCATTGATATCAGAATAGTCATAAATGGTCGGAATAGTAGGAGAAATTGTGATACAATCAGCAAGACTGTCAGCCAGAGGTAAATACAGTAATTTCTCAACTATTTCAGTTCTTGTAGTCTCTGAGGAAAAAAATCCTGACAGAATTTGTCAATTTTACATTACAAGTATTGTATAGTGAGGCAATATGGGGCACAAGTCATTATTTAGAGACTAATTTTTATCTTTCACAAGTCATTAGAGAGGTTTGTTCATTTTATTGTTCATTCATTTTATTATTAATTTCCTATTTATTGGTGAGAATTGTATTACTGAGGCTGAAGAGACAGCCTACAAAAAACCCTCCCTTGGCAAATAATTAAATCCATGAAGAACTCAGCAAGAAACACAAAACATTTACTTAGATATGCTGAATGACCTGTACACACACACACACACACACACACACACACACACAGATGCTTTTCTGGGTGGGGCTGCATGCTATCTTTGCCTCTGACACGGCCACCTCAGGGCTTCTCATGTCCCAATAAGGCTATTAAAATGTCAAAGCTAAGTCCTCACATCAACACATGCTACAGAGCCGCTTTGTAATGTCTGCCCATTGTAGTTTGTTTCTAATAGGTCCTGTTCAAAAAGAGAGGGAACCTCTCACGTTGCTCTCCTGTCATGGCAGACATGTCTGCAGACGGCAGGGCATGGCCACCGTGGGCTCTGGTCCTTTCTCTGCGCTGGGAGCTTTTCTGTTCATTGGTACTTTTGTATTTTACTGCTGACCTGGGGCCTATGCCTCATAGGGGGAGGAGGTCTGTCATCTGCAAGCTTACTCCATAAAGCTCTCTGGGGAAGCCCAGCACAAACTGCCCCTGGTAACAAATCTCTGCGGATCTGGCCCAGGAAAATTCACAGGAGCAATTTCATATTGGGATTTAAATTTCCATATACCACGGCTGCATGGAAACTGCTGTCCGTTCCGATTCATTTGGTTATTGATTTACTGACTGTGCTGCATACTATATCCTTGCCCAGTTCCCATCTAGAGACAAAATACAGAAATAATTCTTAATTTCTTAATTCTTAATTCTTTTTAGCTAAAATCATCAGGTTCCCTCTGGTATGAATGTACACTTAATTGCAATGTAGTGACGCAATTGCACATTTTTCAGGGAGCGTGCACAAAAGTATGGTGCACATTACACATGAAACTGAGTTTATAAATGGGTGATTGCATATTGGCCTAAGCTACACGACAAATGCAATTGTATCAAATGCAGCCTTTCATGGGTTTTTCGTCTTTCCAGCAGAGCTGTTCAGCCGGCTGTGCAGTGCTTATGTGGTTGCATTGTTACATCTTGAGATTTGTCCGTCTTAATCCAATTACCCTTAACTTGCAGAATTTCTCTCTGGCCTCGCTGGGGGCAAACCGAAGGTCACCCCAGGCCACCTGGCATCGCCCCACATGTCTTCCAGTGTTGACTGTGGCAGGCAAGCCTAAGTGTCCAAACACAATCTGCAGGAGCACAGGGGATATAACACCCTGCCTGGAAGATTACATCACAGGCTGGCAGGGAGACAACAGGTAAACCAAACAGGAAACCAACATTGTCATCCTTTTTAACCCCAGACAAGAATGTGGCTGACTTTTCACTTTAGTAAAAAACCTGAGCCATGGGTTTCTTATGAATACCATCTTAAAATGCTCTTTGTTGTGTGAACAGCTCCAGGATGGTATTGTAAGAACAGTGTGGTGTCAGCCCTTTTCAGATTACATTATAGTTTTCAGTAAGATGTAAGAATAATGTCCCAAAAGAGCAGAGTGTTCTCGGTAGATGCTTCAGGCTCTGTTTCTTAGGATACAGGAGACAAACACTGGAAAATCACACATTATGGGAATATGGATCACAATCTATTTACAAATCCGGACGTTTATTCCGAATCCTTAGCGCTATGAGACATTCTATAACTTATGTGCATTTCCAGTGAATACCAGAAAATTTATACATAATCAAGTTTGAGGTGTCTAAATACTACAATATGAGACAGTATAAATCTATGCGTAAAGTGCATATTCTTGAATAATCCCAATATACAATAAATTCTCTACAGAGAGGAAAATGACTGCTCGTATTTCAATTTCAAGTTCGTTTAATTGAATTGATGGCAATATTTCAACTGATCCTTCTTTCTTTGAGCTGTTTAGGAAAGGCTTGATTAAATGCTGACTGCATTTCAACTTCCACTTCAGGCTCATATTAAATATTCCGTCGTGCTCTGGGTGTTTTGTTAAAATGGCAGAGTCCTCAGGATGCAGAGATGCTAGTTCTGCATTCAGTGACAGGAAAAAGGTTTTCTAAGCGCCACTTCAGTTTGATTCCTAGATTGCCAATTGCATGACAGGTATTCACAGCAGAAGGTGCACAGATGAAATGAATACTTCTGTGAAATGCTGATTCATGTTGCTGTGCAGAGGCGAGGGACAAGCTTTTTACAGAGACAAAGCATGCTCATTTTCCTCCTGCAGAACAGCATCGGCCTTCATTTCCAGTCTAGCATTCGTGTGACAGCCGGACCTCATTGCCAAGATTAATATCAAGCGGCCATATTTTACACCCTGACCTCGGGTCCTGCCCAGTTTCTTTTCAATCGCAGCCCTGATTGACAGGCCAGACTAGAATTTAATTGTCCTTATGAAATGAATTCTTGAAAAAATTAACATCACCCGCCATAAATTGTAATCTGATTTGAGCTGAACTGTTTCATACTGTATGGGTTCCAGAGAAAAGCTGCCCCCTTTTACAAGCCTGCATTGAGTGATCTATCTTTCCTGCAGCCAGTGCGACCAATTAATGCACTGTAATTTTTAACATAGCAGAGCACTTCACCGTCGGCACTCTGATCGGTTCAGCGCACAAGTACTGAGCACAGCACACTGAACATCCTCTGAACCTGAAGACCACTTGATAAATGAACTTTCAGAGCAGACTAAATGGACAAAAACCCCCACACACTGACAGAGAGGCAATAGTGAGACATGCATCCTTCTCATCTGGCTGATGGCAATAATAACATCTTGTGCCTTAAGTGAGTCATTAAGACATGAGAGGGCACACACATGACTCTAGACATACACAAGTATAATGGCCCTCTATTTAGCTTATGGTCACAATTGTGAGACATTATTTTCTGAACAGCAGAGCAGTGGCAAACATAAACAGCTAAGTCTAGATATCTACAGGGGAACAAAATGCTTTTCAAGACTTTCCATTTCACATAGGTTTAATGTCCATAAACTCAACCTAAGAATGCAATTACGTGTTTTCTGCATGATGGTATCGACGTTACATGGATGGTCGTCAGCAGACCTAATGAGCCATTATCTCTGGGTCTGCTGGGTGAAGTATGTCCTGCATGAGGGGTTTTATGAGGAAGTGAGAGGCAGAGCCGTGCTTGTGCACTGAGACGTCCTTCTGAGTCAGACCACAGGACGTCATAAGGAGATCGCCTGATGCCTCATTAGAAGTCCATGGAGACCTTGGGCTGGTCCTGAGTCACTGGGCCTAGCAGGAGGACCAGAGGGACAACCCGTGGAGCTGGGCATGGACCCAGCAAAGGAGACCCAGCCAAGAGCACATGCAACACTCTACTGCGTGCCCAATTTCAGCTCTCAGTGGGTTGCCTCTGGGATGACAAGATGCAATCCCTGCCTATCTAAAGGCCCTGCTTTCCATATTGGTGCAATTACCATCCCCTGTCCCTAAATAAGCCTGTCCAATTAGGGAGCCTAGAGGAGTTCTTCTTGCTTCACCATACATCCATAATGTTCCTACTTCCAATCTATGCTTCTGCATTGTCAGTGCCACAACTGTGGAACAGTTTTATTCATAGGGCACTGGTTCTCTGTGTGTGTGTGAGGTTGAAGAATGAGAATGCTGTATTTTTGACTGATGATTATATCAGGCCAAGTGGACTCTTCTCTGTACTGGGTCCAGCACAATAGCATTCCAACAACCAGTTCAGGCATACGTTTCACATAATCTCCTTATTAGATTTTATAATTGGGGAGGTATGCAAATGACCGGGGTGGTTAGCATAATAATCGGGCCCTGTTGTTCAGAAAACGCCTGGCGCTCAAAACAAGCCATACCCTTGCGTCCGTACAGTACGCCATAAAGCCTCATCTTTTATTCATTTACGCACACAATAACGACCTCTGACTGCGCTTTGTTTTGTACGTGTTGTGCTCGGTAAACAAACAGCGGGCCACTTAAATGCGTAAAGGCTCGTGCAGAATCACATTTAGCTTCCATCGGTGCCACTGGTCACCACAGGCTGGGCTGTACACCATTTTACCACACAGTGAAAAAACCAACACCACACTTAACCCAGATTACACAAATAATATAGCTGCGCTAACGCTAACAAGGAGCTCAAAACGTTTATTCCTTGCATACCGATTGGTACACTGGCTGGTACTGACGCTGTTCAGTCGGACGGGCATCCTGCCTTAATTCCCTGTTTCCCCCATCATGTTCGTCCGGCCCTCCTTAAGAAAACAGGAGCAAAAACACATTCACATCCAGTGAACTCCCTCCCCTTTTATTCACACACAAACAAAACACTTCCCTCTACAAAATGCTAATCAGAGGAGACTTTAAAGAGAGCCTTTTTAGTATTCATGGGAAAGACAGATTGGGACGGACTGACGTATCAGGAAAAAACTGAAGAGGAAATCCATCCTGAATGATTCAGCATTTACTTCAGTCTCATGAAATGTGCCTGACAATATATTCACCTGAACCACACAAAAGTACTTCACATGAACATGATCAAAATGTTTCTGGTAGAAAGCCAACTGCATCTCTTTATTTATTTAAATACAAGTGCAGCAATTTACTGACACATTAAATACATGTTTGCATTCAATGATGTATTACTGATAAACCATTTCTCATTAAATATTAGAACATGCTTTCAATTGCATTTGAAATCTTGTTTTCAAAGGTTTACAGCCGATCCAATGGGAGAATCAAAAATGATAACATTGTATGCCATTGTGAGTCTGGCACTAAGCAACTCCGAACAGGGGATTAAAGAGCTACACCAGGTCAAACATGATTAAAATAAGATCAAGGGCGTACAGAGAGTGACAGCATCATTAAACGTGCCCCTAAATTAACAGTGCGTGCCCACAGTTTAATTAAGGCAGTGAATTAGGTTAATACTATCCAAGGGGTCAATAAGACCAATCCCTGCACATCAGAAAATCTGGGCTGTGTGTGAGTCTGAACAATACATAGATTTTCCTTCTTGTAATATCCAGCCTGGCCCTTGAGCACAGACAGCAGGGATATGAATGGAGTTGTGCTCTGTGCTGGGCAGACCATTCACATGCTGAACAGCGCAGCGCATTAGCATAGACAAACAAGGTGGAAGAGGATGTGGAATGCCTGAGAGGAGTCCTCCATACAGCTAGCACACACACACGCTTACTTAAAAAAACCCTTTTCTAGCCCTGTATACGCTCTCAAAACCCACACACTGCGCTCTTTCAGTGTACCGGACACACACACACAAACATTTTTTTAGCCAGCGCGGCGACAAAACAACGGCCCCGGATCACAAGACCCGAGGGGCTGTGGCTCTTTAGGACAACAGAGTGAAGTTCAAGTGCTGAGGAACGCCACTTCCAGAACCACTCTGTATCCATGGCAATGCACCCATCTTGGAGACCTATTTCCAAATAACACGGACCTTTCGATCAAGCGCATGCAAATGAGACATGGGCACATCCATAATCTTTTCAAAAATATCACAAAGAGAAATTTACACTTAAGATTGTGCCGCTTCCAAACCTACGCGTTCCTCACGGACCACAAAGCAACTGAAAAATGATGGACCAGCAACTAAAATATGCTGTTTGGTTTGTAGTTACAAAGGCTCCATCTGACATGAAAAAAGTCATTGATTCCACAAAGAATGATCTCTTCAGTGCGAATAGGAAAACTAGATGACTGTTTTGTATTGCTCTATGAGTTTGTGAAATAAAGACACACAGCGCCATGATAAACTATTTATAATAACATACTTACCCCTTCTTATGTTTCAGAACATAATGTAGTATTATCCAGTATGTAACTGTTAATCAGACATTGCATCCATTGTTGTATTATCAGTGATAATTCACATGATAAGCAGTGTAACGTTCATGGAGTCTTGGGAGGTTTCTCATACAGTACTGTTCAATTACTGAAAGAGCAAGGATGGAACAATACCATATATTATAGCTACCATGAACAATTATTAGTGATACTAACTTGACCACAAGAACCAAATTACAACTATATTCCCACAACAATGTAAATATATACATTGCATTACTTTGCCCACTGACAACATTAGCACATTACCAACTTAGCACATTACCAACTTTATCAGGTAAAATGCATTCAACTCTCTCTAAGCAAACTGTTGTTACAACTGTGTAGTTTCACTGCATTAATTACACAGCCGTGTGGGAGATTCCAGTGACTGAGGTCTGTGTGGCAATCATGAAATTTCGTGACATCAGCCCTTTCATTCCGACCCGCCCGGCTTTGCCCCGTCACGTCGCTCCAGCGCACCCCTGCATCAATAACCATTCTTTCCCGGGCTTTGCAAAGTGCTGAACGTCAGCGCTCGTCTATTCCAGCACATCAGCACCACATTATTGCAGCACGCTGCTCTCAGTTCAGCACGACTCGCAAACATCACCCACAGGCGGAGGAGAGCTCGACTGTCCATCCACACAGAACGTCAGACTACGCAGTTTACTCTGCTAATTCATGGAACGGATTATGAATGTGGTTACATCGTAGCGTTGGACCACTTTGACATTTTCAAATGTCGGTGGCACCAAGGACTACTGCATAACAATCCACATAAACACACCTCTACTACAAAAAATAGAGAGGGTGGTTTGAGGTACACTTGTGCTTTACACTTAACAGTTGCTATGTGCTACAGTATTTCATGATAATTACACTTTTAGAAGGAAGTCATTCCTGTTGACAAGAAAAAGAAAAAGGTTCTAAGTTGTGCTTTATAGTTGTGAACTGAAAGAGAATCATCTTTATTGTAATTTTAAATGTGTCATTTGCATGGCAGAGGAAGCAATTATAAGCACTGCAGCAATTATAATCATTAAGCTTTTTCTGTAACTGCATTTGATATACCAAAGTATTCCAGATATAGCATATTTTAAAACATATCTCCATCTCCCATCTGTTTAATATTGGATTTCGTTACAAGAGAACAAACTTACAGTTAACTTCCTCACTTCCTCTGTCTTATTGTGCTCTAATTAGAATAAGGCTGTATAAGATACCTTTCACAAGCAAGTGTATACGTCATTGAAGGATGTAAAATTCATTCCAGTAATGTGCTTTAACTGAATTTTGTAATGCTGTGATTAAAGCCAATAAATATAATTGTGCAAGCACTGCGAACAGAAAATGGTCTCACACAAACAGCAAATTAAACTAACACAGAACGTCTGCAAAGAGAAATGTGCACCAATTGTCTGGAGAGGATAGTGCTCATCTAATGAAACAACACAGTCCAGGTGTGCTGGGCAACAGAGCAGAACGCTCGCAAACGCGGTCCGCTGGTGACCCTGACCGCCAACCTGCCGACATGGAAATCCAATCTGAAACCAACCGGAGACAATAGGTACACAAACGCGCACCGGGCGGGGGGTGGGACCGCGTGAGAAAGTAGTTCCTGAGAGGCCCGTGAGGACGGAGCTGCGGAGAACATCGGCCACCGCTGCACTCATTAGCCTTCACAAAGCGCCGCTCCGCTCTCCCTCTCCGCCCCGCACTCCACCTGCGTCCTCTGTAAGGTAACGTCGGAGGAGGTCCTCCACCCTCCCCCCCCCGGCTCTCTCCTCACAATCAAGTGAACAGTATAACCAAAGCGCCAGGAAATGCAATCAAAGGTACTCGGAGGGGTCCAAATCTCTGAAAACCCCTCATTGTTCTCCTGGCTTTCCTCCACAGGCTCCGGACCTCTATGGAAAACTGAGAGAGACATTCCTAATACTCCCTCCCAATTCGACTTTGTGCTGGTGACAGACAAATTGAGTCCCCTGCCAAAGAGACACACATCCTGGAGACTTAAAGCAGGAGTTAACAAGAAAAGTATCTATACTGTGTGCTGGTTGATAACAGAACACATGTAACATTTCAGGTGTTGACACTGTATCTTTCAAGTTCAGAGATTTATATTTCAAGCACTGTGGGACTACAATGCACATAGCTCAGAAATGCACATTGGTTTACTTGTTCTCACTCATATTCAATAATAATTTTGGCACCAGTGAGGAAAGCAAATACATCGACCCTGAAAGGATAACTGCCACAGAACTCAGCCAAAGAAACAATGCCTTTTGAGGATATGAATGGGACACAGGTGATTCTAAACTCATAGCTGTAGTCTCTCCACAACCCCTCTATTCACGTACAGCTGGTGGATACAAATCATTTATCCTTCACTGCTCTTTAAAGCAACAGTCATTCAAACTGAGAAACAGACAATATTGCTTTCAAATGTGAGAGGAAGTCAAGGTTTCGAGGTAGGAAAAGGTCTCACTGTAGGGAAGTAAATTGCCACGACACATTCCCAACCAATTCAGGACTGAATAATAAAAACGAATAGAAAATGATTCCCCTCCTGAAACCAGAAAACATGCTGCAAAAGGGATTAAATTGCTGGACAAACACAGTGCATAAATTAATCAGTCCGTTTGGTTTTGCTTTTTTGATCATTTCCATGGATGAAATAGGGAAATATCAAATGAGGATGACGTAAAGGTCCTGCATTGTGAAAATAAAGATCGTGCCACATGAGGCAGCTGAAGAAAGCCCTGTGAGACCATGTTTGAATGGGCTGGGATTAAATTTGCTTGAGAGACGACTGCTCAGTTCGTAACCAAGGGCTGGTGAGGATTCAGGTTTTCATATGCAAAGCTCTACAAATAACTCAAAGAAAGCAGCAATTATGCAAAGATAGTCAAAAGTAAACAATTATTTGAATTGACTTTGTTCACTGGTGGTGTCTGCATTTGGTCCTGAATCAGAGTAAACAACTTTGTTTAAATTTGGTGAGCATTTAAACTGAGTTTAAATGGGGATAAGGCTTCACTGCACATCAGGCTACTGTATCAATACGTGGATAAGCACATTTGACCAACAGCCCACAGACCACCGTTCTCTGTTTTTGTGTTATAGACTGGTCAGCTCACTGACCACCTTCATCTATGCACATTTTGTAAAAAAAATCATAACACATGATATAATTATTACATAATCTGACAGATTGTTCATTCCCCTGCTGACCTCATTCCTCAGTTAAAATTGTTGGCATTCATGTGTCTCTGCTGATCTAACAACTGGGTTTGTGCTCAATCTGTGCAGGCTTCCTATTTGTTGGATATAGCAATGATCACGAGAAAACAAGCTGTTAGTATATTCACTCCCAACTAACAGCTACTGTAGCCTAGAAACAGGCAATCCTTGCATTCAACAACCACAAATAAGCTAGGAAAGACTCTTCACTTGCATGCACAAGTGCACATTTCAGCCTTTTCCAGTTGATGTGTTCCTCCAGATTGGCATTCAGTGCAAATAATCTTCCAAACCCCCGTTCACTGCGGGTTGTGTTAAGCAATCAAATTACCCACAAAGCTGCTGGTAGACTGTTCCCAGTGTTGTGATGCCATGCACATCACAGTAAAATGCTCCTACATTGGTTCTTATCCCTGGCATTTGAATTCAGACAAACGACGGAGCTTATGAATATTTCAAAAGCAAGTCTAGGCTAGTCACATGGATAATGGCAGATTTACAGACAGTCATGGGCGTCAAATCTCATGCCACCCTCAAGTCTATGGAAATTTCTGTATAGTCAATGCAATGTGAAAGATCTTTTACAGTCTCACATCTTTTAAGTATTGTCAGCTCTGTACAAACACAGAAAGCTGATTCAACCTGCTTGGATGAGATCTTGTTTTCTTAACTTGCAATGATCATAAAAACTGAAGAAAGTCTCATACAACAGTTGACATTCATTCGCTGAAAAGAATGTTTCAGATCAAGCTGTTCCTTAGTCAGGCATCAGCTCCAAATCTAGCCAGCATGGAGCATGCATCTCCTATCCCTTTAATTCCTAAATTGGTATGACTAAAAATATCTTACACATCTTTCCACTCTTCTTTAGAGAAAACAATTTGAAGCATGTTCCTTCAGAATTTCAAGGCAGAAATTCAACCTTGTATAAGATCATAAACCTCAGCGCATACACTCAAAGAGAGTCAGACCTTGATGCTCTCATTTGTATTCTGAAGCAACGCAGTGCGGATGTGATATGTTTCGATGAGAAGATGCGTCTGAACCTGAGCCGTGACCGAGGGTTTAACAGTGATATATTACAGTCGCTCCATGGCCAAACAAATAGATGCCACACGTCTTCGGCAGAAACTGCACATCTTTGAATCTTCCATTTACTGAGGTTCTGTATTGTATGAAAGCCCATTATAGTTTAAAGGGTGACTTTTGGAATACCTCAGAACTTTCTGTGCCAGAAAGAGTGGCAGAGCTAGATTTGAACTGGCAGTCCTGAGTCTCAAAGGACCATCTGTTCCTTAGTCATGAGGAGTGAAGACCCAGAGCAGCCCTTAGAGTGACCTCTGAGAACTCAGTTAGTCTGCTGTCTGTGTGCCAGGTATCACAGCGTACTGCTGTATCTAATGCATCAGCATCAGCTCCCTGGAGTGAGAATCCTGCAGGAGACATGGAGGTGACACTTAACATAAAGGCACTGAATGTACTCTGAGCCCTCCACTGCCAGTCAGTCCCTGACTACACGCATGCTGTTAAATCCTACCATCCTCTCACCTGGTGGGAGCAACCTGCTGCTGCTGCTGTCTGAGGTGAAGGTAATCCTCTGCTTTGTGACACAGGAACGACGTTTGAGTCTGGGGAGATTGCTCAACCTCCCTTTTTTCAATTTACAAAATTCCTGATCATAACTACAGATTAATGTGTAAACAGTGCAATACAGTGACATGACGGATGTAAAGTTATTGTTTTTTTTTTCATTATGTTAATATTGTGTTGTCTGTGTTTAGAGTATGCTAATGTGTCCCTGTGGCTATTTGGAATTAATGAATTAATGTGGACAGTGATCAATTTTAAACGCACCTGTATGAAGAATGTTCCTGTAGCTACAAGTAGCCACATAGGGTAAGTGTGGTGTTAATATGTAGTTGCCTGAACAATAAAGGCTTATTAAAGCTATAAGTGAGTGCCTTCCATGTGTCAATAAGTTTGCTGCTGTGGATTTAACAGCAGACATACATGGGGTGCTGCAAGTTTCTGCAAATTATCCGTATTGGTGCAGTCTTAATTTCTTTCCTTAGAGGACCATCATATGGTAGATCCTCATCTGATCAACCTTCTCTGCTGACATTTTCATCATAAGACTGCAACAGACAAAGCCAATCAGTGATCCAGTTATTGTGCAGAATGACAACAAAGGGGTTTACTTTTATAAAGTAAAAAGATATGAGCTATATGTACAAATAACGTGCATATATTAGTTGCACAAATAAAAGAAAAGCAATGATAAAAGATCAAAACAAACACCTTTTGACTTCAAAAACTCTTAGGAATGCATGCATAACACAGCCCTATCAAATGTTATGACATCCTCTTAAGTTACTAGAACAGTCACATGAATTATCAGAAGTTATTTGTCTGATTTATCAGATTGATTCATACATATTTCCACAGCTTATTTGATGCTCCTTGAAACAAGTGGGCTTTGTGATGTTTAGTGAAATGGAAACGTTTCCATTAAAAGGAGCAGCTTCAAAACTCAACACAAACACAGAGTACAACTTCGGGAGTACACACCTACAGTATGTCTGCTCTGAAACATATTTGCTCCATCAGAAGGTGCTACATCCCCTACACCCATTTCCACCAGGCAAAGACAGGCACACACAGTGAAAGTGACCACAGCAGTAAACAAAAAAAAAAAAAAGCAGACTCTTATTCGGGGTCAGTTCTCAAGCCTCGCAAACACAAAAGCTTCATGCATGAGTGTGCTTCAAACTGCCAGATCAGTCTCCGCCTGATATCCCAGCCCCCACTGATATTCTAATTCTCTACTTACGACTCTGTTGGCCATTCAAAAACGCGGACCCTGTGGGCCTGCATTACTCACTCCACAGCCCAGCCTGAGTGAGGACCAGCATCTAATACACTATACTCTTCATTTAAGTGTCACTGTTACTTTCTTATTGTGTAACAAGTCTTACAATATAGGGGGTGTTTAGGTAATGACAATGCATCATTTCAAGGTTACCACATTGCTTCCATCTTATTCTCCCTTATCCTCAGCTGTACATTAAATATTATATGAAATATTAGAAACACGTTGTTGTTGAGGCTCAAGAGAGATCAGAGGAGACGTCTAGAATAAATTCACATCTATACCACTTCTGTTAAGCAGCGGTATACACGGTTATATGACACAGTACATACTAAACACTACAAATGAACAAAGGCCATCCAAATGACATTCAACAAGTTCAGTATTTAAATCTACCCAGCTTTCAGTTCTGAATTAATGACCATAGGACAGCTTTTGCTCTATTTACGAAAACCTCTTAACTAAATACGGTGACGGATGATTTGAAGTGGCCAAATTCCTGCCAGCTACCTTTGAAATGTAACTACTAGCTCGCTATAGCCTGGACCAAAGAGGACAGCTATCTTAAACGAGAGGCACAACAGAGGCAAAATTCAAAACTAATGAAACTTACATCAATTTAATGAGAAGCAACGAGTCGTCCGGCTTCAAGCTACCACAATGCTCCTTATTGTTCATGTAGTCTATCTGGTCTGTTCAAGTAGCATCATCGACGGCACAGACACTTGCACAACTGAAGCTTCCATGCATAACAAATGCTTCTGACAGTGGTCCTATTCAGAATCCCATTGGAAACACTTTGACAGCACTTAGAAGATAAATGCCAGATTCTTAAAAATCTACAACTGTCCAAACTACTCTTGAAAGGAATGCTCCCTGTGGTTGGTTCTGTTCTGTGGCCAAAATTCTACAAAATGGGAAAAAAAAACACAGAGCACACATTGACAAATCAAGTGCCACAAGGGATGGACCCATATTCTTATGAGAGCCATGTTTTACCTGTGTAGGTCCAGCAGTTTCCTGTATTCTCCAACAGTGCAGTCCTCTACCAGAGCTTGGGGACTTTCAACACTGAAAAACAGAGGGATTAAATAATTCATCAACTGAAATGGTTTTTGGTGGGAGGTTACAGAACTGCCAATGGCCTGGCAGCCAAAAATAAGAAAGTAAGAAAAGGTTTATCCTGTTAGCAGTCAATTTGTTAGCATACAGCCAGGAAGGAAGCAAGTGACAGGGAAAACCCTGTCAAAATTAGAAGAGCACCTAAATCATGTATACGCTTTACTGTCTCTGACACAGGGTTCATATCTATTCAGATGCTTTTTCTATTAGGTGCAGGGTGCATTGGAAGAGAGCGGATGTTAAGCAAACACCTAAAACAAGCATGAATGACACCACTTTGCTAACAGTGCTCACACTGTTGAGCTTGTGTGAAAGTAATTACACAGTTCCTGTAAAGTTGTTCCTCTCTTGCAATGACTGTAAAGCGACATGATTGTAAACATCATATGTATCCTGATGTGTGCAGCGAATGCTAACCTTGGCAGGTTTTGCAAACTAGAGTTTACCTTTTAAATAAGCAGATTTTCTTACAGTAAAAACACAAAGCTCTCACTGTATTTCCCCTATGTCTTTTAATCAGTTGGCCTTTTACGGTGTCTTTGCCAGTTCCTCTCACCGCCTTCAGAGCAGCACCTCACTGCCTTTTTCTTTTGTGTCACAAAATCGATGATAAGTCTGCTACAGTGTCATATGAGTACCTTACATCATTCCATCTCTGAAATGAAAAAACCCTTCCCAGTGGAAATGCAATCGACTAATAATTCAAAGGCAAAAGCTATCCTTGACAACAAGCTGGAGGAGACATGTAAGCAGCAGCATCCCTCATCTTGGAGACAGGATTGGGCTTCTGTCAAGAAAATAAGCTACAAGAACAGATATTTTCTGACTCTAGGGCTTTTCTCCAAAAAAACTGTGTCAAGGCAAACACCACGACAGCTCTTGAAAATGATAAAGCTTCTCAGCTTCTGTGGAAGGCCTTATGCTGAAAGCATTTGCCAGGACATGTTGCCACCTGTCCTAACCAACAATATGGAAGTATTTACTTTTATGAAAAGGAGAGCGTTACCTGAGCAACATCAAAAAAAAAAAAAATTTCATGTTTGTCGGAGTCAATGACAATCATGGCCAAAATGGCAGTGAATTGGACACAGAAGAATAATGTAGCACCCAGATGAAAACCTTCATTAGACCTTGTCTTCCTCGTGCTATGAAGCCGTCAGCAGCAGCTGTTCCTTCAGACAGTGCAAACCCCACATGTTGAGACTCTAGAGCGCCGGCTTGAGCCCTGCTCCGTTGCTATGGCGATAAGGCGGAAGGAGCTGCTGCAGAAAATGCGACTGAGTGCAGGACTCCGGGAGCACGCATTATTGACAGTCGCATCTGAAAATGCCCCACCGACAGCGACCACTGCGCTATTCATACCTTGTAGATGTTGCATGCTTGAAACCTATCCAAAAGGTCACCGGTTAAGTAAGAGCTGACCTATGTGTTTCAGTGTGAAAAGAATAGCTATATATTCCCTTATTCGACTGTAGCTCTATTCATCCCATTATGTTGCAAAGTGCAGAGGAGTACCATAGAGCTCAAACAGCATTGCAGATCAGAGCAATGCCATATATGGGAGGAGAAATGCAATGAAGCACACATCTACAATAATCATATGATGCTGGTTTTCCTCCAGGCAATCAGAGAGAAGGCAATATGCACTGAGGTTCCCTGCTATAACCTCTGAGTTCAATTCAGCCCCATGGGGAATGGAAACAGAGCACGGCAGAGACATCCTTTCCACTGAAACATCATTAATAGGAGAAAAGAAAAATAATTGGCTTTGGGACATGTACACCCATTAATAAATTACATTACACATGCTGCTGCAACATTAAATAGATGTAATCAAATGCCACTGTAACAATACATAATGCAGTAATGTTATACTGCAACCCAGTACAAAGCATGGCATGCTGACACACAACGCATCCTGAATATGAGGAACAGTGTGAGGAAACATGGCTGACAAACACTTGCACGGAAAACGTGACACCGGCAGAACCCAGGCAGGTGAATATTCCTATGGCAAAAAAACGCATCAGCAACAGAAGCAGTTCAAACACAAGGCCTAAACCTACTGCTCCCGAGACCAGCTCTGCAACTGAAAACGTCGTCGAGGCGTTACCTTGACGCAGGGTGCTGTCATTTAGCTGGCCTCTTCAGCACGCGCGTGTGCGTGTGTGTGCGTGTGTGTGTGCGGCGCGGTCTGTGTGTTCCCTGCTGTCGCTGTAATCCGCTGCTGACGGGGGAGGCTGGGGATGTGAGCAGCAGCGCTGTTGGCTGACAAACTGAGGGGAGAGGGCTGCTCTAGACGCCCAGACAGCCTCTCCCAGACCCTCCCTCTGCCTGCCTCCCCTCCCTCCCAGCGGGATTAAAACAACCCTTTGTCACCGCACAATAGGGGTTAAACATTTCCTGGTATCATGTGAACGTTAGCTGAAGCCACAACGATTCAGATGGTGAAAAACAAATGCTTGTTTTTCCCCACTCTTCAAAATATCACCGTACATTGGATAAAAAGCAAGTTTTTACACTTTAATTTTGTTTCCTTCCATGTGCTAATGACGTATTTGAAATGTCATCTGCAATATCATGAATTTCAACTACAATAATAATAATTTGTGAGTGAAAATTGCTCCAAGCAAGACATTCGACTTCCGTTCCCATCCAGTTTGTGGTATGAAAATTGAAAACTCATCTCTCCTGGCTAACTGTCCTGTGGAAATCCATCCAGCTGGTTTTCATGTATAGGAAGGTTGTTTATGGCTGATGTTTATGGTTATTACTGTCACTGTTTAAAAGAGTGATTTTTGAAAAGCCTTTAGACATGGGTAAGCTATAGTTGCAGCCTTCAACAATGGCAAGTGCTTTCCCTTTGAAAGTGTCACTCTTCTCTCTCTCAGTCCAGAATAATGCCCCCCTTCACAAAAGCACAGCAAATGGAACATAATCTCCTTCAAAGCACATTGTCCATCAGGGAAGACAATGATTTGAGGCCTGAATAACCATTCCCTGTGACTTTGTTTTTCACAACCTTTTTATGATGATTTGCTATTAAAAACCCCATGACTGTTTTTGTGGCTAAACAGCACTGGGCATGTGGTTATCATATTGCTTCCACTGATATATTCAGAGAAATTTGGTAACAACTTCATTAAGGGAGCTTTTGTCCATGATCCCTGTTGCACATCGTTGGTGGTGTATCCCCTTCCACTAAATTCCCATGGCACCAGACTAGCTATACCTTTACTCTTCTATAGGTACACTGGAGATGTGCAAGCAAGACCCGCCAATCAACTGCAATGCACCTGCTTAAACCTAAACCTCTCCCAGCACAAAGTAAATGTGGTACTCACAGAGGATTTAGTTGCTGTTATATGCTACACATGACCCTGTTTGATTGTGTAGAGGCTCATTAACTCACTAAATTTAAAAAAGAGAAAAAAAACTGACTTACAAAGAAAACAAACAAGCTGGCTTAACAGTGATTAACTGAGATGAGGCGTGGGTGTTTACACTTCAAAAATATGACAATGCATACAAGTGAGCATATTTCCCATGCGCCGTGATTGACCAAGTCTAATGAGAATTATTTCGGCACACTGCACCTCTTCAGCGGCAGACACGGCTGAGACACTAAACGGTTCCTGATGCCCATTCAGGGCCCGAGGCTCACACTGGGCCGTCTGTCCGTCTGGACAGCCGCCCGCGCTGGTCATTGTCAGGGTCCCGAATGAAAGCCCGATATTTCAATGGGGGGAATTTTACACAGTGCGAAGTTCAGGCCGAAATCAGCCACCCCTCTGCCTGGGAATAGCTCTTTGGAGCTGTTTAGAAAGTAGCAGGGGGCTTTATACTAGCCCAGGAAGGAGGTCATGTGGGGTCCCCATTCATAGAGCTAAATGGACACGAGCTGTGATTGGCTGAAACAAAGAATTTGGGGCTGGGTTCCTTCAGGGACCCTGGCGGGATAAAGTCTGAAAGACACTGCAGCTGTTATTGAAAGGTTGCAATGCAAGATTCAGGTGCATATTAGCAGCCTGTTGAGGGACTACTTCTTTAATGAATGATCCTGATGTTTTACGACCACTAGCTTGGTTATCTGCTCTAAGGCTGAAGTCACCTGCTGTGCAATGACCTCGTCAGTGACTTTTTGGAAAGAACTGAATATCACAACAGTCACATAATAAACTCATCCAGACCTCCAGTGAGTCTGTGCTTAGTTACAGTGACGATGCAGTAAATATGCACATTTGTTACAGTATGTTATTGTATGCAATGTCGCATCCAACCAGCTGCAGTCTGCATGCTTGCACCACCAATTGGCCCTTCAAGCTCCTGGAGCAGAACGTTGCCATGGATATGGCTGGATTTCTGTTTCACCAGCAGTGCATTGCAGTCAGTACACATAACCCAGCTTCTCTCTTAAAGTCAGCTCTTGATACAGTTGTAAGAGGACTAATTTCCCCAAAGAATGGAAGCTAGGAGGTCATATCATCACTACCACTTCGCACAGGAAATGACGCTGCAAATGTCAGCATGCTAATTCTGATGTAAGGATGAAAACACAATTACTGGCCCTTTGCACATCACACGCTACAATAGAACAAGCAGCTGCATTTGAGGAAGTTCCATTTAATGTCTGGATCAAACAAAGCATACCAAAGCATCCACAGTATGTCCAGCACTTTTGGAATGATTTAGTAATATGCCACCATGCTGGAGCTGCCCGTTTTTTTTTTTAACTCTATCGACCCGACTGTCTCCCCCCTCCCCCACACATAGCTGCATGTGAACTGGATCCGAGTGGTTTCCATGGTTCTCAGACGTGTTCATTTACTTAGCCTGAGTGTTAACATCCCTGAAGAAAGACACACTGAGGAGCACAACGCGGTACAAAGGACACAGAAAGCTCATTAATCAGAGAGATTTACCACCCGTGAGCCGCAAAGCTCTACCCCGGTTAAGGGCAAGAACTGTTCTGTATAAAGTGCTACACTGACTCTGAAGAACAGAACCATCAAGAAAGACAGAGCAGAGAATCGTTTCTATCATATCTGGACAGTCACCAAAGAAGAAACATCCAAAGTATCAGTATATCAAACAAGTGGAATGTTTATGCAGTTTCGGTGTAGCCTTTTTTAAGAAATTAGAAACCAGGACACTGAAAATTTGAAACTCCACTCATGACTATGATAATACACTAGATTACTTCCATCACTGTGAGCTCCAGAAAACACAATGAGCTGCATCTTAGCATGGGATCCTATTGCTTCATGTGCCATACAGCAGAGAGCATAATGCAAACCAAGAAGCTTGCCAAAAAGTGCCCCTGTGGTAATAAGAAGGACAGTAGGTGCTTAGATGATAACGAGACGAGACAGCTATTGTCTGAATCTCTGTTTTAATGTCTGCTCCTGTTACTTTGATGAAATGGGACAATTTATTCATAGAAAGTACAAGGTTCCAGTTGAGACAAATATCAGAGCTGCCTGGCAGTGCCAACCTGACTTTAACCTCACTGTGACATCCATGGAAAAAAACCCACTGTGGAACATCAAGGGAGATTCAGTCTGGCATAGACTCAACATCTGTCATTAGTAGTTGTGCTAAAAAAGCAAACTATATTTTTCACACACTTCCAAATACAGTCATAGGATGTGATGTGAAACACTACATGTACATGTTAGATGTGTTTTCATAAATGTACACATTCTTGAACAAACGTTATGTTGTTGACGTTTGGCTGATGTTACCTGGATAGAAATTTGCTTTAAAATTACTGAGCCCCTTCACCATTAACTCAGCTGAACAATAATATAACAGAAATAAAATAATGGATGAGCAGTATGAAAGTAGTCACAGTAGCACAAAGTAACAAGGTTACGAAAATCCATTTGGCTTGGCATAATGTGAACAGCAGGCAATCAAACTTGCTGAATTACTCATTGTTAAGGCATTAATACAAGAGGGAAGCTGTTAAGACAGGACCATGAGTGATTCTCTTTAAAGGGGACACCTGGCACACAGCACTGTAGCTTCCTGCAGATTCACTTTCTGAAGGCAAGAGCGAAGCAGTTTCCCAATGTTCATTTCCAGAATATAAGTGACTGCATGGCAAATCCCTGTAAATACATATCCGACTAACCTCTGGCACTGAGGAATTAGCATGGCCGACATCACTCTATATGTATATACCGTGTGTAGGTGGGACATCTCAAGAGTCCTGTCTGAGCTCCAGTATCAAGCAGTGTGCTGTCATACACTGACAAATAGCCCCTGCCTATCCAAGTGAGATCTACACACCCTCCTGAGAGCCAGGATGGAGTCCCACAGCATTCAGCTCACCATCCCCTGCACTGAACCGCTGCACTAAGCAAAAATACCCATCATGCACTGCAGCTTTGACTGGCGAGGTGATCATAGTCCTACACCTGGGATGCAAAGGTGGACAACTGATTTAAATCTGTTCTCTGATCCGAGTGATAGTGAAAGTTCAGGAGTACCTTGTGTCATCAACAGCTCCAAAGTGTCATGCCAGCTGCTAATCATTCAACGACTCTCAAGGTGCCTTCGTAAGTGTTACCTGAGTGCCTCCTTCCCTGCTGCAGCTGGCAATGTTGGTTTTCCCTAACCACTGCCCTAAGAAATATGTTTTTGTATTGCAATGTGCAGTACTACTCCAGCTGCATGAACTGTGCAATCTGGCTGCGCAGATGTGGATTGGAGACAGTGAAATCTGCTGAGCACTGCGGTGGCATGTGTTATGTACTGCAGCTGCAAGTTCTGAGCACGCTCAGTGGAGACTGCACTCCTGCCACTGTCACACTTAAGATCATCATCCCTGGTCCAGTGAACACTGTCAGCTCTGGCACACGGGGGACTCTGCTTCACTGAAAAAGCCCATCTTATTGATTGCCTCTCCCTCAGTTATGATATGCCAAAATCGATACGCCACGGTGTGCCTCACCCACTCCCACTCTCTATCTCTGATGGGATCATGCCCATCAGAGATAGAGAGCAAATGCCACATCGCAATGAATGCGGGATGAAATAAGAATCAACTGACTTTGACACTGCAGAAAATATCCAGGGAAAGACACATCCCACCATCCTATACAGAGATTAAGTGACACAGACTGAGTTACACAGAATGTAAAGCCAGTGTTTTGCATGACAAACCACATAGAATAACAGGCAAGAGGTGAATTATGTACAGCATATGGTGGTGCAATGTGTAATAAACTGCAGGCAGGGAGTACTGTTTCTCGACCTTGACTCTTTGCTGCATCCATTAGTACCCAGCGTGTAGGCCAGATGTCTCCCAGTCCCTGACGAAGTTTGAAGTTGTACTTGTGTGTCATTTTTACCACTATGCCAAAACTGGCAACTGTCTGACAAGCAGCATGAACACATTAACACAGTTGATACAATAAATTTGTAGGCTGCTTACTTTATATAAACACTTCTCTGTCTAATCTCTAATGCGTTGGTTCTGTTCAGTTTAACAAGACAAATAAAAAACCCTGGGGTTTAGAAAACATTCAGTAAACAATGACAAAAGAAATGAAATCAAAGGGTCTTACCACATGACAGCAATAGCACACAATTTTCTCCTTTTCTAGCTCATGCATCCATAATTGGATCATAGAGCCTAAGTCACCACCAATGAGAAATGTTCTAAACTGTCTGCGATACAAAGGCCATAGGCTGCTGACACTACAATCAACCTTTTCCAACCCATAACACACTGAGACAAAGAAACAGAGAGGGTGGAAAAAGATAAGGAGCAAAAAGACACAAGGAGACAGAAAAGGAGGTAGAAAAGTAAACGTAGTTTTGGGGATGGAAAGACAGAAAGAGGGAGGTAAAGAGAAATGGCAGAAAAGTGAGGGCTAGGAGAAGAAGAGATGTTCAGAAAAAGACAGACAAGTTAGAAGAGAGCAGGTTGGGGGGGGGGGGTTGAAACAACAGAAAGAGACCCAAAGTCACACAGACACAGAGACATGAGGTAGAAAGGCACAGTTCTCCAGCCGGCCTGCTCTTTCTCCCCACCCTTTGCAGAAATGAACGGCTGATGGTCATTCGTGCCGGGGAGGGGGGCGGGGGTGGGACTGGGGATGCGCCAGCCAGCGAGCCGGAGCTCATCCTCCGCTGTCCGCGCTGCAGGAAGAGCTCCTCCGGGCTCCAGGTGACAGCGCAGGGACAATGTGATGATATCATCCCCCCCGCACGCAGCACCGCACGCCTGGCACACAATAACACACAGCAGGGCGCTTCCACTCGGCTGGTCAGCGCGGAGTCCCTCCGAGACCCGTTCTCAGGTCTGCCGTTGACCCGGAGAGCCGAGGCACACCGCTGAAGCCTGGCTCTCAGACTCCACCGTGCCTCATGACTGGATTATGGCTTTGTCTTGCTGTCTGGCAGCCAAAATTATTTTGTTCATTCTCCAATTAGTATAGAATGCCACCGCAAGGATGTTGACTATAAAAAAAAAGCAATGAATAAAAGAAGTTGTTTTGTGACAGCTGGTAAAAGACAAATCAGTGTGTGAAAACTGCTCAGCCCAAATTCCAAGCCTTAACGGTTAGTTTTGATCAATTAAAATCCTTTTATTGCACTGACATACAGTATCAAGTAAGGGAAGTTCCTGGGCATTAACACAGGCTGTCAAAGCTGCTTTGAGAGTATTGTAGAACTCTTTTTCTTATTCTGAGCGTCTTGTTTTTATTTATTTTTTTTTTAATTGATGGCAAAAGTGACACATTTTCAAACAAAAATCAGTTCTTTTTGTTCTTTTAAAAACTAAACCATCCCTTCTTTATTGCTTGTATGCCTACAGCCATAGATTCAAAGGGTATGTTATTCAAAAGGTTTAGTCTATAAACCAAATTTTAAAGGACATTCTGATTTCCTGATTCCTTAAAAAAATCATCACCTCTCCTAATGTCTCCTCACTAGCTCTCGGTGAATTATCAAGTGCACTTAAAAATTTTGCTCCTTACCTATATCGCAATGACAAGGCTAGCTCTGTTATACCTGGCCTGGGCAATCATATAATCTGTTACACCCTTATGGTTTCAGACAGCTGGCTACCTGTTTACAAGGAAAACTTCAAAAGAAAAAACAGGTGGCAGGCCATTCAGCGGGAGGGCTTGCCTGATCATAGGAATCAGGGAATATTTAAATAAACATGAAAATCCAATTTTTTTCTTTCCTTCTTGTGGAAGAATACTGTGAGTGTGAGCTCCTCAACACTTCTCATGGTTAAAAACCTCTACCCCTTGATTTGCATTGTTACTGTCTATAGCCTTGTTACCATAGTTAATAGGTTCCTGTATGTCACTTTGGTGTGGGCTTTAATATGACACGGTGATGCTGTTACACCTCTGTTACCAGCCACATGCTGCCTCAAGGACAACAGACGTCTTTATCTTTTTTTTTTTTACTATACCACTCACTCCCATTGCTGGAAGCGATCAAGATACACTTCAGCATCACTTTATTCTGGATCAATGCAAGACCATTCAGCCCCTGACTAATGCAGAGAGCTGTTCTACTCCAAACTCTACGGCTGTTTCTTCCTGTTTTAGTGGTTAATGGTTTCAAATGAAAATGGTTTGATCACCCACTGAACAGACCCACCCGTTGAAGAGGGACTGGAATATGTTTACAGAGATACTGTAGATGTCCTGCAGCACGAGGCTGTGTAATGTCCTTGAGTGGACCATGACAGATAATGACATTAATTCCAGCCTCAAAGAACTGTGAATAAATGTTTGGGAAAAGAACGTCTCGGATGCACACCAATTAATCACCAGGTTTGATTTACGCACAAATCAATAATTCACAATCTAGGTCCAGTTCCCTTTGGGTGCTGAATAACATCTCTTGCAGGAACTGTGGCCACATTTGAATAAGGACCGTGACAGAATCTGGGGACTCAGACTGACATCGCAATGAATGTTTAAAGGAGAAGTGTGAGTGCCTGTGATGAGAAACAACTGCTGCACAAAAGCAGTCAGCCGGGAGAGATAGGGAGTTTTGGAAAACACCACAAGCCACAAACAATAACACAAGCCGTGAAAAGCGCAGCGAGTCAGACCGTCATTAGAAGGGCCTGGCAGGAAAATGAATTCCCTTGGATTTAATTTAAACTAATTCAAGAATCCTCTTAGCTGTGCAATCTGAGGCACGTCCGTGATTCAGACAAGGACAATGGCCAACCCTTTCATCATCCTCCTTTGTCGAGTGCTACTGTACTGTGCAGCACTCAAAGAGCATTTCACCAAGCTATTCTGAAACCAGCGAAGGTTATGTGCACAATCTGCTTTTCAGAGTGAGCCTAGATTAAACTGATGATTACACTGTCATGCATTCTTTTGTACGAGTGCAACAGGATCTTTGAAAACGGATATTATAAATTATTTATTTTCCAACAACAAACAATTATTGATGTGGGTATCCAAACACAATATTGCAATCAGGACCAACAATAATAGCACTAGTATCAGACAGAATAGAAAACATTAAACCAGGAAATGCATACAGTTGTACCCTGACATTCTAGCCACCTACTACGTAACATGAAACGGGGTTTAAATACGTCAACAGCATCTGGTCTGATAGGACCAGGATCCTTTCTTTAACCTTGTCTATAAGCATTTTCCTTTGTACAATTGAAAACGGAAATGATACTTTAAAACACTTTTTGGTAATCTGACCACACAAAGCACAGAAAAGTGCTGAATCCCATTAAAATGTTTTAGCAAAATGGACTGAGTAATAGGGGACAGTGGGATCTGAAACAGTGGTTCCAGACACTGTTTATATATAGCAGACTTTCCGATTCTCAGAAGTTCTTGACTTACTGTAAAATAAGGTTACAACAGGACAGATGACCAAAACATGCTGGACACAAAGCACTGAAAATGTATATTGCAATAGGGTGCACCTCCTTTCGGTCGATAAACACCTCTATATCGATATTGTTTTTCTGTGTTTCAGGAGTTTATTCCTCATACAAGTGGTTTTCTTAAGTCCCACTCTAAATTATGGACTTCCTTGGATGTGTTTTGCATTATTAATGTGAACAAATGACTCAAAAACCAGTACATGTATTAAGGCCACTTTATACATCAGCCCATTACATTTCTAGAAGAATAAGCAACAAAATCCACACATGGATGACTTCTTATAAGCACTTCCACAAAGACAGCATTTGTTTTTCTCTGAATCAAGTCATGCTTGAATATTCAATGATACAATTTGTCTAGTATTTGTACAATATGGTCAATGATCCAGGACAATGATTTTTGTCCACAGTCCTTGATTCTCTTCCTGCCTTCCTGCTTCGTGTTGCCTTCCTAATTTTCATTAGCAAAAACCTCCATTCCTACTTTCTCAGTGATGCATGGTGAAACACACTCTACACAGCTTACACCTACATAAATGAATCATTCCAACTGACACTCTCCCAGAAAATGAATATATTGCTGCTGACAGTCACTATTTCTACTGCCCACTGCTGGACTGTCAATCAGAGGCTTGATGCAAGAGCTGCTAGAATTAGATATTGACAGAGGGGCTCACACACTGTAAGACCATCAAGTACTATTGAGTCAAACTGTAATGTTCATGTTTATATACAAGAATGAATAAAAAATTCAAGAATATACAATGTATAAAAAATTAAGATAGATGGGTATGTACAGTACCAGTCAAAAGTTTTGATGCATCTGATTAAGCTAATGGGAAACATACATTCAAAGACATGTTGATGTAAAGACTTATGCTTAAAAGCTTGAAATTTATTTCTTAGACAACTATAAATAGTAAAGCTGATGCCTATGTATGAATGTCTTTCCCCAAAAAAAGGCTACCTTGAAGAATATAAAATATAAGATAGTTTTGATTTGTTTAACATTTTTTTGGTCACTGCATAATTTCATTTGTATTATTTCATAATTTTTTATGTTTTTACTATCATTAAAAAATGTGTAAAATACCAAAAATAGTTTGTCCAAACCTTTGACTGGTACTGTATAAGTTTCTGTATGTTCTGCATTCTTCAATGTGGCCATGGTTGCTGTGTCCCACTCATGCAGAAGACGCCCTGACCTTGCTTGACCCCTTGAAGGACTGTCAAAGTAGATGAGCTGGAGGAGATGTGCACAGCCAGGCCAGCATAAGACAGCCATGACTCCTGTTCTCTTCATTAAAAGCACAGGCAGGCCTTACACCAGCTGAGCCTGAACTTACTGACCAGCAGTGTATTGTGGCTCAATGCCTTCTAATTAGTCTCTCTGCTGTACTAGCAAGCTGGTGAGCCTTACTATGAAAATCATTCCCACAATAATATTTTTAAATGATTACATTAGAATAAAGTGTTAAAAAGAAGTTAGCGCACCTGCTAACAGCAGCTTTCAGCACTTTTGAATGTATTCTGAAGATGTTCCCATTAAGAATGCACTGAGTGAAGTAATAATGTCAGCCACTGAAAATTCATTTAAAACTAAATAATATTGCTCAAAAAATATCCAAAAAGAATTTAACTTGTAGTAACCATCATAACAATGAGTGTGGGGTTAGGTTCTGATACTGAGTGGCACACATTCTCTGTGACCTGACTGAAAGCCCTCCCTTGCAGTTAAATGCATGGCCATCCTATCTGTACACACATCTATTCTTGCCCTCAGAGCACTCAGCATAAAACTGCTGATGGCCTCGTTCAGAACTTGTGGTCTGGAAATATCTGCCTCTTAAAACCTCAGCACTTTACGCAGTGTTTTTTTTTTTCCTAAGACACGGTGAAAAATGCAATGGCCGTCTGACTCGACCAATCGCAAGCGGGGACGCGCTCATTAAAAAGTGCGCAGTAAACGGGCCCACACACTATTCGGCAGTCCCTGACCGTGAGAGGGGCCCTTTCACATGATTAACGGTCTCAGATGTGGCCTGCATTGTGCCGCGATAATAAAGCATCTGCTTTATGGCACGGAAAAAATGCATTGTCTCCGGGCGGTTGAATGGCCGGCCCCCCGGCTCCCCCTGTGCGACAGGGCTTTGACCGTGACACGGACGGGTGACGGCCACCGCTCCTCCACCCGCCTCAGGCCGGGTCCCGTGTTTTGATCTGAAAGTGGGCAGACAATGGCCGCACTGCCGTCCAATCCGCGCGGGAGAGCTCTCGCCTCTCATCCTATAAGGGAGCCCTGAACGGCCCCTCACGTTGCCGGGGGGGGGGGAAACGCTCAACCCCACAGTGTGATCCGTACGACACAGCGTTGGCTCTGAAACTGAGTGCGCCATGGAGACACTGGGACCTGGAACCGAGCCAAACTGGGAACAGTGCGCTCATGAACTCCGCAGGGGGAAAGATGGCATATTTTGCTTTACACAGCACTGCCTACACATTTCATAAATCATTTAGGGGCCCTTTCACTCCGCTTCAAAGGTCCTCCATACAGCGATTGCAGGACCTCGCCCACAGCTGTGAACGGGGCGTGTGTATGTGTGTGCTTGGCCACACGCTGGCAACCGGCTCATGAATGCGTAAATGTTTCTTTAATGTGAAGCTGATCTGTGCTTGAAGCTGATGTTCTGATGGATTGGATTTTTTTATGTCATTTTGTTCTCACGTCAAATGAAAAACAATGTAGCTTTCACGGTCATTTTCAATGTGGTGATGCATTTACTGTATTGCAGATTCAAAAACAACAATATGAACGGTACGATGCCAGCTTCTGTCTTTTACCCTGGGATTAATGGAGGCAATGGACGTGAAAGGGTTAAATGATATCATGACTTTAACTGTTCAGCTCTTTCCACCTTTAGTGGGTTAATGAGATTGTGCAGTATGGCATTAACGAAGGGCCTCCAGAAGCTTAAAGACCAGGCAGATGAATCAATCCAAACCTAGAGATCAATGTGGATAGCTGTACAGCCAATGCCTTCACACAGACAGGCACAGACAGTTTTTTCATGATATGGATATGCAATCTAATTGAACAGGAAATTAGAACACTTGGAGATTTTTCACACATCTCTCACATGCTATACTCTAGCACTTTTTAAATGTAGCATTATTCTACACAGAAATGTAAAGTGTCTCAGTTTAAATTGAACTGCCAACAATGTGAAGAATTGGAGCACACAGTGGCCTTGGAAAAAAAAATCCACACTTACATCTACCATGCGTAAAAAACCCTTCCCCTTTAGTCAGCATTGGTAAAGAACAGTATCCTGAAGTTCTGAAAGGTCTTGAAGTTTGCACACAGACTGCCTTTTCGTTCACAGCACTCTTATGTTTGATGTTCAAACATTATCAGTCAAAGGCATAGACAGATACAGGGTTATTAAATACTATGAGAAAATGTTCTGTCCATCACAGTGGTGTTTTAATTCAATGCAGTGCTTTCATTCAGCATGTCTCTCTCTTTTTTCCCTTATACTGCCATCTGTAACTTTCTATTCACAAAGGCTGCACTAAATTCCATTCCCAAGAGATAAACCAACGAAATGGTCACATAGCTCTTGTTTATTATTTTTCTCTACATAGTTAATTTGTAAAACAGCAATGAATTAATGTTTTTGGAATGAGCTATGAGTTAGTGATACTAATCCTTGGAGTGCTAAACTGTAGGAGTTTCCTGATTATTTTGTAGGGACAGGGAAAATGCCTCCTCTGAAATATGTACAGTAAACATCTTTGTGCAATATGATTTGCATCCTAAAGCTTTCACAGTCTACATGAGAGGAAAAAACAACATTCATCTGTTACATATCTAGATGAGAGTTGATTAATTATTTATGAAAGTGGTATATGCGTATCCTAAGGGGACATCTCGTTAAACAGTGAAGATACTGTACCACTGAAAGAAGGAGGTGAACTGTTGATTTTCATGCGTGAGTTCATTCAGATTAGACTCAAATACCAGGCACATTAACCCAGCTGTGTTTTTTATCCAAGGAAAGGTAACATCCTAGAGCAGATCCTACAGAAAGTAGTTTTTTTGCTTTAAGCCACAAGTTCATTGCCTTGGAGAAACAGACTGGAAAGAAGGTCAGACCACTGAGCAGCTGTTTGTTGGATAAGCCTTTGAAGGCCTTCTCTTGTCTGTCAGGCACAGTTGTCAGAACAACATTCATCATAGTCCCTCATTTACTTTAAATTTTGTAGTTATTGTTCACGTATCATATGTACCAGTACTAAGTTACCCATAAGTGCAGTGGTATATTACACTTGATCACCTTCCTTTTAGGTCTGTTAAGATCAAAGATATGACAAACAACACTCCCATGATAGCTGATCTCAAGAAAGAATCAAAAAGCCAGGAAAACTAGTCACACAAACTATACCCAACATTGTGGAGAACATTACAAATGATACTGGTGCCACTAAATGAAATTACGTTAAAGGTATTCAGTGTCCTTTGTTGGGTTTTTCTTGCAGGTAACAAAACCCCTGAGAACACTACCTGACTTTGTTAGTGGGAATAATACTAAAGGAAAGCTAATAATCACAATATAGCCATATTACTACATAGCATTAGCATAAGATTTCATAAAGTGAATACTATGATTCTCTTGGGATTATAAATATGTCCTGCCCCATGAAAACCATACACATATCAGCCTCATGTGATATGCTAAAAAATAGTGTGCATACAACAGCTGTTTTGTGAGGCACAATAATAATATCCTATGTCGTAAAAAAAAAAAAAAAAATTAAATGGCAACACTTCAACTATATTAATGAATACTGTGTTTGTATTATCGCGTGGTAAATCCTGCTGCTATATTGCCACTAGCTACACCTAAAGTAGACACACCCAGTAGGACATATAAGGAGGGAAAAAGGACTTAAGGCCTCCCACCGCTACATTGTCTGCATCATCAAAGAGAGCCATATTTCATAATGTCTGACAGCAAGCCTCAATAAGATGCCGCATGTCTCCTGGTCACTGGCCTTTACCCCTCTCTCACTCCACATTTCCCCCCCCTCGGTCATTCTGTTAGATCTAACTTGGCATTTAACTTGAGTAAAAGGCCATCTCCTGTTGTGTCTGGTGCTGTGAGACTGGAGGAGGATTCAAAGAGAGAATTAACAACAATCGTTTGCTTTCCTTTACTGCTTGGAGAAATTACAGCAGAGGAAGTCAATAAAGATGTCCATATAGCCCCTGAATAAAGATGTAAAAAACACAAAGGAGTGGCTTCCTGCTGTGCTTTAACTTCATAAAAGGTTAAACTGAGGATCAGAGTGATCTGATCTCCCAAATAAAATGAAGGGTGAAACTCAGCTCATGTTCGTGCAACATTCAAAACCATAAATGTATCCAAAATAATACATTTTTTTACTTGGAAAAAAATGGGAACTAGGTTTTGTAACAGTGAATTATTCTGTTTTTATTCCCAGATGTTCTGCTATCGTGTCACATGAGAGAACAGGACACAAAGGCCACACTATTAGGGATGTCTCTGCCATCACGGCAATTCGTGACCTTGGTTTGGTTGTTTGTTTGGTTCAGAAGCCTTGTTTGCATTTTTACAGATTCTGGGACACATCAAAGGGTTTCATGCAAATTCATTATTCCGAGCTGCAGTGGGCTGCTCTTTGGTATGTTGGTTGCAGGGAGAAGGGGGGCGGAGTTCAGAATAAGGAAGTGGAGTGGGCAACAGGTTAATTCAGAGGCCATTCCTGTGGGATGTCTGAGAATGTCTGCACTGAGCCAATGAGCCGCATGCAGCACCAGGACACAGCAGTGAGAATCATACAAGAGTCATACAATTCAATCAAGATAGGTACAATCAATCACATTACATTCCAAATAAGTCTTTACAAGGGCACTGGTGAACTTGGAGGGTACAATAACAATAGAAAGCAAAATATCACCTATAAACTGGTAAACCCAGATTATGTCATATTTGGATACTTCAGGAGTGATTCAGTGAAGCCTTTGTTGAAATAGGACAATTTCAATGAAACAATGGTTCTGTGTACAGCTGTGAACCTGGTATGACTCCTCTCCCCCAGTCCTGCTAATTGTGACAAACCTGCGTCTTTGTCAGACTCATTAATTATATGCCCCTGGCTGCTTCACAAAATGTTTTTGTGGGGACCAATTGAAATAATACAAAAAGAAATTTCCTGCAAGCAAATGCAAGTCTCAACTACACACAGCAGAGCTGTTTGTCTTATGGTACACTCCAAACAACTGATAATGTATAGAAAAAGCCCATATTATCGTAAAATATAATCAGAATCAGTAATCTGACCAAAAAAAAAGCAAATCACAGGGTGAATTTTTTGTATGTGTGCATCACTAAAAGACAGTATTAGTTTTTATTGTTATAGATGATTCAAAAAGAAACAAAACATTTTTTTTTCCTGAATTAGAAACAAGTGTTTCTAAAAGACATGAGAATCTGCTGGTCAGCTGAATCCAGGCCTGCACAAACCTGACTGAACATTTTAAACCAATCTGTGGACCTGCTTGTCAATGCAGTGAAAAACACGGTTAAGTTCAACTTAAAGGCTGTGGCCCCCGGGGGAGGCTGATATATATATTAAATGCCATGTGGAGAGCTGTTAATGCAGTATGGGGCTGGGGGGTCACAGGATGAGAGTCATGTGGTTGTGTTTATCTACCAGCAGTGAACTGCAAGATTAAAAAGTCTGGTTATCGCACATCCCCAGGACTGCACATATGGAGATGACAACACCACTGAACGGGGGCTGAATGGGGCTTGGGGGCTCCATGTTCCTAATTGACTATTTCTACACGTGCACACCATGGAGAACCTATTTACCACAGCTCCCAGTCCACTTCATCTGTTACCAAGTATTAATGGCCAGTGATAAAATCATCTGTGCAATATAACAGGCATAGAAATTCACAGCAAACTGACCTTCTACGTAAGTATCTGGATTTACTTTTAAACACTGTTTGGTTATTACTGGCATCTTGTGTAGTTGTTATTTATATTGTACTGTTTAATGTGAGAGTTGAGAAAATCTAATGAATCACCAGAACGAAGCACAACAAAAAGTATGCTCATATATTTATATATCTATATATTTATAAGTGCCATGAATACATATAATGGGTCTGGGTACCATAAGTGAAGCTTTTGGCACAATTTTTATTATTTTATTGTTAGACATTGTTGAGGGGATATTGTTAAATGTGATCAAAACAGTAAGTAATTACTAGAGTAGGGTCTGTCAGCTACCATTGAGATATCAGTACTCTACAGTGAGGGTCTACTCCCTTCTGCTGGGAAGCCAGGGAGATACCAGTCTATTAATACCCCAGAAAAAAGATTGCATCTTCAGTGCTAAAACACAGCACAGACTCTTTGTGAAAATGATGTAATCTACACTGGCACCAAACTGCTAGGAACACTCAGATCAGTGAGTACACAGAAATATAGACTAGACAGTATTATTAAGAAGAAATTCAAATTCCTTAATCTTCAAAGTACCAGGTCCATATAGGGAGAAATTAATTTAATAATAGAATATTAGAATTTAAGGCAATGTTATGGCACTGATTTCTACCATCTCCGAAAGACAGCCACTAGGCCTTACAGAACTGTAGAGAAACCATAGCATACTCCCGGAGGGTGAACTACAGAGTCAAGAGGATCAGAGAGTAATCTTCTTTCAGAGGGTTACTGCTCTTTTATCTCAACATTTCAGCAGTGTATTTCCATAAGCACCCTGAAATCATATAGTCATAACATTAGATAAAATCTCAATGCTGTTTTTAATTAAAAGAAAAGAGGTGGTTTAAATCCACTTTTGCGTCCTTCAAAACAACTGTAATGTTGCCATACATCCATTGTATAGAATCCTGGAGTGGAAAACCATAACGCAACTGTGGGGTTGTTTCACCAGCAAGTCTATATCACACAGTTTCATTGTCAACATCCGAGTCCTTTTAAATCATCCAGGACTGTATGAATGGATAACAGAAAGAGCAAAAGAAATTGTCCTGAGCTCCAGTGTCTGCTTGACACTGAATCAGGGGTTACTTCTTTGACTGCGCATTGTGCTTTATGTCATAAACCATTGAGATGCAAGGTTCAAAGTCTTACAAAATGTATGGCCACTATCCAACATATTACAATATAAGAATACCGTCTGGCATTTCTCTGCATATGTGCAGTGGATTTTTAACTCCTTCTCCCCTTTCAGTGGGAAATGTTCCTTGAAATAGTCTATTTCAAATGAGGCTATGAACATAACTCATTGTATATGCGGTTACAGAGACCTGGGGCCCAAACAACATCCCAGACCGCTCAATCCAGTCTGATTACCATTTTATTACTTACAGCCTAAACCAGGATAGAATCACCATGGCGATCAGATGGAAGCAGGCCAAAGCATGCAATGACCCAAACTGAATAGACAGGAATGGATTCATAACCATCACAGTGGATTGATCTGTTGGTTTGGACTGGCACCATCATATCCTGGTCAGCCCACTGTAGCTGTGTCATTATCACATGGAAAAAATGGTATATGAAGATGTGTGTGATGAAAATAAAAAAATAAAAGTGTGTTGAAAAATTAAAAATTTGTTTTGACTGCAGCAATATTACTATGTGGTAAAGAACTGAAAGAAATTTACTGTAATCATGCACATTGCTACTAAAAAAAGAACACAACACAGATTCAATGAGAATGCAAATCAGATGTTTCACAGGAAATGAATTTTCACTTGACAATTTCATCTCACCTCATAGTAACACCATTCTAGAATCTGAACCAAACAAATTCAACTGCTGCAATGCTGCTTACAATGTTGTAATACGCAACAAGCCTCCACACTCACAACAGGATAATTTCCCACAAGTCTATATGTGGATGTTAACAAAAAAAGAACCATTTGTTAACAAAAGCTTGAAAGCCTGACACAATAGTTATCACCTTCAGCATGGGTCACAGTCTGCATCTCACTGCTTTGAATCAAACTGTTCACACTGATGTAAAAATACAGTGAGGATGAAGTCACGATAAGATATCAGCAGTTACTCTCTGTGTAACTGCTGGTCTCCCAGAAGCAGAACAAACATGGGTTTTAACTGTGTTATCAGTGGCTGGCCTCAGTGCTGGTAAATGAAGTTGCCACAGTAAGTGTGGGTCCTCCATCCTTGCCATGAACAGGCAGGCTATAATGCTGAGGCCAGCTGCTGGACAGTTCACTTTAAAGACAATGACATTCTTTCAGCGTCCAAAACCTCCATTTAAACAGCCGAAAGGGCCTTCTTCTTGAATCAGACATGTAGGAGAAGCCCCTTGTGAGGCCAGTGAACACTGCAATACAGCTCCATATTTTCTTTCACACTGACCTGACATTGTGTCTATGAGACTGTCCATGTGAGAACAAAGTTATTTCCCAATATGAGTCTGAAAATAATAACAGGCTCTTATGCAGGGAACTTCAGAGCTTACATCCCTGGAAATATAAAATCATCCAAATATGAAATCAAATTATATGTTTCTGCTGTACTCTGTATTTAAATTTACTTTGTATTGAGCTTGAAATAAAAAAATTCATAAAGTGCCAAGAGATTCTTCAGCATTCTGAGCAAAACAACACCTTTTAAAAAGCAGGTTTTCCACTTCTGCGGGGTGCTGGAGATGTTTTCTGTTGCACGCAGTTATCAGAATGAAGAATTTTCCATAGCTGACAGAACGAATTATGCCCTCAGCAGACATGGCTAATGCTCATTGTTTTGATTTAAAATGTCATTGGTCTGTTTGAATGGCTCTCCCCATGTGACCTTCGCATCCTCCACCCAATTGGTTGTAGTAAGAGAGAAGAAAGGGTTTACTGCACTAATTTCATGATTCTAATGGGTTTCTGACCTCAATCTTCTCTAATCATTCTGAAGCCCAGATAAAGATTACGCTAGTAAAAAATTATGCTTTTAAACAGCACGCCTTCTAATGCCACTGCAGTGTCGTTGTGTCTTTGTCATCCCTTCCTCAGCTGCCAGCCTCCATGTTACATACCCTCCACTGGAATTTTTCAAAATCATTCTATGAAAATATATATTTTTATATGCTTCTAAAAGTAATTAGCACACTATTAGTGCAAAAAGGAAAATATTAAATCTTAATTTGTTCTTCAAAACAGGAAATATTTTTCTCTGAGCTGTCTGCTGGGAATCAAGAATTCTCACAATTCTATATGTTGATGGTTAACACTTTGACACACAAAGTACTTTGATATAGTAAAAGGCCTTAGAGTGGTTATGGTACATCGTATGTGTCAAAACAACATTTAAACTGACCAGCTAAATACAAATGTATACAGCTACGAAATAAAGTGCATATATAATTCTGTACAAATCTGGACCATTGTTGTTCATCCTATAACCTTCAATTGCACACACTGAGATCAGATAACAGTCTACAAGCTCGTTATACCACGTGCACATTTTAAAGTGGCGACATGAAAGGTAGGAAGAGGGCTTCATTGACATATTTGCTGAGCAGTTAGACACAACAGTGCACAACACAGGCTGCTACGCCGCTGTGGGAGGGGGGCTGACTCTGTGATGGCGTGCAGCGTTGCAAAGTGTCGGTCGGGCGCGTGATCCTGAGGTCTCCGCCACACAGCAGCCTGTATAGTGCGACTCCCCAGGAGCTAAAAGCACAGCGGCTCCGGCATGACTCCGCGGCGGCCGCCGCCCTGGTGCTGCGAGTCCTTGCATCTGCAGGCCCCTAGGCTGCGCAGAAGGCACCGAGAACAGCCTGTACCAGCACCGGGGCGAGCCGCGTGTTCACACAGCGGCAAACCGCCAGACGTCTTCTGGAACGCCCGTCATCCCTGACCTGGTGTCCAACCCCCCCAGACCGCCCCCAACACACACACACACACACACACACACACACACACACGCACACACACACTTGAGTGGAAAGGGGGAAGAACAACAGCCCAGCGAGAGGGGACAGGGAAAACAGGCCTCCATTGTTTCCTCTTCCCCTTTCAACCTTCTGTTGGGGTGCATGATTCCAGAGCTTAGCCTCTTCTCAATGCCGCACAACACAACAAAGAATCTTGTGTGCAGATGACCCAACAGTTAGCCAAACGAGAGGCTTTCTCCTCATCTGAATTTCAATCTTGACTGAAATAATCTAGCAAAATAATAAAGGCAATTTATATTTGGTCAGCTGCGTTTCCACTAGTGTGGCCGTCATAGATGATTAACCTGTTAAGCAATACTTGAGGAACATAACACACCCTATGTCACTTCCCATTAACTTCAAGACCACCTCCACCAAAGCCTGCTGTTGCAGTTGATCCTGCACTCGGCTGTAATATTGAAAAGTGCAACACTTTCTTTGTTTTCTTTGTGCCAAAGGGGTATAAAACCTTGCAATAATATATAACAATTCCTTTCACGAAGTTATCAGTCAGCCATTCCTGCTCATCCATTTCCATCTCCCATGGTCACTGAGGCCTTAATGTGACTGAAATAACAAATAGTTATACTATCTAAAATTTTTCATTGGAATTACAATATTTTAAATATGAAACAGTTTCAAATTATGATAGTCTGTGATTCTATGTATTGTTCCTGGCAACAGATGTTGAGCCAATAACATACAACCTCAGCATCAATATCTTAATGGAAAATGTGAACAATTATCAGATGGCTATTCATGAAAACTCAAGACAATGTGTGAATGAATATCCAAAGGGGAAAGAAAGAACTACTAACAGGGACACTGAAAGACATCTGCTGATCTTAAACGAAGAAGAAGTCAGAGTGCCAGTGGCAAATAAGACATTTCCTAGATTTAATCATTTTCCAATTCATCAATCTCTACCCAATCATGCTAATTTGATACGAGTCCGACGTAAACAACAACAGCAGCAGCTGCGCGGAGACGGCTCAGAGGAAGGGTGTCAATCCCCATCAGTCTCACTTTCCAGCCAAGTGTGAAACAATAATCACACCCACCAGCTTGGAAACACTATCACCATTCAGCATTCTTCCACCAAAGAGCAGTGCCCTAATGGTTGGACATGCCTACAATGGCCAACCACCGGGCGCTACTGTATTTGCCAGTTAGAGACCAATAGACCAGAAAGCAGAATAGGACTGTCCACATGCAGGGAAGTGATGGGAATATGGCAGGCTTTTGTCCACCTCAAAGAGTTAAATTGCAAAGACTGGCATTGGAACTGTACTGAACTGGAGTTCTGCACCCCTAAACATGTCTGAGAGCCTATTTATATACATTTTAGTTATACAATAGTATATTAAAATATTCTGGAAAATTGGATGAGATAGAAATATTCCCTGGCTAAAAATATGCATAATCTTTGAATTTGCATGAACTGGGAATTTCTGCTGATGGGCAAAGGATTGTTTAGTCTCTGAAATAACATTAGCATAGTATCAGAGTAGTTATTTGTCTTTAAATGTAAAAGTGAAAGAATGGACCACAAAACATTCAGATTTAATGTTAACAGTACAGTAAACCTCACCCCTCTGATGTGTCATCCACCGCTGAAAATGTGAAAAGGAGGCACATGCAGGAAGAAGAGAATGTTGATATTTGTGAATAAAGGATTAGAGTGTTTCCCCATGACAAATTTTAATATTCAGCATGTTGATAGGTATATAAATAAGCTCACATAGTGTCAGCAGTGTCAAGACCTGCACTCCTTTTCAGCGAGGTTGGAATTACTTGGGTCCACAGTGTATGATATGGAATACGGCCTAGGATAGTGCAAAACTGCATGAGTCACTCTCATTTTGCTCTGCCAGTGGGAAACCTTGAAATGGGCCTAAATGTATAAGTGGAACAGTCCTTATGTACAGTATTGCATAGCTATTCACATTAACAATCACATTAAATACAAATATCATGGGTCACAATACTACCTCTGTGACACAAAATAATTATTGTCAAGATTTTTTTTTTCAGGTGAGAACTCAAACTTATGCATTATTTAATACATTTTGATAAAATATTGCTCATTTGTAAATCAGATTCACACTACATACCTGTCCATTCAGGTTAACATACTGTATTTCCTTATTTAAGACAACTAAACCACTGCATATAACAAAAATCACCCAACCTTTTTATCTTTTATTTGTGTTTTTTATTTCTTTGGTGGATTCCATCTCAACAACCATCTAGGGGAGAGACAATTATTTCAGTTCAGTAAAGTGAATCACTGTAACATCAACCTGGCCATGGCCCGGCAAGCTCAAGTGAATCAGAGTGACAACCAGCAGCAGCTAGTGAAAATTTTAGGAAGAGAGAACAGATCACATTATCCAGAATAGTTTGCATGCCTCCCTGCCTACACTGTAAAATAAGCGGCATTCATTTCGGGGCTGCCACTGCGTACTCCCTCCTACAATCGGTCCGTTTCCCATGACACTGGACTGCGTTGAGGTCACCCGCACCACGCAATATATCCCAGTTCAGCGCACAATAGCACAGGATGGCAGTCACCTTGGCGCCTCCGTCCCAGACATCACCGCCAAAATTACTTTCGGGGATAAAGCAAAGTAATAACCAGGCAAACAGATCACTGTGTGTTTTCTTCTTTTACCCCGGTACCCCTATCAGTCTCTATCGTTAACCATAGGAGGAACACAAAGAGGTCCTGGGGCTCTGAACAGCCAACCAAGGTCCAAGCTAGAAGGTCTGTAAAGGCTACTAGAAGGACAAGCCCTCATTTCTGATTCATTGCTAGTTATTCCATCATAAAGAAAAACAAAAATGGGTGGGGCAGGGAATGGGTGGGGATGGGAGGGAGGGGGTATATCTAATGTCACCCTGCCAAGTGAAGTGCTGGGGTGACACAAAACTCTGACAGCAGTTGATGCTAAGGCTGGAAAGTCTGGCACGCCTGTAATGTCATTGTTCATAATTCCTTCACCATTAGGACAATGTTAATTGGGACTGCTTCACACAGGACTGGAATATGACACAGTGCATGGCACGTGTTTGGGTATGAAAGTGTAAGCGTGTGGGGGTGTGTGTGAGAGTGTGTAAGAATGAAGGATGCAGGGAGGAAGGAAGCCAGACTATGAATGAAGCTCTGATAGTAAGAAAAGAGAGAGCTGTGATTATTAACCCTCTGAATATTAAACAATCAATATTTTTTTCTTTTTAAAAGACCTTTGACCTTTAAAATACCCTTGACATGAACAAGCCATGACACCTGCCAGCCCTAGGTTCACCTACAGTTTCTATGTAATATCTTGCTTTTCACACTGTATTATATTAGGAAAACAGCCTGTCCATAGTCATGTCAAGGATTTCTATATCAATATGGACTAGAATAAAGAAAAATCCACAACACGTGATAACATTACTCTTGAATGAAGAATCACATCTTCTTGATAATATCATCAGCTAACTTGTTTTGTCAATCCCACGAGGTTTGGCGGCAGACGTTACTTCTAATATAAAAATACAGTCTCTCCAAATGATGAAAACAAGTAGAACCTCTGCAAATGTTCAAGGTAAAAGTAAAAACGAATGTCACTTCTCCCAAACAGAATTATTCATTTCATACATCCAATAGTCCACAATAGCAAAAGCGCATTTCACACCAATAGGTTTACATGAAAAATAACAGCGGGACAAGCACACCCATTGACATCCGCGTACCCCTGCGTTCCTTTCTCGCGCTTCCTGGCCTATTGTGATATATAAAAAATATCAATTTGCAAAGGAATAAAATAGTAGGTACCTGCAATATATATTAGCTTCAATGTTCCATTTCTCATTGCACAGACTCTTTTTTGCATCTACAGTATTTTCAACAGTACGGCTATCCAAAATACTGTTAATGGTTAACAAACCATACATACGCATTATAAAACGAAAATACAGGCGGTTTGCAAAATAAAAGCGAGTGTTTAATAATACACACATATATGATAAAACGAACGGCGCCGACACAAAATCACAGCCGTACGACAAGTAATGATATTTTCCATTTACTAATCGCTTAGGGACATTTGCACCTGCCGCCCTAATCGTGCAGTGATGAAGAAAATAGCTATTTTTCATTAATCTACCTTCACAGCACCGTGAGAATTCAGCTCCAAGCCGGGGCCTATCTGTTTTCACCTGGCAGATGCGCATAAATATTCGCACCATCATCGGTTGCTATCGGGAAAAAGGCACAACTGGAAGCCCCCTCTCCACGGCATCCACTGCACCAAATACGCATTATTACATTAGAAACCTGCACGTTCGTTTTAACCACAACTGCAAATTGACGGTGACGGCAATCAATGTTAAGGATATCCCGACGACAGAGACACAAAAACTCACCGCTGGTGTCAAAATCAAGGAATGTTTTTTTTTTCCACCTGGTGCATAGAATTGGATGTTTTCCGCCTCTCCGACAGAAACCCTCTCCTTACAGCGATCACGCTGCCTCCGGTACTCTCCCACCAGCTCCCTATTCTAAGCCAGCGAACAGCGCTTTCTTGCGCACGCTCCGTGAACGCGCTACTGCAGCGCCGTCGATGGGGATGGTGGCTGCGAAGGAGTAGTCAGTTCACAGCGAATTCATTAGAATACACTGTATGCGGCGGCTCTGTATTCGCCTGTCAAAAAAATGCAGAAGGAGGTCATTTGCATCGACAGAATGATTGCGCAAACAGCATTTACGTTTTTAAATCGTATGGCTGTTTTATTATTAAACGTATTCCATTGTTAAAATGTATAGGGGTCCCAATGAAAATAGACATTCAATTAAAACCCACAGATTTTTACGATATTATAGGAATATGTGATACTAATACATGATGATGCCCATGATGAAACGCGTGAATGTACGTCAGTTATTAGGTTTCCGTGTTTTCGTTGTAATTTTGGAAACATACCCAGAAGCTCGGACTCGAAAAGGATTGTTTCTGCACTATACAAGAGCCACGTTAATTGTAAAATTATCACGCATCATTGAACACATGACAGATGATCAGTCCACGTCCTCGCGGTGAACAGCTTCTCATTTTAATGCCTCTGTTGCATTGCATGCACTGGTGCATTTTGCCATTTGCTTTGAGGGATTGAAAAAGTATTTGGGAAAAGAACGCATGCATTTATTTGTAAGTCAAAGACAAGAACTGACGTTCAGGAGGGGAAGAACAGATCAGGCTTGAGGTTCCAAGGCATGTGCTTCCACTCTGGGTTACAGATACAGCTAGCATCTCCGCCCCCACTTGGAGCCATCAGCACCAAGTGGGGGCGGAGGTGTCCCATTAAGTCCAATGAATGGAGCTGCTCCTGCTTCACAGCCATGGACTTATGAATGCAGAGGTAGATGCTGAAGCAGATGAGATTTGTATTGCAGGGTCCCAGTGGACTTACCAGGAGACAGACATGTGGGTCTACTTTAACCTAAATTACTGTGCTACCATCACAGTATGTCCGCAGGGACTAATGGCAGTTAGTTATGTCTTTCTCCTTTTCAATATAGTGACATGTCCCTGGGGGCAGGGGCGGCATGCAAGACTGGTTTTAACATTCTAATCTAAACATATAGGTGTTTTGAGAGGAAAACATTCATTAATTAAAGTTCAGATGTTTAACAACACAAACTGCAATTGCTATATTGTCTAATTGTAATTATTATTGATGGCATTTCCTGTGCATATTGCTGCAGAGATAATCTCATCTTGGATTGTGCTTAGATATGATTTGCCACCCAGCTGGTTACTTCAGAGATAGCTTGCAGAGCAAGAATACTGGCAATCAGTCTTTGAGATGGTGGGGGGTGTCTCAGCTGGCACCTCTGCTGGTCCAGGATCAGTCCCTAGTGATATTTTATCGCCTGTCTACAGTAGTCTTGGTGTGTCCCCAGAAGCAGACCCATTCAAGAAAAAGACCAGACTGAGGGAAGGAAACTGTTCCAATTCCTGCTTCCTCTGTACTGATAATTTCAAACTGAACTGAAAGGGAGATGCAGGCTTAGTCAACAAAGAAACCTAATAGAGAGCAATTCATGACAAATTGTGCTGAATTTTTTTGTAATAGCAGCTAAGGTGGCCATATTTTCTGTGTTTTTTTCAGAAAGTAAAGGGAAATCCAGTACATATTAATTCAAATGTTTACACTTTCTATTTTATTTTGGAATGTACTTTTGATGTTGTTTCATGAGATGGCTAAAATTCCCCTCTGTGTTATGACTGTGGTAGTGAATCAGTGAGTTGTGACAAGAATTTGGTCTTAAAAATCTCAGAGACTACTTGACACAAGTGACACAGTCTTGCCTAGAGTGACAACAGTGTGTGAGCACTTTCTTCACATCTTAGTGGAATGCTGAATTCCAGATTATTTTTACTCCAAAAAAAAAACAAAAAACAAACTCTGGACCATGCCAATTGCTGCACAGATTTACTGAACCTTAGGAAACGCTCAAAGAAGTATAAAACACTATTGTTTCTGAGAAGCCTGTCAGAGCAAAAAAGTATATTGAGACTGGGATTTTTGTTCATTTATTGCACTTTTATGAAATGTAATGTAAAATATTGTATTCAAGTTTAATCATATTCAAGCCAGAAAGTTAAACACACTTCAGAAATGATGTTGCTCATGATGTGTGGTTCCTCTGTGGGACTAATATAACTAACTGATGAACTGTGATAACAGCATAAACAAAATGCCCAATTTTTAAAAATAGCTCCTAACCATACATTACAATTCACAAAGAAGCTGGGAGAGGGAGGGAGACAGTGATAATGATTTGGAGAAACATATCAACCCTGACCCAGGTGGGAGAAATGCAGCTGGCCAAGATTACGATGGGGGGAAAAGGCCTCTCTGTTCTGGTATTCCTTCAGCCATTACACAAATTTATGATGTGTCCAGGCTACATTGTGGCTCCCTCAGGCACCTCTCATTATCAGCTGCAAGGGATCATGGGATGCCGGCTGCTGTCTGCCCAGTTCCATAACAGACAGTAATTGTTGCCAATGCTGGTCTCAGAAAGCCCAGAGACATGTTTGTGGATTGTCTGAATTTTATTAAAACACTAATTCTGCTTATATGTCACATGTTATGCAGTTTTAATATCTCACATGAACACATACACAATTTTTAAGGGTTGAATTGTTATTCAAAAGAATCTGCACTGGGGTTATGTGAAGATGTGCCTAGATCAATGATAGCATGGCTTTTCCTTTATCTCACTTCTGACAGCTACAGCCAGTGCATGTCTGTCTGCTTTCATTTTATCTCATTTGGGCCTGTGTCGATAGAAACAGAAGGAGCTGGAATGAGGAAGAGAAGAAAGGGACCGAGGCAGAGAGACTGGAAAGAGGAGGCAGGATAAGACCATGAAACCAATTAAAACTAGAAAGGTAACTTTTTTTAGCATTTAAAAAGACTTTCCTGTGACATGGACCTGCAACATTTGTTTATGTGTAAAAATGGAGTATACAACAGGGAGTTGACTGTATACAGTGGGACAAAAATGATATGCTTGGCTAGGCTAGGTATATATTGTGTGGTAAAGTCAAGACGACCAAGGTTATGTCTGGTTATTAGTAGTATTAGTAGTCTCATACTACATAACTAATTAGCTGGTTAAGGTGACGTATAATAGCACATATTTGCACAGATGACTTTCTGAAATATTTGAAAGAATGTCACTTTCAAAATTGCTTCACATGTTTATCCTAATTGGGTTCTATTTTGAGATATTTTGACACTGCCTTAGAGAGTGAATAACACATTTTTTACATTTTTAAAAGATACAAATACTTGTTAGTATCCTTCACCAATCAGACTGTTAAGGTGATCATAGTTTATAATGCTATGTTAAAATATTAAAGGCTGCATGAGTAGTTTACTTTTTCCTCAAGGAAATTCAATAAAAAAACACCTCAATGAACAAATATCACTTTCAAGCTATTCAAATGCAAACCAATAAACCAAAGTAAGTTTGCTGTTGCAGATGTACAGAGACTTGTTGCTATTCCAGATGATCTTTCAGTCCTGGTATGTATGTGGCTAGTATTTCCCCTTACTTGTGAAATGTTGGGCCCGCAACATAATCAAATAAGAAGAGGAGACTGAAAGGGATCATTGATGTCACAGTCACTCACATGTTACAGCTCCATCACAATGAAATGAAAATGGATATAGTGAGTTGTTTCAGCTACTGTACATGTGCATGTGTGCAAAACCCTCACAATGAGCTGCACTTTTTTCAGGGGAGTCACAGTGCAGAAAGCACTTGGAAAGTGTTGCTGTGAATAACAAAATCAGAATACACGTGAAATCTTATAGAATGGAAGAAAAATTACCTTATTTGTAAGTATTAAACGCCAGTGCATCTCAGCCAAAAAGGTAGTGGTGGTAGGCCTATCAAAAAAGAAGTAACTGCACTGATGTTAACTCATCCATCATTACTGCCTTTCCTGTTAATGCTACAGGGCCACACCCTGCTCCCCCCTGCTCCCTTTGTCATGGCTATATGATGTATACAATGGGAATGAATTATGCTAATAGAATCCCTTCTGGGAGGGGGAGGCAGGGCAGTCCATAGTGCTGCAGGGTTTGAATCTGGCCCTGTGCGTTTGGAGTCTTCATGTTCTCCCTGTGTCGATGAGGGCTGCCTCCAGGCAATGCGATTTCCTCCCAACACTCAAAACACAAGCTGTCAAGGTTAATTGGTGTCTCTAAATGCCCCCTTGTGTGTGTGTGTGTGTGTGTGTGTGTGTGTGTGTGTGTGTGTGTGTGTGTGTGTGTGCACCTATAAGGGACTGGTGTTCCAGCCAGGTAGTGTTTGCAGTTGCTGGGTTTTGGTGTTACTGTTGGTTGAACAATTGTGGGGATTCTGTCCATCCATCCACCTTCATTAAAGAAGAGCAAATAGTCACCTTCACTTATTCACATTTTGTTTTAAGCAAGTAAAACTGGCTTCATTATCATTCTGTACACAGAACATGCATTGTCCTCCACTCTCATGAACAGGACTGTACTGCTTTAAGCACCTGGACAGCTCCAATCAAGCCTTTTAACCCAAAAACAGGTCTTACATATTGCGCAAAGCAGTGCTGTGTAGTGTTTTATATATTCCTGTATCAGTATTACCAAGTTGGTCTTAAATCATTTCAGTGCATGACCAAATGGTAAGGTACACCAGGATCCCAAATAAACCATTTCATAGCCAGTGTTCTAAGGAAAGTGATGATATTCTCTTTGATGTAGTCAGGACCTGCTGAGGAATACTGAGGTGACCTGAGACTTGAGATAGCGCTTCCCCACTGACTGACAGAACAAACGCAGATGACGTGCTTTCAGATTAACACCCACTTGACTACTCCCATTAGGTGTGCTAGCGAGGTCTCGCCGAACGAAATTATCTCTTTGATTACAAGTTTGATTGGTGGGGTTGGCAAGTCTTGCTCCTTGGGAAACAAATCTGCACCGTTTGAGAGGGAAGTGAGTGTCCATCAAACAGATTCAAGATCTCTTCTCGGTCTTCTCCCAGAAAGCCAATTAAGGCCTAACGAGGGTGTGCCTACATGCACTGGACGCTGACTGAATACAGGGTACCTACAGCCTAAACACTCGTACGTGAGATAACTCTGAATTCCAGCTTGCTCACCTTCTAAAACCATGTAGTTGTACCACAGTACTTCAAACTGAATGATAATTCAACCACAGGTACAAATTTGATATATCAAAGGATTCTGTAAATGGAAATTGATTTACACAATTATTTTAAACACAATATGAATGTGCAATGACTGAGAGCATTTCCATCTAGCCCATTCACAATGGCAAATGAGCTTTCTCAAATACAGCAGAAAATACATACATACAAATGTATTCAGTTCATGAGGCATATGAACATATGGCAAAGAAATTTGTTTTAATATTTCAAACGCTTGATAGAAAAAACACTGAGAAGATGGTTTGGCTGCTCCATCCTCCATTTTAAACTGACATTTTAAGAATTTCATGTGGAATATCCCAAATAGTGGCCATTCAGTGCGCTGCTCATGTCACAGCCAATGAAGCTTTGAGGAAACGCACTCATGAGCCATCTCTGGCTTTTGTTGCTAAGGAACAATTATGTGAGTCAATTCAATATAATTTCATTATGCTCCCAGTGGAAAATATCATCCAGTTTCACATTATTATTCCACTCCACAAGGTGTAAAACAACACCGGCAGACTCAAATTAACCTTTATAGGACAGCCTACATTCAAACTGCAACACGCTTTGTCGTTAGACTTGAGCACCGATTTTAGGGGAAGTATTTATTTTCAGTATTCTCTCACGTTTTGTTCATTCCAGTTTGAAGAATTGTTCATCCACTTCATCAAACTTGGATGTTAGGTATCACATGCCAATGTGTGATGTGACACAAGGCAGTAGTAGGCTGCACTGATTCAAGTCCAGCCAGGCTGCTGGTCACCTCCACAACCATGTGCTCATGCTCAGCTACTCTCAAGGTCCCTTCACACATACCTGCAGGATTTATCAAGTGTTTGCGCTTGCCAACAAGGCATCTGGAATGCTCTAGATGCCATCGTGGATAACAACTACTGTATTCAGACCCGACAGCAAGAATTATGGCCTTTAAATCTTTCAAGTAGTGATGACATTGTACACATGGGACAGAAATGCCAGATCTGAGCCTGGCACTGAAGTTTCCTACAGTCGTAACATTTTGCCATTCATGTGACTCATATTTGATTTGTTTTTGTCTTTGAAAAGCTATGCGCTACTTATCAAGTAACACTATAAATGTTGAATTTCTACAAAGATTTGATGACATGTTACTGCCTTAATGCTTTTCAGAGTGTTAACAGTTCTTGTAGGCTGGGACTGGATTCAGACTTTGATCGGGTAACTAACTCAAATTGCAGTCAAGACTGTAACTGAATGAGAAATATGTGCAGTTCATTCCAGAAATATGTGTTTGGGTCTGAAAACAAACATTTCTCAATTACTTGAAAACTAAATTAAATCACAGCTAACATCTATATGAAAAATTGAACATCAAGTGAGATTGCTGTATGTTATTCTGAGCTTCCTAGACCACGGAAAGATATCATAGACAGGTATTGAGAAAAGGGGGTCTCCAAATCCCACAGCATGGTGTAAGTGCTTCTGGGCTGTACTGGGATCAGACTTCTGGAATGATGGAAGCAGTCCTCTCCACGCTACAGCTACAGAGAGCCAGTGTTCTACAGTACCATCGAATCCAACTGATTACAGATCAACCAATATAGAATAATTATTGTAATAATTGAGACAGCATTGGCAAGAATGGGTGAGAGTTTTAGTTCCTGTTTGATAACAATGCATTGCAGACATGTGGTAACCATGGGTCAGTGTAAATAGTTGGTTTAAAAAACATCAACAGGTTTAGTTGATGAATCTTACACAGTGGTTTAGAGTACTAATAAATATCATTAACATCACATACCGTAAGACTTTGCTTGAATTTAGAGATGAATCAACTCTATCATCAAACTGATCTCACTAACACAGTTAACAGAAACGGAAATAATTCAAAACAACTAAACAGGTCATAGTGTCGCAACTTTCAAAGTGCAATAACCCTATTCGTTAAATACTCTCCAAGCTCTTCTTTTAAAGCAACACATTTATAACATTAATAAGTTAGTAAATGAGAGCAATATTTTCTCTTTCAAAATAACAAAAAAAAAACTTCTCATAGAATATCATACACTGTACAGAATCTATATAGGGTTTACGTGTATATTTATGCAATACAAACATAAACCCTAACACACCTTGGACAGTATGGTTCATTTGATATTCTGTTGTAACCATTAACCCATAGAGAGAGATTTGTTTTATGCACGTCTACACTACGTTCTTTGCCCTATTCCCTCACTGCATGATACACTTTCAAAACAAACTACACTATACAACCTTGTGCATCAGTTTTTTGGCCAACACAACCCACTACATACATGCACAGGACCTTAGCTGTACCTGGATGAAAAATGCATAATGAACAAAAGTCTAATGATTCAATCATTAAATCCTTCAGATTCTACTTCAACCTGCAAGCTACTCTTCAAGTACAAAATTAGAAGTGTTCCTGTATTACCTAAACTTGTATTTTACAAAAGCCTAATTAGTATCAGGTGAACAATAAAAAAACAGGTTAAGGCAAAAACAAGGGAGTGGGATTGGGTGGGGAGTGAGTTCTTGACTTTAAATCAATGTGAAATAAACTACATTTCAACCAAAATTACCATGTGTTTTTAGGAACAAAATTACATTACACATAAATACAACCAAAGGAATTATTGGTAGTGATAAAGCGTTCCAATAAATTAAAAAAAAGACTCAAAGACTTGTTTGGCAAACCCTTTTTCATGAGACAAATATATCATCCCTATCATATATACCCTGCAGTACAGTTCAAGTAGCACATACTTGACCAAACATAGTAGATGTCATACAGTACCGCTCAAGCAGCACTTATTCAATCCCAACACAGGACATGCCCTACAGTACAGTTCAAGCAGCGGCTGGCGTGGGAAAGTCCAGTTCTGGACCACTCATAGTGTGCCTGCTGCTTCTCCTTTTCAAATTGACACACAATGTTTTTTTCGAATAAAAGGGAGTAAGTGTTTGGAATATTTGTTAGCATCATTGTGTGCGAACTGGGGAGGGAGGGAGGGAGGGAGGGAGAGAGAGAGCGTTAAGTAGTGGTGCTTCTCAGGCCTGCCCTTGGCGAGCTCTAGAGCTTGGAGGAGAAGGGCAGGCCGTCGTACATGTCTGCCTTCAGCCTGAGCCACTCGGCCAGCCTCTGCATGCTGCTCTTCTCCTGCAGCAGCACGCCGGCCGCCTTCTTCAGCTTCTCCTCGTTCCGCTCCAGGTAGCGCGCCCCCTCCGCCCGCAGCAGGTTGAGCTTCTCCTGGCGGCTCTCGTCCAGCGGGATGTCCTCGTTCATGTAGGGGTTGAAGCGGAAGTAGGTGTCCGGGGGCAGCAGGCCGTCCAGCATTGTGTGGACCTCTGTGAGCACGGAGACATACGCTATAATCACTGATCACCGCAGATTATAACAGCCATGCAAGGCAGAGCTCTTGTATTTCACACCCACGCAGACAAAGGCGGCATTTAGCCTCTGTGGGTGCTATGCCTTTGCATCCATGCTGTCTTGTTTGTGAGCCTTATGTCAGTCACAGAGGAGCAGTGGAATTGGCAGCAGTGTGGATATCACACAGAAAAACGACCATTTGAGCTTCTTTCAGTAGTGTGGCGAAAATTCACGTGATGGTTTTCTGCTAGCAGCCTGCAGTCTGTGATAAGTCAGACCAAAGGATTAAACATCAGCATGGTTTAATCCCATGGTCACAAGTCCCACACTAAAAGCAGCTGTGCTCATCTGGGTCACACTGTGCAGCTGCCCTTTGTGTAATGTGTTTATACTAAAGAGCATACACTTTATCCTTGAACAGACTGACTAATGGAGTCCCATGTGTTGTGTATTTATCCTGAGAATGTACTGTAAACAACAATAAGATCAGGTCAAGAAGTGTGTCCTATTCCCTGTTTATATCGGTAAGGAAATACTACAGGTAAAATGAAGATTGCTTGAGTGACCCTTTGAGTGACCCTGCTGTGTGTTTACAGCAGTCAGGATCAACCACAGGTAAGAGCAGGCCTGACTCAGCAAGTGCTCTTTGTGTGTTCATCTCTGTATTTACATACCATAGATAAGGGCAGGAAAGACTGATTATAACAGGTAAAAGGAACACTAACAGAGGAAGGGCCTCTTGTGCCATTTGCTTATACAGGCAGAGGCATGATTGACAGATGGGAGTGCTTCTCGTGGAATACACTGATGCCAGCAGGGATATAACACAGACATGGGCAGGAATGAGCGATGTGGTCCCCTTGTGCGGACAGGCTAAAGGTGAGGGAGGCATGGACTGAGGAAGTGCTCCTTGTGTAATACATTCATACTAACAAACATGTCACGCATAAGGAGAGATCTCAGGAAGTGCCCGGCGCATGAGCGCCCCCTGTCGGCCGCCGTCACCCACCCTCGGTGTCGGTGGCGCTGCTGATGACGTTGCTGAGCTTGGCTTTGAGGCTGGTGTAGGTGGCGCTGTTGCCGGGGCTCTCGAAGCGGCCGGTGCCCAGGGACACCACGCACTGCAGCGGCGTGTTGGGCCACAGGCACTTGCACTCGTGGATGGCCAGCGCTGTGGGGTTGTTGATCAGCAAGCCGCCGTCCTGCCAACAGAGCGGTACAAGAACCTGAGCTTCCACCTTATGCAAACACACTGTAGACAATACAGCTGTATAATATTGTCAAAAAGGACGACGCACGCTCATGTAATAGAGAAGTTACATCTGTGCAAAATGAACAAGGGCTTCTATAGGTTTCATTTAAGAGCTAAATGTAAACAAGGTGTGGTTTCCATAATTTAAAAACATGGAGTGTATGCAAAAGAACACCTTTCATATTAGGGAAAAATCTGATTGAATGTAGGGGTTTTTTGATGCCTTTGATGTCTACCAATAACAAAGAGGAATCCCCTCTGCAAATTGGTAGCGTATCTTTAATTTACCGAAAGCAATAAAGACATTGAAGAAGGGGGGGCGTGCCTTCTGAATAGACATGAGGACGGTGGCTCACGGCAGGATCAAACGGAGAGGCTCGAGTCCTCATTAAGGAGGCTACGCTGGGGGCCTCTCCCCCAGTCTCGGGGTATCTGGGGACTGGGTGAAGAGACAGCCTTGCGCCGCCCAGGCCGAAATGCACGGAGGAGCCTCCAGACGCACATCCATCAAGGCAGAAGGACACATCTGTGAGTGCTGGCCTTGGCACAGGGAGGCTGCACATCTGTACATTATGCGGGAGCTGGCCTGAGAATCCCACTCACTGCCTCCACGTAAATCCACTGTTCATGTCTGAGCACTTGAGGTGGTTCTGCCCAGGTAACTCATAATTGAGCCTACACTGACTTAAAAATCCTTACATATATAATATATCTTATATATAAATTCAAATCCTGGCAATGAAGACCGCAAAACTGTCAGCACAGTAAAGAAACTGGGAATTGTATTTGTTGATGTGGAAATATTTTATGTTAGAATTTTGAAGATAATCCATATTAGACAATGTATTGCACTGAAAATAAACACATTGAGCATAACTACATGATAAATCATGAGTTATCTTTTGCCATGACAGGGAGCCAAGTTGCTTTTTAAACTAGGATAACAGCCCTTAATAGTGATGCATGAAAGATATATAACCCCTCTGATAAACAGAGGCGCAAGCTCTTTAATGCGATACACACTGCAGAATGCAAGAGCTGGGAGGTAGAAGTTACAGAACTCCGTACGAATGATTTCCGCCCACAAAACATTAGCGTAAGTGCTGAGGCAGCTCTCTATATTCACTATGTTAATATTCGTCAGAGGGGCTTGCTGGCAGAAGGAGAAATGGAAAATAGCTGGATTTAAGCGTAATGGAGAAACTGAGAGGAGGGTGAAGTATGGCCAGCAAACGACCGCTGATGGAATCAAACAGTTCAGCAATTTCATCATTTGGCTCCTTTATTCACCCACAGCGACATCACTGCCAGCATTTAATATCAGATCATTGCCACAGTTTATGAAGATAAGGCTTTCCATGACTAATATACATCTGTTTCTACAATGGCTTCTTTCTCAAGTGTCACACACACAGTCTTATGGCTGACAGAACTGTGGTAGAGTCTCAGTGAAGCTGTGGCCCTTAGTCCTGATTACAGCTACAGGAACAGAAAGTAAAGATGTAAACTAGAATTGCTTTTCCTGCAAATACACTGACTGAGCGTGAAGACTGAAACGTTCTGTAGCGTTTTTGAGTGATTAATTATACAGGCCTCATTTACATAATGCGTTTCTACCTCGGCCTACAGTTGCAACAGACGAGCGCTGTCCCCCGCCCCAGGACAGGGGAGACACACTGCGATCGGCTGGCAGGCTTCAGCAGCTGATTGATGCCGTCCGCCAGGACAGCTCCAGCTTTGGCACCTCGCCGTTTGGTCATTTGGGGGATCTCTCATTTTTCACTTTTGAGGGCCATGCTTGGATGGCGGCCACCTTTTCATGCACGGATTACAAGCAGGGGCATATTTGGACTTGGGTTTTAACTCGAAACAATGGGCTACTTTGGGGAAAACTGTGAGAGCGAGTGAGGCCCCTGAAATCCCCCGACCCAAGCTGTCCGTCAAATGCTCAGCATGATGCGTGTCAAAGGTTACTTCCTCTCTCTAGGATCCAGAGCTCCAATCCCTCCCCTCACTTAAATGCATACGTTCTATTGTACTGGCAAGACTCTGAGGTTAAAATGTCCTCACAAAGTCTCAGGTCACATTACGGCTTCACTGTGGTCCCTCTCGCTGGGAATTATGTTAAATTAAACAAACTAACCAAGAAGAGAAAGTATACAGAACTGCAATTATAAGAGTTGCTTCTTATCACGCTATGACAATACCTTCAATTATACTGTCTTGAGGGAAAGGCATTACAGCAAACAAAAAATAATGTCTTTCCTGTGCCAGGTTTGTTAATTCTTTCAGACTGGTGTTTAACACCTTCAGGCTTCCAGGGCTAGTTCACAAATTAACCTTTATGATTGTCCTATATTGTGACTAATCCCAGCCTTTTGCCTTGGTAATTATGCCACACACTGCGCTTAGGGGCTGTGATTAAGAGGCCAGACCACAGCAATTAAAAAAAACATCAAAATAAATGGTGCCTGGCCTGAGTACCTTAGGTAGTGAGAAAATCTCAGTGATGCCTAAAGGACTCCAGTGCTCCACACACCTTGTGTGTGAAGTGTGAGCTTTAAAGGAATGAGAGATAAGTTGGGTGCACACACATTGATGAGTCACTAAGGTGAAAGCAGAGGGCACACTGGCCCAATAAGCTGAAGCTCCACCCTCTGCCTAAAACCCGCCCTCCTGCCCCTGGTGCACGGACAGAGCCCCCTTTTAGAGGCCAGCAAGCGCTCAAGAGGGGGTGACGGATTGGAGCACAAAGGACAGAGGTGCTGCCCGACCAGGGCCTCTCCATCAGGACGTCTCAGGCTGCAAATCTCTCAGACCTCTTTTTAGGAGCCGCCGCTGCAATTAGTAAATCATCTCCCCGGTTGCTTTTAAACGGCTGGGACAAACAGGGACATGCTCTATCAGGGAGGCCCTGGCACTGAGACAGCAGAGGTCCTCTGAGCTGTGACACTGGCTCTCCAAAGGAGCTGAGTTTTAAGGGTTCCTCTTTATAAAGATTAATTGGGTCCGCGTTACATAAATCAGCCGGGCTCCGATGCTATGCCGCGCGCACAATAAATAACACATTCACCATGCCAGGGGTAGGGTTTACAAGCATTCAATCTCAATTAGATAATGAGACAAGACTACAAAAAAGATATCTTTTACTGTGCACTTAGCACTTCAGCGTGCACAAAGGGGCAAGTATATGTGGTGAATGCAGACAGAAAGTATACACGTTTTTTGCAAGGAAAATACCACTAGGGAAGCTGAATGGCCTGGCACAGCAGAAAGACGCACAGTTGGAGATTTAAAGCGACATCAGTTAGTTCACTTATAACAGAAAGTAAGGACTTTCACAGACAAAGGACAGCAGCAAGAATAAAACAAACAGAAGCAACTCAATAACTGAAGCATCCTTTCTTCACAAACTGCATTCATATTCCCCACCATTGCGGGCCTGTAGCCTTTTGCCTAAGTCCACATAATTGTCTTAAAAAAGATGGGTGGAGTCAAAGTTTTCCTTTTCTCATTATGCAATTACGCTGACTGGTTCCCCCTTGCTGACCTTTGACCCTGAGGTCAGAGGCGCTTAATGAGGTGCAAGTTGTCATCTCAGACTGTGAACAGAGGGGAAATGTGCTACTCTCACAGCCCCCATCTGTGTGAGAGAAAGTGCTAACGTTAGCCTCAGGCGACGAGAGCGTCTGTGTTTTCCCCCTTTCCAGTGGGCTGAATTTCCCCCCCTTGTAATAACTGAACCATTCACTTCTACAGCACGAGGCCTTCTCCCACCTGCCCAGTGAAGAATGACGGTGCTTTTATATGTGTCACGCAAATTAGACAGTAAAAAGGTCTGTTACTTCTTCTGTTGTTAATGAAGGCTTTGATTTCATTGAGGCCTCAAAACAACACGCAGCTACTTAACAGTGCTGACCTACACTGCCCGTCAATTATTGATTTTGTAAATATCACATTTCACCAGGAGTTTCAGAACACTATAAATGGATTTATGCCCATTAACAATGCAATTATGTACCAAAAAATTTGCTTTTTTATGAATGTGAAGTATAAAACAGCAGATGTAGTTTTAAATAGGGCATGATTAGGAGTGTTTATTGAGAGAAAATCTCATCTGATCCCATACCAGCGCAGTGAGGGAGCTCTTCCCTGGTGTGCTCCGTCAGTGTATTCGACGGCCAGGTCTAATCCTTTCAGCAGTGTGCCAGCACAATCGAAAGAGGGGGCCGGGGGCGAGCGGGACTCAAATCCCTAAATCCGGCCTAGCGAAGGTGCCACTCCCGGCGGGATTAGCGTGAGGACAGCTGCCCAAAAGCGAGCTGGAAACGCCGTCTCGGGCGCGCTCTGGAGGGCAGAGCGGCTGCGACGGGCGTGTGCCCCGGAGTGACGACGGTGCGCACTGCACCTGACAATCTGCGTGGCACTGGGACCAGGAGTGGACAGACCTCTGCTGTCAGGAGGGTTCAACACCAAACCACTGCATTTGCATTTTAATCATCTCCAAAATCCCATTACTGGGTCCAAAAAAAAAAACCTCACATTAAAAGATAGAAATGAGTTTGTGTTGACAGAGGGCACACGTTAAGGTCCACTGAACCTAAGACGGAGTTTGTGTTGACAGAGGCAATAAGAGTTTCTTAAAAAGAGGCTTAACCTAACTTAATGGTAAGCTTGCGGGTGAGGTGAATAAACAAGGTTTCCCCAATTAAGATAAACTTGAATCTCATTAAGAACTTGAACCTGGGGTGTGTGGTTTCCCTGCTCTGAGAGGTACGGGCTGTCGTCCTTGATTGTATATCAGTAGCACTCTGCTCTGTGTTAATGTTTATGTCCTTGGTACTTCCTGAAAGCCACAATATGCAGTCGATACATGGTCAATATTTGGTCAGCAGACCTAATGAAGGCGCGAGGGCACAGGACAGGCTCACACTGTGACTCTTCCACGAGCGCTGCGGTCTGGGAGATATTTCTGTGAGACTGTGCTCTACTGAAAGAACAGCATTTACTCTGTTCACAGTGACAGCGGTAGTTATTGGCTTCTTTGCTCATTGGCCAAAAAAACCACATCTGACTTCAAAATAATCTAAATCAGCACTGTTTTTCAACCTTCAAAAAGTCTGGGGCGACAGCCAGCTTCACTGTGCATAGAAGGAGAGGACAATTCGACACTTTTTAACCCACCCCAGTGCAACGGACTTCCGTCAGCATGTGACAGAGGGCCAAAGTTCCCCCTCTGATTTGAGTGTAAATGATAATTAATCATTAGATTATGTGTGGCGGGGCGATGTGTCCCCGCTCAAATGTGCAGCTCCCAGCTTTTCTCACAGCGGTGCCGTGTTACTGTGCTCCAGTTTGCTTTGGTCATGCTGTGACCTGACAGCTCTTTCACGGGTGCGGGAGGTGGGCATGGACAGGCCCCGATTCTTCGCTACCGCCACCGCAGGTTCCATAGCAACCATTGTGTAACTGCCGCTCTGAATGCTCGCTAGGCGTTCATTATCGAATCCCGGATTTCTGAGCCAATTACACGAGAGATGACAACTGTGCAAAAAGGAGTAGCCCTTTTTCTACACTGAAGTACCTGCCACACTGACAAGAGGAGCCTGGACTGTGTGGAAATTTCAGATGAGGGTGGAGAAGTGTTTCATATCTGCCAGTCATACGACAGCCAGGCCTAACAGGGGTGTGCGAAATATCCTTTGCGCTTGATATACAGTAATACCTTTTTGCACGGAACAACTACAGTGGTTTGGAACTTCATCATGTCTAATACAGGAAGTACTCCAGTCAAAACTACTCTTCAAAACTCCCCATGCAACCTAATAATTGAAACAAGCCAAATAACTCTGCCACATTTAAATACATTTAGGTGTTTGAAGGGCTTGCCACAGCGACTCATGTTTTATTCACGCGCCACCGTGAACTGATATGCTGATTTTCTGACTGCTAATCTAACATCGCAAATCCTACTGGGGTAGACTTGGCCAGACACTATTAAACACCAGGATAGTCTTGATGTGATTAAAGACTGAACCCGTCACTCAGCGCAGTCTGTGCCCTCCTTTCCATCTCCAGTTTAAAAAAAAACCCCTGCCCCTTACTCAGAGAAGCCTAAATATTTACACAGAGATAAGGGGATTGAGGACAGGGGAGGAAACAGGGACTGAGTTTTAAAGCGACACTTGACAGCGGAATTCATCATCGGTCTCAGGTTAACTGTAATGCGGTATTATGGAGGACCAATTACACTGTGATGTAAAAGGCAGTCTGCTCCAGTGTAAAAGGCCTTAAGAGGAGCTTTTTACAGATCAGAATTTACTAATGGATGAAGCTGACATAATTCAGAGCCTCCCAAGTTCTCCTGGGAGATGCATAAACTTTAAGATCTTTCCCTTGAGTATTGGAATATAAATAAATATACAACTGTTGTATAGATGTCGAGTATCTATACAACAACATACACGGTGGTGAAAGTCATGCATTTCATAAATGTAAGGATTTATACGGTTTATAAAGGAAAAAAGTGAATTCCTGTGCTACTCAAAAAAACAGCAATTCACCCATAAAGAGACACATTACAGAAGACTGCATAAATGCTGATTATTTCCAGGAGCATTCTGAACAGGGAACATGTAATCTCAGTACTGTCATTGAAGACCATTTTCATGCACCATATTGAGCTTGAATAGCACGCAGCTAAGAGCACCTGTTCACACATTTAAAGCTACAGGGCTAGAACTAGCTGCTATAACATTTTCCATAGAAACTGAGGTCTTTGATTAAAGACTTCCCTTATGAGTTCATGTATTATCATTAAAGCCACTTTCTTGCACTTTTGACACAATGGGCACCATTGAGGCACTCTGGACGTAAACTCAGCCCTCAGTGGGTGTTGGTGGGAAAGGGCAAAATGACTGCTGAGCAAACTTCTGCGTCATGGACACAATGTCTGGGAGGCCGGTTACAATACCGGCGCCTTTTTTTTCTAGAAAATATCCAAAGGGGCACTTCAGAGTGTAAAAATAACTTGAGGAGGAGCCTCCAGGTTTCGTTTTAAACAGAGGCCTTTGCAGGCTTTTGGGACATGAGTGTCCGGGAACAAAACGCTCTGTTGAGAGCGGAGGAGCTGAAACGCGATGAATCGGGCGCTCGGTGCCATTTGACATGCCAGTGTGAACAGACTGAATGTGGGGAGAACTCGGCCCTGGCAGTGCACACACACGAGTGGGAGGAAACAAAGGCAGTGTCCGGGAATTCTGGGTAAAAAAAAAAAAAAAAAAATGGTGCAGAAGCAGGTCTGTGTTCTTCGGTCTCTACTGTACGCAACTGACCGGAACAGAGGACAGAAGCTTCCAGGCAGTTTCCCTAACAACGGGGGCGGAAAGACTTGTGTGTTGCATCTCACGGCCCTGCCACTCAAATGCTGCCAGGGCGATCTCGAGAGAGACTGGGGGAATAAAAGGCAAACAATACAGACCCAGAGTCCAGGAATGAAATTATAAAACCAGTTCTGAATTAACAGAGGTCACATCTCCCAGGGCTGGACAAGCGTGCATAGCTTTTCAATTTACAGCTAAAAATGTCAATTATGACAATGCAACTCGGCCTTAAGAACTCATATCATCGGTTAATTCATTCTAAAATATGCCAAACTGTACTTCACAGTATGTAAGAGATTGACAATTAAGGGGTGGGTTAGAGATCAGGTTCCTAAGGATTGGAAGTGGGGGCTCTTATACTATACATTATGTATTGCAAAAAAAAAAATTATTAATCACAAAAAATTAACAATCACTGAAGTAACCTAATGCAATCAACTGTTTCCAATCACATTACCACTGTCGTTTACCTGAAATACACCCTCTGTATAACAGACAAAAAACACTGGAAGTGAGTTTGCTATATTTATTAAAATACACAGCTGGAAGCTCTTTTTATTAGTTCTGAGCCATAAAAGGATATCCTTCTGTCACTCAATTTTAACAATATTGAAAAGGCAAACAAACAGATTTACCCCCCCAAGACACCGTAAACATGTTTAACTACCCCAAGTGCCCCACTTTTACAGTTAGCGGGACGCTGTTGTTATGACGATCCAGGTAGATAATCAGCTTCTCGCTTGATCGCAAATTTAACGAGCCTGAGACTTCAATCAACCGTGGGAGGATAGGAGAAGGCTGTGTCTGGCTAATGCATGCGTCTCTCAGAAAGGTGGATCTCAGACAGGCAGACAGGGGAGAATTCCCTGCACTGCGGGACTTCATCAGCAATTCTCTTTCATTCGGGTGTCTGCGCCTGCCCTTAGCCTGCAAACGGCACGCTCTTTGATTAAGCCGCCGTCGCATCCAGGGCACAGGATGTGAATGGGCCGCGCCGGGTGGGGAACTCGGGAGAGCAACTTTTCCTCATCTTTTCACCACAGCAGAAACTCTGACACCTGTGTGGAACAAGTTTCTATCCAGACGGCAAGAAAAAGAGACGCAATTCCAGCAGAAGCAGCAGCAGCACCATGATCACTCTGAGCCTTTTAACTCATGTCAATTTAGTTGTCTGGCCTTGACGAGCACATCCAGGAAATGAGCAGAGGAAAGTGCGGTATTGATCGGTAAAAAGGCTGCAGGTAAGTGGTGGCGTATTGTGCTGCTGGTTAATTCAAGCCTCTCTGAGCGGATTTAGTCAAGAGTGTCTCAGCATGCGGGGACCCGTCAGTAAGCTTCCCGTCAATGCCCTCTTTCTGGGAATACTAATGCAAGGACACTGGGCTCCACTGCAACAGAGTCTACACTTCTGCACATCACCAAAACTGCTCAAGTGAATCAGACATGAATGCCAAAACCCAGAGTGCAATGAACTACAGATACTACAAACTGTATAAAACTCTCATTACATAATGTTTGAGTGTTAGAAAGTGACGGTCCTCTGCATTACTAAAAGTTTTACGGCAAGACGAACTTACATATTACCCACTTAAAGAATTAAACACTCAGTTTAAACAATTAAAACACACTTAGGAGAATAGATTGCAATCTACACAGTCTAGTGCAAATTTAACTGCAAAGTGCTAGCTGCACACGCAGCAGCTGGCCAGAGCTGAAGAGGAAAACAGGCACTTAACCACACAAGAAAGCAGGCAGTCAATGTGGAGACGACCCGTCTGGGATCCAGGAATATTAAACTGGATACGTTAGCGGAAACATTGATCAGGTCCGTTAAGAGGCCTTGTCGCTTAAAAACCTCCCCGTCTGCAAACTCCACCATATGCAGCCTTAACCCACCACAGCCCCCATCTGCGGCTCCCCATCAGCATTAGTGGGCCGGCTGTACCTGGTGCAGGTCGTTCCCCAGCACAAACTCCTGGAAGTACCCCGGAGCGGCGGAGGAGGCTCGGATGGCCTGCCACAGCTTGTGCTGACAGCCTCCCAGGTAGTGGGACCGGACCCCGGGAGACAGGTTGTAGTTCCTGAAAACGTAGGCCTTCAGCGGCGTCCCCCTGTTCACTATAGTGCTCACTGCTGCCACCTGGTGGAGGAAAAGAATTTAAATTAATATTTCCATTCTAACATGAGGTGTACATACTTAAAAAGGTAGAAGTGAACAAAATCCACCTGGTATTTACTGCAGATGATAAAAATAATGAAATATATATTTCAGTAATATACCCACTTGCAAATGTAATGATCTTATACTCTGAAAAACACTGAAATTATGCCAGCATGCATATACAAAAGGCAGTGCTAGCAATTCTAGAGGTTTTCTTTGCCTTGCTGTTGGTAAAGCACAGTTCCACCACAGAACCTTTTTCAGAAACTCCTCACGGCCAAATTCTCTCTCAGAAAGAAAATCAATATCATTTATGCTTATGTAAAAATATGACCTAGAATGATAAAAGTGACCTATTGTATAAAAACTGAGCTTATTATTATGCATCACAGACTGTCTTCTGTTCCAGTCTTCAAGTTCTACAACACCAGAGCTGCATTATTATCGGTTTAGCTCACAGAATGTTCGGTGCCATTTCACTGATTCAGTGGAGTGGATTGCAGGCTTGTTGTCAGTAATCAGAGGTAATGGAGTCTGTGCGCCTCTGTGAGTGAAGGCACCTCTGATGTGGAAGATCAGTCTGGGGTGGGTGTATTTTACAGACAGCAAACAGCTGCGCCTCTGTAATACTTCTGAGTCACTTTTTTATCAATTTTTTCAGGTCAGAACTGCACAAAGTCATGGCATATTAACAGCTTACCTTTGGGCATTTAGGGTTTCTGGAAGTTTCAATCATGACATCAGCCCCCATCCTTTCTCTGTTGCAGGAAAATGGACACGTTATTACATTAGCCAATCAATATACACTACTATGTATGGTCTGCAGTTCTAATGCATATTTGTCGTGTAGGCATGCTTACAGCTCAACAGCTTTGCCACCTATTACCACAAAAATGTAATGGATGCACCGGATGCTGTTCATATGCTACGGCACACTGATTCCATGTTTTCTGCTGACTCTTTATCCGTCAAGAGGAACCCATGCAACGGCAGGCTACGGAAAGCTGTACTTGAGAATGGTCTCCCAGGCCTCGCTGTCGTAGAAGGCGTGGCTCCAGCCCATCTTCACCGTGCCAACGATGACGTTCCGCTTGAAGATGTCGGAGCCCAGCCGCCTGTACATCTCCTCACACTCGTTCAGAGGGATCTGGAAGACCCCCAGCATGAAGGCCAGTATAGCACCTGAGAGAGAGACAGAGTACTCATGGGTACCTGCATCTGCACCACTGATTTTGACCTTCAAATAAAGAGGGCACCCACTCAAGACAGACTTGTCTTTTCAATGATAGCTTAAGGGCAAGATATTCATGGACTATTATTATCACTGCAATATCAGTGAAATACTGTGCAATATCACCTGTGCTGAAATACTTGCGCATGCTTTCCTGGATGTTACAAAGCTGCTAGTGGGCTTAACATACAAGCAATCTAGCTATAAAACTAGCAACTAATTTGTTAACCATATAAGCTCAATGACATTGATAGACTCGATAGCAAGGGTGATTGTGATGAAAGATGGATGCATTTTGCTTGACAGAAAGACAGAAGAAAGAGTAAACTGGACAGCATGATCATAACCAGCAGTGTGTTACCACGTACATTTCTGCTCAAGGCATTCCACCCTCTCTGGGGTGAAAGAACAAAAAGGACAGAGGAGCTGGTATGACAGTCACTGCTAGATTGTGCCCTGTTAACACAATCATGACAGCCCTTTCTCAACTGCATTAAGTCTGATGATGCAGTGCACTGCAAGTCAGTGAATCTTACACATCCTTTCATGACATAAAATTTTACAGCGCTCAACAGCGCCTCTGTGTGGTGGTCTGAGACATTCCCACAGCTTGAGTGAGACTCGCAGGGTCCAACCACATATGCGGTGACAGTACAAATCTAGACCACTGTCGGAGTAAGAAAGTTGACAAAAAAAGATCCTAGCAGGACTAGCAGGAGTGATGACTTGTATTTCAAGATGTCAACACTTTACTGTATGGGTAGAAACAGCAAATAAGCTGTTGACATTTACAGTGATGGAAATCTATTGCTGTGGTTAGGAATGAGTCATTTTCAGTGAAACACTGCAGATGCAGGAGGGAGAGAAATGACATGCAGGGGTGTGGGGGGGCGCAGGTCACAAGACCAGGATCGAAATAACTGTCCCCACTGGGCTGTAATTCCCAGTCTATAAAGTGGCAGCTGTCAACATACAGAAGCAGCCATTTTAGGGATTAGCTTCTGAGGAAGCACTCAATTAATAACTGATTTTTGAAATAAAAAAATTAAAACAACTGAGCTTGATAAAACGGATAACTATGCACTAAAATTTATGTAAAATGGCAGCACCATGCAAAAATGGAAATCAAAAACAAAAATGCCACAAAACGGTTAAAAATCAGCATTAATTCACTCAATAACACCAAAGGCTCAGTGAACTGATGGCTTTAAACAGAGGGGCATGCTGACATGACAGAGGCCGGGTCATACTGTAGCAGAAACTAGATTTAGTGTTTGTGTGTCCGTTTATCCACATAAGCCAGAACGTGGAGGACCTTGTTTCTGTCAGTCACGCACACAGAAAGCAGGGCAAAGAGCCTCACCTGTACTGACACCGCAGATGTAATCGAACAGCTGGTAGATGGGCTTGCCAGTGAGGTCTTCCAGCTTGTGCAAAGCCTGGAGGGCAACCAAACCCCTGCAATCAGACACACACATGCGAGTGCACGCACAAACACACACACACACAGATAAATAAAACAGAAATGTAAAAACTTAACATATCAGCACGGGATATACCAGAACACATAATGCTCTGAATGCTCACTAGATTCTCCATGTGCATAAAAAAAGCTTAATGCTCCTAAGCCACTTCTTCTGACAGGCGGTGTTACCTGGTCCCTCCTCCATCGATGGACAGAACCCGGATGCCTCTGCCTTTGACGGGGTCGGTGTAGCCCACCAGGGCGAGGGCCTCGCGTACGGCCGCCTGCAGGGTGAGGTCACCTGTCTGCCGGAGTCGCAGCAGGCAGGGGATCACCCTCTCCTGAGGGACACAGGTAAGGGGTCACAGCTCTGAGCTCTCTCTCACTCTCACACACAGGCCTCTACAGCCTCAAGTGGCATGGCTAGTGGACAAGTGACCACAAGCCTGCAGGATATAATCACTGCTGTAATGTCTACACTTGAGCGAGGCTTGTGACCAGAATTACTTCAGAAAAAATATCCAGCTGTGCAAGTCAAATAGAAGCTATGAAAACTACCCTGAAATAGAGTAAAAGAAGTCTTTTCAAACAGCAGGAACTGTGTGAAAAGGAACACACACGTTGGCTGTATTTCACGACATATCATTTAAAGTACTAAGTACAAAGTACATCCGCAGGACAGGAAACCAGTGGTACTAGCCATTTGGTGAAAAGGTTATTTCATTTATGATATATTACTCAGTAAGAGATTATCACTTTTTTATGTTCTACTGTGATGGAAGTCGCTCTGCTAAATTCATGCAATGCAATGTAATGTAATGTAATGTGTAAAAAGGAACAACACATAGTCCTGATAAGGACATCATAAAATGACACATAAATGACTGAGAGCCTCCTGCATGCACCTTGACTGCCACTCCGCTGGTCTCCGGGAACTCTAGCAGGTGGTAGCTCAAATCTTCCACCCTGTGGATGCAGATCTTCACATCTGAGGCTTTGCGCAGAGCCTGGACCAGGGCTCTGGTACGGTTGTCCACGGTCACACTTGCAATGATCTGGGATCAGCCCACAAAGACAACGTCACAGGGTTGAGTTCTCATTATCAACCCAACCAATCTGAACTCTGATCTTGTTCTGTTATTTGTGTATGTGAGAGCTTACTGACCAAAAGTGTCTTTAATGAAAATGCAGTCCTTAAAAGACTTTTTTAAGTGGAACAGATGTCCATGAGTTAGACATTGCTCATACCATATCATAAAGAACCATGTACAGTACAAATATGGAAGAATACAGATACCTAAATTTGAAATACACATTACATATCAGCAATGCATCAGAGCCAATGATTACAGTAAGGTTAAGCATTTTTTAAAACTGAATTAAACCTCAGACATGTTCCCACATGAAACACATCAGTGTTTTCTTGTGGCAGGATATATCTTCCTTCATGTCTAACATACACATATATGTGTACTTATACATTAAAGGCTGTATCTGCATGATCACCCCACAAACCCACAACATAGCGAAAAGTTACCTGACTGTGAATGGTACCTAAAGTACCATTCACACCGTCACCATTGTTATATATTACATAATATAGCAAATAAATTCATTTAAATATGTACATGACATACATCTTACTAAAAAAATCTATATATAATTTTCTCTACAGTGATTATGTGTGACAATTCAATCATTAAGACTTAATACTAATTCCTTTGTGCTTGTCATGTATGAGTGCGACACACCCCTCTCTAACTCATACCTTCTCTCTTTGCTGTAGCCGCTGTTTAGCCTGCTCCTCAGCTGCTTTCTGTGCTTTGCTCTCAGGCACTTCTCCTGGCTTTGAAAGTGCTTCTTCAACAGCAGGCGCCTTCTCCTTTTCTGCTGCAATATTTTTGGGATCTGACCGAAATTTGGGAACTAACGGGGTGATGTAACTGCCAACGAAAGCCTGCACACTGGGAGAAGGGTATGAGAGGTATTGTCCTATCCTTTTCTTGGGAGAGGTTGGGACGGCTGGAGCAGGGGCATTCGGAGGGGGAGCGTTTGGAGTAGAGCTGTCTGGAATAGGACCATCTGAAGCAGGGCCAGTCAAAGGAGGGACAGGTGAGGTGGGGGCAGGAGCTGGAGCAGACTCAGTGGACACTTTGTCCGACACAGGCATCAGAACAGGAATGTGGTCTCCTCGGCTGGGAGGTGAGCCCTCCTGCTCGGCTGCAGAGGCCTTGCTGTTGTCCTCTTTGCGTTCGACAACCTTTTCCTCAACCTTCGTTGCACTCACAAAATATGCATTTATGTGGTGGGACAGGTAATTGTAGGTTTCACCCAGACCCGTAGTGAAATAGCTGGGGTGGTAGAGGTCTGTGGGCTGCTTGGCGGCCACACTGCCAGCCCCTGGTTTGGTTGGTGGGGCCAGCTGTTTCCCACCGGCTTGGACGGCTGTCTCTGCGGGCCCCGTCCTCTCCTCCTGCTCAGGGACCGTCATGGCTGCAGGGAGGGCAGCAGCTTCACTCCCTGGGCTCTCATGCCTGTCCTCCAGACTTGCCTCTGACCCTCTTCCCACCGGAGTGGCGCTTGGCTTGAGGCGTGCTATCCTGGACAGGACGTCCGTGTGCTTCCCGCTAATGACTTTCGACACAGAGTCCAGAGTGGTCCTGATCCGCGACATGCGACAGCTCAGGGGACAAGCCACCAGGGGGCTGAAGTAACAGACGCAGAACGCAGGTGCACAGGCTACGCTTCTGCCAGATCTGTATTGCCCTGTGGAGCCATGCCTGGAGACCACTCCTTTTTGTGCTTTGGATGTGCTTCCTGTTGAGATATCCTGCCTCCTTCTGAGGGGTGTTCGGGAGGAATGGTGATAGACAGATGGAAACTGCAGCAACTCTGGCCTTTGGTCTTGCTTAAGCCACAGGGTACCTGCCCTACTCAAAGAAAAGGGATAGCTATTTAGAGCCCATACAATGGTCATTCCTTGAGTGTCATAGTCCTCAGTCTCACCGTACTTGCATCCCTTCTACATACCCTCTTCCATCTTAAAATGAGATCTGGGGGGAAACAACAAAATTTCCATTTTACATGTCAACATGCAGTACAATCTGATACCATGGGCAATGATATCAATCTTAAGCAATTCTTTTTATGACCCTCGGGCGCAAATAATTAACGTAGGTCCGATACAGCAGAAAAACCAAAGTCCAAACTAGGCAAGCAACTCAGAATTCTGAAACAAAACATGCGCACTGTAGAAATATGCATATTCATGTGCATTCGATGAGACTGGTCTCGAATCAGTGCTTCCATTTGGGCGAATCACTGTACACAAAACGCTGCAGGTTCTCCTGAGTTCTATATCATTTGGATTGTTCATCGTCCCATGGATTGTGTTTACCGTATCAGTTGATGGACGAATAATATACATCCGCTCAGAATCTGACGACCCTAAGGACGACCGGGATGGCAGCAAACCAAAACTTTGATCCTGAGGTCAAAGATCAAGGTGCTGATTTGGGATTTAGGTTTCTCTCCGAGTCTGAGCTGCAAGCGTTAGATTCAGCCAAATGTGATGCGCTTGTTCTGGGATCTTACTACAAGGTTGTACAACGCAGCGGACAATCAATCGTTAACTACAACAAAGCATCTATCAGCAGGCTGATTTCATCTGTCATATAGCTTTAAATAAACACTTCGGAGTTCTGCGTCTATCCAGCAGGCCAGAAAGCTAGCAAGCGCTTGACGTTCCGAGTGAAAAACTTAGCGAGGTAGTCAACTGTTCGATACAACTGTACAGAATTCGGAAGACCACAGAAATGAGCTAGGTGACGGTTAGCTAGTAACTTCTACAGGCAACCAGGTAACGTTAGCTAGCTAACGGCCAATGTATGGCATTGCTATACGCATGCATTTGCATGCTTGTTTCTTTATGTAAATCTTGTCATATTCCCTTAGCAAATGTTAGCAGCCGCACCCAACTTTACATATATACCATAGAGTATACAAACCATACACTAGGGACCCTGCTTCATCTGTTATAAACACAGCTGAGATTAATTTATTTGGTTAAGCATCTAGGGTAGCTAGCTTCTCAGCAGCAAAGTTTGGGTAGCCAAAGATAAAGCTAAAGCTGGAGTACTAGTATGCGCTCACCTTCATAAATCGTAAATATCGGAGGGAAAGGATATCAGATTCATTAGCGTTCGTTTCATCACATCATTTTCCATTACTGTCAGCTTGGAAAACAGTAAGCTATCCAGCCAGCTGAAGCGAGAAATCACTGTGCACTTTAGCCGGACGGCTAACGCTGAGGAGTGGAAACAGGAAGTAGGGAAACATTATTATTATTACGTTTCTTTATTCCGAGCTGCAATAGGCTGGTCATTTCAGCTTCTGAAAAAGGGTCGTGTCTATTGGTTGAAATGAAGGAAGGGCTCTGCGGCTTCTAAACGTTAATTCGACTAAATCAAGATCCCTGACCCATAGCCTATTAATGCATTGTTTTTCTCCCTAACGTTATTGATGTGGTCTGAACACATCGTTCACAAACTCAGAGAGGCATATGTTCAATCTCCACCCTGCACTCACATACGTCTGCAAAAGGTTATATGGTCTGCATTAAAGCTAGCAGCACACTGCGCCCCAGATGGAAGTAAAAAAAGGTACCTAATGTCTCAAAACGCCGTATGAAATGTACTGCAATACACTGGATGGAGAAAATGTTTTCTGAATAGCCAGATGTAGAAGCATTTGCTAGTCTAGGCTGGGCGCCACCGTTTGAGTGCTGTCTGCGTCTTTTTAAATTCGATCTTTCTCCTAGCAATTAAATGGCTGAAATCGAATTCAAATGCGTCTTGGCAAATAGTGAATCTGAATTACATTTACTGCAAATGTATGTGTTTTCCATCAGTAAGATAACTAGACTAAAGATGGAAATGTATTTTAATGCGTGAGGACAGCGGCACAAACGACAATACTATATTATATTACTACATTAGTGAATTAACGTTGATTGATCTCAATTAGGTTACTGAACCGTCAACACTAGATGGCAGCAGGTGCATATATATTTCGTTAAAATATGAACTCATACTCAATGTAGGTAAGAAAAAATAGTTATACACAGTCACACGCGCACGCACACACACACACACACACACACACACACACACACACACACACACACACACACACATTTGGGAAGTGCGTCCCAAAAATACAAATTCGGGGGGAGTGTTTGTTTCCCTGTGAAGCTGAACGAATATAAAGATCGAGACGTTCTTACCCATCATTGTGAAAAAACCAGTAAGAATAAATGTTAATCAGCTTATTTTGAGAGTGACTTGATCTTGAAGGAACAAGAACTTCGTGTTTGCTCCTGATAGTGCCATTTGGACTGTTGTGGCGTTGTGCGCTGCAAAACGTGTACAGATAAAAGGAAACGTTAACCATCAAGCCACACGCTTACGGTCATTTTGACCTTCGATGAACAGCTCGTCCCATTAACTAAGGCGCAGAGTGTGGTTCAGAGACGTAGAGAACGTAAAGGTCATTTCTCATTTGTGAGTAGGTTGCCGGTCAGATGGAACGAGTTAACTGCATGTTTCAGCACCACGGAGAGGGCACTAGTCTTTTTCAGCACTGGAAAAAACTGATTTCGTGATTAAAAGCATATAACATATCAGAGTTGGTAATAATATCAATTTCCAACATATAAATTGTAACATTTTAGCTGTATTTAATACTCTACTGTTATATAGTTAAAGTATTTGTATTTATGTGCATATAAAATATATATGTAAAAATATTGTATTGCTACACTGTGAGCTAAAGGTGATAGGTCCCGGAACTGAAAGATACCACATAATTGAATAGATTCATGCCATCTGCTGAATGGCATAGCATGTTATGCCTTGTGTGTTTTGTACCATAGAGTACACAAGCCATTCCAGACAGCACTCTGACATTGGTTGTTGGCCTGTCTGATTTGCATTCCTGGTATGCACAGTAGAAAAGGAAATGTCAAGTGCAGTCATTAGAAATATAATGGGAAACATAAACAGTCCCTCTCCTCACATGTCTTGGAAATGAGAATGTCAGGAGACCTTCGTTCACTGCAAAGGATGGTCCTAAAAGTGCAAATGATTATGAAGGTAAAAATTATACAAAAAAGATATATTTTTGAAAATGCATGGATACTGCAAGTGCTAGATAAATCCAAGAGTTAAATTATGAAATCATTTCCATAATTACAGTGGTAAATACACATTGGGGCTATTTTGCCTGGAGGCAATCTAATCCTAGGTACAGCTTCCGAAAGATTCGATCATAGACAACACACACATCACACTGAAGCCATGACAACACAAGACATATAAGCAACAGAGACTTGCATTCATCTCATTACATCAACACTGAACACAGAAATGAACAACAGAGAGATTGTTCAGGGCAGCTGTCCAATCCAACAATCCATTCTCTAAAGAAACCTGCAGCAGTCTCTGATCCATGCAATATTCTTCACATAAACAAAAATAAATACATAGGAAGACAAATCAATTTAAAAATTTTAAAAGGAGGACAATTGACTATATGTACCCAATATGGATCTGTGTGCCTTGATCTTTCACCAACTTCAAAGGCATTCCATCTCATAGCATTTCTCATGGTTAATTCAAAAAGCTTTAGATAAAGGCAACAGGTTTTATCAAACACTACAGGGGCCAGCTCACTCCTCCTGGAGGTTCAGAACATAAAGAGGTTTGATCTAGTAGTCCAAATCTGTGTGTAAATCTGGTTTACATGTGCATTATAGGTACTGAACTCTGCACATGTCTGACATATACAAAAGCTTAACAGAAGCAATCTGAATGTGTGCTACTCAGGTTCTCTCTAGAGGACAGGTGTTATTGTGAGGCTGCAGTTGGCTTGGCTCATCCCATGAATTCTGGCCAGTATTCTCTTGTGTTGATCTGTGCCAATTCATGCTCAGCTGTCTGTTCATGCCTCTTGTGCCTCTTGAGACCTAACAGGGCTTGTTGTCATCAAGATGGAATACACATCTGAAAGAGGGTTAGTCTCAATGTTTATATGCATCATATTTCTGTTAACATGCATGGTTCCTATCCATGACAACGTCCAGCTTTCGCAAAAAAACCAATAGTATTAAAGGTTGTGCTCACAATCCAGTCTTCTGGTGGATTAGTTGTTAAAATGTGTGATACATTTTCTATAGTTAATAAATAAATATTACAGGGCTGTTGATTGCATGTTATTAGTGTGGCAATCCATTACAGCTTTCACTCATACCATGACTCATCCCCATAGCAACATAGGCTTGCAGCTCTTTGGCTGTATATTAGGGGTTGATTATAGGTGCAGATGTGAGGTGGGTGGAGCTAATTGTGTTTGGAAATAATTACCTTGAATGTGAACATTGGGGAGTAAGATCTGGATACAACCTAATTGAACCAGTCGGGATGCTTTGTCCATAAATTTGAGTAGCAAAGTTGAGTAAAATATTGTTTTGTTTTTTTTTTTTTTTTTTTTACATTGGATATAAAAGGGGGAAAGGCTGTTTCACATAATATGTTTACCCTAATATTAAAATAGCAGCAAATAGTAAATAATAGTAAAACACTACCTATCAATCAGAACTTCAAAATCATTCATAGGGAATATGTTTTGCAGGCACGCACCTTGTTATAAACCATTAGAAGGCTGGAACCAATTTTTCACTGATTTTCTCTGAGAACCACTTTAGATGCCTTCTAAACTGTTTTAAATGCAAATAACCCCCCAAGCATAAACACACACACACACACACACACTTTAATTTCATGTGTCTGAAAGCCAATGTGATGCTGTAATATGTAAGAATTTCCCAGAGGAAAAGCTTGCATTACCTGAAGGAGTCACAACATGTTCATGTATGTTTATATAAATGAAAAACATGTTTCAGCTGTAGGCCACTGTGCAGTGAAATGATGTACTGTGTGTGTTATTTGATGAAGAGATAGCTGTTTTTAAGGTGCACCGTTTTCACTCGAGAAGGCTGTTTGTTAAAAAGGAAAATCAGTGGCAATAAATTAGAAATAATTGCGTGCATGCATTCATTTGGAATACTTTAGCGTTAAGGACATGCAATATGATGATGATGTTGTTGTTGATGATGATGATGATATTATTATTATTATTATTATTATTATTATTATTATTGTGTAGTGCAATACAATTTTATTTTACCTGTTGTTCCTTGTGACTTCTATGCATTATCCTGAAAAATCCTACAAAACTGCAAAGACATACACCAACTGCCTATGACTTCTTTTGCAATATTCTCTGTGGTCTGGACTCACAAATCTGTCCTTCAGGACATTGTTAGATCTCGAATGTATGTTTGAGCCTGAAGCTGAGAGACACCACCAGATCTATAAGAATTTACTCATACAGTTGGGACAATATTCTTCAGCAGTAAATCATGGGTCAGTGCATGAATTGCATATTTGGAGGATCTTTATTGTCAGACCCGCCTCCAGCCAACTCCCTGTTCAGCCACACCCGCGCTCTGAGTCACCTGAATATTAAGCACACCTGCAGCAGATTCACGTAATCACCACTGGGGGATTTAAGGACTGCAGTTCAGGCACCTCTTTGTGAGGTATTGAGCCTGCTCTACCCCGCGGTATCCTTGTTTGTTTGGTTCCACTACTCTTGTGATTTTTGACCTGTTTGCCTGTTTTTTGACCTTGCCCTTTTGTCTCGTGATTTGGATTGTTAGCTTTGGTTCTTGTTTTGCACTCCTGGCTTTTTGACCCTGGCTTGATATTTGACTTTCCCAAAGGATTTGCCCTTCTGAATTAAAGCACCAGAGCTCTGCACTTGGGCCTTCTGTCTCGTTCATTACATTTATGAGGGACAAAACATGTTTACATTTCAACAAATTAAAAGTAAACACAACATTGCAGACAGAAAAATGTAGGAATTCATGCGATTTTAGCACTACATCAATGTCAAATTACAGTTAGAGTAATGGAAAAAAATAGTGTCATATACAATTGGATATTTGACAGAAACATTTAGAGCAGCACTTAACAGGTCCATAAAAGGAGACTATAATTATTTAACACAGAAAGCAAAGCCTAGGTAGCCTACTTCACAGAAAGGTGGAAAATAAAATCACTACAACAGCTGGTGGCCACCTTTTATGCCCGATTCCTTTGGTAACGCTAATCTATAGAGTAGAAGCTACAGCTTCCATGAGCCGCTGGTTCCTCATCAACCTCAGGTTAGGCTATTCAGGTTTTGGTTTCCCTGCTGCTAAGTGCATCTGACCTTTTTTAGCTCCATCCTATGTATGCAAGTGGGCAGAGCAAAGTGCTTTGACTCAAGTAGGCTTCACAGACTCTGTAGGCATTTAAGTCTGTGCACAGCTTTTGCTGTCTTGACATTTCCAGCTAAGGTATCCAGGGATACCTTGTCGAATAAAATTGCTTTCACACCTTAAAACCTACCAAAGATGACACCATGCTATAAGCGATAAGGAATAAGGCATAGATGCGAATATTATAACATATAAATATGTTAAGTTTGACATTTTAATTTTAAATCCTTATCTAACATTCCTCATTTAATTAACATTGCTTTCAGACCATGATATACATAAATAAACATAACAGTACTAAATGCACCATTACATCCAAAAATCAGATACGATTTTGCAAAACATCACTGCAAACAAATCTCTCGGCGGTGTTTCACATTTCATTAAATCAATGTTGGAGACGAATGTCAGAAGAATGTCGACAGTTTTAGCACCATGCAGCCTGAATGTTATACATAATCATCAGTAACTTCAAATGCCTAACGTTATAATTAAACGAATAGGTGGCCAGTTTGATGGTACCGCATAATCTCTCTCAGCACCATAACAGCAAAATAACACCTGCGTTTCTCTCCCATTTCGGCCAGATGCCACTTTTATACTTTTTAAATAGCATCATCACAAATTATAACGTGATGTTAACGTAAAGAAAAAGGAAAGCCTAATGCACACGGAGCGTCAGACAGTTGTGATCGAAGTTTCAACGTACAGAGTTCAAAATATTTTCAAGGTAAACCAGTCCCATAAAATGAGAGTCTGACGTCTAATGAGCGTGCTCTTACAATGCATAGCCTGTAAAGGGTACCTGTTGATGTGATTGTGCAGACCTTGCATTGGGTAGGCGTACTGACTGAAGTCAAGAGCATCAAAGCTGTCTCCACAAATCGCTTGTCAAGTGCGTCTCAAGTAAAGAAAGTAAACAACAAAAATACACAAAATAGGTTATAATTTCGATAACAGTTACAGTAGGTACATATCTATTACAAAAGAAAGTGCTTGCAACGATGAATTGTAGCAACAGTAGTACAGAGCGTGAGAAATTTGAAAATCAAGGATGTGAAAACGTCGAAGGACACTTTGCGCTCGTTAAAGTTTGCGTTTTGGGCTCTATCTTTGTGTTTGCTGCGTGTGGAAATTTGTTTCTTCTACACGCACTTTGGATGAAACGCAAAAGAAACACGAGGACGCAGCTCTTTCTTCTCCATCTCTGTTTTGCCGATCTTGTGGTGGCTTTCTTTCAAGTCCTGCCGCAGCTGTCCATGGAAATAACTCACCGTTTCAAGGGCTCCGATTTTGTATGCAGAGCTGTGAAGTACCTTCAAGTCGTCGGAATGTTTGCCTCAACTTACATGATAGTTGCAATGACCATCGACCGTTACAACGCGGTTTGCAGACCCATGGTGTCGTTCTTCAGAGGCTCTTTTCGTAGATATGTAGCCATAGGGGCAGCGTGGCTGATAGCTCTCGCTTTCAGCACCCCGCAACTGTTCATTTTTTCTCTGCAAAAAGTTGAACATGTGATCGACTGTTGGGCTACATTTATCGAACCATGGGGAAGTAAAATATACATTACTTGGATTACTTTATCCGTCTTTGTTTTTCCGGCTTTAATATTACTTTTTTGTCAGATCAAAATTTGCGCAGAGATTTATTTGAATATGAAAAGAAAAGCATTACAATCGGAAAAAAACGAAGGACGAACGTCCGCAAAGGGTATTTCAAGTGCAATGTTAAAGACCGTAAAAATGACATTCGTAATCATTCTTGTGTACACGATATGCTGGAGTCCGTTCTTCGTTGTCCAGCTGTGGTCAGTGTGGAGCCCCAGTAGTGCGCCAACTGAAGGTAGGTCCGGAGCAACCTGCCCATACACGCGTGGATATATTTGAAGACATTACATTAACCTGTGCAGTCAGCATCAACCAGATGATTGTGTCACCGTGATTGCTCATACTGCTTTGTCCCTTTCTTACTCCAGGTCCAGCGTTTGTCATAATCATGCTGTTAGCCAGTCTCAACAGCTGCACCAATCCATGGATTTACCTGTACTACAGCTAGGACAGCCTGTGGCGGAGAGCAGGGCTCAGAAATGGGGTTCCCACACTGCTGGAAACGTTTAATGTGTGTCGATTGTACCAACCATTGCCGGAGAAACATCAAAACAATCTGTGGTACACAGGACATGGGGTTCCTGTTTTTAATTATTTACTTTGCAGCACTTACAGTATCAAGGACGGCTTACGTATTACATAGTATCTGTATATTCAACAAGAAATACACTATATATAATATATATATAAGCAGTTCAGGGGAAGTACTTCTCTCAAAGGTAGAACATGTGAATCTGCAACCCTATAAGCCTGTAATGCTATCTTACTACTAGAACACACAGTTTTTTGACAATAAAGGGGGAGCTTTTGATTGATTGATTTATTGATTGATTGAATTTATTTGATAATTATTAAAACATACAAGAGGAAGGTCCAGCCAGAAACATCTTTGAGTACAGATCTAAAACTACCAAGGATAACACAATAAAGCTCAAAAGCTTATTTCCATTGTGGTCCTTAAGTGGGTAGGGGTGGGGAGTCCTGCACTGTATCATAATTTAGATCAAAATATGCTGCATGGCTTGTGTGTGTTTATGCTAGTGAAGTCAAATAAACGTACTGTATGAGCATGTTTCGATGTTTTGACAGTTAGCCATGTCCTGTATTTTATCCACTAAACTATTATAGATGTGTACATCCAGCTATAACAGAACTCTGTCTGCCAAAGTAAAGATCCATTGAACATATGACCATTACATAGTTGCTGCCAAACTCTTATTGTTGTGGGTAATTTGTGGTTTTATGCTGTCACTGTGTGCTCAAAAAGAGGATTTGTAAAATGACGAGTGTCTTAATAAATATATATACCAGCTGTCATCTATGTTTTTTCTATTGGATGATGATAATGCTAAAAGTGTAATGGACAGTTACAAAAATACAATTACAAAAATTTCTATGAGTTGAATCATCTGCACTTTGTGAGGAATTGTTTCTTTTTTGTTTGTGCATGAAAAATGGTGTATTTGTGAAATGAATTTTGAATCACCTGATGTGTCAAAAAATATTTTATAGTGTAAAAAAGTATTTGTTTATTAAATTGTGCAACCTCACTTTAAACAAATGGTTAAAGTGCATTTACTCTGAGAAGCTGAACATCTTTGTATGGCCAGATAATAGGACTTAAAAAATGAATCAAGACACAAAATGGTTTCACTTGAAATTAGCTGTGCATCAGTCAAAATTAGATATTGATAGTTACAGTTTATCTTGAAATTGTGCACTCTGTGATAACACACAATTGTCAGAAACTTAAACCAAAACTGTTTGCACTTTGATTGAATTTAACCTTTAATTAAAAGGTTGAATTATTACAAATCAAATGACATTGTGTGTCCTTCCAGGGACCTAATGTCATTACAGCTGCGTGAGAGATCTTGTCGAGGCTATTGTGAAGATGCGTTTCACTCTGACACACTCATCAGTGATCAGGTTTCTTCTGCTGTTGTGCACGTTGTCTTTGTTCAGGGCTGCAAAAGGCATCTTGCTCAAGGCAGGCAGCATTCTAGACAGTAACCTAAAATGAGATTAGAATGCTGTTTGAAAAACATTAAAGTCTACCTTGGAGACAAACAGTTAGCTTGAGGGTAGGAGAAAGGAGAAAAAAAATAATTATGTCCCTTATGGTTATACTCTAAAATACAGTAACAGAAAAGATGAAGGCTCTGTGAACCACACTGGTACACATCAAAACTGGTACAACAGGAGTAAAATGTAAATCAGAACATGACTGTGTTCAATGTGGTGCCATTTGATAAATTCTAACCTATCAGAGCTAACACTATCACCACAATAAAAATGTGAATGTATACAGTGGACTTAATGCTTACAAAAGTGTAGTTTGATTATGAGTACCTGGTGATTGAGATGAAATGTCATGTGAAGGTAGCGTAAACACTTTGTGCCAACAGTTGTGGCCACTACCTTATGAGTGCCATTAATTTTGTAATATACTGTTATAGTGTAGAAAGTACTAAGAAAGTGCTTCAAGGTATAAAAAAATGACCAGTAACTCTTCAATGAATCTCAGCACTTAATAAAAAGCCATCCATCAATAACTCATCTGTTGAACAGGTATCATGAAACAGGCAATTGCTTTTAGAATATTTGAATTTTAGAATATTTTTAATGTTCACTTAAAAGGTTTTTAGGTCACATCACATCCCAAATTAAGGACTCGAAGACCCTTCTCTTTTGGGTAATCTGGAGAGGCAGTGGGCAGTCACTTAAGAGCATTCATACTTTGTGCTCTTATTCATATTCAAGTTATATCAGTTTCAAAGTGTTATACTTTAACTGCATTGGTTCAGACATTCAAGTGATGTAAAAATGAAGGGCTACTAAAATATGCTAGCATTAAGTTAGCTGTATATTATGCTGCGCTGAATCCTTCCAAACGAAAATATATTCTGGTTTCCCAAGTATATGCCATCAAGTGGGAATTAAGTCATACAATTAAAGTCAAGTATGATACAAGAACTGTGCAGTACTACAAAGTTAATGAAATGGTAAAAATCCAGTGTTTTCAGATGAATCAAGCTCTCACCTTACATACCATTAACAACTAACAAATAAAAACATGTCAACATGTGATCAGATCCAAAATATTAAAAATGAAATGAGGCTGGGCTGAAGCAAGCAGCCCAAATGTCTGAAGTAATTGCAAAGGTTTCTGCATAGTTCGTTAAGTTGTCGTAGGAAGAATGACCTTTACTCTTAAAACCTGTAGTTTAAAGCTAGAAAATCCAAAGGAAAGCCAATGCAAAGAGGTAGGACTTTACTTCACATGCATCATTCATGAAGTGAAGTACAATATGCTGAAAGTAATTTTGACAGCAATTTGATTAACAAGGTCTAAAATGCAATGCTAGGAGAACTGTTATTTTGGAGAATCAGAAGTACTGTTGGAGAATGGAGAGATTCAATGAGCAGTTTAACTAAAAATCTAAACAGTTGGATCCTTATTAATAACTTATAAACTCATTAATCAAATACACCATGGTCAGGAGTCCACAACCTTATTATGACTGATGTCATCGTATCATACCAGGGCATGATGCCATTTGCAAAGCAACCACACTTCTGACTCATGAAACACACAGCATTACACAATTGCAAATGTTGCCCATTGTGGATGACAGTTTCAGTGACAATGTCTTTGACAAGAAAAGTAGCAAATGTTAGATTCAATATTTTATTAAGAAATTCTCAAAATTTAATCTTCGAAGACAAGCCAACACAAAGTTCCCATCATGGTGGCGAGGAGTATGCACCTGACAAATGCAGTGAGATTGGCACTGCCAACATTTTTTTCTTTTGGTGTGCGCTTACTGCAAGAATACTCTCCTTTGGAACACTGTTTTCCACTGAAATAATCTGGCAACACACTTACTAAGTAAGATTGTGTAAAGTGCAGCATGTATCTGTAAGGAGCCTACATTATACAAAAAACATACAAAAATCTACCAGAAGAGAAGACAAAATCTAGGAAACAAATGATCTGAAAAAAAAACACTGCAACAAAACAGGAGAAGGGCACCTCAGAGAAAGACAGATGTAAAATAGTCCTCTAGTGCTTTCTGCTTTTCCTCACAGACAATGTTCTCCTTCTTCAGATGTGCAATGAGTGTTTCCAGAGAGTTAATTTTTGCAACTGTGCCCTCCTCCCTCTTTTCCAGCTCCATTATCTTCATGTGGAGGCTGGCGATCTTATTCCACAGTTGGCCCTTATCAGTGTCTTGCCTCGAGTATGAATGCTCGTACAGCAAAATGTGCTCAGAGTCAGGGACCTGTGCATTGCAGTCTTCTACGCAGTCCCTGCTGTGTTTACTGTCCTGCTCCAAAGGAGCGCTCACCGTCTGGCTCATGGTTATGGGCACTCCCTCTAGTACTGCTCCAGACGACCTGAATGGTGCAGGCGCTTCGGTGCACAGCACGCTCACGGTGGAACCTGCTTCAGGACCATGCTGGGACTCACTAAGCATGCTCACACAGGACGTCACCAGTATTCTCTCCTCTACTGGCTGTAGACTAGTACACTCAACAGCAGTTTGTCCTGCTGGTAGGGAAGCTGCGGCATGCAAGACTTCACAGGAGGATGGGCTATCAGGGTCCAGATCTCTTATGAGTAGCACGGCGGGAAACTGGGACTCACTGACTTTAGGCACGGCTTTTATGGCCTTCTCTGCTGAATTGTCCCCATTTTGTCTATGTATTTCAGTGTGTTGCTTTTTCAGAATTAGGGCTCTCTTCTTAGGTGGTGATGATGGTCTGACGGGCTTCACACTGACATCAGATGTCCTTGCTTCTGGCTTTGTATTCTTTTTACTATGATGCTTATTTACATCATCCTAAGAAAAAAAAAAGTCAAGTCATCTCTCCACACATATAATTATTTTTTACAGTTTCCTGTTGTCAAAATAGCTGAATGTCAGGTATTTGTGGTGCTATAAGCCTGTTCTATGGCTTTGAAGGCATAGAATACTCTTTATACCAACACTGGAAAATAATATCTATAGAGCAAAATTGCCTTGATCACATGTTTAATAATTCAATAATAACTTCATATTCCAAGATGTTTAAAGGGGAATTTAACAGCACTTACAGTATATTTTCACTGCATCTGTATATCCTTAATTCTCATATTAGCCTTCAGTCCTTTCTTTTGCTTTTGGGCATCGCATGTAACATCTCCACCCAACTGAACAAATATGTTTCTACTGCACACCAATTAGTTGCCCCTGCATGCCACCTTAGAAATAGTTTCCTTGAAATTCTAATACTATATGTAAAATGAAAGCACACCACTAGTTTTGTTCATTGGTCCGTTGGTTTCATGGTTCATGAACCGCATTAAATAACAGAGCAAGGCCTGTGCGATTACACTGATAGAAGCTGGAACGTAAGTGATGTTAACATTCTCCATTCTTCTTCTTTTTACCCTGTTATCATCCTATTAAAGTATCAGTATGCCTTTGGTAACGCAGATGCTCAGTCACTGACTGAACATGTGGGCAAAGATGATAAATAACAGGGATGTTCAAAAGCAGTAAGTGTGTTTTGGAACATCAAGGTCTCCACAGACATAAGTCAACCGTCTGACCCTGGACTTCTCTGTATCGGTCTGGCACCAGAACACGCACAACCTTTGAGTGAACAATGCCTGAATGTCTGGAATTATTACCAAATTCACCACTATTAAGTATAACAGAATGCAAACTCATACTGAATTTTTTGTGAATACCTTGCATGTAGTTACGTACTTGATCTGACACTTGACTACAATGGAACTGAACCATTTGAAGCTTTGCTGACTGTCTTCCTTCTTTGCATACAACAGTACAGACAAATATACTGGACTTGCATTAGTGTCTTGGTGTCTTTCTGCTAAGCTTCTCCTAAGCTTTCTACTATATCAATGTGTTAATCTATCTGTTTCTACTGTCAGTCTGTTCAGATGAGATAAAAGTCACTGGATCTGCTCTTAGCAGCTGCTCGTGAAAAATGCAGAAAAAGTTACATTGTGTACCTGTGTGGACGGCGTGTCACCTTCATCATATAGGAAAGGGAATATGGTAGGAACAGCAGTGTGCTTTAGGTACCGAATCCCCCATCGGACATCAAAAGAGTCCTCCGTGAAATGGTCACTGCACAAATATTGATGTCGACTTGGGGTCCACTCCTCCCGTTTCATGTTATCAACCCATTTTTGAAGCCGAGCTTCGTCTCGCAAAGGAAACCTTCCAGGGGACAAAATTAATTCACCTTAGTCAACGCGAATGTCGCGCAAGGTACAAGGCAAGCAAACGTTCACAGGATACAGCTAGCTAGTGGACACGTAAGCCGCAGCATGTTGCTAGATATCAATGCAAGCCATACCTAGCTTCCTTGCTAGACACAGTACTTGCTACCTAACTATTAGTAACCATGGTAGCCGGCAAGCTTGCTAATAACAGCCTATACCAACAACAGCTATATCTAGCGAAACTGTCCATAAACCCCTTTGCTATTCTTATAGTCAACTAGCTGCCTAACAAACTGTACCAAACCCCCCCCCAAGGGAACCAAGAGATGAAAAATGTTTTGACAGAAAGCAGTACACAACTAAACACACCAGTATACAAGCTTCATTTCCACATGGGAACTACTTTGCTGCTTATGAATATAGCTATATAGCTGGCTAGCTAGCTATGCGAACAGGGAAACTTACGGGTAGAAACTAATTTTCTTGTTGTCTTTCGAAGGGATACCTCCGCGGTTTTTACATAATTTTACTGCACAATAACGAGGCATTTCAAACTTGAGGCAGTGCACGTTTTTTAAAAGATGTTGGACCACTTATACAGCTCGAAACTGCTAGAATTATTGCACCTTCCTTCATGTTCTGTTTCCGACTGACGACGCTCGCAAAAGACGGATGTGACGTTGCCGATTTGGAACGCAACAGTTCCACGTGCATAAACTGGTCACGACCACGTGACACCGAAAGGGACCAATAGCGTTACGATTCGTGGTGTTTCGGCGCTGGAATGCGGCGCAAAGTGGTTGTCACCGACGGTAAAAAGATTCCTAAACGTTGGTAGGAGTGACTGCGGAGAGGGTAAGTTCGCACTTTTCTCATGTACCCGTCTCACGACGCTCAGTTAATTTTTTTGCAAGTATACAGATGCTATGTCTTAGATGTTATCAAGCGCCCAGTCTTATTGACATGATGTGTCATCGGCATCGGTGCACATAGGACAAGCTTAGCTTGCTAACTAACAGTGTTTTCTACAAACGTTAGCCAGATATCGCAGGACTAGCTAGTCTTGTGTAACTAACTATACTTTCACTTGAATTAGGAATGACTAGCAAGTTAGTCGTATAAGACAGGCAACATATGGATAGCTACTATACCTATGTGGCTGGCTAGCTACAGACACCTGTCAAGAGGACGTCTGTAGCTCGCTTGTCATACAGGGAAAGGAATGCAAAAAAGTCCTTCAGTAGCTTGGTGGCTAGTGGCCAAGCTGTTAATTGATTGCAAGCTAGCTAACTTCCTTATTAATTTTGTCACCCAGAGTTCGAAGTTGTTTGGAAATCCCACTGCTGTGTCATTGGACCAGTCTGTCAGTCAGGTGCATTAACTATAGCTGGTAGCTAACTCGCTTACTCGAATGTTACGGCTGCAGTAATGTTATCTAAATCACTTTAGTCTTGCTATACTAATCTTGGAAGCTTCTGCGCCTAACCATATCGTGTGCGAGTTTTCTTAGCGAGCTATAGATCGTGATGTAGTTTTCTGGATGTTTCCTTTTCATGTGCTTTAAATTGATATTGTAGATTTTATCTCCCCTTGTGTGTACCAAAAGTAAAATTTGCGATGATGTATCATTCGAGCGACAGCTAATTCTATGATTTGTATTACTTGTCGTTTCACTTTTCATTTGAGTGTTTGGGTGTATGTGTTGCAAAGCTCTGTCAAAGAGGTTTATAAAACTCTGGTTAAATGCTGTCGAGCGGTTCAAAGTCGAGAAAATAGCTACTGTAAAGTATAACCTTAAAAAGGCACTGTCTTATATTCCTGTATACATGCTGAATAAAGCTTTTCAGACTTTATCTGATCGTTTCTCTAAGCCGTATTGTGACAAATTTTGTTAGTGGTGGCTCAGAGTATTGGTCATGCACCTCATTTGTCTAGAATGGGGTACTCTTTCCAAGGAGTTTTAAATTATTATTAATCTCCTTACCCTTAGGATAACCACCAACATGGCAACAGCACAGTCAGCGTTGACGTTCGCAGTGTGCATTCTGATGATAACAGAGCTGATACTGGCCAAAAAGGACTACTATGAGATACTGGGTGTGCCAAAAGATGCAAGTGAACGTCAGATCAAGAAGGCCTTTCATAGGCTGGCTATGAAGTATCACCCTGACAGGAACAAGAGCCCTGATGCCGAGGGAAAGTTCAGAGAAGTTGCAGAGGGTGAGTTTTTTTAGTGTCTTCATCTATATATACTTGTAAGTACTGGCAATATATTTTTCTCAGTGTAGTATATAGTGGCATTTTTTTAGAGAATTTTTTTCTCAAATTTGACCCCACCATTAAATGTGGGTTAATGTGTAATATCTTAGCATACTGTTTAGTAGTCATTGCAAATGTGTGAGAATGGCATTTTAATTCTCTTCTAGCATATGAGATATTGTCAGATGAGAAGAGGAGGAGAGAGTATGATCAGTTTGGACATAGTGCTTTCCCCAGCGATGGGTCCAGGGGTGGAGATGGCCAACACTTCCGCCAGCCCTTCAACTTCAACTTTGACGACATTTTCAAAGACTTCGACATTTTCGGTCAGAATCACGCCCGTCAAAAGAAGCACTTTGAGAACCACTTCCACGCCCACCAGGAGGCGCAGAACCAGCACAAGAGGCATTTCCAGGGCTCCGTGGGCGGAGGGATCTTTGATGACATGTTTGACGACATGGAGAAGATGTTCACCTTCAGCAGCCACACAACGCGGACAGAGAGCGGGTTCCAAGGTTCCACTAAACAGCAGTGCAGGACAGTGACACAGCGCAGGGGTAACATGGTGACCACCTACACTGACTGCTCCAGCTCCTGAGACAGGTGCACCTTAGCGCCTGCAACACCATCCTCGGCTGTCCAGGGATGGCCTGTTGGGGCTTAGCTGTTTCCTTTTTTTCTAAACAAAAAAACCAATTTAATTTACTGCTGTGACTTGACTGATGATCATTCTTTCCTTTGGATAAACATATTTATAGGTAGTGAAGGCCTATGAAACATGCTTTGGTTCTTCTGTGTTCAGATTATTTAAGAAGTCTATAACATTTGCTCAAATAAGCAGCATTCAGGTTTTGTGTTTACAAAAAAGTTTGTTTGTCTTGTAAGCAATAAGTCATCATTAAGTGGTTTCATATTCATATAATGCTTTTGAAGCCTGTAAATAAGAAGTCATCTGATGATCTAGTAGTATTGCATCCACTAGGGTGCTTAACAAAATTTGAGTTGGGAAAAGTTGCTTCATTGATTTGTACTCGCCAAATGATTTGATACCAAATATAGTTGCTTGTGTACAGTAAACTGTTATTACATGCTGATTGTGAATGGTACTTAATTGAAGGCTATGTGGATGCCAGTGTATATCACATCATATCAGCCGTAACATTTGGATTTCCAGTTTACTGTGTACCCCTAATTTCAATGTGGAATGTCAGTTCAAATGTTTCTAATTGTAACAATTGGATGAAACACAGAGACTCTTCGACAGGACTGCGTGTCTGAATCTTCCATTCCTATTGGTTCTCAGGAATGCACAAGGGCACGACAGGCATTGTGGTTTGCAGACATATTTTTGATATTTTCATTTTTGTGTTGTTTATGTCTGAAGGGAGCACCAAGCAACTATATGAAAACTCTACTTTATCTGACTAAATAACTTTCTGGAAAGTTGCATCTGAGAACCTGAATGTTATAAGTTTTATAGTCATTTCTTGCCAAGATAAAATGGAATGTTAGCTTTTGAATATGGCCTTCATTACTCCTTGTTCACATTTCTGGTTATTTCAGAATGTGAGTCCTAAAGCTAGAAACAGTACAGTATGTTTTCAGGTACTTGCTATTCTTGGACTACAGTGGCATATTTTTGAGAACACTCAGTGACTGGGTCTGAAATAACTAAATGAAAAACTCAGTTAATAAATGTCAAAAGGTAACCCATGCATGCTTTAGTAACTTAATTTAATTTAGCACTTGGAGTTGTAAAAGCTTTTGTGAAAATTGCATTTGGTTAAAACAAGCATATTGGACAAAGTATGAATAATGCATTATGAATATGGTAGACGTCAGCAAAATAGTTATTATGCATTGTTTAGCTGATTCATGTTGCAACATGCTTGATGTTGTTTGTATGAGGATATCTAATGAGTCACAATTTCTTGTCACAAACAACAAGTGATATGCAAACACAGCTGCAATTGATTTTGGAAAAAAGTTGTCAGCTATATGTTGGACTCATGTTTAAGTGACTTCAACCTTTTCCCATGGCAGTGGGATACTTGAATTTAATCTTACCATAAAGCAACAGACAAACATGTAATTTCCTGGTGTTCTACAGTACCTTAACATACCAACTATTACCTCATGTCCTCTCCTCAAAGTTCTTTCCTCATTATGTGCAATATATCAAGCCAGCTCTGATCATTTCCTGTTCTTACTCTTCATGTTACTTCTGTTACTTGCTGGCCTGATTGTTATGTGAGTTGATGTGTACAACTAAACTGTCTTGCACTTTCATTATTTTTGAATCTATGAATAAAATAATTGTAATTTAACATCATTCTGTTAAAGGTATTATTTTACATTTGTTCAGAAGAATAAAGATTGATACTGCTAAATTTTACGTGCCTTATTTCTTTGCACAGTTGTGTCTTTGTCCACCGAAAGTCTTGTTTTGAAATCTGGAGGAAATGAGTCATCTCTTATTTCTGATGATCATGGTCTAAACTATAGATGTTTCAGTTCAGTTCTCGTTTTCTTTTCAGCTTTCCATTTGAATTCATTAAGTCCCACAACAGGTTTTCCAGGTCTAAATATTTGGAACAGCAGACCTTAGATACTGTTGTCTCGACAACGAACCACACCCCCTTGTGTATGACGTCATCACCAAGTTTAGCGATAATCAGTGGAAATGTAGTCTATTTAGAGCAAAGAGGGAAATCTGTCCTACTGCTTGCCGTTTTCCAGACTTCAAGTCCCAGAATGCAGTGCACGTTCACAGTGCGCAGTTTTTCGACAGGCCGGGTTGGTTAAATGGTGGATGTCTGAGGGACATTGGATGACTTTGTGCCTCAGTAGCAGGGGAGCCAGCAAGCTAGTTCATTCATTTTGACAGGTGCCCATATTGCTGAACCATGGAGGCCCTTATCCCTGTTATAAACAAACTTCAAGACGTCTTCAATACAGTTGGGGTGGATATTATCCAGCTGCCGCAGATTGCAGTAGTTGGAACACAGGTAAAAAAACACACTTTCACACCAGCAGCTAGCTAGCCAGCTAAGTTAACTATTGTTATTCTGCTCTAGCTAGTCAGCAATGTAGCACTAGCTAAGATCTTACGATTAACAATGTGTTCAGTCCTTCATCTAGTTAAAATATAAAGACAAAGAATGTCCCGGTTAGCTAAATAACTAACAATAGCTTGTCTGTTGCTAGCTAGCTATATTATCTGCGTTTGCTAACCAGCATATGCCACAGCGCAGCTGTGTTCTCGTTAGCAAGGGTGTTATTTCTGGGCTCTTGGTATTAGCAAAAGATAGCAACTTTGATACATTTGACACATTAGCAAATACAAGAGATGCGCTGTCTAGCAAGAAGGAGGATTATGTGTTGATATATGCATGTAACATTAGAAGCTAGCTGGCAGCCAGTCTACATACCTAGTGCCACTGGATGTACCTAAGTAGCTAGCCAGCATGAAGATATGTTGTGTATAGCTTCGCGATGATGCGGAATGCAACGGCAGCAATGCAGCTGGCAAGCTAAAATGTTGTTTCAGTTCATCAGTAGTTTTGTATTAGTTGGTGATCAAGCCAACTCACGAGTTAGCTGTTTAGTTAATAAGGACAGACCCAGAGGCTTACAATTAGGTTAATGAAACGAATGACATGTTCATAACAGATCTCCCACGTCCGTTCCTTTTTAAACCTATGGTAACAGTCTACGCGCCACGCGTCATGCATGCGTGAGGTGCTTGTCCCGTGGAAAGGAGGGAAGGAGTGTTACATCCCTCCGTGCTGACATTAGTTGTTCATATTGTACATCTGTTGAGTATTGTTGACCTGGTAGTTTTGGTATGGTGACATCCTGGGTTAAAAAATATTTCAAAATGCAGTGGTTTCTACGGTGGTGATAATGGGGAGATTGAATCCCAAGCCTTTTTCTTAAAAAAAAAAAAAAAAAAAACAGTTATCTTAAAACTTAACTTGCCATCAGCAATTCTACAAAATGGATTTTTTGTGTGAACGGTGGGGAGCTCAATAAGCCTTACTCGTGTCACAGTAAGTCACATGTGTTCAAGGAGAAGGATCTCTGTCTGGTGTAGATGTAATAGGTTTAAAGACGCATCCTATTTCTGGAGTGTAAACTTTCCCTGGACTCGTAAGAGGATGTGTCTGTGTCTGGCCTTTGGCTGGATCTGGCTTTGTGAGACATGGCAACATAAGGACAACCTACTGATGTCTGTGTAACTGTCCCTGTGGATATCCCACAGGGAAACAGGATCAATTCAAACTAGACTGGATGATATGATTTTGAAATAATTCCAAATCAATGCTTTAATTAGGCCTAGTTGCCCACAGCAAGAGGTCGCTCTTATATTCTTTTCTAATTTTAATTGATGAATGTAGGGCATACAAGTGCTTGGTACTGTAGAGTGAAACATTTATACTCATTGGCTTTGGTGACATTAAATGATGTCTCATCCACAAGACCTTTTGAATACATTAAAGCTTGTGACACAACACACATACACACACACTGTTTAGCAAGATGAACAAATGCTGCTGTTTAAATGATTTTCATCAGAAATGTTCACTCAGTGTAGAATACAGCGTAGGCCTAATTCCTGTGGTCTTTCATTTACATGCACATTACATTACATCATTATGTGTTTTGTGTCCTTTTTCTTCCTGCACCAGCTGTGACAGAGTAGTAGGGTTGCAGCATTTATTCCGCATGTGATTGTGATATGTAAAGCAGGCTGAGGACAGTTGCATGCACTGCCAGAGAAGGCGGAAGGTGAAGGCAGAGGAAGCCTGATTTGGTGCAGTGTTAGTGTTGTTTTGTGACGCGCTGGTATTGTCGGTCTCCAGAGCAGCGGGAAGAGCTCCGTGCTGGAGAGCCTGGTGGGTCGAGACCTGCTCCCGCGGGGCACCGGCATCGTCACGCGCCGCCCCCTCATCCTGCAGCTGGTCCACGTGGACCCCGAGGACCGCAGGAAGACCAGCGAGGAGAACGGTACCTAAACACGTGGACCGCTGCCACCATCTCCATGCTCAGTCTGCGTGACATTGTGTGACTTTTCCTGTCTCTATTATGTGGGGGCGTGCGTTTGGGTTTGTGTGTGTGTGTGTGTTTGTTTGTGTGTGTGTCTGCACTGCCTTCTGTCTCTGAGTCAGCATTATCATGGTTGCCAGGTTTTTTTGTTTAAAAGTGCTGTGATGTCAGTACATTGTTAGTCATAGAGGGAGGCGCAGGTGAGCAGTGCTTTTGGGGGACTCTGCAGCCGATCTGAATATTTACAGCGTGTGTGTAAAGATAGGTCTTAATGTAAGAACTTAATATTAATATAAGAGAAATGGCGAAGTTTTAATCTGTCACAGCATCCTTTAAAATAGCTTGGAGAAAGTTTGCAAAGAGACAGCTGTGTTCTGTGCACAAAGCATGTCTGTATGGTTTTGCCACATGAGAAAAAAAAGGCTTGTTGTGACTGCAGTTATTCACAGACTTCTGTTATAATAACCAATTTGACAATATCAGTTAAAAAAGGAACATAGTAGAAATGCAAACAAACAAGAACTTGGGTTCATAATTGTCAAAAAACATGTCCTGTTTCTATCAAAATGCTGAAGCACAAGAAAGACTGCCTGAACAAAAGACTTGCTAAGATATAATATCTTGAAAACAAAGGCATACCATAAGCACTCTCCAAATGTAATTTAGGCCCTTGGCATTTCCACAGAATTGTAGGTACAAGGTTCTGCTCTGGATAAGCGTCTGTGCCACAGCAGATACATTTATTTACTTAAGCTACTTTACAATGTGGTCACAATGTTTGCATGTAACACAAATCTGTTTACCATTGACTCCCACAAATATTCCTTTAAGATTAAACTCCTGTTTGACTTGCACGATTTGGAAATTGAGCCTAAAACCCATTTCAACTGGGTAATTAGAGCAACACTGATGACTGCTTTTCTGCATATGGCCTCCTTATTTATAAGTACAGCTAACACTTTACCTGTCCTTTCCTTCAACCACAGACCCCAGCACGTGGAAAAATGGGCGCCTTTATAAAGGTCTCCTTTTCCTCTGGTTTCTTGTCTGTGTCTGTGCGCTTTCTTCTTTTTGCTCACCTTTTCCCTTTTCATTTCCATCCTGCCTCCATTTTTTTTTTTTTTTTGACTTAATAGCGGGCTGAATTTAACGGCTAAGCTTAATTTTATCCATGCAATTGCATTAATAGGAGTCTGCTTGTGAAGCTTATTGTGTTGCAGCATTAGAATGCACACTGGGCGACGGCCTGTCAGAGTTCATGAGTCCGTGGACTTCAGAACTTGAGAACGCAAAAACAGAGGTTACTCTAAAGGGGATACAGATGGAGCTCAATGCTGGATTTCAAACATGTTCAGACTCCTCTCAGTATCTCCTCAAGCAGCTGGTTAATGCAGAATGACTAATAACCACCAGACACTATTTTTTATGTTTGTGGTTTTTCATCCACCCAAGGTAATTGGCAAGGGTGGTTGCATACTGTAGAATGTCTTTGGTTTTGATAGTGGGCTGCGCTTCGTCGAGCTTGTTTTGCATACACTTGGTGTATGCAGAGTTTTCAAAGTGTATGCAAAGTTTGCAGCCATTTCATTTGTTTGTACAAATTTGTTCAGATACATACTGTTGTAGTGGGCTATTGACTGTGGTCCCATAGAATGCAGACCCAGCTCAACAAATGGGCAGCATTTCTTACTGAGATTGTACACACAAACTGACCACAGTCGTCTACTGTAGCCTCCAGTGAATTTTGCTACAGAAACAATTCATGCAGGCACACCATGGTGATTTACCATGGCCCTGAGTGAATATTCCTACAGAGACAGCGCACACAGACACACCACGGTCATGTACTGCAGCTCTGCGAGTGATCATCGTGCAAAGAGTGGGCGTGTCATCGGCCCATCTCTCATGCGACACTGCAGAGCTGAACTGGCATTGAGGGCACATCCAGCCATCCCCAAAGTATTACCTGTAACAGCGATCCTAATGTGATTCTCTTTTCCTCCAGGTGTGGAGGGAGAGGAGTGGGGCAAATTCTTACACACCAAAAACAAGGTAAGATTCACTGGTGATGAGTGTAGGAGAAAGTCATACCCCAGGCTTCATAGGTAGCTTTTACAAATGCTTATTATACAGCAAAGTGAATCTGGAAATCATTATAATACATGGTAACACATAGACAGGCTTAAATATTTAATCTGTCCGAAGAAAAATAAGTTCAGGTTGTGTGTTTGGATTGTAAGTGCAAAATATGCTGAAGCAACTACTCCGGTAAAGACCTAGAATCATGTGTGTAGCCTTGTTATGACAACCAAGAGTCTCTGAGGAATTTACCAGAATAACATTGACAGCTTTTTCCTACAGCATATCAGCTGTTCATGCTTGATAAGCCTTGGTGATGAACTGTGCTGCAAATGACAGTGATTGTGTTGGGTTTTGGGGTTTACATAATACAGGCAGCTTTTTGCTTATGTAAATTTATATACTTACATAATTGATGGTATTTTTGGGGATGGGATTCAGTTTGAAGGAACTGAAATTGATCTGTAGTGTGCCCGCTGGAGTTGATATCAAAAGAGACCGTACATTCACAGAAGCCTGTCAATTATGTGGCATGTAATTTTTGTTTGCTCCAGCAGTCCTCCCCATAGAAGTTCTTCATTTTGTGGTTGATTTACTTATTATTTATGGTAGTCTTGTCACGTAGTCATCTTACCACTCTCAGCACTTGCTTGTGCTTGCAGGTAGCGTGTGGAATAACATTCTAATTTGCTGTAATTTCAGATCTACACAGACTTTGATGAAATCAGGCAAGAAATCGAAACTGAAACTGAAAGAATTTCTGGCAATAACAAGGTGAGATAATCTTCTGAGGCGTGTAATTGTCTTTGCACTCTTGGAATGATCTCCTTAAATGATTGACAGGGTTTAGCCTACAATGATTGCACAAACTGGCTCTCTCTACAAATTGGAAAAAAAAAATGTGGCTACTGGAAGATCTCTAAAGTTTGGCTTGGTATCCCGTCTGTTTTCAACTGGGTAACATCTAATTTTCCCAATTATTCCAGATTGTCTTTACTCATGTCCCTCATTGCCCTCAGGGAAGCTTCATTGTGTTTAATAGTTGGCTGTGTTTAAGCCGAGGACTGATGTTACAGTGGGGTTCTTTCAGGGTATCAGCGATGAGCCCATTCACTTGAAGATCTTCTCTCCTCATGTGGTGAACCTCACACTGGTGGATCTGCCAGGCATCACAAAGGTACCCCAGCGCTGGCTGTGTGGGCTAAACACAAAGTAATGTAAATCTGGTGGATACAACATGCATAATGCTCTCATCATTCCTATGATTGAATTTTATTATTATTGTCATTTAGCAGATGCTCTGATCCAGAGCGACGTACATAGATTAGTTTTTTACGTTATCCATTTGCACAACTGGATATTTACTGAGGCAATTCTGGGTTAAGTACTTTTCTCAAGGGTATAGCAGAAGTGCTCTAGGGAGGATTCAAACCGGCAACCATTTGGTTACAAGCCCTGCTCCTTACCACTATGCTACACTGCTGAATATTGAGGAAACTAGCGTAGAAATATACTGGTGAATTGGTTCTATCTGCCTGTTTGGATTGTTATCACACACTAGATTTCCACAGTTCCAGCTGAAGTGTGCATTTGAGTCAAATTGGACAGTGATTGACTGTTTCTGTGTGGTTCTCCCAGGTCCCTGTGGGAGACCAGCCCAAAGACATTGAGCTCCAGATCAGGGAGCTGATTCTGAAGTACATCAGCAACCCCAACTGCATCATTCTGGCTGTCACTGCTGCCAACACGGACATGGCCACCTCTGAAGCTCTCAAAGTGGCTCGAGAAGTGGACCCAGACGGTCAGCGTTTGCGTCTAAAACTGAGTTAACAGCAAGACTATACAAAACACACTTGACAGCACCAGGATAAATCACCTGCTTCAGGGCTGCAAGAATCTAATGATGAGGGAGTGAAGGTTCAGGAGCCCCACAGTTATTGGAACTGATATGATATTGTGCTTTTCATGATATAAGTGATATGAATGAATCACTGATTTCAAAGAATCATTGGGTTCTCCTGTCAAGAGCTAAGGGTTGGTTGGTACAACCCATGTAATTGACTATACATGGTAGCACCATCCTTTCTGGAGTTCCTAAAGTCTCACTCTTATGTTACTATCAGAGTCCACTGGATACGTGCGTACCTCATCAACTTATTTATGACACTGAGGTAACTTTTTGACCGGGGGCTCAATTCTCAAGATATTCCAGGTTTAAATCAGTTGCAAAGGGAATGGAAAAATATCTAAAGTCTGGAGAGAGCTGGTTGAGTATTGCTGAGAGTAATTGATTATCACGCTGGCAGGCCTCTGTGTAGTGTAGTGTAGGGACTTTAGCTTTGTGTCTCATGGCTGTGTCACTGTTTAATGTGAACAGGGCGGAGAACTTTGGCTGTTGTGACCAAACTGGATCTGATGGATGCTGGTACGGATGCCATGGACGTTCTGATGGGCAGAGTGATTCCTGTCAAGCTGGGCCTCATCGGCGTGGTCAACAGGTATCCATCTCCCTTACCTTTCCACTGTTTTTTTTTTTTTTTTTACCCATGGCTGAATGTAAAGGAGGGTGTCTTCCTTTGTTGTTTTGCCTTTTAGAGTCAGTCCATTCACGAAAGCTTTGTTTCCTTCTTTGTTCTGCAGGAGTCAGTTGGACATAAATAATAAGAAGAGCGTGGCAGATGCCATTCGTGACGAACATGCCTTCCTGCAGAAGAAATATCCCTCTCTGGCCAATAGGAATGGAACGAAATATCTGGCGAGGACATTGAACAGGTACAGCTTACACAGCAGCTGGCTGAAAGACTTCTGCATGGATGCCTCCGCTTTTGAAATAGTATTATGGCTGGTGTATATACCGCATGTTTTTTGTCCATGGTTACGGTCGATACAACAGTCTTGAAGACTGGTGCTGTTTAGTTGCAGTGTAAACACAAGGGGTGACGTCATTCTTAGGGGAAAATGTCAGATTGTATTTTAAAGTCTAATGTGACTTTTGCTGTAAGTCTGAACAGGAATAAAGAAAGAAAACAAAGAAAGCCAACGTTAAGTCAAAAAAAGCCACACAATCCTCTTTGCCCATTTTGTGAATGTTCAGCATCAGGTGAAACAAACATCTGCTTTGGTCCCTCAAAAAATACAGGTAAACAATGGGGCGCACTGTACCCTTATCAGTGAGAGTGAACAGGAACATGTGACATTTCCATCCTCAATAATGCTTTCCAGGGTGTTTTTGGAAAGCGTCGGTGATAGGTGGCAGTGTGGCATAGTGGTAAGGAGCAGGACTTGTAACTGAAAGGTTGCCGGTTCTCTGCTGGGGCACTGCTGCTGTACCCTTGGGACAGGTACTTAACCCACAATTGCCTCAGTAAAATATCCAGCTATATAAATGGATAACATGTAAGAAAATTGTAACCTATGCAAGTCGCTCTGGATAAGACCATCTGCTAAGTTGGTTGATGGTCCAGGCTTTTCTGATCCTCTCTCTCCCTACAGGCTGCTGATGCACCACATCCGGGACTGCCTGCCGGAGCTGAAGACGCGCATCAACGTGCTGGCGGCGCAGTACCAGTCCCTGCTGAGCAGCTACGGCGAGCCTGTGGAGGACAAGAGCGCCACCCTGCTGCAGCTCATCACCAAGTTCGCCGCCGAGTACTGCAACACCATCGAGGGCACGGCCAAGTACATCGAGACCGCGGAGCTGTGAGTGTCCTCGCTTCGAGCACTGCCTGTGTGGTCACTCTAGGCCTGGAAGTGCTGGAAAGGCGCGTGAGGCAACCTTATGAAAGCGTAGCTAACCGAGTTGGAGTCAATGGTTCAAGCTGGACATGGTTACTGTTGGAAGACAGTTTTTGCTTCATCTCGGTAATTCTACTAGGCATCCAGAAATGCATGATGTTAGTTTGTTTAAATGCATTAAATCAATGCCAGATACGGTGGAATTCATACCACTGTGTTGTACACTGCCTCACTTGTAAGTAGCTTTGAATAAAAGCATCTGCTAAGTGAATAAATGTAAATGTAAATGTCTCATCTTTGCACTGTTTCAGATGTGGTGGAGCCCGAATTTGTTACATATTCCATGAGACATTTGGGCGAACGCTAGAATCTGTGGATCCACTGGGTGGACTCACCACCATAGATGTGCTGACTGCTATCAGGAATGCCACGGTGAGCTGGGAGGGTGAATTCTCACATCTCTATGATCAGCGTCAGAGGACCTCCAGGGTAAAGGTGTGTCTGTGTGTCCCTCCGTAGGGCCCACGTCCCGCGCTCTTCGTGCCAGAGGTGTCCTTTGAGCTGCTGGTGAAGAGGCAGGTGAAGCGCCTGGAGGAGCCCAGCTTGCGCTGTGTGGAGCTGGTGCATGAGGAGATGCAGAGGATCATCCAGCACTGCAGCAACTACAGCACACAGGTACCCTGCAGTAACTACAGCATACATACGGCAGCAACTACAGCACACAAGCACCCTGCAGTAACTACAGCATACACACTGCAGCAACTACAGCACACACACTGCAGCAACTACAGCATACATACTGCAGCAACTACAGCACACACACTGCAGCAACTACAGCACACACACTGCAGCAACTACAGCATACATACTGCAGCAACTACAGCACACACACTGCAGCAACTACAGCACACACACTGCAGCAACTACAGCACACATACTGCAGCAACTACAGCACACACACTGCAGCAACTACAGCACACACACTGCAGCAACTACAGCACACATACTGCAGCAACTACAGCACACACACTGCAGCAACTACAGCACACACACTGCAGCAACTACAGCACACACACTGCAGCAACTACAGCACACACACTGCAGCAACTACAGCACACACACTGCAGCAACTACAGCACACACACTGCAGCAACTACAGCATACATACTGCAGCAACTACAGCACACACACTGCAGCAACTACAGCATACATACTGCAGCAACTACAGCACACACACTGCAGCAACTACAGCACACACACTGCAGCAACTACAGCACACACACTGCAGCAACTACAGCACACAGGTACACTGTGGCAACTACAGCACACACACTGCAGCAACTACAGCATACATACTGCAGCAACTACAGCATACATACTGCAGCAACTACAGCACACACACTGCAGCAACTACAGCACACACACTGCAGCAACTACAGCACACAGGTACACTGTGGCAACTACAGCACACACACTGCATTAACTACAGCACACACTCTGCATTAACTACAGCACACATGTACCCTGCAGCAACTACAGCATTCACACTGCAGCAACTACAGTGTACAGGTACCCTGCGGTAACTACAGCACACACACTGCAGCAACTACAGCACATTGACACGCTGCAGTAAATGCATCATACGCTACAGCAACTACAGCGCACAGGTACACATTATAAACTCTGCGTTATATACTCTGGTACACTTGGCTCAGTGTGTGGGTGTCACGCCCTGTTATAGCCTGTCCAGCTGTGATTCATTTCCAGCGTTCTGATGCTTCCACAGGAGCTGCTGAGATTCCCAAAGCTTCACGATGCCATTGTAGAAGTGGTGACCTCCCTCCTCAGGAAACGACTGCCAGTCACCAATGAGATGGTGAGTAGTCCCTGTTCATCTCGCTTCCATAGTCCTGGGTATCTGCCAACATTCTTACTCCCTTCATGTCATTCCCTAGGCCTCCATTCATATTGTCTCTCAGGACATTTAAGTAAATGGCTCTGTGCAGGTAAAAGGCTGGTTACACTCATCTTGTGCATATTGCATGCTCCACTTCCCATATGCTTTCTCCAGTAGTTCCTGTTTTTCCTGTGCTCTTTATTATTCGATCACACAGACCACTGATTCACAGTGTCTCTGGCTGATGGTGCCCTCAGATCTCTTCCTTCAGGTCAGAGCTGTTCACAGGCCTTTCTAATTAAGACCCCTCATCTCTTTCAGGTGCACAACCTGGTAGCAATTGAACTGGCCTACATCAACACCAAACACCCAGACTTTGCGGATGCCTGCGGAGTCATGAACAACAACATAGAGGTGAGAGCATAGGAGAACAGCTTTCTGATGTGTGGTGTGCAGGCATTGACTGAGCTGTGGCCTATCGGTGTTTAACGAGTCATACCAATCGCAAGACAAAGCTCACAATGATGGCTAATTTAAAACTGCACTGAGAACAAAGACAATTCTGCTCCTCGGCACCTGTTAATTTATTCCACCCACAAGATGCATTTCATTCAGTGGGGTGGGGGGGGAGGGAGGAGGGAGTGACGGAATGTGTCAGCCATTGGTCCGTCCTTCCAGTGTGTCATTGTTCCGTTGGGTTCTTCCTTCAGGAGCAGAGGCGGAACAGAATGAGAGAGCTGCCCTCGGCTGTGCCCCGCGATAAGGTACGCCTCTTCTCTCCATGAGCTCATTGGAGCGTTCTTAATCGCACCCTTTATTTGACACTCTCATCTACCGTGAACCTTTAGGTAATATAAATTGTTTTTTCAGGAATGGCTGTGCAGTAAATTAGTGGTTTGTATGTGAAAACAGGAAAAAAAAATTATATGTAATGTCCTGAGCTGCTCCCTGCTGTCTTTGTTAGCGATTAAATGATTGTAACAAATATAGGCCTATTATTGTGTGCACATCTAAAGAGTGTTATAGGTGCTGGTCAAGATGCTGTGCATTCAAGGTAAATACCTTAGTGTAGTTTTTAATGAAAGTGACCAAACAGGTGTTCATCAGGTAGGGTCAAAATGCTGTTCGCTACAGGTATGTGGAGTTTAGGTTCAGTTGTTACAGGGGATATGGTCTTGATTTGCTCTTATGTAGCTGATTACGTCAAGCTTTTATCTCACATGGCTGTGCACCACATTAGAGTTTATCAGGGACGGCGTAAAGCTGAAACTTTTAAGATGGTGTAACAGAAGAGTACCAGCAGCCAGTCTCAGCACTTGTGCCTCTTCAATTGCAGGATCGGAGGTCACATGTTCCTGTCTCCTTGTCCTCTTTTTCTTTCACTGATACCACCTATAGCTCTTTTCAGTCTTCTTTCCGCTCCTTCCTCTCTCTGTAGTCCTTAAAGGGTCCGGGCGGGCCGTCTCTCTCCCCTAGCGAGGCCCCTGCCCCCAGCGAGGCAGAGGGTGCCAAGGTGTGTTGCGCTTGCTGTGTGCTCTCGGCATGTTCCCTGCAGTGCTGTGATTTTTTTCCCGTGGCCCTCTGGGAAATGCGGTCCTCTCCCCAAGACTAACATTGTCATCAGTGTCATTACGTCCCGATGGGAAAAAAAAATGCCTTCCAGGCTTTGTCTTATTCCAGATACCTAAAATGTAAAGGGGTGATGTTGTCTTGTGGTCATTGATTGTAGCGTAGCTCTGAGTTGTTTGCAAGAAAATAATTTATGCATTGACAAATGGGACAAGCCTTTGTGAATATACATTGTCACTGAAGATTTTGACCCTGCATTACCTGCCTGGCACCCTCTGTCAGCTGCATGTGAAACTCAGGGGGGAAAGAAGACCTCTTGAAGTTTTTGCTTTTTTGGGGGGGGTGTTCAGTTGGTAAGAGTTTAACTACAGTTCAGTTCACACGGGATTCATTTTCCTGATGTCCTGAAGGTATTTGATGACCTTTTACTCACCATTTGTAAGCATAGTCCTGTGTGAATTTGCCAGTCTCCCAGGACTGTTTCACCTACTGTTATTCAGTGCATCTCGGGAATTTTTTAATGCACATGAATCAAACAGCTTTTTTTTTAAAGGACAGTGCATTGCCTTTCAGGTTAAACAGTTCATTGTAATTTTAGCAGTTCTCTTAAATGTTGCTTAAATTGTATGCTTGCTATACTAAACGTCAACGTACTGTTCAGACTTTGCAAGCCTCTCACTGTACATGCCTGTAACTAGAGTATGCCATGGTATTTGGGTGGGTCATAACTAACCTGCCACATGAGCAGAGTCATGTACTGAAAACCCCATGCCCTCATGAGAGGAATGCCCATACTGGTAAAAGGATCAAATGCTTAGGGATTGTCTGTAAAGCAGGTCCTGTGTGAAAAGGGTTTTTGACTGCCATGAGTGCTGGTTGTGTTATCTGTAGCTATAAATGTATGAGGTGTAGTTCACTCGTGGTAAATGTGTGAAGAGCTCTCTCACACTCGTGCCTTTGCCTTCTAACATTTCTCGGCTGCAGTAGGAAGGGCGATGCTTGCAGGCCACTCCTCGCATGTCCCCGTGCAGGACTGCAGCGAACACCAGTGCATGCTGTGGTTTTTAGCGCTTGCCGACGGGGGCCGAGAGCGGGGGTTGTGTGGCTGTCACCCACGGCCCCTGTTGTGTGTGTGTCCCTCGGCAGGGCGCAGGAGGGGGGTCGCAGGGTGACCAGGAGGCGGGCACCGGGACCTGGAGGGGCATGCTGAAGAAAGGGGAGGAGGGAGCGCAGGATGACAAGAGCAAGCCCCAGTCCTCTCTCCCAGCCAGCCCGCAGAAGGGCCACGCGGTCAACCTGCTGGATGTGGTGGGTTTCTGTGGTGAACTCAACAACAGGGACTAACGGAGCTTCGTTGTCTCAGATCATACTCGATCAACTCCTCTGAGACAATAAGAAGCAAAGAAGAAGCCTTATCTTTTCTGTAGCTGTCCATTTTGCATATGGTCAGGGAGCTGAAGGATAGCCCTTCTGTGTGAGTGGTCACTGTAGAGTTGTGTCAGCCAGAGATTGCCTCTCTGCCTGCATTGAGTCTTTGGTCAGTCATAAACTCTTTTGCGCACAATAAGTAGTGCTGATCATTGGCTGAGTGGGAGGAATTGGGTTGGTCAATGATTGGTTCATGTTGCCCCTTCTGCACAGCCTGTCCCTGTTGCCAGGAAGCTCTCCGCTCGGGAACAGCGGGATTGTGAGGTCATTGAGAGGCTCATCAAATCCTACTTCCTCATCGTCCGAAAAAATATCCAGGACAGGTACCATCTGCCTTTTGTTTTTCTTTTGGTAAAACAAATACAGTGCTAGCACTTCAGTCCTGTTTTTCTGTATAGTGTCAGTGCCTCAGTCCTTTCTCTCTATACGGTGTCAGTGTTTCAGTCCTATTTCTCTATAGTGTTAGTTCTTCAGTCCTGTCTCTCTATACAGTGTCAGTGCTTCAGTCTTATTTCTCTATACCACTGATTCTCAATCCTGCTGCTGGGGGCCCACTGCTCCGCATGTTTTCCATCTGTCCCTGCTCTACCCACCTGACTGAACTCATCAGTGGCACTTTTGATTAGCTGAGCACACCTGATTTAATCAAGAGCATGTTAATCACACTAATCAGGTGTGTTTGGAGCAAGGATAGATATGCAGGAGTGTGGGCCTCCAGGAGTAGGATTGAGAAACACTGCTCTATACAGTGTCAGTGCTTTAGTCCTATCTGTCTGTGTATCCCTCTGCATTCAGTGTGCCCAAGGCCGTGATGCACTTTCTGGTGAACCATGTGAAGGACAGCCTGCAGAGTGAGCTGGTGGGACAGCTGTATAAATCGGGGCTGCTGGACGACCTGCTGACGGAGTCTGAGGACATGGCCCAGCGGCGCAACGAGGCCGCCGACATGCTGAAGGTGACCCGACACGTAGAGCACCGTGGTGTCATTCAAGTTCACATGAGAGACACGCACTGTACGGTGGAATGTTCCCAGCATCTCAGGCAGCTCCAGGTTAAACCTAGACTGAGCTGACAACTGATAAATTTTCCACACACAAATGCGGGAGCCCGTGAGAACTCACGTGCGTTCAGTGACAGTCGTCCCTCACACCGACCCTCTCTCTGTGTGCGCCCCCAGGCCCTGCAGAAAGCCAGCCAGGTGATCGCCGAGATCCGAGAGACCCACCTGTGGTGAGGACCTCCAGCGTACCTCTCCGATTGCCCAACTCTGTGTACAGGACCTCCCAGCGGCCAACTTGAAAATGCACTGTCGTGAATTGTTGTGTGTGTGGAATATAATTTTATTTACTGTACAGTCAAAACTACAAAGGCTATTGCATATCACTTTTCACCTGTGTAAACACACCTTCCTCTTTGCCTATGTCTGTTATACACTATGTAAGTAAGAACAGAACATGTAAAAAAAGAACATGTTCAACCTAATGTAGTGTGGCTCACCAGGGAATGTGCATTGCATATATAGCTTAAATTAAAGCTGAAAATACACAACTCGTCCATGTTCTCTGGATTGGTTGGTGTAAACATTAAGCACCGTGTCTGTCCAGCACTCACTTAGATTGAAGCATTTGGAAATAAAGGAATTGTCATTTTTGCTACCATCAAATGCTTCCATGTTGTAGAAAATTTGCATCAGCAGATCAGTGTGTATACTTAATAAAGGATGCATACAGACACTCAGTAAACACAGTGATCCAGGTACAGGAAACTTAAGCACGTTCCAGTGGGTCATGCAGCTGAATTCACTGGTTGTGCCAAAGGGTACGTAGAATGATCATGACAGTCAATGTACTGGCTGTACTCCTTTTTATTATTGAATTTTATTCTGTTCCTTATTTACATGGTGTTTATTGTACTGTATATGTATGGTTATTCCTGATTTTTCCAGGATTTAGTGCTTTTTAGTAATGCTTTCACACCTGTGTAATTTCATCCAGTCTCACATGCTTTCACAATAAACTTCCCCTACATCCATGCTTTGGTAAAATTGTACTGTAATATACTGTATCACACATTGTTCCTCTAGCTTAAAAAAGATAAGCAAATAGGAATGTTTCAGGGCATGCAAAGCCGATCGTCAGTGTGTCGCCTGTATGAATACAGTGATCATAGTCTGACCTGTGCAGTCTGTAACATCAGTTAACCACAGCCAGGGCAGAGAATCGTTTATTGTTTGTACGTTATGATCCAGCAAAAACATATTGCATCCTTTTGGCACACAGTGATGTCTGACCAAAAAAACAAATGTCAGCCTTTCTCTGGAGCTGGCCTCTCTCAACTGCTGTGGTCCCTTTACCTCAACCGGCCGGCCATCTTGCCCTTGCCACGACCTTTGGCACTGCAAAGAGAGAGGTCAGGTTTTTGGTTAATAAATAGACACAATTTTAACAGGAATAACTGGACAGTAGGTGTCACTATACCACAGCATGTTCGCACTGGAAGGTTCCTCCAGTAGGAATTTTCTACATTGCGCAGTGCCAAGATTTGCTTCCTCCCAGGGTTCTGCACAGCTTTGAAATTGAAGAAAATGTCCTTGTAGAGCACACCAATGCTAATGTATTCATGGAACATTGCGGGTCCATGTACTACATGGAACTCTCTCAGGTAGCTGCTAGCTGAGTGCTGTCAGATTGCTGCGATTTCGTAACACGGTGAGCGAGTCAGGCTGTTTCCAAGACAACTTACAATACCCGTGGCGTTCTTCGTCAGGCGGGAGGAGAGAGCGGGGCTTAATGACTCGCACCTCTCTTGATAGATCGTGCAGTGTGAGGAGACTCATCCACAAAGAACAACACAACAGGCATTGATGTGGGGGAGGATGATGGCGGGCAGGGGGATGGTGAGGGAGCAGACTGTAGGAATGATCATGTCTCTTTTCTCCAGCTCCTGCCACTGGCATGTCTCATGAGTGCTCTTGTGTCAATTGATATTCTGAGTTTACTTGGGTTTATTTTAGATGCTGGCCACTGATGGAATTTCACTACAATCAGCAAGTCTGTAAGGCCCTATATAGGAAGAGTGTGAAGGTGATGCTTTGACACTGGAGTCATGGAGACTGTACATCAGGGTCATGATCATCCCGACTGTAGGGGGCAGCATTCCACATGGAATGGAGAGGGAAGAGCTACATGGAGAAGTGGTCAGATTAGGATGCAGAAGTTTTCCTGTGTCCAGCCTGCTTATTGGAGCAGGCATGATCACATGCTCTTTGCTCACTCAAGCCAAGGTCATGTGACTTTAAAGGGCCTGGGGAAGAGGTGGACTATGGACATCTACAGCTGGGTAGGGTAACATTCATCAGAGAAATAACCTCAAATTGCGTTGATCCCAATGTCTAACTGATGTAGTACAGTAGGCCATTCCTGAACTGACTGACAGCTACCCCAGTAAAATGCTCATCGGATTTGGGTAGGTGTGTGATATCAGACTTTCACTGCTTCTGACAGGGATAGCCCAGTTCATAAACGTTCACATCCCAGGCCCTTTAGGTGGAGAGGAAATGACCAGCATGGCTTAGAGTGCTTACCTCTGGTGGTCGTTGACCCTGGCAAGAAGGAGATTAACCTGAAAAGGACACACACGGAGGCCTTGCTAAGCTCTGGAAGAGCATGTTTTTGCATCCTGGGGGATATTGCCGAATACCTTCAGGTGCGGGGGGGCTCATCCACGACCTACTAAACCTGAGTACTGGTCACCCACGGTCCAACCATGCTCTGGACCACCTTGGCCCTGAGCACAAACGCTCACTCTGACAGCAGGCTGCTCAAAAAACCAGGTGCCACCCTCACACCGGTTACTTACAACTTCTGTTGCTCATTGATTCGCGTCTGGAGCACATTCATCTGTAATCAAGTCAAAGTTTTAGACATGCATGTCATGGACCTCCCTGTCCATACTCCTGCTGTGGAAGAGAACGTGTACAATGGCAGTGTTGATTTTTTTTTCTGGACACTCGTGTACACACAACTAAATTGCTAATTGCTATCCTAGCATACTGTTTAAGACATTGTAAACGTAAAAGGGCACGTGTACAGGAATTAGGATGCTCTACACCTGTAGCATATTTAAATGATGAACTAATGACTACACAGAAGACGGTAGTGGGAAAAATATGCCTTACACACCCCAAGGTCTGTGCACATGTGCACAAGATGCTGAGAATTGAATGGGAGAAACCAGAGAAAGCAAGAGGTAAAACACCACAAAACAAAGACATCTTCATTTCCCCCTTTGGGAGACATTTTCATTGAATCCTTATTTTCAGTTCACTTATGTTTTACTGATAATCCAAATATCACAAGGATTTTTATGTGAAGGTAATATTGTTGCTGAGTACTAACCTAAATAAAGTATACAGGGAAATATACAACAACCAGATAAGAATAACCTTATCTGCCTAGATCCACACCACTACCAAACTGTCCAATAAGCCTGCAGAGTGTACTGTGTGGTAGGATTAAACTAATTCTTATCTTAAGAAGCTGAGCGATACTATTCACATGAGGTATTGGTTAAAAACACAGTAATGGAGATGTTAAAAAATGCTTAATTACAAATAAAGACAGGTTAAGACCAGGGTTGCTAGACCTCCAGGAAGGCAGGAAGGCCATATGCCATATTTGGCATCAAAAAAGCCTGATGCAGCCAGACTAGAAATCGTAAATGTCAAAGTTAAATGCCATTTAGTTATTTCAAGGTTGGTATCATTTGAAAACACAGGGCCCTGAACACACACACACACACACACACACACACACACGCACACACGCACACACAACACAAATACACATTCAGGGAAACATCAAGATTGTATCTTCACTTCTCACATTTTCTAGGATTTTCAATAGTACTATGGGAATATGTATCCATGGTAACTGGGTACTGACATGTGTCTTTGTGTGAGGCCACTTACATCATACTTCTGTCTCTTCAGTTTCTCAGTGAGGTCAAACTTCTCTGCCTCCAGCTGCATCATCCACTGCCACAGCTCAGTGGCCTTCTCCCTGCAAGGGAGCAGCCAGTCAAATGAGAGTTTTTAGTGATTGACAGCATTTGACAACACCATGCTTGAAATGGATCTCAGGATCACAGTCATGTGTTTGGCATTTGATATTGGATTCTTCTGATCATGAGGCTGTAAGTTTGAATCCAAAGTGGGTTCCTGCTTTTTTCCCTCAAACTTCAGCCTTTGTAATGTGATATTATGGGTAATGTTTCTGTCACATGGAAGCCACTGAACTCTTCTGTATTAATGTAGCTGGTAAGCAAGTTGATGATTCCGAATTCCGCTTGAAACGCATTCCGTTGATAATTCAGATTACGGAATACCTCAGTTTATCCTCATTGAGGTGATCAATATTCAGAAGTTTCCTTCTCTCAGCCAGAATCTTCTTCTTCTTCTCCCTCTCAGTTTGCTTTTTGGCCCCCCTGCGGCCTTCAGCCTGGCAGTGAATACAGACATGGTGGCACAATTAGCAAAATTAGCATTAAAGGCAAATGAGTCAGTTATGTATGACAATGCATTCAGCTGGATCTTCCTCCTACGATCTGACCTTTTGCTGAATGGCTCCATACTGGTGGGTCATGTTAGTCAGGGCCTTCTTCTTCTTCGCGTCCTCGTCCTGTTTCTTCCTCTGCTCCTCCTGCTCCTTTCTCTCCTTCTCCTCCTGTAGAAAAGGAGACACAATCACAAAGCAATCAGAAAAATGCACCCAGTCGCCTGTCTAATTCCCTGTCTCAGAATTTCATGACACAACCTTCATGGAACAGATCTCATGTAGAACTGTGACGTGTCTGTGCTGTTGTGTGGTGCTTGCATCATACATCCATGATATCCTTATATTCATTGGTCTATGCTCACACTTACTAATTAGTCCGGTCTCACACTGCTGCTCATATAACTTTAATGGATACACTTATGTTCTGTTGTGCTGGAAGTCGGTCTGGGTAAGAGCGTCTGCTAAATGCATGTAATGTAATGCAATGTAATGAACAATTGTCACATATTTGGCACGGACGACTGACTCACTGCAAGCCTGGCCTGCCTCTCCTTCTCCCTCTCCGCACGGATCCTCTGCTGCTCCGCCCTCTCGGCTCGACGCTTCTCCTGCACGTGCCCACAACAGCACAAAGCGGGGAGTCACCTCCCGTTCACTTCCCGTTCGGGTCAAACTGGCAGTGTCGCACGTAATGGAGCAGGTCTCGTAATACATCACTTTGGGAACGGGGGACTCACAATCCTGTTGACCAGAGCCAGGAGCTCCTCCTCGTCTTTCTTCCTCTGGATGAAATGGGCTTCAATCAGAGACTGCAGCTCCTGCAGGTCTTTCTCCTGACGTTTCCTGTGGATGTCCTGACACACCCCGCACAAAGAGCCGCCATCAGCATTAAAGTCCAGAGCAGACATCACACTGTAAGGAACCATCATGACTATGTCTCCATACAGAACACAGATATTAGATATGAGGAATGTCTGCATAGCCATATGCAGCACTGTCTGTCATGGGACCATCTATTGTGCATTAATATGAAATCTAGTAAGAAGCAGAATCAAACACAGTCTCCCTCACATCAAAATCCACTTTTTCCCCTTCTGGGATTTTCGGTGCTGCAATGTTTGGCAGAAACATCCTATGGAATAAAAATACAACAGTTTAAACATAATTGTCTGAAGTCACTCTACCTTACTTCTTAAATGACTACTAAACGTGTCATGAACTGCAGAGCTGACACCAAAATGGTATCTAGTATGTAAGATATCTGTTGGGAATTTGAGAAATCAAAAATAAACAAATGGAGAAAGCAAATAAGCACTTACTTTGGCTTGGGCTTTGACTCATCTGTTATTAAAAAAAAAAAGACATGTTTTATTTCACAGTAACTGACAAACAGCATCTTCAATGCAGCTTTGCACATCTCAACAACAGAAACCTACCTTCTGTCTGTTCTGAAATTGAAGAAAAGTGGAAAAAGATTACTGATCGTTATTAATGCAAAACTGAAGAATGCTTTTGTGAAATTCAGTAGGATTGGGAATGCAAATAAAGGGAGGGCCATTTTTTCCAGATTTGTATTGTACAGCACATGTGCAATATATAATTCAATAATATAATAAAGACCTTACTGCACCTTTATACAAAAACCAAAAAGACATAATGGAACATATGTACATGGAGAAACAAGCTATGGTTCCCAGAGGTTGTTGGTAGAAGAGAGAAGAGGAGTGGTTGTCATTAACAGTCATCTGGACAAGTTATAGATAGGCAAAATCTTTCAAATATTGGATACATTAAAAAAATGGGATACATTAAAAAATATGCATGTTAAAGTCATCATCATTCATTCCAGATGAATAAATACTCACCATACACATAATGCATAGAAACTCATAGGCATTAACCACGACTCCTGTGGTTTGACACCATTAGAACATGGTCAGCACAGCAAGAGTGTCATAGTGAACGTGTGGTAGTTGACAACACAGATTGAGTTCATTTAGTTCAGGTATAATAGTGAATAATCTGCTCTTTGGAATATACAGAACAGTAATTACACATGCATTGCTAATGGTGAATTGAGAGTAAAGCACAAGAATGAAAGATGCAGTTATAATAAAGACACAGGTTATACGTGCCGCTCTATTCAATCACTTGAAGAGGTAAACAGGCAGCAATGTGACACAGAAGGCAGTTGAGGAGAGTTATTGATTTCACTTGTAGAGAATTTTGGCATTTCTTCACAAGCCATAATTCTTGGTAACACCTGGAGTTATATTCTAGTGCCAACAATGCGAAACCATACGTCACACTGCTGCAAGAATCTTCAGATGGATTCAGCTATCAGATCTCAATCAAGACCATTATGTGTAAGAGACTTAGCACAAAGACCCCTTTTCATAAACAGAGTAAATAGGCCATGCTTATCAGCACCTGTCTTAATTAGCTCTAAATAAGGAGTCTAAAAATAACATAGCGTTATCTTTAATAAAACATTTTGGGTATGCTCTTTTTGCAACTGTTATATTACCTTAATGTATATTGTGTATGAGGTATGATTCATATAGTCAGATATGCATAACACTATGTGTGTGTGTGTGTGTGTGTGTGTGTGTGTGTGCCCTCCTGTGTGTGAACATAAGACAAACTGATACAGCCATTAGTAAAATCCCAGATTTATGAGCTAAAAAGACACCAAATACTCAGATTCTTACCTTCTTCCCTTTATATGTATGTATAATAGATGAAAAACAGAGACAAAGATTATTCTGGTTAGATTACATGTCATCATTCTCTATATATTAATATGAGTTGTCTAATATATGTTAAATAACAATTCAAAAAGGTACTTACTGCACCTCCTCCACAATTTCTTCTGTGTCTGCCATGTCTGGACTCTGCGTGAAACCTAATAAACAAAGAGCCAGACAACATGGAGAAACAAACTCCCTAAAAACACCCAAACTTCTGTATCTGAAACATACATTCATGTTCACATGCATACATGAGATCAGGGTCAACTGTATAAATATTTGAGTGTTTTTATTTAAAATTACTTTGACAAACTCATTTAACAATATTTTCAAGTAAAGAGCATTGAGCAATACTGTAATATATAAAGTATTACATACTTCATCCAAAAATAATAATAGCACAGTAGCTTTCACATTGTTTCACATAAGGGGTTTGGAGTGTATTATGACTTACATGAGTTTATTGTTACGCAGCATAAAGGTATACTACATCTAAACATGTTATCTCACACACACATACACACACACACACGTGTATAACATCGACAGAAATACAAACATTTACACTGTAGGTCTAGTCTGGACAGATTTAGAGCAAGATTGACTGTTTTGTTATTAAACCAATATTAGCAATAAATCAGGTGTATGAAATGATTGTCAGAAGATGAATAAACAATTTGAATTTTGAATTTTAAATGAACACACTTTTGGAAAGTTTGTTTGCTCAGTGTTTAATGAAATTAGACCATGTTTGTCCAGAGGGACTAAAAATCTTGGCAGGTGTCTTAATGACCTCTTTTTCCATGCTGAGAGAAATTTAAAGACCGTAAAACGGCCACACTGGGTGATATTTGGAGAGTCTATTTTGAAGAATAATAAACCACAGCTCGGAACAGGTGTGCAGCAGTCGTCTGAATGCTGAAACTTGGCTGTTCTCACCCAGCGCCCCCTCACTCAGACAGTAAATCACAGCACACGTTCCCTCGGGGGCTAATTTTGACCACACAGTTTGATCTGACCGGTCCACATGCAGTTCATATCAGGTTTACAACATTTAGCCAAACCTAACCGTTTATGTTCTCTGTTGTCAAATCCGCTCTTACTTTTGACCATGTTTTACCTTTTTGTCATAAGATTCACACCTGCCATTCTCTCAGGATTGTGCAATACCTATGTTGTATTAACAGGCTGTTATGGATGCTCCAACATCTTTGTACACAATGTCACACACAGCACTGTACACATCTATGTCTGAACTGAAGCTCAGTAATTACATATTCATACAGTTCATACATATTTGCTCATGCAGCAATACTCTTTGGCATGTCTGCTTTCATGCAGAGAAACATGGTTTTAAACAAACAGCATTTAGCATCTGCTAAATGAGGAAAATGTTATAAAGCTTAATTCTCTGTGTGAACACAGACATACCAAAGAGCATTCCTGAATAAATTATAATGGCTTACATGTAATTATTACCTCAGCTTTGATACCATCAGGGATTCTTATTCTCACACATTTGTAATGTGCCACACAAAAAACTGTTCTTTCTCATCACATATACACTATAGCTTCTACTATATAGCTAAATCTCTTTGTCTTTTCCTTAGCCATCTCTATGATATTGGAATGACGGCACCAACTATCTAACTAACTCTGGCACTTTGAGGAATTACTTAATTTAATAGTGGAGAGGTACTCCAATAGAGACAAACATATGAATTTTATGGCAATACCAAATATGTGCCAGCCATTGCAATATTAAAACCACTAGAACAAGTATGGTCTGTCAAAGCAACATATCAACCGCACAAGCAACAGCTGAATGGCCACCTTCCTCCAGGATCTGACTCTGCATGCTCATACGTACGCAGCCAGGAATACACACTGGATTAAAGGTGTTTGCATGTGGTATTACACTTCACTACATGTTGCCCACTTTGACATGCGAGAATAATAGACCAGAGGGGGCCAGGAATGCGGCAGGTGGCAGATTAAAACCTGCATTAACTCAGAACCTCAGACCTTGCAGTCCTTATCACTACCCTAACTGAGCCTTGCCACTACTTAGCACATGGTACAGTCTAAGGTGTAGGATTACAATTTGCCAAAACTCTTCTTCCTCCACACAGATTCACCTTCTTTGGAGTGCAGGTTACAATACATACCGTTAATATATTCACCATTTCACAAAGCATTTGGCGTACTGCTGTAGCGCAGTTATTCTGTGAGGATTCCTTCACTTAAGACAAATGGGCATTTCCAAAGCATGCATACCCCGGCAATTCAACGGTAATGGGATATCTTGTGCCTCTCTTACCTGGGAACCAGAGAAAGAGCGAGAGAGCTAGTGAGTCTTATTCTTTGGTGTCCAGAATTGAGACGGCTTGATTCAGGCACTAATACTCACATAATACATCCCTTCCTGCTCACGTGACTCTTCTGCTCTGTGGTTGGTTAGTGCAGTAAAGGCTTTGTCTATAGTTAGCCTGTGAAGGAGCCAAATGCATACACTGCCCACTGAGTTCCAGCAAATAGCTGGAACAAAGTCTCAAGCCAGTCTCCTCAATGTTTTACTTATTTTTATGGAGCTTGTCAAAGTTTGAACAAGGAGTGTTCTAGAGTATGTGTATTCATTTTTGAGAGTTCAACCATTTATTTCAAGGTCAGACACCACTGTTGATGTGAAAGAAAAGACTGACACCATTTTTTGGCCATTCGGGTATTTATTGCTGTTGCAGAGTCAATGATATAATGTTTAAACCTTCATTTTGTATGAAGCTACCCACTACAATACACATACCGAGAGTGTGTACAAACAGAAGATGCAGATAAAGTGATGACACGGTTTGCATAGTTTCATCCTCATACAATCCACAAGTGTTTAAAAAAATGTAAACACAAAACAAAATTGGAAGAACAATATCAAAAACAATGTTTTTCAAACACTACTAAGTACTTCTTCTTTAGGAGGGGATCTTATTATTTATCTTGAATGGATGATTTTCTAAGTTTTGAGCCAATTTTGGATCATTGAAAATAACATCTTGGATAGAACCAGATGAGAAGTGAACACATTAGTTGCAAACTCAATGTTTTACTGTACATGTCAATAATAACATATTTCTAGAAAACAGAAAACAAAACATGAACATGATCACCCAAGTGCTTGTCTTGATTACTGCAGTTCATGAAGTAACTGGCAGTGAAATACATATTTCATTGATTTAACTGTCAATTACTGTGGTTAAATGGGATTAATCTGTATTAACTTGAAGAACTACTTCTGATTGAAATTAATCTGTTTAGTCATACTTCGGAGGCGTTAATTCATAGTGCATCCAATTCACGAGGTATTAACAACATGTTATCCTGTCTACATCAGTTTGGACAAGGTCTGGACAACGTATGTGCCAACTGCATAAACTTTGAGTTTTAAACCTGATCCTCATTGACACATTCAACATTTAACACTACATTTCATGCTATATATCAGTTTTGCTTATAACTTTGAAAATAATAATTTAGAACACATTTCCCCATTTAAGATAACAGCTTTCAACACAAAGGTAGTCTTCCTGAATGCATTTCCCAGTAATTTTAAATATTGTTTCAGTTTTTTTCAGGTTCGAGACTCTTTCTAAGTCTAAAACCAGCATTCTACGCATTCATTTCTTCCACAGAAGAATTTCTTTTGATTGTTAAATCTTATATCAACACAAATCATCATTTGTCCAAATTTGTGGGTCTCGATATGGCACACAACCAAAACGACAATCACTATCAAATAACAGCTCTTCCCTCTGTCCTGAGAGTCTCTCATGGCTAACTCTTTTAATTTAACAAAACTTTGGTTCAGCTCTCAAAGTCTCACTGTTGGCACTGGGGACCATACTTTGACCCCCCCAGTGTAAGTAGCATTGTCCCTGATAAAAGTATTACGTAGAAAACTTGAGTATTTTCACCTTTTCTGCCCTGACATTCCATTTTGAGCAGACTACTATTTTTAAAACGAGACCTTACCCGAATTGTAACAATTAAGGGGCGTTTAAAATTGTTGGTCACACTTCGCTGAATACATTCCAATGGCTGCGTATAACTTGATTTCTGTGAACTGCACAGTAATGAACTATGTTTGTACAGCTTGCTGTAATGCAATGTTTGTCATGGACTGAACACTACCTTATTGTAGGCTTCTGCTCAAATGCATGGTATCGGGATATGCTGTCACTAAGCGTCGTCAAGCACTGGTGATATGTGGCCAGAAGCAAGGCTCACACAGGGATGTATTTACCTGCTGGTGAACAGGCTGCAGTCTTAGGCATTCTCTTAATAGAGGTGTAAAGCTCCTAGTAACCAGTGCCTTTTTTTCAAGCAGAAATCATTTATGAGGGGGCTCAAACTGTAGATTTTGATTCGCCATCTCTAGAAAAGAGGCACTGGGTCGAAATGAATCAAGTACATTGAGGTTCCTCACCTCATATCCAGCTTAGCGGGAGAAAGCAACAGCAAAACATCAATTAAAATCTTCATAAAAAAAAAAAAAAAATCAAGCTGTAGTTTTACTACCGTTACCATGACAACTTCACTGTTCCATAAATGCTTTCTACTGGCTGGTATCAATTTTGAGTACAAAGTGTGTGCACAAATTTCAAATAAAAAAAAGCTGTGAGATAGATATACTGGTAAAGTTCAATAATAAATATATGTAGTAACATATATTACTTCGATCGTTGTTTTACTATCAAAAGTATCAATAAGTGGAGAATGAAGCAATGAGTAGATAATTTTGTCCTGAACTCTTTAGTGACCCACTAAAGTCAGTACCAGCTAACGTGAATAAGCTAAAATGGATCCCATTGCAGCATAAAGCTTTTCTTGTATGTCAAAACTGCACTGAGATGGATAACCTGGGATGGCCGCCCTTCCGTAGAAGACAGCATCAGCCTGGTGCACATTAAGATCCCAGTGCCACCGACTTTTTGGTCACCAATTCCAAAAGGAAACAATTTGTTTAAAACAAATTTGACCTGCCTCAAAGGGATGGGATACCATTCCTTTCCACTGATTCTCCAGATTTACATTAAATGAAAAAAAAATAAAACTGCAGTTATAAATGTTCAAATTTCACAGCGTATTTTTTAAGGAAAGTACAAGGTGTTGTGCAAAGGCAGTGTAGAGGGCCGTATAAGATTGTGGGTATTAAATACAGTGCTAATATACATCCTGTTTTCTTTTGTTGTTGTCATACCCTCCCCCCACACCCCCCCCATACAGCTGGGGTATTCAGAAAGAAAAAGAAAAACATGTTGTCATTATTTGGTATTAAAAATATACAAAGCAAAAAGGGAGAGTCTTGCATTTTGCTGGTTCTGGCCTTCTCTGGTTCTGTGTGGTTAATGTCCTGTTCCTGCTGAAAGAAGGACACAGACCCATCATCAGTTACAAAACAGATATCAGGGAGGAAGAAGATCCGCTTGCTTTGCCATGTTTCCATGACCTGCTTTTTTTTTACAAGAGAGAGGAACTATAAATCTGTCACATTTAACAATCCAAAAGGAAGCGAGTTTGACTTTAATGCGCTGGCACCTCATATGGGGATAGACACGAACATCTCTCCTCTCCATTGATATCAAGCTAACTGACCGTGAGTTTAAAGCTCAAAGCTTAATTTAAGCTTTTGTATTCATGAAGTTAGTTGGGTGCTAATTCCTCTAGTATAAATACAGATTAAAATTAAGATCTGTTAAATAAGCCTTCCTGTCTCTCACAAAGTAGTGACGCATACTTCATTCCTGTTCGAGTTCCTGCCTCTGCGCCGGTCTGGGTGATTGATGGCCGCCCTGTCGTCATTCGCCCTTCACTCTCAGTTATTTCAGCTGGAGAATTAGGAGGGCTGGAGGGGTGGGGGGGGGAACCTATTTTAGACCGCCACCCGGCACATAATGCTTTTTCATTCACTTAATATGGGGTTGGGCCGAAGGGGGCTGCTTTCTCAAACAAAGCAACCTTGACCAGTGAGCGCCGGGTGGTCCATCTCTGGAGATCCCATCGACCGACCTGTCTCCCTGCCGACGTGCCTTGTTTTACGACGCTAATGCTACGCTAATCGTCCCCAGCGCGCGGGCGTAATGTGACAATCAAACAGCTGCGCTGTGCTATGCAGCGCCCCCCAAGTCAGCGAGGTAATCCATAACCACAGAGGGGCGGGAGGAGGAGAGGAGTGCGTTACAGAAACATGTCCTGAGGCCCAGAAAGCAGGCGAGGTCCCACATACTGGGACACAAGGTCGCCGCAAGCAGGCCGTGTTAAATATAGACGCGCAATGCGGTGGTGACATTCGAAGGAGTTCCATTCCCGAAAAGCACCAACAAACAGCTTTGATTTACAGCGGGCCGGAGCCTGGCACACGCGCCAGCCTCGGGCACCTGGGTGCGGGGCCACGCCGTCGCCCGTAAATCACGCCCCCCGCACCGCCGCTTGGGGACTCGCTCGTCACCCGTGTCCTTTAAGTGCTCACAAGTCCTCCTGACCAGATTCTGCTATGGCATCATAAAAGGACATGCCAGGGGTGGCATAGGGGACTGTGGGCCGCGGGGGGGACGACTTTAACACAGGCACACCGATAGTTCATGGCTACATCTCAGGTCACACTCTATCACTCCACAGCCCTTCCGGTGAAAAATGAAAAATGTCACTTACCGTTGGTGACCGCTTTACTTTTGCCTCCCACTGTCACCTGAAATAAGTTTGATAAAAAGACAAATAAAGTAAGTTACAAGCCAAGTTGCAAGTTATGCCTCTCTAATGTGGTGTCATGTCAAAGCTGTGCATTTTCAAACTTTAGACTGAAGGCAATCGCGGTACATGATGCAGTCATGCTGTCTTGCCCAGAACCTGGGAATGCTGTAGACACAGCCGATATGTGCTGTATCTACGCACATACTGTACGTCAATTTCTTTATGTTGCACATGTTGTATATTTCAGCCTGTTTACACCTCCACATGTACAGAGCCAACAGTGTAAATGTTTGTCATTGAGAAAGCATGGAACACAGTGCCCTCAGGTGAATTACATCAGCACGTTACTGAAGAAAAGAAAGCAGCAAGGGGGTGTGCTCAAAGATGGTGCCCCAGCGGTCCCCCAGTTCAAAGTCTGTGACTGTGACACTGACCCGACCTGTTGCGACACACTCATTCATACTGTGCTTGTCTCTCAGTCTGAGAGACTAATGTAACACTGCTGCCTTTTATAAAACCGCCAAACCTCTGAACAGCCACTGGTCTTCTAATAGACTTGTCAAATACCTAAGCCACTACAGTATTAGACAGATTTGAAAAAGTGTGGGTATCAACATGAATGAATAATATTGCTCCTAGCCACTAATCGTCCCGCTCTCTGCTGTTCTACGTCAGCGCTACCCAGAGCCGAGTACCTCGCTCTCCAAGCGGTGGCCGTGGTTGACCGCGGGCCGGTTCATGTCCTGAGATTCCTCTTAGCTGCGTCTGTTTAGTTATGGAACTCAGTGGCAGGCCAAAACCTTTTCAAAGTGTCGGCGGTTGCCAGATTTAGAACTGTTCTCAGAATCCCCATGTATTGTTATTGTTACGCTTTTATTGAAATATCATCTCGTTTGAGACTGCAACCACATCGATGAATGTTCCGTAGCATTGTGGAATGCCATTACTCGTCCAGAGGTCACCATGGAGACTAATGATAGCCATATTACAGATGCATGTGCAGGATGTGGTACACGATAATATCCTGCAGGCATCCATGTTGGTTTGATAGCTGAAGCCAAGTATCATTGCCATTTTTAAATATTTAATTTTAAAAAAGCAGGTTTAAATTCACTGAGACCCCTTTTCAGCAGACTAACTTTTATATTCTACCTCAGTGCAGGTCAGAATCTAGCACACTGTCAGTGAATAATTTACACCGTAATTAAAGAAGTGTTACTCAGTGAGATCACCCAGTTCGGAGTGCAGAATTCACATTCATTTCAAAGGTTTACCTCTTCTGCTCATCCAGAGTTAATGGTGAAGTCAACTAACTGAGAGAAGGCTTAAAGTAAAACAAACAGGCAATAATTCAGCGTTATTTTCCAGCTTGTGTGATATCTTTGCCTAATGTTGGTCATGCTATATGCAACTGAATGACAGTGCAATGTTATGGCATTCATAATTTCTATAGTTCCTCAAAATATCAATGTCCCAAGAGTGTGACTCAGCTCTGTTTGCCAAGGAGGAGATTAATATTGAAATGAGTTTTACCACACAGCACTGTGCTACATTAACTATATTCTTCATGGCATTATTTTAATGGTTATGATTTAATAATTTCAAAAACAGACTATGATGGTATTTCACCCTTACCTTGGTAGGGGAGGAACTTTTGTTTTCCCATAGGCTGCGCTTGTTAGTAACATCACCAGGCTTCAGGTCCTAACAGGGGCAGAAAAAAAACAGTACATTACACCATCCAGACAGAAATGATAACAGGAACAGTTTTTACCCTTCAAAACACGGTTTTGCTACAGTCAAAAAAGGCTAACTTTGCATACTGTAACATACAAGGAAAGACATGTGAAGAATTGATTATCATCTGAGACATATTGCCTTTATTATAATCCCCAGTGAAAGAGAGGCCACAGTGGAAATTCTGCCAGCAGTTAACCATAGTCATTGAATAAGATATATCTAGCAGGGAGGACAAGAGATTGTGTTGTGGCTGAAAAGAGAAATGACCACAGAGCAGGCTGACCTCAGATCAGTCCAGAAACCCCTGAGTGTGAGAGTTCTCACAGCAATTTCTCTAGGAAATGGGGCACTGCTGTGAGTCTATATACAGCTCCAGTTTCAGGGAGAGCCTATTGGACTGGAATTTTCCATGTCCTTCCCCACAGCAACAAAGAAGCTCTGCGGATATTCGGCACAAGGCCCTACTTCAGAGGGCAGAGGCACACCGATTAAAATGCTGGCAATAGCTACTCTCCCCAATGCCTCATAGATTAATCAGCCTTAATCCACTTCCTTACCAAGGTCCCCAGGCTCACTTTGGTTGTATAAAGGCATTGATAAAAATCTGAAGTGCAAAGCCTCTTTCCATACAATACCTCTTCTGCAGTGAAAAGCAAGGAAAGTAGAGGGAAGATGAGTCCGAGAAGAATGACGACTGACAGGGACTACCAAGCAGAGCAGAAGTGCTTAGCTAGCAGAGAAGGAAAAGGGTAGACAGTTACTTAAGGCAAATCTCAGTGGAAAAAAGATGAGAATTAGCAAGGAACGCCAGAAAGCCATTGCAATGCACCTGTATATGACCAATCAATTTTAATTCACATTCACTTAATACGTGGCTGGGCTGTCAATATTTCACCAGCATTCAACTGCCTAGTTGTCTCATTTATGGAGAGTTAGCCTGTAGTTAATGTGCATACCAGGTACATGGTTGGCCCACCAGAGGGCAGTCTGGTAGTGGGGAATAAATGAGTTGTCTTCTGTATTCTCTACTTACAACTAGGAGTAGACAGTTTGAAACAAAAATATGCCAGGATGCATTTCACTGGTCACAGTGAATCATAGAAATAAAAACTGTCCATGAGTGAAAGCACAGTCGCTAAAGGGCTTTTATGACCTTCTGCTATACAATGTAGAATGACTGAATGATGAATACTTTGCAGAGAGTATGTATAAACAGTATTTCATGGCTAACATTGTAGCTTCACAGAAAATAAACAATTTATTTTCCTAGCTAGAACGTACTGGCTGATGCCAATGAACTGAGGAGTAAAAAAGACTGTTATATCAATGGCTTGAAATTTATACACCCGTCAAAGCAGATACTGTGGCACTAATGTTGCTGTAATTTCAGCAACAACAGCAACCTGACCTTTTGTACCACTTTTAAATAATCACTGTGGGAACAGCCCTCTGGTGGCCAAATCCTGAATCACACTGTTAAATTTACATACATATTTTCAAGAGTCTTGATGCACAATGCAAGTTTCCCATTGATGTCTGACAAGCATCCAAGTATATAGAACTCCAGCAGAAAGATTTCATGCAATAAAGGACAGCTCAAGGTGAAAAGTTGCCTCAGAGAGCAGCAAAATCAAGTCAGGGAGATATGCTGGAATCCTGCCACCTGGCGCATTGTAGAAAGTGCTTCGGCTAACTGACCCTCTGATAACCTGCATGTGATACTTTAATAGGATCTCTTTTTCACTGCATATTACACTAATATAATGTGAAATATGTGTCCCCTTATCTTGTGGACTTGTACAACAGCTGCCGACACTAAAGTACAGCCATATTTTTCTTAATCGCATGCATTACGTTTGATGGTAACTCGATTCACAACCAGTTATTCAGTATCTCACATGTCTGTTCATCTAGTCTACGTTAATGCTTGACCCTACTGTGAAAAAAGGATACTAATAATATGTCAAGTCAAAGATTGTTCATCTTGCTTGAATAATCTCCACTAGATGCCAGTAGGTAGCTACTCCCACACAGTGGTCCTGGCTGTATGAGTTGTAATAAAGCCATTTTGTAATACATTTCAAAAGTACTCAACATGTGTCCTTAGAATGAGACTAATGCTTTATCCTTTAGTCCTGTGAGGTATTTCCAACTGCAAAATGCATAAACTGGAGAGTGTGATCCAATCTTCATCATTAACACTGCTATTAAGCCTGTATTTACTGTTTAGTGTTCTCTGTTTACTGTTTTCTGTTTATAGACTTATGGAGTAACATCACCCCTCAGGATAGGTGCATAAAGCTTTGAATTGTGGGAGGAAAGCCCAGCACATGTGCGCCGCGGCAACATCCTGTTTTCCTGCGCCACTCGGCGGCGGTGAGCTCTGAAGGCAGAGGTCGCGACGGCAAAAAAGCCTTACCGCAGGTTTCCCTCCGGCCGCCTTGCCGCTCTCCGGAGTTTTGTTGAGCCAGTCGTTGATGCGCCCGGCCACTCCTATTTTCATGCCAGCTGCTTCCTGCATGGGGGGGGGGAGAGAGGTCCTCAGTACCGGCTTCCAGAACACGTGCAGGGGGGGTGGGGCGTTCACGGCCCGGGCCACTCCTACCTTGTTATTGCTCCCCGGGCCCCCGGTGGGGCTGAACACGTTCCCTTTCTCCCACATGCTCTTGATGTTGCGGATTCCGTCGGTCACCACGGGCAGGTCCGCAGCTGCAGGCTTGGGGGACTTGGGATCCTTGCTGGACTGCACAGAGGAAAGGGGGGGAGGGGCTCGTTGTTGCTCTGGGGCTCAGTGCAGAGTGAACACGTGCTGTGAACTTCTCACAAAGACACTTACTGTGATACTGTGTGTTATCGGGGAAAGGTATCAAATTAGCATTAGAAGGCTGATGGCGTTTAAGAGATACGAAGCAGGCCATTTTAAAACTAGATGAAATCCTTGGGTTAGGATCAGCTGCTTACCTGAAGAGCACTGGTATACTGCTCCAGTCTGTTGTCAATTTTGGACACAACAGGAGTATGTGATGTCTTCACAGTACTGTTGCAACAATAGTGCGATATTTGTGATTAATGCTGTTGAGTACACACATGATTCAATACCAAATCATTAGTGTGTCAGTTTGCAGATGTAGTCCTGTCCAATAAGCTATACTGTCATCAACTGCATTACATTTTTTATCGAAAGACTTACTGTACAGGGCCACTATTGCAATAAAGATGCACACAAGCCACTCTGTCAACAGCAACCATTCCAAAAATATGCAGCAGCGGTGCATTCAGAGACAACTGCCTGATGTCATGGACAAAAGAAGGAAGCAAAATCAAACAACATGAACACTTGCCTTTTTTGGGCAGACTTGTTCAGAAATTCTGCCCTCTCCCCAATCTGTAAACAAAGGTCAGAAAATTACACACACATGGTGAGAAAATGGTATCATGATGTGATTTCAAATAACGCAAGTTATGTAGAACACCATCACTGCACAAACACTCACACACAGCTTGGTCACTTTTTTTGGACACTGGTTACATTTCTCTGCAAAGTCTTGCAGTTCAGTTCTTGATCTGGCTTTTGTCAGCTCTCCACAAGTGAGGTGAAAGGCAAAGTGTGTTCAGCTATGGGAACTGTGGGATGAGGTTCATGACGAATGACAACGCGAGCCAGAGAGGGCAGGTTTGCTTGTGCCGCTCCAAAACCTCAATCTGAGAAAGGCTCGACTTCTCCGCCTCTGGATGTGGGAGTTCCTAAAATACTCTTCACAGGAAATTCTTCACTCTTAAGCACATTTCTGATGGCCATATTTGAGCACTGCTTAATTCTGCAAATGTCATTAATTTTCTGCGCCCCTAAAGTTAGCGTCTGGAAAAAACTATGCTTCATAAAATGCTGTTAAATCAATATTAGAATCGTTGTTAATAGCATAATATTTCCTGAGACTACGACAGAATACAGGGCTGGGGTTGCCGGTTATATTCATATGTTTGTGTTAAGAATGAAATGATGAGGCTCAGGTTTGGGCCTTGGGAAATAATATGCCTTCGGTGCATGTTACCCATTTGGCAACAAAGATTTTAAGAGCACATATGTTAGCCTCAGTAATGGAGGCCTTATTGGTTTACAAGATAAATGTTCCATGGGAGAGGACGTTGATGCATTTCAAACATTTATGCTTCTATTTGGGAAAATAATAATGTAGTTTTTTAAAGCTAACACAGACATTGTTTCCTACGGTTTTGGTTTGTTCTAGTCACACAAAGACTGCAGTCTGCAAAGCAAAGAAGACACAACACACAACTGCAGTACTCAAAGCAAACTCAACAGCACTGCATTGCTCAAACGTCAGACATTCGATACCGGTACGCCAGGATGTGCTGTACATACAGTGAACATGATGACAAAGTAAATCTGTGGAGGGAAATCAGGAAGATCAACATCTTAAGAGCTGATTCGTTAGTTAATGGAACTGGAAACAGGAGAAGCACAGCCAAAATCACAATGACTCTGCAGACTGGAAAACAAAAAGTCAAAAACTATTATGGCTCACCAGATCAAAGAGACCCAGCTCAGGGAAAGTTGCCCAGAGGAAATAAACATGAGCTTGCTGAGTTTAGATTTTCTCAATTCAGCTAGGCTTTTTCTACCCTCAAGAGTATGGGGGGCAATGCCTGGACTCCAGACCGAACAGCGCTGTATGACTTAAGACACAGAACTTACTGCGGCTCTTTATGGCCGACATAACCACTGCTGTGTAAATAAAAACACAGTCCACCGTTTCCTAATTGTGACTAGTTCTGCGTTCCTAATAGCTTTCCCAGGGAAGAGTGATGGGCATATTTTGGGATGGGGGTCAGAAGTTAACCGTCACCCAGGGAGCGTTTCCTGTGTGAGAGGCTGACCTTCAGCGACGAGCCCCTCGGGCTGACACATTTGAAAGGCTTTTTGGCCTCCCCGTCTGTGGAATCCTCCACCTTCTGCCTCTTCTCGGCGGCTTCCGCCCGCCTCCTCTCGATCTCCTCCTTCATCCTCCTCTTCTCCTCCTGCGAGACACACCGGGGGGACAGAACCTGATCCCACCAGATCCCATACGCCGAGCACTGATCCAAAGTCAGTGCGCCGGGCCTGCCTCTCTCCACTCTATTTAACAAACAGTCTGGCTCCCCTCCCCCCAAACCCCCACCCCTGCAAGTTACACAACTGCCTTTTCACATCAACAAGTGCTCACAGCTGGGGAAACTGCCATAGGCTGTGTGCCTGCAAGGTGCAATTAGACTGCAGGTCAGATTGCTTTTTTATTTAATCCAGGCTCGATTTATGGACAAGGCATACATCATTACATACATTACATCAGCATGGAGCAGTTACCCAAGACTGCGTGCACCGTGCTCCAAATACAGTGCTGCAAACCAAATGTTTCGCAGACACATTTTACATGCTTGTTGTCACTGTGAAATATGCGTTTGACTACTGTTTGCTAAACACAAGACAGCGTTCTGTCAGTTTGCAACTTTCCCATAACGATATAATTGTGTTTATATTTCAAATAGAGACATGTTTATAGTATACAGCAGCATGTCATTAAGTCACAAAGCTGTAATATTTTCTTCAGGGTGAGACGGCACTCCCAGGGGTCAGCGACAGTGTTAATCCACGCGTCTCTCCCGCAACGCTCTCCCCTGCCTACCTCCTCCTTGGCCTTCTTCTCCTGCAGCTCCTGCTTCTTCTGCTTCTCCTCCTCCTCCAGCACCTTCCTCCTCTCCTCCCTCTTCCTCTTCAGCTCCTCCAGCTCGGCCTCGGCCCCCTGCTGCTTCTGCCGCATCTTCTCGAACTCCTCGCTCTCCGTCTCGTCCCGACGCCGCTTCAGCTCCTCCAGCTTGCGCTCCGCTTCCTGGCGGGCGACGTCGTCCTGCTCCTCCGCCTCCGGTGAGCGCAGGCTCCCGCGGCTGACACACACACGCGTGCACGCACACACATACAAGAGGTCGGTGAGCCACGCCCACCTCTCAGGTGACACCGTGACTAGAGTTACCCTCCAGTGTCTGTCCTCTGGGGAATCAAGTGAACTGCAGCAGCTCTGCTTGGGAAAATTGAATGCGAAGTGTCACATGACACCGAGCTAAAGGGATACTGCTCTCCTTAACGGGATTCCTGCAAATCATCATGGGGTGAACAACATATCTCTCAATATATTTATATATTGTAAAAATGTAATATATATTGTATATACTGTATTGTATATTTTATGTAGTATATTGTGTATATTGTGTATTCTATATATATATATATATATATATATATATATATATATATATATATATATATATATATACACATACATATATATATATATATATATATAGTTACAGTGGTTCTGTGGGCCACATACCTCAAGGTCCTCTCTGGCTTCTTGTGTTTGGCAGTGGTGTCAAGATGTAAACCTCCGTTCTGCTGTTTTGGTGGTGGAGTCACCTTCTTCTCAATCACCTTCAGAAGGAAACCAAAGTCTGAACATGTGACCTGACAAGTAACTTTATGCGGTATAACAAACAACAATAAGTATAACTGATTCATTCATTTTGGCTGGTGAAAGTTGTTCCATGAAATTCTGTATGAATTTAAAACTTAAAGGACTAGTATGTACTTTACCATACCACTGCATACCTCTTCTAGGATCTACTTGGCTTTTCCTCAATGTCTCTATATGGGGAAAAGCAGGTATGAATCTGTAACACAGCCTGAAGGAAAATCTGGGAGAAGAGAAAGTCTCACCTCTTCCTTTCTGAAGGACCGTTTTGTCTTCTCCTCTACTACCTCCTGTCAAGAATAAAAAATGTCATTCACCACAAAAAACTGAGGGGAACACATTTGAATTTAACAACATAATATTCCTATTAAATATATATTCAATATATATTTAAAACCAAATTTCATTTGTGGCTTCCAACAACAGCTGAATGTTTGGAACAACAATGCAGAACACATAGTATCAGACCTTGTATATGAGTATTACCTGTTCTTTCATGAAGGACCGTTTCGGTTTTTCTTCAACTACCTTTAGGAGAAGATGGAAAAAGAAGTAACCATAACCATTGGTGTGATGAGCTTTATCACGGGAGCCCCAGTCCTGGGCATGGGGGTGGTGTATTGTATACTCTTTGACTTCAAACTCATCATACCAGCCCAGCTCTGTGAACTCTGAGAGTGCAGCAGGAGAGGTGAAGCAGTGCAACACAAAGAAAACAACCTAGAGGACTGGTGCCAGGATGAGCAGCAGAGCATCGACCACACTGTGACCACACTGTGACCAAACTGAGACCAAACTGTGACCAGAACTTGCAGGACTGGTCCTTATCACTGAAGGAAACAACACACCATGCCTTTATCTCAGCATTGCTGAAATGTTTTGTGAAGCAACGCTCCAAAAAAGGAAAAAAAAAGGTGAAATCTGGATAACTCAAATTTCGAGAGACCAGACAGTGTTTTTTGCTTGTTTTGAAAGAATAATTGCATAACTAATCAGCCACAACAACAAAACTTTTGAGTTATCCAGGACTTTCAGTGAAGCTTTACTGAAGTGGGTCTCACAGTGCTGAAATGCACATCTCACCAATACCTGCTCTTTCTTAGAAATGGTGGTTTTCTCTTCAGTCTTTTTCTTTGATATTAACGGTTTCTCTTCAACTTCTTTCTTTGATATTGTATTTTTCTCTTCAGCGACTTTCTTTTCTATACCTTTCTCTGCAACATCTTTCTTTGGTATAGCTTTTTCTCCAGCCTCTTTCTTTGTTTTTTCTTCAGCCTCCTTCTTTGAGATTGCAGGTTTTTCTTCCACCTGTTTCTTTGAGATAGCAGGTTTTTCTTCAACCTGTTTCTTTGAGATTGCAGGTTTTTCTTCAACCTGTTTCTTTGAGATTGCAGGTTTTTCTTCCACTTGTTTCTTTGAGATTGCTGGTTTTTCTTCCACCTCCTTCTTTGGTATCACCGGTTTTTCTTCCACCTGCTTCTTTGATATCACCGGTTTTTCTTCCACCTCCTTCTTTGATATCAGTGGTTTTTCTTCAACCTCTTTCTTTGAGATCACAGGTTTTTCTTCAACTTCTTTCTTTGATACAACAGGTTCTTCTTCAACCTTTGTCTTTGATATCACAGGTTCTTCCTTAACCTCTTCCTTTGATATCACAGGTTCTTCCTTAACCTCTTCCTTTGTTATTTGTATATTTTCATCAACCTCATTTTTCAATATTACAGGTTTTTCCTCAACCTCTGCCTGTGGTTTCGTGATCTCCTCCTCAACCTCATTCTTTGGTATTTCTTCTTTAACCTCTACCTTTGTACTTACTGTATTTTCTAACTCTGTGTTTGAAATCAGAGGTTTTTCTTCAACCTCTTTATTTGATGTGACAGGTTGTTCTTCTACCTCTTCCTATAAAATAAAATTAAGTTACATTTTCTGTCAAATTTATTAACTACACCCACAACCAAGACCTCCATATAAATGACTTCATTTCATAGGCATGGTCTTTTTTTGGTTTTTCATCTGTGCATTCCTATGACAAATAAAATACAACACCAAAAATATTTCCATTGAATTGGATCCAAAGAAAACACAAATTTGACCAGCATGGAAAAAAGAACTGACCTGTTCCCTCATGTAGGACCTCCTTGGCTTCCCCTCCACTTCCTCCTGCTTCTCCTCCACCATTTCCTCTGCTGCGTTCTCTGGCTCTGGCGCAGGTTCCTCCGTCTCGGCCTCTGGGGCTGCCTTCTCTTCCTCCCGTTTCTCCTCCTTCACCTCCTCCTCCTTCTTCTCCTCCTCCTCTTCTCTCTCCTTCTCCTTCCAGGCATTGGCTTCGGAGGCCCTGCTGTTGACTTCCTGCTCCTGGTCCTCCTCCGCATCACGGTGCCTCCCCCTCCGGCCGGCGGGCCTCTCCTCCTGGCTGTTCTCCGTGCCGTCGGCGATGGTGGGGTCCAGCTCCTTCTGCCTCTCCAGCGCCTCCCGCATCCTCCTCTGCCTGCGCTCCTCCCGCTTGGCCAGCCGCTCCAGGAGTGCCTGGTCGTCCTCGCTGGTTGCCGCCAAGCTCACGGAGCTGCTGGTTCCTGTCTCTGTCGCGCTGGGAGAACACACCTCAGTTAGCATGGGTCGCACATCATTCTCCTTTGAAAACACTCCTTCAACAGGCAGCAATTATTGATAAATACTAATTTTAATATTCGGTTTCTTTACACAGTTATGCCTTTATGTAGTTATGGGGTGGCAGTGTAGCGTAGTGGTAAGGAGCAGTACTCATTACCAAAAGGTTGCCAGTTCGATTCTCCGCTGGGGCACTGCTGTTGTAGCATTGAGAAAGGTACCCAACCCAAAACTGCCTCAATAAACATCCAGAGAGTATAGATGGATAATATGTAAAAACCTAAGGAAATTGCTATGGATAAGAGCACATTCCTAAATAACAATAATGTACTGTAATGCCTCAGTTAACAAGCCTCTTGTTAATTCTTAATTAATTATTATGAATGAGCCTCTGAATGAAGCTCATTCATAAAAATTACAAAACATTTTTTAAATATCGTTGCTTTATCATCTCTCATGAACGACAGTGATTAAGTAATGATGGCATTAAACACATACATGCTTTAAATACCTGTTTCATGTTTACTCCGCATGCTATTATGCTGGATGCTACTTATTAGTGAACAGTGTTTCACTAATTACCTCTAAGTCATGGAGCATTTATGTCACTATAAAGTGACATTATTGAAGGCATCTACTTGATTCAATGTTGTATGCCTGTATTTCCTTCATATTCATAAAAGACTGCCATTATGGTATTACAAATTTCACTTGTATCTATGTCTATTAGTTGAATATACTAACGCAAAACAGTTACTCCTGCAAAATATCTATGCAAAGACCATAGACCATAGACCATAACAACAGCTGAGCGTTACGGAACAGCATTAAATTTTTCACCAATTACTTCTGTTGACAGTTCAAGTTAAAGGTCACGAGTCAGAGAGCTGGCCTTTGCACACACATCGGGCCCATTCCACTGATACAAAGGCTCATTGACACGTTTTTCTTGAATGGAGCCGTCGGACAGCGATCAGGATTGTTCTGTGAGGGTGTCAAATGGCCGTTTCCACCGCATTCCTCTGCTTACTCGCCACATAGCTGAAATGCATTTGACTGTGGGTCCACATCCGACCGCGACGCGCCTGCCTCGGGGGGTTAACGAATTCTGACTCAACCGTTTGGCGAATGTGCAGGACTGCTAGCGCTAACAATAGCAATGCTATTGCGCTCAGATGAATATACACATCAGCACAATCCTGCACCTGTTCAGCTGTTGCAATCTAGGATGTAATCTAGGACGTGTTTTGTTTTTTTTTTTTTGTTCATTCCCACACGGGGAATTTCCACAAGGTCTTCCAATATGAGCGGACACAAGGAATGCCCACGTCTTCCACTCTGATGACCTGACCCAGACCTGTCTACCACAGCCATCTCTTAATGATCTGGGATCTGGGAGCAACAGTACAGTGCATTCCATCTGTTGAAAATCTGTGGTGAAGAAAGACAAGGGAGGAGGAGAACTGGAGCATCGATTTGCCAGGGCTACAATTACTCCAACTTCAGTGAACTCTCGGAGGGACTAGGTTACACACATGCATTATTGAGGGAGAGGCAACACGCAAGGGGCCCAGCCAAGCCCCATGCTTCCGGGGCCTGGTCTAGAAGCAGTGGCCTGAACAAAAGCAAAGCTGCAGCTGCACAGAGGTACAATCAGAAACCGCTTTCACTTCAGCATTTTGAGCTGCACTCAAATCATTTTTTCTTCTTTCTGTTTGCTGTTTGAGGATTCTTGAATTCTCTGCCAGACCCCAGCAGATGTAGCCCTGCATAGGTTCCAGGCCCTGCTCTGGCCCGTGACTGCAGTCTTGCCGGCCACGGGCTACCTGTTGCTGCTCTTGCTGCTGGTTGCAGGCAACCTGTTGCTGCTGTTGCTGCTGGTTGCAGGCTACCTGTTGCGGCTGTTGTTGCTGGCTGCTGGCTACCTGTTGCTGCTGCTGTTTGTGGGTGTGGGCTACCTGTTGCTGCTGTTGATCTCCACGTTCTCCGTTGCTGTGCTGGCCGGCTCCTCGTTCTCCCTGTTGCGCAGCCGCTCCTGGCGAGCCCTGCGTCTGCGCTCCCGCGCCGCCTCTTCGTCATCTTCATCGTATCTCGGATAACTCACCCTGGAACACATGCACAGGCAACCTGTCACCAAAATTGCTTAGCCACAAGAAAATGCCCTCTGGCTGATGAGAGGAATGATGAGAGGAACGACAAAAAACAAAACCCCTGCAGGCCTGCTATATACAGACAGGTCCATTAAACAGGATGGCAGTGTAGCATAGTGGTAAGGAGCAGGGCTTGTAACCAAAAGGTTGCCAGTTCGATTCTCTGCTGGGGCACTTCTGCTCTACCGTTGGACAAGATATTTAACCCACAAGCATCTGCTAAATGACAATAATGCAATGTAACAGGTAGAAGAAGAGATAGGGCCTTTTGGGAGAAGGCAGTTCTCACCAGGGAGACATTAAAAGTCCCTGTTTGTACTTTACCCAAAGAGCAAGCATATTCCCCTGAGGCTGAGGAGTGTCCTAGGGCCGCAAGGCTACAGCCAAATTCTCCCTGCTGGCACAAAGCCAGGCCCGTATCTCTACGTTTCTCACTTCTGTACACACAGACTGCCCATGGGCAGGAGTGTGGGACAGTGATCTGAGAACCTGTCACTGTGCTGCTGCAGGTTCATATACCAGGTGGTGCACTGCTATTAAATCATCCAGCGAGACACTTAACCTGAATTGCTTCTGTAAATACAGATCTATTAAAAGAGATGAAAAGTAAAATACACATTAACAAGTAAGTTGCTCTAGATAAGAGCATTGATTAATTTGATATTTAATCCTGAATCCAACAGTACACCTCACAAGTGTTTTTTTTTTTTTTTTTTTTGCCATCAGGAGGTGAGAGGCTTCTACTACCAAACATGGACCTGAAGAAGCTGAAGGCTCACGCTATTTGTGAACTTCAATGGTGGGAAAGAATGTAAACAGAGAGCATGCTGTGTACACATGCAGAGGCTTTGAGAAACACCAAAAATTCCCCCTCAGGGCACACAAAGAGTGATGCCACTATTCTTAGCATGTCTACCTACAGTCACACTTCCACAAAATAGCTGGATTAATAGCTATTCAAATGCGCAAAAGACAAGTCATTTTTTAGTGTGGTTACGCTTCACTCTTACCAAAGAGAGTGACGGCACTGGAGAAACACACTGTGTGGCACAGAAAATAATGCCGCACCAGTGGCAGTAACACTTGACAGTGTAATTGTTTAGCTTGGCAGACTGAAGCAAGAGGTTCGGCTCATCCACTGATTAATGAAGTATTATGAGGCGACTTATTATTTTTATTAGAATTTTGTATTGGGGCTGGAGATGGCACTACTTTTCATAGCCTATTTTCATGTCAGAGCAGTTGTGGTAAAGCCACCAGATTCTGGATTTTTCCTCACAAATGTCTGAAAACAAACCAGAAGAGGATATGATTCTTTTACAAATTCTTAATTTCCATCTGTTAATGGTACTTTGATCTTGGTGTTTCAAAGCACTGCATGTACGCAAAAGGGATTACAGCTGCTATAGTCTCACTAACTGCTAAAACATGAATTAACATTCTTGTCAATCAAGCTCTTGCCAAATACATCACTAAGGGCCCCACTTCAATTTCCTCTGCCCCGAGACCACATACCATCTCAGAGCAAATTCAAATCTAATCAGACCTATGGAGGAGGAGAGAGAGAGAGAGAGAAAGAGAGAAAGAGAGGGAGAGAAAGGGGGGGAGGGAGAGAAAAAGAGAGAGAGAGAGAGAGAGAGAGAGAGACTGAGAGGTTGACTTTTAAAAGCTCTTCATTTCATTGACTTGTTCCAAAGAACTCAAACATAGTATATTGAAAAAAACACTATTTACATATCTACATATTTATAAGTCAGAAAAAAACAACAAAAACAGGGACAGTGAGAAAACAAGACATGGAGAGAGACAGAGCATTTTACAACCACAACTATGTCTTTGGAAATAATACATGAACTGTTCGAAGTGAAAAAAGTATAGAGCTTATCAAAATACTTAAGCCTCTTCCAACATGTTATCTTAGACTTCAGACTTTATGGTTTTGCCTGTAGTGAAATACCACAGCCAAATCAGTAAGTCCATGTACACCAAATTTATTTCATTTTGAAGAAAGCAAAAAGGTCTTTGACACGAAGTTCCAAGTTCCACAAAGTCTTTATCACGACTGTCACCATTATCAAAACAGCAATACGAATGGGGTCCTAAATCAGTGTGGTACGACACATAATTTTTCAAAGACATGGTTTATCTGTTTTAAAAAGACCAGATGCATACATTTAACCACAAAAAAACAGACACAAAAATGTTCATCTGCAAATATGTCCCCACAGCCAAACATCTCAAAAATGACAACGAAAACAGACAGCGGGCCAAACAGGAAGGGCCCCTCAGCGCCCCTGCGCTAAGCATCCTCGGCCTGACGTCCGGCTGACGGAGCGCCCGGCCAAAAAAAATCTCCCCATTCCCACGGTGGGGCCCGGAGCCTCCTCCCCTGGCCCGTGCCCGCTGCCACTCCGGCTGGAGGAAGCGCCGCTTCATGGCGGGTTGGTTGAGGGAACAGACCGTGGCGGGCCTGGGTTTATGAGGCAGAGAGAGAGCTTGAAATGGCCCATTGATTGAGGATGGGTATTTTTTCCTCTCTTCATGACTGCTCCTAGAATGATTTACAGATGTTGGGGGGGCGGGGTGGGGGATGGTGCGAGTCAACTCCCTGAGAGCAGGAATCAAACACGCCCCCCCCACGCAGAGTTTCAAACGGATCGGGTCACTCAAAGGGATCAACAGAAAAATTCGTATTGTGTCTGCTGGGGAAATCGCACCAGAATGCTACGCATTACTACACCAGAGTTGCATTCTGGATTCAGAATCGATGGTGAGAGTCGGCATCTCCTCTTGAAGCACAAAAAAGCTCCTCTCAGATGCTGGGGCTCTGGAACATTCCGGCGGAATATTTTGTTCCGAAATAAAAACAGCAGTCAAAACATTCCAGAGTCTGCAGACTTCCCCTGACCCAGTGCTGCGCAGAAAAAGCACAATGTCGACGCAGGAAAAAGCCACAGCCACCCAGGTCAGACTTGAGGGTGAGATACTGAAGGCCATGGAAACAGCGTGCCCTCTACACCAGTCAGCACCTGAACAAGGCTGCACGCATCTCAAGCTCTGGGGTGACTGTTAAGATGAATTAATAGTGTTGCTTTTAATATTGCTGACTCCTTATATGGCTGTTTGCTTGTGTTGTACTGTGCCTTACTTGCAAGTCGCTTTGGATAAAAGCATCTGCCAAATGAATAAATGTAAATTAAAAATATAAATGAATAAATGTAAAAGTAAATATAAGATAATGTGTAATTAACTGCAGAATAAACAAGCCAAGGCTTACTCAAAAATGCCTAGGTTTTGTAACAGCCATTTTTATGTATGTCAGCACTGTGAGAAACTCATGCTCAATACTGAGCCTTGCTCTTCATGCTGGGCAGCCAGATTACCCTAATACCAACCAATGAGTGGAATACAGTCTGCATCTATGGTACTATGTACACAGACAGTGGTTTGGCATATGAGGACTCGACTAAGGGTGCTTGCTCAAGGGAAGGTCAAGTCAATGTCTTATTGTGCCTTACTGCCAAGTCACAAGCGCCGCCTGCCTTCCTGGGGAGAAAATACCTCCACACACAAAAACATGGCAAGCAGGAAGTTTACATCTGGAAAGCTAATTACCGAAGCCCAAAAGTGAAGAGTCACTGTGAGAGCGTGGAGATCTGTGTGTGCGATCCCCCTTCTCTGCACTTCCTGTCTGGGGGCTGGAGAAACCGCTGGTGAAGCTATTTTTAAATGGACTTGCTGCATATCATGAAATCCACTGTATATAAGCAAAACAAGTGGAGTAGAGCATAACACCACAGGAAGCTACATAAGGCAGAAAATTACTATCCAGGAGAAAGAAATTGCATATGCTGTATACAAATTGTTACACAATGCTACTACACATATAGACACTTACAAAAACAGCGCAAAGCTAAAGTATGGGGGTACTTAAAATCTGAGAAGCAGAAAGCTCTGTGACCTGGGATGTTATCCACAAATAAAGACAACTGAGTTGTGCAGAGTATTGCCGAATCTATCGTTTGCAACAAGAAATCACTCTCTGAACATGTCCCTTATAGTTTTTTGTAACCAACAAAGTTATACAAGTACTCAGCCTTAAATGTCAAATGTTAATGTTAAATATAAGTAAATATAAGATCTGGCAAATATCTTGGATCTCTGTTAAGTCTGATAAGGTTTTCTCTTTTGTCATTCCAACACATATGCACAGCAGCATTATTCATGAAATCTTCATAAAAAATAATTTTCATAATAAATTTTCCAGATCACAGCTGTTAAGGGCGTAGTACTGGCCAATGCATTCCCAATAGGTTCCCATCTTCCCACTGCGAGGAACACAGATGCAGTGCCTCTACACATTGATGGCACTAATTAAAGTCTCGGGCCTCGCCCACCCTTTCCCCCCTCAGAGCCAGAGTCTGCGTTATTGCTGAGTCAGACGTTGCTGGTCTTCTTGATGAAATACATCTCCTCAAGGCTGTCATTTAGAAAGGCAGTGTCGATTTGGCCGTGTCAAGGAGTCCCAGTAACTCATGGAGTCTGTCTGGAAATGACTCTATTGGCACTTCAGTCCCAAGCGCTACACCACACTGCCTTGACTGGAAAACACCGCTCCAGACACGCACGGACACATTTTCACAGCTGCACCAAAAACCTCACTAAATCAGCATCCCACGCTTTCAGGAAAACCCCTGGTTCCCACCGCCTTCTTTGCTGTGTGTTTTAATGTAAAACAGTGTTAACAGGGATGCCATTCTGATAATATTACTTGAAAATCTCAGAAATTTGAAAATCAAGCTCTTTTCCAGTTTGCATTTTGAATTCAGATTTGTATTTCAGTTGAAACAACCACTCATAGTTCAATCCTACTTTTTAAAATGAGCACCAACCAGCGGAAGGCAACAATTACACATTGTGTGTCTGAGAGAAAATAACACAAAACAGTTGTAGACATCTTACTAATCTGAAAAACACATTTAATGCCGTCTCACACTTCGTGGTGGTTTAACTACGAGCTGACGACGAGGGCCTGGCCGCCGAGAACGGAGACCAAATTTGAAAATCTCAAGTAACCGAGCTAATCTGCAGGAACGCGGGTAGGGTGAGGTCACATCAGCACTGGCGAGCGGCGGGGGCCGAAACACACTTCTCACTGTCAGCGCCACAGATTGCCGCTGAAGGCTCTCTGGACCGCAGATATGCAAAAGTCAAGTCTGACAAAAGCCGGGGGGGGGTTACTGCTGGACAAGGCCTTTTCAAACAGCGGAGGCCGCAGTCTTGGCGCTAACGAGCGAGCGAGGCAGTGGTGCTCGTCAAAACTTCGCTGCCCCCGGAACCCCGTCCAAGACTCCTCAGACGGGACGGGCGGCGTTGACGGCCTCCCGCCCCTCGGCACACCGACGGCTATCTGATCTGCCCTCCCACTCCCGCTCACATCTGCCCGCCCGCCCATATATGGGCCTGCGCATCGCTGTACATTTAGGAGAAAGTGGAAGCTCTCGCATGTAGGAAACAGCCCCGTGACCCTGGCAGTAAACATCCTCAATGCACAGGGCTTGGCAGCATCACAGCGTCTATTAATCCAGAAATATGCCATAAAGCTTTTATATCTGTAGGAAATGCCTTCAGCTGCATCTGAAAAGCCAACAAAACAAATGACCACATAATTTGAAGGTTAGGCTAAGAAAAACACACAGACATTGATTGCTGCTGTTTAACTCTACCATAGACTATGCAGTAACTTCAGTTCTTATCGGCAATAAAACTCAGCTGCAAATTAAATGTCTGCTTGGTAGCTGTCATTAACTTTATGAACATGTATTACCACATTTGAAAACACCAAGAAATTAACATTCCTCTGTTATAGCTAAAGTTCAGAATAACTAAAACACTCTGACACATGGTAAATCTATGCTAGATCCCATATTTACCATCTTCTTTCTTCAGACCTCTCTGGCTTTTTGAGATGTGGTTTTGAGGTGCAAAAAGCTCAAATAAAGCTGATTTCATGATGTGCCATAAAATACAGCAATAATTCTATTCTAATCAAGAAGTCTTTTAATTTATAGACTGCCATGTTCAATGTACTTCTGTTTACTCAGTATGCAATTAGTTTCTCATGCTTGCATAACAAAACACAGAGTACTTGAAAACTTGCCACGTGCCTTTTGGCCCTGAACTGGCTTAGTTCATTTGTTGTAAAAGCTCAAGTTTATTCAAGTAAAGTCTCTTTCCAACTTTTAACTGTTATTTATGACAAAATCCAGAAAAACAAAAGTAATTTACAAGACAAATAAAAGTAAACACAATTTGTAATTGCCCTTATATGGACGGGTTATGATACAGTACATCAAACTTAATCATAGACTGAATCAATGCAGGAAACCCAAACCCAGCGTTCCACTGAATGGCAGATTGATAATGTCCCTCTCAATCTGTGCATGTCTGCCATCTTCACCATTCCAAAAATACCAGCTCCAAGGCATTGCTGAGGCTCAGTTCCTTTGCACTTAACCGCTAGGTGCTGCAGAGGCCACAGAGCAAATAGGGCACATACTGTAAAACAGATCAGAAATACTTCAAAATTGAAGTATGCATATTATATTATGGACACTGCATGGAAATTTTATCGGCCTGTGAAATTAAACACTGAATGACAGTCATAACCATCACACAGAGATGGAAGTGCTAGTCCCAAAGCAGGTCCCTGCTGAAGCTCGTCTCTGACATTAATGGACATTATTGACACTGACAGCCTTACTGCAGACAGGGACAACTTTATCACACCCAATGTGAGTGCTTTTGAAGCTTTTTTGACTAATAAGCATGCCTTACCATGGTTAATATTAAACCAGATTTTATCTGTAATTTTACCAGATTAAACGTGATGGTTTCTGCACAGGTTCCTTTTCACAGGGAATCTGATCAACGGAGCTGATGCAAATCTGCTTTTGAAATACGGGGCCTGCACCCGGCCTTACAAAGAGTTTCCGAGATCCCTACATGGAAACACAGCCGAGAGTTCGCTGAGGTGATCCGTTTGGAATTCCTTCCCCAGGAGAAATCCCCCCGGGGAGCGCCGTAGCCGTAATGCGGTGACGCTGTGGGATAAAAAAGTGCGACAGGGTGGAGTCCCGAAAGGAACCCACATCTCTGGCCCCGGAGCACGGCTCTGAAATGCAGCGTTATCGCGACCAAAAATGTGCTGCATAATGAGCATCAGGAGGGAGATGGTTCTTTTTTCCAGCTCAAGAGGGAAGAATCTCTGGCCCTGTGGGATAAGGGTTACTGAGATACATTATCTAGCCACCTGAAGGTATTTAGGAAAGAGGACGAAAGCCAATAGATATTGACTGATGTTTTTTAAAAAAGGCTGAAGCCAACCCAGCGGTGCAGGGGTGAGCTCTCTGGTTCCAACTTGGCATGGAGATCAGAGGCCATTTAAAACATTTCAAGGGGGGAAGGAGGAGCAGAACTGTACTTCTTAAAGCTGAGAGCTCTTCAGCTGCAAAAAATGATGCACTCGCAGTGTGATTCACAGTTTAGCCCGCGTTCTCTGAACACTCAAATTGGCATTCCTTTTAATTGCGTGAGCTAATGCCAAAACACAAGTCTGGCAGAGCTTTTAAAATGAATCTAATCTATATCCATGCACTGACTGACGTGTCTGTCTGGTGAGTATGATAATAAAACCAGCTAAGATATTGGACAGTGGGGTGTCTGATGAAGGCCATACCCTCACGAGCACGAACATGTTAGCTGAGCGCTATCGTTTTATCTCTGGAACGAGGAGCGCAATGCGCGGCATGCGGTTACGAGCGCATTCCTCCGTTCTGCCGCGGTTCCACCTGGGCTCAGCGGATGAATGGGTCCTCAGTGCCGGCGGCCGTCGCCCGGGGCGAGATGAGGCCGTCTCACCTTTCCGCCTCCAGGCGCATCTCCTCGCGCTTCTGCCTCCGGAGCTCTCGGCGACGCTCAAAGTCATCATCCATGGTGGGTTGCGGATGTGTGCTGTCCCGTTCAGACTGAAAAGAGCACAGTGATTCAACATAAGAAAGCTGTTTCAAGAACAGGACATTCAGCCACTCTAGGCCCCATATTCCACCTGTGGGTTAGAGAGCATCTGGCACAGCTGTAATGGATAGAGCCACTTGCACCTTGTAGGCTCATCGTAGGCTGTTGCTCATTTGACTGAATGGATACATTTATGTTATATTGTGCTGGAAGTCGTTCTGGATAAGAGCGTCTGCTAAATGCATGTAATGTAATGTAAGGTAGGGAAAATTTCAGAATTCCCATTTCTGCATACTAAAATGGAATGAATGTGAGGAAAATGAGGACAAAGACAACACCACTGATTCAACTGCAGTAATGCACATTCTTTCCAAAAATGTAGAGTCACTCGCAACTGCATAATTGAAAGCTTCAAGAACTTACAAGATACAGCCTATTCCTATATCCTAATGCCCCAACCAGGCATTATTCTTTAAGAAACTATATGAATGTTACTGTGTATCTTTGAATAAATGATACTCATTTGCTGATCAGTTCTTTTCTGAACATCTGGTACGTTTCTGACAGGCATGACCACACCCAAGTCCAGCATCCTGTTGTCTCTTGGGCTCTTTCAGTTGAAACAGGAAGTAATGGTACTGATAGCAAAGAATAGCTTGTTATTAATACTCGTTCAGCTGATTGTTATGCACACAGATGGTTTTGCAGCTGCTTTCTGCCGCCGAGTTTGCTTGGTTGAACGACCTTTGGAAATATCAGCATGTGACCCCTTCATTTTTGTTTACACTGAATAACAGTAATATCTGAGTCACAAAAAAGTGGCAGTTGAAATTCTGCCAAGAGTCATTAAAACTCGCAGTTTATCAGAAAACAAATTTCAATGGATGTAACCTTACCAGTATTATATTAAGGTTACATGTTTATCAAATAGCATCATTTGAGATCATTCCTTTTGAAAACTAGAACTAAAACTCTAGATGCACGCAAAAAAAAAAAGGTTAAAATGCACACTTGGACCCTGGAGGGACAGCCAGTTCTCTAGAAATGGGCTGACATTTAGATTGGTCAAGACCTAGTTAAAGAATGTGGCACAATAAAGAGGTGTTGTATTAGTGTTAACTGATTCCTCCTTAAGAATGTAGCACTTCACACTTTACCTGAAGCACTCTTGGAACCTTGCAGTTTTCCTCTGGGAGCAACTTGACTTGCTCACATCTCAAACACTTGAGAAGAACTGGAGACAAATGAATGTTTAAGCCCCAGGTCTTTTTTTAGTCTACAGTAGCATTCTTCTCCCCTGGATTAAACTTGCACTTTTTCAGCCTCAGTATTTTCTCTACCTGTTAACCGTAAAAGCTAATCAGAGTTCTCACTGTGTTTGTTCATAGCCCTAAAAAAAGAACTGGAAAAGAAAGGGTTGTGAAGAAAACACAAAGCAACAGCAGGATGTTAACTCAATCAGCGACAGAGAGGCACTCAACACTAAAACACTGAGGGCGTGCTACTCTGGAGAAGACCACCCAAGAAAAACTGGACCTTACATCATAAATCTCCTCTGTGTGAAAAATCATGCGTAGAGAAAAAAAAAAATAATCCCCGTCATACCTTAGCTATGTTGACGCTTAGTCCATGAACAGTTCCTCTTCCTCTCACTCCCTGCCACCTCTTCGGCCTGGTTTATATCTCACCAGCGCTGCGGCACAAAGAATTCCTGCTCGGGCTTTTACCAGCTATGACTACCAGAAAAGGCAAAGCCTGCCTCTTTCCTCTCTGTCCCTCTTGCTCCCCCTCCTCTCTCTCTCTCTCTCTCTCTCTCTCTGCTTCTCGCACCCCTCTCTCTCTCTCTCTTTCTCTCTCTCTCTCTCTGCTTCTCGCACCCCTCTCTCTCTCAAGACTTTTTGTTCATGCTTTGTTTACAGAGCTGTCACTGGTTAGCTAAACTCAGCCGGGAATCTGGCATTTAAGGCAGACTCTAAGATTGCTTCCTGCATTTCACTGGAAGGCTCTGCTTCCTCTGGCGTCTCAGCCTAAAACTGCGAAGCAGCCTCTTCTCCAGCTTGCATGCTGCACCGACTCAGAGGTGGTGCTGAATCAGGAAACACAAAAAAGCAGGGAAGGTAACTCCTGATCACACACCCACCATCTTCACCCTCCAAGACACCCTCCTGCTGCAGAATCTCAGGTTTTGTTACAGGAAGCACAGAAGGGTTTCTGAGCAGTGCTGTTAAAGCTAATATTTTCATATGCATATTCTCTGACTTTTTCATTCAAACACATTCATTTACAGATCTGTATTTGCTGCTTGTACTAACTCATTTGTATAACTACACTTGTTTTTGTATGGATCCTGATATTAGGAAAACAAGTAAAAAGAGATTTAAGATTTGATTAAATGTGTTCTGTTACACTGTTACACTATTGCCTGGTGAACATTTTTAAAAAGAAGTGTGAATCTGAATGTGCACTGAATTGCTTCCATGACTGCATTCACATACTGCCCAAGTGGGCAATGTAAACAAAAGACTTTGGGCTTTCTGGCTTCTCTAGGAGCAGTTAAGACAGTCTACACTGTCTGCATCCCTGAGCTTAGTTTGAAGAATGTATAGCTGGACATGACATTATTCTCTGCAAGAGGCCAACGTAGGGGGCTGGGTTAGGCAGTTGATGAAAGGAGGCCCACTGCTTTTCAAGACAAAAAGTCCCTGACTCTGCTTTCAAAAAAGTAAAAAAAAAAAAAAAAGAGAGAAATATAAGTGTTTCACTAGCTCTTTGGGGAGACCACCCATGGTTTGTTAAAGTGACGAGAATAATGCAAGCCTGGCCTATCTATGATTTATTGGAATTACATCTTCTGAGTCTCTATTGAAGTAGTTCACAACATGGGATTGCCTCTCTGCCTGTGTACCGCCAGTTAAATGACTGTTCGCAGCCAGCTCAAAGAGTTATAATGCCACATTTAACCAGCAAAATTATAGGCTGCCTGATTTCCATGGGACCTGTGTGAGCTTAAGCGACATTAAATGTCTTCTCTGCTATTATGACACTGACTCGGCTCACGGTTTCATTTCAGCTTAATTTTAGCATCTGGACAACCGTAACAAGCCCGCACACGCTTTTTTTTAACATGAGATTTGCCTCTGCTAGTCATGTCTTTGTTTAAGCAACCTGATGGAGGGCACTGGAATACCGTGCAGATGCGAGAGGGAACAAGGATGTACACATTACAAGTGTTTTGTATTTTCTGAGGATTGGAAATGCAATGTTTGAATTATGTCCAGATCAGCACAGGAAGGAAGACACATCTCAACGGAGAGAGTTTGCTTCCAGACACTCTGGCTCGGAAACCTAATAAAAATAAATCACGGCTGGCTTCTGTGCGTTTGCGTTACTTTATTTACTGTTTATCGCTCCTGCTCCACCTGGACAAGCACATTATGGGGTTAAGTCACCATGTGACCATCAAGATACCTCACACTTTGCTCTAAGCATTGCTGCATTTATTGGAAATGAGCCTGATTTAAATCACACCTCTGATTCCCACAGTGAATACCAAATCCAAGCACATTACATTATTGTCATTTAGCAGACACTCTTACCCAGAGTGACTTACATAGGTTAGAATTTTTGTGTAACCCATTTATACAGCTGGATATTTACTGAGGCAGTTCTGGGTTAAGTACCTTGCCCAAGGGTACAGCAGCAGTGATCAGTGGGGAATCAAACCGGCAACCTTTTGGTAACAAACCCTGCTCTTTACCACTATGCTACACTGCCACCCCTCTGGAAATGACAGTCATCAAAGCACAGCTCTGCAAAACAGGACTGTTTGTTCTTGCAAGACACAACACGCAATCCTCCAAGAGTGTGTGACTCAGCTGACTCTGTTGTCTGAAGAAGAAGCTGTGGTATTAGGTTCCCTGCAAAGGCCCAACGGTGAGAGCTTCCTTCCTGAAGGCCTCGGGTTTGCTTTCCTCTCGCTGCAGCCTGGCTCTGTAGGACTGTGTCATCCCTTTATCTCCGCCGGGGTCCCTTTCAGCAGAGCGCTCATTCGCTGGTGCAGATTAGTCATGTCAGGGGGGTTAAATATTGACGGAGAGCTGGGGGCCACTGCGCTCGAAAGCCATGGTCATTAGCGCAGGCACCCGCGAGCTCAGGCCCAGGTTTCGGGACTATGGTTGTGCTTCGCAGAAGCACGCCGTTTCCCATGGCACCCTTCCACACGCATACTGACCATTAAAACCGAGACTCATGTATTACCCAAAGGCAATTAATGCAAGCTGGACCAGGACCAGCGCTAATCCTGGGCTCTCAAACGGCAACAGATCTTTCCAGGAGATTTCAAGAAAGCTGCAAGCACACTGAAGAGTCTTGGGAGTGGAACAACACTGCGTCCACGACCAGTCTACACAGAAAAGAGTAACACCATAAGAAAAGGAAAGGGACATCTTTCTTATTTGGCTACAAATAATGTTTTCATTTTGATTCTGTTTCACTTGAGTAATTTGTTCACTGCATATTTTCACTGTATTATCAATTTCTGTGTAATCATTCAATTATGTTCAGCATATAATTGTGCCCTTTAAAATTCTTAGGTAGTTTTCCTTCTCAGTAGAACTAAGTATGTTGGAATTTAATAAAAAAGAAAAAGAACCCCTTTTTATAGGACATGCAATCACAAGAAAATCTATACCCTCAGCACTGTGCAAGCAGTGCAAATCCATGGAAACACACTATTAACACAATTCTTAGGGTGCATATTTGTACTGCTTTGCTACCAAATGACGCACTTCTTTCCCTCCTACAGAAACAGCGCTCTTGAATATGGAGATAAAAGGTCAGTTCATGTGCTGTTTACTTTCTCTGACAATGTTGACACGTAGTCACCAGAATACCAGAGAGAGCTACCAGGATAGGTCATGAATTAAAAGGAGTCTGAACACGGACACATCTGGCAGTGAAGTGCAAATGTTCACAGAGAAAGCAGAGGGAAGCAAGGTGGGGCCTGCAGACAGAAATGGTTGTGTGAACCTCTGGGGGCTTGCAAAACATCCTCCAGTCCTGTACGGCTACAGCAGGGAAGACAATATTTCTTTCCCCATCTACTGAATGCCCCATGTGTAAAACCTCACGAACCCTTCAATAAGTAGGGCACTTGAAATGTAGCTCAGACGGTTGATTTTAAATCGACAACTTTTATATTAGGCCTTTTTCTTATAGTAATCCAACAAGAATGCCATGCAATGCAATCCATATTGCATGCTCACACTTAGAGTCATATTTTCATATTTTACTTGGCTTTTTTCTTATTTGTAGAGCTTTTTACACAATACATCTTCCCACAACATGCAATCCAAAAATGGAGGTTGACAGTGTACTATACAGTTTGGCATGTGTGTGAACATACTGTAGTCATGTAGCACGGTTTTGTTTGACAAGAACTGGGGTTCCATGGAGTGAATTGAGTCACCTTAACCTTGGAAACGGTCATATGTTTATTTTAAAATATATGACAAATCACACAGATCTCTATGACCAAGGCAGATTCTATTTTTTTGTATACACAGTGCCTTATGAGGTGTGTTGGAACTTATCACCTAAGTCCATACATTGCAATGTTTTAGAGTTTTATCTGTAACATCACTGCTTTAGTAGATGTCTTGTGAAATGAACAGCCCGTTAAAAGGGTATACTAATGCATAATAGTTTACACTTAACAGTGATCAGTGCCACGTTACCGGATGACGGTACCATGGGTCATCCACCTCTTAAGACAAATGTGTTCCAAGCCTATAGTTTTACAATGTTTGAAGGTTTTCATATTGTACATCAAGGGCTATTTTAGGAGGTAGACCTGAATGCAACGTCTTACATGAACAACTTGTGTAGTTTCATACATGAATGACAGCCCATCTGTTTTAAGTTTTTCATTTTGAACTGTTTATTCTTGGCCAATGGAAAGATAAATTAAGAAGCAAAGGGAGCCACTGAGACACAATAGCCAAGCCAACATGATCTGTGGCTTCTATATCCAGGAAGATTAAATGACAAAGAATTTCAGCTGCCACCCACTAATTTTTGGATCACTGCCCTCTCTGAACTAGTTAAGCATGTAAATAAATATATTCCTTGAAAAAGCACTGGCTAAGAGTATTGCCAAAACAAAACCCCTTCCCCCGTTTCACCTATATGCCTTTATCCCATGAAATGATACCATCCCTTGTTTATGCTACAAGTTAAATAGACTCATAAAATGTAATTGTCCTAAGTTCTCTGCTTTCTTCATTTGGAGTTCAGCTGATCGAAGTTCTCTCTCAGTAAAGAGGTTACAAATCCCGGGCCCTGCCAAAAAGGCTGCTTCCACATCCAGCTCTGCATGTGTCTGCAGGTTACGGCAGAAACTCGCAGGTGCGGGTTTTGGGGGGTGGGGGTTTGAAGGGGGTGGTGGGGATGGGGATCCCAGGTGCAGCAGGCATCCAAACATTCCCCCCCTCAGCAGAGCCCTACAAGGACCTTCCTTTGTGCGGCAGAGCTCCACGCGCACCCCGCACACACATCATTACACACAGTAGCTTTCTCATTAAAAGGTGCGGCTGGTATTCCAGCTATGCGCACTCTGGCCTCGTCTGGGAAGTGGCCAGGAGTGCAATGTCACATTTAGGTCCCTGTTTGCATCAAGGTCACCTTGGCTGGAGTTCTCAGAATTCCTCACCGTTTATCATCATCATCATCATCCTCATCATAGCTAGTAATCTAAAGACAACTACTTGTATCTCATCATAGGCCTAATGCTTTGTTTGCTTGTAGAATTGTATGCCAGATTTGTATGGTTTTGCCACTTTTAATTTACATGAACATTACCTGTTAATCATTAGTAAGTGCCTTAATGTTTTCAAGAATTTTCTGACATGACACACCATGGTTAGGGTTAGAGAGGCACTATATTCCACACTGGGGCATAAATGAAGTCTTGGTCTAACCTTGAGAGAGTATCACAGGATGAATGGGTCTGTCAGTCAAGCCCAACAACACCCCTCAGCCTGTGTCCCCAGAACCTTGAGTGATTTCTTTCAAAACCCAAGAGAGAAACAAAGCCTTGTCCTATTCTTTGATTCTCCAGATCATATCACATTCACGGTGTCCAAACGCAGCAGAATAACTGGAGGCATGTTTCACATACAGCGCTTCCCTCCCGAATGAGGAGCGAGCGCCAGCACAGCAATCCCCATAACTGTCAAACCGTGCAGCTGAACCGACATCCCCCAGTTCAGAAAGCCCCCCCGGGCTGCTTTAACTGCGCTGGTCTGAGATCAGGCGTGTGTCATTCCTGGAACAGCCGCCTGCCTGTGGGGCAACGCGTCGGAGCCCGCTCCCCGCGCGCTTTGCGGCCGTCCTCTTACACACGTGACGCAGCCTCCGTCTCTCATTTCCATACAGCTGCGTTTACGGCCCGGCAATTTGGCCGCCCGGCGCACCCACAAAGGCTGTTTTGTGCTTCTCGGCGTTAAAATTGAAACGGTTTGTTCGCCCAGGACCGGCGAGGCTAACACTGTGCATGCCTGATGGTTGCTTTTACTGGAAAGGGGCTATTTTGGTTGGCCGGGCTCCAGGTGTGCTGAACTGGTATAAATCCTCGGTCTGGATGGGAGAGGTTCAACATGTGCGGAGTTGAAAACTCCAGCGTTTGCGGCGCGGGTGTGCGTCTTGCACCCCTCAAATAATTATATACCGTGCAAAAAGGCAGGAATAGCAAGTAGTTACTTTGCCTTTATCCACTGGTCTGTGGTCACGAGAATATGGAGGTCTATAGGGTAAAATCCTAGATAGGACAGTGCTATTATTTTCATGTGGCACCTCACCTATATGCCTCAAATCAACCCAGCCATAATAACAGTACCCAATGACAAGCCCCGTCGGCTACACAAGTTCATTATGAATTAATTATATTGTGACCCCGGTGGCAACAAAGGACTTGATGTATAAACCTTAATAACATGAGTTTATGACTCAATAACAAGTTTACAGAGTCAATAAAGGAATTTATACATCAAGTCATCGGAAACATTTGACAGGGATGTTTGATGAGAGAATCACTGGCTTGTGACCATGCGACCAGCATTCAAGCCAAAGAGCACTGGACTCATGTTGTTCATTCTTCATGTCTACTTTTCATATATTTCTCACAAAGATGTAACATTAAAATCAATATCAGCTGGGACCTACAATTATTGCAACTCCTCTTTCAGAAATATTGTGAAATTCCAAAGATTACAGAAATGAATCTTACATTTAATGCACAGAGTATAGGTATGATCTGTTTTTTGTTACATTTAATCACTACATTAGTCTAAATCTCTGAGGTGAAATAATATTTACTGAACTGCATAAGTAAGATCTTTCATGGGAGAAAATGGTCTTTATACCCCCTACTGTACAGAGAATGAGATCTTCCTGCCAATGATGTAGTCTGTAAGCCTTTAGATATATGTCCAATGCCTCAGTGGACCATTCCTAAACAGCCACACTACCTCTGAATGACATCAGTGTCATTAATGTAATAACCATAGATATCCTCTCCTTCACTCCTTCTTTCCATCCTCTTTCTTTCTCTCACCCTCTCTATTTATTATTCTATCCCCCTCTCCCTTTCTGTATGTTTCTCTCCCTCTCTCTCTCTCTCTTCTCTCTCTCTCTCTCTCTCTCTCTCTCTCTCTCTCTCTCTCTCGTCCTTTCTTGACAGGAATTTCCTGAAAGCTTGCAGCATATAAGAATCGCATTCTTGCTCTGAGTGCACATTATACGTTTCCCACCCTTTCTATGTCCAGGCTTCCTTCCACAAGGTAAAATCAAGTCAGCAAATCATTTCCACATGAAGGAGATTGGAGAAACATTCTAATTCTCACATCTGCAACTGATTTGACTTCCTGGGCACACGGCCCTCTCCTCACTTCTCCCTTTCGCGGCTTAAAGCCTCAGAAAGAAAGAGCCGGAGTCTCGCTTCCTTCAAAGTGCCTTGCTGTTCTTTTGTCCCTGCTGGTTTTAACAACACGGGACCATCCGTAAGCCATTCGCCGGGCCCGCGATCAAACTGGCCACAACCTGGCCATGAATATTCACCTCCGTAAGGATGGAGAGAGGTGAGGGCCTGTCCAATCAAAATGTTCGGGGAGGAAAATGCTATACGTTCATGGATGTCCTTAAGGAGAAACAGCATTCCAGCTGTAGTATTAACTGCCATATATCAGTCATCGCCAGGCCTACCCAGCAGCTGGCTGCTGCGTGTTTATCGGTAGCTTGGAAAGCATGTAAAGCATACAGGAAAATGTCCAGTGTTAATTCAACTGTGAGATTAGCGTTCCAGAGTTAATTAACACAGGTCATTTTGCTGTGCGTGCACGGCTTTGCATTTTGACTAAACGCAAGGCAGACAGAAAGAGTTTACAGTTTCACTTACGTAAAGGTAAATAATTAACGCCTCAATAAACATATATGGAAAAGAAATGTCATGAGGCATTCCACTGATGAACACCACAATTATGAAGGCAGAAAAGGGTCTAAATCCAAAACAGAATTCATGATGGGGTATTTGTGTGAGCCAAAAGCAACTTAACTGAAGTAGATTTTAAAACCATCTGCTTGGGTCTGCATGTACTGACAGGGTACCTGCTCTGAATCTAATTTATATCCTGAGAAATCTTCAGTTAACTAGCATAGCAGCAAATTCATTGAATTTGGAAAACATCATTCACAGAATAATAATACATAGCACAGCCATTAAGGTCCTAAAATGGTCCTGAGAGAATAAAAGGGGCTACTACTATGGCAATATCATGCAAGTCTCAGTGATGCTACAGCACAGGGGTTTGGCAGTCCAAACAGTCTGTGAAGTCTTCCTGTTAGAAAAGAGGTAAGCCCACATCACTGAGTCTCGTTTTTGGGATGAAAACGGAGACTCTTGCATTCCCAGACACTAGTTCAAATCCCCAGACTAATTTTGTGAATCACAGCCTTTATTAACTCTCTGTCTCCTAAATGGTGCAGTGCAATCCTGAAACCACTGGCTTTAATGTATGTTTCACAATGCATTACTATAGGAACACGAATTTCAGTGTAAGCTACCATATATGTATATATATATACATTACATCTGAACTGTATTAATGTGTAATACAGCTGTATATTGTACTGTGACACTCTGAATATGTATTGAAAGGATGACCTTTTGACGATATACAATTTCTAACAGACATTAGCTGTAGATGTAAATGTTATTAATATGGAGGTTTTATTAAATGCTAATCATAACTCACAAGGTAGGCTAAATCACTGCAGGCCTATTGTGGATAGGTAGAGAAGCTGCATTCATGGATTGGATTTGAAGACTAAACTGTTTTAATAGAATATCTAGCAAGTGAGCTGGTTTTGAATCATTAATTTTATGCATGAAAAATGAGGCCATCTACAAGTTTCTATGCATGTTAAACCATGCCATGTGTGGTCAAGTTCATTCCACACTGTGCTTCACGTGGAAGAACCCCAGGTGGGACCATATGCACCTGCATGAGCTCCCAATGAATTCCTTTTAATGATGAAGCAGCAGTGCTTCTGGAAAGCTGCCTTTAAGGATTATAAAACTGCCTCCTTACAGCTAAAAAAACGCACACACACTAATAATTACTCAACTGCATCTAATTTATCTGACGCCTTGATTATCTCAGTATTTCCACAACGCTTCTGAAAAAGACTACATCATTTTTACTTGTTGCTTTGACACTCCCTTTCCATACTCTCCCTGTGGGTTGTTTAAGCTTTTTTTCAAAGCTCATGAAATGGCAACAGAACAAAATACAAACTTTTCTATTTTCTTCCAGCCTATTTGCTCAACACTTCAAAGAGGATGAAAAGAAAGACATAATATAATACAATATTTTAATATTCTTTTATAAACACAGTTAGCATTAGCTTTGGCTTTGAGAGCCTGAACCGCTAATCACATTACCCAGAATGCATTCTGAGACGTGGGAGTAGCTAAGACACTGACAGATGTACAGCTACATGAGGCCCATTTATTTTCTAAAAAGAATGGAGCTTCAAACACGCCTCCGGTTTTAATGAGCAGATTCTCTATCAGAAAGCATCCGAATGCTCCCTCTTAAAAAGAGAAAAAAATGTTGCGATGCTCATACAGTACATCAAAAGGCAGCTGCTTACTGGCGTCTCTCCACATGACTAAATATGGTAAGAAAAAACAAACTCCCAAAAGTTTACAAGATTCAGTGTCACAGTGCTCAGAGACTCCTGCACACTGGCCAGGGAAAGGGTTCCAGTTTGTTTTAACAACAGGCCGAGTGACTGACAATGCTGCAGGCATGGCAACAACCCTCTGCTTGCACCGTATTGCGCAGTTGCTCTGTGCAAACACTACCGCGATGCGTGCAGATGTACCTCCCTATTTCAAATCTATGACAGAACCATGTGCTGCTCTCAAGCCATCTGTCTGGGCCAGGATGCAGCCATATTTTTCTGTTTTTAAAACACGGAAACATACCTTGCTCTCATAATGCTTGTTGTACTCAGCAACCTCAGGTCATTCTTTCCTGGCAAAACAGATTCTGTTCTCGGGACACAGAACTATGCTGAAAACAGTTTGTAATGTTGTTTATCTGCCCTCAGCCGATTGTGTTTTTCATCATGAGTTACTGTCAAGAGAGAATTAAGTGACCTGACCACCGGTGGTAAAAATGCTCAGCATAATCTGAACATCTGTGTTGCTTTCCCATGTAGTCATTCAAGAAATCAAGGTCCAGCTTTGAGATGTAGACCTTCTCTTTTTTAAACATATTTATTACACACCATAAAGAATCATACTTGAGGCATCATATATGGTACCACTTCATGGAAAAGAAAAATCTAGTTCAATCCGAATGTTTTATGGAACACATCTTATGGAACTTGCAATGTATCAGTTATAAAACTGAAAAGTTCCCAATGTGTCTTGCAAACGATTCTGTTAGCCTTTCAGAATTCTTCCCCCCAAAATACCAAGGTGAGTTGGTTGCTACCCTTATATCATGGACAAAGAAAAAAAGATATATCTTCCTTGATATATGTTCCTATGCATGTATACCCCATAGGCAGCAATGACTTCCTGCCCAGACTTATATGCAATATGTTCAAGCTGTATTTGTGTACTTTTTATAGTGATGATATAAACACATGATTAAAAATGCCAGTGTATATCGAACAAATGCCTTAGGGCATACTTTAAATAATCAGAATAGTTGATCGGGGGAAAATTTATTTCCACTTTAACAAGTTGCAGTACTGATGAAGTGCTTTTCCATGTGCCGGTGTACATCTGCTGACTTTCTGTTGCATCAAGTGGACATAATAATTTCCACCTCATTGCAGCCATGTAAACTTTTCTACAGAGAACTGAATGGACTAAACATCAATTTCCCTATGCTATAGATGGTATACCTACCCAAAACACTGTCAATAACAGGATAGTCAACTAAATTCCACTCAAAAGCACACTCTCCTGACCAAAATTACTGAATCACAATAAATAATTATCTAGTCCAGAGTTAAGTGTTTTCACTTCTACCCCGATGGTACCATGTCTGTGCAACACTATAAATTGTTAAGTGCAGTGTTAAAACTTCTACGAAAGAAAATTATCACCTCCCTATCCAATTGACTCTGAGGTCTTTTACTGGGTATAAATCATCATTATTTCAGCCATTAACAAACAGAAAAAAGTTGTAAATCAGGCAGAGGAATGTGTTTTAAGGCATGTTAAAGGATTTCATGGGTATTAAGTAACGAGACATCTTTCACAATAAGAGGCTGCATTCCTGAGCTGAGATAACGGAGCAGCGCAGAGTAGAGGATATGAATCAGATGACATCACAGAAGGCCGTGACAGAGATCTTAGGAATACAAAACACGTACTGTCAAAACGGAATAATGCCCAGGTCGAGCGACCGCAAACTCATCTGAAACAACGCTGAGGAAGACAAGCAGAACTTGGCACTGAAGAAAGGTGATGCTTGGGAGTGTTGCCTCTCCAATGCTGATAAAAACACTTCTCTGTGCACCACTGCCCTCACAGTGAGAGAGCCAGGTGTTGAGAGAAGGGACTCTCAAATTCATCCACCTCAAAATGCAGGAGAGAACCAGTACTGACATGGACTATAACTCATGCAAAAGTGTGGGGAGTGGCCAGATGTTTTTTGGAATTCAGATTAGCAGCTCATCTCTACTAATATGTAACAGTTGCAGAATAACTATGCCCTCCTTACAAAACCATTATCATTATTCACAGAATTTGGTGCAACTTTATCGAAACGTTATGCACATGAAAGAGATTGTGCAAATATTCACGAAAGGGCTCCACAAACTACTAGTACAGCAGAAAATATTTGAGGATGTAAGTGCTATCCATACTGACATTTTTGCTGCAGACCCCACATTCCTGCATGCGGCTTTCTGCGCTGTGAGTTATGTCCCCTTCCAGTGCCTCTGCGCTCAGTCCACAGCGCTCTGCTGCTACGCTGTGAGATCTCATTTTTCTACATTTTTCTGCTCCCAGTTATTATTAGCTTGGCAGACAGACAGTTTTCGAGAGTAGCAAGCTCATGGCCCAAAGGCAGGAGAATCTAGCTGAAGCAATAAATCTATGCACAGAGGTATTCTTCTCCAGTCCTATTGACAGATGATCTGATTTCACAGCCTACTAGTACAGCACTTATCACTGCTTTTTTCACAGATGCAACGGATTAGAAACATTTGAACGTGATTGATCATTTCTTCTTGTTCAGGCATAAAAGTTTAAGCTCTGTGTGGTGCTTTTCCGACCAGAAAACTTATCACTTTTATCTGTGGCTATAAGTATTGACCTGGCAGCCGGAAATTCCTGGAAATGGAGATCTGTGAGACAAAACAAAGTGTTCTCCCTCGAACCGTTCCTTTTTATACGGTCTTGAAAGTTTCAAGATGAGTTTTTCCCCTGATTCATCTCGCATCACCTTTGCACAAATCTTTGTGGAAACAAAGGCAGGAGAGCCTGCAGTTAAACTCTCTGAGTCATTAGGCTGAGTGGCATTTATAAACAGGAATCACTCTCACAGGAGACACATCCAGTGGAACCTAACAAAGCCTCAGAATTACTCCAGACTAGTAACCCATCTTTGTGATGACCTTAGAATATATTAGACCAATAAAATTCTGCATGTTTCATGCGAGTACTTAGTGAGAAGAGGCTCTTGACTCTACATGCCCCAAAGAGGAGAACATTCTGGGTCAGAGTGCTCTATATTATCATTTGTAACCTTTATATTTTTTGCTACAATTTTGCATCTATCACATCAGAGGATCATATAACTTTGGGTTTGTAACACTAATGTCGAATAGAGTGCAGAAATGAGTGTGCATTGAACCATAGGCACACTATATTTAAATGACATGAATCTTAACTCTTCATGAAATTTGAAATGACTGCAGCAGGTGTGCTTTTGAGTCTTCCAGTGTTGCTTTGCAAAGTCCTCACATTTTGGCTGAGGCAAAGAAGAAATGAGGTATAACTCCACATACCTCTGGAGCCGGCAGCAAAACTAAACTCGCCCTCCCTTCAATTAAACAATCTTTTAGCATCAGGTCCCTCTCACTGGCCTCTTCTCCCGCATTTAAGCTGCTCGTGTGGAAAGTCATTTCCTTCACATTAAAGTGTCAAACCTGTGTCACTGCTGAACAGAGAAGCACCTGTTTCTTTGCAAGTCTTACCTGCATTTATGTGGTGCCTGTGGTTGCTGGGATTTCATTTGAAATGAGTCCAAGCTCTACAGATTACAGGATGTGAATTTGCTGGTCATTAACCTCAGAGGCATGGAGAAACCCATCTGCTTGGGACCCCAATCCAAAGTGGTCCCTCAGACATCTGTGAAATAAAAGGTGGTGCAAACCAAGACAACTAGACACCTATTTACCCATGTAGGACACCATCCGTGACAGACGGCCTTAACAAACGCCCATTGTCCTGATTGTTTTGTATTCATTAAACAGGCCCTTGTGAAGTCTGCCTGCATGCTCCACCCGGCCCCCCGTTCACACAAGTGTAAGAAACAGAGGTGCCCTTGTTTTGTGGCTCTTCACCCCACTTCACATGACATGTGTTCAAATTAATATGACGAGAACAGTCATTAGCCCTAACAGGAATGCAATTAAGAAACACCCATATGCTCATACTGTGTACTCCGGCGTACATAGAGGAATTAACAGACAACAGAGTCTGGTGACTGGGTAAGGCAGCTTCCACAGTTCCATACACTGCTTTACGGATTCCACCCTCCCTGTTGATTCTCTTCATATAGCATACCAGTGTAACAAAGCAGCTGTAGAATTACTTTAGAGCACCGGCAAAAGCAGTGCCAGCAATGCAAACTCATGTAACATAAAAACGTACAAATAGACACAGGGCTTTGTTTCATCGAATTGTTTGTGGCAGCCTTCTTATGAGGTACAGAGAACCTGGTGTGCCAACATCCACCCCTGTATTGAGTCTCTGAATAAATTCTAATTTAGAAGCAGTGTTTCCGACAGCAAGGTTACTCTGCCAGTTTTTCTTTTTCTAACTGCACTGTGTGGCAAATTGATGAATAACCTGATAGTATTGAATGACTTAAAACTAACAAATGCAAGCTGCTTCTCTAAGATGAGTTTATGTTCCCTCCTTCTGAATATATTCTCCCAATGTAAGGATGTTAGCACAGACCCACATGTTTGACGGGGGGGTCTTGTGCCCATTCAAGGCTCTGACCTTCCACTTTAATGACCTTTCCCTGTATGATATGTGAGAGTGGAAAACCGGGCAGATTCATTCCAATGTTATTTGCAATACATTCCTGAGCAACCATAGAAGGGGCTCATAGGTTATGAGTATGCCTTTCATTATACCACAGACTGCACCGAATAAATGCACTCATAAATAATTATTATTACCATTCTAAAAACAGCCAAGAGGTTCTAATGAAATCACATGAAAGAAAACCACACATATAGATATTGTTTCCAAATGCAATTTCATGTGCAATCCTTTGATATGCTACAGATGTTCAAATCAAAAAGTACAAGTGAATCCTCTCTTCTTCCTGCTTAATCTTATTGATTTGACAACTCCCCCCTGTTCTAGCCTCAGGTTTTCCAGATCAAGGCGATGTACATTCACAGCGGTGTCATTTCATTGGCCTGAGTTCACACCACTTGCACTCAAGTGGAGCTCAATGAAGCCCACTGAAGTGGTGCATTAATGTGCCAGTTACGCATATTTCAAAAAAAACACTGTGCATTCACAGAACGGCATTATCTGCGTACAAGGGACTTGAGTCTTACAATGAAATGAAACAGAAAACTCCAATGTCCAGCACATCCCTGTTCTCCACTGCACCCTTAGTTCCGCAGGACAATGGAGTTCACTCGTCATCTAGTGCATGATGTGATCGTCGTCACCGAAGAATCCGGGTCCTACACTGTCCAGTCCCTGGAGAAGCAGCATTCATCACAGACTCACTGTGCTCCTGCCAGACTCACCACCTACACTTTCACGTTCCTTATGAGGACATAGCTGTCTGCTCTTTACCATAACTGCTATTTATAGAATACTATGTAAACACCACACTACACTATACCAATTTGTTTCCACATACTATTGGACTGGCATTTTGTACTTATTAATTTATCTGCTCCCATTATTATTTCCAGTGAATTAGCTTTGGTTCACGCTAATCAGTACAGATACTATGCACAGTTTATAATTCTAATGTTCTCACATTCACAGAATTGAACATTAAAAAACACTGGTCACCATCAGGAGGACACTAGCATGCAGTCCTACAGGGAGAATGTAGAAGGTAAATAAAAGGAAATCTCCACACCGACACATTTCCTGTACTTGAAGTGTGACATGAAAAGCTGCCCACCGCAGAATGCAATGCACAGTTCACTCTCTCACTTTCCCACTTTCTTAAGGCTATCTGTAAGAAAGTGGAAATTGGAAATTGCCAACTTCAGTGTTTTGAGATGAGGAATAGCTTTATTTGGGGTGGTGAGGAACATTTGCTCTGATGATGAAACTCTGACCCATGCCAGTGAGGCTAAACATGGAGCTGGAACCTTTAGTCATACCGGGCAAGGCTGGGCAAGAGTCTGTCATCCTTCTAAGGCAGACAATTAAGAAATAATAAAAATGGCCTGTGCAACGTCAGACAGAGTATTTCTGATTTTGCTTCCAAGAATCTGGTTCCTAAGAAAATCAGCAAAGTCAAACCCAACAATGTGTACACTCGCCAGGCACACCTTTGGACTGCTGTTAGTTGAAGGCTGACTGGATTCACTGTTCATTATGACAGCCAATTAAAGCCTGTAGTAATGGCAGCACAGAGAGCTTTAAAGATCAAGGTGCTCAACAGAGCACTGCATTCTCCTGACCTGCAGCTGGCTGTGAAGTCATTGGATGAGACACAGAAGAAAAAATAGAGAAAAAACTACAGTCAATTATCTCAAAACATCTTTCCACCATACAGTTCGTGTGCACTTATTTTCTGAGCAAAAAAAAAAAAATTACAGATCACAATGGGATTCATGTCAAAAAGCTTTATTGAGGGATGGTAAAAAGTATCTTCCTTTTAAAAAAGGAGTTTCCTGCCCTACTAACAGTAGAAATAATGATGACAATTCAGTGAGAGATTATTGACACATGCATCTTGTGTCCCCCAACTGACAATCAAGCATACCTTCCTCCTAAAATATAATGTTATTATCTCACAGTACAATATAACAACAGTACTGGACAGTGTGATGTGAAAAAAAATCAACAAGAAAGACTTTCTTAGTTGCTCTACTGCATATGTATGTAAGGCAACTCAATCAAATGAAAGAAAGAAAGAAATATTTGAATGTAGAAGGAACCATGAGCTTCCTACCCCTTGGAGAGTTCATATATAAGAAAAAAGAGACACATGTGGTTGTTTCCATTCTCTTATGGGTGACTTATTGTCCAGCCAAAGGAGCTACCCATACTGGAGTGTTGATAGGCTGGCATAGAAATGTGACTGTTTCCTACATCGTGTATGATCTGTCAATGACCATTTATTCAATTGGACTGCCTCTAAAGGTTTTCAACAGCTAGTGTTTGTAGTGTGAATGCTAGGATGGATGAAGTTACATGAATGGAAGAGTAAAGAGACATTGGTCTCACCAGACTTTTGATTAAAGCCACACAGGGAAACATTCCAGGAGACACACATAGGGAAACATTACCCAGGAGACAATCCTGTTGCTCATAAGCAGACTGTTGCACAATCACTTGAACTTCCATGCTAAACACCATCTAAGGAATACACCCCTGACTTGGCACTGGGGCTGCAGCACAGAGCTTTTCCACTGCAGGCGGCCTGCTTAATGTACGACAAACAGTATATAAAGTCAAATCATGGTGCAGACTCCTTTCCCAAGCTAGGGCTGCTTCGGCACACAAAGCTTAAGGAAAAAGAGAGGGATTGGAGAAAGTCATATTACTAACAAAACATCTGCAAACTGCTTTTTGCATATTTGTAGGGACCTACATAAACAAAATGTGGAGGTTCAGCTTTCTCTTGCTTCACCATTGAGGAATGCTCAAATTGCCATTTCCTGATCATCACCAGTTATGCAGATTCCACGTCTCCAATGAGCTCCGAAATAACTGTGTTATACAACTTACTGTGCAGTTATGGAACAAAACGCACCAAAATTACATGCTATTGAATTCAAAGTTGGAAGAAAAACACATGAAGTATGCTAGGCTGTGCTAGCGTCCTTTGATGTTTTATTCCGCGTCAATCACCCCAACATAAAGTTAATTGGACACTTCAAAAGAACTGCTCTTGTATTCTCTGGTTCAAGAGGTCGAGACTACATAAACCAAGTTGTATTTAGGCCACTATCTATATTTGTTAAGGCATTCTTGAACTGAATGAAAAAAGACAGATTTATTTGTATGTCTAAGAAATTTTCAATTTGCTGTATACAGCACAAAAATAAAAGCAACAAACCAATAATTTGTGTCTATTTTTCTTTCCCTGTGCTTTCCAGCCCAGGCCTTCTTTTTTTGGCAGCATGCTTAAATGGTCCAACTGTAGGCTTGCTAAGATACCAGAGTACCTTCAGGACTGCAAGTCATAATAAGGCAAAGCACTGACACAGACCAAAACCACTTTACAAAGAGCTGTTAGGGCTGTTAGTTTATCGACTCGTAACTGATAACAGTAATAGCTTGACCACAGTCTTAAAAGTCATCTGTAAGATGGAAAATGGAACACATATAAATAGACTTTGGATATTCCATTTTGGAAATGGAAAGGATAAAAAGTATAAATACAAGGATAAAAAGGATTACTTTGCACTCATGCCCACTCATGCATTCATTCTGCACTCATTCAGTGTAATCTTGCAAAAACGTCTTGTGCTGTCACTTACAACCAGAGAAGCTGCATATGCCAAGACTTTACATCCTCCAAAACAATATTACTTTGCCTCAGACTTGAAGAAAGAGCTCTTAAGCACTGACCAGGAGCAAACTGCATGAAAAATATCGAACCCTGGTGGGTATATGAGGGAGGGCACTTTCGCCTGCTCTGGTTTGCACAGTTGCACGAGGTCGTGAACTGAGTGCATCAGAACCCGGGCCCTCGGACTCCGGAAACGCAGGGCAGTACTCCTAACATCCTGCCCTGGCTCGGGTCCATGCCAAGCCCTTGTTATCACTGCACAGAATTACCTCCAGATTCAACTCCGCAGTGCTGAAGCCACAGAAATAAACCCCAGTGCGGCTGAGCATTCCAAAGCTTATTCCAATCATCTGTCATCAGGTCCAGGCCGTTCCTTATAAGGCCCGCTGCATTCTCCTCGTATTTCACAAACACCAGTCTCTCATCAAATACAATTTTAGACTGTTTCTGTGTTATCTGGAGAAACTAAATATGCATATAATTTAACTAAAACACATTCTTCTATTTTGTTCTCTCATTTGCTGTGTTAAAGAATCTTTCGTTACATATTGCCCTGAGTGGAAAAAAAGAATGACAGAAAGGCCACTTTTATTAGGGAAATGTTTTTCTCCTTAACCCAAAAACATGTGTGTTATTTTGAGCACATTAGCCCATACATGCAGTTTTACTTCACAGCCATCTAATTGTTGCAGTAGTCTCTACATTCCTGGTTAACTACTAGCGGGGTTTGTGGGGGTACTGCATGTTGAATGGATAGATGCCAGACTCCTGGTCCATGACAGTGTAACTTGGTTTCTGAAGTGGTTCACTTTCCTCCAGAGAAAAAGAGAAGTCTTCACTGAGGGAGAGTAGTTTTGGATTTACTTTTGCGTGAGTGTGCCATTACCAGAGGTTTTCAGGAGACATTCCTGCCAAGAGAAACTGGAAGGCTATCATTTAGAGAATGAGTTCAGGAGTCTTGACTCCTTGCCTGTGCCTGGATAAAATGTTATAGGTTAGTTTACTTTCAACCCTGCCGAACTGCAATAGCTGCCTGTGGCAGCATAAATTTATTTATTTATTTCATTTTGGGTTTATTTTGGGTCTACACACTCCGGTGATTTGAGAGGAGGATTATGCAATTATTCAATCCTGAAGGGGGAGTGTGGCCAAGCAGCCAATTATTTTCATGTTCAAAATGAAAATAAGATTTGAACGCTTGAAATGAAACATGAAATAGTATTGAGAGAATAGCGGGGAAAACTGACCCACCACTAAGTACCCTAATGATGATGACTAACAAGGAGGTCAGCCAGTGTCCATTTTCAATGGCCACTGTTGTTGAATAAAGCCATGTTTTCATCCTATAAACATAAAAAAATCAGACTGCTTTCTGCTATTGAACAGAATGGGAATGCCTAAGGGCACAGTTTCAGGAAAGACAAGCTGTTATCAAGGTAGCATCTACCTTCAAGTGTAAACAGTAACACACAAGGCACATCCATATCTTAAATCGTTATACTGCTGTGACCAGCTGTCTGCCTATGGCTTGCAACTGCCCATCAGAAATATGTTGTGCAAATAACACTTGGACACTGAGACACAGCAAAGGAAAGTGATTCAAACTAGGGTGCTTAATGTATTTTTAACTGAAGTAACATCAATCAAGACAAAAAGTGCTGTAAAATGAAAAATAAAGCATGATCATGACAGCTAACAGCTAAGTGCTGAAGATTAAGGATGTCAGCACAAAAATAACAGTGAGAACCAGAGCTGACATTCCATTTTTTTAGCTGATCACTGTCAAAGACTGTGGTCAAGGGTGTAGGTTTGATTTGGAAAGTGGTGGGGACATAAATTTGGCATGGAGTCTGGGGGTCCTACCCCAGAAAATTTAGGAAATTTTCACTGCATTTCCTACATTCTACACAATATACTATATAGTACTATCTTGAACACAATAAAAGGTGAGAAATTATCAGTACAATCACAGCATTTTAGGCAATCAGAAAAGTGGTAGGGACATATCCCCACCGTCCCTACCATAAATTTTGCCCATGACTGTCGTGTGTATATTTTATTTTATATATAAGAGTTACGCCTGTTAAGTGATCCCTACTGGGTATCTCTGCAGCTGGCCAAAAACAACCTCAGACATCTTTTTATTGTCTGTATAAAGACCATATTTTCCAAGAAAAGTATTAAATTGCAGCATGGATGGGTTATTCACCAATTAACTCAATTCAAATGTAAACTAAAAGGGCAATAAAATAGAGTATAAAGAGCTGGTAATAGAATAGCTCACTGGTGTTACATATAAACTGTAGCCACAACAACTGCAGTGGCAATTTTGACTGCCACTGTAGACTGTACATGGGGAAATTACTCAACACACCAATGACTGTGTTCATCAAAAGATGGCACCGCTACATACGTCAAACTTCTTTCTGTATTGTGATTCCATGGGTTGTAACAAAGCATCTTGGTCATGAATGAATACCTGCTTACATTAATAGAAAATTCGTGTACGCATCAATTTGTGCACCCCGATATAATGGCTAGCGCTATTATAGTCGCACATCTTGTAGGTCGCGAGATTATTTCATTTCATTTCTCTTCTTCGATAAGAATGCTGATTCCAGGTTGCAGTCAAAGGGATCTCAGACATTACTAGTCAGGCGCCTGTTTTGCAGACCGTTTTATGGAAACTTCTCCACATAATTTAGATTGCATAACCACCTACATAATAATTCCACAGTAATACTGTAGCGGCAACCACTTATTTACAATGCAAAAAGTTGATTCTTTTTAGACGTACTATTGGTTATCACAAGAGCAATGTACCACTAAATGTATAAAGTAGGTGCAGAATTACATTTCTGAGTGGCAAAAAGTCGGGTTAATATATCTTGCAGCTGGTCCTGCTGTTGCTTTGGTATCGAGCTATATTTACATATCGTGTTGTGCTAAAAGCCCCTCTGTGGCATCACATCGACATAGCATAAACTAACGATTAGCCTCGATGAATTTATAAACTATGCATATGGCGAAACTTAACGTGACATTCAAAGATATAAGTATAAAAGAATGTGTTGGTACAGCTCACATGATCGGAGTGAAATCCCCCAAATACCACAATGCAGAGTAAACTTACCTGCGCAACTGGCGAGAGAAAGTTGTTTCTTTGACGGGTTTGAAAACAACCACGGGTGCGAGCGAGAATATACGCAGTTATTCAATTGCAAGAGGCTAACTCAATAAAGCTGAAGCGTAGTCTTAGCCCCTCCCTTAAAAAAATCGAGTATATCTCCCTTATGTTTACAATTGGCAGCCACTGCCATGCATTGTACGTCCTCTGTTCTAATGACCAGCCAATAGCCGCTCAAAAATGTACGTGGGTTTGGCTCAGTCCGAAGAACATGCCTATAATTACGCCAGAAAGCGCTCGGAGTCGTCCGTGAGTTTGCACAAAATAAATAAATAAAAATACCAAGACCTAAAAAGCTCTGAAAATTCAAACGGGCTGCCAGATCTGACTTGCAGCATGCCCTTTTTTGGTTATCCTTCACGGGGCCCCTGAAAGAAAATCCTCTGTCAGGGACAATCATATGAAATGTTAATCTTGGCGAAAAGGAGGGGGTGTCTGCTCGAACACTTAAAGATAGGGGGGGAAAACGTGCCGTGGAATGAATGAAAAACTGTGTTAATTTCTAAGTAATAAGCGATTCAACCTTTCAACACTGCGCGAAAAATACTGCCCCACCCCCAAGCATTGCCTACATCATGTCAAGTGTATTGCGTGCTTAAAAATCTAGTTAACAGTGCATTGTGATGTTCAAACATGATGGAGCAGTCTATGAAAAGTGCTCCAACATTACATCTGCAAATATTTTGGGAAAAAAAGCAAAACCTTGTATGTTGTCCAACTCTGCATGTTACAAATACAACTACAACAAAAGTCTGTCAAAAGAATATTTTCAGATGGACTTTCTTGGCATTAAGTCTTAAACAGGGGAACATTATGAAAACGTCAGACCACGCTGATGAGAGTACTCCATTCATTGTGTAATCCTTTGTTGTGTTTGTCTACAAATTTGATATATGAATGTGTATATGCAACTTCAACAACGGAGCAATTGTTCTCAGGCTCAGCATGAAGCACCACAGTGGCATAGTTCTTCTTTGTCTTCAGTTACACTTGCAATGATCATCTGAGATGAGCCTCAGCACAAAGGAACCGTGAAGAGGGGGCAAACTGCCACTGTGGTTTTCAGACAGAACACATAATGCAAATAGTGTAAACCTCTGACTAAACCAAAGAGTCCTGTGTGAGGACTGAACACATCACAGTGTGATGCTCACAGGGGCATTGGAGTATTTGTATTGCACTGTGCTGCATTCCTTTTCACATTGACACCAATGACCATCATAGAAGGGGATCATTTCAGTCGATGCTGACACCCATGCACACACACACACGTTTTGTTCCCTTACTGTATGCCTATAAAAGGACGTGCCCTCAAGACAAGTGACAAACACTGCTTCATAGATTATGGCATGTGAGCATTTGGGATGAGGACACTGCAATTACATAATAACTAAATATTTGACTGTTCACCTGTAATTTAGTGCAGTATTTCATGTGTTACAACAAGATTCAATCACAGGATGCTGCTGAAACCATGTTGCCCATGCTATTTCAGATCACATGACATGGCCATAATTCACTGACATTTAATTTCAGTAAACAAGCACTGGAGGAGCATAATCGCATCTGTAATTTTCACATCGGGACCTGGCTTTCAATGATCACTCAGGCTGGTTGAAAACAAACATGCAATTGATATTTTCAAAGCATAGCATTCTTTTACCTTTCACTGTGACAGTAATTCACAGGGATTTGGAATCAATACCTTGGAATGAGTAAGGGAGTTTTAGTGGGATTTAAACTCTTACAAAAGTATGTCTTTTACTGTTTTGTGCAGCATACTCCCATTTCCTTTTTCGTGCCTAAGCAAGGAGGAAAAAGCCTTAAAATTTATGCCTGTGACATTCCATATTAGATAAAACATACATTATCACAGGAAAGTAGCTTTGATCACAACCCAGACATAATTTTATTTTTACTATCTTACTGTATGATCTGTGAAAAACTGTCCTCATGGAAAGACACTAAAGTAACCTATCTAACCTAATCAGAATAATGACTTAGCTACTGTAGACTTCTGTAATCCAGTAATTCATAATTAATACTCTGAAAATAGTGTATGTTGTCTAAATGTCTAAAAAGGGGAGTCAATAAAAATTCTCAGATGATGGCGCAATCTTTGTGGAGCCATGAGATACTTTAACATTAAATAATGTACGTGTGTGACTTGGCAGAAAACAGTTATGCTCCAGAACAAAAATCTACTCCACAAACTTGATCTCTAGAGGGAATACAAATAAAATGATCTGAATGTTTACAGTTCTTTGTACTGAACAGAGAAAACAAGAGATTTCAATATTTTGACTGTCAGTGACTGCACTTTGAATTTAGAACAGCCCTTACACAACTGCTGAAAAACACGAGACGTTAAAAACTCAAACTCAGATGTCAAAAGTCACATATTTTTCTAACGTCACATTTGAAAAATCCAGTGCCAAATAAACTGATGCTGCAAAGGAGTGTTTATATTGTGTAAAATTAGGCCTTTTGGTCTGGAGATCATTGTTTCGGGCTATATTTACACCCTGATCTCAGGTATTTATCTTAGCGATGGATTGGTTTATAGTAACTCTAGGCAGGATTATTGCCTCATTTGAACAGAACTGTTAGTATCACCTTTGGACATATTTGGCAAATGGTGCCTCTGCTGTGACTGCAGTAATCAGCCATGTTTAAGGAAAGAAATTTTCATGTAAACACAGCAGCATTGTAATGGGAACTCTGGCCATGTGCTTTGGTTCCTGAGGGAAGAATTCTGAAGCTGTCTATGTAAGGACTTGGTTGATCGAATTGCTGTTACTCCGTGACATGCATGAAATCATAGCACAAATTATCACAGGTTCACATTCAAAATCATCTATTTATAACGTTCCCATGGTTTGGATGGGATCATGTAATGCATTTGGTAATGCACAAAGTGGATTTGTGGCATTTTATCCATTCAAGTGTAGACCAGTCACTATTAAATTCATTATTGGGTGGGTGAAAGAATCAGACTATTCATTATAAATGAAATTGTGAAAAAGGGACACATTATTGCCTTTGGCAATAAAACAGTTCATGCTTCCTCTCCTTTGAAAATGACCCTGGCGGTTAAATTATACTGCTATACTGTACATGTATGTTGAGTGTAATATTCATTATTAATGTTAATTTTATTTAAAAATAGCTATAAAAAGGAGGGCAACAAATTAGAACAACTGCCAGAAATAGAAATCCATCTTAATTTAATCCTATTAAGCAATGCTGGAGAATGCTCTCTAGGTTTTGCAGGCATCAGTCCAGCCTTTTCAGAGAAATTGAAAGCCAGCAAAATGATTTTTTGAGTCTTTCATCAGGCCTTATTTGCAGTCTCCTTCATTGGCTCGATTTTTTTTTCCCTAGATGAACCAAGCTGTCATTACAGAGATGTACGTGGAATTTACAATAAATGGGACTGCAAAAAAATGTACTCAGTTTTGCACCTGCAAAAACAGGACAGTGTGACACGGAGACTCTTTGTGTGTGAGTTCATGCACGGTGCCTAAATCACCTTTCACACTGGAACAGTTTTGCTTACGTCCTTACTGATTTTTTAACCATCTAGTCTAGCGTGGTCCACTTGATGAAGTTTTCCCACATTATCCAAGAGAATTTTCTTGGTCATTTTACCTATTGTTTTTTATTGCATCTTTCTTTGTGACAAGTTTCAACATACCAGCTCAGAGCCTGCATATATATGAAGAAAGGCTTGTTACAGGTAATCTAAACAATTTTTACAACATTTTTGCCTTTGTCAGTGCAATTTACCAAAACTAATGCTACAAATGTCAATAGTTGATATATACATTTATATACATTGAATTATTATTATTATTATTATCATTATTATTATTATTATTAGTAGTAGTAGTAGTAGTAGTAATAGTAGTAACATTAGTCAACAATTATTCTTATTTGTTAGAGTTTTGAACTTGCTTTTCCCCATAAACCTAACAGAAGATCATCTACGCAAGTCTCACCAATGAAGGGACTCTGCAATACAGCACACCACACACATTAGCTGAAGGGTCACAGGAGTATGCACCTCTAATAACTTAACCAAGTCATTGTGAATAGAAAACAAGCACAACTTTAAGTGTTACTGATGATCAAAAACATCAAAATATTAACAGGGCTAAGCTGATTAAGTGGTGCCTCATAATATAAGCCTGTAAATTGTTGGAATTCCATGTGAGGAGAGAAGTGTGTTAAAATCCTTGTCCCTCAGCCAAAGGAACTCCCGCAGTAATTAAAATTTAATACCAGTTGCCAAGCCTGAGATATCAGATAAAGTCCTCCTGGGACCTCAGGTAGAGTCCAGTCTGACAGGATCTGCCTCCATTAGCAGCTATGCCGGCCTTACCACCATGGGTGGTCAAGCAACAAATCCAAAACAATGTTAAGCATCAAAGATACCAAGGCTTTTATGATCAGTGAAAACGAGATCCAACCATCCCTAGTTTAGTTGCAGCCAGTTTCATCTGTTTGCTCCTGCCTGACACACCACTGACCTCTAGTCTCCATCGAACGAACCACACAAGGGACTGACAGGTCCGAGGATGTCAGTGACACCGATCTGGCATTAGAAGGAAAAATGACCAATATTACTCACTTCAACTAAACAAAAGGGCACAGAAAACACTGGAAAGCTTTTTTTTGCCTTTGCAGTCAGCCCTATACAGTCATGTCACCACTCATGTCATAGTGTCCATTTATACATGCATTATTGGATATTTACTAAAGCAAGTCAGTTTAAACACCATGCTCACAGTGCCCCACCTGGGTATCAATCCTACAAAAAACCTTGAGGCAAGCAGTGGACAAACACCCTCAATTTGCTCCTGTAATTTTGAAGCAGAAAACAGCAGAAAATAGGGGATCAAAAAATATAAAGGACTCAGTCTTATTTCATTTGTGAGTAACCGATCCAGCTAAACGAATCTCCTTCTGGGCTGGTGAAATGGAAGTCCCTCTGTGCATACTTGGATTAAAAGAGCCTGATGAAAACGAGCTTGAACTTTTCCTGCCTGTGCCCTAGTGACCTCCTATATGGGTAATTTCCATCCCATAATATATAAATCATTTATTATGATCAATTATGTACTGCGCGCTATTAGGCAACTGAATGATGAAGGCTGAACTCTGACCCCTCTTGGCAAGGATACTGAATTTTTTTGTTCATAGAGAGATCGTAGTTCTGTTCCAGAGGGATCTAGCCATCAGCAACCATAAGTCTTAAACAAGCATGTACATTGACTTACTGTAAATGAGAATTCTTTAACTATAAGCCACAATGACAGACCGTACAAATGTTATTGCAGACTACAAGGCACAAAGAAAAATATTGAGTTATAACTGAAACTTGTCCAAATAATTGGACAAAATAAATTGATAATTCCTTCTGTCAGTTGATCTTATGGCCTTGATTGAATAACAAATTATCATGAGATGGTGGCTGTACATGCAAAAGAAGACTGGAGTGTCAAGAAATCTACCAACACCGACAGCAATTTAAAGCATGAGAGCTTCATGTATTTGTAATCGAAAAGGAATCTTAAGACAAAAAAACGTAATAAGGGAAACAGCAAGGTGCTTTCTAGCAATGCTCCAGAATCCACTGCCAGCTTATGATCCCACATTAAAAAAAGGAACAAGAACTCCACCATAATAGGACATACAGCTATTTATAAGGTTCAGACATGCACTAATTTAGAAATGCTGTTCAAACCTCGGGGCAAAACTAACTTTGCAATTTCATCATAACAGAGCATGCTCCCCCACCATGTACCTGAAGATGACGTTTTGGCTGGGGGGAAAAACCAAATTTATGGGTCTAAGCTAAATCAAAATCATTCGCACATCCCCATAGTACCTCACAGCATTGTTCTTTTATCACGGCAAATGTATTCTGCAGTACATGTATCCTATCAGATGACTGCACAATTTTAGCTAAATTATCTGGAAAACTCCTCAGGTCAAAACACATTTTTTCAAAAATGAGCATTTGATGGCTGTGTTACATCATCAAGTGCATTCATAATTGCTGTACACATGTGGTCATGCTTGAGTGTATATGCTTAATTGTCAAACAGTCATTTGTTTTCAGATATACTGTTTCAGTCCAGAATCTGTATTATTTTAATCAGAGGAGATACTGTAGTAATCTTTATATCTAACTCTGTGCAGGACATTGTAATGATGTCCGCAGATGCTACAGTATTTTTATACTGTTAAGGTACTTTATTCTGGTGCTACTAAGCTCTGTAATATATATCCAATCCAGTCTTTGTGGTCCCTGTGGGCTCCTCACCCACTTGATGGATGCCATTTTATCTGTATTTATCTTCTGTTTGTTTGGGCCAGTTATTTATAGAAAAAAAAACATGAAAACAAGTGAACAAGACTACACTAGGAATGAACGACGGCTATTGTCTGCACAAAATGTACACTCAAGCAAACCTGAACAATTTTAGCGCCTTTACCAACATAACACGAGGTGTCAATGCGGCGACACTTGGTGGTTTGACAAACAACTCACTCAAATGGGGCTCCACCACTGACAAGCGTATCACCATAGTGGCAGGAGGGAGATTCAGCACTTAAAAGTGATCTGCTCTGTTCAGGGACTGATGCCTCTGTCAGGACAGGCAGTTTCTGGAATGGCCTCACAGTGCACACCACTGGAGCAGTGAGAGAAGCGTGTGACTGAAGCAGCACTGCTCTGGATGTTACTCCATTCCAGCACTGAAAAGATGCATCACTGTAGAGGGCCAACCTGTGCAACAACCACACATCCTGTTACACCGCATAGGGGGACACAAGATGTTCTCCTCGTAATTTCAAGGCCGGATTTAATATAGCTCTTCTTGGCATGGACTAACTCCTGCATCAATATTCCATTTTGTCAGCAATAAGAAATGAATTATTTGTTCCTGAGCAAAAAGGAAAACTTGTGAATTAACTTCAGCAGGTGATGTAGTCTTAGAGCTAAGATGGACACGTAGACTTCAATATCGTGCTCCAACAGTTTTAAAACTTTTCTCCTGGCTTATTTGACACAATATTCATAGCTTTGCTTTGACACTATAGCAACAAACCAAGTGATTCATGCTTTCACACTTTCACTCTGTGCACAAGTAGTTCCTTTGTGCATTCTACTTAAACTAATTGTACTCTTCCACTATATAAAAAGCTGCTTTTGTGTGTATAAAATATTGTTTATCAAACTGAAAGTAATTTATTACAAATAAAGTCTCAAAAAGAAAGAGTTCTCTTTAACCACAAACAGAATTACACCACATAATGTTTTTGCTTCCCACACAGCCACATATTCTATTATGCTAAATTAGCCTTTTTAAATTACATTTAATTCATGCTAATGGGTCTTCTCTAATTCACATTATTAACTAGAGACATTAACAGGTTACACAGGAATTTGCCATTTAAGCAACTTAACATGCAATGCATTTTAAAATTATTCCAACGCCTTCTTGAAGTTATTAACCAACATTTTCCTGACACCCATAGTCACAAACAGTAAAAGTTAGGTGGCATAAACACATTAGGTTAGCTGAATATTGTGAGACTGAATATTCCTGAATATTATCAGACTGTTCCTTTTGGTATTTTGAGCTTTCAATAACAGTCTTCCATACTATAGATGGTGCAAGCATACACATCCCCTGACCAAATGTGTTTGCAAAATGCTAAAAAAATCCTTTCATTCACTGAAACAAAACTCCAGCATGAGAATTTACTCTTTACTTATGGCATGTGGAAGCCCTCTGCACAGTGTGGACTCTGCCTTTATAGTCACTGGGGCCCTAAATTATACATACCACTTTGTCCTCCTGACTCCACACGAGAGAAACGGTACAAACGGAACATTACAAATCAAAGGCTTTGGACTTATAAGCATGAAGTGGGGATGGGAAGCCATTGACAGCAAATGGGATGAAAGTAAAACATTTGTTACAGGTGCAGCAGCATTTTGTGATACCAAGTGCACTATACTCAGTTCTAAGATATTACTGTTTGGATATAGAACACACACTTCTATAACAAAGGGAACTATGATTTAATGAAAACTGTAACAACACGGCACTGTGTGTCGCCGTTTTATTTGTAGCAGTGTATTGTGTTGTGCTGAAACACACTGTAATGTACTCATTTATCCAAACAACACAGTTCACAGGGTAAGATGTTTTACACCTTGTTCCCAGCATCACCGGCTTTTGCTGCTGCACCATCCCCCCACTGTGAAAAATCTGATATTCAGCTATTTGCCTGCCAGCCATCTGTGTGACCCGAGCAGCAGAGGATGCAGCGTTCTACACTCCCTTCCTCCAGCTCATTTCCCCCACACCGTGCTGCCCCTCCTCTGTGCCGCTACGCTACACGGCGTCCTGTGCTAGCGGCGCCGCAAAGCTCTTCATCTCTGTATCTGCCCGCACACCAAAAGAACAGTCCAAATATATGGAATAAATCAGACCGGTCATGTCTGTTGCCGGTGACAGTGTTCTTTTGACAGCTGAGCAAATGAACCTCTCACCGCTGTTTCAGGTTCTATTTTCATACTCTGTAGTTCATTTCTGGAAGACAACACATTTGAAAGCTCTTTGAGGGAACTGTTCTGACATGTGAAATCATGCGCAGAACACAGTGTACAGTGACGGCATGGAGATTAAACACAGACTTCCTGTGAGGGTACTTACAGAAAGAAAGGACTGCGATCCAATGGCTCCTCCTTCTGGTAATCTGGGTTGTTTCTAGCAGAATGGATAATTTCATATTGTCAAATATATTATGTGAATGAACACAAATGAAGTAGGCATTCCTTTTTAATCTTGAAACACCTACACCACCATGTCTTTGCTGTCAAGTGAAATGTATTTTAAAATGGAGCAGTCTTGTTACAAACGCTACAACTTTTACAGCAATTTGGACACTTTATTGTCAATATACTGCATTTAACAATTACACATGCCGAATCAGTTTTTCTTGCAGTCTGTGTTATGGCCTTTGCTTTATGTGCCATTTGAATATAGCCACATATTGGTTATTTTAAAACATTTATGTGAAAATTGTTTTAAGTGAAAAAGTAAAAATTGTAGTGATACAGAAAAAAAGAAACAAAATATTGCTGAAAAAACATCGCTGTCACAACCAATTCACATCACATATGATTGTATTTTTTTAATTCAGTTTGAGTCATTTCAGAGGGAGATACTAAAAATATGCTGGAACTGTTTCACTGTAAAACAACGTTATGTGACTTAATGCTTTATGCCCAATCCACTATGAAATATACACATTAAAACATTAATATGGTTAACATATTTGAACCACAGTTTCATAGTGAAAAACTGACACTCTTTAATAAATAAAGTAAAATGCAATAAACAATACAAATTGGTTAGAATAAAGTATCTAATGCATCAAGGAACATGCTCCAAGACACTGAAATGACCACAGCATATAATTCTGCATTGCAACACAATTCACAGTGGTTTGCACACGTGAGGATAATGAAACATGAAATGCAAAACACAATGCAACTTCAGTACAGTGAAGTCACTACTGTAAAGACATTTTCCATTCAATTTGTGTTATAGACTGATTCAAACTTAATATACACAGGACGTAAGTAACAGATGATATTTTTTGGAATATCACCACTACCTGCAGTACACATTTGGCTATGAACTCTATGTAACATATTTTAATGACACACATTTTAGACAAGAAGTTACACATGTACACTTACACTTACAAATAAACACATTTACATGCTATTTGAAATGATGTAAATGTTTCCTGTAAAAATTTGCACTGATATATTTCCTACAGTATGTTTTACTTGAATGTATTATAAATAGACATAGGAATTATAGATAGAATACACAGACAGACAAAACTGAATTCTACTTATTAACTCTGGAAGGAATAAAACAGATTCTTAACTCTGTTTTTGTACATCATTTATATTACATTAGTGGATCAAATTGAGGTATGTTCTTGATAAAATACACTATACAACATTAACAATTATTTTAAAGATTTTCTGTACAAGCATCTTGGTGGCACTTTAATACAAATTTAGGGGGCAATTCAATCAAAACAAAAAAAGGCCAATCAAAGCACAAAGTAAAGGGCAATCAGCTGTATGCTTATGTTAGGTATCAATGTATAATGGCATCTAGTGGACCAAAAGCATTCAAAGACTCGGTTAATCCAAATTGAATACAATGTAACATTAATTACATTATAAATAACCTATTTAAAAAGTGCACACTAAATAAAGATGGTATTACACTTCAATCTGGAAGAAACCTTTTCTACTTTATTTACACAAAGAAATGAGCTGTCATTCCATTTGTCAAGTCATTATTTTGAGTAAAAATAGTCAATTTACTTGTGAGTAATGGTCTATCTGCATAAAAATAAAATCAAGGAACAAAGGTGGCTGAAAGCACCTTTGGTTTTGTGCTTTCCTCTCCAAATACACTAGAACCAATAAGGGATGAACAAGGACCTCAAGTACTTCATTTCTTTTTTTTCAAAGCATAGTACATGTTTCATACTCAAAGCACAAAGACTGTCTCAGTTGTAAAGGAATGTAAAGGAAGAAATTTTTCATGAACATAATTTTTCATGAATTCACATAATGTAACTAGCATGGAAAGAGCTCAGCTTCACCCCCGTTTCAGTCATCTCTCAGAGCTGAGCATGTATTTGACAGGCTCTCCTGTGTTCATTCCGTTTTACATGATTTTCAAGGACCCAAAGGGGAAACACTAACAACATAAAGAACAATGACCACACTATTAAAATAAACTTGTGCAAGAAGGCAATGTGTAACTCCAAACTCCATGTTAATGCCACAACTTATTGCCACAGTCTTCCGAACACATACAGCAAAACATTACACTAGCAGCTTACTCCTTGTTTCTTTGTGATCATTTTATTAATTTTGAAAGTTTTTAGAACACTGCAAAAAGTTAACAAAAGAAAAAAACTAGTAAGTACATTCAGAGGGAGTGCCACAGGGATAACTACCTTCATATCATACCTGAAACCACAGGAATATCGCTTGACGCAAGCCGCTCTCTTCTCCTCCATGTCCCTTATTTGGCCACTTGTTTTGCCTTTCCCTGGTCTTCCACTTTCTTGATAGCTGCCTGAATCTTTGCCTGATCACCCAGGAGCTCTCTGGGCTTCACCGGCCGCAGGTCTTCATCCAGCTCCAACAGAATGGGGATCCCAGTGGGTAGAGTTACACCAACGATATCTGCGTCTGAGATTCCTGTGGAAAACAGAGCACAACAGAGCTCAGTGGTTGATACTGAGGGAATGGAAATCAAATTTCTGCAGCATATCAAAATACTTTGAACCAGAGCCCAGATGCTTTATTTCAAACAAGAAAAGGCAAGCGAAGGATAAATTATCACAACCTTTTGTGTACAGATAATTACAGTCTGTTGGTATAAATTTACTAACTCGCCAGGCATCTGTTCCAATACACGCAAATGATCTCTTGTGTGTTAATTCCTGCATTTAAAAGACCCATATTAAATAGGGTCTTTGTGACCACATTAGTGAGCCTGTTACTTACACCTCCTGTTGAGTAAATAAATAGGAAGCAATGTTAGTGGCAGTGAGTCTAGCAGGCACTATACCTGCACTAGTCAACTGTGCTGTGATCGAAGGTCACAAAACACTCCATACCAGCAGCACAGTGTACTATTTGTTGGCCTTTACTGATGATAGGTAGATAAAATAGGTGCTATGTGACAAATGTATCTGCAAGTAAGAAAGTTTATATGACTGCACAAATAATCTGAAGGACACCATTTTGTGGCACTTCACCGTACCTTCAATGTGCTTCAGCAGAGCCCTACAGCTGTTCCCATGGGCTGAAATAAGAACGGTCCGGCCTTTCTTAATCTCTGGCACGATGACATTGTCCCAGTAGGGTAGTAACCTATCCAGGACATCCTTCAGACTCTCTGACCGAGGCAGGTCTTCTTTCGGGACATCACAGGTACTGTACCTTCGGTCATTGTATATTTCAAAGAAGTAAGGGTGGAACTCGTCGATGGGAGGCGGCGTGAGGGCATAGCTCCTCCTCCACAGTTTCACCTGTTCCTCGCCGTGGTTGAGTGCCATCTCGGCCCTGTTGAGCCCGATCAGGGCCCCATAATGCCGCTCGTTCAGCCTCCAGGACTTAGCAATGGGCACCCATTCCTGTCCCATGGCTTCCAGCACCAGCCATGCGGTGTGAATGGAGCGGCTCAGCAGGGAGGTGAAAACCAGGTCGAGCTCGTAGCCCTGAGCCTTAAGAAGCGTCCCGCAATCGCGGGCCTCCTTCACCCCGTCCTCGCTCAGTTTCTGGTCCACCCAGCTGCAGAAGCGGTTCTCTATGTTCCACGCCCCCTCCCCATGCCTCAGCAAAAGAAGTCTGTACTTGGCCATTACAGGGACTCGCTGCAAAGACAGTGACAAGACATAAGTGTTCCAACACAGTACGTCACACGAAAGAAAGCAAAACAACTACATACAATCTGCAGTTTTAACTGGGTTCAGACTATTGTATTTGTATGCTAAACGAACTAATCAGATAGCAATACCTGGATGGCAAGCTATCTTTGCTTAGTTCTACGAAAGGGGTGCCCAGTTGAATTAACTAGTTAAATCTAAGCAGTCTTCATCGATCATACGAGAAAGCAAGCGACATTTCCATTTCACCAGCCTTTAAAAAATACGGTTTGGATGAGCTTCGTAGCTAGCTACAAAGCTATTGCTAATATTGCCATACCGCCACTTTTAACGGTTACTAGCTATGTAGTGATATGAAAGTAGTTACATAACCAGTAGCTAGCTATGTCGTTACAATGATGCATTACAATGATGCTCTATCTGGATGCTTAACACGTCAGATCAGGCATGTTAACGTTAGCTAGCTTGCTTGTTAAGTTGTTAAGGTACCTACAGCTGCAAACTCTTCGGCCTACACGGCACTCACAGTGCTGGAAAATAGACAATCATGTATAAAAATAACGTTTGATGAATAAACTAATAGCTAGCAAACAAATGCAATGAAATTAAATCAACTATTGCGATGCTCACTCACTCTGACGAGTTCCGCGTTCGACCCTGTTCCGCCCCACAGAGTTTGTTGTTGTTCTTGGAAACTGGTATTGCTAACGGTATTCGTCCCCGGTTTAACTGACGCTGAAAGTACACCAATCCAGGGTCGAAATCTCGCATAGAGGCGGGGTCTCATTCGGTTACTGCGGAACAAACGCCCCAAGAAGAAAGGACGCTGCGGGCAATACCACCCAGTCAGACAACTGGTGGCGGATCGAGGCAGAAGTACCGCGATGGTGTTGATCTAGGACTAAACTCCCCCACCACATTCAAAACATGACCTTCATAACATTAAAAGCGGAACTGGCCCTAGATCAGCACTTACGTTCAGCATCTGCCTGGATCACATTGGTCCTAAGTAAAACTGGAAGTCCTGTGTCACTATATGCATTTGAACACCGAATCCATGTAAAATACTTCAATTTATATTTTCCGACGCACTCATTATAAATTGAATCAAATGATTGCCTTCAGTGAATCGAATGCGCTGCATATTTTATAATAGGCCTAATACTTTCAAACAAACTGGATATGCAGAAATAGGCCATAAACAAACACATATATTTAGATAAAAACTGAGAATAAGTAACCTATTGAGTAATTGTGATGTCACTGTATGAAGTCGGTAGTGTTTTACAGAGTTGCATTTCAAATGTAAAACCTACCTTTTGATGATGTTGCAGTTGGTGTGGAGATCGCACCTTCAAAATGATACATTTCTTTGGATGTAGCCTACTGTAAATGGCTTACAGATTTAGATCCCCCTGTTCTCATCTCGTCTCATCAGGGCATGTAAATATTTGCAATACCTTTTAAATCTGTGATGTGTCTCCCCATCCCCAACTTCTATTCTGCTGAAATCACCATATTGGCTAAGATGAATTAGAATGAATGAATGAATGAATGAATGAATGAATGAATGAATGAATGAATGAACGCCATAACCGAATGCTTTCTGCATGGCTATACTCTGTAGTTCATGGATGGATTAGGTGGTTACTTCAATTTTTGTGAGAAACAGATTCCATTATGATTAAAGGTTCCAGTAAAAAAGACATTTCTGCAGAGATTTTTTTGTTTTAAAGAATATGTCCCCCTTATAGCTCCAATATTCAAAGAGAAATTTAAAGGAAATACAATTGTCTTGACGTTATATTTACATTCATTGATTTTACTTTCAAAAGTGAGTTAAGGTGAAAGGGAATGGAAAAGCCTTACTGGAGTAAGAACAGATCAGAGAAGCTGTTTCACCTTGTTTGTGTTTCAATTGCCATCACAGTTTCTTTGAAGAAATACAAATTGGAGCCTCAGGTCCACCATTTTCAGAACATTACATCACATTCTTGAAGGGCTGAAAGCATGTATTGTCTTAACTCATGACTAACATCGCCATCATCAGTTGAAAAGCAGAACTGCACACTGCATCCAACGGGGCAATGCACTTGATGTCCATAAACAATATATTTAATTGAGAAGTGTCATATATAACCACAAGCTATTCTTGCACATTATGCTTTCTTCATAAGGAATACATTTGTAGTTCTAATCATTCCACACACACATACACACACAACACCTATGCCTAGTGTTTATACCAGTACTGGTAACTTCTGACATAGAGTTTCATCTAGCCTTTCCTACACATTTACAATTCTTCTTTTTGTTATTTTTGAAAAATGTTATTTTTAGAAAAATCAATGCTTTATAATCTCATATATTCTCTCATGATCTGAACAAGATGCAGTCATAGCAAAACATTGCTAAGATTTGAACAAAAGATACTAACATGTTGAAAAGTTCACTTGAACATAGTCTGTTTCATTCTCTGGTGTGAAAGGATTCCACAGACCTCTTTGGTTTGTCTCCACCAGCAAATCTTACTTATCTTGGCCAATACTCTATCTAGATTCTGAAAACAGATGTTTAATCTCTTCAAACACAAGTATGGACAGCTTAACACAAGAAAGATTTTTCAAAATGAAACTTGAACAACATATGTAATATTCATACTGGAAAATTCCTGGAATCAAACTCTTTTATCATAAAGAATTTAAGGATAGCACATTACTATGATCCAATGAAATTGTATTGGGATCAGTTTACTTTGAGTGATTATCATTGGCTATTGTTGGCAGAATGTTGTTATGCATTCCTTTGTTTGAATGAGCGTCTCACCTTTCAGCCCATGAATGAACTCTTCAGTATAATGGTGGGACTGTTTTCCAGGGGATGAACTATGTGTAATCCAAACCAGTATCATAGTTATTTTATAATTGTGAGTGCACAGTATGATTTCTCAAAAATCTGGCATAATTCTGATTGTAAAGGTAAAGAGAAGGCAATAGCTTCTTTAAACAGAAGCATTTACTACAGTATATCTTTAAAAGAGGGCGGTTTCTAATCTCTCAGGTACATGTACTATATGTGCACTGCTGTCATAATAGGGATTATCCATGAAGAACTGGATTGTGTTGCATCTTTAAAATAAAGGATTGATTACCATTTGATAATTTACCTGCCTCTGTCCATGCCTTAGCTTGTGGTAAACAGGAAGTTTAAATTCCATTTTTAACAATCTGAACCTCTCACTGGGCAGCATCAAACAGCTTCTTCCTGCCTTCCATGCCAGACATGGCCTCCACATTCTTGCGCCAATCAGTCACCTCTTCCTTCTGCGGTAAAGAGAAGGTTAGAACCATATTCAGCAAGGGAGCAGGCTGGATGAGTTCGGTACACTAGTATACTTCAGAGGCATCCCAATCATTCTAACTACATGGTGGGATTCAAATCAACCGCAAAGCAGTTTGCCCTGAACACATTTGAGGAGGGATGAAAACATTTTGCTATCAGTCCTACAAAATAATTAGATCATATCAGGTTGAAAGAAATTTAACAGTTGGACAAAAAAAAAAAAAAAAAAAACAGATCAAGTGTTTTGGCCGAACTTCTTTGCATTTGAGTTGAATCACTCCCAACTCTTTGCATCAACTGATTGGAATACTGATTAACCACAGAAATATTCACTAGCATTTTTGACATCCCAGTGATTGAGATGCTGGAGTAAACTGATTTACTGACATCATTGCACATTTTTAGACAACAGTGAAAACTTACTGGAATAACAGTGATGCCCTCAGCCTTACCTTCTCCTCCTCCTTCTTGACAGTCTTGAGGTTGGCCTTGAAGTCAAAGCACTCCTTGTGTCTGGAGCCCAGCAGAACACTTAGCATGGCCTCAGCTGAGATTCTTACTCTCTTCAGGTTGGGTCGCTTCAACTTACTCTTCATCTCAAAGATCTTCTGACTCAATTCCTGAATCTGTCAGAGCATGCATTCATGAGTGGCGTCAGTGGAGCGTGGAAGCCCCTCAGTGTCAAAGCTAACTTGGTTAGCGATCCAGTTACAGAATAGCTGTTGCTGCATGGATTTTATTTTCATATAAAGTCCTGTTGCTATATCTATAGTTCCTTGAGGTATTCTCATTTCATGTGTCAATGTTTTAAGTTCGCATGTGTCTTATTTATTTGAAAACACAAGCTATTAAGAAATCGCTTTGCATGTTTCCCATGTATCTAGAATTTGGTACCCAGGGAATGTAATTACATTAATGTTTCTCTTACTGGTGCCAAAACATTAAAAACAGTCATATGAATAATCACAGGAGAGAATAAACTGTTGTTACATTGAAAGTAGAAATATCTGAAATTAATTAAAATGACATTTTCACCAAGAGACAAGTTTAACTTTAAATTTTTGCAGAAGATGTATGTGCAATGTATGTGCAGCTTTGTTTTTTGCAATAACTCCCTGTTTTATGTTTAAAACCAGTTATAATTCTGTCTGCTTTGTCTACTTTCCTGATAATTCAGATTTAAAATCTGAACAATTTCAAAGACTAAAGTAATGTTATAGGAATCCATGATTCATGCCATCCCTACATATAACTGTAAAAACAGGATGAGTAGAGATGACAGGATGGCATGGAAGATGATTTCATATGTCAAGGGAATGGTGGACACTGCAGAGACAGAAAACATTTCTGCCAATATAGCCCATGGGATAATGTTCTTTCTTTTATTCTGAATATGATGAGGAAAAAAAATTAGTATTTTTTATGTCAAACTGAAATAAAATATCATTTAAATAGAACAATTTATTAGAAACAGCACTGAGTACCTCCTTCTCATTTTTGGCCACTTTAGCTGCAATGTCGTATCGTTCTTCATCGACAACATCAATTTTACGGTGCAGTTCCTTACAAATATCCTTGGGAGAGAAATACAGACAAGATCACAGCATACTGATGAAAGTCTGGCAATGTCTATAGTCTGTGTAGATATTTTCTATTTTTTGAGAGAAAGAACATAAAGTTCACCCATGATTCTTTTTCAAGAACAGGGTTAAAAACAAGATTCTGCTCAGACAGCACATGATGCGCCTATTGGTGTATTGCATACCTGGAGCTGCTGCATAGACAGTCCTGACAGCTGGAGAGGGGGAACTCTCTCATTCAGGGCGTTCTCTCTCTCAAGCCTCTTCTCCTCCTTCTCATTCTCCAGCATTGTTTCAGCTGCCTTCAACAGCCTGATCTGTGTGACAGCAGGGTGAGTGATTTATGAAGCAATGCTGTTTACTTAGAATTCTCGGAAGTCCAACACAGGCCATAGAACCATGTAAGTATTGTATGACACAATACTACAACTACTGCCACTACAAGCAGGACTATTACTTCAATGTAGTGCAGGAGATGCAATGGAGACAGTCAACATGTTTCTCTGTATGTAAAAACCTCTGCCCTCAAGTGATGACTTTATTTAAGTGATGACTCGCCTTTAAACCAAGCTTCCGAGATGCAGAGATCTTTGACTTCCTCTGGAAAAGAGAGAATGAATGTAAGTATTAATTACAGAGATGTGCAGTTAGTCTCTTTACAAAGTTCCTGCTGCTGTCTCTTCTAATTGTTTAGCCCATCTCAGTCCCTTTACTTCTCCATTACAATTAACACTTATTCACCATTTATTATAAAATAATTAACATAATTGTTGATATGCAGGAATTGCCTACATGATGTAATCAGAAAATAAAGAAATATTTCCATTATACTCACAAAGGCATACAGAAATATAAAGATAACTACTCAAATACAACATGCATGGAAATCTCTTAAACTGATGAGGTATCAAGTTAAATTAAATGTATCACTATAGGCAGTGCAAGCAATCACAAGGCTCAAAAACTATTCTTTGGGATGTTCTTTAGTGAGATTCAGAAAGAGGTCTTACAGCTAAAATGATTTGTTAAATTTTATGCTATGCTAATATTAAATTTTATTTATGGGGCCAAACCTTAAGCAGAACATTGCCGATAGAGGAAGACAAGGACATTTTTTCAGGACTGGAATATACAAGGGATGATTCAAGCTGCCAACATGCAGTGCTGTCTCAATTCAAATACATTTTTATTATATTTTAGTATTTTAGTCAAGGGAACTTGAGAGTGTTGACAACATTCATTTCCAAAATAGAAACTGTCTTACCGGTCTATTGCATCATTTCATGAAAGAAAAAAAAATCACAATGAAAATGTACACATAGATATAAGAAAGTGAAAATTCCATTTATAGACTAAAAAGCATACATTATGGTACAAATACATACGCGTCAGACATTGCTGAGTATGGATGTACGCCCTGAAAGAGAGCAAGAATATTTCTTTTGAGCAACAGTACTAAGAATATACAATGTATGTATATTTGTCTAATATACCGGAAAAGACAAAATTCCTGTCATCAGTTAATACTGATTAATTTGCCTTGCAGACACCTTAACCATAGCAACTTACATACCATTGCATTTCTTTGTTATATGTAATACATTTTTAAAATGCATGAACACAAGCACATATAACGCATTGAATATTTAGATCAGATGAAGCATCAAGCTTCTACCTCAGAATCAAAGCTTGAACTTTCTGGTTACAAGCCCCTCCCTGTTGCTAGTGCATCATATTTCTGGCCCATTTGTCTCTGATGGTTCTGTTCCCAAAATGAATGCAGGCTGATTTTTTTAACAGCACACCCTACAGGGCGTGGCTAAGAGCACAGAGGGTGACAGGTGGTTGCTGTATAGTAGACTGAAAATGCTCACGCACACAAATTCACTCAGTAGCTGTCCATCTCATGAATTAACTCAAGACCTGCTCATATATTACTCATGTATTGGAGGTCACAGTGAAGTGCATATGAGTTTTAAGAATCTTGTTGAATAGTGAATTGTAGTTATTTTAAGACCTGCTGTTTTCATTCTGTTTTACATATGATGACGTGTTCCAGGTTTTCCATAGTGTTTTCACTACATCTGTCTGACATCTTTATATTTCTACACACATTTATACACAAAATGAAAACAAGGTCTTGCTGATCTAATTCACTGCTAACTGTAACTCAGTATATCAATACATATATTATGTCACATCAGAAGTAGAATGAAAAACGTGTATTTGTCTGATTCAATTTTATAAATTTTCTCATACAGAGATGTTATCTATGCTGGGATGATAAACAAATGCATTGACTGTATATTGTGCATGAAATCGACAGTCTGACTGACCTTCAATTGGCTGTGAATACACTATCCAATCGTATTTCCTTTCTAAAAATGTATTTAAAACTCCTACGATAAAATGTGTACTTTAAATGTATTTCCTGTACCTTTGGTTGCCCTTGATACGACTCTGTCCTTGGTAAGCAAATTATAATGTTGATACATCTCAGTTCTTCTTGATTCTTTTGTCACGAGACATTCCATATTAATGTCAACTGATATAATTGACCTCACAGACATTTTACCAAGACATATTATTTATTAAAACATACCTGTTTGGTGCAGAAAGGCCAGCAGGGAGAACACTGTGTAGCAGAGAGGGTAGAGAGGGGGAAAAATCATTCAGATTTATAGTTTCTGTCCCTCAAGTTAATAGCTCACGAAAATAGACCCCTATCTGTGGCACTCTCTCTATGGTACTGTAGTACACAACATCCAAACACTTATCGGTCAGGAATGTCTTGTAATAAAACACCTTTATTTGGCTTGGACATTAGGCTGTTTAATGTTGGGTGATTTTGACACCTCCCTTTGGCAGCTCCAGGCAGGGGGCTGTCCAATCATATCTGGCCAAGGATGCAGTGGAGGAAGAAGAAGGGGTGACGAGCAACACAGAAGACAAAGCAAAACTGGCGGCCCCCCAAGATGAGCTCCATGGCTCCAAAATGAAGAACAGTTGCAAATAGTGAGAAGGACAATGCTGCGCCAGCATGTGAGTGTTGAAATCATCTCTCCTGTTTGGTCTTTGTACTTCGACTCTCAGCCATTGGTTTGGCTTTATAATGCAGCAGCGATTATTGTGAAGTCGGCCCAACCAACCTCAAGGAAAGTAGGAGTGGAAAACTTTTTTTTGCAAAGGACAAGTGGTTGAGGATAATTCCACTGAGCGCGAACAGCAGACTGGGATGAACCCAAGCGAGGAGCAAACACAGTCAACATCCACCAGCTGGCAATGTGTAGGAAGAGCGACACAGTGGAGGGATGTAGGCTCATGGCTTTTGCTGCTGCCTGGAGCTCTGTATGACGCAAACAGCCAGATGTACCAGACGTCCGCGCTACTATTAGGTCACATGGAAAAGGCGCCCAGATCTGTGGAACTTATTTTTGTATGGATGTAAACCCACTTCTGATGCAGTGAGCTTGGCAAAAGGAAACTCTGGCAAACTGAGTGGCTGGCATCATTAAGCAGCTTGACTCAAGTCCAGTCTGCATGCCCTAAATACATATGAAATCATGGTGATACGAGAAGTGCGGTTCTGATTATTGAATATTGGAGGGCCTCCTGTAATTTGACCGTGAAAAAAATGACCAGAGATATAGAGGAGATATTCATAACTCTGTTTAGCAGTGCTGAGACTCCAACAGAGAGCAATGCAAGCAAACAAGTGCTGGCCATAGGATTTAATTCTGAAGTTGGCCACAGGCGCCTGCAGTATGCTGTAACTAAACACTCCAGTGTATTTTTATATTAATGAGCGTGAATAAAAATAAATCACATAAAAGGTATCTATACTTGATAATGCCCAGATGCATTGCAGTTTACAACCTGGGACTAGGAACAAATTGGATGAGATCTTCTGCATGATTTATCTACGTGATATAAAGTAACAGGGACAGGTGGAAGTGCGCTTTGGTGCAGTGTAAACCAATCTGCCCAGAGTCCATTGTGTGGGAACAGCGAGTAGGCTGCTGTTGGAGCCTGGCTCTCCTCAACAGTGGTATCAAGGGCCCTGTATCACAGATAACACATACTCTACTCGCACATTAGTTTGGTCATTTAAAAATAGGTGTGCTCCTTAATTCTAAATGTTCAAGCTGGAAATCCTGTCCCGATAAAATCAAATGGGACGTCCAAAATAGATCCCCAATATCTCCGTGCAGGCATTGAAAATATGTCCTACCTACAAGTCGTTACAATGTAATGTACTTACAGAAGAATGCATACACAAAAGGTCAATGTGAATGAGCAGAGTCATGGATGACTGAAAAAGAAAGATCCCAGCTCCCAGCTCCTGAAGCCTTGGATGTCTTTGAGTGCCATTAAATAACTAACTCCTAATGATGCACAGCTCAGTGGGACTCCGACAGTGAGATACAACATACTGCTGGAAACAGAACTGGGGAAACAAAGTAACCAAACAGACCCCACCAATAAAGTGAGCAGTGTTCAGTGTTACATTTTATGCATAACATTTATTTAAGAAGAATGAAAAGTTTAGTGCAACACATTTAAATTCCACGAGGACAGATCAGATTTAGATTACAGTGATTGTATGCCTATGTCTGTCAAACCTTTTTCAGCCCTCAACCTACAGTTATCATTTTGTCATTACTGACCCCATTCACACTTGGAAATAATTCTTCTAATATCATTCAATTTGAAACTCTTTGCCAAGAAATGAAAAAAATGGTAATCATCCAGTAAACCATGGTAAACTAATTACATTAACAATATGAGACCTGAAAAGTGTTAGGCAGTCCAAATGCAAAATGAAACTAGTTTGTGACCAACAATGGAGTATGCTGCAATATTTCCATTAGAAGGAATTAAATTAATATTTTGACATTTGGAAGAAAAGGTTAATTATTTTATGACATTTACAAAAACAAAACATGTTTTTAGGTAGTCAGTATTGAATTGTGCAAGTTTTGCATTAATCAGAAATCTTTATTTGAGTGATTCCTTTCAGCCAGAGAAAATGCAATAATCTATGCTGAAATAATTATTACCAAGAAGATTTAAGCATATCAGGTTTCTTCTTCCTTCTGTGACACTACACTGTGGCCTGTCCTTTCCATTTAAATCATTAAAAGTTTAAATATCCATCAGGAATCTGAAAAGGATGGAATTGTTTTGACTCATATCAACACAGTGCATACACAATAAATACATAAATAAATAAAGTACTTGAAAGCTGTCTTTGAATCACTCCTATGAATGACCTATAGGTGGCGTCCAGTTTTTGCTCCCCAGTCATCATATTGCTTCCCATAATAGTTCCAGCAGAAGGCTGTGCCAAATTTGTCAAATAATATTGCTAACCCTTAAGTCTTTTCTTATATACAGCACTATACAGACAAATGAATCTATGGTAATGCAGCCTGAGAAATTTTTATTTGGACAGAGCCTGCCTACTTTGTTCCTACTTTCTTAATCTCATTCTGTTGATGCAACAGGACATGAAGACAGTAGATACAGAGCAAGGCTATTTAATTCCATCTTTGAATGAGCTTTGCTGATCAGCTTTCAGGTATTATAATATAGCATGCACAGCAGGTGCAAAAGACCTTGCTTTATTGTTTTTGTTGAATAAAGAATTATTGAAATTATGTGAATTATTCTTGTTGCTTGTTAAAAACAACAATGTAATTAAACATACAGAGTTTGTATACTAAATCGAAGGTTGGTATAGCTTGTCTGTTCATTTGAACTTTTTATCAAAAAGCCCATCAAAGACAAACCATTAATATGTTGTTACTGGGCGGCATCAAACAGCTTTTTCCTGCCCTCCATGCCAGACATGGCCTCCACATTCTCACGCCAGTCAGTCACCTCCTCTTTCTGTGGTGAAAAGAAAGTCAGAACTGTGTTCAGAGACTGAGCATACAACTGACAGTGCATACAACTGACTATTTATATGGTATCCGTTCAGAAGCAGTGTTATGGTAGACCGATAGACAAAGGAAGACTTGTGCTTAAAAGTTAATCAGTTTTATTTCATTGAACATCGTAGATGCATCCGTCCTACCTTCTCCTCTTCTTTCTTGACAGTCTTGAGTTTGGCCTTAAAGTCAATGGACTCCTTGTGTTTGGAGCCCAGCAAAGCACCCAGCATGGCATCTGTTGAGATTCTAACCCTGTTCAGGTTGGGTCGCTTAATTTTTCCCTTCAGCTCAAAGATCTTCTGAGTCAGATTTTCAATCTGTTGCAACCCAAAATCATATGTCAGTGAGACAATGAAGAACCTCAGCATGAAGGATCTACAAATAAAATACAACAGTGCTTGTATCTTTCACTACAGCCTTTGCACCGAGCCTTTGCACTAAATTGAAACACACTGAAAAAATGCATTTCGGTGTATCTGTATGTAAATCTCAGATCCTTGTACAGTATATACCTATGAAGACAAGACATGGGTATATGGACTAATATGGTCCAATGGCATAACGTCCAAGACATGCCCCATGTACTGAAATATGTAGTTTCTGAAACTGTACATCAAATATTTCAGAGACCACAAATTTGTATCTGATACTGTATGGAAAAAGGTGTGAAGCCCATCATAGCCCTAATATGAACATGAATAATAATATCATTCATTTTATAATGGAAAAATGTGTAATACCTCCTTTTCGTTTTTACCCACTTTAGCAGCAACATCATACTGTTCTTCATCTACCACATCAATCTTTTGGTGCAGTTCTTTGCAAAGAGTCTAAAGGATGAATCATTAGAATATAAGAAATGGATTTCATTGGATATATTGAACTCAGTTGTTCAAATCACACACACACTACACATTAACTATGTTAGAGTTTCATTGGCATGATAACATTGTAGTTTTCTATATCACACTTGAATTTTCAACAAGCAAACATATTTCCCATTGAAAACTTCTCCTGGCTTTTCAATTACAAATGTCTAAGTTTGACATTGTATGAATAAGATTATACCTGACATGTGTGTATATTGCCACCTGAAGAAGATCTGGCTGATTGAAATATGATACTTAGCGCTAGTCTGAGTGCAAGTAGCTGACCAATAATTTGTTCATTTATACTTTATTGTTTATTTATACTTTATTTATTGTTATGCTTCCTGCCTTTTGATTATAGACAGAAAGAAATCCAAAACTATTCTCAAAGACAATTTCCATCTTTTCTATATGGTTTATGCTTCTAGACCGTCAAGTAGCCTACCTCTCTTGATTTTGCCCAATGTAATGTTCAGTATACAGCACTACGTACCAGGAGCTCCTGCACAGACAGTCCCGACAGCTCAAGAGGGGGAACCCTCTCATTCAGGGTTTTCTCTCTTTCAAGTCTCTTTTCTTCCTTCTCAGCCACTAACATTGATGTGGCTTTCTTGAGCAATTTGGTCTGTGGAAAAAAAAAAAAAAAAAAAACAGCAGGAGCAGCCAATGAATAAAAGCTTCCCACACCACAATGTTTTCTCAATAGGAAAGTCAAGTGACCATATATACGATATATAGTTACATACTGGAACTTCCAGTGTTCTGTAAGGTGCAAAATCCATGGTACAGGTATCTTTCTGGCATAAATAGCTGCACTACAGTAGAATAATTGCAAGTGATGATACCAATCACAGGCTCACACAACTGTAGTACTGTACTTCATAGTACCACTTTCCTTCTTCAAGGCTAAGATTATTCAAATGATTCTAAGTGTGTGCCATTTATTGGGTGTAGCAGCGATCAACTGGAAAAAGGAAGATTCATTTTAGCTGTTTGTTCATGACTGTCAGAATGTAAAGTGACAAGCTTCATGTTCTTGAATGCATGCATTTTTGGGAGTGTCCAACATTCTTGTCCTTTATATATTCTTTATATCTTTATCACTACAATGGTTAACATTCTCAGACATTTCTTCTCAGAAGTCTGTGAAACATCATTACTCAGCATTGGCTGATTACATGAGTAGATATATGTTTGGCATATCTTCAGACCTTGTGATCAAAACACAAGGGAGATCTAGAGTCAGTATAGGGAGGGTTATGTGTATTTCTAGCATGTGATTTGCATAAATCACTTAGTTGACATCAAAGTCAAATTGGTTGACATCTAAGGTTGTTGTAATGCTGTATTTTCAGCTATAGACTCTATAGGCTGTTTGATTTGGCTTCTGCTTGTGTCAGCTGTAGTTATACCTTTGTAATGTGATGACAATTATCAATATATGGTTGGATAAATATACTTTTGTGGTGCTAGAATCAGTGGAAACATACCTTTAAAAAGAGTCTGCGAGATGCTGTGATCTTTGACTTTCTCTGACATGGAGAGAAATTAACAGGTTATCCCAACTGGACACACTTCCACATTTTCTGTCTTTGTAAATTCCATTGAACCCTTTTACCAACATTACCAACCTCAGTTTAAACAAGTAAACCAGTGCTACATTCCCTTGACAGTAGACACGTAGGGGCCTCTGAAAATACCCCACATTTATCAGCATTACTTATACATTAAGATATTTTGTTTTACAATTGCAAGACAATTCATCACCAACACTGGCAACTAATGTTGTCATGCATGCATATATGGGTGTAAGTAGTTTAGACTTTTGCCACTCCTATAAGCATGATATGTTGAATATTACTATTCTTAAGAGGAAAATGAGAGCAATTAACACATTTTCAACTTTAATGAATCTAAAATTAAAAATTAGGAGTGAAATAAGAAAAGAACTGTAATAAGAAAAGAATAATTAACTTCTGTCTTTACATTAATTCCTTGAACAATTAAACAACTTCAGAACAAAAACCATCTTTATTCTTTGCTTGCACAAAAAAGCACATTTTACGTAAATAGAAATTGACTCACCGGCCTGTTTCAAAAATTGGATGATTGGGAAAGAAATACAATAAGTTTTAACATAGAGAAAAAAATAATTTGAATATCATTATCCGATATTATTTATACAGGAAAATATACAGTACAGACAATTTACTTACGCCTCAGACATGGCTGTGCTTGTTTATGTTCCCTGAAAGACAGCCAAAGATCTGATGTGAATATACTATTCTGTAGTGGCCACTGCAGAAAGGTAGTGCTAAGTAGTAAGGAAGAGCTTGGTAGAGGTACATCCCACTCTCACTAAGTGGCCCGGCTTTTGAGCAATGGGGTAATCTAGTTGTGCTGGTGATTGGGACACCAGGGCTTCATTCCCAGGTAGATTTGATACATTGGTGTTAGTAGTAGGATATGTCCACATGAGTCAGGGGTGCTCTCTGACAAAGGAGTGGGCAGTGAATGATGAAGTGTTAAGAGAATGGAAATTGCTTACTTGCAACAGCACTATTCATTTCACTGGAAAGTTTTCTTATCACAAAAAGACATAAACCTAGTTGTAGATACAGTTTCCCTTGAGAGCTTAAAATATGTTGTTTGTCCATGGGAACAACTTTCAGTCCTTATCTGGGACATTTCCTCTTGGGTATTCTCAGTTGTTTAGAAAACACTCCCCTGGTGGTTTAGTGAAACAGATATCAACTGAAAACCTACAAGGCAATACATATCAGCAAATCATGTCTTGCTACACATCATAAATTTCAACATTCATAAGTTCATACAGCTGATAAAAGTTCAAACGTCCATAACAATCATGATGTGGCATATGGAAGATGCTGTTCCTGAAAGAAGATGCAATACATTTGCCTTTACTTACAGTTTTTATTTCACAGTTTCATCTTGTTTAATTTTGTATTTTGAATGATGAAATTAGTATGTCAGCTAGGGATGAGACCAGATGTTTCACTTTTCAAACATCTCTCCCTGAGATCATGAAAATGTTATCTGTATCATTAATAAAATGCTTGTTAATTAGCATAAAAAGGAAAAAAATCTATATTCATAAATGAAAGGAAAAATATCCTGTATAATAGTAACAGACAATGAATTGATACTATTAACCTCCCCGTCTGAAATTACAACTCAATGCAGATCTTTTTTATGCAACTCATTATTTACACAGAAGAACAGATCTTGAGTGCAGAACAGAAAATTGAAATATCAAGTCATTCTGCATGAACATTCATAAAGTCAGCATTTCCACTATTTCAACACTGTAAAACATATAGCTTTGGGTCATATTATACTCCATTTCTACTACCTTGATGAAAAAATATATTAGTAAAACATATCATGGCTTCAGCATGAAATGAGATATCATTAAGAATACATTTTGACTGTATTCTTTAACCTTGATCCCATTTATATATACATATATGTCAATGTTGATTGGTAAAACAAAGTAAAGAAGTACATGACCATCTTAAAATAATATCATCAAAAATAATGTACAATATTATCAAAGTAATATTTTGAGGAAAAAAAAGGGAAAGACATACCTTTTGTGATATAAAACAACTTGGAGGCTGAGCAGTGTGAAGCAGTGAAGGTGATAAGGCAAACTGGCTCTAATTTATGGATTCTTACCCTCATGTGAATGGCTCACTAAAATAGGCTCCTGTCTATGACACTCTTGCCACTTGGATTTAGTGAATAGCATCAAAACACCAACATATGCAAGCTCCTTTCTGCTGCTGTCTGCCAGTCTTCAGCCTCTTGCTCTGCCTCATTGCTTACCCTTACATGGTCAGACCGGGTCAGAGCGAGGTCAGTCAGAACGACCACTGTCCCCTTTACACTTTGAACATGAGTAAACAAGTCATAAAAATGGCTTGCAATGCATATATCTAGAGTAATGAATGGCACCTTAAAAGAATCAGAAATGTTTCCAGTTTCATTGAGATGGTTTCATATAAAATAGCAAAGAAAAATGGATTCTGAAGAATATTAATCCCTTGATTCAATTCACATTTGTCCTCAACCTTCACTTACAAAGTGTTTAAACAACAGCTTAAATGTAGTGCTCAATAACACAGGCAAAGAGCATTGTAGCTGTTGATGCTTGACCTATATTAATAAAATACAGAAAAGCCACATGACTCAGATATGAAACAGAAACAAAATGCTGAGTAAAATACAGATGTTATAAACATGCAATACAGATGCATGTATGATGTAATATAAAAGTGTATACTATTGCATGACATATGGCACACTGATTGTTGGGTGAAGTAAAGGCAAAGTTCCAGTGATGTAAGCATATAAAGCTGAAATTGGAGACTTTCTGTCTATATTGTTGACCATTCAGATACTTTCAAATGCACACCAAGTCAGTACAGTTTTTAAAAACTGAGACAGTATTCACTTGTTGAAGGCCATACAAAAAGCAATGAATATTTATTAATTGATCAGAGATATTTATTTCCATGAGTGACACCATTTATTCAGAAACACCATTTAAGCACAGGACACCAAAAATACCATATCATTATATATAACTTCACAGTTTATGGAAATGGTAGGTAATCTTATGAAATCTGTAATGTTATGTCATGAATTAATATCAGTTTATTCTATCATTTGTAATAAAGTGTCATTGAAGATACATGACCTAATGACTATACAGCAACAGGTCATATGTAAAGCTTTACTTTAACTAGGGTCACTATGTAAAGTATGTTTAGGGTGGAATAAAAAAGACATGGCCTGAAGATCCTTTAAGAACCAAAAAACATTAAAAAGTCTTTCTCCTTAAAATAACACATTTTTCAGCCAGAATAACACATTAAGTGATTTGTACAAAATGTACTAATGCATTTATGTAGCCATACATTTAATTGAACACACATCCCAAGTAAAAAGTGCCATACTCATTACGGTGTCTCCTCCAGCAGTGATGTCTTTACAGCTCACGTTTAGATATTAATCTAGAACCTGAAAGAGAATGTTTAATGTGTTTTGTCAGCATGCCCTGTTGCCAAGATGCATGACACAACTATTCAAAGGCAACCTTTCCAACTCAAAAGATTTTCAAAGTAAGCTACAGGTGAACCAGGTTATTGTGTTCCACTTTGACACTACAACATCTTTATTTCAACAGCAATCTTTGCTATTTCCATTGCCTGTGCTATCTATGTATTGTCATCCTCAGAATTGGTTTTCAAAATTACACAGCTGAGAGGTGAATTGTTTTCTGATATTGGCTATGCACATGCAGGACCTTCTGTACTTCTAAGTCAATTCTGAATTCAGACAAAACTGTCTGTGGCCATAACTGTAGCAGTCCTTAGCCTTGCATTCCTTCTGGCTTGAAAAAGGGGTTGGTTAGGATTTGGTGAATCAAACCTAAACCTGACATCTCTTCCCTGACACTCATGCCCATGTGTGGCAAAGAGTAAAGCAAGAACAAGTGTGATTTTGCAATTGATTTCTGAATGCTGTCAATGTGGAGAAAAAGACAAATATGCTAAAAACAAAACAAAACTAAAAAAAAACTAAAACAGGACCTGAGGTAGTGAAGACAGGGAGACTTTTAGGTAACTGAGCACAGAGAGCAAGAATCTCACTGAACGGTCTTACCATGATTTAAAGTAATTTAATATGCAGCTAAGATTAGCTAGCTTGTGTTTTCAGTTGTGGTCACCTCAAGCTGCTCAAACCACTGGTGTTTGATTTAAAATGATTGAGGTGAGCACTGAGCAACAAGGAAGTCAACTAAACTGAAAGAGTATGACTGTTTCACCACAAAATATCAGTTCATTCATATTTAATTCATAGATGTATCATTTAGTTCCATAAATGGAGGTGGTTAGGAAGTATTGATGAAATGACTTTCATCAAAGATACACAACGTGCTGACAGGCAATTTAATCTAGACCACAAACTTGAGGAAGCAGCATGTGATGTACTGTATATTAAATATTTTGTGCAGTATTCAGCAGAATCTTTTGCACTGGATTCAGCATTTGGCTTGAACCTTTCAAATAACCTTACAAATTTGTTGCAAACAGGAGAAGCTCAATTCATGAAAAGAAAATACATGAAAATGCATCTTAAAACAGTTAATCTCCCTGAATCTTTTTTTTTTTTGATGAGTCTTTTTTTCAGATTTTTTTCCCGTTCCTCTTACAATTCTAACTGCGCAAAATCTCTGTATGAATAATCTCTTAGCAAAATGCTTTGGACCGTAATGGATTCTTTAAAGTAAAGACTTCCCTCCCTCAAATTCAGGGGGTTTTAATACACTGAAGCTTCTCTTTCTGAGGTGCATTGGTTACCAAATTAGACATTAATGTCCAAAAGTCCTACTGTACACACTGTCATACCTGACTATTACCTCTTACTGGGCAGCATCGAACAGTTTCTTCCTGCCCTCCATGCCAGACATGGCCTCCACATTCTTACGCCAGTCAGTCACCTCCTCCTTCTGTGGAACAAAGAAAATTTGAATTGCGTTCAGTGAGTAGACTAGACCACCTCAGTACTGCTGAAACAATGGCACAGCTTGAATATCATTGTGGCTACTCAGTTACTGCATTAGATGTCTCAGACATTGCCACACCATAAAAGAATTAAGTAACGTGTTATTATAATTAATTATCATGTTATTTTGTGTGATTCAGACAGAAACACCCAGGAACACGTGGCTCATCTCAGCCTTACCCTCTCCTCCTCTTTCTTGACAGTCTTGAGGTTGACCTTGAAGTCATTGGACTTCTTGAGTTTGGAGTCCAGAGCCCCCAGCATGGCATCAGCAGAGACTTTCACTCTCTTCAGGTTGGGTCGCTTCATCTTACCCTTCAGCTCAAAGATCTTTTGATTCAGATTCTGAATCTGAAGCAATACAAATGTACACATCCAAAGTCAGTGTTACATTAAACACCCTCAATATAAAAGTGCTACAAAACATCTTATCTTATTGGAGCCTATGCATACTAGATGCCCTGTTTTAAAGTTTTAATAGACAAAGGGTTTAACTTGATGAGATCATTTATTCTATATCTATGCATAACTAAATAAACATACAGCACCACCCAGCTCTCCAGTTGTGAATCCAACTGGTTGGAATAGGAGGATTCTATGAGTAGTGTGATTTGTAACTAAAATCAGGTTAGTTTACATGAATTCTAAATCTGACTGTAGTCAGAGCAAATGGATTTATTCAGAATTAAATTATTGGATGAGGGAGATTCCCCCTCCACCCCTCAAGAAAAAAAGAAAAAGGAAAAAGTGTATATATAAAATAATAATTAATATAAATGAATTATAATTATATTCACAAATGTTTAGAGTTATAAATATAAATAAATTAATATATATAATTTATATATTATTTAATTTTATATAAATATAAAATCCCATTAATATAGTCAATTTCATGTTATTACAGATCCACAAATAACACAAGTGCAACAATGAATTGATTAAATCCCATTTTGAATAATACTGAATACCTCTTTCTCATTCTTGGCCACTTTTACTTCAAGATCGTACCGTGCTTCGTCCACAACATCAATCTTACGGTGCAGTTCTTTACAAAGCTCCTGTTAAGAAAAAAAAGGTATGCAGACAGGCAATAGATCATTCTGGTACTGAGCTGAAAAGCGGTACCTGATTGGATATGAGTCTTTTGAGTATTTGTAATAGGGCTGCAGCAAAGGAATGTGTGAGTACAAGTCAGCAAGGACTGACTTGTGTTTGAACAATGGATTTGCCAAACAAAAGTGCAAAATGGCCAATACTTAAAACCTATTCCATCAACAAAAGCACACAGCTTACTGCATGATACATTTCTGTATACATCTTCTGTATCTACAGTATGGTTAAGTTTGAAAGACATAATGTAGATAATTTAAGTGCAATAATGATATTGCACATGGTACATGTATAGTGTATCACAAACCTGGAGCTCCTGCATAGACAGTCCTGACAGCTGGAGAGGGGGAACTCTCTCATTCAGGGTCTTCTCCCTTTCACGCTTCTTCTCCTCCTTCTCAGTCACCAGCATGGTTGTTGCTTTCTTCAGCAATTTGGTCTGTCATAAAACAGGAGGAGCTGACCGCAATGTAATGCAGAATTCACAATCTGTCTGCCGTAAGCAGCTCATGTGATCTTACACAGTAACATGTTTGACACACCTTATGATACATGGGAAACCTACCACCTAAAATTTACCTGTACTTGTAGAGGGTGGATGCACAGAACTTAGGGGAGGGGTGAAGGACCTCAGGCCTTTTTCATCAAGAAGCTTTTTTATGTTATGAAATTGAAACAAGATTTAACACAAAACCTTCACAGTGCATTACAAAGGAATTAGGGCAATCATGAGATGGAGATTGGTGGTTGGCAATAGACCCTATTGCATTTTTAGACAACTGCATTTTTGGTCTGATGAGATGTCTGCTGTAACAGTGAGCTGCCAAGTATGTAAGAATAATGTTCCAATAAAACAGCTCTTTTATTGGCAGAAAAGATGGAAACTGTACCTTTAACAGCAGTCTGCGTGTTGCAGAGTACTTTGTCTTTTTCTGAAAGAGAGAGTAGCAGTTAAATACAAAGATGCACTGTTTAGCTAATCCGTTCCTACAGTCCTACCAAAAGTTCCACTCTCCCATACTTCTAAAATACTTAAGGCATGTTAGAAGGGGTATGCTTTAAGGGAGAGTAACAGACTGTTTGAGTTATTGTGGTTCTTATTTAGGGGCATAACTATATTCACCCATGATTTAGAGTGGCTCTGATTTTCAGTCAGGACAGAGGTGATGAAGGAATATTACCATGGCATGCTGGGATTTGTATATGAATGAAGAACAAGCTGCAGGCAATACAAGCCAGAAATACAAAAAACAAATGAGCAGGTCTACATAATATAATATTATTTTGAAAGTGTTAGACTTTATTTTAAGAACATACTGAGTATTCACAACACACATGCGATTACATCTTTTCACAAATCAACATAAAGTGACTTACCGGTCTGTTTCAACACAGGTCATTGGAAATAAAAAAATAAATTAAAAAAGAAGATTGTCATAAACTTTACGTGTTCAGCATTTAACGTTTTTGTCGACAGTTGATTTGAAAGCTCACTTACCCTTCAGACATAGCTGCCCCAGTTTGTGTGCCCTGAAGGAAAGCCAAAAACATTTGTTGAGAGCACTCAGAACTGTTTTGTAATGCAATATATTCATGCCTTGAGGCATGTCTAATACATATTTAGCAAGCCACATGATTTTGATGACCAAAATTAGTATTGTAATCCACTGAAGTACAAGACAGTGTGATAATACCTTTGTTAGGTCCGAAAAAATCGATTACATCGATACAATTAATACAGAGCATAAAGGTGGAAGGGGTGAAGGGTTTGTACAGTGTGTCTGTGACACAATATGGTGCTTAAGTATTAGGAGGGTGACCGTTCTCTCTGTGTATCACTCTTTGTACCCTCTACTGAGCAATATTGAATAGACAGCACCATTACAGGCACTCACAGAAATATTCAGAGACAAGACCCGAACACCTGGCCTTGAAATTAGAGTGATTGACCATGGTTTCTTCCATTATACATATAATAGAAGTGTCCAAGCGCAGCTGAACAGCAGTTCAATTTTATGGGTTATTGGGTCATTGCGGTAGAAATTCTCCTGTAAAATGAAGGTGACCGAGCAAAATATTCCAGTACATTCCAAGCATTGCCTGAATGTCTGTCCAGACTTCCTGTGAACAATATATAAATAATATAAGACATCTACATGCCAGGGTTGTTGTAGGTGACCTCTTCTTATGTCCATCTTACTCTGTCAAAGGCTGGAATGGAGAAAAGCCTGTTGCTATTTTGACCACTGTTGTTGTATGGCGTCACCTTATACTCCACACTATACCTGTGACCTTGACCCTGCTAGACAAGGCTTACCCATGTGAGGTACTTGTCTGAAGTAACTCTGCAGATCTGCTTTCACCACTTGCCAGCTCAGTCCAGACTCTTATAAGGAAGTCTGCTGATGAGGCTTCTGCCAACCTTAGTGACAATCAGAGCTTTTATGGTGGCCCAGCACCTCTGGTCTTGCAGAGCATTTCTGCCATGGTTGTCTTGTAAAATGGATAAACAGAGCAGCGTTTGGCAGCTCCAAGCTCCAACCCAGGCTCAGTCATGGCTTGTTTTCTCCGGAGCTTCATTACATCACATTACATTCATCACAGAGAACAGAAGTATATCCATCCAAGTTAAATTAGTGACAGTTTCAGACCAGGCTAACAACACTCCCAGGCCGGCGAGTGTGAGTACAACACCATTGAAGAACTACCACAAGTTAACTAAACTGGACAGTCTAGAAAACTAAGGAAGGTCAAGTACATACACTACAACATATTGCACAGTCACTAGATCACAGTATCCGTAATACATTATGATACTACAAGTAAATAAGCTGAAAGTAATACAAGTAGCAGGTGTTAGAGGGTCGGGGTTGAAGTAGAACTGACATGCAGTCTGAAGAAGTAGGTCTTTGGTTTGCATCTGACAATGGCCAGTGATTCTGCTGTCCTGACCCCCGTGGGAGGTTCATTCTCCCACCACTAGGGGGCCAGTACAGACAGACATTGTGGCTTCCTGAGCTATCTGGGAAAAAATGCGCATTGTTCCTAAATGTTAAAAGGCACACAGGCCAAGAGTAATGTTAAAGATTACATTCATGATACACAGAGTCTCTACTGGCACAGCCATCTGATCAATTCAGACTGGCCCTGAGGGCCATGCATTCCACCTTTTCACCACCCCTATCAGTTGACCTGTGACAGTCACCCGGGAGAGCAGACCTCCTTTCTCAAATGCAGGAGACACAAGGGGATGAGCAGCAGAGCTCCATCCGGCACCCATCCATGGTGCAGAGGGTGTAGACCACCACTCCTCTACTCAGGGCTCCTTGCTAATACATACAGCGGTCAATTAAGGTGCTCTTTGCAAAGTGGACTTTGACGTCTTTCTCAAAAGACGACTGTCCTGGTGGCTGTGACCTCTCCTAAGGGAGTGAGTGATGCACAGGCTCTGTAGGTAAGAGCCGATTACAGCCACCCTGGGGCAAATGGGAGGCTCAAGGCTTAAGGCATCTTCCCTTCCAAGGTCCTCTCGTTTCACCTCTCCATCAGCTTCCCAGCTCAGTCTGACAGGGTCACTGTAAGCCACTGCTGCTTGCCCTTTTGATGCCACCCAGCAGGCATGGGGGTCTCAGGTTGCGTTTTCTGCAGGGAGAGCCCGTGACGGGGGGTAACGCCACAAAGCATGTGGTCTAAGCCCAATAAAAGCTATTTTATTACCAGCATTCCCTGACATCAATATCAGTGGTAATGCGACATATGACCTCGATGCTGTGAAATTACAACGATTTATGGTCCACACTAAATGAGGCCATGCTCTCTTGGAAGACAGAGATGTCAATACACCTACAATCTACAGCAGAATGCCTCTGAAAGATGATACCACAGGTTTACTTAGGGTGTCTTGGTTGCTATTTTCAGAAGCTATTCTCAAATACCCACTGCTTTAAGAAAGTAAATCTTTTCATTTTGATACTTGTATTGTGATAGCCATTGCTCAGGATTAGTGTGATTCCTACTAAAAAACAATGTTAATTAGAAATATTATATCTAATCTTAATCTAATCTATTTATCTACCAATTGAGAAAACAAAAAAGAATAGGGAAAAAATCAGTTTCCCAAAGCAAAAACTTACCTTTTAGATGAGTTCAGTCTGGGGAAATGAGCTGAGCTGTAATGTGGGAGAGGGAAAATCGTTTGATGATTTTGAATGATAGATTTAGAGTCTATCTCTCATGTGAATGGCTCACCAAAATAGATTCCCTGCTACGCCTACTAGTCTGACCTTTACCGCATAACATCTGCACACATTTTTGTGCAGGCATTGTTTTCTTCAACCTCTGACACACGCACACATGTGTGCGCATACACACAGAATAGTTTTGGGCTAATGGTGTTGTAGCTAGACACTGAACATAACACTGAACAAACAAACTTCACTCAATTACTCACTCTCTCACAAACAAATAACATATAAGACCATGCCATCAGAATAATTCATATTTATTTGACATCCCATAGAAAACACTGTTGGTACAGTACCAGAGAGATAAATGCATATGATTACTTCAGTATCATAGGTGTTTTGGTACAATAATTCCGATGAGGGACCTGCTGTGACACTCAGTGGAGTTCAGTGGTGTAGACCTCATCTCATGTGGGCAAAGTCCAATGCTTTAAATGATCACGTTTAAGCTTTGGCAAAACTGAAATCTGTGAAATTGACGTCTGCGAACATATGTTTCCAATCACAAGACTGAACTGGACTCAGGCCAGTCTATTTGTCTGAGGCAATAGATGAAATAGTCGTGGTGGCATTCCATACCTCGGTTGCCTGTTCCACTGGCACGAGCTGGAGGACAACTTCTGAGTCCACTCTTAAACAAAAGCACTATGGAAACAAACCAGGACAAGTCATAGGACGCAAAAAGCTGAGACAATCCAAAGGACACCGTGGTCAGCTGTACATTTCATCTCAAGTGGCTCTTCTTGTGATCAGATACAATGCCACTTATGTGTATTTTTCTAGAAGAATGTTAAAAGAACAGGTTCCCTTATTTGATAGTACACCAAATCGTTATACTTATGCCCTGTGCATAAGAACAGCATGTAAATCTTTTGTATGATGTGATAAGTGATTTAAAGCATCACAGACAGGTGTAAGCCTTGCCTTGATGCACTGTAAACTGATCAGGACATAGAGATCTCTGCAAACTGTAAATACACCCCGTTAAGAGTTGCCAGCATTAATGCAAAGCTTTTGTCAACTCTCACATTTGTTTTTAGAGGTTAAGCCTTGGTAATAACAGGGCAAACATACAAATAATTGGATTCCATCTTCTCAAGATAACACTGAGCTCCCTGCTCATGATAATCCAAGAAATAACTGAAAAAATGAACATTTGTAATCTTTTTATGTGAAGTTAACCTTTTGCAGGCAGCTGGAACAATTTGATACATGCATGTACGGCTTGACTGCATTGCATTCCTATCAACATGTCCCTACTGTTGATTTATGCCACCCATTCTAAGAAGATTTATGGATTTTGCCATTAATACATCGGTAGCACCTTTGGGAATTCATTCCTTCATTTGAACATCAAGTCACTGTATACATTCCATGTTAAAGTTCAGATCAATAGCCTGTATGTTTAGTTTTAACAATAATTGTATGCTGGCCCTGTGTGTGTGAATTCAAGTCAGTTTTGCCAAAATGAAAGGATTGCTCCTGTATCCGGAGGAAACAGTGATGTCTTGAACTGATGATGAATCGTCATGGAATACAGACTTTCTTACAGCAATGGAAAATTCCATTACATACCCAGTTGCATCCATGATTACACAACGGTTGTTTTATTAATGTGAATCAACATACCCCATATGGTTTTAATTGGAAATCTGCAGGTCCAATTCTGATTAGATTGGATTTATAATACCGTATGATTATAATCATGTTTGACTACAATTATCAATTCCTCAACATTATCCCCACAGGTGATATAGATATGCATAATCTGTTAGCCTCCAGCACCTCACCACTGCAGTGGGCTGTACTTACAGCATAAGTGGTTGACCTGCAGGTAACTGCAGTCACTCCTCAGTTCAGACTGCACTGACTGTGAGGGTGTTCCTTTAAATGTAGAGGCAGGGATGGACAGACAACGGGGCTTAAGGGTACGGTGATGGAAGCTTGGCCTGTCCAAATCGCAAACAGCCCCTGAATATGACAAACACCTGAGCTGAAACAAGATATCTGGCAGCTATCATCTCCAGTTAATGGTACCATAAAATCGCAAAGTACGCGTTCTTCTGTTATATAATATGGCTGCCATGGGGACAATTTTGTACCTACATGCTGTCATTCATCACTCCACTGACTCATGGCAGAGATGTAAATGTTGGAACAAAATATTATATATAGATATCCAGAGGGAATTTTGGGGGCATTTCATATATGATAACATTTCATACTGCTCTTCACACACATGTAGAATGATAGATTCTTGAAAACAGGACCAGCTTTTAATAATATTTGTATTTTCCTTATTCTGTTGTATTTGCTTACATGGAACGAACGATTTGGTGTGGTCATTTAAACATGTTTTTGTTTACTTAGATGCATTTTCGAAAGAGATATTTCATTACATTGAAATCACCCTATCACTTCATGGTATATCTTGTGTATTTCATGCAAGATAATGTACAACTAACATCTCTGGTTTAGTTTAAAGACAGTTATACAAGAATACTAAACCAGAGGTGCGTGTCTCATTCATGTTGTTTGGGAGACCAGAATGGCATGAGAGACCTCTACAGTAGGAAGAGGACAATGCAAGTCAGGGTCAGCTATAAGCCAACGCAGAATGCCTCCTGTCTATAGGTCCTGTTCTGAGTTGATTGTACTGTGTAGTATGTAAGCATGTTTGGCTGGGTTGACTTCCATACTATTGATTTAAGCACATTTTCATCTTAAATTCAGACTGTAGTCTAGGAAGTCTGTGGCCAGACATATGACTTCAGATCAAGAAATATACCCATGGATAGTCCCCAGGATTACAGAGGTGTGCTTTGTTGGAAACAACTACATCACATGACATTAGACTTGACTGATCACAGCCATCCAATAACATAATTTCACCCTTACCACATGAAAAGCCTCATATTATTTTGTACTTCAGTGGGCACAAACACACTTTCAAACTGAACAAAAAAAGCAAACAGCAGGGTGGCTGAGCAGCATATTTCACATCAGTCTGAAACGCATCCCTTGAGAAGAGACAAATTATCAAAAAACAGATAAAAGCTTGCATCTGCAAGAGGTCGCTAGAAGGAAAGACAGCGGGATTTGTTGTCCTCTTACATGCTTTGGAGAGTTAAAACATTTTCAAGCGCTTGGTGATTTTAAACATGTCGTCTAGTTTTGCTTGTGGTCGTTTCAGACTGGCCTAAAAATAAATTCTCTGGAGTTTTATGTGGTAAAATGCAGGGCCATATGATGAATTATTTACAGAGATGGCCTTAATCATTATACAAAGGGCATGTTTGGTTAAGACCTTCACAGAAAAAGAATACATTTTAAAACCCTCTCATGTGCCTGCACATTGTACATGCAACTCCCAGTAACAGTGAAAATATGGATGTATGTCACGGCTGAGGCTGTCTTACTGGACATGTATTTGTAATATATACGTATATATATATATATATATATATATATATATATATATATATATATAGACTTGTTCATTCACTTAAAAATCAATCAAGTGAGTAACCAGAATGTCTCATTCATTTGAATCTGCTATTCTTAAGATGCTCATATTTTCTATTTATGTATGTTGTACATTATACAGGGTCCAGTTGACTTTTAAAAGAGCAGAAAAAAATCAATACAATTTCTAAGCGTATGTGTTGCACACAATATTTCTGGCATTTTTGCTACAAAAACACATTTTAAAGACAAAGGATGCACCACTATCCATGGCCACAGGGGGGCATAATATTGCTGATTTACAGAACAATGCAGAATTAAAAAAGATCGTGAAAATGGCTGTTTCTGTTAGAGATGCATATTTATATTATTAAGTATAAATGGGTACCCAGCCTATAAACATGTCAGACTGTAACTGACTGTTAAGTACTAACACTATTAGTAATACTAGTAACCCACTAATACTATCAGAGTGTATGGCCACTCATGCAAACAGCCCCAGTCCATGGCAACAGGAGAAAACAGGTGTTTCATCTCGAATGATGGAGAGGGCTTATTTAAACCAGCATTTAATGATTCAGTCTTGTTGTCAGGAGGTTTTTTGCCTTTGATTTATTGTATTGCCACATGAACAGCAAAGTGAAGCTGCAGTGATACGTTTGCTTTAGAGCTCACGTTTTAGACTATGAAAAGCAAGGACTACCTCCTCAGACTGTGCACATATTGGCACCTATTTATTACATGGCATACGAGTCAGAGCTTTGAGAAGGTGACAAGCCAGCAGTGACACTGGTTGATCCTTCTCATTTGGAATGAAACATGATCCCTACCCATGTAAGGGACTGCTTTAAAGTGGGCTTTCCTGTCATGGTTTTGAACACACATCAGACCAGTTTGAATAGGACCACACAGTAGATGCAGAAGGCCTGCGGGAGCATATTACTGCACTGGGGTTCAGACCTTTTCTTGCATAATCTAGTTAGACGTGTGCTTTGCATCAACACCTGTGCGTTAGCCGCTCTCGTGTGGCCTCTGTGTGGCGCGAACGCTGTAGGGGGCTGGGCCGGTGAAGCCCCGCAGCCTGATGGGATAAGATCACCCGTCCCGTCGGCGTGATTGATGGGGCTTCAGACGGCGTGGCGGCTCGGCTGGGATGGCTCGGGCTGCCGGCTGTTGTCAAGCCTTGGCCCGGCCGCTGCCGTTCTGCCTGCTGTCAACTCGCGGGTGGCTGCCGTTCAGAACGAGCACGAGCGGTCAGTCTGAGGCGTTTCTCTGAGAGAGAGAGGTCACCGGTGTTAAGCTAGGCACCCCTGAATTCATTATGGTGTGCTCTTGAGGTCACCCACAGATGGTACCCGGGAACACACACGCACGCTTACCGTCTGTGTTCTCCCAGCGTTTGCTGAGGGGAGCTGAGATCAATGCCAGCGCAACGAATTGGCCGATCAAAGGAATGCACGCTAATGCTTAATTATCTATTGTTTTAGTACATACAGGTAGGGACCTGCATGTACAGGGGAAAACACAAGCCTAAGATGGAATATGTAGATATTTCCCCTTCTCATTTAGGAGAGAGTTTAGGAAATGTGTCGGTTAATTAGCATATAACCCTTTGTAGATAATGCATTTCCCGTACTGATGCAGTGCAGATACAAAAGGATTTAAGCAGACATATTAGTGTAAAACGCCACGGCAATAACAAGCAAAGCTGCGGTCCACCTTATCAAGCAGACCATGCGGCCTTTTACACTGTGGGACTTTGAGCTGCTTAATTGATTTTTAATTGGCTAAGCTTACCGACTAAGCTGCTCGTACTGAAAGCTATGCACACTAAGAACCCCTGACCCTAGCGTGGTGAGTTTTAGGCAATTATTTGTTATTACTTTAGAGTGCAGGATAAACTCAAGGTGTCAATCCCAACCAGGAAAGGTAATTAGCAGCACAACTGTAAGGCCTCACATGGTGACGCACCTCCTGTAGAATGCAGCAGCCAGGACTGGAGCCAATTCATTTAACACCTCCATTGTGCCTGCCTGGTCACAGCCTGGACACAGCATGGAGTTCAGAGCCCAGTAATGAAGGCCACGCCACTCCATTTCTTATTGTTGTTCGTATTTTTATATCCAAATGTATTGCATGCCACAGTCTCTCTAAATGTAGTTTTTGTTACCATATTGTATTTTATTTGGTATTTGTCCTCAGTTAAGTTGAGCTAACCTCAACAAGTGTGTGGGTCCTTGCTGCTGAATTTGAGCATGTTGGAAATAAGAAGATTCCATATGAAACTGATGTGAGTGAAATGGAGCAAGACATGACCTGCAAGCATTGTCACCATGGGGTCACAAGATTCTATTAACAGTCAGGCATAACCTAAAGCCTTCTCATGACACTGTATCTGTGCAACGTGTTGTCTGCAGTCTACAGCTTTCATCCTGTTGGTTCCCAAGCTTCTGTTCATGAGGTTTTTGCACTTGAAATTAGATTAGAACCTTACAAATAGGCTCTCAATTGTTTTCAAGCCAAGTGGCTATGATAGCTGACTCCTAAGCTCTATATTCTCCTCCTCGAATAAATAACCCAATTTTAGCTTGCAGTTTATGTGCAATAGTAAATACACCAACCCCTTGTATGCTCTATTAGACAACAAACAAGTAAAACAATAAGCCACAAAAGTGCTCAGCATACAAATGTGGAGGGTCTCTCCAGATATTAATTAGCCAGTCAGAGTCAGCGACTTTCCTCGGTCATTCCAATAAATTTTGCAGTCATAGCAGATCAAAAGTGATCTGTGTTTTCATGGTAAGGATATGCTGCAGAGGGACAGTCTGCAGCAGGAGGCAAATCCCTTTTCTTTATGCCTTCTTTATGCATTTCTTCATGCTGAGTCAAGTACACAAGCCATGTCTAGGAGTGCAGACTCCTAACAGCTACACTGTAGTATGACCCCCCTCAGTTTTCTGGGAGTTTGTGTGATTATCAGTGCTGTCCCTTTCACAGTAAAGTTATGCTTGCATTTGCAAGGACATTGCTAACCTTTTTGTGGATGCACAGGATTTCTGTGTATTTCTTTGTGTCCCCGGGATAACTTGCTGTATGGCTTACATCAACAGAGCAGCTGTTCTGCCTGCATCTGAGAGATCTGACCCCTAGGACAAGTGCTGTATCACCACTTGTCAGAAATCCTATTACAGCCAAGGCCTTGAACTATGACAATTTCTCAGGGATAATGACTACTTAACCGCAAATTTACAATGCTCTGATGCCTGCAGAATCTGGTTTTGCAAATCTTTGAGGCTTTACTTTTTTATCTCTGCACTCTCTATCAGACATTTTTCCCCATGTTACTGTATAACTGTAATGTCTTTTTTTTAAATATTCAGCAATGCAAAGAGAAGTGAAACCTTAACACTGAAAAGCATCTTAACTTTCAAGAATCATCCATAATAAGAAGTGAATGCCATAATTGCATCTGCAGATGGAGTGGGTGTGCTTGTTATGGTTTATTGTCAATCTGTTTCAGCACCTTGGACAGCAGCAAACGACTTCTAACATTTGTAACGCCTCTCCAGAAGGATATAATGGATGGAAAATACCTTACCACAACTTCTCTATAAGTGAATAAAAAGGCCCTTAGACTATACAGTATGTTATCCAAATGAATCTGTCTTTATACCATGTGTTGATGTATATGCCTACACTGTCATCAGATGGCCTCTCTTCCTTTGCCTGGTGCTGTTACATCACACTAAACTCTGTGCTCCATGTCGCATTCAAAGTTATTGTGCCACTTTAAGAACACATAGAGTGATATTGCACAGGTCCTCAGTTATGTACAAAATAATATACTGTGTTGGCAATATCATGGTAAAGACTACTATCATTTTGAGACATAGCTTCAGCGCGGTGCAACTGTATTTTCGATAAGCAGCAGTCACAACAGCAAAAGCTGGTGTTATGTGTCAACCACAATGTGTAGTAAAGTCTAAACTGAATGCCTGTGAAGCTAATGTACATGTCAAAACTTTACAATATGTATGTAAAAAATTTTTCCTGCAAGTGATTCTGACACAGAGTTCTTTACTTCTCTGTTTTGTCCAAATCAATTTTCAGTTTTTATTGCTGTGTCTATAGCATGGTTGCCATGTTTAATAAGTGAATGTGACCATGCTTAGGAATACCTAGGCTCTTGAAGACAGGTTTGTCCTTTGGCTCACCGATGTACAGATTAAAAGGTTAGTTATATTTTCTTCTGATACAAAACAAAGAACCTTCGTTTCTGAGTAGAAGTACAATCAAAGAAGTCTACAAGTTTTCATGTCATAGATCATGAACTCTGTTGCAGAACAAGTACAGAGTATAAAAATACATTTTTGAATGATGAGTTGATTAAAGGATAAAAACAAATCAATGTACCCATTTAGACACATATCACCTTAGTACTTTATTTACTTTATCTTCAAGTTTTATCAAAGTTTGATAAAGCTTAAGCTCTTTCAGTCTGTTTCATTTTGAAATGGAAGGATTGACTTTTAATGGTCATACTAAAAACTCACTCAGGTCACTGGTATAAAACAGTCCCCAGTGATTACAGCTCCTCCCAGAACACTGTAGTATGCTACAGTAAGGCCTTTCTGTAGTAATGCTTCAGGTTTATTCCTTGATGTTCTGATCAAATTATAGAACAAATTTGCATCTTTTGGAGACGACTGTCATCAGACCATTTCCTCACAGTATAGTCATCATATCAAGATCTGGTAATTTTGTGAACAGCCAACAATTTAGTTGTCACCAAACCCCAAACTCTGACAGGTTTTACTATTAACCTTGACTTTTTTGAAACTTTACAATTTGAACGTGTGTGTGTGTGTGTGTGTGTGTGTGTGTGTGTGTGTGTGTGTGTGTGTACGTGTGTGTACGTGTGCATTTGTGTGTGTATATCTGTGTGTATATGTATGAGATAGTATGTGAGTATATTTGCTTTTGAAGATTTGGTGTGTACAGACAAAAGATTGCAATGGATAATCATACAATATATCATTTCATATCATATCATCTGATAATTACAGGTGCAAATCATTTTAATGACATGTTGCTGTTTGAACTACTTACTCTAATAAGCAATACAGAGTACTGACCTGCTAAAACTTTTGAATTCTGAGCTCTTCCCTTATAAAAGGAAGTGGCTGATGAAATCTATCTTGATAGCAAATCAAAATCCTCAGTAGAACATGCTTTTAAACTTCAATACTAGAGCTACAGAGCTCAAATATGCCTAATACACTTTCAAATAGTCTTTTCAAATATGTAACCAATGTGATCACTAATTCCAGCTCTCTGAAATGGACTGTTGATCTGACTACCTTCAGAATAGCACACCCATGAGAAAGGTGCCTTTATTTCTGCTGTGGTTAAGGATTTTCCTGTTAGGCCACAGTATGCGTTTCACTTGACATTGCCATGTTTCCCCTTCCGGCCCAGCTTTAGCAATGATTATATGACGGATAAGCTGGACACCCCCTGTGCATCCTGCATAAATCACCAACTTGTTTTATTGACAGACTAGCTAATGTTTCTGCCCACCAGACCTTAGCAGAGAATGACGCTCTGTTTGACCGAAACGTTAACCAGTCTGTCAATACAGCACTTGGGTGATTGATGCAGGACGGATGCAAAGTCTGGGCTTAGCATATTCCTCATGCTGGCTCCATTTTCTCCAACGCAGCTGCTATACAAGCCTTCCCAGGTTTATAAGTGCTTCTGATTATCATTGTACAAATGATCATCATGAAACCACTATAACCACAATACTGCAAGGCAGGTCTTTTTATATACATTACGAGGCTTCTCTTGTACATCAGAGATGTGATCCTTAATGCTGTAGTGTCATTTTCAATCAAAAGGACTGACCCCACTCTGACCCCCCCCCCCCGCATTAAGGCAGACCACCCTTAATTAAAAATCATTACAGCTTTCATTTAGGTCCATTGCCCTTTCACTGAGAAGGCCTGTGTTTGAAAGTGAAGGCCAGTGACATCAGACAGGGCAACTGGAATTTTCTCTCCAATTTGTGCCTTTGTTTGTGGCTGGTTTTTTTTCATTGCCAGTATTCCATACACTGTTAAAACAAAGCACTTTGTCATAAAATGTGAATAATGAATCTTCGTGAATTTGTTAGGTAACATTTTGAGATCAGTGGTCACTGCAATGACCAATTATTGCGGATTTGCCAATCCGATGCGACCTTGTACAGAGCTGAACTGATAACCATATTGGAAATTTTGGCAATCGACACCACAGTGTGGTGGAATGACCGAGGGGCACAGAAGGACAAGGTCTGTTGTGAATATACAAGAGCTCTTTTATCTAACTGTCAATTGCCCACACGCCTGTATTTCTTGTGTTTTTTCCATTTCTTCTTCCTGCTTTCTCATTTTGGTCGCACAGCAATTCTGCCTGAACCATAATTATACAGTTTTTGGCTGTCAGTCTTTTGACCAGTGAAGACTCTTTACCAGATTCAATATTCTCTTTAATGTGGGGAATCAACCAGAAAATGTTACAAGCCAGAAATACCAGCTAATCTGCTCATGTTTTTCCGTTTCATAATGTCTGGTTAGTAATTGAATTTTGTTGAGATTTTCAGCAGCCAGTGGTCTCACTGAAATCATTAACATGGTTCATTAAGGGTTGGTTTCCATCAGCAAACAGCAGATGTCTTTTCCACATCTCTCCTGGATTACGGTTATTTTAAAATACATGTAAATGTGAAGCTCTCAGTGATGGCACTGTGCTGGCTTTTCCTTGTGTTCTTGTGTTCAGGGCAAAGATACCTATTGCACTGTGCACAAAATACCACTGTGCCCTGAATATTCGCCCGCGCCACCCATCACCCTCCATACACTGGGCAAATGCTCCCACTATCAGGTGGAAAATTGCAATCTCACCTCCGTTGTCATTCCTCCAGATTGAACTGACATCAAGGTATCAGAAACAACTGCACCACCGATTTTTTTGGCAGGACCAAAATGTGCCCAGTTTTTTTGTGCACCTCTGTGATCCTGTGACCAATTGCGTAAGCCATCCAATCAGCAAGGGTGCTGGGTGCCCAACCTGTGGGTATTACCTGAGTGGGGGGGGTAATGCACAGCTGTGGTATATTGTGAAAAACTGACAACAATAGAACTACGTAGACTCATCATTGAATATTGATTACGTGTTTTTAAAATCATGTTAAATAGAATGCTTTGTTGATCCAAATGAAACACCAGAAAAAAGAAAGCCTGTTATATTCAAATTTCCCACTGTCACTGTGCATGATTTTTTTTTTTTTGTTTGCTTAGAAATACATTTTATCCTGGTGATTTTATCCCTCCCTAGTGACTGCTGTATGAGACACCACCTCTACGGCACGTGCCTGCTTGTCTCTGTGATGTGTGAATCTGGCACTGATAAACTGCAGTGTGTGTCACCAGTGACAGCTGCTGATAAAATGGTCACAAATAACTTGTCTTCTCAAAACTGTCAAGAGCCAAGATCTGATCCCATTTGTTTAAGAAAAACCTCACGTGGACAGTTATGTCAGGATAAGAAAAAGAGAAATGGGCAGGATGTGCTTATTTCACATTAAGATATGTAAAACCCTACCATTTTGATCACTGGAAAGGTTACACGCTGCATCTCTTTGACATTTTACAAATTTGCCGAGTGTCAAATGCCCTTTTACTTCTTTGTTCTTAATTCTGATTAGTTACGTGATACTGTCTATCATCTGCCCAATGAAGCTGAAACACTGGTTCTGCACTCAGCCCTGCCCAAAGAAAGAAAGCTCCTAATGTGATAAGGAGGAATCTAGGGCAAGAGGCTTTCACAGATCTCTCATTTAACTATGATTCTGGTGTTACTGTTACCAGGCGTACATCTGTGATAACAGATATGTTTGTGCATGATTTTCATGGCTCGTGCTTCATACAGTACATTCTGGTTCCATAGAAGAAAGATTGGGGGGCAATGCCAATGGTTCTTTGTCTTTTACCATGAAGAACTTATTGTAAAAAAGTGTTTTCAGTACTTTTTCAGTGCGCCACTGGTTCACACCAACGGTTACTTAACATTGTATAAAATATTATATTAAGAATAAATAGAAATGTAATGCTTGCTTAAATTCGCTACACTGTCTGTTGGAGAGCAGCTGTGTAATTGAAATGCAAGGAACAGTACCTACAGCACCCAGCTCTCACCAGCCTTGCAGCTGTTATCTAAACTTCAGGAAACTACAAAAAGCATTAGAAGCAATCAAGAGCATCCATAATGGCATACTGATTCCCGGAGGAAAAATGAACCGTTCCCACCTTGATACCAGTTTGTGATGAAAAGTGATGGATCTGTGCCTCTTATTCACTGTCGGCGGAAGGAGTTTGACCCCAGGACTTTATCATGTGAAACTTATATATCAAATATATCAAATCTGCTGACTCCAATTGCTCCATTGACTGTCATGAAGTCTACGTGTGGCATTCATTGATACACCTCAAAAATATCTTATGATAAGCACGGGATATTATGTAAATGTGTTCAGAATACAGATTTCCTGCAGAGAAAAATATACTGAAACTAATTAAGGCTGATATAAAATTTAATTTGCATATCTCTGCAATGCACACGTGGCTGTATAATGATCTAAATGATACAGTCTATCTGTATTTATGATACACCACACCACAGGCTGATTCATTAAATATAGTATATCTATGAATTAGATCACTGTGGGAAGAAATCAATCAATCAATCAAAAGATAAAACACAGAGACTACACTTGTTTGTCCACCTTTTGATCTTCCAGGATGATCATGATATCCCTTGATCGATGAGCAAAACACAGGGAACGAAGATCAAAATCAGATGGTTATCAATTTCATTTTTCTTCATAAAGCAAGGGGGGAGGGTGGTATAGGTTTGAGGCATAATGATTTTCAGACCTGTTATAAATTAAATGTTTAACTTTGCTGTGTTTGCCCTAATTAGCTTGCAGCCAGCTGACCCAGACATACACGCTGAGCATTAATCAATCCTGGCAGTCTCTATAAAATTCTCCTCTAGACCATCTATTAATTCCCAGCTCAGAAAGTTGTCAGGGAGCTGACACCAGTTCATTCGGGGAGTGTGTTTTCCCTTTAAATTGAAATTAGGGAAGATAATAAATCATGCAATTTTGAACCCCCTCATCTTTCACCTCTTTTGAGAGCCTATTGTGAGAGATTACAGAATGTCAGCGAAAACCAAGCATCACATTGTTCTACATCACAGTCCCCCCCTTGAGACTGAAGGGTGATTGTTCATTCAAAAATCAACATGCTATCCATTTGCCAGAGAAGAAGGGGTTTTCTCAACCGGTGATGTCATCAGTCACAAGACCAGTCAGAGTGTGTGTTTTTCTCAGTGGATTGTGCATCCTGTTCCTTTATTGTCTCACAAACCAAAGTGGGCCATTATGCTGTACTGTTACGTAAACTTGCTTCCATTTTCGAACAACCACTGAAGCACTGTCTAATATTTTTACATTCTGAAAACCTTTTTGTAAAAGCACAGGTGAATTGTTGTGGTTGGAAATGCCATAAGCACATGCATAAAACTGACGAAGAGATTTATCACAAATCATATGGGTGTGGACACATCATGGTATCTTCAAGTCCAGCCTCCAGCATTAGGTTTATGTTGCTTGAGAAAAATCATAAAAGTGATTAATTTTGCTCTGAAGAGCTCCTGGCTAATACAATATAATAAATGGAACCAGTCACATTTTATTACATAGCGTTTAATGGAGTTATCATCAAGATATACCGGTGATAACCAACGGAACCCTACACTGAAATAATTGATAATAATGGAAAGTGCAATATATCATGTTAATATCTCAAATAGTGCCATGAGCCTGTAAATAGGCTTTGAAAAATGGATATAATAAATAATCAATTGTATTTATAATGTAACAACATGATTTATCACCATTCTATTGTATTGTGCTATGGTATGCTGATCAATCATTATGTTTGAGTACAGCTGCTTAGTTTCAAGCGCTAACCTCCCCATTGTGATGCAGTGCTTCACTCTTGATGGTAATGGTATTGGCCATGAAGAGGAGTTTATATTATGAAAAGGCTGCGTTCACATTGAAAAAATGTATCCTTAATCATTCCTCTTGTGTCCTTTCCATGGCATACATTGTGATATAACAGTAGGTTGTTGGTGCTGCTATACTGTCTATAAAATCACATCTTAATCAGCCTTAATGGGAGCAGAACATTAACTGTGCTACAAAATGAGAAACTCACACAATTCAGACTTGATGAGATGCTCACTTTGCATACATTCCCTTTGACTTCTTACAATACGGATCTGAGACATAAGCCTCTCATGTTATGAAGGTCATCACCCCTAAAAGTATTGTGACATTGCAGTCTATTGTATCCTCTTTTCCCTGAAAGGTGGCCACAAATGAGATATTCTGTCTTTCTGGTGCTCTGCCCTTAATCTGGAATTTCTTGATATTTAAGCAAATTTTGTGATCTCTAAAATAAAATAGTGCTGTATATAATAGTATGTACAGTATATTATAGTACACACATATAGTATAGTATACTATTCACTGCATGCTGTATATAAATTGTGTAATGGGGAAAAATGCAAAAAAAAAGAAGAAATTGCTTAAATTGATTACCTAATGTTATGGACAAAGCATCATGGTTAGGTTGATCTTAGGTTGTCTCCCAGAGTCATGGCTGTTAGGCATCTCCCAGGGGCTTGTAAACCCAGAGGATGTCTGCCCTGATTTGTATTTGGCTGCCATTGAACTTATCACAGCTGGGTTAGGAAATCTGTATTGACCTGTGTCACGACCCGTGCTCAGACCAAACAAGTTTAGTCTCTGGATGTGTCTGACTTTCCTGAAGGAGAAACAAATGTGCTGTCCTTCTTATCCCCCCTGCTTCACCTGGGACCTACTCAAACAAGAGCAACCCTTCTCCTCATAGCCGGAAAGGACTTTAGACTCCGGTCTTTGAAACAGAATTAAATAAGTCTATTACTGCTGCCATCTACAGCAGGAAACTAGATTTCTTATAACTATGCACTGAATTGTAGCCCTCATATTTTTAACAATGTTTATTTCAGAGTATGGATTATTTTCTGAAGTAGAAAAATACACCTTTTGAAACAGAAGCACAGCTGTGAAGGAGACAATATCATTTTACAGTTCTAGCATGATGTGTTGATTGTGTCCCTTGTTGATGAAATAACTTTTAATTGATTTTTTTTAATCTCTAGAAAATTTAGGATTAATAATACATCAAATGCCAGCAAAGTTTTGCTAAGTACACAAAACTGTAGTCTTGAATTGATTTGTTTAGTAAATCTGAAGATTCAGTGTTATTCCATTAGTATGTGTTTATTATCCAAAGTTTCACCCTAAGTCTCATGACCACCAGTGTTTTCCAAACTGAGAGCCTAACACCAGAGAGCTTAACTCTGCTGACCCGAACAGAGTTCATTCAAGCTGAATGTGTCCTCATCATAACAGTAGTCTGAAAAGCAGAATAATTGCAGCCCTGTTTAATTGCTGCAGTGAAAATAAGTAATATTTTATGCATTCTCACTATTGCCTCTCATTCAGTCTCAGTAGTAATTGGTGTGGAGTCCTCAAAACTCCCCCGTTGATGTATTCTGTTACTAGATTGATTTATTCAAATATGAAGCCCTCATCACTCTATTGTGGTAAGTGGACAGGAATTTTGAGCAGTATGTTGGTAGTGTTTAGCACAGTAATGTGCAGATACGATCCTCATTGAATGTAAAGTCCACAAGTGGCCTGTTAAAAATCACCTGCTGCGTAATGCTCTCGAATGGTGCAGAATATGGACATTCCATGAGGCAGTGTCACAGCTCTAAGTGCTATGGATCCCAAGCTAATCTTCACTAAAAGAGAACCATTGGCTACAATATTTTATAAACGAGGTCCAATTGTGGTTTGGAAGGCTTCTTGTCTTCTTTTTAGTGTTGAATGGTTTTTTTGTAAAGCTTTCAAACACAATGGCTGGAGGCTTAATGTTTTGTTTTTCACTATATCTACATGCACATGGTTTCTTATGGTCCCATGGATCTCATGGTATTGAATGCAGATTTTCTATTGTTCATTTGAAGCAGTGCTAAATGATTATAAATGAGGTAAACAATGATCGTTTTGCTGTGCACGCTCAAGAAAATGGCTAGCACCGCTGTTATGGTGGAGCAAGAAGCAATGAGAGCCATTTATAACCACGTTTATTCATATTTGTCATTCAAGTGTTCAACACCATTGAATATAAACATAGAAATCTTTATTTCCTTAATAATGCTCTGCCTGCCATTCATGGTAGAACTTTGTATGGGAGCAACAGATTTCACAGTTTTATGGACATGTGCCATTGTATCTAGATTTACTGGTGGACACAGCTTAGAGTCACCAGCTATTCAGGCACGGAATCTTGCTGCCGCAGTTTTTGTTTTTATGTTTTAAATCAAACTGTGTCACAAATAAATTAATTCACTCTTTAAAAGTTTAGCAATCAACAGTAAAAAAGTGGATTTACCCAACTGTTGTGCTCCTTGAATTTTAATTAGGAAATAATAAAACCTCTTCTTCTCTGTCTTCTCACAGAAAATTGCTAAAGCTAATGAATGGCAGAAGAGAATATTTTTTTAAGCCATAGTAAACACTGATTAATTTCTGAGTGAAATTAAGAGAGAGCACCACTCCGCATTGCAGGTGAGGGAGCACGAATGGCAGGCACGCAAGCGTCATTTGACAGGACTTGGATCTGACCCAGAAATTTTGCTGTAGAATTCAAGGCACGTGGCACAAAAGTCTGTTGCAAGCCTGCTGAAGATGAGCAAAACATGACTGTCTATCCTGTAAAGCAAGGACCTAGAGTACCTACAGTTATGTGCATCATAGTGGGATGGAACATACTGTTAAAACCAGAGACAGTTGAGCCCTTGATCAATGTACTCACCACTCCACTGTATCAGACATATTCCATATTTTCATGAGGTATAACTGTCATTACATAGTGTATATTGGCATGAATGTGAAATGTAAGTGCTGCTTACTTTTATTCAGTTTTCCTATCCAGTGACTTTTGCTCATGAGCAGGTTGATATTTTCAAGTATGGACGTGAATATGACTGGTTTCCCCTCAGAGATTCCCTGGGGTACAATGGCATCAACCAGTGTTTATTAGTCCCAAATGACATGTCAGATAGCATATAGTCAGTGTGTGCATATGCCTGAAAGAAAGCATGATGTAAGGAGCACTTGAAGAAACCTATCTGTCAGCTTGTCAGCCAGGTGCTGCAGTCTCACTCTCTATAAAAATGTATCTTTTTAAATGAGGTAATCCAAAACGCACTGTCCATAAGCAAAGAAGAGTGCAGTTTCTAAACTGACTCATTCCACAAGTCTAACCACCCTCTGCATACCTCCAAATTCCCCAAAAAGAAGACAGAGACACTTTTTCTTGATTGTCTGATATCCATCTTGGATTTGCATTGTATCATCTGATAGATATTAATCTCCATACTCAACAAATAATAGTCTGTACCTTTCACTGTGCAATGTATGATAATATCCTAATGATGGCTACCTGGGTATGGGATGAGATTTGCTTCAGACGGGTTTCAGCCAATTCAGACAGTTAGGATACGCTGGAGAAACCATGCAGTCAGAGACACAAGAGACCGCCTTACCTTACAAGCAATGACAGTTGATGACTTTTCAAGCATAGTAAGTATGGGGCTTTTTTCCCCTTCACTAACCTGGCTAATTAGTTAATTAGCTTCATATTTAGATGTGAAATATTCCATAAAGATATGATGAAGGAATTAGATTAGTTATTACACTGAATAAATTAATATCAGTTGTTTGCCAACAGAAATAAATTTTGCCATAAATTAGATGAACTATAGTTCAGCAGTTAAGTGAGGGAGATAAAAAACAGTGCGCCTATTGTTCAGTCACACTTTAAGGGCCTGCTTAAAATTTTTAAACAAATCTGTTACAGCCATTTCAATATAAAATTTTACTTATAAGTTTAAGAATATTTTGGTTGTTGGGACACCCTTTTTCGGGAAGTGACTGAATTGAATGAAATTGTAAACACCTGTTATTTTCATCATCTTTTCATCATATTCAAGTTAGAATCTGACATAAATTCAAAGTGTGATGCTAACTGACAAACCAGTGCTTAGATGTGTGTCAATCCATGTCATTTTACATGACACAAATGTAACTTTACTGTTTGTCTGTTAGTTTAACCAGTCTCATACAAATAATTGTAATGGGATTAAAAAAGATCAATATATGAATCAGAAATGTATTTAAACACATCTCATACATGATTCAATTAGCTACGCTCACAATAGCAGTATCACATAGCAATGTCATACTTGAATGACTTATATTATGAATAACTGAGGAGGGCCAGTCCATTTGATCCAGAGGGATGGCAGCTCAGTAGAGCTGCAGACTGTCCACTGGAGCTTGCAAGAGAGAGACAATTGCACAGGAGAGATGACTTGTCCAGCCATTGTCAGAAAGTACATTCCACTGTGGACAGTGCGGGACACAAGTCCAAGGAATCATTGCATTTCCTAACTGGACTGATCCCCTTGTAATTAATCACCAGCATAATCTTCCTGTATTTCTGAGGATGTCAATTTATAGTGTGACTGAGGTTTTTAATGCTAACAAATGTAACCTCTCAGATCCATGCTACTTGTTTTCAGTGGAATGGTCAGTAGTTCAACTAGGCATGTACTTCTTATAAATCCATCTTGAAGTTGGATGCAGTAAATCCAAGTTGTGGGGGTGTTTAGTATCTTTTTTGTGGCAATGTCATTGCCAAGGTTTTGAATCATACTGTTGGTTAATTAGAACAGAGAGAGATTTCAAATGCCCTTCACTCTAATCCATTTGACTGAACTTCTGCCAGTGTTAATGCATCTGTCCATCAACAGAGTCCTCAAGCGTATGACTGTTGTGCATTTTTCCCTGAGCTATAACTGCCTTCTGTTAAAAATGTAAACCTGATTTTTAACCTCTTTCACACTGAGTTTTATTTGTTCTCAACATATTAATTTCAATAAAGCATTACAGTATCTACAGTAACTGAATGAAAATGGAAGTGGTACCTGCAGTGTTAATCAATTGATCAAATGATCAGTAAATGTGTGTTGGGATGTCTGATACCAGCTGCAACAAGCACACATCAATAGAGTTCATTTACACATGTATAATCATCCTGGACATTACGCTACAAATACTAAATTAAACCTGAATGGATGAGAGGATGATGGTGGAGAAACTACTACTACTACTATTATTATTTTTATAATTATTATTATTATTATTATTATTATTATTATTATTATTAGTAGTAGTAGTAGTAGTAGTATTGAGAAGAAGAAGAAGAAGAAGAAGAAGAAGAAAGAAGAAGAAGAAGAAGAAGAAGAAGAAGAAGAAGAAGAAGAAGAAGGACATAAAGCAGATTATGGCAAAATGTACAGAGCAGAATACAAATACTGTAGCAAATATAACTATCTAAGAGGAACAACAGAGACCTCCTACATAATGTCTGAAAACATCCTCATCTTCAGTCTCTGTGCTGATTGTTCCATTATCCTACCTCTGACCTGTGACTAATAACCCATTTTTCTCAAAATGTTGAAGAGGAAGTCAATACAGATTGTGACTCTAAGAAGGAGAAAGGAGACCATATGCTTAAAAAGCATCATCTTTTGTCATAACAGAAAAGATAATCCCATCAAAAGTGAAATTTGCCTGCATTTTAAGGTCAAGCACAGACATGTGCTGCAGGAGACAAAACATTTTCAGGTCACATACTGAGAAGCAGAGAGACGGTGTAATTTAGAGGAGGACTAAACATGTCCTCACGCATCCTGTAAGTGCCCTGATTTTCTGGTGAACCCCTGTTTAAAGGAAAAAATACCACTGTATTCATACAGACCATCATGTATACACCATACTTACTGGATACAAAGTCTGGAAAGAAACCTTACATGGGACTGTAAAGTATCACCATCAACAGGCTGGAATTCTACTCTTAGGACACTAGTCTTTGCAACACTGCACAAACAAATGCACACATGTCACAGGTAATGTCCCTGTTGTGCATTTATACATGAGCGTTAAGTTGAGCAACATGTCTGGTTTACTCAATCATGTTGTTGATATATGAATGTGCATGATATTGGGAAAGCAATACCATGCTCTTTTACAGTTTTATAGCGAGCTCCTTGCCGACAGTCTTCATTTAAAGACATCAGTTGTGGCATCTGCATGCTTTTTTTTCCCCAGTGGATGTGGAACGTTTATAAGTAAAAACAAGATTTTCTGCATCAGAAGCTAATTTACAACTAGAATTGGGAACAAATTGAATCTGTTGCTGTGTAGCTGAGACCTCCCATCTACCAAGCTAGAAGATAGAAGTGTGAATACCTGTGCAAGGGCCATTTTGACACATTGTGGAAAAAAACATATATATTTCAAATAAGAGAAACTAGGAATCATTTAGATGGCTCTTTAATAAATTATCAATTAGATCCGGGGTTTGGTGGGAGTCCTTTCAATCACTTTTGGTAACAGGCATGATTCAAGGGTGATGTAGCCTAAAGCTCTAAACTGGCCATGTTCACAACATCTTGTTTCTAGCCCTGCATATTTTAGTGACACCCTCTAATGTGTTATGTGCTGTTTCATTTTAGATTAGATATGAAAAATATTGATCAAACCATTATGTTTTTAGCTTTTAGCGTCCTTTTTATTTTGAAACTCAAACAGTAATGGGGCCAGATTTAAAATTCTGCCGGAGTTAACCCGATATTAAATTAAACCGCATTTTGAAATCCATTTATCTAAATGCATTATATTCAGTGTATTTTAAGTAGCGATGGTAGTGCTCTGTCATTGTCTGACACCATTTCCAATCTCAGTCATAGATTTTCTAGACCTAGCTGCTCTGACAAATCAAATGGAATACCCCAGAGTAGATCATTTTCTTGAAAATGTAATATATTCACAAACCAGCAAATTCTACTGCACAGAGCCATATATCACCTCAGCAGGATGACAAAGAGCCTTCGGTGTCACCTGGCCTTCCATGGGTCCTGGATGGCAGATGCTCGCCCTGGATTATTCACATACTGCTCAGTAATTACTGCTGTGACATTTTATTTTAATTAGGTTACCGATGAGTTCCTCAAAGGTTCTGTGTTTCAAAGGTCATTCCTGGCTGTAGTCAGAGACTAACATGCTTGTATTTCGGCAGAGAAAATCATTGATTAGACTGGAGGTAACTGAAGGCGCATGCAAATTGCAGGGTTGAAGAAGCCGGTACTGTAAAACATTTTACAAACCGCTTAGTATGTTAACCGACCAAAGCCAAGCAGTAGCAGCTGTTCCCACAGAAAAGAATGGCTCTGGTAACTGGCATGGAGGAGAGATTAATTAACATACCACCTTCCTTAGAGCTGATTTTGCTGGTAACTATTGATAGAATTATGTGTGTGGATATTACGTGTATATGTGGGAGCACACTGTATGTTTATCTATGCAATATTTCTCATTGGATGTGATCACCTGCCGACCAATGGAAAAAAAAATGGAATTTGGTACACATAATGTCCACAATGCTTTCCTCTTGAAACAAATGAACTACAGTTTGTCTTTCCTTCTCTCTGCAGCTATTTAACCCTTTATCCCTGTTTTGTATTCACCTGTATAGTAGGTTTGCGACAACCTCTGTAATTGCACAGGAACACTGAGGTGAGACAGATGCAATTCTCTGACACACTCATACACAGCTGACAGCTACTATTTATGCTACAAGTCATGGAGCCCACTGCAGTAGAGTGGGTGCTGATTGGAGGATAGGCGCTACTCCACTGACAGCACACGAGCATCTCGCAGGCACCTGAGGAATCACTACGGTGAGACAAGGAAATCCTGAGTGACCTGCCTACTACTATCACCCGTGGAACAAAGCCAATGTGTTCTGCCACAGTGAATTCTGCAAACAATGTTGAACCCTGGCCTTAGGATGAGTGCCTTGCCAACTGGTTCCCTGTTTATATATTTTTAATGCAATTTTAATCAGTTGTTCATGGACGTCATATTGCTCCTGTTTTCCGTCATGTTAAAATTTTATCTGTACATCAGACCAAGATTTTTTTTTTTTTGCTTTCAGACTCATAGATTACTATAGAACATGTAGTCACACATGAAATGAAGACATTTACTGCATTCATGGCTATGTGGCTATCTGCATAACGAAGCCAAAGATGAAAATACAAACACACAACCGTCAGAGCCAGTCAGCCCCTGGGCCGTCATTAGAGATCGTCTGTCTGTGTGCTAAATCAATCAAGGACGATGCAGCAAGTTCTGTTGCCTTAAACGGTATGTGGGAAAAATAAAACAATATGTCCAACTGTGCCTAGGACATGGTGTATCTGTCACAATGCTTATATATCATGCAGGAATTACAATAATAGGCAAGGACAAGTGCCTGCTGTGTACAGTAAATGAACCCAACAGCAGAGGGAAATATTTATTGTAGTTTATTATGTTGTGATGTGGTTTGGCTACATATATACACATATACATTGTATATATGTATTTTGATGTATATATTAGGATAAACAGTCTTCACTGATATGGACCTTCAGTGTTTTAACAAAGTATGAATGTATACTGTACATTTAAAGTTTCTGTATATTACATGTTCATTTTACAAACTATTCAATGACTAAATAGTTTTAAAAAAACTGTTTGTGTCCATGTAAATGTGTGGGGCTGTTTTCAGGCAGGTGATCGGCAAACAGATTGATTGACTGGTTGATTGGCCACTCCTCCCAAGTGGGAACACAAATTATATTATATCACGACCTTCACACATTTACACTTGCATTCATCCCAAATGAAATGATATTCATTAGGGATTAATACAGCATGGGTCCAATGGGATAAAGATGATGTTTAGTATTTGGATTATTTTTATTGGTTTACTTTTATCATCTGATCATCCGATCAACTGCATATAGCAAATATAACATTCATTGCATATATGTGGGCTGGTTTCACCCTGTATGCCTGCACATGTTCATTTTTGCAACCATTTTCCAGCTTTCTGTCTTTCCTTCTCAAGTGAGATTTCCATATCAGCAAGTAAAAATGCAAATGAATCAAGGAACATAAGGCAGCATAAACAAAAGAACAGCATAAAGTGGCACAGTGCTTGAGGACTAAATTATTGCTAAAATATTGTCAGAACATATTTTAACATTCAGCATTATACTGTTACTCTTTAATGTTAAAGGAATGGCTGTTTTACCTACCCTTAACATGTGACATCACCCTTAACATGTTCCTGCTTGTTATATTACTTTAGATGAGAAGTCAGTTACATTTTAAAGCTCATTAATTCAATACCTGAGTGAGGCTGGTCCAGAGAGTTGCCTAGCAACCAGGCCACTGTAGCTACAGGGACTGAATGTGCAGGTTGGTTGATGCTGCAGGGGATGGACCATAATTGAAACCAAGGCATAATTAAGGATTTCTTTTATTTTGTTACACTAATTTGGTGCCAAGTAGCATGTCTTTGGGCAGTTTAGTGAGAAACAGTAAGTTTTCATTTTAGAGTTTATGGATTCTGTTCTATAGGGGTTCTATGGATGTTTTTTTACTCCAGGTGAGCTTTGAAACAGCACATAGATCTGTTTTAAATATAATTGCATCGCTCTTGCATAAATTTAGGCTACATTTACATTAAATTTACATTTATTAATTTAGCAGATGCTCTTATCCACAGTGACTTACAAAAGTGCATACAAAAGTGCATACAAAAATGTTAGGCTAAGAGCAGACAGAGTACTAAATCAAGTGTCACAATCCGGTGCAAGAGGACATTTGAGGATATAGCAAATGTGTTTGAGGGTATTGCATGTATTTGTAGAGTTCATCTTTAGTTGAACCAAGATCCAGTTTGAACAGATGGGTTTTCAGCCTATGGCAGAACGTGGCAACTGATTCACCAGTTCTGACTGTTGTGGGGAGCTAATTCCACCACTGGGGGACTAGAGTAGAGTACACAGAGACTTGTGTTAGCTAAATTCTGTGATTCTGAATACTGTGATGTAAGCAACCATTGGGCTCAGGGTGCCATCTACATTTTGAAAAAGTAACACCCACTTACATTCATTTCTCAAAGTTAAAGACAAAGCACATTGTAGTTTGACTGCATGCGATTATTAAAATCACATTACTTACTAAATGATTATGCCTGCAAATTCTCTGAGGTGTATATTATACAATCCCTGTGTACCTAAATACAGATTTTTCAGTTGCTTCATGGCATCTGTCTCCAAAGTGCATTTGGCCTTGAGTGCCTTTAAGCAGATCTCAGTTTCCTCTGGGAGTGATCGGACAGGCATCAGAGAGTTCAAGCTGCCATGCTGGTTCACAGGTTTATTGTGTTGTTGACCCTGCAGCAGTTGGTAGTGAGTATCAGTCAAGAAAGGAAGCCAGTATTGATTGTGCATTACACTCTCATAGCACAGTATATCACTCATCGAAAGTGTTCCAACTGCTTATTTAATTTCAACAGAATGGAAACTAATGAATTTCTGATGAACTAAATTAAGGGTAATTTTTATGTCACATAGACAATATGGTTCCTTACTTTGCATGGAAATGGTAGTGGGAACACAAACTCATGCAGGATTCACAGGATATAGACCAAATCAGCCTGGTTCACTGCAGTCTTGTCAGTAATAACAAAAAGTAATAATAATAATAATAATAATAATAATAATAATAAAATATGAATGAGGCATTATTTGTCTGGGATGTGTAAGTGTATGACTGAAATGGCAGAAATTCAACATGAATGGGATAGTTACCTGCAAGTAGTCCCTACACAGATCTTCTGTGGTGTTTCGTCAGGAAATTATCCCTGCCATGCCCGTGTGTGAACTGACAAGTGTTGGTATATTGCCTATCCCTCTGGCTTAGGCTCCTACCAGCTCTCTTTCTGTTTCATTTGTACATTACAGGGCCTGTTGATTTGCTGTCTCTATCATCAAAGATTGACAACTCTTTCACACAGTTTCAGAAGCAATTCCCTAGAATCTGATATTTTGTCTAGAAGGAGAGAGATACTGTACTGTGCTGTTTTTCTAGACACTTTGTAAGATGAATCTGCAGTCACTGCAGCTGTACTGTGTTCATTTCAAGTCATTTAAATGAAATATTTTTTTCATGACTTATGATGGCTAATTGATCATATACTTCTGCTCATATTTATCAAGCTATTCGTAAATTATGTTAGCTGATAATTAAACTGTATTAACATTTATCATAATGAAGTACATTTTGATATCACATTTGACATTCAGTGTGATTCAGCTGAACAATTTAATTGAATTTGAATATGAGTGGTTGATTTTAATACATCAATTCAGTGTTTTAGTGCAGCACTGCCTGTGACACAGGGAAAACCACAAAAAATGTACAGTGATATTGCATTAAGCAGTGAGAAACTTTATGTGAGAAAACAGATGTATTATTAAGCATATGCATCATGAATTTAGGAACCATAAATTAACAGCAGCCATTTAAACTGTGCATTGTGCATTATATATTACATTTTCTTGCAAGAGAATGTCTCTCTTTCAAGAGAAAGGGTTTGCTTCTCAGTGTCACATTAATCTCAGTCACACTTTTTACCAAGCATGAAGGCGACATAACACTCCCACCTATGACATACAAGATATCTTAACCATCCATGATAGCCTCTTCAAAGTCATGACAAATAAAATTCGGATATCATGATGCATGCAGAGATAAATGTTATGACATTGAAATGATGGGTTGTGTCAGATGTTAAATTATGCTACCTATACTGCAAGTTAACAAAAGCTATCTGTCACCTGTCACAACAATATATGCATAACACTCATATGATAATGCCAAAAATGGCATGTCATAAAGAATTGAATGCACCATACAGGTAAATGTCACAGTACAGCTGATATGATGCAGGTGATATCACAGGGGTGTCAGGCCGGGAAACATCTGAATCCTGACTCTTTCAGTCTCGACCCTAAATATGTGACAGCACTGAAATGGTATTAAATCAGGCAGTTAAGTTAAGTGAATATCCTTATCTCTAATAATCTAATACTGCCAGTCTCTGGGACTTCATGTAAATATAGTATTTAAGTGGTAGAACTGGCACTCTGTACTGATGGCTTTTTAATCATTAAAATGAAAATAATGTAACATGTATATAAAACAATTATAAAATGTGTGATATTTTCAACAATTGAGCAAATGCGTGTCATATATGGTTTTGAAAGTAGTCTTACAGGCACCTTTAACACAGACCTGCTTCACTCTGCATGCTGAATCTTCTGGAGAATAAAAGGAATGCAGCTGATAAAGTGACACCCATCATTCCATTGTTGTACAACACTAAATTTGTGTGGCATATGGTATTCAAGGGATGGTTTGCAGAATGACTAACATGGCAAGCTTCCTGTAGCAGTTTCAGAGAATTACAGCAAAGTGACTGTTTACATCTCTTACCACCATTATAATCTACTTCTTATAGCAACGTCACTAGGCTTAGCCAACATTATGAGTTATGACACATAGCTTTTTCAAGCTATTCATGTAGAGTGAAACTTTTAATGCTGACTATGGCTGCCAATGTTGCTATAGTTTTACAAGTGTGACCTTGATCAATGTCATGTGCTGCAGCAGGTGTTTGGAGATGGGGAAAGGAACTGGGTTTTTCAACGTCACTGAAATTTCGTATTACTCATTAATGTGGCACTTACATAACCCATTTCAAGAGGGCTTTCATATGATATTAATTAGTATAACAAACATACAATGTCAAACTGGTTGACATTTTAATAAAAATCAAGGATGTAATAGGCTTATGTTAGTTCGCACCACTGTTGACCCTTGTTTGATTCATAAAATTAGCGGGTCAACATTGCCTTAATCAGGAAATACAATTTCATTTATAATCTTAATTTACAGTGAACTGTCTGTGGTCATGTGCACAACTGTAGCAGGAGTGCAGAGTGAATTTCTTTCAGTTCATTTCAGCTCTCAGAGACCCTCAAGATCAGCTAGATCTGAATCTAATTCAATGTAAATCAAAAGCAAAAAAAAAGATTATATTGAAATGTCTCGATGTAGGATATCTTTACAAAACATACATTTATATACCTATTTATTTGGTTATTTATTTTTTGCCTTTCTGCTTGTTTCCCTCATGGCACTCCAGAGCATGCCACACAGTATGTCAGCTAGTCTAGAAATGTCTTTATCTGGAGTCGTGTTGAATTTTTTAATACCTTTGAACATACAATAAAAGTACAGAAACAAAGCAATATGCTTTGAGGTCAATACCCAGCTGCATGAAATGGACAATACAATAAATACGCTGGCTGTGAAAGTCTCACTGGACAAGGTCAGCAGCTAGGCAGATAAATAATGTAATGTGATATGATTTATCTGATAATGTGCTGTGCATATGTTCTCAGATAATGGGCATTCAGTTGTAATGAAATGTGCTGACATTTCCAAGAAACATTGATTATCTATAACCTTCAATTTATTACAGTGTGATAAATCTGGACCTATTTGCCATTCATTTTAATGGCGCAACCTGCCTTTTCAAGGTGTCTTCACATAGGTACATCATTGTAATGTCACTGCGCTGTCATATTGTTGGGGATTTGTCAGTCATTTTTCATATCCCACCATGCACTGCATGTCCGCCCATGCCCCTCAGCCGCACATAATGGATCCTGTCCAAACAGTCACTGAAGCAATTGTCTTCTGCCAACAATAGTATGATTTTGTTGACAGCTACAAAACACACAATTAATATAACCTGATTCATTATGAGGCTAATCCAGCTAAAGCTTTTCCAAGGATAATTTCATTATTGAGGATGAATTTAAATGTGGACCTACAGTATTTCATTGATGGGGAGATGATTACAATAGTAAAATTATAATAGCTTAGTAGCGGTAAGAATAAAAATAATTATCCCCCACCTGAATTCAACTCAATTTCATCTGTATCTGCCAAAGAATATATTACACACAAACAATGGACAATGAAGACATTTATGTATACATATAGACAGTATGTACTATACTAGAACTGCACAAGCCTGAGGCAGTTTTTGATCCCCCTTCTCTCCCCCTCCCCTCTCCTTTCCCTCTCCTTTCCCTCTCCTCTGTCTCTCTCTCCCTCTCCCTTTTTCTCTCTCTCTTCTTTAAATAGTGTTCACTGACAAATGCATCTTCAGGGCATTCAAGTTATATTCACTGCAAAACTGACTGTTGAGAACTTACTACCCCTTTTGCTCCACTGACTGGTATTTACTGGCAGTGCAGTTATTCTGTCCACTTTGACACCAGGCAGTAGCCTCAAGATCTGAAGTGTTTCCTAGTGATACAAGTATCTCCTGTGTCCATAGCAACAGACCAAATTTCACAGTTCTTGTTACATGTGAGTGCAAATTGCTATAAGGTCTGATTTTACACTGTTTGACCTGTTGATAGTGTAAATTTTAAGGGCTATTCATTTTGTAGTATTTGAGCTTACTGAAAATTACTGTTATATGTATAGTACTTCATTCTTCCATCTAAAGTTTTACCAACAAAGACATGAACGGCTTAGGAAATCCATAAATATACAGAACATGTTGTCTACCTTTTTGCACAATCTGTCCAGGATTCTTCAGTTATATCTCTAAAAGCTGATGAAAATCGAGATGTTGCTGTTCAGATATCTGTAATGATTCAATCAACAGCCGCTCATGCTGAAAGAAACAGGTGCCATTTGGGCTGGTTTTCTGTAGAGATGAAATGTCGTAGTCACAGAATTAAGGACTGATGGAGAAAAGAATATGTGTGGAAATGCATTACTCTCTACTCCATTAACCGATCATTCTACCATTCAGCGCAGTGCGAGCCTCAAAATGGAACTGTTGAAAGTTACACGGAATCATCTGTTCATAATGGCTCTTAAAATAACACATACTGCACCTGAAGCTAGTAAAAGGGCATGTTTAATTGTGATAAATGTCTTCAGTCTGATCAGCTATGGAGTAACAGCATAATTCATTCAGAATGATGTGTTCACAAGTTTTTCCCCTCATTATTGTCCCTAAAGTAATTAATCTTTTTGAAATTAAAAATAAAAGGAAAAGGCCTTAACTTGTCTTGAGGGATTTAACCTCTGACTGCTACAATATTTATTTATTTTCATTCATTTATTCATTCATTCATTCATTCATTCATTCATTCATTCAATTAGTAGTTGAGGGAGACAAGAAGCAGCAACCCAGTTAAAAATCTTGCTTTTGTGAAAATACTGGCTGTTCAATCAGCTTTTTAAAATGTGTGCGTGAAAAAGCAGGAAAGAGAAAGACACAAAAACGCAAAGCAATATGGAGTCATATCTGGTCCTACAGCAACAATAACACACTGTGACAGACTATGTGGCCATGGAGAAAGTTTCAAACAGAGAAAAAATATTGACAAAATACGGTCTTCATGAGCACAGCCTGAACACAGAGACCAGCTGACACCAGCGGACATGGCTGCCCAAAAAAGACTGGCTATGGTTACCCTGCCAACTGCAAATGGACTAGACAGAGCTGCATTTCCTATTCATATGTGAAAAATACACTGAAAGAGGACAAGATTATTTTCCTAAAACCAAAATGTTCTCAAGATTTGCAAACCTCCAGGATGTTTAAAAATATGTACTATACGTATTGTACTATATAGAGATGGGCAAAAATACATAATAATAAATTTTGATACAAAATGCAAAATACCCCTTTGGTAAATTCAGCAAAATAAACAACATACTGGTATGAAAAAAAGTTATCAAAACAGAATACGGCATTTCGTATTTTGAAAATGTTTACATGTTTAAATTTCATTTATATCTAATTGAAATGCTTGCAGAGTAGTCTTCAACTTTTCTGGATAATTTTGTTCAACTTTCACTTCTTCTCAAAGGGAATAATTGAGTGAGAATGTACCATTTGGTGTTCTAGAGCAGCAACAGCTATTTAGCTAGCTAGGATCAGTGGCAACATAGCCTATTTTAAGTGATTACGCTGTCGAGCTATCAGATGGTGGATGGTAGAAAAATCAATATTAACTTGCTAGCTAGCTACACCTCCCACCTTGATAGACTGCCCTCGCCTGCACTGCATTAGCTCACAACACATCACATTTCTGGATAACAAAACAGTGGATGAACCTATTGGGTAAACAGAGATGAAGCAGAAGGAAGGGAGATTAATATGTTGGCACATTCAACCTCATGTGAGCATTACTTGTGTTTACTTGAACATCAAACTCACACATAGAAAATGATAGGTCTATCAAGGGGTGAATTAGAGGGCGACCAGGAAGTAATATGAGTGATCTGAAAATACTTAATTACCCCTATCACCATGAAACAAATTACACTGAAATGTTTCTGAGCTTATCAAATACAAATTACATTGTATGGCATTTCATTTTTTAAATGTATATTTTATTAATTCAAATACATGTAATAGAAATACTGCCCATCCCTAGTACTATATGTATATAAACATATTTATTGTAAACATGTCTGGTGTCCTTACTGTTATCTTATTTCTAGTGGGACTGCCCTGTGTTTTTAGCAGTTTTCCTTTGAATAGGTGATGGGTCCATGGGCCTGCTCAACTCCTTTTGTATGCTGCCATAGTTTACAAAATGTCACACTGCCCCATTACACACTTAGCCTAGATTACCTGATCATTCCATTATAACAACTATCTTCTCTCTCATTCTCTCTCTATCCCTCATGTCATCCAAGCAACAGGTGCTCCAGCAGAAAGATAGACAGATGGATGCAGAGAGAAAGAGGGATATACATCATAAGATTACACCTAAACATTTTAATTCCACGTACTTTACTACCTTATTCATTGCTTTATAGAGCAGGCTCCAACTAACTGGACACAGGACATGGCATTATCACTTTAGTTTGTGAATTCTTTCTAAGATGTCACTTTAACGATTGCTTAAAGGCATGCCAGTGTCTAAGGTAATTACCGCAGACCTATTGTCTGGTTATGCACAAAATACTTAATAGTTTATTGCGACAGCACCTTAATTATAACACACTCCAGGGAGTATTGAGGTTGGTCCTAGCCAGTTGAATGATTGACAGATAAATTAATATTGTCAAGCCCTGGAGATGGGTAATACATTCCACTTTATACCGCCGCTGCTTGTTTCAAGGACAGACTGCCCCCTGCCAGGTTCATGATGTTTCACATGAACACAGTGTGTAAGCACTATACACCTCATTGGTCAGGGGAACAGGAAAACGGAGACTGCTCTGTGACATCATAGGAATTTTGAAGGTCCAACCAATAACTGTCAAATCACAAAACAAATCCCAAATGCATTTTTTACGCAATTTATTCAATTAGTATATCATATAATCAAGAACTGAAATATAATATAATGTTATGTTGCACTCACAGTATTTATTTGCATTTTGCAATATTACAATTGTGAAAATATCTCATTTTAACAAACGGAATAGTTATGTAAATGTATGCAATCATTGGTCGGCCTTTTAATAATGTTTTTGTTGGTGTTTCTTTTTGGCCAGGTGGAGAAATATCATTAATCTTTTGTTTGTACAACTCCTCATACTTCCTGCAGTGTACAATGGCAACCAGTTGGACAGTACACAGTGTCATGCAGTGTCTTTATAATACATGTGTATGTAGATAAACCTAATGGCTTTAATTGAGGCTTTTATGAACCAACATCAATGTATGACCTGCCTGCAATGTTAATCACCAGCATAATTACAGCAGGGGTTATCTTGGCTGCTTCATTTGGCATTCCTCTCACTATCTTCTCTAATGCGTTGTCTTTTAATTGGGTTCCTCTGTTTGTACTTTACCTCACCTCTGCCGTGGGCTTGGCCACCGGAGGATTCCACTTGGAGGGGGTGATTGGCGTCTTGGGGATAAATGGGAACACACGCAGCTGTCGGTTTCCGTCTTCAAGGGCACGGAGACACAGCTGCCATTTTGGTTTTTATTTTCTTTGTTTGGCATGGCCTTGGGGGCTGGGATATTCTTTTGCCTGGCGTGAACTGAGGAATTCCGCCCAGAAATGACCATCACTGGAGTACAGTTTACATGAAAAAGCTCTTACGTCTGTTCAGCTCCATATTTAAGTCTGTGTCTGCTGAAGATTTTAAGTAGCTGTTGATGAATGGAAGAAACCATGTATTAGATTAACCTAGCAGTTATTTGAATAGGCATAATCAAATGAAAAGTAAATGTACAGACTAATGCACTGTATGTGTCGTGGGAGCCCAGCACACAGGCTGTCTCCCAACACTTTCATTCCACCTTAAATTTCCCCATGCAATCTATACATACCCCCCCTGTGCATTGTGCATTTTTAATCTTTAGAAAATTGGCATTTACTTTTGTAACACATAAAAAGATTACAAATAATTTGAAATGTTTTCATTACTCCACAAATTTCTGGTCCTGGCTATGGTGAATAAACTGTTGCGATCAAATATCTGCCAGTGTCAACATGATAGTAATCCCTCTTGGAAAATCATATCTGTCTGACCATCAAATGAGGATTCAGTCATTCCAAAGGAGTGACATTGCATTATGAATAAACTGGCTTAGTAAATTGATGAACATGTTCAAGGCTGAGAGAGAAAGAGGGAGAAAGGGAGAGAGAGAGAGTGTGTGTGTGTGTGTGTTGGGGGTTGAATTTAACCTAAAGATACAATCTGAATGAATCACACCTGAGATATGTTACGCTTTTGTAATTTTCGACACAAATGTCTGTTTTTCCTTCCTCTGTCAGAGAATGGGAGAGCATCTTATGCTTTGACTCCTCTGCCTGGCAGGCGGAGCGAGAGCAGGTCTGAGCGGATGTGTGTGTTTTGAGAGCAGACAGATGTGAAGCGGATGTGAGACTGCAGGGACTCAGATGAGAAAACATCTCCATTGTCATGGAGAGCGTGAATGGAACAAGTGTGAGTTGAAAAGAGGCCCTATAAATACATCAAAATCATTCAAATATGTGACAAGAAACAAATACAATGAAATCACATCATTGTCTTTACCTGTCAAAACAGGCAGGGCATTGTTATCTACAGAAAAAAAAAAATGTGATTCATAGCTTTTAAAAACATCAAGGGACATTCTACAAAAAAAGATCAAATGCACTATGTGAATGAGAGTGTTTTACATTTGAATCAAATCATGACATTGCCTTTTCTTTTTAAATAAATGATTGGTAAAATGGCACACCAGCAACAGTTTTGATGCATTTATTCATTCATGTTCATTCATTTGTGGAACATGATAACAAAGCTATCCAGTTTTCAGGAAGTGGACCACTTCATACAGACTTATTTGGTGATCCAGATGGATTTAATTCACAGAATTCTGACTCATCATGCACATTAGCTGTGTGTGCATTTTGACTGGTACCACAGCCCTAGTTTAATGCCCCATTGCCTCTTGGCAGGTGGAAGAAGCAGTGTGGCCCTGCTAAGTTTTAACCCTTAATGCCTCAACCTGACTGAAAATGGAGGGATATCATTGACGGTCATATTGATGGCCAGAAGTTTCAGTAAATATCAATCAGTATGAATGTGCTAAATATAAATTAAGTGGGTCTTGCTAGGGTGTCTTCTAATGAAATATACAGTATTCTACCTAAGTGCCATTTGCTTTTCAACAGGAATAGCTTATCTTCACTTTAGTGGTCAAAATGTGTGGATAGGTATTAGGGCCGTTTCACAGGATCAAAGGCTGTACAACACCTTTTTCTCAATGGTAATCCTAAAACCCTCTGGTCACAATTTAGTTCTGGCATCTACACAGTAACCACTATGTCACGCTGATGTATGTAAGAAATGTATGAAGCACAATGTACAACATGAGAACAATGCTTGTGCAGTTGGTATGGTATTAGCATGTGAAATGCCCGCCGTGGAATCTCACTCTGAGAAAGAACTGGAGGTCATCCTTGTTTTCCATTCACAGGATCAATTAACGCCCAATTAATTACTCCCTGTCACAAAGAGAAACAGTCCAATGTGCCAGCTGAGGGCAATGAGAGAGAAAACGGTTGCAACTGCCCTACTCTGAAGAAACAAATTATTGTCATTGGCAATCACGCTTGTAAAAAAAAAAAAAAAAGCACAAAAACAAGCCATCACACTTCAATACATTAAGCAACTCAGTATTTCAATCCATAAAGTGAAAAACAGAACTTAGTATCAATCATATAAACCAAATGATGCAGGAGGCCATTTCATGGCCTAGGAAGTGACACAAAATCCAATCAAGATAATAAGATGTTGCTGTTATACAACGCCATAGCTGCCAATGCAGACTGACTGGGAAATTATTTTGCTTATTTATTTTTGCCAAAACAATGGGCTTGTAAATGACATGTGGCTTATGTGCTCTACGACAATACATTATTTAAATACCTTCTTAGCAATATGAGACATTGGGTCACTATTGTGGCCTGCTGTAGAGCAGATTAAATGAACATTTTTTTCCCGTGTGTGTGCTTTTCTCTATAAATAATGAATGAAATACTGAAAAAAGGACCAGAGGGTCAGATTACCTGTTACTGAATGTTAGTAGAGCACTTTACCAAGGCCCATCCATTTGAATGGTTGGCACTGAAGTGTTATTGAACCTCACTTTATTTTCACTTAGACATTTATCTATGCTAAGACTTGTTAGCATCTGCCACTAATTAAACACTAATGTTAGTTAAATTAATTTGACAATGTCATCAAAATGTATTTGGAATATGTTTCTTTACTACATCCAAATCAAAATCTTGCAGGATATGCATACGCTTTCATAATACAAAGTAATAATGGTGAAACTTCTATGTTCAAGGTCAAATGAAAAGAAGTGATCAGTAAAATCCATTTCACAGGTTGTGCATCTGGTTACTTTTATGCAGCTACTTTTAATGTTACCATTTAAGTTTTCAATTCTAATGAGATGACATATTTTTCATTTTCATTTATTTTATCTTGCCCAAGCAGACGCATTTGTCAGATAATGACCTTTAATTTGTCTCTGTTCATAGAAATATCCTGCAATGAAACTTCATCAAAGCTATCTCATGAAAACTAACGTTACCGTCATCAGCAGTCACCTTCTCTTTTTTTCTGAATTCAACATACATCATCAAGAATGAAGATATTGCACTATATTGTACCTTGCTCTATTAAAACCTTGTTAGTTAAAGAGATGTTAAAATATGTTATACAGCAATAATGGGAATATTGCCAAGGGCAGAATTACTATCTGGGTCACTTAGCTTCATAAATACAGCAGGGTAATTTGATTATTCCACTTTGCTTGTAAACACATTGTCATAATTATTAGGGACTATAGAAACTCCAGTTCTCAATCTGTCATCAGCATTCTGCTCCAGATTGTTTTTCTGCTTCACATACAAACGGATATTTTTGTTGTTTCTAGCAGTGCAGGTGTTGATTTGATAGGCAATGGAAAATTCTCCACAAACACAATCTGTTACTGGCAGCAGATGTAGTAAGATTCTTAAAAGGCACATTAGTAGCTCCGTGTCAGGGAAAATGTTTGGTTGGCCTATATAAACTATTCAGTGAGATATACCCAGCACATCTGGGTACAAACACTTCACCTGTGCCTTTTCAAATACTTACTGACATTTAACATCTTCTTCAGACATTTGACATCAAATTTGGTGATTAATATCAAACTCCAGTTATAGGAAATGGGCTATATGATAATGATAAACACCTTTTTTCAGACATTGTTGTTCTTTAAAACATGCACATGTAAAAAGTGTGGATCATCTCAACAAGCATGTGGGTATGGCAAGTGAATTGTAACTTCTACAGACAGAGGTAAGGATTATCATCCTTATCATCATCATCAATCTGTGTGCAAACTGTTTTTGGGTCATAGAGAAGAAGAATAAATTACAACGGACTCGTACTGTATGACATACTCGTTAAACATGTTGATGTTAAATGGCTATTAAAGCTGTGAAAGGTCATATGGACAGAAGGTATCATGTCACTGTGTCACTGGGCGCATCCAAAGTTCTAGGGAAAACTGTCAAGAGTATGCCACTGACTACTCTTACTCTTCTTTGACAATGAAGTCTCCTTTTAAAGCAGCCGCGATCACGCCATGACCCATGAATTAACCACATACAGTATTTCTGCAACAGATTCCTTCACCAGGGAAAACGTTGACGGTTTAATTAAGTGTTTAAGCTCACACTGTCCATTGCCCATTGCACTGCACAGCTGTTGGGTCACTCGGAGGATTGATCACTCGGCTATATATAGATGTTAAAACTCAGCAGCTCCTTCAAACCCTGGATAATATATCTGCGGTTAAAAAAGAAAAGCCATGTGAGGTATTTCTGTCTGCACAGGGAGAGAAGGCAACTTTTTTTTGGAAAGTCAAAACAGATTTAAGGCTCTGGCAAACCCGTTTTAGAGTTTCTGAAACATTAAAAGGAATGTGGCAAAATTATGCAGGCCTCCTTCCCAGCGGAAAATGTCAAGGCTAGAGCTCAGAACTTGCTGAAACACATAATTGTATTTTAATCTCATAGTTTCTCTTTTGCCTGCTGGGTAAATTCATGTACTTTTTTGTTGATGTGCAGAGATGGCAATGGGAGCCGTATGTAGGTCTAACAAAGACCCTTCAGCATGTGCATTACGGCCATGAATTGCACTGGCTCAGAAGGAGATAAGTATCTTTAATGGCAGGAACAGGACATCCAGTCCATCATGGCTCATTATTTGCCTATAACCAGAAGTGAGTCTATTCCTGTGGTGAGTCCAGTCTTCAAGTATCCTAGAGACTTCAGTTCCTGCCAAATTATTCTGTTTGTGTGAGGACTATGTGAGGAAGTAATTTCTGGCATGTATACTTTCATCTTCCGCATGTGTCTTCTGGGTCTATTCACAGGTCTCATCTAGAAAATCCTGTCATCCACCTTACCTTTTAAAATGTTGATTAGCAGCTTACTGGCATTTTAAATATTTGGATGCTTTAAATACTGACAACAGTGTTCCCATTGATTTCTTTGTGTGTTTCCAATGATGGACACAACTTTTGTGATTAGGAACTTTGAAAGTTGACGAATGTGTCCATTTTGCAGTTCACAGGTGCTAAAGTGGTCAAAATATCACTCCAGGGTAAAACTTAAAATTTGAAAAAGGAAGGCAATTTGAAGCTGTAAAAGTGTAGGCTTTTATTTCAAATGTATTGACTTTATTTAGTTATGTTCCCTCAAAGCATTTATTTAATTAAATTTCACATGTTGTTTCAGCTTTGCATCTCGGCTGTCGGTCATATTTCAACCACTAACCACTAAAATCGACGTCTCTCTTTAATTTCCACAATGAAATAAGATCCAGTTTCTGAGATCTCTGTACTTTTACACCGTGAATGCAGTGTGGTGAAATGCGATATTAAAAAGCAAACCGGTTTTTCTATCCCCAACTTTAGGTTTGTGAGCAGTGAGACTAGCAGAGCAATTATCCAAGAATAGACATCTCAGAACACTTAGAGGTAATTATATCAGCACAAACCCACTGGACCCTGCAGCAAGCCCTATTTGCAGATTTAAATACCTCCACAGATATGATGGAAATATGCAGACATGCACCCCAAAACAGCACAGTGAGAATTAGTATTAAAAACATTTATTCAAAGAGTTGCTTTACCATGTGTTTGTTCACAGATTGCATAGGGTGAGCAGCGGAGCACATGGATAGATGTAAAGGTTGTGCAGCACTTGCTTTTAAAGTTTGGGGTTAGTGTTAACATTACCATAAGATGTAAGCTTAGGTTAGAAGCTGGGCTATGGGGCATGGGCAGTGTTTTCCATCCATGGTTTTTGGCTAGGGGATGCACAGCTGAGCAAATAATGAATGATTTTTGATAGAGCTTTTAAATGACTGAATTAAATGTGCTATTTAAGGCATGTCTCTGTTTTACAGTTTTTTATTCAACAGTAGCTGTCTCATTTGTGCTTAATTAGTTCATCAAGTACTTGTATTGTAGGCTCCACTGAACAACTAATTACCTACAATCAATAAACCTCCAATATCTGTCTATATGACTGATTTATTTAAGGGCCTCCATTGAAAATAAATAGCTTGAATAAACACCTTTACTTGTAGCTTTCTGTTACAACAAACAGACCTCCAACATCATATATCTGTTAAAAACATACTGTCAGCAAATACGTCTATGGTCGAAGCCAAATCAGTATTCAATTGACAGCTCGATCAAGCCTAATTAATTGTTAGCTCAGTTGGAATAAAAACCAGTATACATTATGTGTCCCTGGATCTAGGGCCTAGAAACACTGGGCTAAGGGGAGTCTTGGGGTTCTGATAGAGAGTTGGACCTAGAGAAGGGGAAAGGCTTTAATAAAGGAGAAATTGTCTAATTATATCATCTTCCAACTCCGGTGCCACCTTAAAATAGCATTGTATTTACTGTACAGATAGTGTCATACTACACGGTAATTACACAGATACAACTGTATATTCAAACAAGATTCCCCGACATTGTTTACATGGTTATGGTTTTAAAAGGGATGAGAGCTTGCCTGCCTTCCAAGTAATGCATATGACCTCAGTGGAAAGAAGGTAGAAACAGCATCTTAATGTACTTAAGATTGCCCATCCTCCTTTATGTATATCCATGAAATACATTAAAATGACATGCTTTAAAGCATGTCCTGGCGAGGAAGAGCAATTCTGGAAGGGGATAAAAGCTCGATGTGCTAAGCATGACCCCGCTTTACACAGAGATTAGCATAATTGCATTTCAAAACGAGCTGGAAGGTTACAAGGAAGGAGTAATCAAATGGTTAAATGCACTGTACAGCATTTAAGTCAGCTTTGTGATTTCATTACAGGGCCTGATGTGCAGATCCAGGGCGCTGTCAGGACCAAATCATTGCACTATACATCAATATGTATGTAAGTGAATAGTGGTAGGGGTTTTTATTAATGCACAGCCTTTAATCGTCATGGTTAAAATGGGTTTAATCACCATGGGAGCGCAATAATTTCTTACTCAAGGTCAGACATTTTCATTGACGCACTCTGATCCATGCTTAGCTATGGTTTTTGAAGGGTAAAAAGACAACACAATTACACTATAAATATGGGGATGAATATGTAAGAATGGACAGTCAGGAGTTAAATATTCTCTGATTTGTAACTGGAAAAAACACATGACTGTTCCTACAAGGCAAGGCTTCTCTTCATTCTATGCATCCTATCATGAATCTAGAGCTAATGAGCACATTTCATTAAATTGATTTTTAAGCCTTACTGCTCAATAACAGAACACTATGTTGATAACGGTATGCACTGATATTGGACTAAAGTATGTCCATTTGAATTTGAGTGTGTAAGTGCTTACACACTGACACATGAATATGAACATTACCGGAATGTGGCATGTTTTGCCAACACACAAACCCGATTAGTATCGTCATGCATGTTGCATGCAGTGATATTTCATATCCTGTTGTAAACAACCAACGAGATGTGATGGAAATAATGAGCTAATCAATACTGAAGGACTGAAGGGTGGTTTCAGCTTCAACCGCCCGACCAGAATGTACCTTAATGAAGACAACACGCACAGCTCAAGGTCAAAGCCCCCCCCCTAGCAGTCAGGAAACACGAGGGAGCCCAACACAGGGCAAGACACTGTTACAGCGCTGAGTGACACGGCAAAGTGCATTGCTGCATTTTATGTGTTCATTCATCATATATTGATGAATCAGCTAGTTTAATTGGGGCGGCAGTGTAGCATTTTGGTAAGGAACAGGGCCCATAACCAAAAAGTTGCTGGTTTGATTCCCCACTGGGGCACTGCTGCTGTACCCTTGGGCAACATACTTAACCCAGAATTGCCTCAGTAAATATCCAACTGTATAAATGGATAACATGTAAAAACTGTACCTTATGTAAGTCTCTCTGGATAAAATTGTCTGCTAAATGCCAATAATGCAATGTAATATTTACTGTGACTGTGATTATTGCAAGATGCAGGATTTTATTTAGTTATTATTCATTTTTTGAGTATTTTTTAGCCTATGATTTTAGGAGGACTTTTCCTTTTATTTTCCAAAACTATTTTCTGTAGTGGGGTTGAGAATATTAGACAGCATCAACAAAAGCCACAGATGCACAGATAATGCCTGTGGGAGGGACACCACCAGTGAGAGGAAGAGCAGGCATTATCGGCCCGTTATCAGCATCTCTGGCTCTGATACCAGCAATACAGGAAATGCCAAGTATGGGCTGATGTAATCAGCAGACAAGTGAATCTGGCCCCTAATGTATTATATTATGTTGTATTGTGTATGCATATGTGTAATGTGCATATACATGTGCTAAAATAAGTCTACAGGATTCTGAAATGCTTATTACAAAATATAGATTAGCTACCTCTGTCTGTGCCTTCCTTTTTGTCTGTCTTTCTGTCTGTGTATCTGCAGACATGTATATTAATGCATTACAATACATGTCTTTCTTTAAAAAAGAATAATTTATTTAAAGATTTTATTTCAGCTTATCTGATGTTTCACTTAAAGTGTCAGCATGAGAAATTGATGCAGAGATATGTCTGTTGGTAGGGCTTATGTCTTTAAGAAGTGCAATTCATCAGTTACCCCACTCCCTGGTGCCAAAGTGAGTATAAATATGCACATAATATCTGATTTTTCAGCAGGTGGTATACAGTCCTTGGGAAGAAAAACAGTAAAATTGGCATATATTAGAATTATGTTCCCATTCCTTTGGGACTGGCCATTTCAGTTTTCTGCCCTGCTTCTTAAATCACAACTTGACTAAAAGCTGCCTTAATAGAATTTAATGTGTGCCACTGAGAAACACAATGCACTCTTGCACATTGCATTAGGCTGCAATATAGAAAGGGAAGTCCCAGCGCATGTTCAGCATGGAGAACAGACTGTGTTATTTGCTCTTAAATTTTTTGTGGCAGATTCCATATGAAAGCACTAAAATGATACAGCGTCAGCCCTGGATATTTCCACTTGTATTTTCCAATGGGAGATCTATCGAATTCTCTCCGTCTAAGGTTGCTGTTTATGACTATTTGTAAGGCAAAAGAGCAAGCATCTGTTCCAGGGGTATTCTTTAAATGCCTTACAGTTACTTGTGTAATACATATGAGACTGTCTGTAACTCCCCATCTCTTCATACCTGGAGCCACACTGCCCACACTTTAACACTGAACAAAAAAGTAGTTTGGGTGTATAATCTGTCCATGCTGATTTAGTTAGAGCCCAGGTCATATGAAAAGCATTAAAATGTTATTTGCCTATACCACATATGGTGTTGGTCTCCTATGTGGGGCATACTTGTGTCAGCTTTGTTACTCATTTATTACTATTTTTATTATTTATTACTATTATTACACTTAAAACAGTTTCAGAATGAGGCTTAGTTGCCTTTTGGTGAAGGCTTAGGCCAGATTATGCCAAGGTTCAATCAACACTATGGTGAATGCCTCATGAAAGATAATGACACAAAACCAGCATTGACTAAATCAACTGAGACATTCAATCAACGGTATTAACCTCATTTCTCCTGAATCTGTTTTGATCAGTCAACAATAACAGTGCCTTCATTCACACAGCTACATTAAGCAGTGAATGGCAAACGTAACTTCATCGTACTGTACACGGTGTGCACACACATGCCTGTGGCATGGTGGATCCTATTAGTGATGTGACAGTGAGTGACAACTCGCTTGCCCCCACCCCCTCCCTTCTCCCCAGGGGGCTCTCCTCACTTGCTAAATGAAATGCACTGCATTGATGGCCTTTTTCTGCCGTCTCCTTGGCAATTCCAGAGTTTGTAAACCTTATTTACAGTTAGGTTCATTTTTTTTTTTTTTGGGTGTAAATAATGAACAGTAACAGGGAGGTGGATGATGGCTGCTGTTTTTCTTTTATTGTTTTTATTTCTGTTTAAAGGGGCAAAAGGACATTTATACATATTCGCCAATTTTGTGCAAGTACACTGTTAGGTTAACAAATACACTTACTGTGAACAATATCAGAGTATCCTTTAAAATTTTAAATAAATAAAGATAAAAACACATTAATAGTTTTCAAAGAGCTTGAAAAAGTATTTAGTGAAAATATATGTTGGCTCTGTATTTTATTAATAGCAACCAGTCAGCATTGTTTTGTTCTTTGTCTGCATTGTAAATAGCACATTCAAAGTATTACTTGGGAAAGAGGGGTTTGATAACTCTACTGTCAAAACAAAAAAATGCTATTTATTGTTGTAGCAATATATATGAACAAATAATGCATGCAAATTTGAATTTAATGCAGTTCCATTTGAATTTGAATTTAGGATGTTTGTGAGTAGGACATCATAAATACATCAGTGATTCTTGTCAGTTGGTTGTGGTCACATGACTAAGGCCATCTCTGCCCATTTGAACTCCTGTATATGCATGCAAATCACTAACAATATCTTTGATAAATATTTGATGGAGAATATTATGCTGAATAAATCCACATCCACAAAAGAAGTGAACAATCAATTACACAATCTAGTTTCAGATATACAATTCTATTATAATTTTTATCACATTTTAACTTTTATTAGAATGCCAGTAGAGATCATCCAGGTCAAACTGAAAATATTAAAATAGAGAATTTGGTCACTACATGAGGCAATACAGTGGAAGCAAATGTTCTGTGTTTTTGAGGTGTGTCAGGAAAAGCTTCCACTCAATAAAATAAACCTAGCTGGGAATACAGACACCTGTTCACCATCTGGTGAAGATATTCACCTGGTGTGTCAGCTGGCTACTCTCTCATACAGAATGTGCTGAATAATATAGGATAATCCAATGCTAAACTTTGATTATTCAAGATATTTTATTAAATAATTTACAGCCTTTCACCAGATGTCATTAAAATGTAATTTGAAAGTCATATTATTCAGAAGTATGTGCTTTATGTCCACTGTCCTTCATATTACACTGCTTCATGTAAATGAACAATGAATGTTGCTATGGGTATTATGACTGTCTGATGCTCTATTAATTTCCACAGAAGGACTGATGCTGTTGCTGCCCACGGTAGTCTCACAATTGGCATCCTTTCTCTCCCTGAGTACTCTGTCCGAGCAGTTTTTCGGTGACCACATATTCCTTTCTTTTCTTTGGCCACTCAGTTTTTGGAGTCTCATTGGCTTTGACACAATGTGCTGAGAAGCCATTTCAACGTAGGAGAAAAGAGAAGTGAGTACAGCCAATCACAAGCAGAACCCCTGTAACCACGGCAACAACATGAACTACACAGGAAGCTAAGCACCGAGCATCAGTGAGACGGCACGAGACAATGCACAGGACCACGCTGAAGCACCTTTTGAAGTGATAGCATGACGACGAGGAGACCAACGGCCTGTCAAAGCCAGCTGATCCACAAGCTTTGACCTCTGCTTTATAACACAAGTGGAACACCTCAGTGGCAGAACATGAGCAAGAACCTGGGGAGGGGGAGAACGGACTTGTAGATTGATAAACATTCTGAGCCTGTTCTTCTGGTTTTTCATAGCTTTTTTAAAAAAATAGCCATCTAGATATGGTTCCCCTTCAGCATCTGATTCCTGATTACCTAACCAAGTTCACTTTTGCAGCAATCACATTCTCTTTGTGCAATTAACATAAGCTAATTTTAATTATAACAAAGACATTGGCTTCCAATAAATAATTTGGTTCAGAGATTGAAGAACTTTTTTAAATCTTCATTAGCACTAACATCATTTCATGTGCAGCGCACAAATGACATGCTGTCATTAGATGCAACAGAGTAAAAATGAACCTGCTGCTAATGGCTGAGGTTAATTTAAATTGATGTGGTTCTTAATCAAGCAACGCAATCAAAAACGCATTTAAGATGGCCATCAAGTAAAGGCAGTTTCTCTGCCTTCCCTATTTGCATTTGATCCATCATCACTGATACAGATGCAATGCTTTACTACAACGTAACAAACTTAAGTACAAAATGAATCCAATTTGCACAGATACATCGCTACTTTGGGGATGGAAGTAGCACTCCCAATGCATAGCAGTTTAACCCATTCCACATCTTATTAGAGGCTGGTGATTGTACCTCACTACACTCACCTGTTTCTAGCAAAACCTGGAATGGCTCAAACCAGTATGCAATGGCAGTGCTATTTCTATCATTTTAACTGACACCCCTTTGCAGAAACGACATGAAAAAGCTCAGCTGACGCTCCAGAACAAGTAAGTCAATCATTTTGATTACCCTGTGTTGTATACTCATCATTGGTAAAACTGCAAATAAAGCCCACAAATGATTACAACATAACAGAAAAAATACAGAGAAAACATAACAGAGAAAATTACATGGTGATTCTCTCATTATTATCAAATGGAATATCTTGCTTGTGTTCTGCACAGCCATATGATTTTGTAAGTGGTTGTGCTGATTGTAATTTCCTGATATATTCATAGCGTTCAGCATTCAGAGGATCTGCAAACATTGTTGATTGCTCTCATCATCTTCTCCTTGTTGTGATATGTGTTATTGTCCAATCTGTGTTCTCATAAATGGGTCCTCCGGAACACTTCCATACGCAAGACTGCCTACCATTTCAGCATGTGTCTGTTTTTTACGCTTGGTCACTTACGTGTTTAAATTCATATGACAATTAATATAATACATTCCATACATGCTGTTTGTTTGTTTAATAAGAGTTCATCAACATAGCTTGTAATGGCTGTGTACTTTTTTATTGCAGCCATATGTTTTGTTGAGCTTTTGCAGCTTATGTAATGCCTGTTTAATTCAAAGTAGCATTCGGCTAATTTCCTGAGAGCTTCAACAGACATTGACAAAAAAAAAAAAGCCTTGGGAGGCAGAAGAAAGGATACTGAACATTTTTCCCAATTCAGGGAACAATATCAGTGGACTCAGTTAATAGAATAATACAATATGTCTCTACAAAAATAATTTCATGCAGGTAATACATATAGCTTAAAATTTTAGAAATGATTAAAATGCAACCTTACAGTAATAGCCATACAAGTAGAAATTATAATAAGCAAATGAAAACTGGGAAACACATACATTGATATCAATATTGACTACATGACAAATGGACAATTGTTGCAACATTTGTATTTAAAAAAAATCCTCCTAAATCTGCTAATCAGTTAGACATAAACATTAGATTTTGAAAACTGAAACCAAAGACCTAATATGACCAGAGTTATTTAATAGTGACCAACTCCAGCAATGGTATTTTGTGGTGAATAAAATTATTTGATCCAAAGGGGCCTCTCCTGTACTTCTATTCATGTTACATTACCAAAAGTGGAACACGTGAATGAAGAAATGAAGTGCAGAATCCTCCATTGATGTATCTAATTTACTTAATTTCCAACCCTCTGATTGATTTGTCTAATCTTGATCTAAAATGGAGATTATTTTCTCCCAAAAGTGTCTACACCCCTGAGCAGAGAAAGAGAACAAGAAGGACACTCCAGGAGAGGGTTATGCTGGGACAGACGTGTGGGGATGCTGGAGTGAGGGGGCTTGGGGACAAAGGAGAAGGTAGAGGGCGGCAGTGTCGCTTTGTCTTCCTTTAAAGCTTGTTGTCTCTCCCACTCCTGCCTCTTCCCTCTCCCTCCCTTCTACAGATGATTAAATGTCATTTAGCTGTCTGGTTGTGAAGGACACTGGGTAAGAATCAGGTACTGTACGTACAGATAAATTGAAGCGTTGGTAGAAATGCTTTTAGCGTGAGCTCTGGTAAAGATCTTTCAAGGACAAATATCAACACAAGAAATCTTTCAGATCAAAACAGCAGCAGAAAAAATTAATTTCAGTGTAAAACGGTTTATTTATTCATTTATTTTTAAAAAAATTCTAAAGAAATACATACATTTTTCATATATGCCACCATCCAATTTGAAAGCATTTACAATTCAATGAGTTTACAATTCAAAGAGCACTACTGTACAGGACACTGGGCCATATACAGGGGGAACATCCTGTTTTCAAAACTCAAACAAACTACATTAACGCATGCATCCTTACTCTGCCAGCAAACAGATACTCATTCACATTCCCTGAACTCACGCCGATACGTTCAGATGTACGGCGTCATTCATCTTGTTCATCCACGGAGGAGTCTCCCAGGCTGAGAAGCGGAGCGCGGTCAGCTGGGAGGTACGGCTTGATCCTCTGCCAGCGATGAGGGGGCCAGATGATGTGGGACGCCCGCGCATGGATGAGTCCCAGAGAGACCTGCGGGGCAAACCTGCGACATCAGTTCAGACTCCCTAATCACACAGCCACTTAGACTGAGACTGTGAGCCTTTAAAAAGCAAGCCACATTATACATTCACTGCTCATGGAGATGGCCACTGGATGTTGGGAGCAGATACAGTGCCAGTCAAAAGTTTGGATGCACCTACTCATAGAAGAGTTTTTCTTTGATTTTACAGATTTCCACATTTTAGACTAACAGTATAGACATCAAAACTCTGAAATAACACAAACAGAATTATGCAATGACCAAAAATTTTAGATTCTTCAAAGTAGGCAAAAAAAAAAATTTTAATTTTTTTGAAATAAATTCATACATAGCATCAACTTCACTATATATGTTTGTCTATGGAACAAATTTCAAGCATTTAAGCACGAGTCTTTAGATCAAAATGTCTTGTTGTCAAAATGGCATGTTTCCTATTATCTTATTCAGGTGTGTCCAAACTGGTACTGTACACGAAAGCTTTAGTGCTTAAAATTGACACACAAGATGAATTTTCTGTGTATACACACTGTATGACGATTATATAAATAAAGAAATTTGTGTAATCACCTTAAAAATAGTTTCCAAGAGACTGAATCATTAAGCACAGAAATAGGTGAGATTATATATTAAAAAAAAAAAACCCCAAAAAAAAAAAATACAACTGATTTAGACAAACACCTTGTTTTCTTGGGCATTTGTTCAGACATTATTTATGGATCCCTTTCACATCCTGAATATGAGTCTCCTGCAATCAATAACCACCATGCACACGTGAGAGAATGTGGTGTCGTTCATTCTTCGACACGCCCAGAGATCGATATCTTCATCCACTGCTCCGTCCCTTAGATAACTGCCCGAGAGCAGCAGTGTTTACATTTAAGTTCATGCCAGCTCAGGAGCATTTTGTTCCAGAGGGAGAGGGGGAGCGCGAGTCTTGCTTATTGAAAAAACGTGTGACGGGAGATGACATGCAAAATTGATGCGGTCCAAGCGTCAGGGGGAGGATAACCCTTTAAGGGGGGAGGTTTCGATACAATTTGTGTTGAGGCAATTTGCTGCGAGGAAGTAGGATGATGCCCCCAGGGGCCTCCAAAAAACAGTGACGCTCCCAGAATCCTCCAGAGAGGCTGTAGGGTCCCTGGGAGATGGAGACACCTACTGTGGCACAGCAGCTCATCTCTGAAAGACAAGCACGCTTTTGACAACATGTTATGGCACCTGTGTGCACATCACAGTTTGCCTGTTAGCGATGAACAGCGGCCTGTCGTGGTTTCATTAGCTAACCCGTCTCACAGTCATTTTTGCACTTACACAAGAATGACAACCATCCAATTAACTTCAGCCACGCCGGCAAGCAATATGTCTGTAAGAGTATCCAATGAAAAGTGATTTAATTCCAGCCACCCTCTATAATGCGGATATTAGTGCTATGTGGTACTGTAGTTTATGAGCTATAAAGCTTCATTCACAACCAAGGAGATACAGCATGAGGAGTAACATCTCTAATATGGGCATATTAAACAATACCCATCCTGTGATGCTCATCCCAATTTACTGCCACTTTGGCCTGCAAACGGATAAGGAGAAGCAATTTCTCCATTTTTCCATTTTGCATGATGTTTCCATGAGAGATGCAAATGTTATATTTTTGTAATGACACAAAAATCAATTTTGCCTGTTTGTCTTTTAGGAGCACCAGGCAGGTAGACATGAATACAGTAAAGTCTTTTGCACTGAAGGCATTTTGCACTGAAAATGATGTGCAACTGTTACACTCCCTACTGTGTAACGCTCTAATTATCAAAGAAAGGCACAAAGCGTACATGCCTAACAATGCAGAAAAAAATCAGTCTAATCTTTCATCCACTGAGACCTTTCTTTAATCAGTTTAAAGTTCAAATTTAAAGTTCCCTTTAAAAGCCATGGCAGTTCAGACAGAAATTAATCAGAGTTTTGGACTGTTTGGGGAGGGGGTAGCTGCCGGTTGGACAACCCATGGTGAACAGCGGGGATAAATTGATTGGTGAATTGGCAAATAAATTGTGCATCTGTTACTGTAAACAAAGACATGTTTTATGTGATAGAATACCACAAATTGGCCTTAAAATACATTTTATTTGCTGTAACAAAAGATTAAGTGTTCAGCCTGTTCAATCGTACTGCAATACTTTTCATTACAATACTGTACTGGGCAGAGCTATGCACTGAATGCATATGTAAATTAGGTTTAACCAGCACTGTCTGTCATAGTACTACACACTAAATCAGTGTGAATTGACACCAAAGACATCAATGACATCTTTATTTATCTTCATCTCTCTCTGTATCACCTGTCACTCAATTTTTGTTGTTCATATGATAATTGTAAATCAATATACATACAGTTAAGGAAGAAAAGGAAAGGAATTTTTAAGGAAAAATAAAATGTTATTTCTGTCTTTTCCCATTGGCAAGGGAAAGTTAAGGGCCGGCAAGTTGCACTTAGATGGGGACTCAGACTCCATTAATGCAGGATGTGAAAAATAAAATACATTAGCGAACCTTCACAAAAAAAAAAAAAAATCATTCTGTGGAATTTGCAATTAACAGCTGACCTTATTTTCAATGTTCAGTCTATTTGCTGAAAAGAGAGAAAGCTGATTGTTAGATAAAGTTTGTGAACAATTTCCTAACAGTATAAATTGGAAAAAGTTATGTTGTAAGGCTGAGTTTCTTCAGAAGGAACAGATGGATCCGAGCTGCAAACTAGGGATAGTCATTTATGTGTGAGTTTATCAGGAAACATAATTATATATCTTTATTGCAATACAGAGAATGGGATTTCCAGGGGTACTCAATATATAATTAAAACTTTATGTTGGATGTGCCTAGACTAATTAAAATATATTGGACTAACTAAATCTACCAATTTAATCCCAAATTATAATTGAAATTTAAATTGGAACACAAAGTGACCTCATATCATTTACTTGTATAATTAATTTTACTAAATGCCCGTTGAATGAAGTGAAAGTTTGTATTAGTCTGTTTTTTTTCTGATGATTGAATGACAACTAAAAACCTCAATACATAATCTTAAGGGTCAAAGAAAATGTCAAACACAGAGATTCTTGCATTCCTTTACATACACAGGTTAGCCACAAGGGAGTTGTAATCATTTAGTTATTTGGTGTTTGGCAAGGAAGGAGACCAAGGCATATGAACCAAAATCACATGACTTGGACTCAAGTGTGACTCAAGTCCAAATTAGATGACTTCAGACTTGACTCGTCCCCTCCCCTAACCCCAGAAAAAAAAAAAAAAAAAAACAATAATACAGACTTGATAATATTTATAACTTGTTTCATAGGCTTTGTGTAAAATTTGCTGTCAATCAAAATAACCTGGTGATAAGTGACATCAGGAGGATAGTAAAGTAATAGTTGGAATATGGCAATAATAATCAATATTAATATTAAGAATTTTATGAGGGAAAAAATCCAATCTTGCCAAGTATGATGTAGACCCAGAGATCATGATGTGAGCTAAATCACAGTGACGTGCATGGATTTCACAGAGAAGTTCAATCTCAAGGCTTTTAGGAGGCGGTTCACAAATACCTCCAGGGATAAAGTGGGATTATATGCAGCAGATTATGTCATCAGTAGCACTGGAACAAGAGAGGGCTCCAGTTTCAGATGACCTTGGCAAGAGCCTTACAACACACACAACAATGAGCCAAATCATGGCATCCACGGCTATAGCAGGAGGGGGTCAGAGATGTTACCCAGAGACTGCAGGCTAAATAAAGCAAAGCACAACCTAAACCAGGCATTCGGCAGAGGGCAGAGCTGATGTTTTTTTGTTTTATTACAGCAAAAAAATGTACTCCTGTGCCAGCACTGGAGCTGAATTACTTGCCCTAAATGGAATTATTCACATGAAAGATAAACTGATCATGGAAGAAGGAACTATGATATATGACACTACATTTACAAAAAATCATTAGTTTACTGTGGATGTTTTGAATCCCCTTTAGTTATAATGATGGCTTTACCTCTCCCTGTCATGCCTCCAAACAGGGAGTACTCCCATTGTGGTGAATCCTACAGCAGTCAGGAGCTCCCAGTAGTCTCACACGGTTTTGCTCATGTGTCTTGGGTGCACAGGCTCTAAATGGGATTTTAGTCAGGTGACTGTGTGGGCCAGCTCACAGTTTTACTTTCTTCCGCCTTAAAGCATGCCTCTGCACAGCCAGCACAGGACTATCCCATTATGCTATGCCTCAGTCTTTATGTCATCACTAATCACAGCAAAGGATTGAAATCATGTACCCAGGTCAACCTCTTTTTTTTTTAGGGTGTGTAACAGGAGCCCCTTTGTCTAAACTCCATCGGCCTGATGAAAAGGCCTAATGCCTCAAGTGTACCGTAGCTGATTGCTATTATTTTGCACTATTTTTATTGGTTAGATTCATGTCATTCAACTGTCACAGAACATGCTTCATTTACACAAAGGGGTAAATCCATTTGGAAGTGAGAAGATGCAGGGAAAAGTGGTTTGGACCGTACATTAATCACTAAAAGTGAATTAAGTTGCTGAACAGCACTAATTGTGCCTGTAGTAAATTATGTGTTCTGAAACTACAGCAAAGCAATATCTCCATAACTCCATAATTCCATAACCAATTTATAACTACATTTCAAGGCCAAAAAGCCAGCAACTTGTTTGCGAGAGGCGATAATTATTTGCCTCTTTAAAGAAACTGAAGTAGAATGGACAAGAAATGTACTCCGTAAGAGTAGTCTAGATAGTTTGCGTTTGAGGGATTCAACAAACTCAAGTGTCAAGCCTCTCACCAACTGTCTCTTCTTAGAGGAAGACTTTTTTAAAGCACAGATCAGGATGGCTGGCCCGCACACACTCACAAAGGAGTTGGTCTGGAGGAGTGAACCAAGATGCTTTCATTCAGTTGTGCACAAAGTGCTTGAAGAGCACTACCAAACCTTTTGTGACACGGACAATAAAATCTTCAAATGACATTTCAGGGCTGCTAAAGCGAGGATATATGGCTTCAAAGTTCCCCACCACAATTGCACTCTAACCCCATAATATCATAACTGGAGGCTTTATGGAGACAGGAAATGTCTCTTACAAGGCCTCTCGGGCTGAATAAAAGAGAAAAAAGAAACCAGTAGTGTTTGTTTTACAGTATCCCATGAAAATGCTCTTCTTTATTGAGATTCCAGTAAGACTGCAAATCCTCTGTTAAACTTTTTACTAGTTCCTGTACTTCTTGTATGGATTCTGTGGAAAAACAAAAACTAGTCACTCAGATGAACATACATTGTACACTCTATTGAGCTGACTTTTGCTTAAGATTTCACAGTTAGTTATGCTAATACTGTTTTATTAAGATTTTAATAGTGTCTATCACTCATCATACTTGGTTGAATCAAATAATACCCGCATGCAAGACATTGATGTGATTTACTACATACGAATACACTTCTGATAGCACAGGTTCATGACAAGCCTTTGCCCTGTAGTGAAAAACAGGCACTCATACGCACATACAAGTACACAGAGCATGTCTGAGAACTGACATGAATTGTAACCTAGAAACACTGACGGCTTTACTGAAATGTGTGAAAATACATTTGCCTCACAGTCAAACACGCATGCATGCACACACAATCTAGGAAGATAGGTCTGTGTGACTGCTGTGAATCAGAAGCTAGAAACACTGATGGGTGCACTGAAATGTATGACTGTGTTATTTGTTTTGCAATATGCTACCTGGCAGTTCTTGTAGCCACTACATCTCACTCTCCCCTTTCAATTCCACCTGCTTCCCAAGGGAGCGCTGACGGAATTTTGGGTAATAGATGTGTAACAGTAATAGAATGCGACCTGGAAGGTATGGGATTCATTGTAAAATGTTTCCCTTTCTCACAGAGTAATACGTCTGGAAACAGACAGGCCAGCCCGGAGTACTGAGTCTAACAGTACTGAGAGTATTAAAAAACATGTTAATACTTTAATTCCATGCCATAAAACTGAACTATATAAAATATACTGTATAATATCTACTCATTAATATTGTCCAAAATTAAAGAGAAACTGAAAATACACTTCCTCTGAAATAATCTAATGATGATTATTTTCTTCCTTTACATTAATAAAGTTTTTAACAGTAAGATAACTTTCAGTTTAAAAGATTACTGCCCCTCCAGAAAGAATTCCCATATACAGTATAGCTATAATATTGAGCTATATTGTGTCTACCTCCACAATATACAATAATAAAAGCTCAGTTATACACATTGTCCACAATATTTGTAAATTGCGTACATCAAAACATCAAACTGGAAACCTCTGTAAAACCAGAAGTAAGAGAAAGAGACAGATTAGGAGTGAGACTTTGAAAAATGAGATCCTCAGTTCTGTCCTCACTCTTAATTTCATCATCACGTAAAATCAAGCCAAATATGCTGCCCCAGCAGATCCAGGAAGTTAAGCAGAACAAGAGCATGAAAATTCTCAAACAAAATGTTTTGAGTTGGTCGGTGCCAAGGGGCAGCTATCCAAATGTTGGACTTTAAATTTCAATGTCTATGGAGAGCTATTTTTTTCAGTCTGGTTTTTGGAGGTTTGAATGCTTGCATACATTTACTGATATAAACTTAATACTACCAAACCTACTTCTCAATAAATCTGCATGACAACGTATGTATTTGAAACAATATAAATAACCACAGAGTACATCTGCACAGTATCAAATTCAAAATAAAACACTGATGACATGTTTATGATATGTATTAAGAGCTTGCATGTGTGATTGACCATAAACTGTGCCTGGCAAAGAAAAAACCAGCATAGCCCTCTACACTACATGTACATTACTGTCATTTAGCAGATGCTCTTATCCAGAGAGACTTACATAGGTTACAGTTTTTACATGTTATCCATTTATACATCTGGATATGTACTGTGGCAATTCTGGGTAGAGTGCCTTGCCCAAGGGGGCAACAGCAGTGCCCTAGCAGGGAATTGAACCGGGAACCTTTTGGTTATAAGCCCAGCTCCTTACCACTATGCCAGACTGCCAGCCTTCTAACACTTAACAGGCCCAAAAAAATAGTAGAAGAGCTTATCAATGTGTGTCATGCGTATTGATGACTTCATTGTTTACATCTGAATCGTTACTGGAGACAACGCTCACTAATCTTTACAATGGAGGGTATCTTGCTGAAAGAGCAAACCTCGCCTTTTCACTCACTCAATTTCAGCACTGCAGATCAGTGACAATAAAACAGTTCAAATCAGCAGTTTCATCTCACTTTAGTACCTCTAATTTCCAAAATTCACAGTACTCACTTTGATTGAATACTCACCAAAAAGTTTCTCTTTTCCTTTTTTTGAATGAACTTTTAAAAAAACAATGAGGCCATGCCGGTAGCTGTGTGGTACTTTTTTATTTTAATTGCAGGGAATTTTTACAGTATGTTAATATACCTTTTGTTGCAGCATATGATTTTAAATTCAGACGGCAGTGGGAAAAGAAACAACTTTCTTGTGCTTGCATGAATAATAAATCTAAGGGTAACAAAATGGACGTAGTTCAAACGAAAACAACATTTTTCTAACCCTGTGTTATTATGCTAAGTGAGATATAGCCAAGCATATTTAGTCAGTAATGTCTTAAAACAGCTTTTTCCCAACAGAGAGAACATTTTTACAAACTCTATGGCTTTTTAAAAAACAATTATGGTGTATCACTGCTTCTCTGCAAAACATCACATAGTTTACTAATGATTACAAGAAATAAGAAGTAACAATCATACTATTTGGGCATCTTTTTAGTGTTGTCCTATAGAAAGTATTGTCTCTAGTAAACTGCAATTGAAGCCTGAAACAGAATTTCATTTTCTTGATTCCTAATGAATGATTGCCAAAAAAGACAAGCAGGATGGTATATGTTTATTAATTAGAAATGTGTATCGTTATTAAATCCAACTGAAATATGTCTGTCGATGTTAATGCTTCTCAATTACAGTCTACAGAAAAATAGCTCATTGTTGAAAAAATGCATACACAGTGACCATGCAGCAATGCATTAAACCCCTTTTCCTCTCACTCTACACTCTCCTTGGGCAACAAATTTGAATCTGAAAAATACATACAGGGAAATATATCATATTCATGTAGATATTGTCCTGGGGAGTTGGGCCAGACTAGACCATGAAATAAACACCAATGCATTTCCAATCTAAGTGAAATGCAGTCATGTCATATTGTAATCCTACCCCTTCCCAAGTGAGTTGTTAAAATTCTATCATGATTGATAACTGAACAGCACATAGACTTTACTATTATGCTGCAAACATGCAATGTTGATATGGCTCTGTGTGTAGAATAAAATATCATTATTACTGGTACTCAGTATTCATTATACAAACCTTCACACAAACCTTGAATGGAATAATTAAAATAACCACTGTAATGGTGTTCAACAGGATATGAAAGTATGTTAATGCATACATGACAAACAGAATAAGAAAACAAACAAACAAAAAAGCTTTTGCTTTCACTTAAATGTATTTAAATTATTTAATGCCAGCATATATACACATGTTGCATTGTGCTTTTGGAGTGCTGACAAACTGCAGTAATTATTAAATATGTGGCTGAGGAAATGCACAATTTCCCTAAGTTGTCCAAAAGAAAAAGTGAGAGGAACATTCACAGAAAAATTCACAAAATCTAGAATACCCCCAAGCCAACTTGACATGTAAACTAATTTGCTCAGACTGCTGGTTGAAACTACCCATGGTAAAACACAATTAAATGACAGGAAAAACATAACAGCTTTGCAAGATATTATACTTACATGGTTACAGTTATATGGGTTCTTATTTACTCAACAATATGTATTTGAGGGTGTGCACATGTGTGTTTACATGTATCTAGCTTTAACAGATTGCAGTGTTGGTGTTGTATGTAATTATCTACCCAGATGTTTGTGTTATTCCTTGAGGGCAACACTATCAATGAGCAAATACAGGACAAATAAATAATGTAAGCCAAAATGAGTATATTAGCAAATTGGATGGCTGCTGAAGGCTTCACTAAAGCTGTGAAAGAAATTTGAATAATTCAGACAATGCCAATGCCATTCACATTCCATCATCAAAACACTACTTTCAGATACTAGGTGCAAGAACAACTTACCTCTCTGATGGACATTACATTTGCAACAGAGACTGTGGGTGTTAGCTTTCACACTACTGTAAAAACCACTGGCCACTGGTGCTGCAATAGCCCACCATGGTTTGACAAAATGGTTCTGACCTACTACTCCCAGCGGATCAACTCCAGTCAACATTCAGCCCCTCCTCTGTGCTAACACTGCTGTGCGGCCCCTCCGATCTTCCACAGCCGGCTGGCTGGTCAGCTCGCCCCTTGGCTTCTGCTATATGTTAGTGCATTAGCCACCTAGCCCTTGTCAGCTATGGTTTCCTCTTTTCCCCGAGGTGAATAGTGTCCCAAACACAAAATAATGCAGTGTAGTGTGGAACTTGCATGGCATATATCATTGAGTTATTTTTTAAATTTTTTTAAACAGGGAGGCATGTTTGCTATTCTAACACACCTAAAACCTTTAATACGACGTGGTGTTGATTAAGATACAGATAAAGTACAACCAGCAAAATGACTAAAGAACTTTGTAATCATTCAATACAGCATTGCTATCTTACTGTTATCTAACAAACAAACGAAATGCCAGTTTGTTTTGAAACAGCAAGAGCATTTGTTCCAGCAGAATATGTCAGCCTAATTTGGCAGCCTCCCGGGGGTCTGTCTCACCAGTGGTCCCTCTTTGCATTAGGCCTCTTCTTCTTTCTCTTCTCTTCCTTCCATTTTTTTTGCAGTGGTTTAGAGATACATTACTGCATGCACTAGAGGAGATGTGATGTGAAGTACCATTGATGTTCACTAGGTTTATGAGGTCAACATCATTTTTTAAGCAGTCTCTTTGGAACCATTACAGACTCAGTACTGAAACCCATTTTGGATTTTACAACTATGGCTCTGTGATAAAATATAATGTATACAACTATATACTGTATAATTTTTAAAATTCATCTGTACTATACACTAAATGCTGGCCAGATAGTATGCAGTAAGAAATCTGTCTAAATTGTTGTGTGGTATGTATTCTGTCTGAAATATTCCATGAAGAAATTCACTGGCTGATTCACGATAGTTTGTTTTGCTGTGAGCAAACACAACCATGCTACAGCACAACATGGCTGCCAACGCAAGAAAAAAACTTGCACAACCAGCTATACATGAAACAACAAAAAAGAGATCTAGATTTAACTGTAATTCCCCAAAACAGGTAAGACTCAACATTTCAGATGGAAGCACCAGGCCACTTAGTGAGTCACATTACCTGAAGAAAGACTGTGATGTAATAAGTCCACAGATGCCAAATTTATATTGACTGCACCTATGTTTGACTATAAATCAGAATACATTTCAAATCTGAAATGGAGCAAGGTACTTCTCCTGGTGCACCTACAGTAAAATAATGATAAAAATAAACCAGTAATTCACAAGCCATTATGCATCTGATCAAATCATCAGCATTCTATCTACGAATGTACCTTCACTGTACGAGAAATGCACTAATTGGAACAATAAGGCACAAAAAACACCCCATTTCTCTTCCTCATCTCCATGCCAACACAAGCATTGGATCTCACTGATCCGACTCAAAAGTCGACTGCGTCAAGGCCACCGAGGAGCTATTCAAATAAAGAGAAACCTAATTCACACATTCAGACTCTGCAGATGTATTTTCATCATGGCAGAAATGTTTTATCGCATTTAAAATCAGCTTCATCTCCCTCGCTGCCTGCCGGGTCTCCTCCTTCATCCTCACAGGCAATTTCCCCCTTTTTGTTTTTGCCACGAGACACCTTATACACAAGCTGAATTTCTCCCCTCAAACCCACGTTTCCTATTGCACTGGTGTACAAAGTTTTTTGACGTTTTACAAACTTAAGAAAGAATGACTGTTAATGTTTCATCAAGTCAAGACAAATAAATGCCAGCTGAGAGGATGGCTGCCCTTGAAGGTTATCACAGTCAATTTCTTGTCAAGCACACTTTTGATTGAGTATTATGCCAATGAGCCATTTTGTCCACCTTTAATCTGCAGCTTTAAAGAAAGACAGACTAATATTTTCCATTGTTGAAAGGTATGTCAGTAATGGGATATGAGAATCTAAAAAGGAAATGAATTATAGTAATAATTTGTTTGCTTTGACAGTACCTCTATTCAGGACAACTCACATACCTTTTTACAATATCCATTTATACAGCAAGACATTTACAGAACTGAGTCAGGCACATTACCTCTGATATGGGATGGTATAGCAGTGTCCAAAGGTAAATTTGAACATAGAATCTACTATTCATAATAATAAGCTTCTAAACCACTACTCCAAACATGATACAAAATTTGGGATATATGCAGCTGTGTCCTTGATATCCAAACAGTTTGTGGGGTCATTCATAAGTGATTCAAACATATCATTACCCCCCGACAATATTGAACCTTATTGTATTAATTTGAATAGCATTATGTAAAACGTTGTTTTGAAGATTACTCATGAGAAAAAAACATGATGTGTTCCCCTTCCTCTTAGAACATCAAGAAAGTTCCACTAATCTCAACTGTTACAATGACCTTTCTTAATAAAGTTGCTCTGAAGCATAAATTACATGGCATGCTAAAGATACATTCTCCTTTCAATCCTGCAGCCAACAAAGACATCTGAACATTCTGATCTGTGCACTTCATGATTTGGGTCATGAATTATTTACAATCCTTGGATTATTTGAGGTTTGGCTGGCTCTACTAGTACATTTCAGCGGAGCAGCCAATTTCAAAATTAAAACAGTCCTCTGCAGTCTGCCCACCCCTCTCAGTATTTTGTTATGCAAATGTTAAATAAACTGCCCACAAATTTAACTAAACCCTTTCCAAAATCCACTGAGGTTTATGTACAGCACTATCCAAATAAATGACAAACTCATCCAAGACAGAACTATGCTGTCGAGATATCAGCTCAGACATAAAGTGTAAAAAAATGTTGAAAAGTATGATGAGATTAATCATCTAATATTCTTGAAAGGCTTCCTGGGATGTTGGCTCCTTTAGTACAAAATTAAAGTTGCGTGTTTTGAAACGCCCAAGAGAGTTGAGTGTTACAGTCTAATCTGAGTCTGTAATTAAGAGCTTTTGTTATTGTGTGACTTGGGAACGGCAGTCTGTGAATCTGTACACTCGGGATTACAGACTGGCCATGGAGTCTTGGCTGATACAGCGCTAAAGGATAGAAAGTCTTACTTTGAAGAAGAAATTTATTGCAGATTGTTTCCTGAATGGAAACTTTTTAAACCGAGAGGAGTGCAATGCTTATTATTAATCCTCGACTGAGAGAAGAACCCAAGATGACTCATTACACTAGACTGCCCCCCCCCCCCAGTGTCCCGGTAAATGCTAAGACTTCAAAGTTGGCTGCGACGCTTTGATTGGCTAATCTCTTCAAAGCGGCCATGTGGAGCACGCCATCCTCAAAGTGTAACGACTTCCTGTCAGCAGGTCCCTCCTGGCAGCTGCTGATGAGTGAAGATTCTGTAAGCTTCCTTCCAAAGCTCCTCCATCTGAACCTCACCTGAGGAGGGGGGAACACTGCACAATGACCAGATTTGGATGCAGGTCCCCTGCTGTTATGCTACTGGGGGTCTTGCCAACCAATGGTGCGCCGTTCCGCATGGCTCTGCACAGTCGGTTCAGCCCTGCTTTGTCCAGGACACAGGCCTTGGCAAACTGCACCCTCTCCTGCTCAATCGTTTCACCAAATAACAACCCCTCCTGCTTCCGGGAGCAGAGCTATGACAAAAGCTTCCTCTTTCATGCACAATTTACCTAGTCATATCTCTCACACAAGACCATTCAACCATACTATTTGCTGTAATTGTAGCTATCTCCATGTTTCCAGCCTCTGACAGGCCTGTGCAATTTTTTTTGTTTTTTCCATATGATGTCACTCTGCCAGTCCAGGACAAGGTGGTCTGAGCTAACTTCATACATTTCAGAGATGCAACAATATTTTTACTTTGTGAATTCTGTGATTTGAATTGGTTCTGGAAGTAGGCAGTACTTTCCTGTCTAGCCCACTCATGCATGGGCAGTGATCTTGACAAGATGTCAGACTGCTCAACAGTACATTGCAGCTACACAATGGCCTATGCATTAAGTTGATATTGTTCATCTAATTTTAAGTTAAAAGTTTCATTTCCACATTCTTTTGTCTGAAAATAACTGTCTTCATGTAGAGTCAAGATGGTTACCACACAGTAAATGAGTTTAATTACCCCAATGACAGAAAATGGAAACAACAAACACCATATAAACTACTCTGACACAAATGCATGGAAATGCATTAATGATTGATAAAACAAAATCAGCGTAAAACATTTCACTACAATGACTGTACAAAGCCATACTTAAGCTCAGTGTTCTAAAAAACCCATTAGAAAAAAGTACAACTTCTGGAAGATGTCATTGCCAATGCGGTAGACAAAGCCAGAGGAAATGAAAACACACCTTAAAACAAGCTAAATATCTTGACTTGCCCACTTCCTGCCCATGGCCTCAGGCCATATGATAAAGACCTCATGCTTGTTTCTCACTGTGGACCTCCCAACCTACATGTTACATACACTGTGTATCCAAAAGCATGTGGAGAGGTATTCACTTTATACAAAGACATTTTAAACAAAGGAAATAGGATCAGTAAAAATATGACTACATAAATAAATAATACAAAAAAAAAATCTCAAGCTGGATTGAGGCGCTTCTCTGTGTCACGGCTGAAAATAGCAATACGCTCACATATTTGTATTCACCGTCATAAGTATTTCAAGCCACTTAGGCTCATTTCCTCAATATTTTATACACGCTCAAACAGACAGCATAGGAATGGGAGGCCCTGAAATGTTATTAGGGGTTACCCCCTTCCTTTTTTAACATGAAATATTGCACAGTTCAAAAAGGTTAATGGCTGTGGGTGAAAGTGACCTTTCATGATACTTGATTTATACCACTCACAGCCAGGTCAAGCATTTTTGATTCCTGTCACAGTAATTGCCCCATAACAGTGAGCGCTGCGTATTTAATATGATATTATGATGAGATTCTATTTCCCAACCAAATGCAGTCAATGTCAATGACCATAAACACATGGGTATTTTTTCTTAGGTAGGACGAGGGGAGAATGCATTTACTTCTTTACACCATTTCCAATAGACTTATGGGAGAAGACAAAAAAAAAAGTCACTTACCGGGCCAAAGCTATTGCTATCCAGGCTGTGGCCGTGATGATCTCCCTCGATCCAAAAGTGACCGTCAGGCACCTTCACATAACGATTTTTATATCCCATTGTCCTGAAATAAAGTTGCATGATAATAATAATGAGTTAGAATTACTTAGCTCCCTACACCCCCTTACAAAGATGTCAAAAAGAATTTCACCTCAGCTGCCACAAAATGTAAGGCACCTCCCTGAATGGTGTGCGGCTGCCATTTTGTGACAAATTCTGGCTACACATCAGCGGAGGCGGAGGGATGAAGATATATTTAGCCAATTTAAAATAAAGGGTGATTAGATGGCAACCTCGAGGGCCAGCCTGGGAATTTGGCTAGGGCAAGCAGTAATGCCTCAGTGTAAAAGATGACTACTGGGGATGTTTTATTCAATGATGAGAACCAAATTGCTCACTAGTTCCAACAATTACAGGGTATTACTTAAACCTGTTTAAACAACACAAACTTGACATGAATATTATTCCTATGAAATAAATTTGGGCCAGAGTAGTAGTACATCAGTGCATTACAGTGCTGCATATTTCAATCATTTTTATGTTTTTTTTCTTTTCTTTTAATCATGCAGACAACCATCAGTATGTCAAAATCACTGCCAAGAAGCAGAGGATATTAAGAAACCTATCGGAAAAGGAGTTACATTCAAAATGCTAAATAAATTTGACCTTCCCAAGAATTTCACCATAAAATGACAAAGTAAATGGGATATGAGAGATGACCTGGCACAAGAGCCTCACGTGCCACCATGGATCTCTGTCAGACGCTGGAAATAATGACAACTAATGAAAGCTGAGTAATTCCATCCAAGATTTGGAGCAGTTTTAAAATGTAGGACCGTCATGTGGTGCTGACTCAGCTGACTACTAAACGCACTGATTAGCCTCCTTGTGTGAGCCACACTTACAGCGTAGGATCGATTGGTTCAATCAAATTTTATGTGTAAAATAAGCAATTATGGGACACCGAAAATGAGACACACTAGCAATTCATTATTTTTATCGCTTTGTACTTCCCTGTGAGATTTCACTTTCAGTGTATTTACACCGCTTCTGTGCTCAAAAAAGCAGTTAGCTGTTTTAGATGGTGCTTCTGACAAACCCAATTCAGCTTCCGTGAAAGTCATATCATTAGTTTGGTCCTTATTTAAATAGGATGCAATTTAAATATTGATGCTAGCATCCATCTCCATCAAGCACACCGAGATCCCGCTAAAGGTGGTTTGCTTTTTAATATGTTGAGGCCTGAGCTTTAAAGCACAGACGATGAGAACGCCTTTACTCTCAAAAAGGAGTAAAGCATTCCCCATCCTGAGAAATCCACGCCCCATTTGACGGCTTTCGGTAGATGTATTTGAAAGTTAGGCACCGTTTCAGGCAGCCAAATAGTGAGGAACAGATACATCCATTGCACTGAAGTTACAGAAAAAAATAACCTCCGAGCTGGCAGTTGCAGCTCATTATAGTTATGAAGTCCTCATCATTCTATCACATTCAATCTGTGACTCGCTCGAGCTAAAACAATCAAACTCTCTTCAGAGAAAACCGAATGAGACAGAGCACCGTACACAAGGCCTTCCAGTTATCTCGCTAACAGTACATTGCAACTGTTGTGAGGAGTTTCAGAAATGAACTGCTGTTCAAAATCTTGACCATATTGTTATACCGCTTTCTTGAGGAAGTGACAAAACTGATTCATTTTACAGTTAGTACAGTAAAATGCCCAGCTGTTAATGTCAAACAACAAATGTGAGAACTTTTAAAATAATGAATTTTAAATAATTTCACACCCCAGAAATGTAAATTCATTACCCATTTTTTACATGCACAATATCTACTATAATCATAATAAAAAAAAAGATAATAACTAACTAACAGTATGAATAGGCCCATAGCGTGGTATCTGTGATTACACAAGAAGCTCAGTATCTCCACAAAGTGATGACTTGCCTGTCCTCATTAATCACCAGTTTCACACTCAGAGAGGGACTCTGCTGGGGAAAACACCCCCTCCTGGACTTGATCTTCACTTCACTTCACTGGAGTGAACTCTGACAAAGGGCCTCGCCACAATGAAACCAGCACCCTCATCAACAACACCTGGCTGAACCGTCCCTCTCCACAGTCACCTTGGTAGACCCTCTCACCTACAGAGACTCACCCCACCTGTCCATGGGCTGTAACACAGCATTTCAGATGACTCAACGACTAGAAACTTCACCCCAGCAGGGAGCAGTGGAAGCCACACGACCTTTCCAAAATAAAAAAAAATCAATCCTTCCACTCCGAAGGATCTAATCCTCACGATTACTAAACAACAAGCGGTCCTTGTTTTCTTTTTGTAGCACATTTTGTGCTACAATTTATGGTTCACCATCATTACATAATGCTTTTGCTCCCATTGTGGCTTGTATGGTGATGTGACCTCCATTCATTGGGTAGACTCTCTTTCTATGTAATAATATTCCCCAGGGTCATGTGTTTTCATAGTACATAACTAATAAAGCAAGTCTGACAAATCATGTTGCAAGACCCTGAGTGCAGGTAGAGCTGTATAACTGTGTTCCCATACTTTGTTAAACGTCCCATTTTATAAAATGAATTTGCCCACTTTTGCATATCCAAATATCCCCTAGACAGCTTGTTTTGTGCCACTGCTTGGTTCTAAAACAAGTTCAATACCTTGTTACTATGGGAAGTGTTTGCAGACTTCTGTCGCTCCTCCCAAACCCCTCTAAGACCATCTGGCTATGAGGTAGATGAGATCCAAATTGGCTTTAGTTGCCAGATGCCCTCTCACCACTGCCCCAGGCATGTGCAGTGCCCTTGACAATCCATCTCCAATCTGGCCAAGCTATGACCATTGGCTGAACTCTGTCCACAAAAATATCTCCAGCACATCATACTTCCTTGCACAGGGAAGGAAACATTCAATTCAAAGCATTTTCCATGACAGTGTTGTTGACACCGTGATGGTGAAATGTGACTAGAAAATGCATTCATCTCAAGAGCCACAGCCCCCTGATGCTGTTTCATCGGATATCACAGTTGTGACTGCATCTTCAGTTACATTTCTATTGGTTGAGCCCAACTGAGGCAAAGACTTACCCTTGTATTAACCTTATTTATGCACCTTACTTTGTTTTCAACAAAACACAATCTGTATTTATTGATTTTTATGGAAAATGCAGGGGACACACTCCAGGAGCAGTACCCAGTGGGTCTTCCTAGTACCCATAATCAGTACCGGTTCTGGTAAAAATCCAAAGTCATGCAAAGTCAATACACAGAGGAAGATGACAGAGGTTGGTTTACTGACTAACCATGAAGACAGATGGCAGTTCCGTCAAAGAGAACTGCCACTGCAGTGAGTTTGTTTGTAATAGGCAGCCACTGCATATCTATAATAACCCTATATCAAATATGTATCAAATACTAAACTTTTTAAAAAACCTTTTCATCCATTTGCAGGTTAATACACCAAGCAAGAACACACCTACACAAACAACTAAAAGAAAATCAAGTCAGTGAAACTCAACACAGTTTGCTCTAAGGCATCTATAACCTCCTAGATGTCTCATCATATTGGATGTCTGTAAAGTTAATAGTATTTTAACTAAATTGTCAATCTAGGGCAGCCTTGTATGTCACACAGCAGAGCACACAGACCTTGTCTTTGTTTTCTAAAATGAAAGATAATATCTCAAACAATAGCAGGAATCAGTCCCCTCCATCGACCTGCGGCTTTAAAAACCGATCCATTTCTTCCTGACAATTTCCATTTCAATCTACTTTTATGCAGCCTCAATCGAGAGAATGTCATTTATACTGCTGATAGCTTATGCCCCGGAATGAATGCCTGATCATAAATCAATCAGACAAGGTGACCAATGTCAAAAGTGACTTTATGAGGCACCATCCTATTCAAATTTAATTTTACTGTATGGTACCTGCTAAAATCATTGAAAAGTGCTCTTTTTAAACCTGAGCCAAGACTAGAATGATCAACATTAAATCAAAGTGGAATATGAAACATTTCCTACCAATTACATCTCAGATACACCAATATACCCATGTAGGATAAACAATTGGTGAAAAGCACAGTTTTAATTTTATGTTTAATTTAGTTGATTTAATTTTGCATTTAATATACAAAACTCGAAACCAAAGCAAACCTATTGGTTTTCATGCAACCATGCAACTTCATGCAACTGTTGAAAAATGCTTTTTTTGGCAGGGGGGCCATTCATTTTGATACAGTGTTCCAAGCAGTACAACATGAAGAAAACTGGGGAGCCCTGTATGACAGACAGAGCAGTGGATTTAAAAAAGATGACTGACTGATGAAGCCATTATACTGTATGTTATTCACTCCATTCTCCTTTTTGACGGTGTAGATTTTAGAAGCAAATGGTGTCTGTGTTTAAAACAGCTTCAACAGGGGGCACAGACCAGTGGGAAGAACGGAGGAGAAATCAGCGCCTCAGTTTCACCAAGGAACCTCCTGCCTCGGTCCTGACAGTTACATGTCCAGGAGAACAATTTCATGTGCGCATCTCTGGCAGTACATTTGATAAACAGGGATTGTGCGGTAAAGCTGTAAGCCACAACATGAATTGCAATTCCCAACGTTGCAAAGCCTGCATGCATATTCATCACTCCAGGCTCTTAACATCACACGGGTGTCTGCCGCCCTTCATGTTGACCCGCTTGTATGGAACACTGTAACAGAACACTGTAATCTTCCACCGGATTTACTTTTAATTGATAAAAGGACCATCAAAAGATGACTTCATTGTGCGGACTTATCGTAAATCATATTTTAATTAAGGGGGTAGAAAGCTCTCTGTCTTCTCCCTTCGTGAAAAGGCTTCCCTATGGGATGAATTCAAATTCTACAGTATGCGTTACCCCAAAATAGCTTAACTAGATGCTAATTGGAAACACTACTAGCCCAAAAGGATATTACTTTGTTTAATCACCCTTCCGAAGCATTTGTGAAGCGGAGGTTGAACATAAGTTGTACGTGTGTCCTTGCAAAGCAGCTAATTAAAGAAAATAATCCCAACTCTGTGCTGGCATTACGTTTTGCTCGCATGCTAATTTTGCGCGGGGGAAAAAAAAAACAAACGTTGCCGTCAGAGGATACAGTATTTACTCAGAGTGTTTGAGCAAAGAAACTAGTTCAATATTTTAAATTCAGCTCATTCTGAAGAATCTTTGTACGCATTAAATCAGACACGGCAGGCCATAAAATAATGTCGGCCCAGTCCAGCATAAAAGCATCTGTCCAAGGGCTGACATTGATCCCTGTGAGAAGGATATATTTTTACCCCACCCAGGTTCTTCAGTATTAATAAACTTAACATTTCTGACTTAAGTCAGTGGGATTAAAATCAACTGCACATGACACAGTAATAAATGAATGCTTGATGTTCCATATTAATTGAGCATAAAGGTGATAAATTCACGACAGCACAAGCATTCCTAAAATCCCCAGCTCAGATATGTATCACAGCTGCAGAGGAGGGAGTTTAACCTTGGCTTTGAATGGCGCGGCCACACCGTGGGAGTTTTGATTCATGCGCTCTGTTCATAAACATTCTTTATGCGACCATGAATATTCTAAATCGGAGCTTGCTAAGCCGTCTCACTCATGGCAATGTTTTCTGAAAGATCAATTGTAATTGGCTGAGAGGATTCATCTTCAGGGAGAGCAGAACCTCTCTCAGTGTGGCTAGATTAAACATATCACATTGATTTATAGCCGTCTGGCCAACATGCAAAAAAAAAAAACGACGCATCCTTTTGTGGTGCCGTGGCATTTTATTAGTTCAGCGAGTAAACCTTTCAGATTCTTCTTAATAATTAATTTCCTCCAGAAGAGGTGGCCTGGCCTGCAATTTGCACATTGTAAAGAGTTTCCTGAATGAATTGCGGTGTTAAACAGTGTAATTAATGCTATGATCCATTTGATTTCCGCTGCTGCAGTCAATGACAGCAAGGCATTATGTGCTCTTGTTCACATGTACATCCATTTTCTTTTATACACACGTCCACACAAACATATAAACACAGACACACACAATTATATAGAAACTGATGACCCTGGACACAGATAGAAAGAATAAACACCAATGTTCCAGAGGAGGTGTCTGGTAAACAACCCTCTGAACCTGTCAAAACAGCTCTACAGCTAACTGTTGCAAAGCATTGTTAAGAATACTCCATTCAGCAATAATGGCGAAATACATCAGTGATTTCAACCCAGTTCACATTCAATTTCACAACTATAGTGGTCACTGGTTCTCAAGTCCTGTCAGTTCTGCCATTTGGAGTGTGGTTTCATGTTGTGGTGTGACACTGTGCTGTTTATCAAGATACTCAAAATGAGTGTCCCTGCCAGCATGGCTGTGTCATGCATACACAGTGACACTGGATGGATTTTCTCGGTAAGCAGGGTGCATATAAATTGACATGAATGTGACTTGCGATGGTGTCAGTGGATTGTAAAGTTAATGATGGTGCAAAAAAAAACATACATGAACTTAACAGTGGCAATGCTTACACAAACATACACACACACACACCCACAACTGCACTTATTTTCTACCCAAGCTACTGAGTGAAAAACATAAAAAACGCTGTTTGTGAGAGGTTTAGTTGAGCAAACAAAAACAAAAAAGGACTTCTTCGATCTACTACGGCAGCCTTGGTGGTTTACAGCGTTTTGACTCACACACACACACACACACACACACACACACACACACACACACACACACACACACACACACACACACACACACACACACACACACACCCAAAAATACATACACTCTTGCACCCACACATACCTGATGAGGTCTCCTTCCAAGGCAATCACCCTCTTTATGATCTTCTGCTGGGGGTTCTTAGGTGACCTAAAAACAGAGAGAATCATCAGACTATGCCTTACAGGAAGAAACAGTCATACCACATTCTTCCACGGTGACATTCCCAATCAGTATATCACAAAGCATTTACATAAATAGATCAAAGAAGTATTTCCTTTTTAATCTGTTCTGATTGGTCAGTGATGACCACTGTTGCAACAAGTGGCTGCAGGTATTGTAGTTGCTGCTAAGGTTCCATCTATGCTGCCTTGTACTGTAGATGGACTTGTGAGTGTGACACATCATGTCTCTGTCCTGAAGAGATTATTAAAGCCTCAGCTGTGTCAAAAAGGAAGGAGAAAACACATAGTTCACACAGTGTAGATTTCAGACAGTACAAAATGAAGCCACAGGCTAAAAAAGTTATAACCTAGTCATAACAATAAGAATCCCATCACTGTCTATGTGTGACCGTCGTGAACGGATCCATACGATACACATTTGGGCGGAAGACATGACTGGGAGCTGAAGAGCCCAGTCCCTAATACAGGTAGCAAGTCAAGATCTTGTATTGACCGGAGGAGTGACATCACTGTCCACAGCTTCTCCGTTCCCCTTGTTACTGAGGAAAGATACACATGTATGTTTGTGAAGCAATTCAAACCAATTCAGTTAAAATGTAAAATATTCCCAAATGATGGGGGTATCTGAACAACGTGAAAGGCCCTGGTTAACCAGGTTGCTACAGGGTGACAGTGTGTGGTATACCAGGCGCATGATGGGCTACAACAGGAATCGCAGATTTCACACCCAAATACTTCTTTTGTTCCTTTCTGTGACTCAAAGCCAAGGCAATCAATGTGACCTGATGACCACATGATAAAAGGTCAAAGGAATACGCAATGTCAACAATATATCTTAAAAGGCTTGTACATATTGAGTTCCTGGGAAGGCTGTGTCACATAGTGAGACTGACTCTAGAAAGAACAGCAATGGTGAGAAAACAGTGACATAAAATGTTATGGCAATAACATGTTGATCCTATGCCACAGAGCAGGAGAATCACCTTTCAACCCCCTCTTATGAAGTGAAGGGGTAAAGCAACTCATCATTAGGGTTACAAAAAACCTTATGCATTTGCACTACACAGGTGTTTGCATAGTGTTCCATTAAGTACACTTTCAAAACAGTTTCCAAAATACTGCCCACTTTTATCCTGCAAGCACTTGATGAAAGACAAAAAAAGGCAATGACCACACACAAAGTTAAGGGTAATGCAAACAGAGGAAATCTTTCCTTTTTTTTAAAGCACCAAGATGCAACAAAGCAGCTTATCTGATTAGCGCTGATTAGAATTTAATTGCCGTTCTCCAAAACAAGATGACCTCTGTTTTGTTTACTTATGGGATAAACCAATGCCTGGCGGAATGAAAAAAAAAATTCCCATTGGGTTCATTCTCTCCTCATTAACTGTGAAGCTGAGCAGCGCCGCTGTTAGGAATGCACACCCTGTGAAGGAGCTTCTGCCCTCTAGCATCGACCTCATCCAAGTTCACGTTGACTCAATTCCTCTGCTCATTTGCCATTTCCTGCTTTTTCACAGTGTTTGACAACGTGTTGGGAAACTGGAGATCCCAGATCCCCTTGGTCTTTTAGCAATTTAAAGAGGCAATCCAAAAAAAAAGTTTAATAATTTGATATGTGTGATTTTTGCACAATATCACTTTGCCATAATGATTCGAGGTAAGGAAGCCACAATTTTTTGAGCAAATGGATTGTTCCCAGAACACAGTATTCAGCATGTGCGGACGGGTCCTCTGTACTGTCAGACCCAGTATATCTGCAGCCTATTTGATGTGTGAAAGAGACCCAAAGCCTACACACAAAAAACAGCATTACTGTCTTAGGCATCTCAATTTCCACCTAGTGCCTTATGCAACAGCCCTGAGCTACCTTAGATCCAGACACATGCTCAGCACACTTGATGAGAGGATGGAGGTTCAACTCTGGGCCAGCAGCACTTCGGATAGACGGCTGAGGATTATTAGTTGGTAAAATTGAACATATTGTTTAATTTCTATCTGAATAAATGATAGAAATAAAGGACACACCAAACATTTGAACAAACAAAGCTCTGAACAAACATAAAAAAGATTCAAAGCGGAGAAAGTCACTGGATTAAGTCACTCCAGCACCTCAACACAGACCATATTTTGACTTGAGACTCAGCTCCATTATAACATGCTTAATTGGTGAGAGCACTTGCTGTGGTAAATCAGTGATTCTGCAAGATTTGATGTAATTTCTGATAGCAGACTTCATCTCCTGTGAGCTGGGGCCAATGTTAGTCTGTAGAGCTCTGCCCAGTGCCTGACTTGACACTCTCAAAATTAGGGTTGAAGTACTGGCCTTGTGATGAGCATCTATGTACCTGGCTGCTCAAGGCAACGAAACTCGGGACAAGCTCCAACACAAAAAAAAAAGTGGACTCTCAGACGTGGTTCCACAAATTGCCACCTTAAAGAACCCGAGATAAAATATTTAACTTTTTTTTTTCCCCCAAGCCGTTCATTTCCCAAGGCCTCACCACTTTCAAGACGCCTACCTGGAGTCCGCACGGAAATGCAGGGCGATGTGACATTCTACTCTAAAAGCATGCCCACTGGGCACCTTCGCAGGCCTCTCGCTGCCAAAATGAGAATGCCACCCATCACAACAGGGCCTATAAGTGACAGCGAAGCGGTGGCTTAAGTGCTCCGCTCCTCCCGGGGGACTGAATCCCTGCCATCGTCAGGGACAAAGCCCCGCGGCGAAATAGAAATGACCAGGTTTATGTTGATTTTTCTGACATCTGTAATCCACCCTTAGGCTAATAAGCTACACTGGACTGTTCAGATGGAGACTTTTTTTTTTCTTCCAAAGCCACATGAATTAAGTGAGTCTCTGAGCATCTGTCTTTTTTTCCTCCCTGCTCCCATGTTCCATGGTGTAACAGTTCAGTCTTTTTCACAGGTGAGTGATAATAATAAAAGAATAATAGTGAAAATAAATAATCGTAACTTCTCAAATGGTGCACTGAAAGTTCTTCCAAACAAGAGAACACACACACACACATACACACACACACACACACAGACACACACACAGACACAGACGCAGAGTAGGTGCACACAATAAAAGACAAAAAGAGAAAAAATAGTGTAGGAATCAAAGAGAAAAAAGAAATACAAAACAAAGAAAAAGTCAGTAGACAGTTAAAAGTGCAGCTGCACTAAATGAAATCACTGTCTTTTTGTCTAAAGTAATGAATGTTTAACAGAAACTGTGACTGTGTGTTAAATGTTGAATATAATCTGTGAATGTTGTTCTGTCATTTTTACTGTATGTCAACGTACATGAGACAAACTTCCAGCAAATGGACAATAATGGTATTGTTTTAGTTATGCATTGTAAGGTGATCATATTTCTCTTGGAGATTAAGAACATGTGTATTAAAGATGTTTTACATAAACATGCAAGACAGAACCTGTGGCTGTTCAATCTGCTAAATGTTTCACAGAGGAGGTATTTCAATAAAACTGAATTATGTGTCTCAGATCAAAAGATCCATTTTCTCTTAGTGTGTTGAAAGTGCCTTGTAATGCATTTGTCTTGAGTCCTTCAAGATGTACAGCAGTCAGTGGGATGTCACTCAGGACAAGCTCTTCAATTCAGAATATTTTTTTTCATTTCTGAGTGAATACTAGGCTCGAAAATTCAAAATGTGAAGTGACAGTTTGACGGGTTTTTTGTTGTTTTTCAGGGTTCTGACCTTACCTGGTTACCATCCTTCATTTTCCGGCAATATATTCTTCTCAATATGTTTTAATGCAGACTGACTGAACTGAATGGAATCAACAGCAGAAGCATGCCAGATTCCCTCAAAAAAGACTGACCAAGGCTAAATAATTATTAAACCTAGGGCTGTAGTTGCGGTGAGGGCCATTGAGTTGATTAATTGTTCTGATGTACAGCTTTAATTCTTTGATATAATTTGACTGGTTTTAACCCTTTACATGTGCATTCTACACAATAATATCAGGATTAAAAGTTTTAGTTCCCCTACACATGATTAAAAGAATGTTCTATTCTGCAGTAGGAATGTTTAAAAATCAGTTTATTCAACTATTTTTTCTGACCTTATAGCTCTGATTAAATCTTTTCCAAACTTCACCGAGGGGATCATAATTATCAAAATTCATCCAGGGATTAATCACAGCAAATTAAATTATTTTGACAACTACAATTATTTGAATAGAATAATGATAAAATGCTGGTGATAAGAGATGTTGGTGATTTAACTTATGATACTTTAAGAAAAGACAATCTACAGCAAAGCTTTTTCACACATGACTCAAATGACAAAAAAATGTGTGTTTTTTTTTTTTGGAAAATGGCAGTTGCATATCAGGCTCATCCTACTGCGACAACTTCTGCACTTCATGCAGAATGCACCAGTGAAGTAAGAGCCGACTGAAGGTTAAGCAGAGTTCTGCTGACATCATTTGACCCACTCACAGGTGCCTAATGAGTGACAGGGTGCCTGAGAGCAGAGAGATGAGTACCCCCTGCCAATGAGACCACTCCTACCCCAACAGAATGAAGCTGCGATTTGCTCCACTGCTGTGGAACCCTGGTCATTGTCGGCTGATAACATGGATGGGACTGAACCCAGGCTACCAGGCTCATCTCACACTCAAGACAAGCCCCTCAACAGCTTGAGCCACTCAGCAGCCCCTGTGGTTTTAAACATTGTGAAAAAGGGCTGTTGATCAATGACATTTGATTTTTGAGTTACATAACCACATGTAGGTGCTTTTGATTGGCAGGAAAAAAGGAACATAAACATGTAAAGACATCTCTCATTTTATCGCGGAAATAAGAACATATTTGTTTTTTTCTTACTTGGAGAGGAAATCCAGGTTAATAGATTAAGCATTTTGCCTTATCTCTTTTTAAACAAACGACGACCTACTTATTACCTTTGGAGCACTGAGAGGTACAGGTGACAGCTTCCAATTAGTGCAACATTGATTGCGTTATTCTCCTGGTTCACACCTTGCGTCTGTTACAATTCTGTTCGATGACAAGATTAAACAGCTTGGGAGATCCAAGGGTTCATTCCGGGAACATGTCTTTCAGAATATTTTTCTACAGCTCAGACTGACAGCAGTTTAAGCTCATCTAAGACACTTGCCATGTACAGAGCGTGTTGACAACAATTTGACCGAAGTCAAGCACACCATTTGAAAACCCCCTAAGCGAACAAAAACTGATCCTTCAAAAGAAATATTTACTGTACACACACACACACACTCACTCACACACACACACAGAAATCTCTTACAGAAGCTATTACCATCACACAACAACACAACAACATTGTCCACTTAAGAGCAATGCTTTGAACGATTACTCTAAATGTACCTTTCCTCTGAAATACAAGCTTCGAGCCCCATTTGGAATGCCGCTCACAGCAGTGGCACGCTCAGCTTTCAACAGTCACAGATACCCTGCAGGGTCGGCCTTTATTCCAGAGAGTAGAGAGCAGTAAATATTCCCCCTCAATATGACTCTGAGAATTTAGAGACAGACTCGGAGTGGCTTCATAACATTTCTGCCACTGTCTTCGCTGACAAATCTGTGCAAAGACGCAGGAATACAAAGGACACCATCGGCAACGGAGCAGTTTTGTCTATTAGGTTGTGAGGACAGGGCGTGGCAGCCTTCATAACGAAAAAAGCTCCAAATAAATCTCTCCGCACAAGGAGAGCAAGTCCTTCCTCAAGTTTGAAAATTCTTATAAGGTGGCGAGTCCAGTGAGTGAAAGTTCACTTGGCAGATTTTACAATGCGGTAATTATTTAGTGTATGCATTTTAATTAATTAGAGATCATTACTTGGAATTGGAATTCTCAAGGACGTGAAAGAGATAATATGTTCACAATAGTTCTTTTGTTATGTCCTTTTTTATGCATGCATAAAACTGCATTTTTGTCACAGCCAATGACTCATAACCATGATGCATATACGAGGGCTACAGTGCCACAAAGAAGAAAGATATCAGGTCTATCAGCGCCTACCGTTTTCATCTCTGTTCTCTTTCAAAGTTTCAAGTGGCAATGTAATTCATTATAAAATATGAAACAAAATGGGAAATGAAAGTGCAGATGAATCAAACTGCGCTCCGCAGTTGTACCTTAACTGCTGAATATTGTCTCTTTCCCTGTACAGGTGACACAGTAAAATACCACATTGATTCGGAAAATAATCTTTGTTTTCACTATCTTTTACATTCACTGCATTCCTAAAGGGATATCCTTTGAGTTCTTAAGTGTAACTAAAGCACAGCTGAATACATGAATTGAAATTACTTTTCTCACCATAAAACCATCAGTTTATCATTAGTACTGTTCTGGCTGATGCCTGTGCTATTTTAAAAGATGCTTGTGTCGTAGAAGCTATATGAAAAGATGAATCTGGTTTTTTCACAAAAAAAGTTTGTGAAAGTGCTGTGTCAGTGTGCGAACAATAGTGATGATTATTTGCATAAAAACATTTTATCACTTGCTATTAGGATTCCATTTTCAAATGTAACACTAGCACTGGCTTCAGATTTTCAAATTGTACCTCTTCCCACAAGGCCCCAAGCTAAACCATCCAGGAATTATTTCTCCAACTGTTTCAAATAAAAAAGAATAATCTTGTGACAAAATATTGTGCTCTGTCTGAGAAGCCAGCATGGATGTGTTAATCTATCCATACGTGACGTGAAAAGATTCCTTAATGTTGTTTTGGAGGTATAACAATACTGATATTTTGACATGTACTGTCCTGACTACTTGGACACCTGTTTTGAAAGCTCCTCTGACTCCATGTGCAAATACTTTAAAATAAACTGCATTGTGTAATTCAAATATTTTGCATTTGACTGCAACTTAAGAAGCTCTCAAACACCCACTGGTGACAGAGAAATTTGCAGGTTATGTATTTAAATTGCAATGTTGCAGGAAAGTGGATAAGCAGCATGTATTGAAGCAGGATGCAATGAAAAAGAGTACAGTAACACTTTAACAAGGGTATTCAGTGCTTCTAGTGTTCATTTACTTTATTTAAGTGATATAAACTACACACCACTTTATTAAAGTAACATTACATATACAGTAGTTCAAAAATAACCAAAAATAAAATTACAAAACTTGTAACAGTATATTAATGGTATAAATATATGACTCATAACACTACATTACTGTAAAATGAGCACATATGCACATACACAGCTACGATGTCCACATCTGAAAGGAGTATAGTAAGAGGTCTGCATAAAAGCATACATATGGTATTTGACTCCAGGAAAATTCAATGCATAGTCGATCTGCACAGTGGTATACTTAAAGGGTAACTTTACTGTAAACTGGACATGAAAGCTGTGTTGTTCCTGCTGACTTGGACTGAGCACCGCTACCTGTAAAGGGCTACACCTGCCAACTCCATTTCAACATTCAGCATTTGCATGGGTGTGGAATTCCTGGTGGTGCCCGCACCAAAGGGATGTGCACTCAGGCCCTGGTCTGAGGCCCCCTCGCGTCCATATTAAGGCATCAGGCAGGTGCAGCATACTTAATACACACATCTCTCCTCCTCTGTCAGACAAGACAAGTAATTCATAAAACATCACGTTGCGTGAAATGAAATACTGCATGTTCCATGCTGCTTCGCCGCTGTCCAGAGAACCCTGCAGTCCCACAGAAGACATGAAGGGAGAAGAGGAACTACTTTCTACTATATTTCTGTTCTGGTATTCACTGAGGCTCTGGGTCTGCGTTGGTGTGACATACCATCACACCTGCTTCACATACTACTTCGCATATGGTCCATAAAACTGGACCATATATCATTATGTTCCATTACTGTAACTGTTACCTCAGCTCGTAACATTCTAGAAGCACTGTGGCAAAGGAAAAAGCCTTCAAAGGCACAGTGCAGTCCATTTCTGGTAAACAGTGACAATAGCTTTTAATAGTTATAAACACAGGTTAGCAGCAAGGTATACTGTGATAGTTGAGGAAGTGAATTTTCTAATCAGAGGGTTGTGGCGTCACCTCCAGTGTGGGGCAGTGCCATTGTACCCCTGAGCTACATATTTAAACTGAAGTGCTTGAGTAAATAAAGAGAATTGGTTCCAGGTTTATAAATGAATATGCAAATGTGCAATCTATGTAAGTCAACCTGGTTAAGGGCAAATAAATAATGTAAGTAAATAGAGATGGAGAATGCAACTCAGTGTGGACATTGAGTCAACATATACATCACCAAAACCAAAATCCAAATCAACTGTGAAAGGATGCATCCTGTTTCAATTGTCTTCTGCTTCCACCTAAAAAGTAGACATGCAATGGCAGTCGTTGGTGTCCTCCACTCACACAAATTGCAAACATTGCATTGCAGTACTGAGGCAGAGATGCAGCACATTTTACTCACTGCAGTCATGTTAATACCATTCTTTGACTATGCCAGCCTCTCTGCTGGGGTGTCCCTTGGCGTGGGGCTTTATCTTCACCACTTTTGGCTTATCTGGGTGATGTAAATTGTCCAATTTGCGTCCGGGCTCTGAAAACGCGACAAGGAACTATTTATACCAAATAAAAAACACTCCCACAGGGAGAGGTTCAATGGTCTCGTCGCAACTAAGCATTGCATCCATATGTATGGCTGTGGGATATCTGGTGGGCAAAGCTCATCTCCGGAGGATTGTTCCGCATTTCCAGCGGCCAGTTACCTGCCAGGACTGGAATTCCGCACCCTGAGCGCCGATGATAAGCCGCAGCGTGGCGGCGTTGGACCCGGGAGAGGAGCGGGGGCCTCGGAGGTAAGCGGCGGAACATCTCATCGCCGAGCGGACGGCGAGGGGCCGATTTGAACGGTCGGGCAGGATCAAAGCGCAGGGGGTTGTCCCGAACGCTGCCTGTCGTTATGCCCCCATTGTCTGTGGTGGCTGTGTGAAACAGCGCCCTGGGGGGCATTGCTGCACGTGAGGTAATCCACGTGGAGGACGTATAAACTTCATTCTGATCCAGCATTTATTGACCAAGCGTGTGTGGTTTGTTCTAGAAATAACATGTCACTGTGGCTTTCAAAAACCTTGAAGACACCAGATCACTTGATACTACAAATCAATATATGATTACATGTGATGTTGATGATGATGATTATTATTGTTACAATAATAATTATTAATATTACAATAATAATAATTATTATTATTATTATTATTATTATTATTATTATTATTAGTAGTAGTAGTAGTTACATCTTCTCAAGTAAATATGATAATAATATTTCATACAGGTACTGTACATTTCTTTGCGCTGTTCAGAACTGGTAACCTGTGTACATGGAAAAATGGTGACACGTTATGCCATCACTAAATGTATAATCAACCACAACTGTTTATATATAACTGGAAAGGCTAATGACGGTTGAGCACGTTTAGGAGCCGACATGACAAACTGCAAATGCGCACCGAGGTGTAAGGCTTCTAGGACAACAAAAGACACTGGCAGCCATTCATTTTCCTGTCAGTGTGTAAATAACCTCCCATGGAGATCGCCCCATGGAACTGACCAGCTGAGGTCCAAATTACAGAGCGTCGTCTCCACGAGACAGCGGCTGAATAGAATGCAGTATTTATCATTAAACTTTTGAAGCTTTTTTTTTTTTTTTCTGGTAATTTGCCGTGATTGGTGCTATGTGTCGTTCGATAGAAGCGCTGCGATTTCTTCATCTGTGGCCCTCCTATGCATGACCCAGGTGGGAGGATGCATGAAATGGTTCCATGATGACTCGGTGGAGCATAAATTACGTTAGTGCACGTTATCGTTGTTTCATCATACATTACCATTGATTTCTACATTACGCTCTGCATCTGTACTAGATTATTACATTGACAAAGCCAATAACCCTCCTAAAAGCACAGGCCTGGGGAGTGCATGTTATATCCATCTGCAAAGGGACTAAAATCTACGAAGTCTGCTGATTATTCTCACCACTATTTTCTTTTTCCAGTGGCCTTTCAAGATTACATTTGTGTTTCATTTGTCTTGAAGTGTCTTTTGTTTGTCTGTTTCTATCTTGCGTTCTCTCCGTCTCTCCAATCTTCTTAAGTGATGGGGTAAATTATTGTTTTCTTTTCCCTTTTTTCTCTGTTTTCATAGCATGATGTGTATTTCCCCTTTGCCTTCATTTTTGTTCTTTTGTTTGGGTATATAATTTTATTTGGTAGGTACTCCTTTTGTGATTTATTTAAATTGATAAAGTAAATTGGATCTAAAAGTCAAATCTCTCCCGCTGGCTTTGGGACTGGGATGCGGTTTACAGAAACTGCATTAGTGCCTTGCATTTAGAATATATGTGTTGCATGGTTTAATACTTTACATTACTGTGTACATTGCAACATTTTCAGCTAAAAAATAATGTAGGTCAACAAACATAACCAAGGCAAGTTTTCGAACAGTGGTCAACTTCTAGATATTCTAGACCATCTTTCATATCAGTGAAATAAATTTCAGCATGTCAACATTGTTTAAAACTGGTGGGGGTAAGATTGCTCTTGTTTCAGATCAGTAGTTATTGCAATGAACAACTTAAGATGGAGACAAAACATCACAGCCTAAAACTAGCGACTATCAGGATTGTAAATCTGGAGAAATGTGTTCTACAGGTATATTTTTAAAGAATGCTCAGAAGATCAAAGTATTTAGGCTTTCCGAAAGGGAAGCTGGGTTGTTTTAGTCTCATTAAATCACAACAGTAATCCCCAAAAGGCCCTGTTTAAACCTCAGAGATTTCTCTACCACAGGGAATTATAGATGCATACATTTTTTTCTTTTCTATGATTTCCTCTGTGGCTATGCAAAGGCAACAAACATAAAAGTTCATGTTTTTGACTTAACACATGTTCCTCTGATATTCATATACATATTCATACATTTAAATTATAAAGGCAGAGTTGAAACAAGGACACAGCACTATCAAAAAGTATAAAACTATACTTTACATGGTGAACACTGGCAACATGTGTAGTGGTATGTGGTTGAGGGATGTTATGCTGGAAAGTTATAGAGTCACTGTATAATCTGCCATAAACCCTACATTAATCTGAAGTCAAAAGTCAACCCTTGCAGAGAAAACAATAAACAATAACAAATGTGCCTCACTGTGGAATGCCCTAGTTTTGTCACTAAGTCCATAGCTTGCATCTCTGTCCTTGGCCTGTGTTTTATCTGTGACAGAGACGATATTTTACAGAGCTCACTTTAAACTAGGCTAATTACCCAAGACGCTCTCTACTGACACATTTGCATAATTACAAGTCATTCTCAAAGGAGATGCAATGAAATGAAATGTGACAACCAAAGGAAAAAAAAAAAAAAAAAAAAATTAACATGCATTTTAGACACCATGTGCAATAGTAAGATAGATATTTATTGTACAAATACTTTGTTTGATATCAAGAATGTGAATCATTGATCCTTTACCATGTAACCTGTCATTTGTATCCCAGGTGTTTCAATGTAAGTCGCTACCTTAATCATGCGTAGCTTAAATTTTAATGATGCTAACCTGGCTGTTTTAGGTTCCCTGCAGTTTTTCTTCCAGCCACAAATGGCACAAGCAGGCAGTCAATTCTTTCTAAATTAATTTCACTACAGTACTTATTTCATGCCTACATGATAAGAAATATTCTTATTAACTTGTGTGTCAGGTAATTTGTCATTATCATTCGAGACATTATAAAAGAATTATTTTTGTTAAAGCGGAAGTTGAAAAGTCAGCTAAAAAAACGTTAATGTAGAGAGGAACATCATGTCCAGATAGATGACTTTCTTACAGCAACGTATCCCACCATGAGGAAACATTTATTAAGAAAGTACTTTTTACAGTACTTCAAGATTAGTATAGGATGTTTATCCTGTTAATAGTCAAATATTGACTGTTTATTGACAGCATTTAAACTCGCTGATCTCACTAGTGATGTTGACATATGACTGCAAAAATGCTGAATACAGTACTTCACACAAATTATGTGGAATTAATAAACACAAACATGAGAACTGACACTTTGTTCACCTTTGGTTTGTTTCACGATACTAGCTGCACATAGTTCTTTTCACTGCCAGGGATAGCATTTCAAATATGATTCCCATGCACATCAAAGAGAGCACAAGCAAGCACTGATCGGCAGGCTACATCCACCCATGCAGTATCATTCAAAACAAAACTCACTGAACACCTTCAAGTCCCTGTCCAGCATCTCAGTGAACAGGTAAGAGCAGGTAAAAGTAAAATTGTCAAAGTCAAAAGTGATCACAGGTGTGACCAAATTACAAATGAATCAACCCAAAAAGTTTAGCATATAAAGGTTGAGAACACACTGACACCTATAGTCTATGGTTAGAACTGAGGAGAAAATATACATAATTAAATATACATAAATAAATATACCTGTACTATACAGTATGATTTGTCTGTCACTCCCTCGGTGTAAAGTGAGCAAGACAGTTGAAGAGGCTGTACTGTTAAACAATAAATAAATAAATAAATTAATTAATTAATTAATTAATAAATAAATAAATAAAGAACCTGAGCCAGCGTCTACCTGCCAATACTTTTTTGAACACTACAAAAATACCCCTTGCCTGGACTGACCTCAGAACAGTATTTTCCATTCCACCTCCTCCAAAGCACTCATCAGAAGGGTACAGTGATGGGCCTTCCAAAGGGAGCAGTCAAAGGCCTTTCTCTCTCATGTCCATGCAGCCTCTGGTTCCCTACACAATCGTGGTTCTTGCTGTTTGGTCTCACCTCTCACCTTGTTCTCTGGTGCCTGCCCCCAGCTACAGCACCCCAACCCCCCCCGGACCTCATCCCAATGGAGGGCTCCTCTGCGTGGAGAACCAGACTTACAAGAAGCTACAGGGGGCTCTATGAAATGATGCAGGTCACCCGCACAGGAGTGAAGCTTTGTCCTCAGGTGATACTCCACAGCCGAAGTTACTTTGTGTTCTCTCTGTGAAAACTTTTTTCAAAGTTGGATTCAGACGGCCTCTCAGTTGATTTGATGCAAGACGATGAGAAAATACAAACATTACCTGACCTTAGTCTACGCAAAAGGGTTGGTATGCACATTAGGTCAGCTCTTGCAGGCCCTGATTATCTCAAGAGGGCACTGCAAGAGCTGAGGTTCACAATAAGCAAAATGAGGTACTGTACCAAAGAAGATGCTGAGGCAAGCTCTGCTGCAGTGAAACCCATTTTATTAAAAAGTAATCGCTAATAAATCACCCCTTTTTAATAGAAGCTGCATGAATCTTAATAAGCAGAATTTTCTTTGCACCTGAAAAAAATAACTTGAGTCTTAAAACTCAAAAAGTCATTCACTAGTGTGTTCAAAGTATTTATTGAAATTTGATTTAAGGGACACTATATAAATCTTGGACCCAGCTGTCATCTATGTGACTGTTTCAGCTTAGAGGTCAAACATGCATAAAATGTTTTTGGACACCCCTTAACCAGCTTCACCCTTGCTGTGAACATCATGGACTGGTGTGTGAAGGAAGTCTGATAACTTTCTTCACACTAGGGCCATTTGAAACAAGTTCAACTTGCTTGTAGTGGAACCCATCAAAAACAGGCAGAAAAAAAAGTTTTTGCAAGTATTCACAACTACTTCTATAGCCTAAGGGGAGGGTGAGTTGGATGACAACTGACTCTGCGGGAAGAACCTTTATCCAGGGGTCAAATACATGATGCTTTTTTAAAATCACTCTCTAAACGACTTCAAACCACCAGTTCATGAGAACTGGCAGCGTCCACTTTCAAACGGCCTCAGAATCACATTCACTGAGCGGAGGTTTCCCATTGAAGTGGTTATCCTGAGATTCTCAGCGGTTCTGACCCATACATTCCCTGTGGTGTGAATCAGGGTATAAGAGAAGATGGTCATGAGGATGAGAAAACTCACTTTAGCAGGTTTGGGCGACAGAGTGAAGGATGGTCTGAAAACTAATTTCCTAAACTTTCATTTAAAACTCCATTTAATTATCTCATCACTGGCATTATATTGATTGCACATTGACCTGCATATTATCTGGATGTCACTACGCTAACTGCTTCTGGAACAGAAATTCTATGTGTGGGCTGGAATGTGCAAATCATACATACTAGAAACTACTTTACACTTTGATATTGCCAAATCACTTCAGAAAATTGGTTTGTGGTGTCTTGTTACAAAAATTTTCACACACACACACACACACACACACACACACACACACACACACACACATTATATATATAATATACTGTTTGTGTATTTGTGCGTGTGTGACGAAAAAATGAATTGAATGAAAAGTAAAAAAAAAATGCGATGTCAATAGTCCTTATAAAAGTAAGTACACTCAACCCCTATTCATTACATTTACACAGCAAATGCAGTACAATTAATTAATGCATTATACCTGGCATGTCCTCTTTCGTAGGTTTGTTTTTTTGTAAAGTGCATTGCAATTGGAGAGCTTAATTACTATAAAACCACTCTAAAATGTTATATATTGTTGTTTGTTAACCTACACATAATCAATTTATTCCCAAGGACATATTTACATCCAGTACATAATTTTGATGTAGGACAATATATAATGCAATGGTTAACTTGCATCTATTTTACAGGACTCTGTAACTGTTAATCTGAAAATGTTATCATTTTCAAACTTGACATTGGAGGTTGAATATTCTGGGAATCATGTTACAGCATTATTATAGAAATGGTAAGGGCAATCCACCTGAACTTTTTTGGCAACAGTTGGAGGAGAGGGAAAAAAACACCAACTGTCTGAATTCGTGTAAGTCTGCATACCCAGAACAGTGTAAAAAATCTTGAAAAAATATGTATGGCATGTTAATATACTGAGATGCGTTTTATATTGATTGTGTCATAATATTAACATGTTAAGACTGTGTCATGTGTAAGGTCTTGTTCATTATTTCTGCACTATTAAATAAGACTTTAATTCTTAAATTTCAATTGGATCTTGTGGAATGGTGTACAGACATGCAAATCAAACATTTTCATACATCTTATGTCTGCTAATTACACAGCAAATGAAAGGGCAAAATTAAACACATAGGAAAATATAAATAATAATAAAACCATTGTAGGCTGACAGCAGCCTATCTGCCAGATGTATTGCTTTTTAATTTGAGGCCCATCTTTGTGTGTCAGCATTCTGAATAAACCACAAAAGACCTTACTGCTGGAGGTTTATTGAGGAAATGTCTCTCCAGTTCTCAAAGTGTGCGCAGACCCTCCTGTCAGCTGAAGATCTGTGTTGTGACTTGTCATATAGCACAACCAATTTAAGATGAAAACTGCCATACCTATCCACTGCTGAAACAAAGATATTCATATGTGGTCTTCTTCAGATAAATAAATAAATAATCATGCTAAATACAACCTGCAGCTGTCAAAAATGAACAAATCAGTGAGACTTGTTGGCAATGCTGCAGACACAAGCACATCAGCAAGATGGCAAATAAATGACTGCCACTCTCTGTAAGACACAGACTTACCCTAATGACCCTTTGGGACGCTAGATTGTTAAACATTGCCTCAAATGCCCCACTGAGTCTGTAGGAAGGATGCAGGCACTAATGGAAACAGATCTCTATTCTCTCACTTTTTCCCTGATGCTTCAGGAGTTCAGGGGAGGTGTTAGCAGATAGACAGCCGTCGTCAGCCAACCAGACGCAGGGAGCCGTGAGCTCTACGGCTCGGAACTCGAAGCCTATTGGTTGCTCTCTGGGGACTTGGGGGGCGGGGGAGGGGGAGCTCAGTTATTAATGACCGCTGAGCAGGCAGCATCGTGTCAATGTGACAGCTGATCGGGTGAATGATGCACCACTAAGCACTGTGGAAAAAGAAGGAGGGGGGAAGTAAAAAGCGCTCTCCACGGTTCTCTTCCCTATACCGTGTGTCTGCGGCTGAGGCAGAGGCAGTAGCAGCGGCGAGCGGAGCGCGATTGGAGTTGGATGCAGAGCCGTGCTCTCTCTCTCGCAGTGAAAAGAAGGATACGTGCTTTTGCATATATGCGCTGCACTCAGTCTCGCTGGGTGACATGCAGCACGGTGGGGGATAAAAGGAATACATTCAGCACCGTACGCGGCGGACAGCGTTTATGCTGGTGAGTTTGATTCTCTTTTCGTGCGCCTGACATCTGACGCGGATGTCTGGCTGTACCTGCTGTGGTACTGCAGTTGTTGATTGGTGCAGCTTTCCCAGTAAGTTAACAAGACATATTTTGTATGTAGTTTTAGGCTTTGATGAGAAAACGTTGTCACGGAGTAGCAGGACGAGGCAAGCGCTGGTCCCTGCACAGCCGCCGTGTCTGAAAACCTCCGAGGGCTTGTTGTGATTCTTTCCCTAAAACTGCCCAGGGCTTTGCTGGGGGTTATTTTCCCACGCACGGCAGAACTGAATCAGAGATGTAAACGTATTCTACTACTGCCTATGCCCTCGACCCTCCACCACAAGGCATGGCTTGGAGGTATACGCTTGTACCATAACGAAGCGCTGTGATTAAACTCAATCACGACTGAAGCCCCCACTTAAAATGAATAACGGTCAAAACGGTGACTGTGCAGTCCGACCGTACGAGAAACGTACTGTTTACATAAATATTTACGCTCGGTATGTGTCGACAACGATTGCAAAAAAAGCCTACTTCTTGCGCAGCGAGAAAAGCACATAACGCGTGTCCGGTAGAATATGCCCGAGGGCTGGCGGGAGTTGTTTATTTTCTTTTGCATTCTCCTTTAAATCACCCTGTTGCAATCCGAACCGTAAGTCTCAGCAGCTCGTTTTCTTCGCAGGACCGCGTTTAATTCCCGGACTCCACACATAACTCCCCAGCAGCCTGTTAATCTGATCCGTTTTCCCCACCACCACTACATCGGCATGATGCCTTCTGAGCTCTTCCTTAATTGACACTGCCATGCCAAGACACCTTCTCGATGGAGACAGCCATTCAACAACAATCGCTTATTCATACAGTGTAACGCAAATGCTTTCTCCTGCACCCTTGCTGTATGCGGTAAGCGATGCAGTAATTTCTGTCTGTATTCATCCAAATTTTGCTGTTAGTTTACCGCGAATTAAAATGCATTAGAATTATGTTTGAAATCGCTGTAAGAGCCCACACAGGGTTAAGGCTGCATGATTGACGTCATTTTTTTTCATTACACATATTGTTAACACTTTGAATCAAGCATTCATAATACTATAAATGTGTTATAATGTGTATGCAGGTGCATCATAAGAAAATATTACCTACATTTCTATCTCAGTAAGAATGAAAGTACATAATATTGCAAGTCAGTATTCTGTGTTTCTCTGAATGTGGAGGATGTATGTACACATATAAAGCCCAGAAAACAGCTGCACTGTTAACATTTTAATGATACTGAACTCATACATACATCTTAACAGTCAAGGTGAATAGTAGCTGTTGAACTTTCAGTGCCTTCTGCTTTCTGCCCATGTGAATTAATGGACCTTATCTGACCCTGATAAATCCGCCTCATCAAATCGAAACCTTTAACAGCCGTTTAAATGTGAAAGCACTGGTTGATATTTATTTGCCTTTGAAAATATTGCTATCATTTTCATGCACTCTTTAATCTTGGGGCTACTAACATACTGGCATATCGATTTTAGATTTCATGTCCTACATTCCAGCCACGTTACTGAGCTGACAGAACTTCCTAAACTCCCATTATGAGTCAGTCTGGTGGACATGCCTCTGATGATATGGTATTGCATTTTGCCCTCATACAGAGGGAGCAGTTGGTTTAACACCATGCCCTGGCCATTTACGTCATGTTGTTCATTTGTCAATGGGAAGCTGAACAACTCATATGGTAAGGAGACCGTTAATGCAGGGGACCTTTGTGAATGATGACAGTAAAGGAGTTCTGACAATATAGCCTGGCCAACTTCGATTTCCTCTCCACAAAATGAATGTGTTCCACGCCAGGCTCATATTCAGAGAGAAATGACAGTTGCCAAGGCACAATTTTCCCTTTGAAAAAGACTATTTATGAAAAATGGAATGCAGCCCGCACTAAAAAAAAGGCAGTGGTTCTTTACATTCATGGTCCTTCATATTTTGGAATGCTGGCTTTCTGTGCATTGATTTCCATGACAGTATCATTTTGTTTTTGTGTGTGCGCGCCACCATAGTCCACCATATTGCATATACATTAAAGCAGTGTGTGTACATTACACAAGACTCATAGATGAATGGATCAACTAGTTGATTTGAATAGCATGTAATAAATGGGAAGAAAAAGAAAACACATACCAAGTTGCATTACAGAACACGTGGATGCCACCTGGAAAGTCACACTGGACTGTATGTAGATCACTTAGCCATGAGAAGCCCATTAACATTTTTGATGTTTCACAACAACAAAAAAAAGCAAAATGACCATGGCAACAACTAATTAATAAATGATTGTAGTAATTACAAAAAATGTAGTTTCCCAGCTGTGGCATGTAAGTTCTTGCAATTTTACACCAAAAACTACAGTAACAGCCATTGTTATGGTATTTTAAAGATATGTGTTGTGCATGAAGTGTGAATGAGGCATATGACAATGGCTTTTCTGCAGTGATCAGAGGAAACAACATAGATTAAGTGACTTCAGTGACTTCATCACAGAAATGCATACACAGTATTTTGCCTGCACACATGCACACAGCAGCAGTTCAATGTGACCTGTTCAATGGTAGGTTAAAACTGCAACTGCAAATATTAGGGTAAGCCACCTTCACCCCAGGTTTAACCTACAGAAGCAAATCGAAGGAGAACAGAGTAGACTATTTGTCATGTGAATTCGTAATACTGAAGGCCTGTCAAGTGTTAAACGAATTTCAATGTTACATAAAGATTGATTGATTTCATCAGCTGCGTGAGATTGTTCCCAGCAGACGTGAGGCCTATTGACCACTCATATATTATTTATATAAATACAGAGCACTGTGCATCCACCTGCAGATTCAATTTGAGGAGACTTTTTGAATGTTATTTTCTCCTTTCTGAATGTATCCCAGTATCCAGCATCTGAAATAATACATTCCTGCAGCTGGTTAATACTCAGATATGGCAGTTATATACATTAGGGCGTAAGTCAGCAGGCTGATTATGTTTTTTTTTCCATGCATTCTCTCTTGCTGGAGGCAGAGAAAGGCCGGAAAACCTATCCCTGTGCAGTCTGACAGACTCACATCGATTCCTAATGAATTGTTGACTCACTGCTTATTTGCGGGTGCAGCCGAGCAGGTGTAATGGGAAGCATTCCACACGAAAATTTCTCTCTGCATACGCTGCATTGCCACAGTCCTGTTTAATGAACTCTGCTTCACCCTGGAAAACCTAAATGCTAAATCAATGCCTTTTAGGTACGGGGGGAGGCGCAGTCCTGTTTGGGCGCCACCCACTCTTTAGCTCCACCACTGAGCAGTCAGGCTGGGAGGTCCACAGCTTCTCCCCTTTAGTTAGCATGATGTAAAATTCACGGCAGTGATGGGGAGCGGCTTGGCAAAGGGCATGGGGGTCAAACACATCACAGCAAGTGAGAGACGGAGCGCAATCAAAATCTAAATAAGAACGGAGAACCTGAGCGCAGAGTGGATGCAATGTTTTTTTTCAGAGTTATTAACACAATAATATACAGGGGACTGTCTCTCAGCGTTCAATGTGCATACTCCAGAAATTTGGATATGAGACATAAACCATTAGCCTATTGCACTGAATTTCAGAGAAATTAATTTATTAATATTTTACATACCCTGCATCTGACATATTCTCCTTTCCTGTGAATGGGCATTCATCAAAGCAAGGCTGGTCGATAACCTTGTTCAAGGTACAAAAGCAATGTATTACCTGGGATTGCAACCTTGGGACTGCAATTTTAGTTACACACTACTGCACAATAAGAACAATATAGTGGCTTATTAGGGACCTTATATAATACCTTCATAAGGCCTTCCTATAATACACTTTGTTTATGTATGTTGTATTTTGCTCCAGTTTAATTATATTTTAAAACTAGCCCAGCTCAACCAAGTTTCAGGATTTACAATCTACAGTATTTCAAGACATGGAGCAATGGAAAAAGCCACACTGAGTTGCTTCAGTATTGCTGAGATTGACTGCCAAGGTCTCTGTTTCTCGTACAATATACATGTTTGTGTTTATATCTGAAAGGCTTACATCTCAGCGCAGGGGCCCGGTGCTATCGCCCAATGACAGCAGTGCAAAATGGCTCATTCTGGCACCCTATATTGTGTGCGATTCAGGGCATCCATCTTACGATTGCATTTGCCCTGGTATTAACTGTGCGTTTCTTTGTAAACACAGAGCTAGGCATTAAAAATGTTATTACCGCTTAACTTCAACAAGCTGCAATCCCTCTGTTTTTAGTCATTCTGGTTTCCACCTGAGCTAGGACATTGCCAAATTCCCTCATCAATCTTGAGCTAAGGTTCTCTTTTTTTTAAATCTACCATTACAGACTGTTTGGGCCATTGGACATTAGTGAGTCTGTATTGAAACAAGAACATTTCTGCTGGTTCATTTTTTTATTGTGCAGGGTTGACAAGTAATCAAATGCACTGCGGTGTACACATAGATTTCACTCATACTGCAAACTTTGAAATGGTGGAGGTGATATTGTATGTTTACAACTGGACTGTAATTCCTGTTCAGAGGAAGATAATAGGACAAACCCACAGAGATGTGTTTCTCCCACATACTTGACCTCACATCACTAGACAGTGCAGTGGATCATCACTGGTCATCTCTGTAATAAGCTGTGTGCTGTATGAGACATCTTCAAAGGTGGTGAAGCCGAAGCCTGAAACATAACCTTAGGAATCTTGGCCTTTGTTCTAGTGTTGCAACATTCTGTTCTGTTCTCTGAGACCGCCTTAAGAGAAAAAAACAAAACAGGTACATGTGTTTTAGTGAATAAACAAAACCCTTTCCTTTTTTTCCTCCCTCTCTTCTACGTCAAACACAGTTTATTGAATAACAGAATCTATTATCTCATTATGACTCACTTGGCTTATGATATAAAGATGAGAAAGGCATTTCAACTCCACTACAATGCTGTTGGAATACATCAGAAGGTCACCTCTCATTCTCAGTTTCTCCTCACATTCTCATTATTATGCTCTTGTATTATAGTAGGAATGGATCACAGAGTCCTTGTTTCCTTCCACGGCTATGAATAAAATAACTACCAGAGACCCTGTTACATAGTGTGTTCAGTATTTAAAGTGATAAAATATGCAATTAGACACTGGGAGAGCATGAAGTTGTTCTCTCTTGCCTTTAAAATGTCCTTACTGTTAGTAAAAATCTGCTTGGCAGTATATTGTGACCCATTTTTCATTATTTATGAACATGTAATTATTTATTAACACCAAGAAAAATAACAATGCACGAACTAACCTTGTTGTCAACAGAACTGTTAGTAACTGCAGATTATAATCTGAAATTGAATACTTATAATGGTTTAGTGCAAACAATGAAGAGAAAAACCATTTGAAATATTATTCACTTCAGCACTCACAGAATCATAAAAGTTTCATCAGTTCTTATGAACACTCTGCGGTCAACACCTCCCTGTTGAGCTGTCCTCAAACTGTAGGCTCGCTACATGAAAGCAAGGCTAGTGAGAAATTCTGAGAGAAATATTGCGTAGCTGAATGCATTTAGCAAATGGGCAATTCATTTCCTCTGGTCAAACAGTGCCTCCATTTGTCATAATGTGACTGGTACTGGTATTAATTATATGACGCTTTCACGAAGGCAATAGAACAGGAAACAATATGACTTCATTTGGTTGGCTAATCAAACACCAGGGTAGAACTCAAACAGCTGGATGCATAAACTCATCTGACAGGAGAGTCTTACAAATAAAGCATAGAATTGCAGACACTGTAGACTCATGCAATACAACAATATCAATGCAGTCAGTGTGGTGCACAGACACACTAATTACGCTGGACATGTTTATTCATAATTAATACCCATTCTTTGTGACCTGCTATACATTATACTGTATACAGTATTCATAAGAATCTGTATAGCTACTCTAACACTAATAGTAAGAAATGTTACTATAACACTAGAAATGTTACTCATTAAGAAAGAGACAATATGAATAAGCGTGGATGAAGCAAACAGCATGTCTGATCGGGTACTTGCAATGCCCTGCACTCTGAAGGCAGAATGTTACAGCAAGCCCTACATGGGAATTACTGTGCTGAAAGAAGGAGACAGTGACTTGGAGGATTTAGAGGGTGGTTGGCTTGATGCTCAGGAAAAACAATACCTCGGTTGCATTCCAAAAGCACATTCTAATCCACAGTCCCGACTGGGGCCGGAGGACTGAACTTTGCCTTCTCTCCAGCCGGGCCTGGTGCCTCATAACCGCAGTGTTCAGAGCTTTTATCGTTGCTTCTCTGGGCGGTGAAGTGGAAAGAGAGATTGTCAGAGCACGCCACTCTTCCTGTCCTCTGTTCTCATCCATCTGTTGCCCCAGTGACAAGGCACACTGTCTACGCTGTATATTCTCTCAAGACCTTTTTCTATTACAAATGAAGATGACCCTACCCATGTCAACTAATAAACAAAAGAAAGGACAGGAAAATACTAATAATAAATTGACTGTACAAGAGAGACAAATGTCATTGCAAATAAATTGTAAATAGATCTCCAGTTTCAGACAAGGAAGCAGGATCTGGGAATTAGCCATGGAAATATATATGGTAAATGTAATAAGTCATGGAAACATACACACTTAATGAAATTCTTTTAACATCAACACCAAGGTGTTTGATTTGGCTGCAGGCCAAATGTAATGTATGTTCTTCCACAATTGTTTTTCATAGTGCAAATTTGCCCAAGGTGGCTTCTCCCTGTTCTGAAACAGCGTGTGTTATTGAATGAAATGCGACAGCCTGGTAATGCGAAAGCCTGGTAATCAAGTCATCTTTGGAATGAAAAATATTTTGCAGTCTGAACTGTACAGGTATCTATAAACACTTAAGTCTCTTCAAACGTAGTAAAAGACTCAAGCACTCTTAGGGAGTGAATTGCGAGTCACCAGCATTGCAAGGTGAAGATATTTGGCTTTGTTAGTATCAAACAGACTCGCAGAATGTTGATAAAGACCAGTCACAACGATTCTGTCATACTATAAGTTGTATCACTACTAACCAGGAAGATTTTTCATTAAAAAAGGTCACTGAAGGACTTTACACTGCACGATTAGCCAGTTTGTTGATAGAAATTACTTTTATTACCTTTGCTTGTAATCTATACTAAGGTTACACGGTGTAACATTAACTCAACACTTCCTTAAAAGTAAATGTCACCTTTGAGTATTTAGCAATAACCTTTCATGTAGCAGTTTTAACTAAATTTGCAGAAATTTGCAGTGTACAGTAGCATTTGCACAGTGTTGCCTGTTTTCTGAAGTTTTCAGCCCATTAAAGTTGAAACAAGGACATTTACACTTAATTTTTTTCTGCTTGTGATTTTCCATGGTCATCTCTTAATTGTTGCATGGCCTTACTTATTACATGCCAACAATTTTCAATTGGTGTCACCACAAGTGCTGCAAATTCCTCTTTTTCCTGTAAGATAAATTATAGAAATGCACACTAAGTGCCTCAGAAAAATTTGCAGGGAAAAGGTAGTGTGTACATCCAAAATAATTTCCACAAACCTATTACCTATTCTGGGGACGTAATTTGAGTTCACATACATATTAAAACAACCTTGTTGAACACTTACAAGGCACATGGAAACTTTTGAGGAATATGATATTTTTTCATAATCATGACTGAAAATGCAAGAGTTTCTCCCTTACTTAACTCCACAACAGACTGTTGAAGAGAAACTGATGCAAATGATACCAACTATTTTTCCAAGCAGTTTGTATCGATTCATGTGGAAGATGAATGTACTAATTCATACGAGTAAGTACTGAGATTGCAACAGGGCTTCTTTTGGGTATGACTGTTCACGTCTGCTGCTACAGGCAACTTCTTTTAACACCACCTTGGAGTGCAGTGGCCTTTGTTCGCTCAAGGTCAAACATACATTAATCAAAGCATCAACATAGTGGAGCCAAAATAAGCCACCTTTATGGAGTGGCTGATTTTGCCTCTAGAAACCACATGTAATCAGCTCTTCGTTATAAGGTATCAGGCCAATGGTCAAAAAATCTATGATCCTAAAATATTTTGTGTGGGGAAATAATGAGATTGTCTTTTTCCTTTTTCTTTTCATAAATACATGCTGAGTTTCAATTTAGTAAATCTACAAGAGGAAAAAGCCCTTTGCCAGCACTGCATTTTTCAGCATTTCCTTAGCATGGAAATATCATCACCTTCTATTTTAGGAAATTAGGCTTCCACACTCCACAATTCCCCCCCGCCACCCCCACAATAACCACCTGCGTGCAATTTTTCCAGGCTATGCAGGAATCTGAATACAACAGGCTGTTGATTTTCCCTCTGATTCCCATTTGCCTTCACGTATGTACACATCAAACGAATGTGAAGGCAGAGTGAACTGCACATCAAAGCTGCAGTGCAAAACCATTTTCTCAGCCAGTTTTTCTCCCTCAATTAATACGGCCAGTAAAAACAGAAGCGTTTGCAATCATCCGAGATGCTGCCTTTGGGAAGCATAAAAGCTTCCCTTCCCAGAGAGGAAAAGGACCCTATCTGGTGTTCCATCGCTGCATCAAAAGCATTGCAGTCAGAACCTCAGGTAGAGCTACACAAACACTGTCCTTTATTGTCCTGTAGCCTAAATAAGCACCTGTCTGAAGACTGTGCTTTACATCTTTTTCTCCCAGACGTCACGCAGTGCATGTCTTGGTACTGAATGCTTATACTTTATTTAATGTTTAAGTATATTTTAAAGTATGAATACTTATACTTATTGGCATTGGCATTATATGAATATTTGACTTATACCCATATTTAAGCCTTTATACTGGGGACTAGTTTGTCATATTGATGATATGACGGTATCTAACTATTCAGCAACAGTAGCTTATCTTCGTATCCCACTAGCTAATTATATAAGGATAACAATGTCTTGTTTGCGCTCTAGACATGATGGAGCTGAATAACTAGAGTGTGTCCATTGCTTAGTTATGTTCCATTTTATTTATTTATTTATTTAGTCATGCATTCATTCATTTACTTACTTACTTACGTTCCCAAACTACCCAGGCAGTTACATGCAATTTTTATATCTGTAGGTAAGTGGCCATCTAGCTAATTGGTACTTTCACATGTGTGTATTGATTTTTGTGTGTGTCCTTTTAGTCTTTCTGGCTTGTAACATTGGACTAGCTTGCAAGGTATACAGCAACTTCAGATCAGCCATCTTTGCAATCAACAGTGACTAATATACTGAAGCTGTTAGCCATCTGCTTATAATACACAGAGCTTGGTACACATAGCAGAATGTGAGCATTATTATGATCAACGCACATACCTCTGTGTCTTATTGTGCAAATCAGCAACTCACCTATGTGATACCTATGATACCTTACTTCCTAAGTTGCAAAGTTGTTATTTAGTATGTATGCATAAAGGGTTAAAACTGATAAATTTCAATTTCAGAAAATGCCATACCATTTAAATTAAACACTTAATGACCACCGCTTTCTAGATAATTATTCTTCAGAGGCCATTAATTAAAGTTCATTCAGCAGGTGGATCTCTGGAATAAAGGTCTGTCTCAGAGATCTGCTGATCCACCATTGCTTGATGCAGGAGTGCTTCATGACAACACACTTGAGTCAATTAAATCCAGTGGAAATGCAAATGGATTTGATATAGTATGAAGTGCTAAGGATCTGCTGAATTTTCATAGTTTGTGATATTTTGAAAAGCAACATGTCATTACAGGACAACCAACACTAAATGATTAATTAGAGTATTGCTGAATGTAACTTAAGTATTTATTTCTAAAAGTTATAAGCATTGGTTCACATTGAAATGATGAATTAGGGTCAAATTTAACTAATGGTTTTCTGATATACTCTTACACACACAGACACACAGATATTCCCCCTCCCCACACACACACATACAGTTTGTGTATTATACTGTATGTTAAAAAGTTGGAGAAGTTGGTGAAAAGCTGAATCTAATGCCTAAGCCACACACATCTCCTTCTACAATATTCTGTGAATGCAGTAAGTCATTTCTCTAAAAGAGACTTACTTTCCACCATTTACTAATCTTGCTTACTTCAGAAGCTTTAATGTCATATCACATTTATCAACATTATTATTAGTCAGCGCAAATTCAAAACAAAATAGACATGTTTAAGGCAATCTATTTTCATAACTTTATATGTTCCATTGTTTTTTATGTAATGCAACGTAAGCAATGTCTATGTTCCTGAATGTGACATACTGTCATATTCATCATTTTTCCTTTCATTTTTCCAGATGGAAATTGACGTATGTGACAGTGACAGAAGATAAGAAAGGCAAGAAGGTAGTGCGGTCTGTCCTTAGAAGAGACCAACATACTTCACCCATCCATGTGTTCGGCAGCTCTGCTCCCCAAAGGATACATTGACCTTCACATATTCAGCACGCATGACAACCTCATGCAAGGTAATTGAAAGATCTCTCCTTCCAGCCAAGGACAACGCAACGGCAAGCTGCAGCTTAGGGGACACCCGTCGGAGGAAATGCGTGAAGTTCTTGTCCCGGTAACAAACGATCCATAATTCGTGAAGTTAACGGTACTAAACCGCTGACTCCGTAAGGACCAATTACTTACTGAAGGGAATCGGGCCAAGATGAAGGATATGTCATTTGTGGTTTGTTTTTTAGCGGGGCTTTCAGTGACTGTCTTTGTTCTTGCCTCAGAGGAGAAAGCTGATTGCCCTCAGCTGTGCGTGTGTGAAATCAGACCGTGGTTTTCTCCCAGCTCTATTTATATGGAAGCTCCTACTATTGACTGTAATGACTTGGGACTTTTTCTTCTACCTGAGAGATTACCTGCGGACACCCAGGTCTTGTTGCTCCAGACGAACAGTATTGCCAAGATTGAGAAACCCCTGGATTACCTGCTCAACATCGCCGAGATAGACTTATCTCAAAACAATCTGTCCTCAATGAGCAATATCAACCTGGGACGCCTTCCCCAGCTTCTGTCCCTGCACATGGAGGAGAACTGGATTCGCACCCTGCCTGACAATTGCCTCGCCAAACTGACCAGTCTTCAGGAGCTGTATATTAACCACAACCTAATCTCGTTCATTGCTCCTGGGGCCTTCCTGGGGCTTCGTGACCTGCTGAGACTCCACCTGAACTCAAACAGGCTGCAGATGATCAACAGCCAATGGTTCGAGGCCACCCCAGGCTGGAGATCCTGATGATTGGAGAAAATCCAATCATTAAAATCCAAGATATGAACTTTAAGCCGCTTATCAACCTTCGCACCCTGGTCCTGGCGAGAATGAATCTGTCGGAAATGCCAGACCGAGCTTTGGACGGCCTCAACAATTTGGAGAGCATCTCGTTTTACGACAACACGTTTATACAAGTGCCCCACGCCACTCTGAAAAGGGTCCAGAGCCTTAAGTTTTTGGATCTTAACAAGAACCCCATTCAGAGAATACAGAGGGGTGACTTCATGGATATGCTTCACTTGAAAGAGTTGGGGATAAACAGCATGCCCGAGCTGGTGTCCATCGACAGCTTTGCCCTGAATAACTTGCCTGAGTTGACCAAAATCGAGGCAACAAACAACCCTAAGCTGTCGTACATTCACCCCAATGCTTTCTACAAGCTGCCCAAGCTGGAGACGCTAATGCTAAACAGCAACGCCCTCAGTGCCCTGCATCGGATTACAGTTGAATCTCTGCCAAATCTCAGGGAGGTGAGCATGCACAGCAATCCCATCCGCTGCGACTGCGTCGTCCGCTGGATAAATATGAACAAAACCCGCATCCGCTTTATGGAGCCCGAATCTTTGTTCTGCGCCGAGCCGCCCGAGTACGAGGGCCAACGGGTCAGGCAGGTCCACTTCAGGGAGATGATGGAGATCTGCCTCCCGCTCATCTCACCCGAGAGCCTGCCCCAGCGCGTCAGGGCGGACAACGGGAGCTCGATCTCCCTGCACTGCCGGGCCTTCGCCGAACCCGAGCCGGACATCTACTGGATCATGCCTTCGGGGGACCGCGTCCTGCCCAGCACCGTCTCCGAAAAGTACCGCATGTACCCCGAGGGCACCTTCGACATCTACGACGTGACGGAGCGCGAGGCCGGGCTGTACACCTGCGTCGCGCACAACCTCGTTGGAGCGGACCTCAAATCAGTTTTGGTTGAGGTCAACGGCTACTTTCCGCAGCCCGTAAATGGGTCACTGAAAATAAACATCAAATCTGTGCAGCCAGATTCCGTTCTGGTCTCTTGGAAGGCCTCCCAAGGCAGCCTGGCCCCGAATATTAAGTGGTCCACCACGTCAGCAGCGGACCTCCCCACCATGGCGTTCACTGCGAGAGTGCCGTCTGACGTGAAAGTGTACAATCTAACACGTCTGAGCCCCTCCACCCAATACGAGGTGTGCGTCGACATTCCCAGCATCCACCACAAACGCAGCAGGAAATGTGTCAATGTCACCACTAAAGGACTCGAGCTTGCCGTAAAAAATAACGAGGCGTGGGACACAACGGTGATTGCTGTTACTGCCATGCTTCTGGGTGTGATTTCTGTGGCCTGTTTGCTCATTTCTGTGTCCCTGAGGAAGCAGCACTCTTTTGGCGACTCGAGGAAATCTCAGTTTAAACCCTCCCTGAGTCCTGTGGTGGGGCTGTACTCTCCTTTGACAAGGCTTTTCGTTTCTGGCAAAGGCTTGTCTGCCGCAGTGGAGGTTAAAGCCACAGTTATCGACGTATCAAACAATTCCTAAAAAAAAAAAAAAACATGTTTTATTATAATATTGTGGGCTACCTACAAAAAAAACAAGAAAACAAAACAAACAGGAAAAAAATGAGGACAATGATCAAGGTGATAGGGCGAAGCACACGGGACTACGTGAACTGTGCGTACGCAAACCACGTAACTGTGCTACATACATGTTGCCTTGACACAGACATTCTGAAACATTGTGAGATAAATTCAGGGGGTCCACGCATCAAGAGTGGAGATGTCATGTGCTTACAGTGCCCAAGAAGTGGTTTTACAGAGAACAGATCTCACAGGTTACTGATGCGCCACACAATATGAATGTGATATTGCAGGGTACAGGCCATTTATACAATGTAAACACAACAAAGAGGAGAAGGAAGTGTTGTCTCTGTTATTGACTGTTATACTGTACATGTAAAGAGTTGTGGAACTATTCTTGTGGTCCCCGAGCAATACCCTCTGTGCTGTATTACATACACTGGCGAGATAGAAATGCCACCTGTGGTGTTTATGCTGGAGAAAATCTAGTAGAATAGACAATAACAGTGACTATGATGTAAAACACTTTTACGATCAAATATACATTTTTAATGAAAAATAAGGAATTTTGTGTTTTCTTTTTTTTTAATGAAAAGAAGCTATTTGAGTGTCAGTGTCACAAGAGTGAAAGACTACACATTGCAGTATACTACCTGCAAGACAAACAAGAGAAATCCTGATGCACAGGCCTGTCTACATAACCTTAGTTCTATTGCATCATTACACAAAAGGTAAAACAGTTTATACTGCAAACTAAAGAATAATTTATTCAGATTTTCATGTTTACACTCTTTTTTACAAGAATTATTTCCACAACACTTAATCCTACTATCAATTCTACTATCAATCCAACTTTGCCATGATATTCAGGCCAACAAATTCTCTTGGTTTAAATAACACAACAGCAGCAACAACAAAAAAAACAAATGTAACATAAGCACTTTGTATCATCAATCCTGTAATATTACTGCCAAGGACGTACAAAGAGAAAAATTGTTCAAAAACATCTTACGGCAGAGAAATGAGATTACCACACTTGTCCTTGAACAAGTGCCTTAGAAATGATGTTACCAAAATGCGATCGGTGAACTGGGACATATCTGTCTAATGATGGGGGGAGCCAGACGTTTTAAGGTTTGCGACTGTAGAACCCATTTCGTATTTGTTTCATCACAAATTCGATACATATTCAAAACAAAAAAAAATCACAAAGCTGATGAATCACCGTCACACACAGAGTGACATGAGAATTTATCAGGTAGACATGGCTATATATCAGGACAGGTTTCGGCACCCTGGACAGGGCTTTTAGAGCAGAGCTATTAGTCAATGACAGAGGCGCTAAAGTATGACCCATTACCCCGCAGGTACTCCACAGGTCAGCAAGACCATACTTTCGTGTCTGTGTTCCCTTGCCTCTGCTCTGGTTGCATTAAGGGGGCTCGTCGGCGGTGCGGCTCAGCTCTTTGGGGGATTCGTTTGATTCATTGGGGCCATCAGCCCGAATGAGACAATGGGAGTATGGTGTATCTCGCGGTCCGAGGGATTCTCACTCAAACAAAATCAATCTTTTGTTTTGTTGCTGGTACCGAACTGTGTTGCAACCCACTTTTAAGTAGTCAACAATTTCACTCTTTCTCATTTGTAGCACATCACAGTATATCCTTGGTCATATATCCTATATGAGGTGAATGTTAATATTGATGTGAACTAAGATAGGCAGGGCATGTGAAGGGCAGTTCTGATTTTGTGAGCATGCCTGACATTGCCTTTGGGCAAATAGGGATAGAAGAGCTCAAGCACTCTTCCTGCTGGTGGTGGTGAAGGTTGTGTGTGTGTGTGTGTGTGTGTGTGTGTGTGTCATAGTAAATTATGAAGACGATACACTTTTAAAATACAAATAATTGTATGAGGTGGGAAAAGAGCACAGTGACATAATTTAATGACAATCTACGATACAACTAATACTTGAAATGTCATCCAAAATAATTTCAGTATCCTGCTTCAGTTTTTATGGGTGCCCTAAATCAATATGATATGTTGGTAGCTAATGTGCAGTGCTGTCTTAGATTCATTTTTGACTTGAACTTACAGCAGTAACTCTGCCATGGCACTTGAATTCAATTTGCCCCCTAATTAAAATGAGTAATATATTTACAGCAGAATCTAGATTTACAGTGTAGAAATACTATAGGAGAAAACTGCTGAAACTCAGTCCTGAATAATAGATTTGCCCTCATTCTTCTCTCCCTTTCCTCTTTAACAAAGGAGCTTGTGTGGATTGAGGTGATATTGCTTTCCTTGTAACTATATATTCAGCCATACATATTAGATACCCCTGGATTAAAGTCTAATAAATGTTATATGAAAAGAACCAGCAGTATGTGATCTAATCCACATAAAAATGAAATGAGAAGTTTCCCAAAGAATGTTTAAGCATTTTCCTAAACCTTCTTGCAAAATTCAAAATCCTTGACCAGGAACCATAATATCACAGTATGCCCCTCTGCAAATATCCAACTGTTTGCCGGCACAGTTAAGTTAAATCTCAAATAGATCTTCACTGACCTCCTGGTAGCAAGATGAAATTTAAATCCATCTGTCCTGCTATTCTCATTAGAGCTTTGGTAGACATGTTCTGTGCAAAATATTTTTGCACGGAATAATATAGGAAAAAATACTATGTGACATTACATTTGATAGTGTTATCATCCCTCCAGGGATTTTGGAGTGCAGAGAGGAGCTCACTCACTGTAACCTTCATCAGATCCAGTGGTCGCCACGCAAGCATTCAGACATCATTATTTTATGGATGAGTGGTAATTATTTCATTAAAAAGTCTGTGGACCTCATTAGTACTGTGTGCACTCAACACACAGGATAGGGACATATATAAAGATATATTACAATTTCATTATGATAACATAATATGACAAAGAATGCCTGCTACAGTCCGGTTCTTTTATTTCCTCTTCTTCTTGTCAGCCTATAATGAGTTTCTCTGTTATTAAAATGGATGACATGCTGAAAACAACTTGCACCAGTACAATATAATGCATATCTGAAGTCTGGTAATTAAATTCCTCCATTAATTACAACACGGACATGTTTAAATGATTTTATAAATTCATTGCATTTTTTTAAAAAGTTATAAAAGTTAAAAAGCATCTGGAAACCTCGTGTTAGTCTGGGATGTCTGGGAAATCTATATGAGACGTCTTCTATGTCAATGTGCACTCCCCCCACCCCCATCTCCAAAAGGGCTCGGGACACATCTGCATGTTTCACCTACTCACAGAAATGCAGATAACATTCAACTAACCTCTAGCTCCCGCATGATAAATATATTTAATTTCAACCTTTCATTGTGAAAAATGCAGCCATCCTTACCGACATGTTATCCTACCAAGCACACAGGAAAAAAATCAATTGCTGTCTTTGCTGTTCACATACCCTGTTTGAATTATTGCTCTATTAAACACTGACAATTTGAATTTAGGCCAGTCTGGGCAGGATATAGCTGCTTGAAGCCAGAACAAATAGAAATCTTCAAATTCATTATCTTTATAATCCCTCAACCAGCACCTATGGGACACAGTATGATTGTTTTCCTTTTAATGAAGACACCACAGCTAAACTGATTCTTTTACAGCTTGTTTTGATTATTATCAATTATTATGCTGATATACAGTACAGCAGTAATTGACAGCTGCAGTTTCCATTCCCATTTAATGTTGAATTGAAGTACAGTTCTGGGAACAAAACTGAGGACTGTCTTTCATTGACACTAGTTTTATTCATCTGTTTCATTCATTTTGAAAATGCTTTCCTATTCTATGAATAACAGATCTGAATTCCTCATGCATGCCCTAGACGTTTGCTTCCTTTTTTCTCTTTTTGGATTCTGAAAGTGTTCAAGCATCAGAAGAAATATGATGTGGTGATCATGTTAAATCAACCGACTGCATTTTTTTGTTTCTCTTCATCTGCTTTTGGAAAAGCAAGATGTCAATCACAAATATGTGGAAATACAGCTAGGACAGGTAGGACAACAACGAGCTGTCAAAACAACCAACCGACCTCAACACCATTTCTGTGTATGGAAGAAGCCTCCAGATGTGAAATAGTAGCACCCCTAAAAATGGGAAGCTTAATGCAATATCTGAATTTCAGGATATTCAGGCCAAAGACACGTTCAGGGGTCTTACTTCAGTGAGACAATTTACTGTGCTGAAACACAAGAGCACTGCACAACATGAAAAGTCCAGACAGAATGTCATGAGAGATCTGCCAGGACACAGAGAGCAGAGTCAATACCAATCTGTCCATCTGTCTGTTGGTGCACTCTTTCTCACTGTGTGTTATGAATTTACTGAGGGGGGGGGAAATGCTTAACGGAAATACAAAGAGGCAAAGAAATGTAAACAGCTGAGGAAATATGCCTATTTCCCTTCAAAAACACATCAGCTTTTCCTTTGATTCATTTTTGCTATGTATTTTCGCGTGAGGGAAAAAAAGCGCGAACAGAGAGCTGATTTATAGATGAGGAATTTCATTAAATTTGCATGTCATTTCCCTTGATGATCAAAAGTACTGCCGCCTCTGTGGATTCCCAAGACAGAGAGAATAGTGCAGAAAATGCTGCATTTGCAAGTCACTCCTTCTGGCTTATTGTCTTAGTTTAACAAAAGGATTAAGGTGAAGACTAATGGTTCTCGTTACAGGGTTTTGAGTGAATCAATCAAATTTAAAGTCGAAACAGCAACACGCTTTGGAACCACACGTCAGATAATAAATAGAGACAAGATATGCATGCCAGCATTCTCCTTCTTCAAGGCTTTTCACCTCACTCAGACTTATCTTTCAAAACATTTTCCCAGTCATATATTGGTCTGCTGTGATCATCACCTTTGTGTTACTTGATCCTCAGATCGTTAATTGATTAACATTACTAGAAATCATGACTTCATCCCAGGGCAGTGACTTACTGATTTAACGAGGACTCTGCTTGAGTGGCGTGTGCCAGTGCACTACACTGGACACTTCTCACTAATGTTCAGCTTTAGAGGTCCATAATAGAATGGGTTTCTCCTGGACAGTTCCACAGTCCTTACTAGTTACGGAGCCCTTCTCCTGAAGCAGAACTGTTCTGGTACGCTTTGCAATTGATGTGCCTTTTTAAAAATGACCCTAGAAGCGGGCTGATTGAATGGACGGCTTCCTCCTCGGGAAGCGATTAAAACTGGAGGAAGGGGAGCAGGTTGAGAAGGGTAGACTGAAGTAAATGATAGAGACTCTAGAGGGCAGTTTATTAGCGAAAGGCCAGTTCCTTGGCAAGGATCTGCTTAAATCATTACGGCCTTTCCGGACACAACCTGATATCTGTGTCTCGCTCTAATTAAACAGTATACCACACAAGTACACAGTGAGGAGATTAAAGTGCTAAGCACCATAACATAATGTATGATGTATAATACATGCTGCATTATATGTATATGTGTGTATATATACATGTACATATTAAACTGCTGGTAGGGAAGATGGCCCCAGTAACACTCAAATGACCACAATACAAAGATATAAAAACACTGACAAGATATAAAAAAAATTTAACTTTGTTAAAATTACACACATGTATATGTTTGTCAAAGTATATATTAAAATATATACAATGTTATATATAAAGTATATACAATGTGTATGCATTTTACAGCAATTCACTTGTATCCATGTATTATTTCAATATAAGATGTACATCATCTATGGGAGACAGAGAGAGGGAGAGAGAGAGACCCAGGGAAATTGCCATGTCTGTGAAACACAATTTCATATTTCAAAAACCATTGGGATCAAATGCTTACTTTTGAAAAAGGGGAAAAAAAGGATGTACATCAGAACTAGATCTCTGGAAGATGAATTCGGCATTCCTGCCGACTTTCTCCCTTCAGGCTGTAAAATGGGTCTCTGATGCCTTTTATTGTTCCCAGAGCTACATGCAGCCATTCATCTGAATTCACAGGCACCCTGCATGCACTAGTCTCGCTGGCCAAACAGACTTTTTAACGTCGCCCATGGACAGATCTCATGATCAAGGCCCCCTGTTGATTCCGTTTGTTTGATGGTAGTCCAGCCCAAAGAGCTTGAATGTAAATTATTCCTTACAGTCTATTATTTTCTCATCCAGTTGGTCCCCGGGTCTTGAAGACAAACTGGTGAAGTTCAAGACTGCTTCGCAGTACACTGTATGGATACCATATGTATCTGTGGGAGGCACATTGTTAGACTGCAAATGCAATATTTCCTCAGTTCATTACAGACATTGCTTGCAAACGCCAATAACAGTCGCCCGCCGTCTGAAAGTCTTTGATGTTCATTATCCTTTCAGCTCATTTCTGCTCTCTCTCCAGCTGCTCCCTCTCATCGCCGATAAGACAAACGCACCAAATTAGACCAGATCACTGCAAAAATGCAGCCGCGGTTTTATGATGATAATTGCATTTAACGTTAATTAGGTATTTAAATTAATTGCATTTTAAATGAGCAAACCGGATAGTTAACAACTTACTGGCAAAAAAAGAAGAAAAAACATCCTAATCAAGACATACTGCGTGAAGCACAGAGCACAGCGAGGCAATTCTGAGAGCTGTATCATTATTAGCAATGTGCCATCTATCGTCTGAAATGGAAAAATATGAGCAGCAAACACATTAACCGATAAAATCAAATATTCAAACAGAAATGTAGAATTGCTTTTCAGAATTGTTTCAATTTCTGAACAGATTATCATGTGTAGCCATGAATCTTTAATACTTAAACACTGAAAACTACTCAAGCACTCCACGGCTAGGCAAAGGTTATGGCAATGTATTCATGTTTGTAAACTGTTCTCCTTTATTTTAAAGGAATGGCATATTAGTGGACTACCCTGAGTTCTGCCTGTCACATGTAATGAAGACTATTATCTTCTGAAGAATTTCGACCCTGCTGAGGTGAACTGCAAAAGCACCGCTCAACAGTTTGAATCATCTCAATTGTGCCAAGTCCTAATTAAAACCTCATTAAACATGAGGCAATTCAAAGCAACTGACAACTCAAAGAGCTTGACACATAAAAGCAGAAGGTGTTCATATATCAGCAGTGTGCCAGGCTGCCTTTTTCAGAAACTGAAAGCTTTGGTAGCTCTACAAATGATTCCTCTACCAAACGTGAGGGATTTGTGTAGGGTGAGAGGGGTCTGATATAATGGCAAACATGTGACACACTCATGGACCAGAGCTAGTGCATCTCCTTCTATAAAGCTAGTAGGTCAAGTATAAAAGAATGGTTAATGCCGACTGAGTGACCAATCAGCCATTTTCCATTTTCCAGCCTTTGAAACGTCTAAGCTTTCTATTGAGTACCAGTCACAGCCATGCTCTGCACGTGCCGCTATCTGCAATGTCACACTCAAAGTGGCTGTTCCTTCAACCGTAAAAAACTGTCTGCGCACACTAATTGCATCAATATAAAAAGAAAACTGTATTTAGAGACCAGCTCCTCTGTTAGCTTTTTAGGTTCCCCAGCAGATGAATTCTGCTGAATGAGTTGAAACTGCATGTTGCTCTCCCTTAATGTGCCCCACACACACACACACACACACACACACACACACACACACACACACACACACACACACACACACACACACACACACACAGAGTGAACGATGTTGAGGCATCCCCAAGAACCTTCAAAGCAATCATGCAAATAAACAAAAGTGAAAAACGACAGCAGACAGGTTGCCAGCGCAGCAAACTAGATTCCCATGACCTCTGCAATCACTGCAGTGTCAGAAATATTGATGACCCCTTGCAGAAATGAGCCTGCTTGTCAAAACACAGCACTGCAGCTTAAGTATCTGCAACTGGAATTCTAACTCAGCAAGCTGAAAAAAAAAGATTTTACAAGCTTAAATAGCCAAATTATTGCTGGACTTGCTTTACATAAAGTACATTGATTAACTTTTTTTTCTGATGACCAAGTGTGTATATATCAGTGTAACACAGAGCTCTTGCAATGTGTTGCATGCTCCACCTTGGATTCCGATTCACAACCCTTACATTGCATGTCAATTGGTGTGAGGTACTGTATGCTTCACCCATTTGCTTAGAAACATCCTGCATTTTGATTCTCTGTTCATAATGCATCTTAACCCTGTGTCCCCCAGTCAACACGTCTCCATTTTCCCCCGGCTGCTTTTTAATCTCCTGTCGTCGCTTATCCACTGTGGGCACAAATTAAGCATTCCAAAAGCTCCACACTTTATTCAGGAAGCTGTTTTTAGAAAGCACATAATGTGCGTTGAAGGCATTACACTGAGTGACTATCTGAAAGTCGAAGTGGCCCAGAAAAAAATGCTTTTCCCAATATTTTTATTACTCACAAGCTCATTTATCATTTATAGCATCCATCTACTTTTTTTCTAGGAAATAAATGCAGAGTTCAGAAAACACGGCTTGAGGGCCAGCTACAGCTTTCCTCCAAAATGACTGCACGTTACTACAGGCTAACTGCAGGTCAAAGATTTCCAAGGTGATTATATATAAACTCATTAATCATGCAAACATTCCCCTTTAAACTCACACATAAAGTTCATGTAGAATACCTGCAAGTTAACAAATAGTGGTCATCGCAGGGCATCAAAGTTAACAATACTGTGTATATTTTAGTGTGCTCCTCCACACTGTTACCTGGTCAACATTACAATTAAAACAAATAAAAAATAATAATGAGTTACTATTCACCATCCTGTGGAAGTGGGACAAGGACATTTCAGTGTCTACATTTTCCCTCTAAATCAGTTTTAAAGTCACGACTGCTTGTGAGTGCAGGTGAACTCTTCACATGTCACAGGCTTGACTTTGTACTGAATCCTGATTTTCAATAAACACTTGGAAGACTCCTCACTGACAAACAATTCCAAAAATTACATCCCACGAGTCCCCCTCTAAGTCCCATGTAGCATTTTGATAACACAAAAATACATTTTCACCTCAAAAGCACGATTATGAAGATCCACTTCACAAACCTTTTTTTCAATTTTTTTTGTCTTTTTTGTTTCTGTGTAATCAGGGATATGAATAAATATGAGGGCACTGTATATGTATGCAGCACATACTGTATATCTCCATCAAAAAGAAGAGCGGAGAAGAAAAAGAAGGGCAAATAATGATAGATTGTGTGAGGGGAGGCATTTTTTGTTCCCTATCCATTTCATTTATTCTCACCCAACTCTGACATTTCCATTTGCGCAGTTCAATTGAGAAAATAAAATAGCCCTGTTGTTTTTACACTGTGTTGTCTGCCGCAATCACTTTGCCATAACGCCCTGGTTCCCATCACTCAGTGCACAGTAAGGGATTGACTGTGAAATGGAAAAAAGGTGCCCTTCCACAGGCGGGAATAAGCATCGGCATTACTGGCACATTCATATGGTGTTCTTGTGAAGCTCTCGTAATGCTGGACATCTCTTTCAAGGGTCACCCCCGCTTATCAGCTGGGAGAGTGAACATTCTGGGCTCTGATCATGCATGCCTAAATAGATCTGGTGTGGCAATCACTGGATGACTGCACGGCCAGAAGCATCTAGGCTTCCTAACCCCTTGTGGTAAGAAATGAGAATGAAGCCATTCGTCTGGATGTGACTTTTTTTTTTACCTTTTAGCACCAGGGTCAAACAGAGGGATGATGAATGCAAACTGTGCAGAGAGAGTTGGAAAAGTGCCGCTTCCATCACCTCAATGATCCCTCCACCCCAAATGATGTCCTCAAGCAGAACGCAAATGCACTCTGTTAAATGTACTGTTTAACTCATCGCCATAAAAGCGCTGGAAAAATACGAAAGTGTTCACAAATTTGATGATCCCATAAAATCGTGGCATTTAAGCAGCTGAAATTTAATTCCGGATCATGAAATAAATGGAGTTGCTTTTATGTTACAACATTTTTCCCCTTCTATGATGTATTTCTTTCCTAAACCATCATGTTAGATCCCCAAACACATAGGCATGTTTCATACAAGCAACCCTGTAGCAGAACAGTTCAGATGTAATGTAACACGGCTGTTCATCACGGTCACAACGATCTCATTACATAAGGGAGTAAGAAAGGGAACGAGTGGGCAAATCATTCTGTGTGCTGTTCAAAAAACCTCCACTGAAAAATGTGCTCGGTTTGTATCAGCGTGAGCAGAAAGCACTCACAGAGCACGCGAATACAGAAAATACGAGAAAGACAGACGTTTGTTTTGTAATTACCATGTGCACTCTGGGAAACACATACTTGAAAAAGCAGAACAAGTGCTCTGGGTGAGGGGACTGATAATCACCGATCGATAGGGCCAGCGTGATGGCTGGTAAATACGCGGGTGTTAAATGGGGCATCTGCTCGTCGGGGCCCAGAGCGTGGCTTCTGAAGTGGGTATGCAGGCCGATGAGCGCGGGTCAGGCTTTCTCATCTGATTTTTTTTTTTTTTTGCGAGTTCTGATGAGACCGTGTTTGGCGGCGCACTTGTGCAGATGGTAAACGCTCGAAATCTTTCGGGGTCCTGGTCGGGAGGCGGTGATTCACCCAGCGTGTGACATCGGTGACACGTCCTCATCAATTGTGAACTCGAGCAGAATAGATTGTCAAGCAGGATTAGCAAAACAAGATTTAATGACACACGCGCACCGCACTCACACGCGCGCAGATCTCGCAAACCAGTCATTTTTTGATGAATACCTTCGCACGAACAGCCTATAACAAAACAACAGCAAATCAATACCAATTTCTAAAGCTTGATTACTGATTTGCTCATTGATTCGAGGCTCTGAATTTGCGCTCTGATTATGGGTGTCCATAGAAACATGGGCGATATTTGGCCTTTGGAATGAATAAAATGACATGTCAAACCTTACTGGATCTGTGATAAACGTGTAGTCTTGTCAGGCGCATAAACACCAACAACCACAATATTTACCAGGTGCTCAAATTAAACTCTGAAATAAAGAAAAAAATAAGTCAATTGTTTGTCATGTAATTTATGCAATATTGTATTATTATCATAACATTTATAATGTATAATCTATAATAAAGCTTGGTTAACATTTTTCATTATGTCATCTGTAACTTTGATGCAGTAGGAAGTCTCATAGACCTTTGTACATGAAACTTCCCGAACCCCAACACATCTGATCCACAAGCTGGATTCATTTCCCTCATTCTTCTGTTCTCCTCCTCCGATGCATCAGCGTGGATCTCACCTTCTTATCTCAAACAAGGGTTTAATCTCATTAGTATAAAGATTTGCAATTGTGTTCGCCGATTTAAACAGAAGTGATTATGCTACACGTGCCGCAGAAAGTGGTCTGCCCTGTTGGGAGCCACAGTGACCTTTGCTGTATTGATTTTGATGTGGGATTGGTGGCTTTACATGCCAAACTTGGCTCCAGATTTGCTCTGTCTTGTGTAAGGATACTCCCACACCTTACATAGCATGCAAACACTGTACTGCAGTGGGAACATCCTGACACAAAGTTTCATTTTACACCTGTATCAAACTGAACATGTCTCATTACGTTCCTGTTCCTGCAAACTCAAACCAGCGGAGACACAATCCAAACACTCACCACAGTGGGTGGATTTGGGCATTGCAGCGGTTTAGTTCACTAGGAGGAGTTTGAGGAGTTTCAAACCACTTGCATCAACATTTGCACTGCACAAAGAGGCATGGTTAGTGAGCCAAACACCCGGCTGTGGACAACAGTCGTGCTCCATAACTGACTCTAGGGGCAACACTCCTGTGGCATTCTCATACTCACCTGAAGTCCATCATACACCAATACACACCTGAGAGAGTCACACTGCGTGAGTCTGGGTGGAGGCGCATTTAGGATATGTGTGGTTCAGTAAAGGCTGACTCTTCTCTTCATAAATCCTCATGCTTTAAAAGGCTCCTCAAAGTGACACATCTCAGTAGTTCTGATCCAAGCAGACGACTGTGCTGTGACACATTCAGTACAGTAAAGCTTCAGACTCTAGCCGAGGACAGCGGTGATGCGTTTTATGTGTATGCTTAGTCCCCACCCCGTCCCCTTCCCTTCCATTATATCACTGTGACTGTGACCATCTGACGACTGAATCATACTAAATAGCACCTGTAACATTTCAACAGATACACATATATTGTACATAATAACGGCCTTGCCCTACAAATGACTCTCTGCTGACACTTGACAGCAACAGAGGTAACACCTTATCGCTCATACTTTTTTCAAATCCGCCTCAGTTTTGACCTGAGAACTGGTTGACAGTTCGCTGATTAAAATCTCCATTTGCCACCTACATCACTTCATTTCTCGAGTGAGAGACACGCACTGTCTAAACATTCTGTAGAGGCCTGTAATTTTGACCGTGCTTGAGTATCTATTTGACTGAAAACACCATGTGGTTAGTACATGCAGTGCATTTCCTTTCACTGCAAGCATGCAAACTACCTTCCGTAAACATAAGTGATGTGTGCCATGTTTGAACCAATTATGTCGCAGCGGATTGTCAATTAAATCAGTGTTTGCCATCTCACCATGCCGGTGGCATTATGCTTTGTCAAAAGAAGGTAAGATCTTCCACATCAGCATACAGCTGTAGTTTATCTTACATCACATGCTGAGGCACATGAAATTTAATTCAATCAAACATATGATACAAGCATGCTGCTTTTGTAAAAGGTATAAGTAATAAAAAGAACGGAAAAATCTGTTAAATTACAACCTACCGTGTGAGTGACTTCTATGGTAATTCTGCTGTGCTACTTCAATGCTGTTTCTTTCTTCCTTAAACTCTAATGTCAGGCATGCTGATCTGAATAGATATTGCACAGCACACTCCAACATTGAACACTGTGAGTCAGACTTTGCAACAAACTTCAGCTACAGTTCTGTTGCTGTTGAAGCTGCTAATACACCCATTTCTTACACTGTCATGCATTTGTTAGCACTGGTCATGGGCACCATTATGACAAACACAGACAGTGAGGTTCAAAACAGCACAAAACTATCGTCATAATACAACATTGGCTATGAGCGCCCTTTGTTTTTCTACTATAGCTTGGTATGTGGATAAAATAAATTTTATAACGGAGTATCTCCGATGGAACAAGTAAGTTCATTTGTTCATAATGGGTACAGAACAGCACATATCTTGCCTTTTAAAATATGAACCAGTTTTCAGCAATGGTTCACCACTGCATTCTCAAACCAGAGTCTGTGACATCATATTTAGAATGTCTATGAGAACTGACTGTGAGAATGGAGTCATTAGATGGCATTTTAAATGGTTCTGAAGTCCTGCTTTATCTGAGAAAGCATAAGTCCAGCAGTGTAAGTAACAGGCTCTAGTGATAAACCTTCTTATAGGCCAGCTGAATATTACTGCTCTCATTGTTCAGAGTTATCTGGTGGAGTCCTAAATATATCTTTGAGGAAGCCATTCAAACACAGGTGTGACAGATTTGGGAGAATTCATCCTGTATTGTAGCACGCACAGGTCATGTTCCCATGTGAAAAAATCCCATGCTGCCTTCTGACTCTGCAGTTGCTCTGTCCAATATCACAATTGCCAAACCAGTGTGATTTTTATGCCACAGCTCACTAACTCTATCAAAAAATCTCTTATTTCTGAACCATGGTATCAATTCATTCATATTTATGATGGACAAAAATTATTACGTTCACACATTCATATACCACAGAGACTTGTGTATCTGTTTGCCTCCCACTCTAACCCTGTTTCTGTGTCAGACAGACAAGGGGAGCCAAGTGCACATGCTGAAGACTTGAAACTTCCTCAAAGAAAACTTAACTTGACTGAACTAAAACTAAACTTGTTAACTACTTTTTTGTAGCTGCCTTGTGCATTTCATCCTAACTGAAGCAACGTGGGAGGCTCACTTACATCACATGTACAGATTTGGAATATGGGAGAGTTGTAGCGGGTCAATTTTAATTTTTCGCGCACATGTGAACACATTTCACCCACTGTATCGAGGTGCAACACTGAGACCACAGGAGAGGTGTATTTCTGCCTCCCTTCTAACGGCATCATAAAAAGAGCAATGGTTTCCAAGAAACATCTTGCAAACATTCAGCTGATGGCACTAAAAATGTCACTGGCTTTCAGTGTGGAGTCCCCAGCCGATTCTTCTCAGCACAGCAGTGGGCGGGATCCCTGCTCCATCTTTTGAGCTGTAACAGAGATGGACACCACAGATTCCAACTGTCACCTGTTTTTTGGCAGCCAAATTTCAGAGCGATATCACCTGCCTAACCTCTTCCATGGCATAAGTTTGTGTCTCTACTATGTCTCATCAAAAACACACACACACACAGACACACACATATTATATATATGTATGTGTATATATATATATATATATACAGACACACGTGTGTAAACTGTATTGGAAATTAATCCCTTTTGTCTCATCCAGTACACCACCTCTTGCAAAACAATTTCAGCATATCAGATGCTACTATTGTTTAAAAAGACAAGGAGCAGAATGAGTCTGAGGAAGAGCATCACCAGGGAACTTGTTAAAAGCAATATGAATCAGAGGATTAAATAAGCAGAGAGAGCTGATGAGAGATGGTGTTCCTCAGAGTCATGGCAAAGAGGGAAGATCCTTGCTCTGCATATAAAAGCATCATTTATCAACACAGACAAATTAGGCTCTCTACAGCCTTTTAAGCTTTAATCTCCACTCTACAGCACTGTACTTAAAATGGAACTTCTGTTCAATGAAAGCTCTGTCCAGCGCCTTGTAACTGTGCCACACGTGACTTTATTCTGAAAGGTTTCAGACTTCAGCCCCCTTTCAAAGCATGTCCTGCGAACAATGAGGCCCTGATTTCTCATAAAAATCTCAGCCATCCACAACATGACACTGTTTTCCATCTCAATATGGTCAATCTGTTTATCAGCTGTTTCAGTTGTGTTGGAAGCTGCTCTGGATAAGAGCTTCTGCTAAATGCAAGTAATGCATGTATGGCCTTTGAATTGTAGACAAATGATTATTCTTATTACCACTAATAATGAATGATAAGATGATGAGGAGGAAGAGGAAGACCTTGTAATCAAAATCTCTCATGGTTTAAAACCCTAGCAAGCCATAGTACAGCACCATCTGAAAAATGTGTATAACAGCTTTTTGGCACTGGTTTAGAATTCCTAGGGCCCCTCCAACTGAACAATTTTCTCCTGTATTGAACCACAAGCTAAATGGGTCTGAAAGCAATACACGTCCAAAACAGTTAGCAAATACATGACAAATACATTGTGCAAAACACATCATTTGAGGTATCAAGTGCCACTTTCTGAGAACAACAACAACAGTAAGATACTAGACATGACACTCAAAACTGAAGAGTTGTCTAAAAGGGTAAAATTAGCTTGGAACAACAGAAGAGCAGCATCAAAGTCCTGTGAAAAACAGTTTAGTCAGATCTGAAATTGTGCCACCTTGACACACAATAGGATATTTGAATGTTAACTGTAAAGTGCAGTCGCTACAAAACAGCTCTAGCATTAATTCACATGTTATTTATGTGAAATACTTAAATTTCACATTCCACATTTGTTTTACAGGATTGAATCCCCAGGTGGAACAAAGCTTTTGCACCCTTGGGCAAAGAATTTAACCTGAATTACTTCTGTATTATAATATTTTGTTTAACTGTAAGCGCTCTTTAGTTAATTACTTTTGCCCTGAATATGGAGGGAACATGAGTACAGTGGGAATACAATTAACTGCCTCAAACCTAGAAAGAAACATCTAAGGCCTTTTTAAATCTTTCAGACTGTGATATCAGACTGTGAGCATACATTCTTACAGTGTGTCTCAGTATTTGGGACACAGAGCAGGGGTTGGGGGGCCTTACAAAAACAGATTAGGTCACTGCCACATCATGGGCACTTGAAAGACAGTTCTGTCTGTCCCTTTTCAGAAATACCACGTGAACTGAATATACTGAGAAGAAATAATGAAAAAACAACTTAGTGTTTGTGAAACATTAATAGTGGTACCTCAGCATGGAGTATTAGTCACTTGACGGGTGCAGTGAAAGGGAACGGTAGAGAAAAATAAGATTAAAAAAGGCCATTCACTCACACCTGCATTTTTGCTGTACTCTTAAACTGTCCAGGTGATATAAACTGTTATATTTATTGCCATTTAGCAGATGTCTCTTATCCAGAGTGACTTACATATGTTACAATTTTGCATGTTATTTATTTACACAGCTGGATATTTACTGAGGCAATTGTGGGTTAAGTACCTTGCCCAAGGGTACAGCAGCAGTGCCCCAGTGGGGAATAAAACTGGCAACCTTTTGATCACAGGCCCTGCACCTTTCTACTATGCTACACTGCTGCCCCACATTTGTATATGCTGTGCTACACTGCCAGCCACATTTACATATAAATTTGTATATATTATAAAAAAATATATATATATATCATAAACCAATTGTAAGTTTGTCTTTCTCTCATGAAATCAAAGGTAATTTTTGTAAGGCAACCTCTCAGGGCACACACCCCCTAAATGCAGCTCACAGAAGTGTGTTCGCGCACTGGGGTGTGTGCGTCAGCTGCAGTCTTACGCAGCTACGGCACCCCTATCTGTGGAGCTCCGATGTCTCACGCTTCACCTCACGCTTTCAAGGCGATTGTTTCCTCATGCTAAAGGACGGTGTCTCACCTGTAACCCCCCGTGTCTGACAGACTGCGAGAAGCACTCCTCTGTCTCGAGCTTATCTTTCTTTAGCACCCTCAGTCACATTCTGTCAACGTTTCCATTCATCTTCCCCAATCACCCTGCCTTGGCAGCTGCGCGGTGTCCGCGTCACCTACGTCTCTGAATGTAACCTGTGCACCATTGTCTCCTGTAGAACTGTAGCCCGCGGACACTGTAAGCTAAACGGCTTTTTAAAAGGATACGGTAGTGTATCGGAGCGAAGGGCAACATCTTTTGGCCTTCGTGCCTATCCTCTCCTCCCTCTAATTTCCATTTTAGCGGTTCTTGTCTTTTCAATAACGCCCCGCCAACGTGGAGCAATGCTATGGAAAGTCGTTTTGTTTCAATTGCCCGCTTAACAACATGAGGAAAATGAGGATCAGGGTACTGCAGATGAGAACAATTAAAATGGTAATCTCCGGCAGCAAAGCAGGGAATCCAAACACTGTACGCTGCACTGCTGCAGAACATCTCAATGTGGCAGCGATTAGTTTCTCTGCAATCCCTTTCATACTTAATACTAATTGTGTAAGTTTAGACCACTGCCATAAGCCTTCAGTTGTATTCATGAGCACACTGCTTGGAACAACGGAGCTGAGCTTTTCTCTGAGAGCGTACTCAATAAAACATATGGTCAGTTTCTCTTGCATTGGACCATATGCATAAAAACTGCTTGGTATCTTGTTGGTTTAGCATCACCTTCTTAACAAGCAATTCAAAAGGAAAAAAAAAACCTAGGCTATCCCTGGACTCTCCGCCCATGGAACTAAGATTGACACGATCTTGCTGAGATAAAGATAATGAATTCGACAAGATCTTGGTGAGATAACCAAGGAATTACAATATGTTAAAGAGTATGTTAATGACCTCCTGTGGCACTGGTAACAATGGCGAGCTAACAGCACTGCAGTGAAGGGAAATCAATGAAAGCTTAAAGTAAGAATACAGGGGCTCTGTGAGGAAGCAGTGGTCTGCTACAGCAGCGATGGCACTTTTTATTATTATTATTCTTTTTTTCCCTGAAATGTCATTTCAAATGACCAAGCATCCTGTAAATATGCAATCAGTTGCACACATGTCATATCTGAATACTCCACTGTTGTCTGAAGTCAACTGTGCTCTCGCTGTACTGCTCTCCCCACCAGCCGGACAGACACACACCAGTACCACAGTGGTGTTCAGTGACATGCTTTTATGCATCACTTCAATCCCGTGCAACTCAGAAACTGGGGCATTCCGGTCTGTGTTGTCAGGTTCCACGGCAAATTTTGAGGTTGCTAGAAAACTTCCTGGTGTACACTGTTTTTCATCACTAACCATCTGTGTCTGTGTTACTCAAAATAAAATATAATGCCCATGCCCTGTTGTCTCTAATTCTAACAGACACGACACAGCCTTAAATTTCTTTCCAAATATTTCACTTTAGTGCTTGCCACTTTAATCAGGACATAAGAGCAATTGGTTATTCACTGAAGCCACAGGACAAAAGGGGACATAATTGTACTTGAATTTTCAAATTATTAGCTAGCGAAGCTGCAAAAAGCATGTTCATTGACTCAAATCCAGATGAGGTTAAAAACCATCTTTAGGGAGCAGTCATGGCAATTCAAAACAAGACTGCAAATCAAACTGATTTTTCTCTTATCCTCCACAGGGCCTTATCGAAATGAACCATGAGTAAGTACAACATTCCTCTGAAAGCTATTTATACACAAACAGTTCACTAAATGCCCGTGGAGCTTCATTAGACAAATATAAACACCAAAGTCTACTTCCACATGACAATAACGACCACGTGCGCTTTTTGTTTGCCATCTTCCCGAAGCTCAGCTTTTGTGATTAAAGGATACAGAGTGTCGCAGCTGAGAGACTGGTCCTCCCGATAAAGGACTTGGCAAAATGAAGAGACATTCTGAGGTGCTAAATTATCCAGCGGCAGTGTTGTTCCTCAATGCGGTGGAAAGGAAAAAAGACACAGAAGAGGTACCAAGAGGACAGAACGCAAGGTGCCCTGCACAGCATCAGTACATATGTCACATTAAAACTGCAAGTGGGAAATTAGGGAGATCCGCATGCAGCACTTCTCAGAACTGGCAGACGTCCCGCAGGGCATGGACAGAACAGTGCCGGGTAATGCAGGGTGACAGCGGTGCGCGGTGGCAACGTCACAGACACGTCTGTCAGCGTGTAAACCTCCCTGGTGTATCGCGCAGGGGACGGAGTGGCAGACAGGCTGCTACAGTGTGTGGAGCATGCACACACATGCTCGCACACACATGCCCAAGAACGCAAGCTCACACATGCATGTGCACGCACACAGACACACACACAAACACAGGCTCATGAAAGCATACTCACAAAAGCACATACAAACTCACACATGCATGCGCACACACACAGACACACACACAAACATGCATACACACATCTGCAAACATATTCACGCACACACAAACACACGGACACACACACACCTACACACACACTCGACCACGTGCACGCAGCCACGGTCATAATCATTGAGAAGCAGCAACTTCATTAAGAGCGCGACGCACTCTGTCACCTTGCTCTGCGGAAGACACAGTGCTCCGGGTTCGTGTGCAAAGTCCTTTGAAGCGAGTTCCGACGTCTCGGAGAAAGACGGATGTTTGAAAAACAAAATCCTGCCACCCAGCCATGATGTATGCAGACCGTAATTAACCGCATCAGCGCTGTGACAGGGGGTGACGCGGAAATAACGGCTCAGCCTGATGTATCCCTGTGCGGCGGGTGACAGGAACACAGCGACGTCGTCCCTTTATCAGAGAACAAATGCACATTGTAATCGCACCTGAAGACTGACACACACACACATACGCGCGCTCCACTTTCCAACATTGTAATTTCCGCACCTTGACAGATCGCTTCCATCCTCCGTCAAACCCCACCCTGGTGCTTTTCACAAACGTGAAATATGAATGGGCCGCGGTGAAGGATGAATGTGTGCCTGACCTGAGGCAGGTGGGAGACCCCCCCTATAATGGCTGATATATCTAAGAGGCCCCGGATCAAGGGTGGCCTGCCCCCGCAGGAGCGCAAACAACACTGACATAAATCACTCCGCGCCGGACGTCCTACACCCGCTACCTCTCCATATGGCACGGCGCCTCTCTCCGAGAGCGTTCTGCGCCGAGCGCAAGGACAATGCACACTGTTCCCCGCGTCTGCTGCGCTCACCTGCAGTCCCGGCACACTTCCATACGATACTGCAGCGCATGTTTTGTTTCTTAACTATTGCACTGAAGAGCTGATACTGTTGAGCTAGATGCGAGATGCTGTCCTGTATAAAGATGGAAAGAATAGTTATTTTTTGCACAGTGCGCAGAGTGATTATTTGACACAGGCCTGAGGCTTATGACTGTCTAACAGTTTCTGGTAATGACAGTCATCGTGAAATTTTATTTTCGCCAGAAAAATAAATCAGCTTTAAAGCATGCTAAAACGATATGGTATGGTGACCCCGCAGCAAATGAGCATGAAAAAAAAATCGGCAGTTTTAGCAGTTTTATGTTCAGCAACCAAACCATAAACACACTCAAAACCCCAGACTTACTGGAGTTATTTCTGAGTGCGTACCTCCGTAGCACATTTTCATCTTGCTTTGTGTGCAGTGGTTGGTTCATCTGTTTTAAGCAATTTTATCTTTCGTAGTTAGAACTCGAGGGGACGTAAAATAAAAAAAATAAATAAAAACTTGACCCAAAAAAGTAAAGACTGCAAGTTTAGATAAGAAAAGACACTCTCTCTGACTTTCGCTCTTAATGACTGTCTCTTCAGGCACAGCGGATCCTCCTCAGCCTCTACAGTAAATTGGCATCATCATTTATTCTCTGCACTCAATCAAACGTGGCTCTGTGATGTTACCGTTATTACAAGAAGCCCCGGCTTTCCTTTAGGAGGAACGAAATTGCTCTGCAAATCATCCTGACTCACAAACAACATGAGAAAACACAGCATCACCATCAGTTACTTTTATAACCAAAGGTTACATATTAGTGTCCAAAATAAGCACTTTTACATCAGACAGACAAGAGTGTCAGGATAAATCATTAATGGAAGGATTACTTCATTAATACAACTGCACAGTAAAAAAAAAAAAAAAAAAAAGAATCAGTATTTACAGAATGACTAAGCAGGACTAAGCAGCAGAATACAATAGGTATGTAGTACATTAACATCAGTCAGTGCAAAATATGCACAATCACAGGCTGTAAACTTATGCACACATATTTCCCACATGCTCTTCATAATGCATATGAATTCCCCACATAGATTTATAATAAGGAGGTGCTGTAATGTTTCATTTGTCACACTGTAAATATTAACCTACAAAAGAATGAAATTCAGAACTTAATGGATCACTTAATGAGCCTTGAAGCCAGGGTGGGATTTGGTACAATTCCACATCCCTCGGTAGACACCAACCAAATGCTAATTTAATGGGATAGATGGCCCGCATCCTGAATTATGATGACAAAGGTGGCTCTCAGAGCTGTCCCTTTATGGATTGTTGAAGACGGCGCTGGAAGGAATGTCTCTGCTCTCAATACACTTTTGCGCAGACAACATAGTAAGTGCACAGAAGCTTTCACTTCCCCTCCATCGCACTCCAAAAAGGCCGGCGCACTCAGTTTAGCAGCCTCGTCATTTCGTGCCCAGCTGGAGCCCGCGGCTGCGGCTACCAGTAAGCGGTTCGTGAAATGGAGGCAGAATCCCTCTGCTGAACATCCATCTTGACCGCTATTGTATAAGTTCATCTCCTCCTGCGCCGGGTTTCTCATCTCCCAACCAGCGAGGAAAAAGCACTGACACAGGCGATCAGAACTGCAGAGTAAGTGGTGATGAAAACCTGCAGTTTAGGGAGAGCGCGAATGGGCATGTCCACAGAGCCTATACCCTCCCTGTTTCATACATCACACCTAAGAAGTGGTGGAGGTTTGGCTTGCCTCTGGCTTGCTCAGGGGGGAAAGTGAGTCATCTGTTCTCAATGACCTATTGCCACATGCCTGCACCTTACTGGCATTATCCAAAACTCTCCGGGATACTTAACCCACAGGGAGTTCTTTTTTTCAGGGTAATGATGTCTGTGTCTCTTCAATCTATTATTATTAGTAGTATAAGTATTATTAGTTTTAATATCTTAATACTTGTTATTCAGTTGCAATATTTTGCTTCTTCAATTTAAGAGTTTGTTTTGGAAAAATGCTTTGTTTTCACTGCACTATAACAATACTGATCACATTTGTAGAATTTGGCTTGAATCTACTGTAACTATTAATCATTTATTGCAACTGCACTAGACACTGTTCTTCTCACTAGCCTTTCTAAACATTGAAAGACTACAACTTGTACGAACTGCAGGAGCAAGAATGCTGACACAGTCAAAAAAAAAGAAATCTACATCCCCCTGTCATAGCCTCTATACCTAGGATGCTTTTTTGTTCTGGAATTGATTTTAGGGTTCTTTAACTTGTTTTTAAAGCACTTGGAGGTTGTGCACCTGAATGCATAATTGATACGTTAACAGAATCCTGCGTTCAACAAGCTCCCAGGCCTGCCACAGAGGATGCACATTCCAAGAGCTACTGTTTCTGTTTATAATCCAGGATTATAACACTCCAGCCTACATCTTAAACATGCACCATGCATCAGTTTTGCTTTAACCAGATCTTAAACGAACTAATGTTAAAATATGCTTATTTTCTGCAGCTCTGACCTTTTTAGCATGCATACCTTATTTTACTTTCATATTTTCATGTAAATCAATGTTCTTTTCATTGTGTGGTTCAACTGACCTTGCATTGTTCTAATTTTTCTGCATTTTCTATGTGATTATTTCAGATGTGCTTCAATGTCATTTTGGGCTGAATGCTTGTTTGAGAGGTGTCATATAAATAAACTTAATTTAAATTCATCATTATTAGTACTATAATTACTTTGATCTTGGAGTCACTTTCTGTGGTACGTGAAACACTTGTACTGTGAGGGGCACTGCACTAAATAAAATCTGACTGACTCACAATCCAATGACTTTGTTGCATCTATAAACACATTTTATTCACAACTGAAGGCGTACTGTTACATCAATACATACTACACTGTTTCACATAAAATAGCAGCCAGTGAAAAATGGGTCAAACACTAAGTTTCATGAGCTACAGTCAGAACCAGAGTGAAGTTTGTTGAATAAAAAAATCCCAGGGGCTGAAAAAGCCCAGAGGGGAAGCAAACAGAACATCTTTAGATTCTCCTCTGTGAAGCAGTCTGTGCCTTTGCCTCGTCCACTCCACAGGCACTCGTCCTAATGCGAGTCAAACAATAAATCACCATCCACAAGCCCTGCCTCCCTTCATTCAAACAATTTCATTTCTCAGCCCGAGAACAGACACTAAATAAGGAGCTGGTAAACAGAGCGAGGCACCTGCTTAATTATGGCGACGATGCGATAACTCTCACAGTTAAACTATTGCTGTAAACGGCTGACCGGCTGTCCTTGGAGACTTCTGAGGGGGTGGGGAGCGGTAAGAGCCCTTGGATACTGAGAGAGGTAAAACCAGTTAAGCTAGAAATCCTGTTATCAGGGCAGGGACAGCAGAACAGCACAGAAAGACAATGCTCTACTCTGAACAATTATGCAACACAAAAGCAGATGACTCCAATCCAAGCAGGTATATATAGGCTAGCTTTTGTTTGAGCAATATTGGCAGAAAAAAAACACAAAGACATGAACAGCCATTTGGGTCAAACAAGGGTCATGGTTAAATCTAGTACCATTCTCTAACCAAATTAAATTAAATCATTAAAGGAGAACTAATCATCAAGCCTTATTTTGTGGTGCATTATGGAACAGCAGGACACCACAGAAAGACAATGCTGTAGTCCGGCCTGAGGTGTACCCAGTAGAGTATTCACCATAAGACCTGTACATTTCAAGAACATACTTACATATTTCTAATGCTGGGACGATAAGCTCATTGGTGTTAGCAAGTTTGTCCAAATGTAAGTTTGCCCAATTAACGCTGATACACTTTTTTTCCAAAACCCAGACCCCAAACAACAAGCAGTTGTGAAAAACACATGTATTTACAAAATTTTCATGTTAAAAAAAAAGTAACAAAGCAGCCCTACACAATGAATGCAAACCAACTGCTGCCTTATTCTGTATTCATGTGAAGAAAAAAAAAAACAGTGAAAGTGAAAATGAGACCCAAAAAAATGGCCTGTTAAGATTTTCCACTATTAACATTGAAGTTCTGTGACTTTATTTTCGTCAAAGTACAGAAGCATGTCCAAACCTTATTTTGTAAAAAAACTGTCCCGCCTTACCGAACACCCTTTTGCTTGGAACTGATGTTGCCGGAATGTGTAAAAAAAAAAAAAAAAGAAAAAAAAAGAACCAAACCCGAAACATTTGTGCCGAGCGAGAGAGCTGCGAAAAACGCTCGGCGCCGCCATTTCACCACATGAAGAAATCTGCTCGCATGCCGAGGGGCAGCTCTGCGGAATAAACAGCCATTTCGCATTTGATGCCATCAGCCTGGGAGGTGACAGGTCTCTCCAGTGCAGGCAGCCGCTGACAACAATATATTTCAAAAGCCTCCTCTTGCTTGTGCATTTTCTCGCACAGCTCCAGCGTCCCGTTCAGCGAAAGCGGTTAGGCTGCTTTCACAGGAGGCTCACACGCTCCCCTGAATACTGCCAAAGTCACACTCCTCCTGACCCGCTCTGTTGGAAAGCCGAGGCCTGCGGATCAAGGAGAGCTGCAACTGCTAGTGTGCATACTGCGATGGGTAAAAAGGAGAAATTCACAAAATGGAAAATATTGATGAACACATTTAAATTATAGGTAATTAGCGATAATTCGGTATGTTGCCCCGGCCTTACACGCATTACTTTACAGAGGGAGACGGGCTCCCGGCTTGGAGGATTTATTACAGTTTACACCAGTTTATTTGGCAAAGGCTTGCAGAGCCTACACCAACGTGCAATATGAAGTCACTTGCTGAGCTCAGTTCCCATTATCTTTTCAAGGGCAATGCAGAAGTGTAATTCTGGCCCTGCTGAAAGCACTCAGCTCAAGCAGATGCTGTCTGATTAAATCTCGTCTAATATTTGATCTTGAGGAAAAGCTGCATTACTTCTGTACTGGTAGTAAATGCTGTGAGTTACTTCCTTCATCTGAGGGCATCTGCCATTACCGGCGTGGGGGACTGTATTTGTATTGAGCTCATTTTGAAAATGCAATAATTCACATTTATCCCCTTAAATTTATTTCCTTGATGACCTTAAATGTAATTTTATACACAAGACACTGGAAGTCTAGGAACAAATATTTGATAATCATGATAATATGACCAACAGACTCCGTGCACGAACATTATTCTTGACATTATTGCAGCTGGAGCACAAAATTGTACGTTTCAAAATCCCTTTGCATCCCTCTGAGTAAAGTGCTACACTTGAAAGACAGCCAAATCATTCTGCACTCTTTCTGAAAGGGAAAGAACAAAATAGCAAATAAATAAATAAAGTGTAGCACATACTGGTAAATGCTTTTTATGCCACTCTTTTAAGTTCCATGAGGAAAAATGCTGGGTAGAGATTGTAATCTTTGTGCAATCTCCAAGGGCATCAAATGGCCCTCAGACAAACCTAAAGCTGGCTTTCAGGAACATCAGATAACAACGGCAATTAATTCACTCAATCAATGCTCTCCAGCTCTGATATGAGGTAGGTCAATTGCTTTTAATACCAGAGGACCAAGTAAACACCTGCTTATGACAACATAACTGCTGAAATGGGACAATTATCTTATGTATTTGTACCCGATCCAAGCTTATCACACATATTTTTATTGGTAACAGATACAGTGCAAGAATTGTGACTCACCAGTGTTTTACTCCAAACTAAGGTAAAAAAGGGGCAATAAACTGATGGTAAATGTTACCCCATCTACCCTTGCCATGATTTAAACAACTGTCAATGTCTGTCTGACAAACTCACAAGGACATCTATTCATTTCGGTTTGCTTTGCTTTAATATGCTCTTGGCACAAGTTCCGATGATTATAATAAGCGTTTATAGATAAAGAGAGCTGCTGAATGATAAGGGCCAAATTATGGAAAACAAATACACACAAAGGCGTAAAAGTGGTGTATGCCCTTAAAGTTGAAAAAAAAACAAAAGTACAGGAAAGGCGGAGAGTTCACACTGCCGAGTGATAACAGTTGAACGCTAAAGTGTGATATGCAGATGGCCCCGTCAAAGGACACACGTCAAAGGTGACAGCTCCGCACCCTGCTGCCCCCTCTCCCGCCGGGAAGCCAGACGCCACCCGGAGGGACCATACTCAAGCTCGTTATTCCCCGCGGGGTCCTCCGGTGAGTGTTCCCGGCAAATGAGGCGTCTTGGGGCGAGGTGTCAGAGAGCGCCTCGCTGCGGACCCGCCGCTGTGCCGTCTCCATGGTGAAGCGCGGCAGCACGCGCCAGGATCCGTCTTGCCCCCCCATCCTGTTCCTACCTGCAGGGCTAACACTTCCTACACGCTTCAGACATATGTGGTCTTAATTAGGCAGAGTGGAGCAAGCATAGCCATCTGCATTAACTATATGCTGTATTTTTAATTAATTTGCTTTTCTCCCTCCCATAAGGTCACAGCCCCCTGAGATACTACAGTCAATATGAGAGGTAATTTACATTAGGTGAGTGGAGTCATACAATAATACAATATATCGCATTAGAATGCACGCTGGTGTTTCAGGAATCAAATCTTATAGTCCCTAAAGCAATCCTAGTTTATAATGGCAGGTCTCCAGTTTTTTTTTTTCCTTTCCTTCCTTCTACAAGATCTTGATCACATGGCTCAAACTTGGTCTGTCTTCATTTAAATCTACCAAAGCAGGTCAGGGGACAGGTTGTGGTTTCATGGTACATATCAGCAAAGAGGTGATGCTGTAACATTCCACTGCCAGACTGTGTGAAATAAAGAAAGAACCTAACAATAGCCAGGCTTTCTCAGCTCTGTTCTCTCACAGAGTCTGTGAATTTAACTTCTAATATTCTGGGAATGCTGCTTTGTCTTTGAATGGGCACCTAAGAAGTGGTCATTCACATACAAAATGAAAATGCTTTTCACTTAGCCATGCACCTCATAGCGTTCTCCTTCAGAGAAGCATGAGCCACCACCTCTAACGCATGCACTTTCAGGCAAATTCATAAAATTGAGAGTGATCATACCAAAGGGGTTATTGGACGAAATCCTAATTCTAATTGATTTTCCATTTCATACACTACAGAAGGTATAGGACTGTGACTTTTCTTGATTGCCTTCCATGCTAAACTGATTCAGTAGGTGATAACGTACACAGGTCATAGTTCACCCTCTGTTGCCTTTGATTACCAGTTTTTAATGTATCTTTTTTGGGCATTCGATCATATTAAACATATTTGAGCAATTAGCACTTCTCATGTTATCCATCTCGAGGCAATCATAAAGTACATAAAGAATCACTCATAGGTGGCAATAATTGAAAACTGTATCCAATAGCACTCCTAGATTGAAAGGGGGCAAAACAGGGAAACAGTAAGATTAAATACGTGTGTTTACCAACTTTGTTTTGTTCACTGTGCACCAGAGCGGAGAATTAAAAAGTAAATAAGTAATTGAAGGACGAATCAGAGCCCCAGTGCCATGTGGAAAAGGGCTGTAATTCCATCACTGCGCTATAAAGTTGTGAAAGGCTCATTTATGCTTGCATGTTTTATACTCTGAAGCTGCCATTCCATTTTATTCCCACCGACTGTGTCCATTTGGTTATTTAGTGTCAATTCTGGTGATCACCGCCGAAATTGCAATGAGAGAGAATCCTGAAATAAAATGTCCTTGAACTTCCCCGGAAAGATTTTGAATTTCCCCTGCTTCCTGTGAAATTTCAGGGCTTTTCTAGATCAAAATAAACTCAGTATTCAGTTCGGGGAGGCAAGCTTTTTTATCTCTTCCCTGTGGGGACTCACACCTGACTAGGCCAGGGTGCCTGAACCAATCAAAAGCCATTGCGAAGACGAAGCCAAGACGAAGATCAACTTCCTCCTGTCTAGCCTTTGTGCACTCCTATCAGTATGAACAACTTGTGAATGAATCACTCATTAAGCAAACAACAAACAGAGGAGTATTAGGACCAGCTGCTACCATGAATCAGTCTTTGATTTTTTTCTGCATAAACAAGTAAGAACGTAAGTAAGTACGAACACCACCTTTCCAGACAGGAAGGGAATAAAAAACCAACAACAAAGAATTTCAAACACATCCTTTGAAATTCTGCCAGGTTTGAAAATACATCTCATCACAAGAAGTAGCTGTCTTTCTTTTCTTTCTGTCAAGAATGAAAAGAGTTACTTATTTAATTCATTTTAGCGAAGTCATTTACGCAACAACCATTCTAGACAATCATATGGCCTGGAGCATTGAATGAAAATGATAAATAACATTCATCACCTCACTGTCATCTTTCATTTAAATTCCACTATTGAGGTAATGATGGAGAATAAATATGATTTAACTGGAATAATGTGGTGTATGGAGCTGAAACATCTTCAAGGCATGGTTCGAGTAATCCTGTACTTATAACCTCCATTATGTCATGACTAGATTTTAAACTGTAATTTTTTGAATTAATAAAAAGGCCAAAGGTCAACAAAATCAACTTCCAGGAATGAAGTGAATGTCTACAAGTAGATGTCTTAGAAATTTTTGCCAGGTTAGGCATCTCATCTGACATAAAAGTAGATGTGCAGAGCCATGTCTCTGTTGTACCTCATGCAAATATTAGTAGTATTAGTGATACTAAGGACTTGATCAAGTTCCTGGATGAGGATACATCAGACATAAAGACCACCACCTTCAGTCTTGCCATAAATCATTCTGCCGTGCAGCTGTGCATGCCAACGAATGCAAACCAATCAGTTTGCCTAATGGACATTATGAGTGCCAAAGCTATGGGCTAACGTTGCAAATCCACAGTTCCATGTAAAACTATGTTTCAATTATACCGCACTTAACCATGCATAAAATTGCCAGGGACATCAGTCAGAATGTGTCATCTGTATCTGCCTGTGAAAGATCATATTATTTTTTTACATGCTACTCTAATACTGTCATGTACTACATTTACAGCTAGGCTAATCTTATTCTCTAATACATGATTGAAAACTGATTGATAGAGGGGGAAAAAAGGAGAAAAAATATGTGAAGCATAAATAATCGGAGTGCAGGTGCAGAGTGCTGCTCGCTAAAACATTGGTCACATTTGCAGACAGCTTTTCAGCTCCAGCTAATGCTGCCGTGCGGCCAAAATCCAATTAGAGGCCCAAACAAATGGACCTAAAAATGATTGGTGCACTTTCTTTGGCTCAAGCTGAGCAGGACCATTTTCACAAGGGAAACATGCTTCCCACACAGAGATCAAGCCGACGATTTGCATATCAAATGCCGCCCTCCCCGATTCATCTGCGCGAAATTGGGCAGAAAGAAGCTCTAGTCATGGGGAAAATAAGTGCGTTTACAGCATTTGCTTTTTTTTTTTTACCCACGGAGAGAAAAGGGTTATTTCAAAACACGTGGAATGCAGATCAAGAGGCTACTCCTGGCTTTGAAAGATGCGACTGCTCTTGACCTATCGACGGGGCTTTCGATTGAGCGACAGATAGTAATTATCAGGGACGGATGTCGTTTGACAGTGGATTGATGGTTTTGATAAATAACCGGCAGATCAATGCTTTTGATTAAAGGCCAATAGATGTGAGTGCTCATCCGTCTCCGACATAGCTCTCCTGTGTGGAAGAGGTGGGCCGCTTAAAATATCTCCATCATTTGATGAGGAGTCTCACCCACAGAAAAGGTAACACTTAAAATTAAGACACTGAAGCAAGAATGCCTTTTGCATTGTTCACTGCCAATGTTCAATGTCACATGCATTGAAAATGGAGTTTTCAGACAGTCTACACTATTTCTTGTTGCACCAATATCTTATCTTCTCAGCAAATGGTTCTAGTGGCTGACAGCTTGCTCCTCTGAACTGTCTGCATGTCATTGTAAGACCAGTAAATTCACATGTCAAGCTTAAGAAACTCATCCCCAGTGGCACTGTTCCCTTTTGAAAGGTGGCCCAGCAAAAAAAAATAATTGTGTCTCCATCTCTTGGCTTGAGTTAACAAGCACCGAAAGGAGAAGCAAAGTCCAACCCAATAACGACATTGCGCTATGAAAGTGAATCAGTGAGTGGCTCTGTACTGTGCCGAAATCTGTGAATAAAACCCACTGCTGTGGGGCACCTGCGGTGAGCTTACACATACCTCTGAAATGCACACCCAGCTGAGGCCGTGCACTGTATCAGCTGCCCATCAACGCTGTGGCCTGACCGCAGGTCAAAAGGGCTGACCGCACCGACTCCCAGCAACAGTAAAACACGTCCACATGTGGTCTCTGTCACTGTTCCACACACATAATGAACGATCTTGAACTACCACAACTGAGAGATGTTGACTGCAGATTTGAGAGTGGTGTTAAGGGTATTTTAACAACAGACATCCTGAAATTGCATTCAGGTTATGCAAATGCATTGTGTTGTATATCATTTACTGGTGACCTCAGAGGGCCACAGCACAGTACATGCACCACATTGTACTGTATGCGTTTGACCAGTTTATTAACTGGCTATTTTTGAAATTGTTGCAATCCAAGCCTTCAGCAGGTTATGTCTAATTGACTCAAGGGTAACTCATTCCCCTCTACAAAGCACATAGTGTAAATACAAGTTCACACAGGAAGAGACCTACATAAGTCTGCTCTCCGCTTATCCTTAATTACCCACAAAAGGGAAGCAAGCGAGTAAAAAAAAACTTTCAACCACACACTGCCAACAAGGAAACCATTCAAATTTACATGTCGACAGAAAGGAAGAAAAATATCTTAAGACCGATGAGGCATGTCCATAAACTGTTGTAGGCAAACAGCATAAGTGTACGTTCCCACCTTTGTACTGAGGTGGTTTAGGTGAATAATGCTGATTCCCCGGCCTGTTTTCCCCTGCTCCAGGTGATTCACCAGCAGCGGAATGGGTGAGAATCCATCAGAGTGAGCGGAGATTTTGAGCTTCATCTTTGAAAAGAGCCATCTATATTCACAACTGCCAGCACATTTCCTACCAATAAATGATGTGTCATTTTTTTCTGCTGTCTTATAGAGAGCTTTGTGCCTGCCTGTGTATGATAAAAGAATGCAGATAAACATCTGTATTTCAGTCCATTTTCTTGTCATCTACAGTTAAAATTATATAGCACCTATTATAGCAAGCAAGGTACCCCAAGTGGGATGTACTGTAGAGTCTTGCTGATCGTATGGTTATCCACAGCTAACTGGAATGGTCAACAGGGTGGTTCTAGGTGGTTGACTCATTGCACTATTTTGGATTGCTCATAAAAAAGGAAGCTGCAGGGAAATGTTTATTATTTATGGTTTATTTATTCATTTATGTGTTTCCAGTCTGTCTCTGGAGGTATAACACAAGCTGCAGTTCACCTCCAATATGCTATAATTCCTCTCCTTCAGCATCTGTAGTGATTTTCTGGTGTGTATTCAGTGTGTTTCTGAACACACTGAATACACACAAGCACACATGCACGCACATACACACACACACACACACACACACACACACACACATCTCTGAAGTCTGAAATCAGCACTTACAGTCAAGTTCTGGGAATACCAGGTATCAGGCTAAAATGCTCTTCCTCTTGGATGGTTTCTTTTAGGGTGTAATTACTCTTTAGTTCAGTGCTTGATACTTATCAGACTTGGCTTTCTGTAAGTACTTTGTCAGACTTTTATACTTTTTTCTTTCAGTCTCTTTCTGTCTCCACTCAAATAATAATAATAATAATAATAATAATAATAATAATAAAAAAAATTAACACTTATTTGAGGGGGGTGTCTCACTTCAATGGGCATTAATATGTGATATAGGTGATGCATGGAAGCTATTTGATGCCAGAACACTCACCACACTGGGGAACCCCATGCCCCACACCATGACATCTTTATCTTTACTTTAGCACTGTTATTGTAGCCATATTATATGCACTTACGTAGCTTTCTTTGCAAGTTGCTCTGTAATAAATAAGCCAGCCTGCCAAATGAATAAATGTAAATGTAAAGCAGTCTGTTTGAGCAACATGAGTAAAACTGACAAATGTGTTATATACATACAGTATATAAATGCCTTGCATTAGTCAACGGGGTGGCAGAGTGGTAATGTGGTGTTACAGCAGTATTATAACCTTAGGCAGGGTACTTCGCTGGAGCTGCTTCAGGAAAAATACACTGCTGTATAAGCGGATAATACGTAAACTATCCATGCCGCCCTAGATAAGAGCCTCTGCCACGCAAATGAAAGCATATATAAAATACAACATGCATGTATCAAGAGACTGAAAGAGCAAAATAAGGACATTGTGTTCTCTCTCCTACAAGGTCAGACAGAAACAAAAAAATGCATGCTCTCTATCTCACAACTCCATTTAACTGACTGATGCACTTTGACACATTGGAACAATAGACCGTGTTAGTCTTTGGGAAGGGCTATTAAAGTAGTTGTGTGGCCGTGAACTTTACAAACCTTGACATGACATTATATCAAGATAGAATCTGCAAGAAAAACAGTGGATAACCATGGGTACACAGTGTCGACTGCCAGAACATGAATCATTCCGATTTAATCTTAGGCCACAGTTGTCTCAATAGTGTGAGCATGTAGTTGTGTGCATGAGAGTAAATTACTATATACAACATACTTTGGTAGTATTCCACCGACTGGAATTGATCCTGATCAAGGACCTGGTAACACATTGACTATAACCTTGTTGTTATTTAACTGCTTCAGGACCAGGTTTGAAAAAGTCCAACAAACTTGTAGAGGCACATCCAGGACTGAGCAAAAAGCCAGAGCTACTTTGAACATACTCTTAGCAGGTTTCCTTTTCCTCTGTTCAGAATTATGTTAATATGCTTATGGAAGGTCTGAATAAGTGATGTTTTTGCATTTTGAACAATCATTTAGTAGCCTAGATGCTTCCATCCATCTTTTTAAAAAATGACAATGTGGGCCTCTGTGTGTGGTTGTTTGTGAACTCTATTTGCTGGCAATGAAAGACACTCCACCTCCTTGCAGCAAACCGCTTGAAAGGACCAATGGAAACGGCGCACGAGAGGTGGGTAACTACCCTCTGTGACCACAGTTTGACCTGTGACTCTTCAGAAAAATAACATTGCCAAAAAATGACACACTGAGAACCCGGAGGTCGGTGCCTGACCCCCGGCACCGTGCGCACGGACATGGCCACCGGCGGCAGAGACGCGCTTTCTTCCGATATGGTAATGAAATGGAGGAGCGGCACTTAAAGTGATGCGACTGTCACCCTATTTCATGTTGCAGACAGTTCCATTTCCTCCCAATGGCTCCGCGGCCCCGGCCAAAGCCTTATATAACTGTCACATCAACAGCACCTTCAGCTGGCCCCCCGACCATTTGATTTATGACGGCGGCGTGCTCAAATATAGTTTCCTAAATCCTGCTCGGAGGAAACCAATCCGATTTTTGTCAAGACAACTGAGGAGTCTGCCGTGGTCTCGAAAAACACAATATGATCTACTGAGAGATTTTCGTGAATTCATTTCTTGCGCCATTATTGCGGAGGAACGGAAAAGAAATAAACTGTAATGGAGTATGGAATATGACTGACGATTATCAGGCTGTCAGGAAAGTATTTCGCCGTATCTGTACGACGTAGAATATTTCTTTGATAAGCTAATATGTTATAGCCTATAACATATGAGCATATTAGCAAACATATTGCTGTCCGTCTGATCACAGTTTTGATAATGGTTTACTGCAATTATGCAAGGGATAAATATGTATTTCAGATATTCAAATGTTTAAAAAATACTGAATCATTTCAACATAAATGAAAGGAATTAGGGGTGGCGGGTATGTCATATGCCAAGTTCATATTAATACTAAAATTAAATACTAAAATATTAAAAAATGCTTTCTGCATACAAAAATGCCAAAAATACAAAAAAAGATATTTACACATACTAGTGTTTCTACTGACTTACACATACACAAACTGAACAAGCACTATTCTAAAGCAAACCCACCTGTTTCCTCCATTCCTTTGTGTAACCTAATCCTGTGTTTTTCACCTTGCCATCTGAACAGAATATGGTCTTCACATCTTATGGTCTTTATGTATCATACCTAAATCTCAAATTCCAAGAAATGAACTTTCAATGATTGAAGTCAGTTTTCAACATTTTATATCAGTATATATCAAGCTGGCTAACTAAGGTGCCACAATAGCTAACTGGCTGAAAAGTTGAAAGCTGCAGCTAGCTAGCAAGTGAGACTAACCCATAGTACACTTTATTGCCTAACTGGCTGCCCATTTGAAAATTAAATACATTAAAAATGAGGAATGTGTTGTTCAACCTAGTAACATATTGAAAATACACTTAAAACATATTATTTAAAGCAAAAATATATTGCAATTATATATATATATATATTCTTATTATTTTTTGTATCAGTGCCTACTCAGTTTTTAAGCTTAGTACTACTTAAACCTCCTGACTTATATAAACTACAGTTCCTTGCAAATGCATATTCAGGCACTCCAGGAAAATTGTTTCATCTCTCAGAATTGTAAGAGTCTCTTATGAATATAAAGGATTTCTGCACCAGACGAAAGGATTTCAAAATAAATATACAGTAAAAGCAGAGATTCTTTGACCACTACAATTGGATGACAGTGGCTAGATATGTATTCAGATGTACTGCTTCAGCTATGAAGAGCATCATGATGCAAAGACCAAAGAGCCTAAATTGCCAAGTATTGCATCCTGTAAGCTAGCTTTACTACAGTAACATATACAAATGACGTACTACCCTACCCAGCGAATGTATGGGAATGTACAGGTCAAGTGTATCTGTATAGTACACACAACATTTGAATTGTGCAGGTTCACTATACATCTCACCAGCATGTGTCCTATTTTAGGCACTCCTATGGACAAGACCGGATAATGCCAGCAGCAATGGAGTGTAGTTTCTGCTAATAAATTACTTAGGTACACTTGTCTACAAACATTTTAATTGGCAGTACTAAACATCAGCCTAAATCAGCAAACTTTATGGGTTCATCTTTTAATACACATAGCATAGACAGTATGCATCAGTGTTACAGTGTATGACCTGTTAGACTGCTATTGTTATTTATCATTGTTGCTTACATACTGTCCATAAGTACAGTCATGACAGGCATATTATGTGCGCAGAAACATGGCATAGTGGTAAGGAGCAGGGTGGGTCTGGTTGATTCCCAGGTGAGGCACTGCTGTTGTACCTTTCAGCAAAGGTATTTAACTGAACTAACCCAGCTGCCTTACTAAATACCTAGCTGTATAAATGGATAACATGTAAAACTGTAAGCTATACACGCCTTTCTGGAAAAGAGTGTCTACAGCATGATTGACAGGAAGCACATCTGTGTCACACTACCCCCCTGTGTCCTCAGGATAATTCTAGAGCTTCTACAGACGTGATACACTAACTTCAAACATCCTGCTGTACACAGCTGAAGTGAGACACATATCCCAAAAACAGCAGCAGCACTGTCTAGCCTCTCACACTGAGCGCACAAACTGGCTGGAACAGGAAATCTCTTGCAGCTCCTAGCACTATCCTGGAAAATTAACCACATTGTCAAAAAGGAGCTTTAACAAGGTGTCTGATGGCTGCAAAAAATCTGAAGTAATGGTAATACTGATTGCGGTGAAAAAAGGCTATGCCAGTAAATGCAGTGTGAGTGGATCAAAAATAAAGCTAATGATATGCTTTCCTTTTTATCTACTTAAAAATATATTTTTACTGTATGATTAGTTTAATGACATTTGAATACTATACTTATACAGACGTGCTACATATACCACCCGTCTTTAAGGATTTGACAGAATACACCCCTTCATTATTTGAAAGTGATTTTTTGCACAGGGCATCAAGATGTATTTTTCACCTGGTTCCTGTTGACTATGTCATTGAAATGCATGGCCGCTCAAGCAATCCTGGAAACACAGCATGGTATGTTATACATGATGTATAGCAAGCACAGCAGAGGAAGGTCTTGAGAGGAAAAAGTGGAAACAGAATGAATAATTACTATCAAGGAATCGTTTGATAGTTGCAGTGTATATTCTTGAGGTTAGTAACTGATAAACATTAAACATCCATATGTTTAATGGAAAGATGGGGATTGTTACTTGATCCTATGCGCTGGGCATGGCCATCAGAAAAGAAGCTGCACATGCATTTTTTGTATATTTAATGTAATACAGACAGTAAGAACACTAACACACCATCCATCAAACCAAGTGCTGTGCAGAACAATGTGTGGTGCATCTTGAACAAAAACAAAAAACAAAACAAAAAAAACCTATGTCCAAATCAATAGCACCATTAGTGGAGGTAACTTGGGTCAATTTTCATGGCAAATCTTGCTCCCTAGCCCTTCTGTACTCTACTCAGGACTGAATCCAGATAAAATGTGGAGTCAAATTTTGATTCACAGCTGGCAGAACAGTATGAATGCTGATGCACCTCTAAATCTTCCTCCTTGGTTCATGTCAGCTCCTGTGTGGATGGTGTTTCACATCAGCCTCAGCACAAACATGAAGACTTAGCAAAAACCTTGCATCAAATTGTCAATATGTTTCCCTCTCAGCGGTGGTTCTTTTCTGAATTGCATCTTTGCCTGATTACTGATAAGCTGGTAAGCTAGCTCACTTGAAATAATGTTGAAACTAACATCACATACAGTGTGCATATGGTGCCATTCATAGTTTTGACCATTAACTGACCATTTAAAGAGAGCATGGTTTTGGATTTTCACAAGGTTTGCTTCTTCACTTAAACTCCCAGAGAATCAGAGCCCTGATCATACCTTATTCAGGCCATATGACAGATGCTCATAAATCGATAGTGTCACATTTTTGGTTACACAGTGATGCTGATTTTATCGAAGGACTTCCTGAAACCTGTGTTTCCCTGTCCATGGTAGTTTTTAGTCCAGTTTTTGGTTCCATACATCCCTTTACTTTAACAGTTGTAAGCGTGATAAAATTACAACAAAAATCCATTACATTTGATGTATTAATTTTGTTACTGCACACTGTAATGGTAAAGAAAGGGTTGATAAAAATGTAGCCAATATTAGTACCTGGGTGAGTAATGGTTCTATCTGTTCCACTGGATCTCATGATCACATAATGAGGGTGAGTGAATTTTCAACCAAACACTAGAACAATGGCCTAGAGAGTGGGAAAGCACGCCAAGTCGAGAGACTAATATTGATCATATCACGCTGCACATATTGAATTGATTCCAACTTAAGCAAGATGATACTGTATACCATCAACCCAATGATGAATGTGCAGAAAACTGTGTTTCAATGAACACAGTATGATACCGTGACTAGCAGCAGTGGGATTTATTTTTATCCTTGTGTAAACATACACATTGACGGTAAGGTACTTTTTACATACAATACAGAGCCCAGTCTCCCTCCCCAATACTGACCAACGTCACATATGGTACTGGTTTTCTGAAAGTAGGTGTACTTCCGACGTGAAAAACAAAGCTAACAGTAAGTTATTCAAGGGCTCTAAAACGGCATTTTCAGTTTTGCCATGTATACTATCATTAATTGATCTTGGTCAGTTGCAAGACACACAAATTATTCATTGTGAAACACTGCAGGGGAAGTTGTAATAAGCTTTTCCGAGTGCTTTGAGGATGAATGGACAAAGAATTTCAGAGAGGAATCCCAATATTTTTACTTCCCAATACTTTTCATACACAATAGTTATGGTCCTTTTAAAAATTTAGCTCTTTTGGATTTTGAGAAAGACCATGCAAAACTTGAGTTTAGACATTTGTTGAAAGAATCATTACTTATTCTTCAGTCTTTTTGACATTCAGTGGATATCATGTAAGGTGTCTCTTTTTACTGTTGCATTTTAAAGTTCATTGCTTCTTCTTTAAAGTTTTAAAGTTCACACACAGACAATGGTACACACAATTTGTTCAGTAAATACAAATGGGAGTAAATGCATATCAGCTAATCCCTATTGCTCTATTGCCTATATATTATATTTTACATTTACATTTTATGACAGGTTAGGCCTAAATACAGAATCAATTCTGTGCAGCCAAAAGTGGGTACCTCATGTCATTAATCCATGTACTCCCTATCTGTAAACTAGCTCAATTGGTCTATGAATCCACTAAAGAGGATTGTAATAAACAGTATCAATTTTTTATTTGTTAAAAAAGAACATCATCAGTCAATTCATTCTTATATCTGTATATGTAGCAAAAAGGAAACTGGCACATTCGTAATTTTTTGTGTATTCACTGAAAATGAAACTGAAACTGACAAAATTAAAATGTTACCTGTTGCCATAGCAGCAAAAATACATTGAAAGTCATCATTGATCTATGCTACAGCCTCAGCTAGTGTGCAAATGATACCTTTTAGTGAAGACAGTGGTTTTAATGTATGCCAACTGATTAAAATTCTCCTTTATTCTGTCTTTTCCTATGTTTCTTCATTCTGTCAACTTTTCTGTCAAGAAAAACTTATCCATTCATCCAAAATGTGTGTGTGTGTGTCTGACTCACCAATACACAGTATTCAATTAATAGTAAAGTATTAATGATCATTTAATAATGATATTGTGTAAGAAAAAGGCTGTAATTACAATATACAATACATTTTGTCTAATTTGCCAGAAGTGTCCTCATGTCTCTACCAGCAAATTATAATGGTAACAATACCTTCACATCTGCAGCTCGCTATGAATATGAATTAATCTGTGGTGCTTCTACACCATCAGGTACAGCGCAATCTGTGAAAAGACACCTCAAAGATCTCAGGTTAATTTAAGGCTAACACTTCTGCTAATTTGCTTCCAATGAAATCCTTCCTCATGTTGCTGCACGTCCAATTAGTGCCGTGTGTCTTCAGGATGCGACACATCCTCTCACATTTACACAATGGTGACAACTGAAAATTAGTCATGAACTGTCAATTAAACACATTCTTCCTTTCTTTTTTTCTGGAATTTTCATCAGAGGTGCGAAACCACACGCTTCGCTGTTTTACAGACAACCTTCCTTTTGTAGGGAGGGTTATGCTGACTATATATTTATATCGACTGTTATGTAGAGCGAGAGGAAAGAAATAGGTCCATCAAATGCAAAATGATTTGTGCTGAACGTTTGAATATTACATATCTACTACCAGTATCAATACATGTATAACTTCCCTGCATGGCACATCATGCCAACACATGTTGTTACTGTCAGCACCTTCTTCCTCTGTGTAAACTTAATACTTTTAACTTTTTGTGCCATAAATATATATGATCTACTGCACTATGTACCCAGAATTAAGTGCAAATGCCTGATAGCAATACAGCTATAGGCAATAAACCTATTTGACTAACGATCACTGACAGGGACTGTGAAAAGTGAAAGATGAAAATTTGTTTTTTGAGTAAAAACCTTATCTTGAACAGAGGAGGTATGTTTATTCTTCTTCCCCACACATACAGCTACAGCTGAAAATCAGCAAGTGTCACCTTGTCACAGGCAAGCCTTAAGACATTTAACTCAAAGATACATCAGGTGCTGTCGTTTGCCAATCCAGGAATCCAAGGGGTTTGTTTGCCTTTAGAAACAACTGTACACTCCTCCACCATTTCCCTCAACATGCAACTCAGAGTGAAAACTATTTTTAAAGTGCATGTTCTAGATACAATGAACTTTGTAAGGTATGTCAGAATGATGATTTCAGCAAAATTCAGGCCCTCCACTTTCCACATGAGCAAAACAGGCTTTGTGAAATATCACAGCAACAGAAACCGCAGACTTGAGTTTTAGCATAGCGCAGCTTGTCTCATCAGGAGATCACATTTAACTGTGCATTGCAGCACATACAGGCAGACAAGTTAACTACAAAATGAACAGACTCACTGTCTCACCAGTCTCGCTGTAGAGCAAGGGAGATAAGGCTAGTATAATCTACTGTGGGGCTGCTGGCATAAGGCAGCAGTAAATTACTTGTTTATGATATTGGTAACTGAAGGAGAGGGTATAAGATGAGATCAGACCGTGATAAGAAACTGTGTACTGAAAAGTAAAATGTGAATTCATAGATTGCAGACTCCTCACTTTGTTGCAGACTCCTCACATTGTTTCAGCCTTAAGTGCCGAATCAAAACACCAGTGGTAAAACCCAGCCATTGCCTCCCTTTGATGTGGACAGACACAGAGAGCCATATTAAATGGCTCTCCTCTCAGTGAGGGCAATAGTGCCTACGCTAAATGCCTAAGCTCCATGTAGTCCTTTGGGAATTCAATTGTAAATACAGAATTTCACACTGCAGGTCACATGCAGCTGAAAGCTGGAGGACATACTATCCCTCTGTGTAGGGCAAGGCAATATGCCTCTGAGCACCAACAGCAAGCGATCTCAATAATGCAAACACTGGCTGCCACTGAAGACCCAGCCAGTGACGGACAGCTGGCGTGGAACAACTTTTGTCTGAGAGATTTGGAGGTAAATCAATACAAACATTTTTGCCACACTGATCCAGATCAGACAGTTCCCTTTGCTTCTGTGAGACGCCAAACGCTTTGTTTTGGTTTTTTGCATTCAAAGGTGAGTGCGTATACTGCTATTCCAAAGATTACTGGCTAATCTTCTATTATACAGCAATGGCTTTTTACTTCTAATTGGAGGCAGCAGATGATGGAATAACAGATTGATGGTTCAGATGGCATTATTATTGAAGGCCAAAAAAAAAGTTTGATCAGATGTGACAGAGAATGACAAAATTAATATAACCCTGATCACACCTTTAGCATTATTAACAGTCTCAATAAATATATAAAATATCTTGGGGCGAGACACATTAATGATCAACACTATTTAAAAAAGTTTGCAAATTTGAAATTAAATATAAAACCGTGCCTGAACTAAGCACGACCCATCGAGCCCACCTGCCCAAACTCCCATCTTCATAATAAGAAGTTCTACTCAACTGTTGTTGAAAATTATGTAAGACACGGGCATTTGATGTTGGATCTGACAGAAACTAATGGCTTCCAGGCACCACAGTGTTACACAGCAGGAGCTAAAAAGCTTAATTTTGCTGACTATGTCCTGCTGTATCATTACCGTGGAGGTGATTTATGAATAAATTCACTGTATCCCACCTGTGAAGAACACAGTATAGATGACTGTTCATCAGATCCCTGCAACTGTGTCATCCTGTCAGCTCTGGGACTGCAAGAGCACGCAGCATAGACACAGCAGGATAGCGCGTCTATCTAGAAGGTAACTACTCTCTTTTAATCAGAGGCGTGGGAGGTGGGAGAAGTGAGATGCATGATGGGGGGAAAAATATAATAAAATCATTTTTTGTGACACCTGGGTATCTGTGTGGGAATCCATCATTTAATCTAGCCACTATGATGCCAGTCCTTAACTTTGAATAATACATTTATGCAAGCGTTAAAGTGCAAAATACTTTTGTTAATATTAGTGAGTACACAATGATCACTGCAACAACTGAATAAATGCAATGCAATGCCTGCTTACTGAATGCTAATAATAACTGCCCTAGTGGTTAGATGGGACAACGTGGACCCGTGGTAAAACTAATTAAGTGCAAGGGTGTCACAGGAAAGTGGCTGATGCAGGAGCTAGCTAACTCGGTATCTTGCATCAAGTCAGAGAAAACTGTAAACATGCAGCTGAACATTACAGACTTTGGCTTGTTATTTTTCACTCTTTTAATGCACCTCATCAAGGCTAGTAACATTCTACCAACAGTGTTATGCTCAGTCCTCGGAAGTAAGTGGCAGTATGATGTCAAAAGCCAATTATAATTCAAACATTAAGACCTGTGTTAAAAACTCTATTACACACACACACACACACACACACACACAGTACCAGTCAAAAGTTTGGACACACATCATTAAGATAATGGGAAACATGCATTCAAATACATAAGGCATTTTGATCTAAAGACTTATGTTTAAATGCTTGAAATTTGTTTCTTAGACAAATATAAATTGTGAGGTTAATGCCTTTGTATGAATTACTGTCCAAAAAAATTTTAATTCTAAAAAATATTTTGAAGAATCTAAAATTTAAGACAGTTTTGATTTGTTTATAACACTTTTTGGTCACTGCATCATTCCATTTGTGTTATTTCATAGTTTTGATGTCTTTACCATTATTCTAAAATGTGGGAAATAGTAAATATAAATAAAGAAAATTGTGTCCAAAATTTTGACTGGTACTGCAATTTAATGAGGCCAGGGGTCAGCTAGGAGTTGAATAAATAGTGTGCTATTTGCAATGAGCTAAAACCACTGATGTCCCACGATGCAGCAGTGTGCAGATTAGCCACATTCACATTTTCCTTTATGTATATCACATTCCTGAAAGATGCTTTGCACAATAACATTAGGGGAGGAGTGCACTGTACACACTGTGCACTACAATACCAATTATGACATGCTCCCCTCTCCCCAAGTGCAAGTGCCTCTCCCAGTATTTTTATTTTAAAAAATAAATAAGTAAGGTCAAGGTTTAGCGTTGTTCATTTTCAAGCAAGCAGAAGTATCTACTGTAAATGAGCAATTGTTTGAAGAGGATTCCTTAACGACACCGAGACCTTGATCATAGCCCTGAAACAGCAGGGTATACTGAGCAAACTCATTCACTGATGAATGGATATTGGCATATTCTCAGTCTCGGCTGGTCCCCCATACTGCTGGACTAGGCGCAAGGTATCTAATGAGGTACAACTTTCGCATTTATCAGAAACTATGGCTGTGGGTGAAAGTGAAATGGAGAAGAAGATATATTCATTTGAATTTTTTGGCTTTTGAGTAGTCTCCTCAAAGGCAAATACATGTAATTGCTTGCATACCACTTTTTTTTTAGGCCTACAGTATATACTATTGTGGTGACGTCTCTGGTGCATGCTTTGTATGGTGTCACCTGTTCTGTTGGTTAAGTCAGATAAATACATTCAGTATTGCTGGCGTTTAAATTCCTCCCCGAAATATTGGAATGGAAACTCTATGTGGAAGTCTCTACTGTTTGATCCAGCTCAATGAACACGTGTTTCGAGCCTAATTATCAGTGACTCCTGCACAACCCCTGTGCCTTTTCCCTTCCGTCCATATGTTTGCTGGTGGGAAAGGCACTGCTAACGACAGAAGGAGGTTAGCTCATTTGCCTTCTGTTGTAACATTAAAGCGAACGATTCCCATTTGCCTCTCAGTACCTCTGAGCTCAACTTACTCAACGAGGAAAATACAACAGAGGTCAACACCAGGATTCAAAAACCCAGGCCACATCAGTTTAAAAAAGTGTAATAATAGCAGTGGCAATGTGGACATGTATTTCATCCCAACATGCAAGTGGCAGGCATAATCTCTAGAACCCTTGAACCTCTGGAAAAATGTGTCGGCATGCACCACTCTAGTGCTGCATGACTGCGTTGATCTCTTAAATACTGAGGTAACAAACTGCTCCTCTTTGTGCCAAGATTTACTGTCAGCATGTCAAGGGCAGACGCCTCCTCCACACCAAAAAAATGAGATAAACCACCCCTGGCCACACAGCCACTACCTGAACATTTTACTTGAAAAAGATTTGAATATGAACATGAATAGTTACAGACTGGGAATCCTTAAAAATAAAAAAAAAAATAAAAAAAAACTTTAAGGATAATAAAAAATAGAAAGGTGGAGCATGCACATTCTATAAGTCTCCCTATCCAGCTGTGATTTGCTTTGAAAATGCGTCTGACCAAGATAACTCATTAGAATGTGTAAACAAGAGGACGTAAACTCTCCAAAGACATCATGTAAGTAATCAAGGTTTACTAATAAAAAAAAGTTAATAATGGCTTTGAATGCTGAAATGAGAGCAAATAAAATTCAATGACTTCCTCAAACAATTAAAATACTGATTAAAAACAGATTCAAGGGAGGTAGGGATTATTTCCAGAATTTTGTAGAACTATTTCCCAGTCTTTTCAGTGGTTTTTCAGCATTCCCTAGAGACGTACTTGAGCGAAAAAAGAATTTCAAGTGGAGCGCATAGAATTCCATGTGAATTTAGATCGGTCGCTTAAAAGCTAGCGTGTGAGAGCGCTATTCACAGGACCCGTTCCTTCAATTTAATTCAAATAACAAGTGGACTTTCAGGCACTGTAACCGCTGCTGTCACAGCACTCCATTAGTGAAATCAGCCCTGGCCCAGGTAAGTCTTTAGACCAAAGGTAGGGGCTCTGGGGGAGGTCAAATGAATGAGCTGAGCTAAGCTGCTTTCACGAACAAACACTTCCCTTCTGTTAAACTTCGTCCCCAGCCTGGACCATCCCAGGGTTGAGCCCCCCCCGTCCCAGGCTGGCTCGCTGGTAAACTGGCCATTAATTTAAAAGTAAAAACACTCTCCGTGGTCTCTTCCACTCAACCCCGTTTCAATGACTTGCAAATGTCAGGATGCTCAGCTATTTGAAACACTGTCATTCTGACCTTCCACACTCCACTGACCCAGCACTGGAGCAAATAACTACTTACCACCCGGCATGGAAATAAGCAGCGGCATTGAGGATTTTCTTTAGCTTAAGTGAGGAGAGGGCAAGTGTAGTGAGACGTATAAAGAAACAATATTGCATCGCTTTGATAATAAAAGAGCAACAAGACCAAGAAAATGTGCTGCTTGGGGACTATGAATACCCTGATATATTTTCTTACGATCTGATCTGTGTTCTTCTTATCTACAATGGAGGTACTGTCATAACTCTGGGGGAGTCACTCACTCACTCAGGAAGTCAGTAAGGGACACTATCATTTCTTGGTCACAGCCAAAAACACTTCAGCAACAATTAGCACATGGTTCAGTTACTGCTGTATCTCATGGAAAGCGAGTGGACCAGTATAGATAGATCCATAAAAGCATTAGCTGAAATTAATATTATGTAAATTACTACTGGCCCCATGTGGAGTGCCATTTCAATTCTTTCAATCCAGTGACATAATTGCATGCTCTAAAGGTACGATCACTCCACAAATACCAACTCATGGAGCGCTTGACATTTATTGAGTTTTACCTCTGTGGCATAATGAAATTACAGAAAAAAGAAGAAAAAAACAGATGAGAGCGCAGTATTGAAGTATACAAAAGATGAAAGTTACATCACATCAAGTTCAAGTTAAACTTAAAGACTAAAGCTGCAAAAGCATGTATGCATGACACAAGTAGTCCCCTCTTTCAAAACACAAGGGTAAAAAGCCTGTCACAATGCGATCATTGCAAATGCAATCTTGCTGTCCCACAGACGCAATGTTATAAGCAGGGGTAATGTTCCTGACATTGGACTTGAGGAAATAGTTTTCACTATTGCACACTGCACAAGTCAGCATTAGCAGTATTGTGATGCCCTTTGTGATATTTCAACAATGACCATGGCAAGAACAGCAAGATGTAAATCACAGTTGTCAGCCAGGTGTTTTCTTACGGAGTGAGTGAGACAGTGTAACACCAAAAACTGTCAAACAAACGAGTCTTCAGCTCTCCCAAGCTGGATGAAAACAACAAACTAAAATAAGAAAGACAACACAACGAACTAAAGCAAAGGGGAAAAGAAAAATGTTGTCTTTTCAGATTTTCAGATCTTCTTTGCTGCTTTTGCTAGAATTTTCTCACTCTTGTTCTCTGAACCTGTAGACTTCTGATGGTAAGGCCTATTCCCTAATCATGAACAAATTCACTATGCAACTCCATTATACAGCACATAATAGTTTATCTATGCTGCAGCAGCATGGGTCTCCTACATAAGAAACCTGAAAATGACAGTCAGGAGCCCAGCAGCCCATGGCTGCTCCTTGTGTTCTGACTCTTTTGGGTGAAAGCATACAGCTCTTTCAGGGCTGTCTTTTCAGTGCTTTTGCCATCTTATACTCCAACAATCACAAGCCAACTTTTCACGTCGCCAGCCATTCCCCCGAGAGGAAAAATGAAATGGGCATTTCCACAGATTCTGAGAGCCTGAGTGCCATCTATTTCATTTTTTCCAAGGAGGTTAGGAAAAAAAAAGGAAGGAAAAGCATAAAGATGTTAATGATCCTGCACTTCCTGAGAGCAAATCAATAACAATTCTATACCCTCTTATAGAAAAGAAATTCTCAGCTCTCCTTGAAGCAAGAAAGAGGAAGCATGCCTCAGCTGTTGCCGGTGATACCCAGTGCTCACCAATCATCAGACAGGAGGTCTCCGTGGCAACTTACAGTCATGTGGTGCTGGTGTAACAGTGGAGCAATAAGGACTTGCAGGCCAGTGGCATTGTAGCCCGTGGCCTCAATGACTACTGTGTTCAGGCCTCCCCAGTACTGAACACCAGGGCTGGGGTCAGTTCCACTTCAGTTTTGTCAATTCATGAAATTAGTAGATCACAAATTCAAAACATCTTCACAGAAAAAGACATTCAATTCTCAGTTTATTCAGTGAATTGAGGAGTGGCAGTGTAGCATTGTGGTTAAGGAGCATTTGTAGTTTCCCACTACAAATACAGTTCAGCTGAAAATAACACACAGGGCAAAATCTGACAGAATCATTACCAAATGGAATTTAGTAATGGACAGTGGAATTTTTTTTAGAGTCAAACGAAGCAAGATATTTATGACAATCACCTACAATTTCATGGAAACAATAAGATATTGTTCAAATATTACTTGAAGTTCTGTACATCAGAATAACCTTTTGTACTCTCCTCCTCATGTTTGTGCATTTCTTTCCCCAACAAGTGTTTACTACTAATGGCATGCATCAAGCACATTATAATACATAATTATCATTAACGCCTTGACTCTAAATGCAGAGGTGAATAGGTAATGTACAATCATTCCTCAGAAAATGCGCCACCTTATTAGTTTTTTGTTCCTTCTGTCAGTCTTAACAGACTGAGACAGCATAACAACGCCTCTCCAGCACCAGGCGCAAAGAAGTTCTTTTTAAAACTCGCCACCTCCAGTTTGACAGGCAAAGAGTCTCAGAGCAGACCGGCACCGAGTCGAAGTTGAGTGGTCAGAGAGAGGGACCGTGCCCAAACAGAGTCACGCTAAAGGCCATTTTTATAAGAAAGGCACGTACTGCATCTGTGTGCGGTGTCGCCACAGATGTGTTCTGTCCTGGAGGTCTGTGTGTACGCGGGTCTGCTTCACGTGGCAGCAAGCCGGATAAGCTCTGCCTGTTACCATAGCTGTGTCGTCTAGATTTGCAGGGAGGAGAGTCTGGGAGATGTAGAGATGAGGGAGGTCAGTGCTTCTATTGCTGCAGTCCCGGCGGAACCGACACATTTAACTCAGTGACTGGCATTGATTCTCTCGCTCCTGCCAGTCATATTCTCATGACAACAACAGTCATTATCACCATCGCGAGGAGGCATGGCACCCCTGAAGGCGAGACAGGCTGTTGGCATGATCTAAAGGTCACGCAAGAGGAGGAGGATGCGTCTAATGCACGCTTACCAGACTCCGCTTGTATCTGCAGCCCTACAAAAGCCATCGGACAAGACATGCATTTTTCACTCAATATTATGACTGTGAGATATGGGCATGACTTCTCTGTATTCCTCATTTTTGACTAATACATAAAACCCCATGACCTCACTCAATGCTTTATTTTCCTCAGCTGCTCGCTCAGTTTCTAATAATAAACCCACACATTTTCAGTACATTTACACAGCTATATACTCATAACAACTATATGATTTCTTTGACACATTAATAATTAATTTAAAGGTGTTGTTGAAAGTTTATGTACATTATATATATATATATATATATATATATATATATATATATATATATATATATATATATATATATATAAATTCAAAGGGTGACACGCTGCATATGTAGCCCCAGGTCACCGTTCAGTGATGTCTAGACCCAAGCAGCTTAACAAACTTGTGTTAATTAAGGGAGAAGCATACACAGACCCTAGGTTTACAGCTTGCTGGTTTTTATGACAAGGCCTTTAAATTGAAATCATCTTAAGTGACTTAATCCCCTTCCACCTCCACCTGGATGAAACGGCTCACATTTGATCCATAATTATCAGTAAAGCACACACTGATGCGAGCAATTATAAAGGAAACGATAATGGCAATACTGCTCTAAGGTAAATCCAGACTGCCGGAATCCCAAAATAGATCCATTTAGCTTGCGCTGCTCGGAGCCCTCTTGTTGTGATGCTGTTGAGCATTCCAAAGTCAAGCATGTCTGGAGACCCACAGTTATCTCCTGGGTCGAACTGCGGCTCAACCCCTGAGATTGAGCTCTTTAAGGGGAATAATAACTGTTTACACACCATTACATATGAATTTTGCAACCCAGCATGAATAATTTAAGCTAAAATATGAATGGTTGAATGCTGAAAATCATGGTGTGTGCCTTTTTTTACAATCTACAAACAATTTCAGAATAATCTCACATTTAAATTCAGACAGCATGACTGCAGAAAGCAGTCACAGACTTTTGTGCGAGCACAGATTTAGCCTGCACTCTTCTGTACATAATTATCCACTTGCCCCTTTTAAACCCCTTACAATATGCCTAAATGATTCGCAGGCCTCCAAAATAGCTGAAAAATGGGATTTCCTGTCCAGTAAACACTAACCCACGTCAGCATGAGGCCATGTGTAAATGGCCGCTTTCCTCTGGCAGTGAGCAGAGTGTGGTATGAATGAATCTCTCCTTCTGTGTCACGCGTCACTTTGGGACGCTCCACGCTGTGCTCTATGTGAGAGAACAGAGACACGGAGTTCTCTTTCCGTATGAGGCCCTTCAAATAAAACACAACACTGGTCCTTCAAGCATCTCAAAGGGTGAGTGGAGCATATTTTACCATTGGTCTCCCTGAAGCTTTTCCTCTGACAGATACCACAACAAAAAAAGCTTTATCTGTAACTCCTCAACATCCGTTCCCCCTTGTTCGATACACTTTGTACTTGTCGGACTGAAAAAAAGGACTAGACAGTACCAACCTACACACTATGCTTCTGTGCTAAATATTCCTGCAGACCTAATGAACATCCATCTCTTCGTTAATAGCAAGTTAGGTAGCTTAATTTCACACTTGCATTTCAAAATCTCCCTATTTATGCAAATGAGGCCAAAAGTGAAATATGAACATGGCTTCGCAGAGTAAAGCTTGCTTCACAGGAAATTCATAATAATGTAAAGAATTGACAAATACAGACTGAATGGCGATGTGGCTAAAAGCATTAGATGTTGTTTTGTCGACTACTTACCCTCTTACTCACTCAATTTTTTTGTACTCAGGACCAGAGCTCATCACTATCTCCCAGCCCCTATGTGTCAATAGCAAAAGTGCACAATGTTCATTCTTGATGAACTTTTACAGCAAATCATCATGGGATGAATGAGTACCACAGTGGGTTTCCATAGGGGGGTTCCCATAACCCTTTGCGTTATTTACGTAAGTCACAGATCTTTCAGGCAGAGTGTTTTGTGGACGAGAGAATCTAAGATGGCGATGGTGGCAAAAGTATGACCAAACAAGTGTAACAATAGCTATGCATTTGTTTACTGCAACATGCATTGTTCAGGTTATTTTTGTCACCTCGAATATATTTATACCTATATATTTATCCACTTATTTTTTCCACTTTGAAATGTGCCTATATATTTATCCATGTACTTTACATTAACATGCTTTTGCTGTATTTTCAAAACATTGAAAAACATAACATAAAGACATACTTTGTTCCATACACAATGTAGTCTATTAACAAGAAATATAAGCAACATAAGCAATATAATTACAGACAAAGAACCCCACCCCCAACCTTCCAGTTCTGACTTCTTACCAGTTCTGATCTGGAACCAGGCAGATCACATTGTGTAGCACTTGTCTTGTTAAGCTGAATGCCATAGTTGTATACTGAGGAAAGCTGTGCCACCTTTGCCTTTAACGGTAGCATGGGTTTGTCTCTGGTGGGAATTTGGTCTGTTTCTAAATCTACTGTAGATCACGTACGATTTGTGACTTTTGACACAGACTTGTACTCCTTCAGTATTTGTTTGCTGTCTTCCTGTTTCTTCAGAGACAGAGAAATAGAGGGGATAGGAAGAAGAACAGAAGGAAGAGGAACAGGAGACAGATTTGCCTGGTTTCTCCTTTGAATAGACCATAATGTGACCGCAGGAGTTGGCCTTTTGCATAAGCTGGACAGCCATTTCTGGCTGGAAGCTGAAGCCAAGGCCTATGTCTTTCCAGTCCACACTCTAGAAAGCTTTTCTCTGCATATGTAGCAACGATGGCAGACAGCGTGCTTAGCAATTGTGTGGTGGGTATCATGTCCTGAAACGCCCTTGCATTGTCTGAATCCCTGCTGGTTACAGACCCTGCCTGACGTGATAAGATTATGCAGCGAACATTTTCTCAAAGTAGAAAAATATAAAAAAAAACAACATTATTTTCAATAGCGAAGCGTCTGTCATTGTGACTTCAGTGAGTGCTGACAGATAAAATGATTGCACTTTTAAGTCCATATCCAGGTGGATATGCAGCCTTATGTACACTGTAACAATTCAACAAGACAATTTATCCAGTTAATTTTTCTTAGATCTTCTCATAAATTAATGATCATGTCATTTGTCATCTAATTCAAAATAATGCATGTTTTTTGTAATATCAAAATCAAATGATTAAGCTGAGGCATAATAGTTGTATTATTTAAATATACCTTTTTCAGTAATTAATAAAATAAAATATATTTTTCAACCTGTGTGTCCATTTTCATCTGCATTGTTATTTTTTAATTGGGTATTTGCACACAGACTATTCAAGCACCTCTTATGAATAATTAAATTTATTTTGAATTCTCTAACTTACAGTTAGCTCTTCTAATAAGACAAGCAAAATCTCTACGGGTTTGCGTATTATGAGACCCTCTGGCATGAATTCTCCATTCGTGTCCATGAAGGCATGGCAATACAACAATGCAAATGCAATTATGGTTGCTAATGCGTATAAAACTACTATCCCAGTCATACCGGGCAAAGCTCAGTCGAGGACGTTTATCCCAAAAGATTGCTCTTTGTGCATATTCCCCTGTGAACTTATGAAAAATGCCATGGAAAAACTGGCCTCTTTATCCATTGTGGAGGGGCATGGCTCGGGAAGCAGCCTGTGGAAACTAACGTGATGTACTGAAATCAAAAATAGTGACAAAAAATTACAGGGAGCAGAACTTATAACCAAAATGTTGTCGGCTTCATTCCCTGTGGGGCACTGCTGTTGTACCCTTGGGCAAGGTACTTAACCCAGAATTGCTCAAGTAAATATCCAGCTGTATAAATGGATAACATGTAAAAAATTGTAAGTCGTAAGTAAAAATGTAAGCCGCTCTCGGTAACAGCGTCTGATAATTGCCTGTAATGTAAACAATACCAAAAAGCCAATCTAAAGCTGCTTCTCTTTTGAAGGTATCAAACTTTCAGGTGCTCTTCCCAGTATGATTTGAATATGACTGCGAATCATTCGGAAAAAAAGCTGACAAGGCTGGGCTTTTGTTTGGATGACTGATTACAATTCCCATGTCACAGCCATGATCAGGTACAAGTCTGCTTCATACAGTCACAAGATTTGGAGTGGCTGCAAAATGCATTTAATGTAAATGATTTCTAATCCACATACATGCATTAAGTAAAGGCAATTTAAATGCAACAAGGCAGTGACATAAACAATAATTAAAAGCTCTGTTAGTTTGGTCTTCATAATTACCACTGGGAATTTGCATTGCGCGCAAATTGCCGCCAAGCGAATTTCCACCGAGAGTGTTTTTTGATTAAGGGCACTGTCCTGTCACACGGGACATGCCGGCAAAGGCGGGTTTGAAGGGAAAGCCAGCCGCGTCTCCGAGTACGCGCAACACGCAGCTGCGAAACATAACGAACATATTAGTCCGTCTACAAGCGCAATCAAAGTTTTACGCACAATTTGTTCTGACACGATCCGAAAATGAGAGGAGGCGCGCAATCTTTCCAGAGGCACGCTGGGGGGAGAGAGGGCTGTGTGCAGTCACCCCCTTCTCTGCCTGCGTGAGTCACCAGGGCCAGGCCGCCATCGAACGCACAACCCCGCCAACCCCTCACCAGACTGTGCCCGAAAAACAGCCTCATTAACAGCCCCTGCGTATGTGGCCTCTCAACGCATACAATTCACATTACCGAGACAGAATGCCACTCCACTCTGATTTTTTTTTACTTTTTTGGTCAACTTATAGAACCCAAAATGCCACTTTTCAACTGCTGGTTCCAAGTGGGGGATGCGTTTCAAGAGAAGCGGTCGCTCCGGTCACTATTCATTTTTTTACTTCAACAGCTGTCATGGATAATTACTACTTGCACTGCTTTCACAGGTTTCACGCCACTCGTAGGTATTGTCATTTCAATGGTATTAGCGGAGTTAAAACCCACCCCCGGCGATTAACAGGCCAAACATATTTCCTCTGTGCGACCGGTCTTTAACTGGAGATGTCAGCGTGATGGATTTATGTCAAGGTCAAATCTGAAAGGGCTGCTTAAACGCTGAGTGCCATTATAGATGAGACAATGGAGCACAGAGCTCTAAATCCGGCCTGCCTAACGGTTTTCAGCCTGACATCGCCTGGTCGGCAGCTGCCTGACTAAGGTGTATATGCAGAGGCTGAACAGTCACAGAACGTTATATGCGGCTCAGTGTGGCGTTCGGCGTCCACAGCTCCATGGAACAAATGGAGAGGAACAAACCTGTGCAAATGCGATGCGGCTCTATGAAGAAATCAATGCCAAAATCAGTCTTCATTTTCCACGTTCAGCCCACGTCTCTCTCTCTCTCTCTCTCTCTCCATCTCCCTCTCCCTCTCCCTCTCTCCCCCCTTCCCCACTGCAATAATAACCTCTGGTTTAGCCCGCAGAAACTACTGTGTCAATCAAAAGGGAGCGAACACGGCTCTAGTTTCTGATGGCAGGCCAGGTCAATTGACAGTAATGTCTCTGTCAGGAACAATGAGTGCTGACTTGAGATTCTGCACACAGAGCGCTCTATTAGCTCTGTTCTTTGTCTTACAGGTGCGCCTCTTACCGTCTGATAGGGCTTGATAAACCCGGCCATTACTTAGCCTTGATGACATGGATTCACCAAGCCCTCAGAAAACCGATTTAATAATACTGTATTTACAGTGCACAGCAGCGATTAACCACTGTACCGATCCAGGGAAAGAGAAAAATAATCATCTGAAAGGCCTGTGGAATGGATGTCATTACAGCGGTCTTAAGACGCCAATGCTTGGCTGCCTCAAGCAGGCAGCTCCTTAAGAGCGTATTTAAACATGTGCTGGTGGTTGATTGACAGAGGCTGGGCAGGTCAGCAGATAAACAGGTCCTAGGGAGCCATCTGTCACCGCGCAGGCTCCTTCAGAGGAGGAGCATGCGGTTAATGAAGAGCAATAAACCTCTTTTGAGGTGCTTTAACCCGCAGAGGAAGGCAAGGGGGGGGAGAGAGATGCCGCGGTGCCATTTTAAGCCTGTCTGGCAGCAAAGAAATGTCAGCCCGTTTCAGCAAAGTAATCTCCGCTGTCAGCAGAGTGGACAGGAAATGGCATTACAACAACAAGTTGACCTGAAAACACGAGGCCCACACTGGAATGTACCGTTCTCACACACATGCGCACACACACACACACACACACACACACACACACACACACACACACACACACACACACACAACAAACAGAAAAGATAAAGAAATGCAGTGATTGTACTGTGATAGACAGCTTTCAGCAGCATTGCATAAGCCAGCTATACAGCAGCTCTACATAAACACATTTTGAGCACACAGTGCATCCTGAATGAAACATTCCCCCTTATTCTGCACTCATCATTGTTTTCCCATTAATAAGGCAATTCTTGGTATTAATTTATTCTGCATAGCTTGCTCTTTTTTTATGTTAGAAGCCAGTCACCAAATGAAAGTGTCTGGGGACTTTACAATTTTATCCATTTGCTCTACTGTTTTTGCTTCCCAGTTTGAAAATTACAACTAATGAATCACCGCTTCAGTAAAAATCTAAAGGAAAAAAAAACAACAATCGCTTAGAATGAGCTCCTTGTTTCAGATTCTATTATTTGCGAGCTGTAATGAAGCATTCACCATTCATCTTGTCCACAGTGCTGACAGGGGATTTTTTTTCCCCTATGTGAATCATTTTCATGGCACCGCTGGGCATCACAGTCCGCCATTTGTTGTCTGCAGATGTTCGCCGATGTCCTCCCGCAGGTCAGCTGGCGGTGGGAGGGTGCCCCTCTCCAAGGGCACCCGTCTCTCCCCGCGCCAGGGGCGGTGGCAGCGTTAAACTGGCATTCCAGGACGACCCTGTGAGTCTATACGTTTCCTTCACACAATGCCATGAGCTGGGACCATGTCGAAGAAACACGGCACACCAAAGCACCGCGACTCTCAAGCAAATCCAGGAGGACGGAGAATGTATGAACCTTGCTGTGTAAGAATTAAATACTACTATGAATAATGAATTGTCTTCATCTCCTGTGTACCTGGATGCTCCTCCTTTGGACTCTATGCCCCACATACCCATGATTTAAGGAAAGAACTGGCATATTTATAACACCCCCACCCTGTAGCGTTGTGATGAAGCACGGCATTAAAGCCATGTGCAAGCAGGGTCACACTGGAATGAATATGCATCAGAAAGAAGGAAGAGAGTGGCACTTACACTCTTAGTAACTCATTTTGGCCAAAGGGTTCCAGTGGATCCAGAAATCTGAAAACTAATGCCATGTTTGAAGCCAGAATAAATAATACTGTCTTATACTGCCAGTAGAATAGAATTATCTGATCTGGACCGGACATTTCATTCAGATAGTTTGCTCGATTTTAGGAATATCCTAAGAAAAGACCAATGGTATTTATATAGGAGCTATTTTAAATGTTTACTGTACAGTGTTGGTGCAATTGCAATTATTCATGATTTTTTTCCCCTTTGGCACAAGAAATATTAATTATTAAAAAGGGTCTAACAAATAAATGTGTACTGTGTATATGTGAAACAAAAGCCAAAACACATCTATGGCCCTGAATAATAACTGCATACTAACCTACATTCAGTATATATGCCTTTGCTTCTTTACAGAGATGCAGCCTTCCTTGTGAGCAATCATTTTTCACAGTGAAACCTGCATTAAGCATCCTCCAGGGAGAATTATTTCATCACTTAGGCTGAGTAAGTCTGCATGAAATGCATAAGCTTCGGACACACTATAAATGGCTGGGCTTTCTGTCTCTCCATGCAAACATAAGTCGCCCCTAATCTAGAGCATAAAAAGCTCTTGAATGCGCTTTTCATTTCTCCTGGATGAATGGCCACTGCTCTGGACGGAAAGGACTCTTTGGAAAATGTTCTCCCTGAAGGTAACATGAAAAATCAGCAAGAATGGTATTCAATTATTTCTGAGTGTACTGGGGTGCCAAGTAGCCTTTCGCAAATTGAAAACGTCTGGTGTTGATATAGGTAAATGGCCTGAATCCCACAAGTGTTTACAGTCGGAGGATTTCACTTACCGATAAATTGGATGGTGCAAAGTACAAAACAAGAATGTTATATAATGTTAAAAAGTGAAACAAGTCACATTATTTCTGGCTTGGTCATGAAAAATGGTTGCAGCAACACCTCTAAGATTGACTCCTTGCCACCCCCTCCTGGAAGAGGTGATTTGCGAGCCAGACTTGCTTCACTCCTACCTGAGTTTGAGTCCCTCTTAGCGCCAGATGACTGTTTTCATAACCAGTGCAATGGTTTCCAATGCAAGCTGGAAATGACCATGTTCCATGAAAGGACAAATATTCACTGTACTACAATAGGGTTTTGAGAAAGCCCTCATCAGCATGTGTCTGCAACCCAGCCCTCCACTTGCTCACCTCCCAGCATCACTCGGCAAACTCAATTATCTAATTGAGTTAAAGGCCATGACTTCAGAATATAGGCCCACAGCTGTGCCGTGTCCCTGAGCAAGCTTTAGAGAACATTGGCAATTACTTTGTTATAACCAGAAAAGCTAGACCAGAATTTACTGGTGCCAAGCATTTCAAAACCTATTATGTTTCTATTAATATGCACTCACATCATTATGAAATGAGCAGTGAAATGTGGATCCCCTTTGCCTCAGCGAGTGTCAGGAGGAAAGCGGCTTGGGCCGAATGAGATGGGTGGGGGCAGGCGAATGAAACCCCTCTGTCTTTCACTTTCGTTCACCGCTCTCCCCCCATTCTTTGCTCTCAATCTCCAGGGCCCGAGCCTCTGTTTGCGCGTGGCGGTCATTAACAAATTGTCATTTAAGCAGGGGAATAACGGATCCAGGGGCTGTCTCTCGCTGAGGGCCGCACATCCCTCTTCAGGGCTCAAGACCATTACTCTCAGAGAGGCCCCTTTTTTTCTCCGCTGGGCCTGGTACGTGCTCTAAAAGATATAAATATCTGGCTGTGTATACCGCATCCAGTGGAGTGCCCAGATGAGAAATGCTGGACAGGTGTTTGGTCACACCATGTGAAAAGAGGGAGCAATTCATTGTTCTGTAAAGGTCGGAAGGCGTTAGAGCACCACTGCTGAGCGGCTCCGGCAGCAGGCTCCGGCTCCTTCCCTCCCAACAGCTGTGCGCATCTCAACTGATTTACTGTACAGCGCATCTGTTATAAATGTGAACCGCCCGTTACATTAATTATCCAAACAGCAATATCCAATTTTGCTATGAGGTGCAAAAGCACTGGCTTAGAAGTAATCAAACTAACTCCGGCTTGGTAGAATGTGAACTATATTTCCGAGCAAGTTCATTACGTGCACACAAAAAAATATATTAAACTAATAATTCAAGAATGTAACAAAGAAGCAGGAAAGAAACTGATGTTTAGATGTTTTGCCGTAGGACTCTGTTTGGCAATGCCCACCGACAGCCTGGTACCCCCCGTTGCGACTGACTACAAAAGCTTTAATTTTACCATCAATGCGCTGATGTCGATTAGCAATGCTAATACATTCCAACCCACTGTATGTGCATCAGGGAGCCGCTAATGGTAGAAACCCGATAAAAGAAAAGGATACTCTTTTATAATACTCTTTGATCAGGCATGCACAAATCTGCCCAAAAGGTCTCATAGGTGGCCGCAACCCCCCCTCAAAAATCACCGCCATTTTAAACATAACTGTCTTATCGGCGACCTTCATATACACTCACCTGCTGTGTCTTCAGAACATTTTATTACAACTCTAACCTCTTGCTGTTCTTTTCTCCACATAATTAAAACTGTGGAAAGAACCAGAAAAAAAGATGTAGCTGCGTTAAAAAATAAAAAAAATAAGATAACAAAAATAATAATACAAAATGCCTTTGATAATAGAACAGCGTGACAGGGTGACAATTCTCCCTGTGGGTGGAATTCCCTTCAATTTGGTTAAGCAAGGTTATGTAAGGAAATAAGTGTCCTTTCAGCCTTGTATATGGACATCATCATGGGGCTCCCATATAACACGTCAAGAGGAATGTCAGCCACAAAATGAAAGTGCACCACCGGCCTAATGGAGCTGACATCCTGAAAGTGAGTCTTTGTGAGAAAAACAGCGGGGGCGGGGGACTAAGTAGCACTGAGGCCTGTAAAGGGACCGCCAGCACCTGAGTTGCGTAATGTTCCAGCTAGTGGAGTTCATTTTAATGCTCATCCTTCAAATTATATCTTTTTTTTACCATCACCACCATCTTAAGTTTATTAATTGAAACAAAAGTTCAGGAAAAAAAAATAATAATAACTCAACAATTATGCTCCCTTTCCAATTCATAAAACTGAAGGATGAGATATACTTTCTCAGACCAAAGCAGACCAAAGACCTCTACAGTGGATTCAAAAGTGGATGCCTCTTTAGTTCCTTGTTATGTTAATAGCGTGAGTAGTTTGAACCCATTCTGTATGGAGATTGCACAAAAAAGGTACACATCTGCGCTCTCATCTCATACATTTGAAGTTTCCTGAATGGAGTACAAGGAGTTCCAAATATCTGAAGAGCTCATAATAGAAAACTGGAAAAAATACGCAGGAAAAATGAATAAAAATAGCTAATGACTAATAACTATAAATAAATATTAAATTCCTTCCTACATAACATAACGTATAACACAGACATAGACATACATGTTTTAAGCTGTTTTATCTTGTACTGAAGTCTCAGGTACTATATCTCTTTGTTCCTTCATACTAAAAGCTGGTGGGAAAATCCTTTGGCTCTAAAATATACATTACTACGTCAAAAGCAACACACAAACCTTTATTGTGAAGCCATTCCTTCAATATGTCCTTGTCCCCCCAGATATCCTCACTGTCACCATGTAAATCCATTAGGTAAGACGCTTCCATCTGGCTTTCCCCTTAACATTACTTTTTAAAGATATTAAATATGTAAAGGCATACATTCTAACATAAGCACATATATTCCCATCATGGCAAGCAGTCATGTCAGTTTGATATCAAATGAAGGAACAAGACAAGAATCAATGAATGAAACAAACAAACAATCAAACAAAAAATGCAATCTGAAGGTACTGTATTTCACATTAACCCTTGCAATTGAATTTTGAATAGGGCTGAGTATATATGTGTATCTAAACTGAACATCCATAGTCCATAGCCAAGGATATGAATAAATATGGTCCCTTTCTCCCACTGTAACTAGCAGCGCTCAGCCCTGGAGTGGCAGCGGTGGTGGCTTTCCCTCAGACAGGTCCCAGCCAGCTGTGACTCTGAGCTCGGGACACTGTCAGCATGTCACCATGGCTCATCTGAGAGGGCAAAGACTGACTCCCTAGGATCCCCTCCATCTCCGATCCATTAAACATTCGCACTAAATAATGCATGCCCTTGAGCGGGAAACCAGGCTTTGTTGTTATTTTGAAACACTGTTTTAAATCCGTCCCAGTCTAGTGGTAAGCCTTACTACCGCACTGTCATGTACTACCACGTTCAGTCTCAAGATGTGATAAACTCTCTGCGCCTGACACTAGAAGACACACAACACATTAACAGAAAGGTTTTATATGTTTTTTGAGAATCTTAATACATCAGTTTATCTTTTAAAAACTGAATATTGTACTAATATTTAAAACACTGTTGGTTTTAACACTGAATATGATGTTGCAATAGTACTGTATCAGAGCAGAATATCTGAGGGAGTTCTGACCTGGAGTTACAGAGATGTGGCCCATTGAATGATTGCTGAAGGTATACCATTCATGGCCATGCAGCTATATAATAAACATCTATACCCTGCAATGTGACTTAGAAATTAACTTAATTTTATTTGTAATTCATCAGATTTTATCATTGGTCAGTATTAGAAAGATCTGAGTTTTATCGATCCTTTGTATTGATCAATATTTCCTCATTATCCCTGCACCGATTTTCGCTTAATGTATTACAATGCCCATTTGCAATTACTATTGTATTGAAATTCATCTTTAAAAATGAGTCAGATTATAATTATTTTGCATTTCCCTATTAAGAATGCATGCAAATGCACTGTTTTATCAATAAGAATCAGGGTGATATCGACCGCCTGTTACATCTGGAATAACTGATGAGGTAATGCATTCCTTTAATTCGAAAGGAACATTTGACATTTCATCTTTTTATGACAAGACATGAAGAGGCTTAATTACCAATGGTTAATAACCAATGTCTTAGAAATATAATGGTAAGCAGGTGAAAGGTGATTTTTTATGTATTAATATGTAAAGCACCTTTTGATGATAACACTGATACTCTATATGTGTTGCAAAAATATATTTCAATATTATGACAGTTATGCCCCCAACTTGCCTTGACCCTGCCATAAGACTCAATGGCAATATTAAGATTATTTTTACATAATGCAGTTACTTCAATTCAATAATAATAAATCTCCAACAAGGAGATAGCTCAAGCACTCTGATGAACAACTTTGGACACTAGAAATGTCTTTCATTAATCATTACTTAAAGCAGGGCTTAAAAAAACATGATGACGCAACAAGTAGCACTTAATCTTAATATTAATGATGCTGCAAGTTGTTTTCAGCTCATAGTATAAGTTATGCAATACTGTGGTCTTTCATGTCAGTCTTTCATGTGTTTGTTTTATAGAGCTTTGCTTCATTAATGACGTCTTTCCATTCTATACTTAAAATTTCCGCGCATTAAACCAACAAACAACCAGTCAAGCTTGTGAGTTGTGACAATCCCCTTAATTTGAGCAGCGATGCAAGCTTGAATTTCCCAATTAAACTAATACAATAATGAATGTATTAACAACTCTACATGATTTCAAAGGATGAATCATTTATGTACTTCTCAATGTCCCTCCGGTGTACTGCAGCAAGTAAACAATGTGCAACAAATAAGAGGTTCAGAAACGTCTAGTGGAGGGTCTTGCCCAATACAAGCCAAGTGAGTTTAGTTTTCTTATGTAATATGGGCAGGCATTTCAAAGCAAGACCATTCCTGTCTTTAAACAACCACACTGCTTCCAGTGTTTTACATAGAACAGTTAGAATGAGATAGAGAATTTTCTGCCCATAGATTTTGATAGAAATGCATTCTTCAGATATACAATGACCTTAATGTAAAGCATTCTTATTTGAGACACAGTAAAAATACAGATTATTATAACTGCATAAACCATTATCTACTCCAAATGCTCACACCTGCCTTTCAAGTGGCATGAACATCTTCAATTAAATATTCAGAAATGTAAAAACAAGGCAACTGCAATTCTTATGGTAATTTGACAGCCTTTGCATTTCTTGTTTCAACAAGGACGGAGCTGCAAAACAAACATACAAACAGAAAATAGATACTGTACCTATAAATTATTGAGTGCTAATCCTCGTTAGCTGTCACTGCCGAGGTCACTGTCAGTGTTCTACGCCATCAGCTGAAAATTAATGTTGTTTACGCCCCACTGAAAGAATTCAGTGAAGAAGCAGACGACATATATGTAGCTGTAACACAGTACCTTCTTTCTCAGATTTTAAAGTGACCATGTGTTAAAATTCACTAGTAATGTCATTCACATCAAAATGTAATGTGATCCCATGAAAACTGCACATTTGTCTTAAAAATAAAAGTAGCAAGTTAGTTTGAGAGCAGCAGTACTGTGATCATAGTACAGTACTGCTCTGTCCATGTGTCGAGGTGTGCCTGGATATGATATTATTATATTACATTTGCATTATTGTCATTTAGCAGATCCTCTTATCCAGAGGAACTCACACAGGTTACAGTTTTTACATTTACATATCCATTTATACAGCTGGATATTTACTAAGGCACCTGTGAGTTAAGTTCCTTTCCCAAGGGCACAGCAGCAGTGCCCCAGTGGGGAATTGAACCGGCAACTTTTTGGTTACCAGCCCTGCTCCTTACCACTATGCTACACTGACGCCAATATGTCAATATTTGACATATTGAAAGTGACAATCCTGTACACGGCAAATTAAACAGGAAGTTTCTATGTGGAAATATTATAAGGATACTGTGGGGGTAATCATCCACGTCAAAAAATCATTATCTTGCAAGTCATCATCATACAAACCCCTTTTGATTCCACATTTGCAGCATCATCCCCCTGAAAAAAGCAGCAAAAAAACCTCATCCTTTCTCAGGCTGCAACTACGGCTGTTTTGCCTTCTACAGACACTGGCACTGATTCTGTCCTGGCGAGTTGCTCCAGTCGTGTCACATACAGAACAGACCTGCACATCAACAGCAGGCATCTGAAAATAATGCATCTCTGGGTGGAACACAGGATCGGGCCATGATGTAATGCAAGGTATCTGGCTGTACTATACCTGAAGTGTATTTTAAGAACAGTGCAAAGGACATTTCTGTGCTAAGAGCTTCTCAAATTAAGACAAACTAATGAAGCTATCCCAAACTAATCAATCTATTACATTATAAAACAGATCTCTGGGATTAATTAGATTATACCTATATGAACTATAATTTTTGTTTGAAGGTTAACTGAATATTGTCCTCAGTGATGTTTTGCAGACTGTAAACCTGTCAAATGAGGCATAGTGTGCACACAAACTCAAAATGAAAAAAGCGCAAACCTCCCACTGTAGATATGTTTTTATGTAAGCATGTAAGTTACGCATCATTTCCCAAAATATGCCCATTTGTTTATTTGCCTTAATTTCCCTATTTTGCCACTTGCCCTCAAGTATGCCTCAACGCTATGCACCCTGCCCATCCACACATGCCATATGTCATTTTGCTCAGAACTAATTTGTCTAATGGAAAATGCCATCATAATAATCCTAACTGTGTCATGGAAAAGATGCCCTCACCATGGCATGAGCAATCTGACATGCCCTTTTATGTAAGTTAAAATAATTCTCACTTGTTGAAAAAATGTGTTTACTTGACTGCTCCTCTAAAACCAAATGTGTCAGGTCAGGAAGCTATACAGAGATGGATAATATAGACTGACTGGATTGTGCATATATATATATAATAGACAGTCATCCAAATACACAGCTATCAATGGGTGGAGATTGTATGTTTACTGTATAAAATCCTGTTGTTTACTGACACCATGTAAGACCCATATTTCTGTTAGGCCCACACAGCAAAAAAAAAGAAAATATTGCTTTGTCCTGAAATGACTGAGATTTTAAACAGAGGAGAAATGGAGTGATGCAAAAATATAGGCAGACTTTTTGCCACTAATTTTACTGATGACGTATTTGACATATTGAAAGTGACAGTCCTGGACATGGCAAATTAAACAGGAAGTTTCTATGAGGAAAAATGAGTTATTGAGGGGAGAATGAGATAACCTCACATAGCTGCAGTTTGCAGCTTTCAGGTTGTAGGGGTTAATCCATGATCCCAATTCCTGCATAACAATTTTATCGCCTTAGGTAACATTTTTTTTTACTGTGGAAAACACAAATATAAGCTACAATAAAGAGCACCACTTCCTGAAAAAAAAAAAAAAAAAACTGTAACCTCTCCCTTCCATATGAAATTGACATGGAACGGAATTTATTGTGGAAATTAAAGGTCCATTGTGCAATGTCGACCTAAAGCGCAACCACAGTTAATAAAACATGAAACGGGCGCACACAAATAACAGGAAAGTTTTATGATTTCCCCCCATTAAACTGCTGATGCATCAGACCCTAAACGTGAATGGTCCTGTAATGATTTCCCCTGACAGCATCATACAGTTCCTGTCACTCTGCTTGCCCATCTGTCACTTCCCTAGCCCTGCAGTGTCCGTCACTCAACCCTCCCATCTCCCTCATGTTACCAGCAAGAGAGCTAATTGGAATTCCTATTCCCCACAATACAGTTTGCAGGAGCTTAGGAGGGAAACGCAAAAAAATGAAGATGAAAAAATGAACTACCATCAGCATATGACAGATATAAGATATCTACAGCACAGATGCAGGGGAAAAAAGGAAGACTTCAAGAATCGCATATTGAGACGTTTGTTTTTTGCCATAAATATTTGATGTCGGGAAGAGAAAGCCCTGCTTATCAAAGGCAGCAATCCTGCTCTCTATTGCTTGGGCCCCACTGTCTGTGACAGATCATATTACTATTCGTCTGGAGCGCCTATTTCACGCCACCGCACTGCAGCTATTGGATTTCCTGCCGTTTAGCGCGGAGAAGGGAAGTTTCCTCCGGTACACAGAGGAAACTTTTTCAATCACAGATGTGATCCGCGAGCGTGCCCGTGCCGGGCCTGGGGCGGCGGTGCCCGGGAGTGACGGAGGGGGGGCGGAATGCGGGGTCGCCTGGCGGGGGTGGAGGGGGCCAACTCTGGAGAGCGGAACGCGGCAGACCTCCACTTCAGAGCAGGCACACTCTAAACTCCGGAAATGGAGTTGCTCCCGTCGGGTATCTGATGGTTATTTCTGTGCATTTCACAGAAATCAGCCTCTCCTAGAGAGGCCCTTTCGGGGCTGAAATTTGTGCCATGTGTTTCCACTTTTTGGGGGTGGGGGGTGGGGGCCTTGTAGGGCAGGTAGATCTGTCCCTCAGTTCCAGCGACAACTCTGAGACTTTCAACTGAGCCAGGCCTCTGCAGTATGCAGTGAAGGTGCTGACCAGGTGACATCGAATGCAGGTGCATTCTTACATTATTTTCCAATTTTTCCTGTCCTCTACTGAAGCCTCACTTAAATTTTGTGCTACGATTTTCTATTGGTTAGTTACATTAGTTACTTTTTAGCTGCATATCCCACTATAACTTTGCGCAACCTTACTGTAATATGTGGTCAATTTCAAAGTCTCAGTCCTTGTTCAATACAAGAGTTAGGTGACAGTAAATATGGATAAATAATCAACCGTCAGCCAATAACTAATAAAATAACTAATAGCTCATTGCATAAGATTAGATAATCTGTCACTGTGAAGGTCAAGTCATTTTGCTGTCATAATGTTAATTACACAGCATCCTCATCACTCATCATCAACACCATCATCATCATCATCATCATCATCATCATCATCATCACCACCACCACCATCATAATGACTATATTAATGCATGAAGGCAACATAAGGAGTCTTTACATAAAGACAAACATGAAATAACCTCAGCCACACAACCTCTCTCTCCCCCCCAGCCACGAGACTGCAGAGGCATGTAGCACTTGAACAGCACTTATGTAAGAAGATGACCCTGAAGCTGTCAGATGTGTAGAAACATCAGGTTTACACTGCTCTTAATCCTGTTTCATGCGCTTGGAATGCAGGAACTGGCACCGTCTTCTGAAATTTCCAAAGCTCCAAGCCATCTTCCATCCACCAATCAGAAAGAGCCCATACACGGCGGCCCCTGACTTACACACAGCACAGCATGACATGATCCACACAATCGAGCTTTACTCTGGAAGATCCTAAGAGCTGCTGCATTCATATTTGAAAACATTTCAATTAAAAACAATGGTTGTTCTATGCCTTAAGGACATAGACAAACAATGATTTTTAAAAATGCATTCTATCTCAAAGGCTTCACTCCCACTTGAACACTATGAACACCATCCCAGTCTATTCTGCCTCGTGTATAGGCTGGATACTGGGGACCACAAATTCAGTAACATTTGCAAAATTTCCACTTAGTGGGGCTCCTGAGTGACTCAGCTGTTTGATTCAAGTGTCAAAGCACTTCATTCAGGTGCAGGCTGAGCCCTACAGTCCCAGATCCGTCCAGGTCATGTCATCAGTGGACGATGACTGGGAGCCCATATCAGCAGAACAAATTGGCTTAATATCGGTTGCCCAGGGGTTTCTCCATCCCGTTGTTCATTAGCAATCCCCGCTGGTCAGTCAGCCTGCCCGCGGTGTGCCTGTTTAAAGCTCAACATGAAGCAGGAGCTCATGTCTGGGCTAGCTTGCCATGGGAACTGCTGTGTGGCATCTTGTGTTTCAGGGGAGAACGCACGCTTGCAGCCTCCCTGACTGTCAAGTAGGGGGTTCCAGCAGTTGGCAGCTTCACAACACAATAGGGCATTTTCAAACTGGGGAAAAATATGGAAAAAAAAAAATTGACCACTCAAAATACCACCACACCAAAAAAAAAGATTCCACTTATTTCATGAGGGTCATGTTAAGTAATAAACTAGTGTGACAATGGGCTCAAAACCCACCATTTACTGGTAACAAGCGTGGCTCTCTGAACACTCAACCACCAGTAAATACAGTGATAGGTCACCATGTGCGTGGGACAAAATCTCTCAGCAAGCAATGGGGAAAGAAACTCATCTGTTGTGGAACCTCCTACTGGTGGAGTGCAGATGCATTCCCATTTCCTCCCGCTTTGAGGAGACATAAATGAATGCTTGTTATACGGTAGACTGCCTACCATCACCTGTGTCATATGTCCTCACTGGCAGGAAATGGCCTCTGTGATACATGGAAACACTGAGCTCCACACTTTGTTATTTTGAAGGAGCTACCCTGTGGATTCAAAGAGGACACCAGAGTTGCAATAAAACATTATGGACTGTTCAGTGGCTGTATATTGGCAATCCTTTTCGACCTCCCTGCATCAGTGAGTGGGAGAGATGGCCACTATTAACCTTCATCATTTGTTTGGTGAGGAGACTGTAGCTAATGGAAGAGCTTCCTTCCAATTTTTCTTCCACACAAACACACACACACATACACACATACACACACAACAACAACAACAACAAATTATACTTGTGACAGGCAATTGGTAATTACCCTGCTGTCCGTGCAATTCCAATCACATCTATTTTACCCTACATTATATTTAAATTGAGAGTATGGATTACACAGCTAAAGACATAAAAAAATAAAAGCATACGACAAAGCTATGCAAAGCAGTACTTTGTGGCAGCCTGCAATCAAACTACACATGTAATACTCATCAGTAATATTTTTATTGTTGCCTTTCCTACACATCTGAGTCCCCTTTACAACTGAAAAAACACAGCTAGCCATCAATTGCTCCCTGAAAAAAAAAAATACATTGGAAGACAATCTCATTTATATGATGGTCATTCCACATGGGACTGAAACATTGATCTTTACAGCATGGGAGGCAAAGGTGAATCCAGATGCATTCAGAGCCTCTGTTTTATGGACTGGTGAACTTTATTAAGCAGGCAGTCACACAGAGCGGGGCTCTAATGCCGAGGCCATTCACGGTGAAACAAACCATGACCGTCTCTTTCACAAATACAAGATGCAATGCGCTACAGCCCATTATGAGACACAGGTATTCATTACCTTCAAAGGCATAATAAAGTAATATCACAGATTGCATGGTGCATATAGTGGTAAATGTGTATGTTATTGTTAATTCATGGTTTAATTGCTTAGAGTTTTATTCCTATTCTAGGCAAGCTACACATCTTACATTGTTTATATTCACATAGCTTAATATTCACTGAAGCAACTCCTAGCTCAACAGTCAAACAACAGTGATCCACTCAACATTTGAACTAGACCAGTTCCTCCACACCTATGTTACACTATAGGCAAAATGCTGTATTTGTGTAAGAAAATATACTGTAGCATACTGTAGCAAAGTATACCACACGTATATGACAGTAACATAGCACCACCGTTTAAGGACCATTTGCACACACTTCTGGCTCCTACCTCTATAGACTATAAAGAATGTACCACCACAAACATTGCACAGCATATATATCTTTATGTAGGATTTTTATATTCTAAATATACCTTTGTAGAATGTGCAACAAAGTATTTGCGTAGCACTTCAAGGGTTTGCTCATGAGCCAAAGCTACAGTTAAATATAAATCTACACATATTTTATTTATATAATTGTGTGCAAATAAATACACACACACACAACAATGCATACATTTTGATAGCTGAACTACATTCGCAAAATGATGATTGACAGATAATAATTAAAGTTGTTCTGTCCAGCTCTTGTGCACATAAGATGAAACACCACATCTTAGGCACTGGCCTTCCTCTGCCTTCCTTCTGTGGGTTCGCAATTGTTAAGAGAAACTGTCATCACCGGTGATTCCCCCCGAGACGATTCGCTCAAACAATTATTTTTTGCCGTGTCCTCCCTGCCACCTACGGGGGCATCAGCCCGTGACACCGGACCCAGGAGAGGCCGCGGCGCTGCTCAGACGGCAGTCTCGCGAAAGTCTCCTTCGACGTGCCGCTGCCTCCCGTGACAGTCCACATAATCGAACAATGAACAGTGTCAGCTTTTAAAGGCTCCGCTGGTGCCATGGGGAGGGAGGACATAAACCAAACCAGCAAGGGGTCAGGTGGATCAATAATGTTCCTGAACCGAAAGGCAATGCATCACAAGGGCGCAAGAGCGGAGGGCCGAGAAAACGCGGGTCTCCAGCTTTTTTCTGTGATCTACGCTGAAATCTCAGTTTGACGGACCTGGTGACCATGTATGTGTCCTCTAATCAGCTCAGAGTCGTGTTTTAAAATGTGTCATGCATTCTCAGTAAAATGCAAACAATCGTAGAAAAGTAGAAAAGTAAAAAATATTCTAGGTTGAATGTGCATCCTCAAAAAAATGGTGCTGCTCTGAATATTTATATGGCAGTCATACTGACATTAAATCCTACATTTTCAGCGTGGGAACACTGCGGAGAGACACCGAGAAAGAAATCCCCTGTGTTTCTGACACACAAACTGTCACTGAGCACATGTTCCCTCTTTATCATTACCAATTGCGAATTTTCTGCATATGGCATATGAAGATTTTCTGTTTCTCCCAATCCTCCCCCCTCTCCTCTTGAACAGTGAGGCTTTTCATGGCCTCGATGTTATTGGACCCTCCAGTATATCATCCAGCAAATATGTCAGCTGTATGTAATGAGCAGGCCTATACTGTTCTCTGCTGCTCTGTGGTTCACCCACAATGTTAAAGTTCAAAGGATCAATGACCACATTCCGATAAGAGTTTTATTGATGCTGTTTAGTCAATTTAGTCAAGCAGTCAATGATGGAAATAATTGGATAAAACTGATGGAAAGTGTATCAATTTTCATAATCTAAAATATGTACTGTTTCAGCCTCATCAGTTGACTTGAGCGATCAAGTGGTGAGGAATAAATGCTGTTACATTCACTTTCCCCTGTTTTTGTCAGAAATTGTGTTCAGCTGGGACTCGAAAGACAAGCGACTGCAGATCTGGGTACGGGTAGAGTAAAATGCTGTTACATTTTAATGAAGGGAACTGGTTCATAAAGAGATAACAAAATCTTGAGGCAGCAAGCATACGTAGGATTTGGCAAAAGATTTAGCCCCACCTGGAATGCTTCCCCAAAAATCCAGCGCAAATGTCTCTACAGCAGTCTAGCCTCTGGCAGTCTGGCAGAGTGACTTTCCCTTTCCAAAACAGGCTAAAGGCTTAGGTGGTGCCTGCCGCTGTAAGTACAGTGGTGCATGACACACTGCACATAGATGGCTGCGACATTACATATGCTTAAAGCGTAATGCGACCAAAATAATTCTAAAATTTAATGCTGTCCCTAACCTTGCAGTTTAGCAGGCAGGCACACTGCCAAGGAATTGATTTCACAAAAGCACCATCCCCCGAACTTCCTTCCATGTGAATATCACACTTTTATTATTATTTTATTTACTTTCATTGCATGCTTGGAATGCACGAGGGATGAATGGCCACTTGGCATCCAGCTCAGGGAAATTTTCAGCCACGTTAAACAGCACATGTCAGTATCAGTAACAAAGAAGAATTCTTGGAATTTTGTATACATTATCATATGCTGCTTTTGTGTGAGCAGCCCTGCTATCTGAACTGCGCTCATTATATCTGGTAATGGACAGCAGGTGTAGTAGGGGACACACAGGGCATCACTGAAAGGGTAACCTTTTATCGCAAACTGTCACCATCCCCAGCAGCATATTATTATTGAGAGCATTGTGACACACACTAAACAGTCAAGCATCGAAAAGGTTGAATTTCCATACTGGGAAACAAACAAAAAAACCTTTAAGTGCCATCGTTTTATTTCTTATAATCAATGTACTTAAATCTCTGTCAATAAAACAGAAATAAAAGATATATTGGCTACTCCGTGTTATATACATTTCAATTCAGTTAGCAATAATTAACAAAGCATTGCTGTGACTAGGAAAGGCTTTATATGAAAAGGACATGTTTTGTGACCGTTAGAATCTCCAGGGAGAGTTATGTTAATGAGGCTCAAATTGACACTTAAACACCAAACTGTCTATTCCGTAGCCTGAGGCAGGATCGCGACCTGAGCGTGTCAGCGATGGTGGGCACAGTCAGACAGACGAGTTAATGAGGCAGCAGCCCCGCAGAAACGATACCAGCGCTCTCTCTCTCCCCCTCTTCTCTCTAACCGCTTAAATTCCCGTCGTAAAGGACAGCAAGGCACAAAATTATATGACACCGCGTTACAAAATGAAGCGCAAAGAAAACATCAATAAAATGTCAGCGGAAAATTTAAATCACCCAGAGTGGCAGGAAAATGACTTCCTCCTTTGGCCTTTGCAGGATGAATATTTTCACCCTAATGGATTCGGAGCCTGAATTTCTCCAGCTGCCTGTCTTCGCACGTCCACATGACGCTATTATGAAGCTTATAAGATCTGTGAACTTCGGATTTCAATGTATTATGCGTATGTCTTATCAGTCAGACAAAGGGCATTTCTTAAGCGTTCACCAGCGCATCCAATAGGCTCTCCGCTGACAGTTATTATAACATCATCCTGATAAATTGGACATACAATTATAACAGAATGAGGCAAGGCGACTTAAATTATCGGCAGAGAGGGCCGGTCGCACTGCGAACCACTGAGAGCCAATCTCCCGTGGAATATAAACAGACTCAGGGTCTGGTTTTAATGGCACAATGACTGTAGTGCGTAAAGCTATGGCGTGGTCAAGTACAGGGTCAGAAGAGGCGTGGTCAGCATAACTGTGGTATTTTGACAGTGCAAAAAAAAAAAAATCTGCCACAGAGGTGGGCTATGGAAAGAGTGTTTTGTGAGTTGTGATGAAGGCGTGGCCATGTATGGCTAATCCTCCTTAACCGAGAGGTAATCAGTCCTTTCAGCTGCCATCCCCTTCATGACTGCTCCCACTGAAGAACAGATGCATACTCCATTACTAGGAAGACAATAAAGAGTTAGCTGAGGGAAATATCATTACATTAACATTATTGTCATTTAGCAGATGCTCTTATCCAGAGCATGTTACAATTCTTTTACATGTTATCCATTTATAAAGCTGGATATTTGTAGCAATGGCCCAGCGGAGAATCAAATTGGCAACCTTTTAGTTACAAGCCCTGCACCTTACCACTATGCCACACTACTACCCCTATCAATATCACTCGATAAATTGTGGACTCTGTAACTATTTCATAAGTCTGACTTGATTCTTACCTACTTTTTTCTCCTCTCTACCTGTCCATGGTTGCAAAGTAGGTGTACTGGAACAATATTCATATTGTGCTTGGCTGTCAGTGTTTTAGTATTTGACCAATATTTGTACACTAATTATTGTTCATTCAAAAGGCTGAAGTAACAAGCCACACAGGACAAATAGCTATCTTTTTTTTTTGTTTCATTTCCGGTATTTCTGGAATTTCTGTTTCATGTCTGTTAGGGTTTTATTGCATTTTGTTGTGTTACTCCATCTTAGAAATGACCAGTGCTGTCATTGAAATTATTAGCACTGTTAATTCAATGTTGGTGTTCATCCGCAGATGTTCTGCCTACACCTTACACAGTTTACCATTATGTTAGACAAAATGCCACCTGTTAAATTTTCAGGGAAGAGACTACATCAAGCTGCGTCGGGGTCTCAGGTGGTGGATCGGCTGGCAGAAATATTGGTACTGCACTGTGCCCAAAATATGGCTGTGCAACAAACAGTCACAACAATATCCATCGCCCTCCTACACCGGACAAAGCACTGGCGGAATCTGGACGAAAATTGCAAACTCAGTGCTGCTGGCTTTTTTTGCAGACTACGCTAACATTAAATTACCACAAACAACTGCTCCGATTGTTTGTCAAGTAGGCCATGATTTTACACCACCAATGATGGGCCCTAACTCTCTTGGCCAGTTAAATTTCCTGTCTGATGACATGGCTTTATGGAACCCGTGGCTGTACAAACTGTTAATAACTGATAAGACTTTATTTGCATCTGCAGTGTCTCTTTTTAGGCTGACTTTACTTCTTAGAGCTACCAAAGAGACAAAACATGTTTGCTATCACAGTTATTTGATTGCATTTCAGGGACTGAGGGGATATGTTCACTTTTTTACTCACTGAGGTATGAGGGCTCTTCTTGTAGTTTATCCTCCCCTCACAAGTAAATTTCATATATGTTTTTTACAGCGCTACACAGTGTGTTATCATAGTTGTAGTAGCTTTAGCACATCCATTTGTCCAGCTTAGTTAGAACACAAGTTCTAACTACACATTCTTGCTGATTCGTCCTCTATTTTCTGTCGGTCTGTAATGGCTTTTCTTTATCACCGTTTCTACATAATGTGGTCAGTGAAGCACAATGTAACAATTCCTTTTTAACATTAAACAATATAAAATGAACTAAGATGTGATTGAAATGAAAAGAAGACTCCACTGATTTAAAAGGAAAGTCACACTGAATGAGTGACTGTGATTGATGGTTCAAATAACATGATGTCCGCCTCTGTCCAGGCCGAAATGTCGATACCCCATTGCTTCTGTCATGGTAAAATTCTGACTCTGGCATTGGAGTTTCCAGTGCCTTCTCACATACATTGTGGTTGGCTCAATAACTGTGTTTTATGCTGGTACTTCCCATTGATTTCAGAAGAGGATCCAAAGATTTAATTACACCAGAAGCGCACACACACACACACACACACACACACACACACACACACACACACACACACACACACACACACACACACACACACAGAGTCCTCCACCAACCACAGTCACAGAACACAAAATGCAGTCTTATCTGAGGCAATATCTAGAGTAGAAGTCTGTAGCCATGGCAAGATTTGTCTGTGTGAAACATTTCCTGGATCTGTTAATTATCATGACAAAGATGCTGTTTAGTGCAATTTCCAAGCACTACCAGGAAGCACTCCTGTGCAGCTCCTGCATACTCAGTTTGACTGTTTGTTGCCCACCGTATATGTTAGCATAGTGCAGATTCAGCACTCAGTTATTACAATCAAGCGCCTCTGACCAAGGTCGATTGCTGTAATCGGTAAACGCTGCTATCAGTCATTTCTTTATTCATATTGGCCTCTAACAGTTCCTTTGACAATCATTATTCTCTGCTTAGTAACGGATAAATGGTGCAGGGTGCAAATTATTGTAAATGGGGCTACCATTAGAGGAGGTGTATGTTCTTAGAGCTCTTGCAGCATTGTGTTATGAAAGTAGAATGCATTACACGTAGCTGCAGGAGGACAAAGTGTGCATAGTTTTCATGCACTCAATGTGTGGAAAGTTGAATATGTGACACAAAACTGTACCTGCCACTGCTGAGACAACAGAACACAGTAACCTTCAGGGGAAATCTGCAAACATACACAAACAATCAGCAGCTTAATTCCAAATTGTCTGAAATGCCTGCACCAGCCCACACAACTCAACAACAACAACCACTCAAAAACAACCCAACACTATACCTTCAGTAAAAGTGACTGCAGTTAAGACAGTACATTCTATACTTTCTTTTTTCTGGGAGGGGTAGCCTGGTAAAATGTGCTAATACAGCACATTCAGTCAACAGAAACTAAGAGAATACAGAGGGATGGAGCTATGATAGCATTTTCAGTGAATTGAGGCCAAGCTAGAATAGTACATTTAGTACAGGGGGTCAAAGACAGGGCATTATTTAAAGACAGGTTACCCAAACTGAAACAGTAACTTCAGTAAAGCGACCATGGGCTAAGACAGGCTAAGAAAGGGCATTTTCTTCACTGAAAATGGGCAAAGGTAGTACAGCATCTTCCGTAAAGACAAGTTAAAGTGTTTCCTTCAGCAAAGGTGAGCTTAGTTAGGATAAACCCTTCAGAAAAATCAGGCCAAGTCATGATGGTCCTGCAGTTGTAGAGAGCTGGTCTGTGGCCTCTGGCAGCTAACAGCAATCAGAGGAATCAGTGTGTGTTCTCTCTCTGAGCAGACCGCAATGAAGCAACCACTTAAAAGCCACTGCAGTGCACATAGTCATTCAGGATAAAGGTGATCCGAAAGTCAGTAAGTTTTGATTCCTTTCAGAGGCAGGAAGACATGTTTGTTGCGAGCTGACAGGAAATCTTTACTAAAAGCATAGAGTGGGAAACCTTGCTTCTCCCAAATGCCAACTGCCTGCTATGCCTATGAGTAATTGGCAAGAGATAGGAGACCCATGCCACTTTGCTCTCTGATCAAAATCTACTGCATATTAAAATGGCTGAAAACGTTCCTGCTACTTAATTGCTGCATGCAGAACAAGAAATTAAAGTGCTTTTTAAAACCTCAGGTACCTGGCAAAGTATAGCCAATAACTGAGCCAACTCTGAAATAAAAGTATAACTGCATGATACATTTTTTAAAATATTAATAGTTTATAACTAAATCTTAGTAGACTGATGGTAGTGTTATGCTGTTGTTCTAAATAACTACCATATCTTGACTGGTACCCATTCACAGGTTTAAAGCTAATGAATTCTACAACTTTGGCATTGCAGTCTGAAGGCACTACATTCATCAAGTAAAAACAGATGAAGGATACTCCTCCCTTTGATTTATCAGCTGTTATGAATTATACTGTTAACACTTACAAATGTGCATCTTCAATTTAATACCTGTGACCCAGTCCTTCATTGCAATTTAACATTAGTCATCAATATTACATATTTGCTTAGTGAATACTTTTAACCCGGGCAAATTATAGAGCCAAAGCTTACATTTATTTGACATATTACCATTTATATTATACTATCAATTTAGATCCAATGCAGGTAAATAACTCCCTTTAGGATACACTGCTTGCAGTTTTGACCCTGCAACCTTCCGGGTGCTGGCTACACTGGCATAACACGAGAGCTCAGACAGTTGGATGAAACGGCTTCCACTTCCAAGAACACTACATTCATGAGGATGCATGAGAGACACAATAAATCTTAATTTCACAAGAGTTATTTAGGGCCACGTGATAGCTTGCACATACAGTGCTACCATGAAGCAAGTGCTCTGTGAAGAAGCACACCTTTAAACAGGAAGTCGACATTCACACCCTGCTTTAAGTGGGAAATGCATCTCACCACTCACGATTCCCAAGAGAAATTACACCAACTGCCATTTTGAAAATGAATTCAGTGACCTACAATAATGGGAAATTCATTTGCACAGTGTTTGCCAGTCCAAGGGCTGACTTTTTTTTATTTCAGACACAGACTTAATGCTGGTGACTCAAAAATAAAGACATCCAATGTGAAAAATGCTTCACATGAAAACATGAAAAAAATTTTGACAAGACCGAATGACCTTTATGGCCCAGTACCTAACCACTGTGCATTGTAATGATTTTGGCATTTGTCGGAGACCACTCTAATTGACTACTGGCATGTTTATAGGATACCCTTAAGTTATATGATGCCATCCTTCTTGACTAACAGGACTGAGTGTGAACTGTTTGTGAATTCAATGTCTAACACGGAGTTAACTGAAGGGCCACCCAAAATGAGCCGTGCTTGGTTTTTAAACAAGTGTCCTCCAAACATTCTGGCGCAACATCTGGCTGCAGATTGATATGTAGGCTACAGATGGAATCACTGGCAGGCCTCATTTAATGCTGGAATAGGCTGAGGCAAAATTTACATCCCGGCCTTCGACTGTCTGTGCAAACAGTGTAAGCCTGCAGATTATTGATAGCCTTTAACATCGCTGCCTCTCGTTACAGAAGCACTTTCTTCCTCACAAAAGCACTAAAGTTATTAAACTGTAGGACCCGCATTCAGCAACTGCACTGACACAGATTTACTTCAATTCAGCATTAAGGAGTACCTGCATGGCCCAGACTGTAGGAATGCAGGAATGGGTGAGTACTTGCTGCAGATATTCTTAAACTTAAGTTCAAGGTTACATTCCGCAGTTTCATATTTTATTTAAAGAGCTCAAGCTATTGCATTGACGGTAACATTCTAAACAGGAAAAGAGCTCTACTGCCCCAAAGATAGGCATGCTGGGAAATAGGAATTTAGGATCAGAACACCATAATGAAACCAGCCTGTTCTTGGCCCAACTGTCAAAAGGACTCCTGGGCCAAATCGCAGCACAGGAATATTTACACAGTAATAGAATGATGGGCAGGTCTCTCAGGTCGAGGTATTGAAGCACACTGCTAGGAGAAGAAATACTCAGCTCTGTACACTGTGAAAAAAGGCACAGAATTTAGCAGAGAACAAAGAACAGCTGACGGAGGATATAAGAGACATCTGCGGGCTCAGAGTTGAGATCTCTGTTCTTTTGGCTGCCACAACGTGACCCACAAGGTCACAAGGGCCCGTCTCAATCACACAGACAAGTGTTCATCTCGCCGTGTGGCGCAAAACCCACTTTCTCTTTCTCTCCGCCGGTAATAAAGTGGCGGGGACAAGAATAAATGCTCCTCAGCGGTGCTGACCTTCCTAAAGACCAGCACCGACACACGGTGGAGGGGGGAGAGCGTTCGAGGCACGGGCGCGCGGGGAGCCGAAGCAATGAGACCCAGTTCGCCCTTTCCTCACCTCCGCCCTTCTCCTGATGTGTAATGTAAGCTCTCTGAATGAGTGAGAAAAACGAAGGCCAGGCTGTGCCCTCCGTACGTGCCAGATTTAATTAGATTAACAACCCGAAGAACACCCACTAATAAGAGCTGAAGATGTGAAACAAGTACGAGTGCACATCAAGAAAACGTGCGTTTATTATTGCAAAATCTAATTTAAATCGCAACTCCTAATTACTGTAGACACTTGATATCTATCAGAACTTGAGTTCCACAAGTAATTTTCTGCTATAAATAACATCGTCCACAATGAAATTGTGCTCCAAGAGAACTGTACATGTTGGAAACAGATTAGGAATGTCTCACGGTACAAAAAACACAGAGTCATTTATTACACCTTGTTTTTAATCTCCAGGGGTTCCTTTCAAAGTGAAAGCAATGAATGGAATTCAATGGAAGACAAAGTGCAAGGAAGACAACCAAAAATAACCCTGCTAAAAATATCCTGATCCCAGCGTGGGCCAAAGTGATGACTCTGACCATTTTGAAACTTGCTTTAACTTTAATACATTGTACCATCGACCGCTGACTTTTGAACTTGCCCTCCCCTACCCCAAGGTATTGATAATCATTGTTACACATGCACCTCAGTAGTCTTGAAAGTACAGTGTAGTACTACAGTGTTTTTGGCTGTCATAGCCAAAAAAAAAAGGATGAAAGGTTTTGCATTTGTACACAAAATATTCAAACCTCATGATTACATCACAAGCTTAACTGTCGTTGACAACGTGCAGTCAGGGTTCTGCGTGATGTGTGCTCGTCTGTCTTGCATTCCACCTTCAGCACTCACTGTGGTGAAAATGAGCTACGTGCTGAGTTCCGGGCAAACACTTTCTTACCCTTGCTGTGTTAATGTATGTGCCGGGCAAAACGATCCGAGAGCCATATTATAAATAAGTAAACATTGACAAGGTGCCTCGCCTTCCGAGAGCGTGCATTCTTCTCAGCCCTTTAACAACAGCAAAATGAAGGATTTCATCGGCAGTACATTTGTCTGAGGTGCAGCCGCTCACTGTAGTGAATTAGATGGTGCAGTATTCTCTCGTCTGGTGCTAAGGTTAAAGCTCCTGCTTTTGAAAGTTGCGACCAGCCCATCCATGAACTAGCAAAACAATGGTACTAGACCATGACAGCCTTGTACAGGGCCTTGAAATGAAGCCTGACAGCAAGTTAAACTGTCGAGCAATGTGACCAGAGGCCCAGCCTCCCTTCTGTGTATTATTTTTTTTTTTTTTTTTTTTAGTAAGTAGACAATGGAGAGGAGAGCACATGCAACCCAAAAAAAGAGACAGAGAAACAAGGACGTGCTCCTCTTTATCACACAAACAGGCCAGTTTACTGCTTTTAGAACAGGACTGTATTTGGGTCACTTCTCCTTGTGCAGCCAGCAGTGTCTGGAAGGAGGACCACGGCCTGGGTGTCATGAGGTGGACAATCCCTCTGTGATGGGCATCTGTGAGGACGAGGGCTTCGATGTTGACTCTGAGGGAAGGGCGCTTCTTGGCCGACCTTGAGTCACTTCCCTGCATCACAGAGGGCCTTCTCTGCCCAAACCACCTGCTCAGCACCTTGGCTTAACATAAAACATCCATTTACTAGCAAAAGAAAAAGTAATCTGGAGTCAATGATGCAATTCTGTGCACCTAAAATATATGTTTCAAGTGTGCTGGTTTCTGTAGTTTAGATGCAGTCACATTTTCAGAGTGGTGCAGGATTTTGATGATGTGGCTTAGCTCAAGGGAGCAAATACTTGTTATATTCTGGGCATCATTTTGATATCAACAGGAGTCCAATCTTCTCTGAATAAGGGTAACAATGAAGCCTGAGACTGAAAGCACAAAGAAGCATTGGAAGCTGATATATAGCGGATTAATGAGTGGAATATCTGTCTGGAAGAACGACCATTTACTGGAAGAATTCTCACAACCGTACTGTTCCATTCTTTAAAAAGTCTTGTATTCCATCGCTGTTCCTCACAACACATGCTAATCTGAAATGCACAGCATTGATAATAACTCCTGATCGACATGCTGACATCATATGTCAGACATAACAAACATAATGACGAGATAAACACTAAGGACAACACATAGTATTGCATCTTACTTACATCATCTAATGGACATTCATGCATAACCTGAATACTGTTTTTCTAACTTCCTAGTAAGGCGAGTCAGTGCAAATCAACTACATAGCTTTTAGTCACAGAGCATGTGGGACATGCGCAAAATGGAATTTTGTAATACATGAGAGGTAAAGAAGAAAGTTTTTTTTCTTCTGACAAGCGCTGAAAAAGAAAGAGAATGTCTGCATCAACACAGCTTTTAATCTGCTGTTATGAAGATTAATGTTGCTGTCTGTGTAAAGGACAGCTTTCACCAGAATCGCTTCAAATCTGAAAACAAAGAAAAACGGTAGCAGAATACTTCTTGAGTGAATAACCATGCGCAATTCAATTATAATGTAGCAGTCTGTGACAGCATGCAGTTTCATCTGTCCTGGTAAGACATTTAATTTGAATCAGTCTGCATTTTTGTTGATTCCTCTCAGCACAGCCATTGAAGCTTTTTGGAAACATTAACACCATGCAAGCTGTTTAGGGAGAAAAGGGACATGAGCCAAGATTTTGGCAAGGATATCAGCCTAATACAGCTGAGGAGGTTGGTTCCAATAAAAGAAGAGGAAATAAGTCCTTTAACATGAAGACTGTAGTTCAAGGTTGCTCAGAGAATGTATTTACACAATACACTTAACTGACTCACAGTACACTTAGTGATTTTACAGACTGTGGTTGAAATTGGCCTCAGGTTTCTGCATCGCAATTAGGCCAAAAAAAGAGCTGCAACCTTGACTGATTACCAAGCCATTTAAGAATACAAAACACCAAACGATCAGTAAAGCAGTGACAGTGCAGTCTTTGTAAGAATCTAAATATGTTAAAATAATGCTACATCTCAACCATGTTTCCATTAAAACAAATGTCTTACAGCTCCATTACATGTATGAACATACACATGTGTGCTAGTGCTCCTATTTACTGCTCCCTCAACTTCATTCTTACATGAATCATTGAGTCACTTCATCCCAATTCGGTATGTTGGCTGGAAAAAAATAACTTCAAAAATATGACCAAATAAAACAGCAGGCCTTCATCTGACAGTACATATCCTACACCTTTTTTAGTATTAGGAGCTTTCAGGGGAAGATTTAAAACAGTGAAAACAGCTCAATAAAAATGGAAAGCATGCGGAGTGGCAGGCAGAGCAAAAAAAGCAGTTGGCTGTCATTGTAACAACAAAGGGAGCAAGGTCATGGTTTATAATGTTACCTGTCAGACTGCCAGGGTACAGAAGCCCCGGCTAGAATTTAATTAGCTAGAATGACACACAGAGGAAGGGAGATTAATGTAGATGAGTAATGGCCGGTTTTTAATCCTTTACTTGAAAAAAGAGTACAATTTAAGAGTATCTCCAAATATGCGATGTTAAATACTTTCATTTGATGCAGAAGCTAAATAGGTATGAACAGACATGTTTATATGATGATAAGCGTTTTCCTTTGCATCATGTTTGACCATAGAACACATATATTGGTTTATTCAGACGTTTCTGTGACATTTTAACTTTTATTCTTTCATGACAACATGAGAGTTAATTTGGAAGTTCATGATACAAAGGCCAAATTGAAGGTGTCTCCTGCCTATGAAATGACTGACTTTCATTCATTCATTCATGCATCAATCCAGTCATCCATCTATGATGGATGAAATACAGACAAAATCGCACTACTGCTTAACGCACTGGTGTTTTTGATGATCAAAATGTATTATTGCTTAATACCAGAACCAAAATAATACTGCACAGAACGTAAAAACAAGGGGCAGCAGACAAAGTGTAAGGATTCATGTAACACATTGGTATTTTATTATATTGAGATCATACCCTTCAACGATTCTGGGATGGTCCTCCAACAAAATGGTGTGAAATGTAGTTTTCCCATGCAAAGAGTCAACCAGTCTAGGCCTGTTAAGGAGCCACAGTCACAGAGAGTACAGTATGTAAACGGCGTTGCTCAGACTTTTCATTTATTCTGCTCGAAAAGCAAAAGTGGCCCTGATTGTAATCAACTTTCAAACTGAGCAATTGTCCCGTCTCATGCTGTGACTCTTGAGTGCTGACAACCTCATCAAATGAGCCCACTCCCACCTGTGTGTGGGTGGGATGCAGACTCTTGGTAATCCAGGTATTTGACCCTTAAACCCTAACCAGCAACATCTCCATTATAACCCAAATGTAATATCTCATTATGGTTCAGGAAAAGGAGAGGTTAAGAGGTTAACTGATATTCCAAATGCATTTGCTTCTGGAAATAAACCAACATGTCTTGGAGAGCTCACTTATACAGTTACTGAAAGATAACATATCCACTTACTTTGATATACATACTTATCACAAAGCTATGTGTTCTTATCTGTGCTGGAAACAGCTCATTTACATTTCTAACTGAGCATCTGTTGTGGTTTCATTTAGTTCCCAACTGTGTTTTTTTTTTTTTTTAACTCCAGTAGTTCAACAAATTCTGACTGGTGGCCCATTTCATTTTCAACTTTGAATCATTGTCATACTTAAAACACTGGAAGTGAGCAGCTTGCAGCTGGAAAAAAGCTGCTCTCACTCCAACAAATACATTGAGATATTAAGCCTTTTTGTTGAATGGTTCTAAGATATTCCCTCTGTAGCACTTAGTATAATTAACTGATCATTTATTCCTAAATCCAATCACCTGAAGTGGTTGCTGTGTCTTTTGGAATAACAGAATAGCATGATAAATGGTATAACCGAAAATAAAACAACACAATCCACTCTTTTTATTGGATGTTATTTGCTAGTTTAATTTTATCGAGTTAGTGCAGAATACAAAACAATTCTCTATATGAATGCACATTTCCATATTCATTTTTTTCCAAACCATGGAATCACTTCCTTAAAAACGCGGATGGAATAAATTACATCCATAACATTTTCTTCATCCAGCTGAACACACATGAAGTCAGTGGAAATGTGCAAGCATGAATATTATGTATTTGTATCATAAAATGCACCTGTTGTAATCATTTTACAGTTAATACAGTTAACATTGTTCTTGCTTTGTAATTCGGAACACATTATGAGGAAAAGAAAAAATTGAGCAAAATACTTATTTGCGCAAAATTCTAACGCTAATCCGAATACTAAGGCTCGAATGACCTCTAAATTGACAAGTCGCAGTTTACACCGTTAAAAGAGTAGGTTTCCCCCCCGGCTGTTATGCCCATAAAGCTCGGTGATAAATCCTGGAGAAAATCTGCTCCTCGGGGCTGCGCTTTATTTATAGAAGGACGCTCGCCTGCCCTGCCCCTCTCCTACGATGAGAGCGGCTGGAGCGGTAGCCACGGGGTCCCTATTTCACGGCGCACGCCAAAGCCCCTCCACCTCTCATCCAGGGCCAGCCGCCTGCTCTGCGGCGAAAGTATCTGTCTTAATTCTGACCAATTTCCCGGCTCCCGCAGGGCGTTCGCTAATGCCATTTGCGATGAGAAGTACCCCCTGGCAAGCGCAAATGAAATCCAATAAGCGTCATTCCTGCGGGAGGGTCCTGGGGCGGCGGGCTGGCGGAGAGCGGGGCCACCCTTCTGTGCGGCACGTTGACCAGCAACAATAACAATAATCGTATAATCCGCCGCCTTTTATCTTCTCTTTCATATTAGTGTTTTTTTTTCTTCTCCCTCTCTTACGTTGGACTGAACTGAACAGCTGTATTTTCATGTCCCTGTAGCCAGTCGTCACTGACGCATGTTGTGAGGGGAAAAGGTGCACTTGGCAGCCGCTGAAAGCACCATAACCACATCACAAAAGAAATGTATAGCTTACTACTCAATTTAAAAAGGTATAAAGAGATCTAAGCCCACCATGCAACATGGCAATATTTAAAAGCCTTTCACAATGAAAGCAAGGTGCTTTCACCACACATCTTAATGCACTTAACATCCACTACTAGCTGTCTGGGTGCAATCCAAAACAAAAACTAGAATGCATGAGACAAATAAAACCATTCTGCACCAATTGTGGCTTTCTGGGTTTCAATAGATCAATCAAATCTAGCACTAAACACAGAATTCCGTTGACAGCTGGGTTAGAGCAGTTATTATGATGTCAATAGCCACTGCCTGAATATTAAGCTTACTATTACAAAGTCATGTTTGTTCAGCACTTAATGGAAGGGCTGTTAAATGGTCACTACACTCCATGCACGTTACTTTGTATGTGTGCAGCAAGTACACATACAAAGTAATGTGAAAGCAGAGTACATGAATCCTCAAGTAATGTCTACAGCAAGTACACATTACTAAAGGATTCATGTCCTGGTTACTTAAAACAGAAACAAATTCACCAGTGTCTGTTAAGAGCACCTTCAGTTGATGTTATAGGCATGATAATGATTGCTAGATTGTGGAGCCCAATTTAATGTCCTAGATCAAAAATGAATCTATGTCTGCAAAACATCTAGTCTAAAAAAACATTCAAAATCTCTGTGAAACATGCCCACCGGGGCATGGCTATTAACGAAATATGTAAAATTCAGGAGCATATTAGCTGTATGAATGCTTCCAGAATTAAAAGCAGAACATGCAATCATATTCTTCAGGAGCTAAGCAGAGAACTGCTCTAAAAACCCGAAAATGCATGGAGGAAAAGTGACAGAGACAGCGCCCAAGGGGAAAAATGCAACAAAAAGGGAAAAAGTCAAGGGCCAACACACGACTAAATACTTTCTGCATGGATGGGACACACGACTAAATACTTTCTGCAGGGATGGGATGCCTTTTAAAAAAGACCAAATAAAACTGTGAACCACACTTAAAGAGCCCGTTAAAGACAATTACATATAAGCCTGCTTCCTGTTCAGTGGGTGAAAGTGCAAGACGGCCTGTAATTAGGGGCAGCTGGGCGTTAAATGCTAGCATGTCCACCTCCTCCCCGCCCCTTTGGTATAATCCCATTCCATGTGCTTGTTTGACTGTTTCCTTGCACTCAAAGTACCTTAAGTAAGAATGATCGATAGTAACACACCGGCTCTGTATCCCTCAACAAATAAGTATGCAAATAAAAATCAATAGCATGTGAACGAGAAATCATTAGCTCAGATTATAGAGCGTGCTGAAGCCAAACGCTCAGGTGTCTTGCCGAGAAGGCTGTGTGTGGGTGGAGACGAAGTCGGTATGCTTGACAGTTTATTAGGGTGTTTATTTCAGCGCACATTATTTTCGCATCAGAAATATTTTGACGCTACATTACAACCAACAACGGACCAATTCCTTGTCATCAAGGAACAGAAAATTATTTCAGTTCCTGACACTGGATAAGTACCCTGCCTGGGCATCTCTTATTCCCTCCCAGGCTGCAATGATACATGTGTAAGAATATTTTTGTTTTACATTGGATAATAACATGTCTCAGCAGCAAGTACAATGTATGAGTCTCTAATGTGGCCAAGTCAAAAACAAAAAGACTGTCTTGAACACTGAAAGCCTAAACAAAGTTCCAACAATTCATACCATTATTTAGAATAAAGATGCGATTTCCACAAAAATATTTCACAAAATAATCTTTCATAGTTTAGGTGTTGTGGGGAGTTGCTGTGGGGTTGTTGTTACTTCTCACATGTATAATAAAACATGGGAAAATAAATCCTGAATAAACAATACAATTAAAGAGAATACCTGTCTTCTTAAAGATAACACTGTTGAGCTAATATCAAATTGATAGCCAGTGAAACAGTTCCAGTGAAGATAATATGCCTCAAGGGGGGCTTTCTGAAAGCCAGCCGCAAATGGCAACGTCAAGAGCTGCTTCTGAATCAACGGCACAGCAAGAGTGATCTAATATTCCATGTATGAAATTTGTACGAAATCAATTTCAGTGTAACGGTGAACATAAATGTAGGGTTTTTTATATAAGAATCCACTTGAACGGCCCTCAAAAGTCATGTAGGTACAGAGGTGGATAAATGAATGCTACACTTGTATCCATCTCGAGTCAACTTGTTACCTTAGCAACTGTGAGAAGAAATGACAGCTCCGGCTATACTCGACTGGTGCCGCATTATCAGGAGCTGGACCGGGGGGTATCATGACAGTACATAGGAGGTCTAAATGCAGACGTGTGACACAGCCCCGCTTCAAATTTTCCAATTTTTTTTTTTTTCTCAGCACAACTAAAAAACTTCAATGAGTATCTGCATAAAAGCATCTGCCCATTACATAGGGGGGGGTTTGTGTTCGAGCTGATCTGACCTTCAGCTCTGTAATGGCAGGAAAGGAGGAAAAACAGGCAACACAATGCCGACCAATCAACTCTAACCTCACCTCTTCCCTAAAAGACTCTTAAAAAAAAACACTCATCATTAAAATCCTCTCTGTCTTTATAAAAAGGCTCAACAATGCGTAATGGAGAAGGTGTTAAATGGGATTTAACCCAAGCCTGTTTAAATGCACATGTAGAAGGAATTACAATGAATACCATCTTTTTTTAAACAATACCACACTCAGAATATGCACATAACATCTGACTATTAAAAGCACTGATGGGCATTAGGGAATAATCCGTAACAGGAAAAATGCAGAGAATATGCTGCTTTTATATGATGCCATTGTGTTTCCTCCTAATGCACACAACCAGGACCAGCTTCCTGTAGTAATGCATTCTCTCCAATCACAGCCCGGTGCAGGGCCACCTCATCCAAATCTAGAGGAAGAGACATGCATGGGCACATCCTAAGGGGGTTCAGCCTATCCATCAGTATTACAGTCCACCCCCCCCACCCCCCCACCCCTGACTTGCAGTGAACGCCCAGAAATGAGAAATACAGAAACTCTCAGCGCAAGGAAGGAAGAGGTGCATGGAAAGTAGTTTGCTATAATGTGGGCCTGATCCCCGTTTTATCAGGGGTCCTGTTTTACAGAGGCCTGCTGGAGAGAGGAGGAGTTTTTTGTCGCCTTGCAGGTGTATCTGTGAGCAGCAGCGAGGGTGTTCTAAACATGTCTGCTCCCGTTCGGCGCCCTGCGCGGGAGAGATTTCCGCCACGCCGCGCCTGTCACCACTTTCTCACAAACGATAACACCCGAATCGCGAGGTGTCACCCGTTACCTCCCTGTATATTTAGCCCCTCCTAATTTAGTCAGTGGAACTTCAAGTATATACATAATAAAAAGCAATGATTAAATATATGGGAGGGATAAGGTACCAAGGAATGGTACTGAAAACTGCTGAATATTTCCCTGCATTCTATGAAATTTCAGCGGGATAAACAGAAAGAAATATGCAAAAAAAAAAAAAAAGAAAGCTGTACAATTTGGCACTAAGCGATATGGATCCCACATGAACGCAAAGATAAGTGCAAATATTCCAGCTCATCTAGCTCTGAGGAGTATGCACTGAGACATGGAGGAGAGACCTGGTCACCCTTTCATCATTTATCTCCTTTAAAGCAGGGGGGCTCTGCGGATCGGACCCTGGACCCCGGCGTCGGATTCCGAGCGAGCGGGTGACACAAACGGCGCGCCCGAGGCGGTGGGGTCATATTTCTTTGTTTTAATGAATGGACTCGCAGCTGGTGGCTCACAGCGATGCAGAAAAATAATAAGGCCTGTATAATCGTCAGCGTCAGTGTTCATTCGTTGCCGTGCGATCTCCTGCTCTCCAGAGGAAAAAAAAGGAGCACATTTTGCTGGCCATCCCTTAGGGGATCCAAGCCTGGGAATGGGCTATTATAAGCAATGGGCTTCAAAAACAACAGGAGACAAGGGACACCCCAATAAAAACTCCTCCATTTCACTTTCAAATGAAATGCCTATGGTAAAACAGGTTGGAGTAATATAAAACATCAGTCATTATTATGGTCTGCAGGTTTCAGTGTGGTAAGATTCTGTTATTTTTCTCAGTATTTAAAGGAGAAATAAACAGAAGGATATATAGAACTGCCAATTAAAAGTAGATAAATTTAATCATTATAAACTGTCATTAGTATTACTGGCAGAAGTGTTACCATTTCTGTAGTGAGACATAATATTTGAACTACTTTGCTGAACCCTCATAGAACACTATTATTTTTATTCTCACTCTTGAACCTCTAGATGGCTTGCTGCCTGGAGTGCAGGTTTTAGTCAATTAATTTATCAAAATCCAAGACCTCATTTAAGGGTTTCAACCCACATCACACTCTATGATCTGCATCCGAGTCTTCTAACCTGATGAGAGTTTTACTTTCCCTTTTTTTAAATTTGCATTTCATCTTTTACAGATATTTGCCAGACGAGTGCCTTCAAAGCTCCTGCAAAGACACCTAATGATTTGTACAGTGCAGCATTCATTAACTCTTCATTACCAAGTACTGCACACTTAAAGGGTTGGCTAATAGGCAGAATGCAGGCCTAGCTTGTATTTTGCAAAGTTTGTCCTTTGCAAAATACAAGCTAGGCCTGCATTCTGCCTATTAGCCAACCCTTTAAGTGTGCAGTACTTGGTAATGAAGAGTTTGCGGTTTGTATATTGTTCTTCTGTATGACCCCAGCACGACCTGCTTAGGTTAAATTTAGTCGATCCATAGGTGTCAGTTGACTCAGATGAAATGGCTGCCTGAGGCTTAAAATATTCTCTGTCTTTGCTGCCAGGGAACAAGGGACCAGGGGAGCTCAGGTGAACCACTGCGGCATCAGTCACATGGCATAGTTTTCAGGTGGCAACTGCCGGGTTGACAGACACATCTCATTCAGCATTCATTAGAGAGGTATTTCCTCCCTTTGGATTTATCAGGCTTGACAAAAAAATTGCGGGTATTCTAATGGCATTCCTTTGCCTGGTTTTCAAACTGAGTTGAGACAAAAAGTATTTGATCTCATATATTTATAAATCATTAAAAAAGTAACTTCCGATGCATATATGTTTTGGAGCTGGCGCTGCGACCCCTTCATTCAAACAAACCTCTTTATGCATTTTAAGCCCACAGCTGGCATGCTAACCGACGGCTAAGATTTGAGGATTTAGTCTTTCACAGCTTGAATTCTTTTCTCTTCCCATCAAACGTGTTTTTGTTCTTTTCTAGTTAAGCAATATCAGAGATTTAGCACTGTGCGGATCTAAAGAGCCAGCATGGTCCCTTGTGCGAACCTTGTATAAGAAGGAAACTCAATATAAACTCCTTCATGCAGCAAAGAATTCCGGAAACAATCCATCATGCTCTAAGTAACGGCTAAGGTCAGAGACACCTGGTGAAGCACAGTAACATGGGTAGGTGGCTGTGTGTTAATCCAGAGGGCCTGAGCCTCCTGCAGCCCATGTAACTTTCAGACCCCTCTAGCACAATGACAGGGAAAGGGAGTTTGTTTATGAGAGTTAATGCGCATGTCACTTCAGGACCTGATCATTCAAAAGCACATGAAACACAGATACACTGTATACAATTTTCACTATCATCATCTATTAGTTACATGTAATCAGACATTCAGCTGAGTTTGGTACTCTTAATATGGACCAACAGCAGGGTAAAGGCAGGCCTTAGTACAAGAGGCAATTACTGTATGTCCTAGATTCTATTTACTGGGGACCTTGGTAGGATATTAATGTCTTTTCTTTTCAAAATGCCACTTCATCTGCATCACTCCAGAGGGTAAAAACATGTAAAATCAGCTCTCACAGGCACTCAATTTAACCACAATGCACTTAGCCTGTTAATATTCAAGAAAGGATTTGGGGGTTTTTTGTTTGGTTGTTTTATTTTTGTATTGTTAATTTGACTCAAAATGATGTGGAAAAAAATGGAAAAAAAGAAAGACTAAACTCACCACTCAGAATTCAGGACAAGCCCACCACTGTTGAAACTGAATTTGGATCCAAGCCATCCACTCTTTAACATTCAGTGTTTAGTAGTATTAGTGGCAATCAGGTCAGTAAGCCTATGAGTCAGTATGACTCAGAATTACTTGATTTGATTGTTACACTTTAAGGATACATATATTTCTACAGAGGAATAAGAAAAATTGTCCCCATGTTACATGCTGAAATCCCAGTTATATATTTTCACCAACGCATTAATGGCCTACTGTTGCAAATGACTTTTCAATACATCGCTGAACCTGAACTGAAACGGTAAATGGGTTAAATCTACCCCAAGGGCGTCCATTTCAACCTCACGGTGTCAGATTGCGCAAGTAAAGAGGCTAAATGCTTATTGCCACTTGCGAGTTTGTATCTGTCACTTGTGATTGCTGGCAGTGGCGCGGTTCACCTGCAGCATTTATTTGTCTTCATGGCGGAGATCCTCCAGGGCTCAAACAAACGCATTAATATGAAAGGCAATGGGCAGGAGCTGACTGGCTGCTGCAGGGGAAGGGGGGGTTTTTTTCCACCGCTGTACCCCACGAGGCACAGCACAAATCACTCTGCCTAAAATAAGAATCCGGCTCGGAGCACCTGCTAGTGCATGAATCTCCGTAATGACTCGGCCAAACTGTGGAGGGGGAAAAAAAAAGGGCCCAGTCCGCTTGAGGAGCGGTGATACGTCTCCGTCAATACAGGTTTATAAATACCCGGAATTAGACTGGAGGTGAGCCGCCTGCCGCGGGCTCCGTGACCACCTGGGGTTACCGCGACCGCAGACGGAGGCGTGCTCTGGCTTTCACACCACGCACCAGCCAGGCCAATCCTGTTTCAGCGGTTAGAAGCCTTGAGTGTGGGGGAGTCTGACGGAGGAAACGGAGGGATCACTATTGATCTCCGTCCCCCTAAGAGAGAGCAAGTTCTTTCCTTCAAATAGCTCTGAAATTGACCTCGGAAGGATGCAGGGGGCCAGTACCGAGTGCAACACTGATGAATATAACGCCTAAATATGACGTTGGACCCGTGGCTCCGAGTGTAACGCAACAGGCAATTGAAAACAACACCTTTATTTACAAATGAGGCAGTGCAGCAGGTAAAAATTGGTGTCCAATACTAATTTTCACAAAGGTGCTATTTGCGTTCACCAATTGTCAGGCAATAAAAAATATATACGCACATCCTAACACATAACACAAGATATGGAGCAGAGGGAGCTTTCACACGGTATCATGTTCCAAAGTGAAAGTCAGTGGCGTCAGACCTGTAGAAATGGCCACTTCATTTCGTTTGGACGGAATGATGCGCACCCACAGATGGATGGCTGTCCATCATTCAAACGCGGGGCGAAAATGCGCTCGCCGGTCACGAGAAACGCGCATTAAAATCCACGGGAATACTGTTTTTTACATTATCACGGGCGATTTTCCGCCGCTCTCCGGCTTTCACGCGATGCTGCTCCAGCATTAGAATATGACGTTGCCTAGGTTACCGGGCGTCTCGGTGCCGCTCTGGTCCCCTCCCCTCCCAGCAGGCCTTCGGTAACAGGTGTGAAATGGTAGAAATGAGGATTGACGAGGTTTCTGTTCGGAGGAGATGTCGGACAGATGTGTTCCGCGCTGTCCTGTCTCCTGCCTAATTCCAGCCCCTGATCCCTGAAAGCCTTTTCTCTTTATTAAGGATTACAGTCCTGACGGCACACTGATGCATCTCAATGTGTGCTCCAACACATTACACCGCAGGCTGGCCGCTGAAGGGTTACCGCCTCAGAAAAACAATGTACAAATTGGCAATAAAATATACTAACTTACAGATTTCAGCCATGAAGATATTTACAGACCAGCTGGGAAGATCACATGGACACAGTCTGACCTTTCTCCCCAAAATGCTGTGCTGTTAGAAATAATATTCCCACCAGCCTTTACCTAAAGCTGACTGAAGCCGACACACTAACCTGTACTCTACTAGAAATGGTTCAATTATGTATAATGTGGTATAAAAACAAGGAGGTATTGGGAATGTAATTCCCTTAATGACTAGTACTGCCTGGCTTGATTAAACGATAGAAAAACAGAAGGAGAAATGTCTGATTTTTCTCCTATATAAGGAGGTGGGCCTGGATTGCTTTCTGATATTGAAGAGGGGCATTTGCTGTAACACTGTAATTGAAAATATTTAATTAGTTAAGTTAATCTGGAAACATGTACATTAAAGCAAATATTTTCTTTTTCCAAAGCCCAGTTTTATGAATTTCTGCTTTCATCCTGTCCTCAATATGTCAGGCAAATAACTTGGTGGCTAAATCTGTTCAAGCCTCTGTTGCATTAAGAAAAGAGGAAATACTCTGTGGTAAGGTAATTCTCATTTCAAAGCATGCGCTCTAACTGCTCGGAATGTCAAAAAATCATCTTTGATGTTTTCAAAATTACACGGCATGAGAATAAGAAGGATATCTTGTACTAGCACAACCAACCTGCCTTCTGAGCATGTAAAAAGGCATTATGTGTATTAAACAGTATTAAAACGAGTTATCAAAAAAGAAAATATTTTATTATTTATTTCTGGAGTGTGAAAGGCAGGTTAAGATTTACAACTCAAAACAGAAAGGATGTTTTTTTGTATTAACAATTATGATAGGTTGTTTAGGACATAGTGTCAAACTAAATTGCATGCACTGTATACATACCCGGCTTGAAAGCTGGAACATTGAAACAGTACAAATAACAAACACACACACTCTGACTGCTCAATTCCTTGATTTCAAAAATAAGTTCAAGGCTTTCTCTGACCCAAATGGACAAACAGGATTCTTTTGCTGTGTTTTGCTGGATGTAAATACAACCAATGTATGGTATTTAATGGTGAATTTACGTTGAAGTGCTTTAATGTACTTTAAAGGGCTCAGCCCATGGAATGTGAAAACTAATTGAGCTGGAATAACTTCACTGAAAATTAGGAACGACACACCATTCGATTTGCATTTTCAATTGGAATCTTTATTTAACACTTTGTTTGCCCTCTTGTTTCCATTATCTTTCTTTTAATCCAATGAATTTTAATGAAAGATACTGTTCTTTTATGTGTCAATCATCAGCTATCGACAGCATGTAATATGCAATGCAATACAGAGTCCAGTGAGTCTTGCCCTCACTCTGATCATTGCCATATCAATCCACCTCTCTTCAGGCCTCATTCTCCCCTGGATTTGCCGTATTCTTTGTTTTTTTACATTTCCCACAATACCAGCCCGCTCTCCAGCCCTCCATACCTCATGCTGACAAGTACAACCACTGAAAAAGTGAAACGCCTCTTGCATCATTTTTCTCTTCTGAAGGTCCTTTATAATTGAGCAATGGAATTTTACTCCGACCAACTTCTGAGTAGTGCACCGACTTCAAGAGAACCTAACTAAACTCAAAATTTTAGCCTGGACAAAATGTTCATTTATCACGTAAATGGCTAAAAAAAGGAACCGAATCCTAAAAGGCACAGCTAAACAGGCAAAAAAACAAACCCCGCGGCCAAAGGACGAGGAAAAAAGCAAGCTTGTTTCTCGCCCCCTGCAGCTCCATACAGCGGTAGGCCGTTACGTCCGTGAGCGCCTCGCCAAGAACACTTCTTTAATTTCACACATTAAACCGAGTTGTTTCTGCTAAGCCCAGTGACTCAGGCCTCTAATGTTGAAGAGGGGGAGGATTTTTTTAATGAAAACGGCTAGCCTCCCGTGGGGTGATTTAATTAGTGCGGCCACAAGATAGAGATTTACCGAAAATTAGTTTCAGAGCTCTATCCATGTGTTAGGAGCGCGGCCCCAAAGATCTGAAGGCTCCACCTCTCCAAATGATCCCTCAAATAATTATCTTTTTTTTTTCCTCTCTGGGCGCCAGGGCAGGGATTTGCCAAGCTCTGAGGCAAAGTGGGATGTGATGAGTAATGACCTGTGTGATTCTCCTCTGTTTGCCAGTAATTTTCAAAGCAGGACAGCCCCCCCCTTTTCCTCCCCCCCATTTCATGAATAAAATATACAGCAACAAGAGCGATAAAATTGCGCCGACAACATATTAACGGCCCATTTACATTCATCTGTGACTCGGCCATCCTTCCTGCGAGTCCGGCAATTAAAGCCCAAATGAATTCTTTTGAAGAATAAGCAAAATTCACTTTGAAGGCCCAAGTGTAAACTGTTGAAAGCAGCCCCACGGAAAGACCCAGCAATTAATATTTATGACGCTTCATTAGGTGACTTTCTGTGCCGGCCTAAGGGTGCCCCGCTACAAATCTCGGCACATTAGGTCAAGCGCGGTGGACTGTAGAGATACCCGTATAATTAAGGCCCTGGGCAGAGAGTATGTACTTAATAAAGGGAGCAAAGGTGTTACTGTGCCTCAGCAAAAAGGTGGAGTCTGGGGGAAAAATTTACCGGACATGCTCACTGCCACCACAAGGTAAAGTCCGAGAAATGAAAAACCAGCTGTAGGCTATTTTGACATATTTTGAAATGTAGTCAATTTAGTCGAAGTTTGGAGCAAAGCGTGAACACATTTGTGTTGGGTTTTTTTTTTTGCCAAATAAAAATGACGGCCTTTGTTTTCAGCTTCAAGAGTTCTCTGTGTCCTGTGACTCTAGCACAGGATTTCTGCCATTGCACAGCATATGCCAATTACTTCTAGTTGGTCTGGCTCGCTGGTTTGTAAATAACAGATATGTTATATAATGGATCTCCTAATAATGGATCTCCGTGTGAGTGGAGTTTTGACAGTGTACTGTGTGTATGAAAGCTGTATCTAACTCCAATGAACTCTCGTCACAATTGCACTTCCTGTGTTGAGCTGGACCACCTTCAGAGCAAGTAATCAACCATCACCATGGAAATGGTCTGGCACTCAGAAGTCACCCTCCAGCTGACATCCAATAATATGCAGTGAACTTGAGAAAGAGAGTGGCCGGTCCACAAAGCTGGTAAACTGATGCATGATTGATGTGAATAGCAAGCATGCCTTTGCCTGCCCTGCACTACAATCAGAAGATGAAGTGGACTGGCCACAGTCCTGAAAACCACAAGAGCCAGCCTATGACTTCTGTGCGTCTCTCACCAGCACAAACACCAGACAGCACTACACTGGCCTTTTCAATTATGATCAAATTAGACTGGGATGCCAAATCAGTCTGCTGTTTAACATACTTGGCCTGATTCACTGCACTATAAACTTGCACACTGCCAATGAACAGAGACAGTTATACTGGGCATTTAGTAGAACACAAGGGTTGTCCAGGTGCCTAAGGGGCATGATGATGTATTCTGACTGTGCTGAATATATACAGAAGAAGGCAGTGGAAAAGGACATGCATATCTGTATCTTTGACTGGCATTTTGTTGCAGTGTGCATCTGCATTTGTACCACCTAAATTACCTGAGCAGAACAGTACAGTACAGTACAGTATACTCACTACAGTACACCCCTCCTGTGATGTTACAGGTCAAATTGACACGAGTCACTGAAATCCCGTTTATTTATTTATTTATTTATTTATTTATTTTTAGCGCGACACTTTATCCAATCATCTAAGTTAGGCAAATAGTCCTGGTTTTTTTGCATGGGTTTTCCCCAAAACATACAAATGCATGGTATCTGTATTCTGCCAGTTAACAGAAATACTTTTCTCATGTTTTTATTTATTTATTCATTTATGTTGCTCTTCTTACCCAACACCCCGCCCCTTACCTTCCCTCCACCTCCCATATCCACACACACACACACACACACACACACACACACATTGATGGAAAACACTAATTTTTCATTTCAATGAAGTCATTCTCAACCAAGGGACATAGGTAGTGCTGAACATGATGGATAGATGTTATTATGTTTTGTCCTTCCTGATATGAAAATTAGACAAAAGTTCACATGCTGAAAATCAATCGGAAAATTAAATATAAATAAATTATATCCATTATGTTAGGTTTCTGTGAGGTGCAGAATAAAATTTGAAGCATAATGAGTATCTTGCATTGCAAATGAGTGGAGTGAATTCTAAATATGCTGTAAATAAAATATGAAAATAAATGTAATTACATTGTAAATATTATATTTATTCATTTGGCTAAGGCTCCAAAGTAACTTACAAAAGTGCATTCAGGAAGGTTAGGCTAAGTGCAGAGAATGTAAGTCAATGATAACGATTAATGTGACATACATTTCAGGGTTATTAAATATGATTTCACTGCTATTTTGAGTTGACTTAAACAGCACGGATGAATTTGTCCAGAAATATTTTAGTGACACCTGTTATGTGACACTGCTCAAGGGATGCAAAAAATGGATATGACATTACCTTATTGTAATTTAACAAACTCTTATCCAGTGTGACTTACATATGTTGCAATTTTTACATGTTATCCATTTATACAGCTGGATATTTACTGAGGCAACTGTGGGTTAAGTACCTTGCCCAAGGATACAGCAGCAGTGCCTCAGCAAGGAATCAAACCAGCAACATTTTGGTTACAAGCCCTACATCTTATGACTGCACTACATTGCCATCTCTTACACTGCCACTTAGGTTTAGGCTTGTAATAAGTTTCAACCTATGACCTTGTCTGACACACACACACGCACATGCATAAACTCAGTGAGTGCAGACCTCAAATTTGCAAAAAGACTCCCACCAGCATAATAGAACTTGCTCCTCTTTCTTTATTCCTGTGTTGAATACACACAAGACTGCAGGCAGAGGTAGGAAGGCTGAGCATAGGCTGAGCATATGCAGAAGCATGGACAACATTTATATCATGTTTTTACAATGTATGTTATGTACTTCCAATGGGGTGTATTAAGTTAATACTGTACATGTTCAATTTACATTTGCGGATGTAACTGAGCATGGAATTGCATCATAAATAAATCAATAATATTATAAAAGAGACTCCTGTGGTATTGAATATGACAGGCTCTGCATTGTCTGATTTACCGCGTGGATACAAAGATGCAACTTGAGTGGGTTTATCAGGGGCAGTAAATAAATAAAACATACAGCTAATTACTAGCACAGTGAAGTTATGCTGAGGTTTCTGGGAGGCAAATTTTTTGAATCAATTGCATTTCTCTCAAAATGGCAACAGTACAGAGCATGTAAGGGAGCATGCTATATACAGGAAAACAGAAGAACCACACTTTCTGACTATCTGACAATGCAATTACAATGTAAATTACTTTGTGTACAAGTTATGAGTTTGAAAGTGAAAGGCATGCATATTAACCATTAACAGGTAGGTTTTACCACAGTGTGATGACACAAACATACTGCCACCTTAATACAAAGGTATGCCCTTACACTTTCCAGGAGACAAGATATTAATATTTCATTTCTCATTCGCTGTGCAAATAAATACATAAATAAAATGGTGTTAAAACAGATTTAACACAACATTAGTTATTCATACTCTAATTTCATCCACAAATATTAACAGCCACTGTGGGAAAAATACAGGGTAAATCACAGAATGTAGAAATGTCTTTATGTTATTTATTTTCACCTAAGAGGAAGTCAAAATATGAATTTTGCCCCATTAGAATGTCAGCATGGAGATGCATCCACCAAATGGCTGTGTAAAGCATGAGGTAAGAGATTCCTGGCAGGGATCCGGGCGGAGGGAATTAGCCGTGCCTTTAATGGAAGCAATTTCACATCCATCATGTTCATATTGCACTTACGCGCACAAACAGATAAAGGGACTGTAATGGGGATGAGCTTTTCAGCGGACGGCATGAAACGCCACAAAAATGAGGAAGGCGCGCCAAAGTCATTTTCATTTCAGAACAAGCTTCTCTCTTTTTTTTTAAGCAGCTGACAGAGGAGGGCTCTGCTGCCCTTTCTGCCTGGCCCGTGCCTTTGCCTCTCTGATTCTGAGGCCCTCATCTCTTGCTGAGCGAATTCACACTGGAGAAGTGCTCGTTTCTGAGCCAAACTTTTCTAACCATGCCTGTACCCAAGACGCATTTCAGCAATGTTAAGATGGTCAGCTCAGTGATTTCTGAGCACTCTGGCAGCTCAGTTTCCTCACTTCCAAGTCCTAAAAAGAGGAGTTGGATTTGGCAACTGTGTGCGGTTATGGTTTGGTAACATGTAGCTCACAAAGACTTAAATTAAACAGGCGGTGTGTCCTTCAACTGGATTGGGTATGGGCCAATTAGAACAATCATGCCTTATTGGTTCGACTTTTTGTAAATGGACTATTGTGTCTCTGCTCCAGTCTACGAAATCCAATGTACATTGCTGGGAGATAACCAGGAAAAGATGGCTTGGCTTGTGGCTCCTTAGATCCATGTGGACACACAATTACTTGCCCAATACAGCTACAGCAGGTACTGCGACACCACTGAATGTGCATATTGATTATATTGTAATGGTGACTGTTACATGGTACAGGCTTGCCACTGTAGCCCATTTTCCTACTAAACTGTGAAACACTGAAATCAACAATACAGGTGTATTGAAAATGGGGTTTCAGTTCCCATTTCTCCCGACACCTATTTATATGCTGTGAAATGTTCCCTTAGAAGGAAAATTATGTTTGCGGGCATCAGTTGCCAGGCAGCTCACAAGAAACATGTTCACAGCGGCATATAAAATAAATCAAGTTTGTAATGGCCTGCACTAAAAGCATGACAAGCATCCAGGGGAGAAGGAGCAGCATCCTATATGCACACATAACACAATCATTTTCCTTATCAAGCACTGCCTGAAAACGAGGAGTACTCTGTAAATAAGACATTACTCAGCGGGCCGATACATTTCCTTCCAACTATTTGCTTTCAGAATGAATATCAATTATGCGAGGGAATTAGAATCTGCAGGAGACAAGGATCACATCTGAAATTAATACACTGGATAAAGATTCTTTCACAGAGATGTGGACAAGAGACAAGCCTGCTCAGTTTAGAGAAATCCCTTGTGATCCAATTGTCAATATAGATTTGTTTTATATGTCATAAAAAATGGTTGCGCGAGAATATTGAATATTGATATTGTTCTTGAGCCTAACAAGGCGTAAACATTTGAAGCTCTAACGTATTTCCCCTCATTTGCATTTTATCATTTGGTGTGTCGAAGTGACAAAGTGATAACAATGTGTTAACTGTCAGGGGGGTTCGTGTGAGAGTATTTGTTTAGCAGTATTAATGATTTGACATTTTAAAAATTACAGATGGGTTTGTTGCTGTAGCAGTGTAATCATAAGCCATTAAGACTCTCTTTCTCTTTGTGTGTGTGTGTGTGTGTGTGTGTGTATGTGTGTGTGTGTGTGCGCTTGTGTGTGTGAGAAGGTAAACGTCCAAGCATTCAAAATCATGTAAATCATAACAGCCTCATCCACACTCCTTTAAATCAAGCTACTTTCTTTTCATGTTTCCCTCTTTGACATACTGGATTAACATGGCTCTGGATATTTTTCTTCCTTCTTATACATGTAAATAATAGTGATTTTTAGCAAGGTGAAGGAGTACACAAAGCAGATGTATTAGTATTCTCTGGTAGCTCTTTCCAATAATACTACATAACGCTGGATAAATACCCATTTCCATGACCTGCGCAGTGTATCCCCAGCGGGGACACACTGCCATCTTTGGGCAACAAGAGAGGAGAAGTCATCTGGCTGAGATTTTACAGCACAGACAAGAGTGCTATCAAGGACTGCCCAGTGACCTGTGTATAGCCTCTCATGTCACAACATAAATTATAGATTAGTTAAAAACCAAGCTGACTAAATGAGAAAACAAAAATAACACAGAAACAATATACATAGATTGAATAAAAAAAGAGTTTATAAGCACTTCAGTCAGCAGGTAAAAGCCAGGTGATCGCAGGCTACTATGTGAATGAAACAAAAACTTTTTTTTGTTGGCAACTTCGAAGGAGAAATTACCCCCCCCCATGTACACACTCAGCCTAATTTGAGACATTGTACTTACCTGCACATATTAATGTGTATATCTGCCCAACAAAAGACCCCTTCTCATATAATGAGAATATTTCAGAAGTCTTAGGTGCATTCATTTGAGACATGGAGCCGTTCAAGAGCTCTCTCTGCAGGCATTAAAAAAAGAAAGACAGACAAAAAATACACAGATGAATGATTATGGGTTTTGAAGTCTACGGGGAAGAGGGAGAGGAGGTCTCTCTTCAGCTAGTGCGTTGGGTTTCCCAGGGCACCGTAAAACAAAGGGAACGCTTGATGTGCGATGCCTGACAGACTAAGCAGCACGCTAATTGGCATCTTGGTAACAGCCTGAAACCCCAGAGTCACTGCGGTGTCAACAGCTCCTCTGTATCAAGAGCAGCACCCAAAATCAACAGAGTCTGGTTTCAATCAGCGAAGGGCAGGGGCCCCGTCCCTGGCAACAAGTACCTCCTTACTTCAGAGGAGGACTAAGCATCCTAGATGGCTCCCATTCACCATAGGGAGGGGAGGCCAGTGCATTTATCTTCCTCACAAGAGCAGGATTGACCAGGATCATGTAATAAGAATGGTCCACACATTCTTTTGGGCCAATGCCAAATAAGGTTTTAAAAAACTGAAAATAAATAAATATTAAGAAAAAGGCATTTAAATAGCATTTTATAAAAAATCGCAACTCAACAAGAATGTGCATTCATATTGGTTCAAAAGCTTTTCAAATGGTAAGAATGGATTTTCAAACAAGATAATTTTACCACCCAGAAAATGTCAGCCAATGGTGCAAACCATTTATGAATATTAAAAATGTTTTTTTCAATGTGTTTCCCACAAATGAAAACCTGTAAATAACATTATCATTGTAGACAATATCATTGTACTCTCAAAAATAGAAGTTTGCAAAGAACTAATTCATATAGGGAGAAAAAATATAAACTGCAAAAATGATTTTGTTTATACCTGATACAAGAGGATAAAGTCATACTTCTGCCTTCACTTCATAAGAGCATTGGGGTTGAATGCTTGTGTATTTGTAAAATTGCTGGTTGCACCTTCTGACCCTGACCTGTTACCCCACCTGACATTGTGCTCAACATCAATTAATATTCACAGAATAACATGAAATGTTAATGTATTTTATGCTGATTTCATTTGGCTTTTCATTTCAAAGCTCTCAAGTGGCATGGTATCTAGTTTATAAGACCAATTTATACCAAAACCCAATCATATCAGTGCATTACATTAATAAGAGATGCATTTAAAACAACCTGAATGCTGTGTTTTATTGTAATGTCAACATAAGAGCGCATTTGATCATCACTATTAAAAACATTAATACTGAAACATGAAAAGTGCAAAGGAACACATTTTGGTAACAGACAACAATTCTTTTCATAAAAGTCTGTATTATGACAGAACTGGGCACCTCATGCAATGCCCACAAATGGTTGTCCTCTTCCCTCTCCAAATGCTCCTACCAAGCATCCTGGTATGGTTCTGTCTCAAAGTCCTACAGCCTTACCACAGGAGTCCCCCAGGGATCAGTTCTTGGTCCCCTCTTGTTCTACCTGTACACAACATCTCGCGTCTTGCTGACATCCTCCTATGGATTCTCCCACCACTGCTAAGCTGATGATACACAACTCTTTCTGTCCTTCCCACCCACTGATGTATATCACCTCGCACATCATAGCTTGCCCCAGTGACATGAACTGAACTGTCAGCACCTCAAACTCAGTCCTCCCAAAATGTAACTACTCTTCCTTCCAGTCTCATCCTCTACCCTCAAAAATCTCTCCATTACCCTTTATAACACAATGGCGCCTGCATCCAAGTCTGCCACAAATCCTGGTGTAGTTCTGGATATCTGTCCTTTTGCAAAAAAACAGTATGAATTACCTGGAATTGTCATTTCTCTTTATAATAGCCACCAAACCTGTCCGTTTCTCAATGAATATGCTGCCTAGGTCATTGTCCTGTCACTTGTGCTGTACTGTCTACTGTAACTCTCTCCTTGCTGGTCTCACTAAGTGTGCCATTAGGCCCCTCCAGCTCATACAGAATGCTTCTGCTCATCTTGTCTGTAACCAGTCAAAATATTCATATGTCATGGCTCTTCTCATCTCTCTGTACTGGTTACCAATTATGGCCAATAGGAAATACAAATTATACAAATCAGGGAAACAAGAAAATGAAAATCTCTGGTCCTAAACTGATTTTGCTAACAGCTCCAGTACCTGCATGTGCCTTTGAAACTTGAGCCACCTCTGCATAAATATTGTCCATTGTATAAGCTTACAGCTGGAATCAATGGCATCTACAAACCTGACATTGCCAGAGGTTTGTGCTCACTCGCGAGAAGGCTGTCAATTGAAAAAAAACCCTTTGTTACTCACAGCACAGACACAATGTCTCCGCGTTGCACTTGATAATTTCGCACACTCCACCGGTTTAAAAGAACAATGTCGGATGACGTCTCTCCCTCTGGGTTCAGGAAAGGCTGAGGAAGACAAAAACACAACGAGTGAAAGCGGAGCCTGAGTCCTGTTTACCAACTCAAAAATGTGCGTGGCGAAACTAGGGACAAGGTATGACGCACTCCACGAAGAGGGCTATCGGAGGAAGGCAGCCAGAGCACCAGCACAAATCTGCTGATGAGTAATTCTACAGCCAGGGAAATCAGGGCCCTGCGTGGCTGCATCGTTCTTGGTGTGAGGATCTATGAGTAGTCATAGCTGTCTCTCCCGTTAAATTTGAAGCTGTTGGTCAAAAAAACAGACTCTTTGCCCTCAGGAAAGAAATCATATCTTCAGCCCTCTCCTTCTCTGGACAGAAATGAGACAAAAAGACATCGTACTAGCAAAAGAACAGACATCTGGGCAGACTCATCGGGCATGTCTCACAGCATTCTCATTTCCTGATACTTAAGAGGAGAGCGAGTGAGCATACGATATACAAATTACAAAGTGCATATTGTATGTATTTCAGTGTGTATGTTTGGAATGTATAACACCAAGTAAGAACACTGGATACAACATTCAGTCTTCTCTCTGCTACACTAATACAGTAGTGGGGGAAATACTTTTGGAAGAGATAATAAATAAGAAATCACTTTTTTACATTTTGGACAAGAGGAATTTGTCAATAGCAAACCAAACATCTATCAAATGAATTGCATCTCTGCTAATCTACAGCTCCTTAAAGTAGCCTTCCTCAGATGACATGAGTTGATAACCTCCTGACATATAAAATAATATTTCTGTAATTCTACCCTAACTCAATACACAGTACAGCTATGATAACCATATTTTCCAAATCACACTCAAGTATGTCTTTTTTGGCAACGCTGGAAATTTAGAGTAATGGCATGAGGGAAACGGTGGCAAATGGCAGATCTGTGCATGTTGCTATACTGAAGACACCAGCTGTGCGTGAAAACACATTTCCATAATAAGTCTGAAAAACCCCAGGGTTTGGAATGTCACCATTCGTAAAAATGATCCCGTAAATGGAAACTATCATATCTAAAGGAGGAATGTGTCACCCCACTCCCCCTGCAGATTGCGTCGTGATCCCATATGTCTAATAAACAGCGTTTGAGTGGAGTGTCCTGAGGTGGGGCATCATTTGCATGTCCTCCAGGACGCTCTGCCAAGATGTTCAGAGAGAAAAAGAGCGAGGGGGTGGGGGGGGTGCGGGAGCTTTGCTAATTGACGGATAAACGCTTCCATCCTGTCTGTATGCTCTGCATATATTAGCGCTTTCTCTGGAGACGGAAGCCTGGTCAAATAGCTCTGATTTGGGGAATTCATGCACGTTGTGTCATCGGAGCGCCTCTCTGGCACAGCTGAGGGAGAGGGGGAGCGACACGCGCCCCCGGTCGACTAGGTTTCGGCCACCGCTCGGGTGACGTTTTTTTGATGGGGTGGCCGCCGTTGCCAGGTTACCAGTGTCGCCGTGTGAGGACGGGGCCACGCTTTCGGATCACCGTCACTGCACGTTCTCAGTGAAAATGGGCCATCATTGTTTTTGTACACAATCAGACAACCAGACTAACATATGGCTTCGGGTGTTTGCCGTTGCCGCTGTTGTTGTTCTACAGATAATCGGTCCCTGTCCCCTCCACGTTCTCGTCACGTGAAAGGAGCGAGTTCCACCATTGCCCCCTCTGACCTCCTCCATCTGCTTTATAAGAAGCGATATCCACTTTAATGGAGCCGGTGTCGTACCGCTTACTTCCCTCTCGCTCGGCTCCCCCCTGGGAAATACAGACCCTAAATCAGTACCTGAACCACAATCGTCCTGAAGTCCCAGCGGGCCCAAGGTGTTAGAACAAGCAGTGCCTGTACAGTAAATGAAGGAGCCGACGTAAATCCCAAGAGCAAAACCAGTGGCAGCGTGTGTGACTTTATTAAAGAGCCTTACAGTATATAGCCGTCCAAGGTGGGCAGATTATTAACAGCGTATTATTTTTACCATCACTTTCAGCAAACACACAGGAATATACATGTATTCAAGGCACTTTATTCACTGCCTGAGGTTTTGACCCACCACTCTGGGAAATGACCATGTTCATGACTTGCTCGGCAGCTGATGCTGTTTAGTTATTTAATAATAACAGTCATTAAACAATATTAACCAATATAGCACAAACATAAAAGCATATTTAGCACACTTCACAATATGGAAATTTCCTATTCAAAATTCATTACTACTCATTAGAGGATTTTTTTCAAATGATCTAAGCCTAATTTTAAAATAAACACTGTTTAGGAAAATCTAAGCTTCCCATAACACTTGGGCGTGTGCTTGAGTGTGTGCTGACAAAGAATGGACAACAATAAATACATGAGTGAGAGGGTGTCAAATGCTGTATTTTACTAAAATAAGATCCACTGTGCATTAAGTTTCTTTTCCACCTCACTTCTGACAAAACATATTGCACTGACCTGTGCTTACAGGTTTAACAGAATAACACAAAAGCACAATAATTTCCATCACTGTCATGGCATTCTCCAATATTGGGACTGAAAAAAATCCATACGAAACAGGACTTAAATGTGAACCACACATACACCAGTCCATCCTCTCTGCAAAAAAAGAGAAGAAAAGGAGTCAGATAAAAGCTTTTCATTGGATTTCAGCATTGACAGAGAATGTTGCCAACCTTGATCTTCAGAGCCATACACATTTGGCTGTAGATCTATGGGACATCGCCAATCAGAGGCAGAACTAGACCAGTCTCACATTGTGCTCTGTGGGATGACTGATATTGTATCTGAGACAGGGAGTGAAATTCTAAAGAAAGCCCCATCAGGCCTTGAGCCAGCATGCGCCATATGGATGGTGTGGACAATGTAAGAAGGAAACAGGCAGCAGCAGCCATAGAACAGGCAGACAGAAAAAGAACAGGCCAGTTTTAAATAAGACACAAGAATACAGCACTTAAACTTGCCCAGATTTAGCTATAATGCAACATGGCCTAGGTGTGGCCCGAGTGGTAAGGCTCCAGGCTCATAACCAAAAGGATGCCAGTTCAGTTCCTTGATAGGACATGGGCAGGATAAATTTCCAGATGTGCATATCGGTAAGAAGCAAAAATTACAAGCTTCGTAAGCAACGTGAGCGTCAAATAAGATAATGTAATGTCATGGACATTCCAGTATCCACTCCAAAAACAGTCCCTGCTCACTTTTTGTTACCATCCGGAACATGACCACACAGGGATAAGCAGTGACAGATGTTCACTCAGACAAGTGAATGATGAAGTAGGATGTTTCTCTTAACACATGCCTTCCACGAATAAAAAATGCAGCAAATACAGGAGTTAGCTTTTTTGCCTTACCATATTACTGTGAGAAACACTACATAACACGGAATGTAGTCAAATGTAAACAAAGTAATCATTCCTTAATATTTCATTTTGGGTGCATGCTGACAGCTGTTAGCTTCACACCTATGAAATCTGTCATTTCTATTATTTGTTTATATTCATTATATTTCAGAGCTGAATAATTACTCTTCAGAAATTTTTGATTACTTTTTTAAATTTTGAAATTTTGATCAATTTTTTAATGTTGAATACTTGAAGTCTTTCATTCCGTCTTTGAAAGAATACGCTGGAACAGATTGGCACCTACAGCAAGTGTGGATGAATTTCACGGTTGCTTTTAAGCATAGCACTGGATGAATTGCAGCCACTTCACAACCTCTAACTCCAGTTTAGCCGCTTAAACTGAGAACCATATTTCATCTGTGAACTGGCATTGGTCCCAAACACACCCACCCACCCGCACTCACGCACAGAGGCTTTACATTTAAGGGGTGTTCTGCTCTCTCTCAATGCAGTTTTCATTTTTCCTCACTTAGAAGATTGAATCCCTCAGATGTTGAAGAGCAAGAAGCTTCTTCAGGATGTTTCTATAGCAACGGAGAGAGTACGAAGCCACTTTTGCTGTGCCCTGTAATAACTGCTTGAACAACGTGTGCACTTAAAGGTCCCATTACAGAACACCCTTGGAAGCATGGTTAGTAAAGGATAAAAGTAATCCAAGTACTAGTAATAACCCAGAAATTATTTCACATCCTAGAACCAATAATATGCTTCTTTGCACAATGCAGCTATTTCTTTCTCTTCCTTCGTATCTTTGGGTTTCCTTTGCATGCATTTTAGACATTCTTCTTGGATGCATTCTGGCCATCTTCATCAGAACCTCTGACCCTCTCACCCTGTTTTCCAATTACTTCCTCTCTGACTCGTTCTCATTGTTACGTATTATGAAATGTATGCAAAATGTGCCCGTTTCTTCTTCATACAAGTTACTATATATGCATTGCATTACCTTACATTGCATTGATTTAGCAGACACGCTTGCCCACAGTGTCCAGCAACTTCCAAAACAATAGAACACAAGTGTATCCACTCAAGCTGAATAGTGTCAGACCAGGCTAACAACACTCCCAGACCATACAATGTGGGCATAACACTATTCAAGCCGTACCACTAGTCAACTTGAGCAATCTGAGTAACAACAACAAAAGCGAAGTATACCACCATACATCAGTCACTAGATCACAGAATCCAAAACATATCACGATACTACACACAAAATAAACAGCAAGTACAAGAAGTACAAGAAGTATCAGGTGTTAGGGGGCAGGGATTGAGGTGGAACCGAGATGCAGTCTAAAGAGGTAGGTCTTTAGTCTGCACAGGCATTGGCCTTCACATTCCTTCATTCCCGTACTTCTCTCTTCTCTAGCCTTCTTTCTTATTCTCTACATTCTCTTCTGTTACCAAATAATTCAGCTGTTTGGCTTGCCTTCTCTTCATCCTCCTTTTTATCTTGCGACTCCATTGCACACTTATCTCCACAGGCACACTATCGATCCTGGAAATTTACTTCAAAGCCCTTGCTCTTCTTTACTGCTGTGTTAACTGTTCTGCTCCTCTTCATCTTAAAAGTTGCAGTAGTAACACCATTGTCTCTTGGCATACCCATCATTCTGATAGCGGCCCTGAACTACGATTGCACCATTTAAAACATACAGCCTAACAATATATAAAACAAAAAATGTCATAACATGCGTCATGTTTTTTTCTTACATGCAATTAGGTAGCTGTTTTAAACTATCAATCCTGTATTAGCTAACCCACCATTTAATTAGTTGGCCATTTATGCTAAAGAGGTAGTTTCAATCACTACAGATAGCTACAGTAATTACATTAAGGAAGTATGGTAGAGAGGAAGACTTCAGGATGAGAATAACAATTAAACTGAAACATCCCGACAAAAAAAAACAGTCTGCTTGCATTTGGACACAAACCAATCAACAGACACGCCAAGCTAGGAGCAGAGAATAAACACCTGTTATGTGTAGGTAGGAAGGAACATGGAGTGGTGCCATAACTGACTCAGACTCACACTGCAGACATATACCACACAGCTAGCATGAATGCATATTTATGAGTGACAACATTAAAAGTGTGAAAATTCTGCTTGGAAATCAGCAATCAGAACATCTTGTTTCTCAGGTTTGCAGATTCAGGGTCCATGGTAAACCAGACAGACGCCTCTCAAACTATTATAAAAAGCACTTAAAGTAGTATTTATCCCTTTCTAGCCATATGTATGTTGTCGGGTCTACAGTGTTCCCAGCACAAAAAATAAACAAGTGCCAAGAAAATACATGTTACTATATATAGGTATATCTATTGTAAGATGCTAATTCAAGTCATAGAAAAGAAACATTAAGCAACAAGCCTTGGAAATGTCCATTATTCAAAGAAATCACAGCTCCTCCTTTGGGAAATTTGAAATAAAAACATACATTTAAAAATATAGACAGAACTGCAGAGTAACAGATCATCATACAGTGTGAAGGATTCTTTATACTGAAGTTCATTACGAATAACAACACAACATTGAGATTCAAAAGTGTCAGTGCCGTTATTGAAGTTTTAAGTGAAAGGAAAGGAAAATGTTGTTTGCATTCATTCTCATATTTTTAATTCATTACATTACATTAATTTAGCAGATGCTCTTGTCAAGAGTGACTTCCAGCACAGGAGAACAGCAGTGTATCCACTGAAGTTACATGAGCAACAGTGTCAGACCAGGCTTACGATACTCCCAGACCAGAGAGTGAAAGCACATTACCATTCAAGCACTATAATTTACCTTGCAAAAAGGCAGCAATGGACTTTAGAGCAATTGTCAAAACCAGAAATATTTAGAGGAAAAATGTCTTTCACTTGCTGGATTGGATTGATGGATTGATTAATCTTGTGCCAGCAACAACCAGACAAGCAACATGTTGAATCATTTTTTTTTTATAATGCAAGCACATAGAAGAGTTATTTGTTGTCTGTGCAGAATGGCAATAGTTGCCCTTTCAAGAGATTCAAATCCAACACTCTCCCCACCCCACTCCACTACAGGAAGTGGCATGATATAGCTTTCATTTTCCATGGTGCTTTGAAAATCAAATTTGAAAGAAATGTGTAACGAGCATTTGAAGACATGCTGGCACCCGCATGCCTTCATGGAACAGCCTTGACTGGTGACTCGAAAATGGCCCACTGTTTTCTCCCTATATTGTGATACCTTTCTCCAAAACACATGCATAATAAATCAGACTCTGAAGTGAAAAGGAAGCTATTTATTCTGGCTGCGATTTGCTTGGCCCCCTTGCATATCACGCACAATATACATAAGCATGTACATTGCTATGAGAAATGAGATGATTTTCCAGTGAAATGGAAAATGAGAATATGCTTCTTACATCTATATGCAATTAAAAAAATAAAAATGGCAATAATGCCCCCTTTAGAAACATGATATGATAACAACCATCAGATAAAAACATCACATACCCCCAATCTCATTATTTTCCAAATGTAGCCTTTTTGTAATTACAGTTTGACATTTTTTGGCATTGACAGACATACTCCTTGCAAAGACCATATGGATCCTTAATTGGATTGAGGCCATGCGATGCGTGTCAGGCTGTGTACATCCGAAATGCATTATATTAAAGGGAAGGAATTAGGTGTGGACCAGGAGCAAAAAAAGCACTGAGGTGTCTAAGACTACCTCACCTTTTATTAAGGAAAGTGAGAGATTTAAAAAAAAAATTTTTTAAAAAGAGGAGAAATGGGAACTCACCTGCATTGATGCCCCCTCCACTCGGGCAACATATGCCAGCCTGTCCAGAACGGTCACCGTCACCGGAACGGCCACGAAGAAGCCACTGACGAAGGCTCTCATATACCTCCGTCCAAAGCCTGTTTGCTGCGCCATTCCCTACCAGAGCGAAGCCACAAGTCATTTAAAAACAATTGTACAAGGAAGACAAAAGTGCAGCTGCTGTTTGAAGAGGCTAACAGTCCTAAAATGAGAGCCTCTCACAGAACATATTTTTGGGTGTGGTAACTATTGGAATAGATTGAATCTGTTTTGCTGATAAGCGCAATTGATTATTCACTTTTAACACAACAACACTAAGGGAAATATGATCATGGCTGAGGTTTTTGTTTGAGACCAGACTAGCCGAAACGTCATACAATTCACCCATAAATATCTAGCTGTATAAATGGATAACATATATGTCGCTCTGGATAAGAGCCTCTGCTAAATGACAATTATGTGATGTAATACAATGTAATGCTTGCATATACTGAATACTGAAATATATTATTCAGTATATCTAAATGCAAAATCCTACATACATACTCAAGGCCATGTGAGATAAAAAAGAGACCATTTTCACTTTAAAGCACAAAAGATGGGTTTTCTGAAACTAGCCTACCCTCAAGCCTACTATACACTCAGAGCACCATAACAGTGACAAATCATCTCCAGACATAACACAGTCACCCGGAGAACACGTCAGCCCAGTCGCATAAGCAGATACTTCGCCCAAATCCCACGCCTGCAGGTCTAGTCAACTTGACTCAATTAAGCTAACTGAATTACAGAGTGTTGACTAGGTGGTGTCAACTGCATGCAGGTGCGAAACTCACACAATACCCCGGCAGCCACAGCGAATGATTTCTGTGTCAGAATACATTTCTTTCCTGTAAAGCACTGTAATTTCCCCTCCACCCTGCTATGGGGCTGCTGTAAGACATCAATTACAACGTGTCAAGAGAGAGCGCGTCAGCACCAGACCAGAAAATGTATTCCAGCACACAAAAAGTGATACAAGACGAATACACTGCCGATCCGGCACGTTCATTAATTGACCAAATCGGAAACAACCGCGCTGCACCAGGTGTCATGGTAAGCAATTCTCATGTGGAGCGCGGGGCAACGATAGCTGCTGGAGTCATTTGTCTCTTCCTCCTGAACGGGATTACAGCGGCGTTACGATGCTGATGGAAAAAAATGCAACTTTTAATCACATCTAGACGACGACGACGCCACGTGTTGGGGAAACGGAACCTGACCCACTTGAATCTGCCCGAAATGGTTTTAATAATCGTGAATTACGCCAACCGCTACCACAGAGATTTCCCCTCGCTATCACGTAGCGCTGCAATAATGCAAAGAATCAACTCAGGCCTGGGGCGGTGTGGATGTAATTTTCAGAGTGTGATTAGGCAGGCCTATATTTCTCGCATAGTCTCACATTAATTTACATCATTATGAGTCTTCACAGCATTGCTCTGCCTCCTCCTTCCTCTTACAGTAATAAGAAGGGGACAAATAATCCTAGAGAATTAGGGACTGTTAATTGGAAGGCCTGTGAAGAGAGCAGTGGAGCACTGAACAGGGGCGTGGACACGTGGTCGCCCACCACGAGCCCGAATGCAACAGGGACAAGCGTCTGTCATCTCCTCCACCCGCCCCCTCGTTCCTTCCTCCCAGGACACGGGGGAGCCACGGAATCCGTCAACTGCTTCTGTTTCTCCCCTCTCGTGTTTGACTCCCCTCGCCGGCAGCATCTTCCATTTCCACCGAGAATCTTACAAGGATCCCAGATGTCTTTTTTTTTTTTGCAGCACTACTACATACCATGTCACCATGTCTCCATACAATCAGTATCAATTTTGCAGCGAGCTTCTTAATATGCGGATGTTTGCTACAGCGTGACAACTCCACTCAAGTGCATTAAATCCCCTGCCTTACTGGATGGGAAAGACCCTCATTAGGGAAGATGAAGGATATACCATTTTCTCTTGGAGTGGTGACACACTAGTCAACATGAAGAATGTATAAATGTCCTCATTTTAGAATTGGAGTGTGGCATATCCATTTAAATGCCTGTTAAAGTGCGACACAAAGCTCTGCTTTCAGGTTTGAAATAATGGCCAGTGATGCTCAAATAATTGATCAGGCCTCCTTTTATATACCTGACATTTTAAATAAATCTTCAGTTACTGCTCTACACATTTTCAATACACTGTCAAACAATTTAGTAGCACAAATGATGCTTCAGTTCTGCTGCACATTAGCCATGCAGCTTCAGTAGCATTTTCTTTGCTCTTAAACCTTGCTGTGATACTGTTAGACGGTATGGATGCATGGAGACTGTGAACCCCACTGAAACTGGATGGAGGAGACTGAACCAGGGAGATGTTTTGCCTTGACACTGAACTTCCGGATCGGTTTTAACATTCCAACACCTCAAATAATGGGACCCAAACGACACTGGATTAAGAAGGTAACACAGTTTTTAGAGGGCTTCTCTCTGTAGGAAGTCTTTCATCATTCTAACTCTAGCTTTCTAAAAATCATATTCACTACAGAGGGCGTATTTTCTTCAAATTTTTGTAACACACAATTACAATATTTGGAGGCAATAAGTGAATGGGATTTCGCCAAGATATTTATTATATCTGTCATTGATAGGTTACGTTTAATCTCCTGAGGGCATATGAAACGGGTGAAGAAACACAGAGCACAAAGAAAGACACTGCATGATGGATTAAGACCAGAAAAACGTCACTTCTTGCAATTGAGTAAACCCCTGCAGTTCATCTTTCACAGCATGGGGAAGATGTGCTTTAAATCAGCCAGACTTCTTTCAATTTCATAGACAAAAGCCACAAGCCTAAAAGGAGAACGGCAAGAGCTCGGAGTGCTGATACTATGGCAACCTTGCAAATACGGGGGAGAAATGAAAAACACACTTACACAAAACTGTTCCATAGACCCAATCTAACCCTTACCTCTAAGATGCATCAGACATTAGGCTACATGCCACTGACCGTGATGGCACCTCAACCGAAAGTAACTCAGTAAAGCAGTAACAGCAGAGGCGTTCTCGGTTTAAACGAACAACAATTTAGTTTGCTGCAACCTATTTGAAGATAAAGGACAAAACAAACATTTAAAAATGAAATTACTCAGAGGCGTGAGAAGGTGAGATCTGCAAACGGCACCACACCCTCCAGGTTTTTCGCCAAAAATGCAAAAGGTGACAATACGTGAGATTAAATAAAATGAAGGGGGAGGAAGAGACAGAAATAACAAACTAATGTGAGAAGAACACAAAGCACACGTCGCTGTAAATATTTCATAGTACACAGTTGGTAGGGATTAGCGGGAGAGAGGAACAGCAGCTGGCGCTTGGCGGGCCACTGTTTCACAGAGTTCACGCTGTTCAGCTCGCAGATTAAGACAGATGGATCAGGCCATTGCCTGAACTGAAGATATCTGTGCGCAAGAGGTCTGTGGGTAACAATCGGCCCCCAATAGCCACTGTAGCATATGGAGGAGAGCAGAGACCCTACTTAGATGGTTGGCTTCAAATGTCAAACAGAACGCTACAGTCACCGGTTGATGCTCATCTTAAGTGTTACATACTGTGTACAGAAAACCCAACAGAAAACAGGCTATATAACAATTCATACTAAAGCTTTGGCTATATCTGTTTGAGTATTTGGACCAATGAACCAGTAGAAGAGACAAACTGCAATTTACCTTAGCACATACAATAGCTACGAACATCTGGAATGTCCAGCCTAATAGTGGGGTTGGCAAGTAAACTTTACTATAAAAGGGTTCAAAAGGTTATTGAATTTTGGCTTCTTCTATCAAGTCCAAAAATTGCAAAGTGTTCAGGATTTTGAGGATTAACAATAATACCTATAATATACAAGCAAATAAAATAACAATTAAAATATATATGCAAATTCAAGCTACCTGGAATTTTATTTTCCCCACCAAAAAAACAGTGAGACTGAACACATTTCAAACACTGCAGCGCCCCTGTGAGAACACCTTATTGATCACAAAACTGCGTTACAGCGAAAGGAGGATGAGCAGATTGATTTTTCCTGATGAGTGGTTAATTAAAGACACTGAATTCTCCACAGATGGATATGTAGCACCTCGCCGGCTCTGTGCGTAATTACAGCCTGCCACGCCGGGTCCATGTGGCTAACTCCCGCATGTGAAACAGCACTTCAAAGCGGGGGCCTCATCAAAGGCCAAAATGGGGTTGTGCAAGTTTTTTTTTTTTTTTTTTTTTCCATGAACACGTTATTGATGTCCGATTACTCCGATGGGCGTTGGTGACCCTCAAACAAGTGTCATGAGAAAATCCATCCACCGAGCACCTAATCAATCCGCGCAGGGGGGCATTAGTGCTTGTGCGTTTCCAGGGCTGGAATCAATGGTCTCCGTGAGCAGGCGCGTCACGATGCACGCACTGGCAGGCCCCCGCGTGTCTCAAGTCGCAACCCGCGAGGCGAAGCTTCATCATCTATCATGTCCTTCATTACCGCTTCACAATGGGGGATCAGGCACTCGGCCGCGATGGCGTTTTCAAAAGCGTGCCGCCGGTGCGCACGCTTTCATCCCACATCCTGAAAAGGAATCTCAGGGACAAAGTGGGGGGTCTCTCCTGCACAATGCAGCCTATTTCTCCTCATTGTAACGCCGTGTCAAATCAAGGCACATCGATGCCCGGGAGCTACGCGCGGTGACGATTACGGATTTGGCTGAGCCCGAGGCTCTATGCCCTTGCTGTATTGGCCTTATATCCCTTATCTTTCCTTCCAGAACGGGTGCCACACAGCATCTGGATGTGCTGGAAGTCAAGTCCCAAATGGCAGGTGCTGAGAATTTAAGATGTCCACATTTTGAACCCATTTTCCCAAGGAGCTGTGGTCAAACACTGCCTGCAGCTTTCAGCTGCGCTCCACTTAAATGCTTTATTTTAACACGAGACGACTTCTTAAAAGAACATTTTCATTTTACAGTTAGCATGTTCCTGACAGTTAAACAGTACGTGCTATTGTAAAGAGTTAATACACCGTGATAAACAAACCTTGGACACAATAACAAAACAGGCATGCACACACATACACGCACACAAATAAAAGTCACATTCTTAACCACAAAAGAGCTAACCACAAGACTGGAAAATCTATAAGAATGCTGTAACTCCTCAGAGCTTTAAAGCAACAATATCACTGGCCTGCTTACTGACAACTCAGTTGCGATCACAAGACATAACAAGTCGCACCCAAGTACAATAGGATTCCTCTGTTTGGAATGTGTGCAGTCTGCATCTACAGCAGAATATAAGAACAGAAGTAAGATGGGTTTACTGGGCAGCAGAATATAAGGCAGAAGACTGCCGTTCTGACAGTATCAGACAAGGTTTACTGTTGCTCTTAAGGGACAAATCAATCGATGCGCAAAGCAGTTTAGCTGTAGCCTTCAAAGCATTTACCTAAGTATGCACATTCTGTCACTTACAATGTTCTGTGTTTGATATCAACTTGAAAAGAAATAAGTAAGTATATTCAGACAAAAAAGACAAATAATTCTCACTGAGGGTTAAGGCTACGCTGCTATGAATTCTGAACGTACTATCCCTTAACCACCATGACAGACATTACAGATCCGTAGGTGTTTACTAGCACTTCCTGACTCTGGATGCACGAAACAGGAAATTCTCTCTTCTTCACGAAATTAGACTTGCATAACCCTGTATTTATTTCAGTCTGTTTCTTGACCGAGTTCCAAACAATTTTCAAGAAAAAAAATGAAAATGTAGGGCTCTAAACGCCTTAATTAAAATATGGACAGCTTTCAACAATGTTCTTCGATGTGATTTGTATTTGATTGCCGTATTCAGAAATGGAAAGACTGAATCTCCCTACAGATGAACATTCACTTTAAACATCTACTGTGACTCCATTCTTTATTACAGTAATATACTTTGATTGAGTTCAGTCCCATGCTTAATGACTCCGTTAAATGAATCATCTCATGTTTATTCATCTGAGCACACAGCAGAGCACTCTGTGATCTTGAACACTACCCAGGTTCAGACAGCATTACAGTCATTATCAGAATAGGGTCTTTTTAACTGTCAGCACAGAATACAGGAACACACCAGGGCTGCTGGCAAGGGATTCGAGCACTATGCAGAACGTCGAGCAGGTCTTAATGTCAGCTCCGTTTATGACACTAGGCAAACCTGACCTTGGATATTCAGCGAAGAGGCTGCAGACACAACATTACCCATTCCAGAGTACCTCGGAGGGTCATGCCTTTTTTGTTACAGACCTCACACAGCGACTGTGGCCTTCACAGAAAGCACATTGGAGGTTATTATTTCAATCCCATCACACTCAACAAAGTAACCCCATCTCCCCCCTTTCCTTCATCATGTGGATATTTCAGCTTTGCATGGCCACGTCAAGAAGGGCAGTCAAGAAGGACCGCTTCTTAGCGAAACAGCTACTTCTGAATAACAGAAATAAAAAATTCAGAAAGAAAAATCTGACCTGAACAAATTAAACCAGGCCCGACAGCGCCAACGTTTTCCCATGAGAACAGGAAGGCAAACACTTCACTAGGCGGAGTGCAAATGAAACGCTGTAGAGGTAGATTATCAAATAAGCCCACTTAAGGAAAAGGGGGTGATGGCAGACTTCTAATGGGAGCTCACTGCGCCAACACATCAACTGGAACTCACAATTCCCATTTATGAATGGCGATCTTGGGCAGTCGTAATTGAAAAGCTGAAGAGAAATTAGGATGTCAGGAATGGTCGTTCACTTTTTATTATTATTATTATTTTATTTATTTATTTTTTTTAATACTCAAGCGAGAGAGCTAAAGTGACCACCACCAGTAGGTCATGCGTGACCATGTATTTTCATTAGTCATGTACTGCAATGCCTTTCCCTATCAAGTATTTGTAATGTGGCCAGTGAACCATTGAACCCCTACCCAATCCTTGCATATTCACGGGCAATGAAGCATTAAAGTAGTGCCCACTTAGGTTACTGCTGTGGTCAGAGGCTTCACTTCTTTTATATATTGGCTGTAGGGCTTTTTCACCCTCACCTGCTCACCATTGCAATGTTTGGAATAGGTCTCTAACCAATGCAAATCATGTGAAAAATGGGGATGTGTGAAGTTGCTCCAAGCAGAGACACTGCAGGACACACCAGGTGAAATTAGAATCCCCTCTCGGGCTCACAGAACAGGTTAGTCTACAGCCAAAAAACACCAAATGGAACATGAAGTACAATCCCATATTCCAATGGGAAGAGGCCAAACAGCTAAATGACTTAAAGCTTGGTCTATGGAAAGATAAGGTGGCTTTTCTTCATAAAAACTGCTTGGGCCACAGATTTTTTGAAGCTCACATCATAGGTAGAGCATAGACAAAGCATTTCTACCTCCATGGCAACTCTCCAGTCTCCTGAAACCCGCACCTCATTGCAATATGTGAGAGCAACATAACTAATGTGGACTGACTTTAAAAATCTCTCTGGCACATGAGTAGACAAAAGTCAAATCTGAAATATTAAACAAAATTCAAACATAAAACTGATTAGATGGAAACAATAAGAACCCAGACATTAAAGGATATTAAATAAATGAAAAAAAACCACAAAAAAGATTAAAACTAGGCACCTTTTATAGGCCCTCTTAAAATTCCTGGTGTTTTGACCCACTCTTATGTGTAAGAATTCTCTGTATATGTGTAAAAGCATGCAAGATCTGTACCATGAGGAGGGCCTAAGGCCTGTGGTCTAACAAAAACTGTGTGAGGTACCAAACAAATATATCCACAGTAATATTGAATACATGTCTAATTGTGTTCTTATAAACACATATACTAAACACTTAAGTTGTATTTTATGGATTTTACTTTTTATGCCCTTTTCACATAGATTGAATTGTCAGAAAAATATTGTTCTATCTGCTTGTACTTAAGAGCCAGGAAATGCTTGCTATGCCTCATTGTAGGGGCAAATGGTTTTAAATTACAAGGGTTCAATTAATCTACAGCTCACCGGTGCCTTTCGGCTACAAACTCATTGTCAGTGATGCATGAATAAGCTTTGGTGTTACTAGATTACTTGCTAAAACGTTATTAAAGCTGTATTTGTTATTCAGCTCCTCGGTGTCTTGGGGTTTTAAATCGGTCAACGATTTTCTTGCATTATACATGCAAATGCACTGGCAAATACTTCTGCTTCACACCCAGTGGTTTCTGGTACTTAAATCTTTCTTAAAATTGGCACTGCACACAGCACATGTATGATCAAGTGCTGGTATCAACTTGATTTCTCATTTGCGACGTTCTACTGGAGACAATACATGGTGGACATAATTCTTGTTTGCTCTGACAAACATTCATTTAATTTAAAAATCAACATCAAAATCCGGTCGTAACCATACGTACACATTGGAAGCACGTGGGATATTGTTCTGCGTTGGGAACATCTTAAATTCATACTACACCAAACAGTTCATTCTTTTCAGTCCACTGGATATCATCAAATGCCAAACCCTATGTCCAACAAAACCATCCGGTACACTAGCACAAGAGGATCTAAGGATCTAAATGCTGTAAGTTCAATTAAAGACATGTTATTGAATCCAGCAAGGACAGCACTTGCAAATCTCTACATTTTCAGCTTTAAATAAGCCATGATAATCCAGCCTTAGTACCTTCCAGTATATAGAAAGGTTTGCTTGGATGTTTTCTGTGCCAGGACAATGCAAGCTATCCATCTACATTTTGGGACCTGTTTTAACAAACCTGGAGGATCTCATACTGGCCTAAGCAACTTAAGCTGTTAATAAAAGCCTTGGAGCATCAGTTATTGCTGAGCATCAAGGGCCATCACATCACTGCTCTCGAGCTCACGGCCATTACACTGTCGCCAGTCTCTGGAACAAATCACTTGCTTGAGGCTTGAAGGCAATTAAGATGTGCCTTAACACGAAGATTTTTTCACTATGACGTTCAGTAAGCCTACTCAGTGCACTGCTAAAGATGCTAAAAATAATTCAACATATAACTATCACAGTTTCATTACTCCTTTATTTAACTTGGGCTATCTTTGCAGGCAAAGCTACCTCTGACTACTGCATAGGAAAGTGTACACATCAAATATAACTTCTGAACTCCTTGCATGAGTACAGTCTGTATATCTTGTTTGTTTTACTGACTCTACTTGAATTTGAAATTTTTTTCATCTGGTAAATACAGTTTTTGTTATTATAGAGCAGGGCTGTAATCAGGTAATGAGGTAAGAGATATACTTCAGTAAGGTAAGAGATATACGTCAGTGATATTTTCATGTTCAGTAAAGACTAAATATATTTCTATCAATAAACACGCAACATATAGTTTAATAACAATTTCCCGTTCGGGGCATTATGTTCCCAGCTTGTGACTGCGTTGGGAGTGACACACAGGTGTGGTGAGAGTGTGGTGAGAAGTGAAGTATTCTTCATCCTTAGCTATATGTGGGGCTTGTCATCTTACTTTGCCTCCTTCATGTGAAAATACCCCTGAACAACTTTCACAAACACTGTGTTGTTACAAAAAGAATACAATTTTATTTTTTTGTCAAGAACATAATTTTTTTTCCTGATTTCATAGCACATTTCTTTATTTGCATATGTGCTGTCTTCCATGTTGGATTTGGATTAAAGGGGATTTTTCAAGAGTGATTAACACTGTCAAATTACACCCACTGTAACAATTAGAAAAGGCTTTAATCTGCCAAGTGAAGTATGCAATCCTGCCAAACATTGCCTCGTCTCTTCTCTATTAGAGCAGCCAAAATGGCTCATCTTAAAAAAATCCTATATTCATGATACATCATACTTTTTAGCTAATGTGTATTTTTTCTAAACATAATGAAAGCAAGCACTTTACTGAACAGTAGCCAACAGCATTATTAACCATAAGATTCCCAACAGTTATGAACAAAGATGAATGGTACAAAGTGTTGTTTATGTGCCACACTTTTTGTTAATTTTCACTGTTTTATGCATATTTCACCTTTTCTCAAACGCATGTTTCATGTCTGAAAAATAAACCCTGTGTACAAAAACCTGACACACCGTGAAAAAAGAAACATCAAAAATGATTCTATTTCCTTTAAAAGTTAAATCATTTAGAGTCACTCAATTCCAAAAATGTAACAGCCTGCACCACTACTGTGGAAATTATAATCAAATCTGAGGGAGAGAATCTCACATTGAGGGTAACTTACACCACAAAAACTGTCCCCTCAAGGTGGTACGCTTTAAAATGTGAGATTAATTTATGGTGCGATGTCTGATCACTAACAATCATTTTGGCTTTGATATTTTCTTACAGTTAACAGTATTACTTGGAAAAGAAGCAATCTGCAAGTAGCTGTTACTGGATCCAGGCAAAAGCAGAAGTGAAATAAGTACACGGCAAGGATTTACACAGGAAAACCTTGGTTGAGTCCATATATCCTCCAAAACAAGCTTTACTAAAATTGGAAAGGTAGTTCTTGAGATGTTTATGTGTTGCCTGGTTCAGTCAAACAACATGAGTCACTCGGTAAGTTTAAACGACAATTATGTGCGACACTGTGATAGCAAGAAACATTTTGGCAGTCACTCTGAAGTAGTAAGTCTCATGTCTCTGCTGAGCCACCGGAGACCTAAGGCTGTTATTGCAACCAGAGTAAACGGTTTATGATACTTTGATGTTTAAGCATTTACTGACAATATTTACATACTTTACCTGGTCTGTGCACGCTGTACAACAATGAGCAACTGTGCGTTATTTGAAAATACTAAAATATAGGCCTACATGTCTATTATACAATATGCATACCAGATGTGTGAAATTACTGACCTCCTTTACAACCCAGAGGGGATTAGAACCCTCTTGTGCTTGATCATCTGGCACCCTCCCCAGAGAGATAGGACTACTGCTTTTCTTGTCTCAGGCACTAAGGAGAGCTGAGGAATTGATGCCAGTGCATTTACTATAATTCAGCTGTGACTGAAAACCAACCAAGTCAATTACAACACAAGAACCGTATCTATCTACTGCAGATCTGCTAGAAAGTTTATATTGCTTTTTACTAACAAATGTTTGTAGTATTACCAATTTTAAGTCACTCATAGCAGACATGTTTCTAGACATTCCAACTTTTCTTCACAATTTAAAGTACTTGTCAAGCATTCCACTGGTATATTTTCCACAAATGGACAGATGACAACATTTTTAAAAAGGGGAGGTGGTGGCATTTGTACAGAATACTGCCTTAATATATGAGGTAATTGTTTGTTAGTTGTTAGGTCATCACGTAGACTGCTTTTTGCACATTTGATTTACATGGAGATAATGACTGTGTGCGAGTGAGTTGGGATGTTTGTACAGGAACATCAAAACAGAAGCATTTTTTTTCTCAGAAATATTCGTAGCGTACTGATTTATGATTCGTGCATGTGAGTAACTGGCCTTTCCGTGCACTGAAATTGTTCTTGTTACAGAGATGCATTTACATGTGATTCATTTTTGCTGTGTAATGATTGGTGGACCATATGCTGCAAAGTCAGGCTAGGCTGAAACTCAAACACCTACAAATTAGAACAGACAAGTACTGTGTGAGAAAAAATAGAGTACAACACCCGACATTGTCGGTAGCGTACTCTTGCCCCAAATCTCTGGCACTTCCACGGTTACAAAATATATATTATTTGGACTAATCACATAACGAGAAATAAAACTTCACACAAGAATTTGGAAACGGAAATAGCCGTTAGCGGGCATGTTCATGACATCAGTTTGCTAGCTCCCCAACTGATAATATGGTTTCTTTTTCTTGATCTTAAATTAATTCAAATCGTCACCTACGTTAGTTCACCAGCAAATACTGAGTTTGTAATTTACTAAATCGGTGGCCCTTTAAAACGTAGCTAGCTAGTAGACTAATATATCGGCTTAAAATCGGCATCTAATGCAAAACCCTTCGAAACCCAACCCTTACGTGTAATATATTACATATATAACTAGCCATGTTTAACGTTGCCTAGCTAAATAAAAGATAAATTGAGGCGTGAACGGGCTAGTTAGATGGCTACCGATACACTGAACACAGATTAGCTATGTAGCTAGTTGGCAAATAAAACAGATCGTCTAATCCAGCTCACAATACTGCTCTGGCCTACTTAGCAACAAGCCAACGTTAGGTCATTGCTGAACGGTAGTGCTGCTTTCCTCAAAATGCAACATAAATGTATAAAGATCGGTAGACATCCAAGATAGGTGCAGCAGGAAAGAGGAACCCCTACGCCGCCTGAAACCTATGTTACGTTCCCTTACTACAGTTCCTAACTCCATGTTCGCTTAGCCTACTGCAGGCTGGGTAGCTAGCTAGTTAGTTAACACCAAGGTCGACACGTGTGCAGTGTGTCTTAACCTTAACTGCGTAAACACAAAAATATTTTCTTCTCTTGTGTATACTGCACTATAGACTTCCACACCTAGCGCATTCTGGCTGAGAGGGCTTGTCACACACCTATTTAGTTTACACGATTTCCCCAGATCGCTTTCGCTCTTTCCTATGCAACCACATCACCTACCAGTTTTGTGTTGTACGTGCTCCCGCGCCGCTCTGTCACTAGCTACATGACAGGGTATGAGACTCCTCCGGGTCCTAAAGAAGTCTTCGTTACTTGTGCATTTGTACTTCGCTAGTTCAACTATAGTCTCCTGCAGTCACAACGACCGAACTTCTGCACTGTACAGGCACGTTTATTCCAAAGGGGCAAACATCTTGGTTGCAAATTCTCATTTCTTTTTCAGCACGCTTAAACTTTGATCGTATGCGTCCATAACACTGTGTATCATCTTGACACATTAACATCTGCATAGTGATATTTGGAAGAGTGTCATCTGCAGTAGTCTCCATGAGACTACAATGTTGCGTAGGTGATAGCCATCCTGAAGGCATCGTGAACTATCCTAGGACTGCACTGGTACAGACAGCCTTTTAAGCGCCTGGGAGTTGTTGAACTGAGACAAGGTTCTGGAGAAAGTGGAAGCATGTGCTGCAAGGCTGGCAACAGCTGGTCACATTTACGTTTGGGGTATGATAAACTCGAATGCATCAGGCATTATATACTGTTATTACAATAATCCACAAGATAAATATTGGGTTATAGTATTTTGGATATTCTTCTAAACACATGGCTTTGTGGTAAATAAGGGTTGTCCACTCCCTGAGTCTCTTCAGGAGTCAGAGCAATGGTTATGGCCATGCTTGGGTGTGAGCCACTCCAGGGTTTAATTGTACTAACAGAGCAGGGACCTTTCCTCTTTATCAGAGTTTTATAGAAAATACTACAGTTCTGGCTAAAATTCCTCTAGGTTATGAACTGAAAAGGGAGTATTAGTTGGAATATGCCCGTGCTAGAACGCTTTGATTAATTGTGATAAAAGAGGAACTGAATTATTACTTAAACTACAAAATTCATCCCAGGCCATTTTAGCTGAGAAATCGAGCCTTTCAGTAACAATATATGGAATCTGAGGCCATGGTGTCAAAGTAGAACTTCTTAACAGTGCTGAAAAATGAGTGATAATGAAGCCATATAGTGAAGTATGCTAAAATAAGTGTGTGAGGTAATGGAGAAAGCAGGTAAAGTGCCTCATTGTGATTATGGGGTTCAGCTATTTCAATCTAGATCGGAATTAGAAATGAAAATTCATTAAAGTTTAGTGTGCAGAGTGTTAAGTGATAATGGCAGAGTTAAAGTGCTGCAAGTTACAGAAGAAATCACACACGCGTTAAGATGTTTCAGATAAAGTGTAGAGGAGGTCAGCACTTGTGTGACTCTAAAGTGGGTATACTTTTAATGAGAACCTGGAAATAGAAAAGAAGCTAAATCAACTAATATTTCATGCCACAGGCCTACAAGTTTGTTTTCTGGGAATTATTAAATATTAAATTGCTTCATTTCTAAGATTAAGAGTCTCATGTGGTGGTCCCTGTTTTTAGTGACACTTTTCACTCACCAAGACAGAATAGCAGAAACAGCACTTTGCTGTCTTATATGTAGTGGCATATATTGTCAAATCCAAGGCTAACAGCTCAAGCATAACAAACTCAAAATAGAATGCATCCAAGTAAAGTATTTCTGTGGGATGGTATAAAAAAAGATTCACATTGAACAAACAGGAACTTTTTGAAGGCCTGAGTAGTATTATGCTCAAGGGTACTGAACGTTTGTGAAAAGCAGAGGCATTTACAATTAAAACTAAATCTGTGTTCTCCCTGCTCTCTAGATAACAAGATGTGTTACTACAATGTTGATTGCTGCAAAATATTAATCATGAGGCACCAGATTAGTTTAGTAATGGAAAAAAGTGGGTAAGGTAATACATTTATTTTCAGGAGTAACATTTTCAGAAAAAAAATAAAGGAAATATATTGTTTGCTCTTCAGATGTTATTATGAAGTAATGTGGTCATTTTATGTAGTAGGTAATGTTTTCCCACAACATGTCTGTTTTTGTTCCATGCAATTCAGCGACAAAGTACAACTGTAATAATTCCAGGCCAAACAAACCTATACATTTTAAGCCAGCTCAGATGTTGACGGGTAATAGTATTACTGTATGAATTGACTTTACCTGAGGCTTGAGGAAATGTAACAGTATAGCAAGCTAATATCCCTGGGTTCAACAGAGAAAACATGGGGTTGGGCATATACCTCTGTGACACTTCAACCCTTGCAACTAGAGCTGTTTAATTAATAAATAAAAAATTATATGAAAATTTAAGTAAATTGCTGTAAGCGAATTATTTCTCTTTGTTCTTATATAGCTGTGGAAAGATAAATCGGGGAAAAAAACACAAAATACCTATGGTCTAAATTTTATGTGTGAGCATGTCCTTCCTATACATATGCATTTTTTTTCCTTGGCGTTTTATCAAGTCATGCTTTCATTAAATGGAGGTCACGGTCATAGTAGTATATTTCCTCCTCCGGAGAATAGGCAAAGAGAGCCCAGAAAGAGTGGTCCAATCCATCTGTGAAATAAAAGCCTCAGGGATTCTGAGCGAAACAATTACTCCTGTCTCGCACAAGACCAATTAAATGAAAAATATATTTTATTTAATGTATACCTTTTAATAGAAATATATGCTAATTGAAATAGTGAAACCGAAGACAAATGTGAGGACAGTGTAAAGTACTGGGCACTTTTTCTGTAAGCAGTAGGGGTCGAGAGAAATTAATTAATTTCTTCTAAATTGTACATTCCCTCTATCAGTAGTAATAGCAGAAAATCATCATTCCCCTTAATAAGAGTCTAACTGTTCTGCATGAATGTATACATTAAAACATTTTCAGGTTTACTCATCCATAACATCATGGCCAGGTGTTAGGTCTTAAACACTTAAAAAGCACTTAAATCAAATCTAAGCCACTTTTCAAATGGTTCTTTCCATACTATTCCAGCTTGTTTTAAATTTTCTTTAACTGACACCTGTTAAAAGCTTTTAAAGGTACACTAACCATGCAGAGCAGTGCTGGAGAAAGAAAATCTGCACAGACACCTATCAGTCTCTGATAGTTTCACACATGTCAATGGTTGAGTCCTGGCTTAGGCCCCTATGTATTTGTATGCATCAGTTTGATTTGTATGCATCAGCTGTGTCCATTATTATTGGACACGGTTAGAAAACTGGCTGGTGCAATGTCCATTTTTTTGTTTATAACTTACAGACAGATGATATGCTCAAATAGACAGAATTCCACAAAGCAAATATCAATATATAATCTATCAAATGTCTGTAAGTCCCCTCTCTTTCATTTAGACATCCCATATTTTTAATAAATGTTTTTCTTTTACGTAAAAAAAGGTTTTAACTTGATAGGAATAAATATTGAACCTGCTACTTTTAGTAAAGTTAGACTGCAAGGTTATGAGTGGGTTACCATTGGTCCATACCGGAACAGCTTTGGGTAAAAAAGAATTCACCAACATTTTCTCCTCTCCCATCTTTGTGGTAATGCTGATGAAGACTTGATTTTAACTCCAGGGTAAATGGCAAAATAAGATAAAAAACAAGAAAAATGTACACTCAGGGTTTTAAGACACTGATATTCCTACACTGTGTTTAGTGCTGGATTTCATTTTAGTTTAGATCAAAGGAAAATGGCTTTGATGCCAGTACCCTTGGAGAAGAATTGCATTTGACTCCCTTTGTACTGTCTAGTAGAATCCAAGGGCAAAATTGGCAAGAAAACAAGTGTATTTATTATGAAAGCATCTTATATCACTGGGTAGGCAGCCTGAACACCCCTTTGCTGGCCTCTGCCCACCATATCCAAACAATGGCCATCAGTTTTTGGATAAATGTCTGCATTTATGGATTTATGTTGTGAATTGAAAAGAAAAAAAATTATTCAAAGGCCTTCACGCATTGATAATGTAATTTCTGCTTTCTTTTCCTCTGTTTACCGGGAAAATTCTTTCACTTCTGATTTTTATTTGAATGCTCTAATTCTAGGACACTGTAACAATACAACTGCAAAAATGCACTACAACAGACAATGCATTTTAATTGACTGACAAACATTACACTGCATTACACAGAGCTGGGCTTCTGTGAACCAATTAAAATGTCTTTGCATATTACTGCATTATGTACTATATGCACAGCCTACACATTACGGTGACTTTTTGTGGGAAGTTTACTCAAAACCTGTCCAATGGATTTTGTGGTACACCTACTCTAAATTAAGTAAATAAATAAAATAAAAATAATGATAACAGTAACAATACACTGATAAAGCCGATGTGGTTCTGTGAAATGACTGGAATGGGAGGACACTTGGCTACAAATAGGACAGTTCTCTGTTCAACTGTAAAGAACATCTGAGCCCTCAGCAAGCAATTAACCCACCCACTGGTGACTACAAGTGGTCTGAATTAAGCCCACATACAATACCATTCCAGCATGCAGCGTGTTCCGCACAGGCTTGTCAGAACATTCTGTCCATAAAGCAAAGCCCTATGAATATCCCACTCTTCCCCTTTTACTTGCTTTATTTCACTGAAAACCTAAGGATGCTCTTTCTTCTTTAATCGAATCAAAAGACACACAATCTCAAGTGAAGTCTTGAATTGTATGGGATAATTTTATTTTTCTCGGCCAATTCAATATTCTTTCAAGGACAATTTGTGAATTGTGATATTAAACACAAAGATCATACCATTTCATGTACAGTCATTTATTACAAACCTAGTTTTCATAGGTGAAATGAAACTGACAGACATTATCCAGAATTATATATCAGTAATAGACAGTCAATGATGAAAAGTCCCTACAGTATTTATTTGGTTTCAAATAAAGTGATACTCAAAACCATCTCTGGGAAAATACAAAAGAAACATTTCAACAAGTTTTCCCTAGTGCAGACAATGTTATGAGATATTAACTTATACAAATTGTCCTTGTTCAAAATGTTTTATTAAATGGTGTAGTTATTCAAGCATGTAAATGTGTTAGGTGCAGTTACGCATTGATTTAATTTTTATTCACTCACTAAAACATATACATATTTAACATTTATAATTAGAATTTGTCCTTGCAACATTCAAAGCGGTAAATTCAATATGGCTACATTTGTTAAAAACACAGTATATACAATAATTGTAATACACACAAGGTATTTGGCATACTTACAACAATCTCGTTAAGTAATTTACAATTTCACAAGTACTGATTAATGTAAATATTTTATCCCAAATTCACAAAAAAGTAAACCATACAAAAAGTGAAACATACAGAGAATACTGTAGTTAATAAAAACTGTTCACTGAGATAAGCAAGCAATATTGTCCACTCAAATATTACAAAACAATGTTTGCTCACAATAAAACACTTTCATATTATGGGCATTGGGGCCCACAACTATCTAAATACTCTAGAACAGGAATTGCATTTACAGGGTATTTTGTCAGCAACAGTTCATATGAGCCAAACAAATAAGAAATAAAAATATCTGAAAAAAGGTTTGACTACAAACAAGTAGCTAAACTTTGCTTTACATAAAATCCTGACAAAGCTTTGCAAATAGAATGTATTTTGTAAGAGTGGAAGCCCTTGCATGTGAGGGCTTTGGCAGTCTAATATGACAACATCTAAAAATATTACTGTACATCTCATACACCATCTTAGGAAATGCCCATGATGATAAGAAAGTGGCTGCTCTGTTGAGGGATTATTATTGATTTAGCAATCCTGTCAGAATACTGCTGCAATTGTGCTTTGTCTACATCACCTCCTCTCATGGTACAGTGCTTATATTGCTTTATACAGGCTGCATGCAACCATAAGGCTGAAACTGCTTTCACAACCTGTACATGGAATGGAAAAGCACATCACTGAGCATGAAACACAGGCCAGTGGTACTTCAGTAGAGCATTTCCAGTTACTCAGCTAGAGCCTAAAGTTCTACTTACATACAGTAAAAGCATATATGGTCCTTTGGCACAATACTTGGAAAATCCCACAGATTTAACATATTGTAAAGTACACCTAACCATCAGGCGACACTGTTAGTTACTGGGCAACACTGAATGACATAAAGGAAACTTCTAGCACCTTTGAGCCATCTAGAAAAGTAGACAGTATTTCCAATGAGCTGCAGTACTTGCTGCACACCTTCACCAAAGATTCTACTTTTAATATTTAAGGCAAAAAACCCTGTTAGTCTTTTATCCAATATATACATGTAGCAGTATTTTTTTTTACATCTATCAAAAATATGTAACAATGTGTTAGTTTGCAGAACTTTTCTGTAAATGAGATTTAAAACGTGGACCCGCCAGATGCAAAGTACTGATTGGCTCAGTAAACAGAAGGCCGTCTTTCAAAAGAAGTACCTTTTTTATCTTCAATCTCTTGCGTGCTCCTCCAAAGCCACGGGATCGCCGTGACGCTAAAAACTTAACTGTGCAAAATGTGCCGAAGTCACCCCCCAGAGGGCGCTACAGCTGCGAGACCTTCCTGGGCAGGGGCCGGGGGCGGGGGAAGGGCTCGGCCCGGCGGGGGTCGGCGTCCAGCTTGCCGGCGCGCTGCTGGTGGGGTTTGGGCGGCAGGGCGGGCGGGTCGACGCCGGGCGGGACGGACAGGCTGTGAGGTAGGGGCACGGGGCGGCGCGGGTTGTTGCGCTCGTAGACGCTGTAGGGCGGCGGCGTCTTGTTCTCCCGGCGGATGAGCTCGTCTGAGCCGCTGGAGGTGGACGTGGTGAGCGCCGGCTCGCCCGGTGGCGCCTCGGCGGCCGACGCCTCCGACACACTGCAGCGGCTCAGGGAGGAGATGCCGCTGCTGTAGCTCCCGGACAGCGCCGGCGAGTTGGACACCAGCCCCGCCGACTGGCACTCGGTCGGGGAGGGCGTGAAGGGGGGCGCCGAGCTCTACAGGTACAGGCGAGGACGAGGGAGCGTGAGACACCGAGACACGGGCAAGCAACGGGGGCACATCCAGAGCGAAAAACACATCACAGGAAATGACAAACAGATTGCACGCCTTCCGCTTCATCGGGCGGTACTGTGCAGTGGAACGAGGAGATACAATATGCTACGCTTTTGCTTTGAAAACTCATGCATTGTCACATTTCTTTCTGAGCAATTACACCGTAGTCTATATGCACATCATAAATTTATATTTCATGTTCTGTTGAATTCATGGGGGTTGAAAAGAAATCTTTTACACAAAAACAAGACTCATATATTTGCTGTCAACCTTTCTCTTGTAGTGCGTAAAAGGTTGACTCAATGAAGAACAATTTGAACAGTATTTATTATGATATGGGAAAAAATCTCAGAAACAACATAGAAATCATAAGTATCGTTATTGCGGTTTTCTCCTGACAGCTTTAAAGTAAGCGCACATAGTCCAGCTTCCCCACGCATGAAAGCCTTAGTACTGTTAGCAGCAACCCAGTGCTTGTAGCTTGCCTGAGGCTGGGATGTAAGAGGTTGCAATTTTAGCTCATGTGGAAGGCCTCTCCAGACACATCCACTCCTGACGCAAACAGCACAGCCCTCGCAGAGAGCCGAGTGAACCGAGTGTTTTTTCCTAGAACTGTTTTTCTGCCGAGTCCGCGTGAAGCCGGCTCTGCGAGTGACTGCCCAGCACGCTGCGCCGATCAGCCAGCGCTCTGTGAGCGGGGCGAGCGTGCGACGGCAAGCTCTCTCCCCGCTTCCTGGCACGAGCGCGGCCCCGGAGGGAGGCCGAGGGCTGCCTGTCAGCTCAACGGCGCGGCGCACGGAGCCCCTCGGAGAGCCGCGGCGCTCCCCGGCAACACGCGGCTCCCCCGAAATCCACAAAATCCTCTTATTGGTCCATCAAACCCAATCAATCCCCTGTCAGTCATTCGCAGAAATGAAGCGTTCAATGTCTCGCCGATGCAGCGAGTCTAGGTTCACAGTGTACAGTAAGCGTACCGATCACAATCTGTTTCAAATCCAGATTTTAAGTTTAAAATACATATGTGTATCTGTGTATGCAGATATGTTTCTCTGAAGATCAAAGCAGTTGTTTAGTTGATGCCAATTTTTATTATAGATCAAATGTTGCCTAATCATTCACTTCAGTGTTTTAACGGTGCAGTGAGGAAGCTCCTGTGTGCCTGTCGAATAGATCTCTAATTAGGCACATTATCAGACAGGCGAAGCCCCGTGTCAGGAATCAATGTACCCACCTCGGCAGGAACATAAGAGAATACCAATAACAGTGATTAGAAGCAGATTCGATAAGCCCTGACACCTGGACCTGAGAACAGATCATGCCAGTCATTGACTCCGAGTATAAAAAGGGAGAAAATCGCCACTCGACAGAAATACTCCCTTCTGCTGCAAATAATGACGCGCTTCCATTAGTAAGAAATCCTGCCAATGAGGCACAGATTCCCTGTATTCAGGTGCTCGGCAGTGAGGTACTGAATTAATGATTATGCATTGGCTGTATTAAAAAGCCATTCTGTGTGCTTAGAAGGGACGACCGCGTTGAGTCTGCTTCAATAAAATGTGGAACCATAACATGAGGAGCTGTTCCACTCTGATAGCCGTCCACCACAATGAATGGGCATTCAGTGTGTTCCCTAATAAAGTATGGAGGCATTCCTGTTCTGTGCCATTCTGCGCTGTGAGAGCCCCCCTCGGACATGTATTACCGGGGCTGTCTCCGGAGGCCTGGGATCAGCTGTGGCAAAAGGACATTTCTGGGGCCTCTGCCCAAGCAGAAGGGCCTGGGAAATGCGCGTGCCAGCCAGCTGAATGTCATCTGCCCAGACACCGTCCCCACGGACCACAGATCCTATGATTCATCAAAGCATGCTGGGATTGATGGAGCTCCCGCCCCACTCCCAGGGTGCCTGGCTTTCCGCCGCCAGCGCCGTGACAGAGGCAAGGATATTTTCACCATTGTGAAAAAGGACAGACGGAGCGTGAGAAAGAGGCGGGGGGAGGACACAAACCTTCTGCGGAGACCTGGGCGTCGGGACAGGTGACAGGGACCTCAAGTTCCTCGCCGGCGACCCTGTTCGTGGTAAAAACAAGCAAGGACAACCGTGTCAGACCCTCGAAAACACACAACGCGCACACGTGCTGAATTACTGCCGGAGTACAATGTGCATAACTGAGCAGCCGTGTGCATCGCCGAATCTCTTGAACGTGTGGCTGGCGTTCGTGCCCTGCGCTAAGCTGTTTACATCTAGCAGCTGGTCGTTTTAGGGCAGCATACTGCCGCTATTCACTGGGCCGCTGTCCGGCTCACTGGAAGGAAAAATAGACTGTGAAATATCCCATCTGCTTACAAAATATAAAAAACAAGGCAGCTTCGTCTGGATCCGACTGCGAAAAGTCAGAGATCCAGAGGGAGTCTATTAGTATCCATCTTAAAACGTGACATTTCTCCCGATTTGGGGTTTAGCGCGGCCTCGGGGAGGTGAAAAGATAAAAGGACAGAATGGACTGACTGCACAGAACAATGCTGGGATTAAGGCGGAAAAAGAGGACAAATCCTACTAAAGTCCTCCGATTTTGTTTTGCATTTCACGCTAAATCTGATCGTTTTTCCCCCCGACGCCGGTCTCCGCTTTGCCCGGCTGATTCCTTCGCTAGAATACCCCGTCTGTGTCAACAAACAAAAATCATTTCAAAGCAACTCAATATCCCCTTTGCCTTTGAATACCAATATAAATATGGAAGAAGCAGAGGAATGGGTTTCTTTTTTTTGTTGATTACAATCAGTACAGATAACAGCATTTACAGGGTTATGCACAGGCGTATGAATGAGAACACTGTTACATTAACACAGAATGCTTTTGCGGCATCGGATAGCGGCGGGTCAGGCTGAAGCTCTGAGAATGGGGAGAGATGAGGAGCAGCTGCAGAAGAGAGGCAGGTAGACGGAAGCAGGTGGTTTGGACCAATGAGCTTAAGTCGAAAAAGGAGCAGGAAATGTTAGTGCTACGTTCGGAGACACATTGCGTTTGCTTTACCTGGGTACGGAGGTCTAGGAGGGACAGGGGGTGATACCAACTTTCCAACAGTGTCTGATAATTGTGTGTTAGCTTCTTTAGCACTGTCTAGACTCCAGCTACTCGGGGTGGCGTTCGATACTTTAACATACAAAAGATATATCAGGAAATCTGGTCAATTACAGCTGGACAAGAACAGCTTGAAAGAATAGCTAAAACGTAACACAGCCCCCCCTTGAAAGCACTCTAGTACATTGGCAAATCACCATACATTTCATTTGCAAACTCTCCTATTGTACATTTCCATAGCAGTTCTATGGAAGGCATTATAACAGGACAATGTTTCCCCCCCGGCATAACGTATACCTACTGAAACAGCACAAAGGAGAAACAAACAGAAAATAATACACATTTTTTGCACTTCACTTGCTGCTTGCAGTATTTGCCTTTCACACCCTAAAGAAATGAATATACAAATTACAGTGAGTCAACGTAATGTGTTCTTTTCAAAATGTGTTCATTTCAGCTTAACCTGAGCATGTGCTCGCAACAATGATTAAAAAGCTGTTCCGCAAATTCTAATTTATATTCTAATGGCCTGTAAAATTGCTGCCTCTGCTGAGGAATAATAGTCGATGTTCTCCCATGTTTGTGCAATCATTCATATTCATCTGCTAGTAACGAATTTGGATGTTAACAGAATCCGAGTGTGAACTCTGAAATGAGCGTTCAATCAAAAAAGACAGAAAAAAAAACCTCCAACCTTTACGTGGGAGTTTTAAAAAGTAATCATATAGGTTTTGTACTTTCTGAATGGTACACGAGATTTTTTAAACTAGTTTCAAATATCTCTTGGTGGAACATGCAAAAATAAAGCTACTTATGCTGATATTCCAAAGACTTGCCAACTTCAAAAAAGTATAAACTTGTACATTTATGAATATCATTACTTGGCTCCTGCACAAACAGAGTCGTCCTCAAAAAAATAAATATATCAACAAAATTGAATATGCTTTAGGCATTTTGTGCGTGTCTGAGAATAACCCGTACCCACTTAAAAGTCACGTGATCAAATTAAAATTCCTTTTTTTAATAAATTTCCATTTCAGAGCACTGCAGTGCAGCTGGGGTGGCTGTTTATCAATCATTTTTAAGTCTTTATTGTCCAGGGATGAAAATAAAACTGGGCCACCTCGAGTGATTCACGGTCACAGAAGCAAGCTGTCAACAGTCATGCCACTCAAGTTCCGACCAGCGGAGCTATCAGCTATATTTAAATCTCTCCAGTTGACCTGAGAAATGATTTTACAGGGTAGCGCGTAGCAGGGTAGCGATGCCGGCTCATACATTTTACATGTAAGCCATTATTCATGGTGTGGGATTTCAGTGCACATGTTCATCCAATACACTATACAGCAGGGACTCTCAAACTGTGGGGAAGCGCCCGAAAAGGAGGGGTGTGACAACTTAAGTCAGGGGGTGTTGGACTGTAAGTGACAGTTAACCAGAATTATATCTATTAATAGGTAATGTTCAATGAGAGAAGGATGGATGAATAGTCTTATCTGACCAGTTCATACGGAGTTGGCCTTTTTCACATGTTCGCATTTTTTTAAATGACATCATACCCATCATTTAAAAACACCTACATTTGAAATGGGCTTTCATTACCTAAGGAACAGTCACATTACAGTGTGAACAGATGCAGTTCTTTGAAAAATTTGCTGTTTTTGGGAAATTTTAAAATGCTTCCTACCTTTCTCAGGTGTGGAGAGGCTGGGGTCACTCCGTGGTAACGAAGTGTCCCCTATCTGATGTGGTAACGTCCTCTGCAAAAGCAAACGGTGATACTGAAATGACGTTTCACATCTGTACAAATCTACCATTCTTCTTAAATTAGGGACACGTTATTACATGTGTGGGACCCATTCCCAGAGGCTTGTGTTTGTGGTGTGTTGTATGTATTCACATGTGAGGCATCAAGGATTGAAGTATATATTCTAACCTGTGAAAGGTATTAGGGGTTGGGGTGTATTTTCTCACCTGTGTGTGGTCATAGGATTTAAGATGTACAATACATTATGATCTGTGTTGGGTTTTGGGGGCTAGACTGTGTATTCTCAGCTGTGTGTAGTTATGAAATTTGGGATGTACAGTATGTTATGACCTGTGTTGAGTGTTTGGGGGCTATGTTGTATACTCTCACCTGTGTGGGGTCTTGGGGGTTGGGGAAGATGGCACTGCAGGGTCTGTCTCTGGGCGAGAGGCAGGAATTCTCTCTGGAATGCTTGTTTTTGTCCGACAGGAGCGGCGACCCTACGACAGGGGTACAAGAGCGCCACAAAACCAACAGATGTCTCTGCACACTCATCTAACGGTAACACACAACCAACAGATGTCCCCGCACACGCACCTAACGGTAACACACAACCAACAGATGTCCCTGCACGCTCGTTTAGAGGTGACACATGACACACAAGTGTGAGGGTGCGGACCGACAGCTCCTTCCCTGCACGCTCACTTCTGGAATGCGCTTTCTGCCTCACTGGCTCGCCTGCTCGTGAAAAATGAGACTTCGCAGCCAGTGTGGAGAGTGTGCCACGGCAGCTCTGAACCGCAGGTCTCACAGACGCGTTCCCCCTGCCAGAGCGAGCGGCCCGGGCACCTGCTTCGTCCTCACGCTGGCTTGGCCTGGATCCCGTCCCATTACAGCGAGAACAGAGGCGGTGCGGCTATCATTTGAGCCCCGAGACCCCCGGCGCACTGGCAATTTAGAAATTAGTTTGTACTAATTCTACGAACACTTTATGGTCCGATGACGGTTTATAGGGGTCTTTTGGTTACAGGGAGCTGCCAAAGGGAGAGTATCAGATTCCATAAATGTCTCTATATATCCTTTTTTATGATCAGCATGCTGTGGAAATGAACGTGACCGTCTGAGATCCGATAATACTGGAGAGCTGTGGTGGCTGTTCGCCCATAAACAAGTCCTCCTGTCCAAACTGCAGATAACAGTACTAAATGTTCCCAAGTGCAGCACCCTATTTCTGTATAGAAGATAACAGTTCTCTGTGTTCCCAACAACAGTACTACATCTTGTATGGAAGATAACAGTACTATATGGCCTAAATTCCATTACTCCATTTTGTTTAACAGACAACAGCACAGTGTATCTCCAGCAGCGGTGCTACAGTCATTAGCGTTACAGTCACTACAGTCCATATACTAGACTCTGCTATAGGGTGGGTAGTTTCTAGTACATCTGACGTGGATGTTCCAATGTCCCCTCGGGTCTCCTACCTCTAGCACTGGAGGGGGCCGAGCTGGTCACATTGGGAGAGGCAGAGTGATTCGAACTTAGGCTTGAGGTAGACGGGCTTGGCTGGGGGAACAACAACACAGACAACGCAGATTAGATACTTGGCACTTTGAAGCTGTTGTTTGTGGCAATTGAGTTTCTTTGAATTGCAGTCGGATAATGCAGAGGGAACAGCTTTCCGCTTAACTTGAAAGGGGCAGTATGACAGGTAGCGTACAGGAGCGCGGGCCTCTCCAGTGACCCGCCTCAGGGAGAGGAGACAGAGCGGAGAGGGATAAGGCCTGATTTGAACTCCTAAAGAGGCGACGAGGCCCGCCGTCCATATTAATCAGGCCGAGAGCCGAGGACCTTGCTAGCGAGGGTGGCGGCGGCGCTTGCTTACCTGCATGTTGAAGACTTCGTCTGAGCTCTCCGACTGGCCCGTGATGTTGCTCACTTCATTGGAGGCCTGGGACGACAGCGAGGACGAGGAGTAACGGTTTGCAGCGGGGTAGCTGAGGGGGCTGTGGAGGAAAGCGCACAGACACACACAGCCACTTTCAGAACTGCGCGCGCTATGCTGAAACAAGGCATTCTGCTAACGGGAACTGGCTAAGCAGCTAAAACAGCTCTGGCGACTCCCACGGGCAAGCATAATTAGCAGACTCTTCAAGAGCGATCTGCCGTTTTATTGCAGGCAAAATGAACGAGAGACGTCGTTTAGGGGAAAAAGGAACAAAAAAGCCGCAGCCACAGACAGCCTGATCGCCGGGAACATCTGAAGGTGGGCGGCGCACGGCCGTTTCGCCCCGCGGTTTCCGAGGCCCGCGTGTCCGCGCGAGTCCGGCGGGCGCAGAGACGCGGGGGTCAGTGAACACGCGACTCCCTCAGACAGAAGCTGTCAGCGGAGCTGGCAGGACCGGAGCCCCTCCGGAGCTGGGGGCGCTCGCCCACGCCTGCACATACGGAGCGGGACCCGGGGAGCGGCTCTCACCTGCGCCTCGCCACCACGCGGGCACCATCTGGGCTGATGGCGTTGGGCACCGAATTCCTGCAAGCGCGCGGGCTGCCGTTGGTGAAGTGAACCGGACTGGCGCGCACGTAGGCTGGAAACTCCTGCCGTTTTCCAGTGGACGGAGTGGGACGGACAGAGAGGGGGAGAAGTGTCAGCGTTGCGTTATTTATAACAGCGCAATCGTGGCTCAGTGCATTCCAATGCGTCCTTTTAAGACCAAGCGGAGGCATTAGATCCGCAGTGCTGCTTTGTTCATAACCCTGAATAATGACTGTAAGCAGGAGCTCAGTTTAAGCTTTTTAATATATTCATATACATCATCTCAAGTTCATCAGTTACAAGAGATTAACTACAAATTAATTGGCTTACCGTTTTGACTCAGAGTTAAGGACAGCACTGTGGTGGTTAGACTGAAAGGCCCTTGAAATGAAGCAACCACATACCTGTATTCCCAAACTGGACTTCATCAAATGGAACTGATCCACCAGTTTTTTATGCAAAGGCCGCATGTCCTGTGGTACGAACTTCTCATGCACAGCCAGCCCATATTCCAGTATGTGGGCCTACGGACGGTAGGTGGCACTTTTAATGCACTGGATACTGTGTCCTTTGAAAGCCATTCTCTTAAAGACACAAATGTCTGCCAGCAGTCAGATCAATTCAACAATACGCAGTGTGTGGTGACACTGATACACCGATCGGTGACGGGTCGAGAGGTGCCCTTAACCAGACCCCTACAGACCCTTTTTCCCAGAATGCAGCTGTTCTGCTCCTGTGCCCCCCGGCGCGGCGGCCTTGCACTAACCTGCTCGAACATGAGCTCTCGGAGCCGTCCGATCTTCTCGCCGTCCTCCGGGTGATTTACGATGTAGTCCTTCACGAAGAACGCCTGCGGGGGGGCCAGGGCGGGGGTGGGGTTGGGGGAGGCGAGAGAGAGAGAGGGAGGGAGCGTTGAGTCGCGCTCTCGCCTTGCATGGCACTCACGGCACATGCCGCTTCCCCAGCACACGCCCGCTTGCAAACGCTCACAGATGTTCCCCGAGTTACTTAAAAGTCGCTAACCCTAATGACCGACAACGGTTTAATGAAGCGACCGCCTTTCTGCCGCACTTACTCCCTTCCGCGCCTCCTGTCAGCTTTCGTTTGTCCATTCAATCCACTCTGCTCTTTGTCACGTAAGATGATTAATAAATGAAGCTCTGGTCTTTGTTGTTTGTTACAATCCCCTCACACAGCTGTCCAAGACATGTTAAAGTTACACAGCGAGAAATGAGAGATTACACAGCCTGAGGAACAATGCAAACTCCTTCAAATGCAGCCTGTCCATCAAAACAAAATACCACAAACAGGCTCTGTCATTACATTTTCTCTGACAGATTTGTGTCTGTCTGTTATCTCATGCAATTTCTATTGCTCTGACAGAGTACAGCCTAATCTAAATGTCAATACTTTAAATACACAGTACAGGACAGAACATTAACTACATTACACAAAAAAAGCTTAACTCACTCAGCTTAATTCAATTGTACAAGAAGAATAAAGCAACCCGAAAAGATAAGACAGAAATCTCTTTCAATGGTCCTTGTGCTTATTGCTAAAGAAACAGCATGAAACCTTCAACAAAGCTTTGTACTTCTAGATAAAAACGGCCAACATTTGTACAATTTTAAAGACACATATCGCCAAACTAAATGGTACCACAGCCCTGCAATGGCAGTGTACAATGGAAGATTATTGTTTAAATGTAAATGAACCATTTACCAAATGTAAATGAACCATCTCGGCACTGTTACACACAACAGATACAAACCCACATGGCACACGCATATGAGATACAATAGCTTTGAGGAAGAGGATTATATAAATGAAGAAAAACAAAGGATTGTAGCAGCATTACCAGTCTGTGTTAAGAAATCTTAGGAATTAACCGATACACACATTCATAAATTTCTCTTATGAGTGGCTACTGAATTCGTTTAAGAACTGGAACGATTTAAAATGAAAATGAACGATTATGCTGGAGAGATGCTGATTAATATGCATAACAAAATAGATTAACTGGAGCAACATTTATTTCGGAAATCGCTTTTTTGTTGACATTGGGGGGAAGGACCCTAATTGGTGTCAAATGAGGCTTCAAATAATTAGAAAACCACATTCAGAAGACATGACTGCGCAAACAAGAACGAGGCAGGGTTTTTCCTTGAAGGCAAAATTAAAACCGGAGAGAGGAATCTAATTTTCCCTGTGCCAGCGCCTGGGGGCCCTTGCTGCTCTGTGCTTGACATTGCTAGCTTCTACGCTATCAGGTCTGAAGCAGTCGTTGACCTCGAGCCGGCTCTCCTTTTTTCGGAACGTCTGAAGTACCGCGACGGGCACCCGGTCGCCGCGCGGCGTCTTCGCCAGCGAGCGGGCGGGTCTGAAGCGCGGGCTCGTCTGAGGTACCTCTTGGTAGCGGGCGAGTCCTCCGTTGACGGCGGCGTCGATGACTCCGTTGAGGCACATGGTGAGGGGGTTGATGTTGTGCATTTGCCGGGTCTGGCACTGGGAGATCAGGGTCCTCAGCTGCGCGTTCTTGTTCTCCATCACTTCTATGGCGTTCTCCAGAGGGCTCATCTCAATCTGACAAACAGCACATACATGCAAACAGTTATCCACTGCTCACAAATACATACATAACTACTTCCACATATTAACACACACACATGCACGCACGCACGCATACGTATACGAACACATACGAGTGCCATACATGTATAATATATACTACAGATGTATTAGAGGAAGAGCATATGCAATTGCACTATTTGAGAGAGATGGGTCTTTTCATTTAGTATACTGTCACACATTTGTGTGTGTGTGTGTGTGTATCACTGCTGAAGATGTTTTGAGAAGGTCAGGTCTCGCTAGCTTTTTATCTATTTTTTTCTTTTTACAATTACACAAACTCCGACCTTTTGCCGGAATACTTACAAAGAGAGCCCGGCCCATAATGTAGGGCCTAATGGGGAAGTGGCTTGAGCAGAGAGAGCTGCTGCACAGCTCAATGCTCTCATTATCCCTGCTGCAGAAAGGCCGCTGTACTCACCAGCTCCCGTTTCTCTACTTCAAACCACCGCGAGATGCCAGGCAGACTCTGTACCAGGGTCAGAGTGGTCCGCTCCACCCACAGGCTCTACAGACACACACAGATGCATAGTACATACGTGACACCCCAAATTTCCCCACTGCCCCTCACACACACATCACAAAGGCAATGTCCTTACTATACAAACTACCTAAACATAAAGGTATATAGCAAATCTAGTCTCTTTGTTGCCCTGTATACAGACATACAGTGAGGATATTATCAAATTCAAATCACAGACAAGCAGAGTAGGCACTGGAGACCAAATTCAAATGAAATTCTATCAACATATAAGGATACTATTTATTCACTTTATTTTGAAATGAAAATATAATATCGAGCATGGTATTTTCTTATAGGATTTTATTTAATTAAAAGCGATGCATAAGTCTGTACCAAAAATACAGCAAACTAGCACATTGGATATCAAATATTGTATCCAGGAGAGGCCTTGGGCAAACTAAGCCTTCAGAAGATGTGATTCCCTGTTTTCAACTGGGAAATGAACTACCAAATCAGACTGTCTCCTGGCTTCCCAAGTTTAATTAACCTCTCCGGATCCTCTTTCAATAATGCATCCGCAAGCACACCTGAGAACGATGCCGCAGTTACCACAGAGATAAGTCTTAAAAAAAAAAAAGAGCAAAAGAGGAAAGGGGGTGAGGGGGGCCAGCCACCTTGAACTCGTTCTCCTTGTCCTTGGTCCCCTTGTGGAAGGGCCTGTCGTAGCGGAAGCGCCAGATGTGGTTGACCTTGTAGAAGCTCTTGATGTTGTTGGGGACCCCGTCCCTCTGCAGCACGTCCTGGCTCTCCGGGATGGGGGTGACCGCGTAGATCTGCAGGTCTGGGCGCGTCACCGTCAAGGCCAAAACCGACCCCCACGCTCAACCGCAGCCGTGTGAAGGACCGAGGGGCCCAACAGCAAATCACAATAAGACGGCTCCCACTCTCTGATCACATACACATGCTGTACGGTCTGTCGTATGGTCAGAACTCAAGCAAAAGAATCAATGGAACGTAAATATGAGCCGAGCGCTGTAAGAGCCCCGCAAGGGAAATTGATTAATTGTACATGAGGATAACAAAGCGTCATGCTAATGCTGTTTGACCGGCCTTGTCTGCTCTAATTGCGCTCAGGAGAAAGCCGGACACTGCGCAGAGCAGAGCTCTTCCAAACAGCTGTCCTCCTCGCCGGCGCACCACGATTTGAAAGGCCTCCATCCTCATCCCGCGCTTGCTAATTCAAACAAAGTATTGATTCTCCCTGCTGTGGCACACTTGACTTTGCAAAAGAGTGGTGCGCTCTTTTGTTTCTGGAAAACCAGCTTAGAAATATCTGGAAAATGGAAGTCTGACAGAAAGGCAGACTTCAGTCAGGTATTCGACGTATTGAACTCAATCAGGAGTTTTTTGTCGTCACAGCTTAGGAGGAATGTTAACCATGCCACTCTCACCCAAACGCACACAAAGGGGCATATCCCGCCGCACACGTGGAGGGGGGGGGGTAAGGATACACTGGGCCTCGGCCTGGAAAATGGTCTCGTCGGGCTGGTTGACGTGCTGCATGGCGATGGCGTGGGGGAACTCATTCAGCATGCGCTGCTGGAAGGCCTCCAGACGCTCGTAGTCGTGTCCCCGACACACAAACTCTTTATTCTGCAAAGAGGGAGGGAGGGAGAGAGGGAGGGAAAGAGGGAGGGAGAGAGAGAGGGAGGGAAAGAGGGAGAAAGGGAGGGAGAGAGGGAGGGAAGGAAGGAGGGAGGCGCTGCTTCAGTGTGGCCCCGCAGTCACCGTCCTTCAAAACGCAGCGCAGAAAACCCATGGTATCTCCCGGGAAATTTTGCTCATGTTTATGACCCTCATAGTGTATCGTCAATTATTTTTCTGTCTGTGTGTACTGCCGCACATAATGGAAATGCACCAGACTCTGCGCCAGGCGGATGTTTATTGTTGCCTTTCAATGGATCCATCTTATTTCACTGAAAATCTTAGTTCTGTAGTGGTGTAAAATATGTCGGTCTCAAACAGGTCAAAATGTGGTTTATCCTGCCATCTAGTGGGCACTAGTGTCACTGTTCAAAACTAACCTATTGAATGACAATGCCTATGTAAACGCTCACCAAACAATGCAAACTGTATTCATTCATTTCATACATTTTATATTTTTATGCATCACATAACAGCAGATATCTTTGGGATTAACTAAGACTTCATCTACTTGTGAAGTGGAGAGTTATGCAGAAATTTCTTCAGATGCACCTGAGAGAGGGCACCCAGCAGGAGGGGTAAAAACAGAGAGGCACTCACCCGTAAGAAGAAGGGGAACTTCTTGCCATAAAAACCGACTCTGAAAAACTCAGGCTCCAGTCGCTGCTGGTCCATAATTTTGTCGTACAGGGAGGCCTCCATCATCTACAAGCACGAGAAGGCTGTGGCTATTAAAGTTATCTGAGTGCTTAATGGAAAAGGCACTCAAAGAAGTAGTGCTACTGAGTGCTCAACTGAAGACTTCAAGGCTCTGATGCGGAATGGTAAACAAATGCACATGTACTGTAATGTAAAATTAATTATCTCTAAAAGGGTCTTTCCTTTCTTTGTACATTGAACCAAAGGAATGTTTGATGTATAATTAAAAGGTAAGTATGACAGGCAGTATGCTTTAATGCACAATTAACAGAGTAATCTCCCCTTATATCTCTGTACGCACTTCGCCTGCAGTGCGTCAAATAATATACAGCTTTATCGCAACACCGACGTTGAGTTATAACATCATAAGAAGGAAGTTATCTGTGAAAGACTCACCCTCATTTTGCTGAGGTTCCTGTAGTCATAGTACGCCTCGTACTGGTCTGCCAGCTCCCTGCACAAAATGATGCCATTCTCCCAACACTGGAAATAACAAGCATTTAAACAAAATGAGGCCCCCCACAGCAGAATATACGCAGAACCATTTGTGTCACATGAAACTCTCCCATTTCCCAGAGGCCGTCTGTGAGGGAGCCTGTGCTGGTGTGCGCTCCCACTTTCCACCACTTGGGGGCAGTAAAAGACCGGCAAAGTCAGAGGCGTTGGCATCGAGTGGCACCTCGTGTGGAGCCGGCTCTGCACCTTGCCATTTCACTAATTAAATGGAAGATTTCTCCATCCTGCTGCTTTCTGCCCTCCGAGCAGCAGCTCCCGCAGATGGCTTTAATTATGTATTCACAAGACAAATGGACAGGGTGAGCTGACAGGAACGGCTCTAACCAGAGCCGCAGATCGATGGATAGATCACCCCTTTTGATCATTTTTGTCTCTGGAATTTAATCATTTTGCCTTTAGGGGTTTATTAACATATTTAGATTTTTTTTCAAACTGTATTACAATTTTACAATACTTTTCAAAATAAGTTGACTCTTGAAACCTTAGAAGCAGGACATAAGCGGACAACATCATGTGACAACAGAAGATATTCAGACTGCGAGCTGTTGATACCTTGACTTTCATTCTGGACATTACTGAAGAGGGATTATCAGAGAGAAAGAGAGAGAAGGAGAAAGAGTAAAACAGAAGAGCGATAGAGAGAGTGAGTAGATATGAGATAGAGAGAGAGGGACATAATCGAAACCCAATCTCTCGGTCGGGTCTGTGAATCACAGCGCCCTCCTCTCCTGTGTGCTGCAGCATTGACGGGCTGCTGATTGCTCTGTGAGCAGATGCCCCCCCACCCCAAGGGCATCGCTGTTACTTTGCCCATCTAGTGTTCCACACGACCAGTCGCTCATGCAAGGGGGGGAAGGACTGAGAGGACAGAGAGAGAGAGAGGAGCGCTCACCTTGCCCCTGTCAAAGTTCTGGATGATGGTGAGGTGCAGGTACTCCTTGCGTTGCCACTCGGTCTGCATGGGGTAGTTGAGGAACTCCCGAAGCGGCCGCTCGGACCATTCCAGAAGCTCGTCATACAGCAGGAGTGTGTATGAGGCCTCTGTGGGGGGGGGACAATAACATGGTGTCACCGCGAGATCCGAATCTCTCTGTGTGCCCCATTAGATTTACATCACATTACTGGCATTTAGCAGATGCTCTTATCCAGAGTGGCTTACATCGTTTACAGTTCTTTTTTTACAATGTTATCCGTTTATACAGCTGCATATTTACTAAGGCAATTGTGGGTTAAGTACCCTGCCTAAGGGGTACAGCAGCAGCGCCTCAGCAGGGAATCGAACCGGCAACCTTTCCGTTACGAGTCCTGCTCCTTAACCACTACGTCACACTGCTGCCCAGTATCCAACACACGCACAGTGCTTACCTGTGTAGTTCTGTGCTTTCAGGTGCAACTCGTACAACTTGTGGATGTAGCGGATGTACATCTCCTCCTTATTCAGTTCCGTTTTGTAGAAGTTCTGCAGAGGGACAGCAAAGCGCACACACATTTAGGAGCAGTTTGCAGCAATGGTTATTACAGACGCGGCTCCAGATATCCACCCACACTAGCTGGCGGTTCAGGGTGCTTGTTTGTTGTGTACTGGATACCAACTGCTGTGCAGCAGAAAACAAAATAGAACAGCACTGAAACCTACTGCAGAGAAAGGTTAGGAGGGAGGACAGAGGAAAAGAAAACACTAGAAAAAATAGCAGATTAAATTAAAATCTGCACTGTTACTGCCTGTTAAAAAATGAAGGATGCACAAAAATATATTTATTTGCCTTTAACTGTCTGGGTTGTTCAGGCTAATAGTTTGTATGCTTGCATATGCATAGTAGAAACCATCAGAAGAAAGGAATAATTTTGACTTTACCAAAGACATAATATAACATTTCACCAGCGTAAAAAGTCAGAAAAGTGTTTTGTAATGAGAATAAGGCCACGGTCTATGCTCTATGTGACAGCACCAATGTAAGAGAAGACATGCATAAAAGACATATCTATAGAAGATATAAAAATGATTTGTACTAACCAGCAGACTGACAGTGCAGCCTATCTTCTTTCCATCCACCTCTCCCACCTTCATGCAGTCCCTGAGTAAGAGAGACAGCTCTCATTATGCCCAGACTGAGGCCACATAGACGGTGAGTGTGTGTGTGTGCATGTCTGTGTTCGCGTGTGTGTGTGCAGGAGTGTGTGAATGTGTGTGTGCATGTGTGTGTGTGAGTGTACATGTGTGTGTGTTTGTGTGCATACATGTGAATGTGTGTGTGCATGCGTGTGTGAGTGTACGTGTGTGTGTGTGTGTGTCTGTGTGTGTCTGTGTGAGAGTGGGTGTGTGTGTGTGTGTGTGCGCGCATGTGCAGGAGTGTGTGAATGTGTGTGTGTATGCGTGTGTGTGTGTGTGTCTGTGTGAGAGTGGGTGTGTGTGCCTGTGTGAGAGTGGGTGTGTGTGTGTGTGTGTGTGCGCGCATGTGCAGGAGTGTGTGAATGTGTGTGTGTATGCGTGTGTGAGTGTACGTGTGTGTGTGTGTCTGTGTGAGAGTGGGTGTGTGTGTCTGTGTGCGCGCGTGTGTGTGAGAGAGAGAGATAAAGAGAGACAGAGAGAGAAAGGGACAGAGACAGAGCGAGGGACAGGAAGACTTAGAAGAGAGAGAGAACAGGGCACAGGTGCCGTATGAGAGTGAGAGTGGCACTCCTACAGTACCTGTAATCCAGCAGTCTCTCCATCAGCCGGGTGACGGTGGCAATTAGGGAGACGCCGCTCTCCCTCCAGGTCTCCCTCTCGATCTTCTTCAGCAGGCTGAAACAGAGGAACAGCGGAGGGGACACACTCATTACCCCCTGTGACCACCGCTAGACACACAACTCCACCTGGCCACCGACAATCAGCAGAAAATTCATTCCTCGGGTATTTAGGAACAGTAGGAGTGTAGAGTAACGTCTTACCTAGGATACGGGCCAAATAGAGGTATTCTATTCCCGGAAGCATTGGTAGAACAGATTAATGTTAATATATTAATGCCAACACCCACTCACACATGTTAGTACAATGTTAGTAAGGTTAGTTGTTAGGAGGTCAAGTAAGCATAGGAAACAGAAGAATTACAAAGAAGAATGAAATCATCAGGTATTGCTGTCTACATTGACAAAGAAGCTCACACATCTCAACCCAATCAGTGAAGAGGCTTAAAGTCACAGATGATTACGATGGTTCTGTATCATGGCAGACAGTGAAGTTCCATACTGAAATGGAATTTGGCCAATTTTTTTTGGCCATGCCATTTTGCAGTATTCATTTTTTTAAGCAAAGCCCCTCAGCATGTCCATACAAGGTTATTACCTATGGTCTCTCAGAAGAACCTGTCCTGGGCCACTGAAAATCATGTGTGTTGGTTGCGGTAACAGCGCCGTTGTGGACTGATGGTAGCGAAAGGAAAGCACACTGACATGCACATGCCCACTCGCACAACGCTCATCACGGCAAGGCGCCGCGTGACAAACCTGGTGACATGGTGACAGCATCGGCGTGAGCAGCGAGGGGGGGCGCCATTCCCCCAATCACCCACAGCATTCACAACAACCCCCCATGCAACCGCAACCCCGCTCACCCTCCCTTTAAATTACCCCCTGCACGTCACACACCACAACTACACCACACACCTACACCACACACTGTACAACTGCACCACAAAGTGCTGACAACTCTATCACAACCAAGCGCCTGCGGTAGGGGAACGGTGGCTATGATTCTGCCCATGACTGAGCAAAATTTGTTTTCACTCTTTAAGATCTCCCAATGTTCTAAAAGACATGAAAGATCTCCCACGGTTCAGTCTCATTATGCATGCAGAGTTTAAATCTAATCCTGCAGGAGAAATGTAAGTATAATGCCTTCCTTCTCAGAGTGGCCAGGAATTTACCAGCTGTGCACAGGAGACATCTTCAGCTGCAGGAGGGAGGCACTGAATGCCATGAAATGAATGTGAATGTTTCGCGGAGACTATAATATACACCAACAGCATGGAGCTGGACACAGATGTTTCTTACCGACAGGCTACAATGACAAGGAAAATGGGAACAACTCCAACAAATGGAAAACATATCCAAAGAAACATATGAAAAGAGTCCTGCTCACTCTGCCACAGGCCGCGGTGGCATGTGAAACTCTCCTGCTCAAAGAGACTTACATGCTGTTGAACAGCTCTCTGTATGTTTCGTCTCCCTTGCCGTCCGACATCAAGCTGTCCAGTTTGTCTATCAGCTTGGCCTCCACCTGAGGTAAGAGCGCCCAGAGGTCATGTCAAATGCATGACATATGCCATTTTTATACAGCCATCCTTTGAGACGTGCCTTAAAACAAACCTACACAGCTGTAATGTATTATGCTAATATTCAAAATTGAAAATGCACATCTCATATTAAAACATCTAAATGTAACAAGTCAATAGTATATTTTGGTTCTGCAGCTAAATCAATACAGGAAGCTGGCTTTAAGCTGGTGGCTATATTATAAACTTCATTGTGGGAGTTACCCTAACTGCGGGACAGCTGGTGGCAGAGATTGCAACTCCAAGATCTGCCACCAGGGGGCAACAGCACACAAGTACAGATCGTGAAAATCTTAGCACCTGTTTGAAGTTCCCGCTTCTCCTCTGCTCCCAGTCCATCATGTCGTGGAAGATGGGGATCATGACATTGCGGAGGTCAGGCTGAGGGACCAGGGTCACTTCCAGGAAAGGGCCAATCATGGCTGGGATGAAGTTGAGCTTATGCTCCCCTGGAAACACATTCCTCAATCACTCAAAAGGCTGAAAGTTGCCACGTCACCGTTCACAATAGGAGAGAAACTCATAGGACTCATACAAATCTCTCCCACGCAGAAAATACAGCACTGAACCATCTGAATAAACTGAAGGCATGACATCACTGTCTTGGTGTCACTTCCTGTATGCCTACATTTGTTTGCCAATACATGAGAAATGTGTTTTCCCTCTCTTGCTGGTGAAATATGGAACCTTCCTCCCTTACCTAAGTTCTGCCACATGCTGAAGATCTCACAGCCCATCATCACCCTCATGTCTCCATACCTTCCCATTGAGAGAAAACAAGGTTAGAGGGGCTGAAACAGCATTATCTTATCTGTGTCACACCTATGTGCAGAAGCCTCTTACTTTTCCAGAATTTTCTTCCTCTTAGATGGAGAGAACATCTCCAGCTGGAGACAGGGCTGGTTTATGAAGATCACAGAGAGGTAGAAATAGGAGTCCCACACCTAGGGGTAAACACAATGTCGGTTATGCTGTTCCAAGCTGAAGCGGCACACAATTACACAGCACTTTAAGGGTGTGTTTACCCTCAGCTTTGCCTACATGTGGCAACAGGTGCCATTTTACAGCATACCATCATACAATATGTCTGCCATCTTGTTTAGAAAGACGCTGTTTGCTGTAGAGCCCTGAGACAGAACTGGGGTCTGCTGGGTCTCCACATAACCTGAGACATGCTGCTTGTTGAAGGGAATGAACTGAAAACTGCAAAATGGAGCAAGTCTTTCCAGGTTCTTCATTTTAATATCCTGGGATAATAAAACTATAAATTTCAGTTTAGAGGGATGGAATTCTGTTGCTGCGTGGGATATTTTTTTGAAAATCACTTCATGAATTAGGTGATTTGCTGGAAGGGAATGAAATGTCACATGAGTGGGTAGGAGTGTGATAGAGAAACCATTCCTGTGCTACTTCTAGTTCATGGTAATAAAAGAAGAAATAGAGGCAATCTGAAATACCTCACAGTGCAGAACACGAGTCAGTGTGAGTGGGTTCAGTAACCTCTCTCCACGGATCTTATGAAGGCAGTCGTCAAAGAACCAGGAAAATGAGGTCAAGATATGAAAACAGACAGCTCTTCTTACCTTGTAATCAAACTTTTCATTCAGGAAGTTCTTCCTCAGAGCATCTGAGAGATAAAGTACTGTGGTGATGATGACACTGCCAAGGGAACAAAAAGATGAAGGAAATAAGGAGGCTGTGATCTCTAGATGCAGTACAGATTAAGTCTGTGACCTATTGCAGAGGTGTCCAGCCATGCTCCTGCAGCGTTACCATCCAGCAGGTCAAGGCTAGCACTCTGGAACTGTGTCTGCATAGGCTTAAGTAGATGAGCACTTCAACAGATGAAATACACTTTTTTTCAGAAAACAACCCTCATATTTAAAGGGAAAGACAGGATCATACTTGTTGGTGACCAGCCGCATCACGGTCCAGTCTTTTGGGAACATTTCTGGTCGGATGAGAATACGAAATACAGTGAAGATCTGGAGGAGGAAGTCCTGAAAGACAGGGCAAGATTTCTCAGGAGGCACATTCGAATTCTGCTTATTTACAGATGTGCATACAAGGCCTGGGGTAACGTATTTTCCTATTGTTCATTACCATTTCAATCTGTTCAAACTCATTTGTCAGAAGCGGCATATGATTGACTTCAAACATTATGAATAAGGCAATGTGCGTATCTGGGGAGGGACTGTATCAGATTATTATTTTAATCTCATAATGAAATCAAATTGAATTCATGGTTTAATACAATATTAAATACATATTTTTGGTAACAATTTGCACGATACTGAATGAATACACTTCCTCAAAACCATTTATTCCCTTTTCCTATGGAATTAAATGATGGTGGAGAGACAAGGGGAGGGTGAATTTACAAAGCCATGACAATCCTGTCTTGCCTGCACTATTACAGCTATTGACTGAAAGTAGGCCTTACCCTCAGATCATCCTTATTTGAGAAGCTTTCCAGAAGTTGCTGGTAATGTTTATCTGTCATCTGTCGAAGCAGAGCCAGGAGACACGCAACGAACTCGCCCTAAATCAACAGAAACCACGGGGAAACCCACTGTTAGTATTCCAAAAGGACTCTGCGTTCCACAGACTGCAGCAACAAACAAACACACGCTGCGATCTTAGCATATTTACGGTCCCTGTCGGCTTAATAGCCGGATACGCACAGTCTCGTGGAAGGAAGCGGCGCCGCTCGTCGAGATTTACAAAACAGAGCGTTCTGCGTTCGAGAAAAATGACAAAATGTGGTGTGTCTGTACATTTCTCTGCGGAGTCTCGCCGGTTTCCAGCTGCTGCCGAAATAGCCTCCCACGGGACTGTCTGGGAAGTCAGCTGGAGTCGGCGCGGGCCGGACTGACAGGAACCGGGGCTCGCTTTAATTAAAACACTGGGACTTCGCTGATTAGCCCTGCGAGAGCCTCGTGGGCCCTAATACTTACCGTGACGTCCTGAAACTGCAGGCGCAGGGCGGTTCCCGCCGGCTGGGGCCGGTTGGTGATTTCTAATATGGTCCTGAGCAGCACTCCCAGCAGGCTCTCGACCACAACCGCCACTTCTTCAGACACCGCAAACTCCTGCACACGGGGGGGACGCATGACAACCACGTGATTGGGACATATGCATTTACATTTATTCATTTGGCAGGCGCTTTTGTCCAAAGCAACTTTCAAGTAAGGCAGAGTACAACACAAGCAGAAGCCATAAGACGGCGGAGCCGCCATCCGATGTGAGCCGCGCCACGCCGAGAAGCCTCCTTGAAACGTGCTCTTTCATTACAAATGCATCCTGACAGAGGAACTGCATCATGGGAAACGGGATAATGTGAAAAACCACGAGGCCGACAGGCCTGGATTCTAACTGTCACTTCGTCTTAAGCCAGTTTGGGTTAAAAATGTCAGAAAGGGCTATGTGTTGTTTGGTCTGCTGAGCATCTGACATCCTCTTTACACTCTTCTTCTGGCTCCAAACATTCAAGGTGAAATACAGTGGAGCAGGTCATTGCTCTTGTTCTTTCATTCTTTTTTATATACATACAAACAGTTTCAATTTCAAAGAGAAATATTATGTAGAAACTGGAAAAATCAAGACAGCCACCTGAAATTCATTCCGAGTTTCACTGTCAAGTCGTAACTTTACTGGTGTTTTCTTTCACATCAAAGAAAAAATAAATAACTTTGTTCCTTCAGAAACACAGTGCCGTCTTTCCTCACTTGCAACCACTCCACACTGGTAAATTACACCCCAGAGTGGAGTAAAAATCTTTAACTGTCAACACTCCCTCAAACCCTGGTTGAGGCATTCCATTTGTTATTAATGAGCAGGGCACCGGGCATCTCTACTTCATTGCTGAATCATGTGACATGGGCCTTTTCTCACTCCGAGGACATTTCTCAAAAGTCCGAACAAGTCTGAAAAACCCAAACTTCTTGTGTCAGCTCGAAAGGCAACGCGTTCTCATTCAACGTCTGTGACACAAACCGGACTGGAGATGGAAATGGTGGAACGCAGTGTTAAAAGTGCTGGAGAGTAGAGTTCATATTCGTTATCACGGAGTTTCCTGTAAGAAGACAACTCATACACCACAGGCAGGCAGCAGCAGGGACCACTCCCACTGGTGCATTGGGAATCAAAGCACTGACTCTACCAGATGCACCAGCTACAATATTTTGCCTTATACTGCCCCAGACTGCCTGGGTGTTGGGGTATAGGCAGAACATCATGTACTGTGCAAAGAAGCATGGTACACTCATGCTTCCATTTTTTCCTCTTTTCTCTTTGTCAAGATCCTTTCTCTGCAGTAATCTCTCAGAGTGCTAACCACTTCTCTTCCAATCGCTGAGGATGAAAGGCAGTCATGTTTCTAGGGCCTGTACCATTATATCCACTTGATTGGCACATAAATGAGAAGTAGTCATCTCCTTCCACGCACGGCAATCTGTCCGAAATATATTGGGACAAATCAAGAGCGTCCTCTCAGCAAAACAAGCAGAGAGCTTTCCATATTTCAGCTTTCAGCTTTGTGTGCTGTGTAATGGTTTCAGCCCCGACAGCCATGTTCCAATAACAGCTAATGCCTTTAAATGTCCAAATTAAAATTCAGTTAAAAGCTAAATTAAACCTGATAAATCCAGCTCATTCAGAATGAAAACCAGCAGACTGGTACTGCAGGACCAAGACTAGAAAACTCTGCCAAGAGGACACTACGTCTGCCCACTGATTGCTTGAAGTGAGGCCGTGAGACGCAATAACAGAACTTGCCTTTGGGAATTCCTGCAGAGAGACAGAAGTAGCACCTGCCTTTAGGATGCCTGTGGGATCTCTCGCGGGGGGTCAGGCATAGTCGTACTCACTGTGTTTTCCTTCTTGATGAGAGTGAACATGCTGCTGAGGATGCGGGCGCACATGACCAGGTCTCTCTGCTCTTGCATGTGAACCTGGAGATGATGCAGGACCACCGGCAGCAGAATGCCCCTCGACTCTGGAAACGGTCGAGGAAGTGCGGTCAGTAACAGCCCTTCACACAACCCAGACATATCATATTCAGGCAACACCTCTGCTGTGAAAGCCCAACTTACATCAAACATGCCCATGTGTTGAAAGTCATCTCTATGTACTAGGGCCGGTTTGGCTTTCTGATCTAATTGCACAAACATAACACAGTACATTTTGCAAAACTCAGAAGATGTACAAGACGAGACCTGGACCATATTATCCACACTCACACTGGACATGAGAGGACCACAAAAGACATAACTTGCAACACTTATTTTAAAATCCTTCAAATACTATGGCTGATTATTCTGAAGTAGAACATTACTATCACTATGTAACACTAGACAGCTTGAGGATGCTGCTAAGATGCATTGTTTCTTTAAGAGATTCATAGATGGCTACCCACGTTTGCATACCTCCTATGTTTAATAACTAAAAATAGAAGCACTGGCCTGAAAAAAAACATATCTGTTGGTACTACACTGTATCCTGATGGGCATATGGTGTATGAGATTATCATTAATGAAGAAACTCGATTCTAACATTAAAGCTAAAGCCCTTAAAAATCTAACGCCTGTACAGAAAGACTTCCTTATCAAACGAATGCATAAAATACTCTCTAATAATCTGCACATTAGACATTACGAATCCTGCGGATGTGCACGGATATTTCATCTTTTTCCACGCACATTCCATATGGCATGGGTAAGTGTAAATTTAGTAGTGATGAATGGATATAAGACTGGTTCTGACTACTGTGTGATACTGTTAAGTGCTGTGTACGTGGTTTTGGTGACTCCTATGTAATACTTTATTGGAATTTAGCAGACGCTGTTATCCATAGTGACTTACATAGGTTACGTTTTTTTTTGGACATGTTACCCATTTACACAGCTGGATATTTACTGAGGAAATTCTGGGTTAAGTACATTGCCCAAGGGTACAACAGCAGTGTCCCAGTGGAGAATCGAACTGGCACCCTTTAGCTTACTAGTCCTGCTCCTTACCACTATGCTACACTGCCACCCCTACTGTTACACCACACCACTACTGTTAAGTGCTGTCTACCTGGGTTGGGATATACTGTGTGATAATGTGCTCTGTATGCGGTTTGGTAAGTACAGTGCAATACAGCAAATGCTTTGTACCAGGGTTGGTGTACAGCTGGCTCTCCACGGTCTTAGCGATGCACTGCAGCTTGACGGCCTCCAGGGGGCAGTCAGCATGCGCAAGTACTGCTAGACTGCCCAGGGTCTCACGCACGAAATTGGCCACCTCGCGCACAGTGAAGATCTTCAGCAGCTCCGAGTACACCGCAGGAAACGTTCTCAGGAACACCGCCTGAAGATCCATACAGACAAAGAAGGTATTTAAGAAAGACTCCCAAAACACCTTGGAGACAAAGAACACTTCCAGCATAAAAGCCCAGAAAAATCCTTACATACAGAGAGAATGTTTCTCAAGAGTGACACCCAAAAGCCCTGCCTGAGAGATTACACAGAGAACCATTTTCAGGAACCCGCACCATTGTCATACACAAAGCTTTCAATAAAAATGCTTTCAACAGAATGTTTTCAATAGTACTGCCTGCGAGTGCATTCAGAGACTTATTCCCATTGGACACTCTTCAGGAGCCATCTTTGATATGGTCATGCACTGCACATGATAAACCTGTTCAGAAAACAAGGGGGTGGGCTAATGCTGAAATAAAGTGCTGTATAACACCAACTAGAGACATTGTTTGATAGACACCTGTCTAACAACATTTACACCAGGAATAAAAGAATATAGTCCTGGCAAACAAATATTACACCTTGACAAAGGAACTACTTGTGGGGGAAAGTTATTTTTTTCTCCAAATAGATCTAAATTGAAGCGCACTACAGGAAACCTTCCTCATTGTTCTTTGCTATATGTTAACCTACCTTTTTTCATTTACATTGAATAACAACAATTCGGTAAGAGTTTATACTAATGGCCATTCCTGCTTCAGACAATGGCCAGTAACAATGCAGCACAGTCCTACTTTACCTGGCTATTGCTAATGTGCCCATTTGGATTTCTATGTATTGTTCTGTATGAGCTATAAATTAAAATAACCTCTGGTAACACATTCATATCAATGACAGAGGTCTGCAAGGCTGCATATAATACACGTTTCATTATTCAGACTTGGGATTCAAGACTACAGTGAGCCAAGAATTCTCTATCACTCAGAACTGAGACCTGGGCTGAACTCAGGTCTGAAATTCTACAGAGGAACACGTAGGAGAGGATTTCTACTGAGGGCAGAGGGACGTAACGAAGAGATGGACCCTCGGAGCTGTGTGGACTTGACTGTAGCCGTGAGGCTTCCGGCTCCTGCCAGACCTCTTCGGCTGGGGCAAGCGCTGCCATTACAATCAGAAGGCTGTCTTAGGAAAGGGCCCTGGGGGACACCTCGCAGAAGAATGCATGTGCAAACAATGTACACAGAGACAAAGGCAATGGCCTCGGATGCGGCTGGAAGCCGCGCGTGTGCGCCCCGTGTAATTCTGATTATTCGCCCGCCGTCTGTAGGCACTTTGTTTGCCGCGCTTGCATTAATTGAAAACTGCTGGGCCTGCTCCAAACAGCCAAGAAACACGATTTATATCTTGAGGGCTTTGCTGAATGAAAAAGCAGCTTTAAAAACCATAACCAAAGAATGGTACAGCCTTACTCCCACTTGAACTGACAGGATTAAATTCTCCTTACTCCCCAATCCAGGTATTCCTAGGAATACCATGTTTCCTCTAAATTCTGCCCTAAAATAATGTCTCATTATATAGCATTAGCAGTTTGTGATCTCTCCTACAAAGAGGGTCAGAGACAGAGACAGGGTCAGAGACAGAAATGTCTTCTGTTTTAAGGGTGCCTTGAGTGCTGCCAGCTGGAATTAGCAACAGAGTCAATTAGGTAATTAGTACAATTCCCCCTTAATAAACCCAGCGGTGTCTCTGCAGCCTTGATTCAATCACAGCAGAGAGTCCCTATGAGTGCTGCACTCTGACCAGAGCCTCACCTGGGTCTGGGTGACAGGGCTGGCCCCTTTGCTCTCCTGGGAGAGGAAGAAGCGGAGGGACATGAAGAGCTCGTGAATGCAGCAGCGGAACTCCTCCTCGTTCTGGCCGCCCGTGGCCAGGGAGAAGAGGCGCCGCGACTGAATAATGTACTTAAAGATGTACTCTGTTGCCTGGGAGAGGAAAATTCAAATCAAGATATGGAAGCAATTAAAAAGGTGCACACCAAGCGAAACAAAGGCACATTAGTTAGAGCTGAGATTCACTAGTAAAATGTTCCTATAACGCAAAAAATGCTTAAAACCTGCTTATCATATATCACTGTTTTTCCAAAAAGCATGTACACTATTAATAATAATGTCCTATGGAAATATGAAGACCCCCCCAGGCATGCCATTTATATTTATTCAAATTTTATTCACTAAATGATGGGAAACATTAATGAGTAATACTTGCTGCCTGTAAGCTTTGAGATATGAGCTCTGACAAACAGAAGATGTATTGGCATTTTGGAGTATGAGCGCCGGAGTTGGCCGTGCATGCTCCAGAGAGCTCTCGACCCGAACGCTCCGGCAGAGATCACCTCCGCGCAGCCGGTCTCACCTTGAGGACCTGCTGGATGTGTTCCTGATGCTCTGCATCGACAATGCGGTCGACATACCACTTCAGCACCTTAATGAGATCCCTGGGAAAGGAAAAGGATTGTGGGCAAACATGACAGCAAGTAAAATCTTCTAGCTTGTGTTATTTTCTACCTGTGACAGTGACAGTATATGTGTGCATTTGGGCCACTGTGCGGTTGTCTATGAGTATGTGTGTCATAATTAAATGAAGTACTCCACAGAAGATCTTTAGCCCTCAAAAGAAGGACTTGAGAGAAAGCACTGAGACCACTGAAATGAATGCGAGACAGACAGCTGATAAATGAATGTCTGTAGGTTGTCTGGCCAGGCCTGAGGTGAAATGAAGCCAGCCTTAGTGGGGTGCACTCTCAAAGCAGTGATGGGGAGAAACTCATCTAGATTAAGTGGAGCATATCCACATAATTCTACATCCAAAAGGGGAAGAGAAGTGGCAGAGGAGGCAACATCTAACCAAATATAAAAATCAATCAATAGGTCACGGGTGCGATCTCACCACAATCAACACTGCAAAGTATGTGTGTGTTTATGTGCCTGTATACATGCCTGTGTGTGTGTGTGTGTGTCTCTCACATTATAGAAGTATAAAAATACCTGAATATCTCCACTTAAGGGGATATACATTGTGTTTACAGTGTGGCCTCATTGTGTTTATGCGCCTTACATTTTATAAATATAGTTTGGGCATGCAGGATCACATTTGTTGCCCTTTGGAAATAACTGCAGCATCTGAATATCCTCAGATGCAGACAGCACTTTCTTCTTCGCTTTTGGACAGGAGAAAAAGAACGAGATCCATTACTCGCATACCTGCTCCGTGAGCCGAGTATTTACACACATTAATAACTGAGCCACGCATCCTTCCTGCCTGGTGCTGTTCCCAGAATAATCGCACAGACGTGGAGTAAAAATATCCAGAAGCCCTGGCACTTTCAGGGCCTGTGGAGAGACAGACTGCGTACTTCTTGTCCTTGGACAGCACAGAATCATGATGCAGGTGGAAGGAAGGCTCACTGTCCTGTCTTTAACTATGTACACATTGCCGTCCCCTGTCCCTTTTAACATTTTTAAAATGTTTTATCTTTCTTAAGCCGAAATTGGAAAGATAGGCCCAGCTTGACTGATATCTGAACTACTTGATCATTGAAGCAAAGGCTATACATCCACCTTATTGGTACTGTTTCCACTTAGCATAAAAAGATAACATATCAATGTCATACAAAGTGTGATGTGACGTGTACAATCCCACGCTGACAGTGTGTCAAAACCATCACCAGTGTTATACGTCACACTACTCCACCACACGCTGCACCGCAGTGAAACAGGATTATCTCTGAGGCAAAAGTTAAAGGGGTAGACCGAGGCCAGCCAACTGGGCAGAGAGGGACCGTCACTGGGACATGAGGAGTGGGAGGGACCGGTGGGAAGGGGAGGGGGAGGATTGGTGGGCAGGGCTGAGGTGGGGGCGGTGCGGTGCGTGCGGATTGGACCACAGGCCCGCCTCTCGAATTTAGCTGCTGCAGACGCATAACCATAACCACGCTCCTCCCTACTGGCAGGAGCAGCAGCCCAGATGATGGATTCACACTTCATTAACCCCCCCATCTCTCACTGCCAGGAGGCCTGCAACAGCAACAGGGCCCGCCGCAGCCCCCCTAACAAGACAAGCCGCTAACAACCAGGCACACTGATAGTTATACCACTGCACAAAGACGTGCTGTCTAAAATCCAACTGAGGGAAAGTGCACTTCACAGCTTAGTTGCTCTGATTTATAATTACAATACCCTGCGAAACTGAAAAAGTAGTACATGAGCAAAGGAGGATGACAGAATCACTTCTGTTCCGTTGTGACATGCAAACATGTTAGTACTGGTAATGAAGCAGAAAAGGAGGTTTAAATTTACATACCTGTATGACAGAGCACCTGCAAAATGACTCTCAATATAGGTGTCCATGACTGGTTTGAAATGCTGGAATTTGCTGTCCTGCAGCAAATTTATTATGTGAACCTAGCAAACGGGGTAACAAGATGCGCTAGTTAATATGCGTGCAGTGTAATGGTCAGGCAACAGAACATTTGCACGCTGACATAATGGGTGAGGCACTGCTGATGTACCACTGAACAAAGTACAGTGCTCATACTGTATTGCTGCATTCAGTATCTAGCTGTACGTGTGGATAACAAACATAGGTCAACCTGTGTCTGCTGAACACAGTTACTTCAATAATTTTAAATTTGTAGGAAGGACTGCAAATTATTTTACAAAGCATCCCACATCAAGTTCTAGCCAGAATAATTTACAAAGACAATGTCAACTTATCTTTAACAATTTTTTACTTAATAATTATATTTTCACAAACATAAAAAATGTAAGAAACTATATCACTGTTGATGAGTGTATGCAAAGCAAATAAATAGCAATATACATATTTGGTTTCAAATTTAGATTGCTTGGCTAAACATATGGCAAACCACAGCTTTGCTCTGAATTGCAATGCAACTGTATCCCAAAGAAGCAGCTCGGGCTTCCTTGTCAGCCACCAGGGATAAGCCGATTCCTCGGGATATTGATCTCAGATGTACAAGAAAACAGCCTGAGACTAGGCTAAGCTTTGAGGTGTTACAGTATTGAGCATGTCAATTGACCCGTGTCAGCAAATCATTACGAGCACTGTCTTTTTCTCACGGACTACGGACCAGAGGGAGGATCTCCGATTGGTCACCCAGTTAGCAACCGAGTAAAGATTCAACTCTTAACAGATCGCCCACTATTGTGCATGTGCAAATTGTCCAGCTACTCCAAAGGAGACACTGCGGCGCAGTGCTCAGAAACATGAAAGGGGAGCACTTACGAGACAATCAAAAACCTTCAACCCGTATCGCTGAGAATTTTCGTCTAAAATGCCGAAGAGCGTATCCAGTGTATCTTGTAGAAACTGTGGGAATGGAAAACAAGAACACTTATAGTCAGCCGATTCAGAGTAGAATTTACGTGAGCATGTGTATGTGTGCCTCTATGGAAACTCTACCTTGACTATTTCAGAGCCGTCAATGTCTTTAAGTTTGGTCAGGCTGTCATTGATCCTCTCTGGATGGGCCCTCCATTTGAGCAGATCCAGCATGTCGCCTGCAGTGAGAATCAGATATGACGCCTTTATCCCCCTGGGAACAGCAAACTGTTCTCATCTTAAATCAATAACACCTTGCAGTTTGGTTTTGTTTCCAGGTAAGCACAGGCTGTTAGCAATAGTCAAGTAAATCAAGGCGATATAAAACAGCAAATGTATCAAAGAGTATGAAAAGCAACGTGCTGGCATTTAAAGAATATCTATTAAATTTCCTGATGCAACACAGTCATCAAGCAACAAGGTAAATGAACACATCAGGTAAGATGTTCATGATATAATTTCCTGTTTGTAAGTATTCCCATGGCCCTTTGTAATGGAGGAAAGATCTAAGTCATGCGTCAACGGTTCTGTTCTGGCTACGATCTATATTCCTGTAGAGTACTGTACTACCATTATTGAACTGCTGTCTTAAACTGAAATAAAATTATTTGCCGTGTGCCCTAAATAGCTCTTAAAGTGAGTGTTTTTTCCACAACAATTGATGTTGACAGCTGTTAAGTTTCAATTTCAAACTTTCACCGTGGTATAATTCTCTCACCGATGCCCAGTTTTGCAGTTCATAACATTGTGTTCCGCTTCAGACAGACATGTTCACAAATACATTCTTGGTGCACTTACTAGGGTGCAATTCTAGTACTGAGATGGATGTCACATCCTACATCACACTCAAAGGACACTAGAGGCCCAAAGAGGAAGAGCTAGTGGGATTCATTACACGGGCACGGTAAAGTCCTGGTCAAAGTGGGAACACAAAGCTCCTTTTGTCTGCACTTCAGCCCACCGTTCTGTGTGAGTTTCGTCGAGCACAGGAAGGACGTGACGCAGAACGACTCCTTGGTGCCCTTCGCGGCTTGATTGTTCCCCGGGACGCTTCCTTTCGAGAACGGCAGCTTGAGGTAGCGCGCGGAGTCATGGAGGTTAGCGTTCTCTTCACACTGAGAGAGAGACAGAGCGGGAGACAGAGAAAAACCCGCTCAGAGTCACGTAACGAGGTGGTGAAAGCACCACCTTCCGCGGCACTGCCTGAGGTGATCTGTTTCTTTGTTCTTTCTTGCCGAGGAGCGATCTAACAGGACGACTTGGAGAGAAACTGCATGCAAACCATTTAGGAGCCCAGCAGTGCACTCTTTCTGTTTACATAACCTCACCCCCAGAGCACCTGTCCAGTCAATAAAATCTATTTTCCAAGTCTCCATTGGCCCTTATTCAGAATATATTCCCTGTCCTTTAAAAAAGAGACGCAAGTATCTCATGTATAATACATATTTAAATATCTCACCTCTAAAAAAACTTAATGTAGTGTGGAAGAGCATGGCAATATTTTCATGGAAAATTCTACAAATGTTTTATTTTTGTGTAGAATGCACTGCCCTATTTTAAAAATCTAGAACTAGGTCACAATAATTTCATTGGGTGTCACATTTTATGCACGCCCTCTCACAACAGTACTATTGAATTATTTTATATTGCTTCTGGGGTTGGTTCTTTTGCATCAGTGCAAAGCAGCATAATCTAGCAGTCGTAAATTGTTGACGCTGGTTGGAAACGACCAGATTGGGGCACGAAAAACATACAAAGAGACACCCACACATGAATGAGCACTTGCACAGCTTTGGAATTGAAAACAGGGATCCCAATGCAGGAAATGGTTAAAGTGTAAAGTGTAACGTGTGGTGGTCTTCGTACTGTGCTGGCCCAGTGTATTAACAGCGCTACCTTGTGGATGATGAGCTCATGGGTGCCATCTGGCAGAGTGCGGCCATCCTCCTGCATCAGGGGGACGAAGGAGAAGCCGAACAGCTTCTTCTCGCCCTTCTCTTTCGCTGGGAACGACACACGTTTCCTTCCATTATTTACATTCATAAAGGTGCAAGCGGCCAAGCTTCTTGTCATGAGTAAGGGTGGTACTCAGCTGCTGCATGAAGGTAGACATGGATCACTGCCAAGATGTGTTTTATGCTTATGAACTATGCTTCAGCTTTGTTTAAGAGTAAAGTGGGTTGTTACAGATCTACAGCACTGTTTGCAGAAAACAACAGGAAATTAGCCAAGCGTGGGAACTGTATTACACTTTAATGTTGAGTATTGATTTGGGTTCAAGTAATCTATTCTAGTGTCTTTGCGGTTCATTACCACACTGTATCTGTATGATATATCTACAGAAATACTGTAGATAAAAACCCTTTTGTGGGTGCTGAAAAATAAAATCAACTTGAGTGACTCCACTATGGCCAGGAAGTCTGCACAGGAGGAAATCTGCTTTAAAAGACTTCCCTTTTTCTGAAGTCTTGACAGACAGAGGACAAAAAATACACCACACTTCCAAACAGCGATTCAAATGCAGACCAAATCAGAGGCAGGGCCTTGTTTCGTGTACAACTACACAACATGGCATTTGTGACTTCATATATCACTACCAAGAAATTCAGATGAGTCAAGAATCTGTTTTTATTTGGGTTCTTTTAATAATAACATCATTATCTCCCTGTCTCAGCATTACAAATAACAAAGTTAGACACCAGTCAGAGGAAACAAACTCCCATCGGGCAAATAGCAGCACAGTCACTAGTAATAAGAGCTGCCGTGAAACATGACGACCACATTACCCAGAACACGCTACCAATTCACACATAAGACCAGGAACCGTCATGCTTACTGGAGCAGTGCCTGAACTCGAAGCGAACGTGCGACCCCCTGAACATGTCCACAGGGATCGGCAGCTTGATCTGCTCGGCCCACCTGGGGCTGTTGTTGTGGTACAGCACAAAGGAGTGGTACTCGTCGCCCCCGGGCTCTCCGGATCCCGCTGAGACAGAGCCCTGCGGAGGAGAGGAGTCAAACGCAGCGGACGTCACACCGATGTCAGAGACACGTCCATCACTGCTTCTGAGAGACAGCTTCCCTTGTAATATTGACGCGGTACAAAATGGAATCCCTTTCTGGGCACTGGAAGCCATGCTTGAAGTGGAAAACCTCAGTGCATTAGACATGCTTTGAATGGCCACATGGCCTGACTGATAGCTATTTACAGCGCATTCAAAATATACTCTGACATATACAGGGAGAGTTCATGGGGTTTGGTTTCTGTTCAATCTAACTATACAGCATTTTGTCTTTACCTTTGAGAAAGAAATAAGAGCAAATGTGATGTCTTTTTCTACATTTACAACATATTTGCTTAATTTCAAAGACCTCCACAATTGCAACATTGTGCAAGAAAATAGAAGATACATTTTCAAATTTGCAGCTCAAGGACAAAGTAAATTGATTTAAATTTGCTAAAACCTTTTGGGTTACATCAAATATAACCTTTACACTAAATCAAGATTATTTTACCTTAAGGATCTGCCCATCAATATCCAGCACATACACAGTAACCTCCACATTTCTGGCCACGCTCTTCCCTCCTTTCTCAAACTCTCCTTTCTCCAGAGTTATGTACAAATCATTCCTCATTTCACCTGTGGGAGGAGAAAACAAGAGGCTGAAACTACACACGTACTTCAAATGTACTTACTTGTACTAAATACCCTACTTAAGTAATGATACTGCATCTCTCTACATAGAATCATCAATCAATCATGTTTGATTTGTAACAGCGCAGTTTTACTCTCAGAATTGTCACAAAGCACTGAACATTGAGCACAGCACACTTTCATGAGAGAATAAAAACCCCAGAAAATTCAGAGCCAATTGGGGTCAAACTGCACGCTGACCCTGCGAAAAGGCAGTCAAGAGACTCCCGGAAAATGGTGTAAATGTGTGCTTCACGTGGCATTTAGACTCTATTATAATGAGTGTGGTTAATTCCCACGGTGTGTCCGCATTTGCATGTGGGTAGTGGGAGGGAGTGGGCCAGGCCATCTTTTCAGTCTGAAGCCTGAGTAAGGAGTGACGGGTCTGTTCAGGCCCCATTGCTGAGGATTTTGTGACAAAGCCACGGGGCATTCTGGAAAGAACACGAGTGCAAAGTGCACAACAACAAGCCTAGGAGGAACAGCACTCTGACAGGGGGCTGGCTGCACAGTTACGCAACTCCGAGAACTGGAAACAGACACCGGCTGAAAGCCTTTTCACGGTTTCGCTTTCCGCCGTTGTACGAAAGGGAAGAGGAGCCGCCAGCATGTCAGACTTGGGGGGGGGGGGCTGTACGCTGCCGTCTCGCTGCCACAGTGCCTGCTTCACCTCGGATCACAGGTGCCTCCCGCGACTCGTTCCCCGCGCCTCTGACAGGGACGGCGCGCGGAGGGTCCGCGGCCCCGCGATCGCAGCTGCGGCGGTAAGCCGCCATCAGCAGATTCTCTCCTTTAGCGAGCTACCGCTACTTCGCCCACCTGCGCCTGCCATCCGCTTCCAAAGAGAAACACACCGCTGTGAATCGCAACCAGTGACAGCATAAAACTGGGTTTGAGCACTCGTTCTCGAAGCTCCGCACAGACAAAGACCCAACTGATTTGCTGGAACCGTCAATGTGAAGAACGCGGCATGGGGCCGGGCCTTCTTCACAGAGACATCGAAGCCTGGCACCATTAACTCAAACACTAACAGATGAAGCAAAACAATATCGTGATTAACGCATTGACTTAACAGGCCCTTCTGCAGCACATTTTCCATAAGAAGCAGTAACAGAAGCGGTCCGGGAGAGGAAATCGGCAGCTGGAGCTCTGTATGTAACAGTCTTCATAAACAGCTTATAGAGATGCGGTGCAATCAGGGAACATTCCACCTGAGCAACAAATGACAGGTCTCCAGTTTCCGCTGCTCGAGGAAGCAGGGAGGCCGGGCGCAGAATAGGAGAAGTCCCCCCACTTTAGCGAGTGCGCTCACAGACGTGACATTAGCATCACTTCCCAGTGGAGCGCGGGGTCATTACTGTGCTTTATAGGGACACTACAGGGACACAATAAGCAGAGTCTCAGAGACATGCACAGACACACACCCGTGAGGAGACGGAGGGGAGCGTTTATACGCGGTGCATTTAAGACACACAATGGCGGAGAGAGGGAGCGAACAGAACGCCTTGAAAGAGGCTTGATTTGGCTGCTCAAAAGGAGAGGAAATGCCTGAATGGGGCCTGGATGAATCGGGAGAGCTGTCAGCAGCACCGCGTCTTCTGAGCCGGAGTTCGGGAGGAGAGCGGAGAATCCCGACAGCCCTCCACACGTCAGCGCTAAAAATAAAACCCCTCGCCCGAGGACACACTTATCGCCTACAGAAAGAACAGCATCTCTGATGCTGCCTTACATAATAGAAGGGACTGAACAGCTAAACCACTGTTCCCCCCCCCACTATGAGTCTTCTTTCCTCACCCATGCTTGCATTGTTAGCGTCCTGTTTTTTAATATCCACATCTCAGTTCGCGTGCCCATTCCTTCCACTGTGAAGCCCTTCAAGCACTGTTATCTTATCATTTTGATAGGGAACACAGGGCCCCCCTGAGATTAGCGAGACTGTGTGCACTGTGGAGTCCCGCGCTGGTGGACAAGGGGACCCGAACGTGGTGAGGGGACACGTTTGCTCACCTGGCATTATGACGTCGGAGAAGCCCAGTTTCTTGGTGATGGACACGCCGCGGGTGAACAGGACCATGTACTCCCTCCGGATCTGCTCGATGTCTCCATGGAGCAGCTGGAGAGAGACAGCAAGGCCTGCGTGTACAACAAAACACACACACACAGTTACGGAGAGTTATTAAAGATGCAACTTCTTGCAGCCTGGTGCACTATGCTGTGTATAGATTCCCCAAAACATCACAAAAAGTACAGATTTACATTACATTATTAGCATTTAGCAGACGCTCTTATCCAGAGCGACTTACATGGGTTGCACCTTTTTTACATGCAACCCATTTATACAACTGGATATTTACTGAGGCAATTCTGGGTTAATCACCTTGCCCAAGGGTACAACAGCAGTGTCCAGTGGGGATGTCCTGCTCCTTACCACTATACTACACTGCCACCCAGATTTAAACAAAAACCTCAAAACAGCACAGAGAATAAGACATAATTACTGATTTTAACATTGATTAAAGGTAGTTTCAAATGTGTAGACAGAAAGAGCGTCCAACATCTTTTCCATCACTATATTTCATTTCCAGAGCTCGACCTCCTCCTGCCTCCCCTTCTTAAAGTACATTCCCACATGCACTTTAAGACTGCCTGGTCCCCCCACTGGCTGTAACCACACACCACTGTACTTTTGCAGATGTTGTGCTGTTGTTGTTCCATCCCTCTCTAAGCCTTTGTTCTTGGGCACTGCTGTTTAAACAATGCTCTGCTGCCCACACTATACTCCCTGGGCTCCACAGCCAATAGTCCTTCTGGTCCCATGAACTCCCGATACAATGTATCTCACTTCCTCCATGGTCTGCCCAACATGAGGACATGCAGCGCTAATCCCAGCAGGGGAGTCTGTGTTTGAAATCTGCTACAACAGACAATGCTAGTGCACTGATATCTGTTACCTAGATACGAGCAAAAGAGCAATGTACAGGTACTACACAGTACTGTAATCTGCAGTAATTTTTCTGTGAATAGTCAGGTTCTTTTGAAATGTGTTCTTTGAAAATTGGATAGTAATCTCTTCATTTTCATAGGGAATGTGCTAATGCCAGTCTTCTAACATAATGAATGTAATGTAATGAATCCTACTTGGCGATTTTGCCTACAAGAAAAAATAAAAAAACTAATTAAAGCAACGTTCCTGAGGCCATCTTTGCCTTTCTCCAATCTTACATTTATGCTGGCTCTTACGTCCATGTTTTAATGAAAACGGAAGTGGACCCTTTTGCAACCATTCCTCGCCAGTTTTTAAATCCTTTCAGGTTTCAGTTCGGTTTCCTCGCTCTTTCTCTGGAGAAACACAGCAGTGAGACTCCGGCAGAGCGATATGGATCGAGCTCTCCCCGTGGTGCAGATGGACGGCAGAGACGCCACGCAAAACCCGCCCCCGTGCTCGGCGCCCGTGCCGGCAAAAGCGAGCCACGCCGCAACACCAGAACATAACAAAAGGCAGCAGCCATGCCCAACGCAGCCAACCCTCAAAGAGGATTTCTGCACAGCAAAAGCACTGAATTATTCAGGGAAAATGCCTCCCGCTGGGTTTGGGAATACTCGCTGCTCAGGGCACAGTCTCGGTCTCTTCATGTGGTTAAGCACATGGTGCAGTACCCTGCTGCACGGTGAAGGCTACAATTAGGCAAGCAGGAGTTCATTACTATTCCGTACATTTTCTGAGCTATGGCTCACGCATGATTCCCCTCCTCTGGCTTCTTACTCATACCACTATAGCCCCGCCTCCCCCATCCTCGCAGAAACCTGTTACACTCCCTTCTTTTTTCTTTCAGTTGTAACGCACAGCTGATTTTTCTCCCTTTTCTTATTCTAATAAGAAAACTGGACCCAGGTTCTGCATCATACTTTTATTCCGGGGAATGAGTGTTTTTTTTTCCCCATTTATTTGCTGATGTGAGTGAGATTTCTGGCGCTGAAACAGCAGGTGAAACAGACAGCCCGTGCTCCTCATGTTCACACACACACACACACACACCCCTCCACAGTGGAGGACTATCCCCACCTTAATTGTTCCCCTGACAAGACACGCATGAATTTCAACCACTGAATTATACAGGCGATTACACAACCTCTTCTGTAATCTGGGAGCTCAGCTAAAATTGACCTGATAGGTTTCAGCTACTGCAGTGAACTGTTTAGAATGCAAGATTAGGGAAAAAGGAATGAGGGAAAAAATGAATAAGTTGTTATATGAGGAGTAGTTGAAATACACTGAATTAAACGGTACATTATAAATACCCTGCGTTCAGATATAAATGCTTGTGTTCTCGGCAAAACTGGAAGAGTAAGACTCCTCGAATTACATTACATTACCTTATTGTCATTTACCACTCTTATCCATAGCGACCTGCATAGCTTCCATTTGTTCTTTGTTGCTATCCATTCATACAGCTGGATATTTACTGAGGCAACTGTAGGTTTAGCACCTTGCCCAAAGGTACAGTGGCAGTACCTCAGTGGGGAATCAAACCAGCAACCTTTCAGTTATGAGCTCTGCTCCTTACCACTATGGTACACTGCCGCCCTACAGAAATGCTCATGCAAAAACATAGGTGGCTGGAATATTGCTGCCTACCCCATACATCATACTGTATTGACTCAAACCTTGGGACAACCTGCTAATCTAGCAGCTAATTAAAATGCCAGAGCTAATGGATGCTCTTTACCTATGTCTGTCTACCTATACATGCAAGCACACAGCTCTGTTATGTTTAAACTCTCAGCTGCTGCTGCACAAAGAAATGAAATGCTTTGTGTGAAGGCATTTAACTTGCGGGTCAAATATAGGAGTTTCTCGCTTTTAATGAAGTAGTCTAACAGACCGCACTTTCTAGGCAGAAATCAATAAGTACCAGGTTTTCTATAACTGAAATGAATGGAATAATGCATAAATGACTAATAGGAAAGGTCTGCCCGAAGCTCGGATGAAGAGTATGTGATTACCCGCATCCTGCATCAAGCTCGATCGATAATGCTCTCTGGCAGCTATTCAATCGCTGCTGCCAGTATGTCCAATTAACACTGTTTTTAAATATATACGGGTCAGAAAAGCCCGGCTTCAAAATAATTCAGTCGCAACGCGAACAAATTCTCCATTCGTCACACGCTCTAACTCCGTCTATTGGCTTTGACGGAATGGCATTAATTACTGCCAGACCAGGTTCTGCACACGGGGTCCAGAACAGACAGCACGTGGGAGACAGAGACGGGCGCTAACGACAAACAAATGCCCGCTTCGGCCGTGTTTTCGGCTCCATTCCCCTCGTTGCTCCTGCCCAGGTAAGGAATGATTTCCAAGGTGCAGGAGTTTAGCAGCAGTGGTGGAACAAACTCCCCACAGAGATTAGGACAGCGGAATCGCTGGCCATTTTGCGTTGCAGACTGAAGACCCCCCTCTTAGTTAAGTTAACTTGTGGTAGGGCTTGAATGGTGGTATGCTCACACTCACTGGTCTGTGACTGCTGTTAGCCTGATCTTACACTGCTGCTCGTTTAACTTGAATGGATACACTTACACTCTATTGCGCTGGAAGTTGCTCTGGATAACAGCATCTGCTAAATGTATGTAATGTAATGTAATGTAATGTAATGTGCAGTCTGATATTTTAGCGCACTTGACCAAAACTCCTCTGCTCATGCATAATCCCTGCATGATTAATCTGAGTCTCTCCTCCTCTGCTTTCCACAGCATGGATCCATAACTGTGCTACAATTAATATTCATACACCCAACACCTTGTTTTCCAACTGAGCTGTGTTAAATTGCCCGCTTATTATTTCTGGATTCAATTTTGACTTGTTAAGATTTTATTTTTATTTAGATGTTAGTATTTAATTACAGGTTCTGATTGGTATTGCATTTGTTATTTGAATTGGTGTCATGCTTTCCAGGTTCCCAAGGATAATGGCGTATTGATGGTAATAATCCCTCACACAGCCATAGTTTGCTCTGCATAGCGGAGTTGTGTCGCATTACACACCTCTTGAAAGACAGCCAAGTACAGCACAGAACGGCAAACTCATCACCCAGATTCACTGTTTCCTTTTCATTATTTTAACACAATATCCTCCAGCAACTTTCCGTGACATTTTCACATTTAATGCAAATTGTGAGCATAACTAAAAGGAAAAAAAAAACTGAATTGACTTGGGAAAGTTTTTTTCTTGTAACAGAGACTTTTTTCTTCTCGTTCAAGTTTAATGGAAAATGATGGGGCCTGCTCATCTTTGACAGAAGGCAGTATCAGCATGCTTCGCGGTTAGAGCACGTCAGTCTTGCTGTGAGAAGAAGAGTACAGAAGATCGCTTAGTGGTGTGAAGGGCAGCACAGAACATCGCTTTATCACACCGGTGGACAAAGCCACTGTTATGCTTATGTGGTCTGAGTGCTCTCGCTATGTTCGCCACCATTTTCACAGGAAGAGGAACCGCTGCTGTGCACCTACCTGTTGCTAGGAGAGATGCTGACTTTTCATTGAACAGAGCGTGCTATTTATATCTGTTTAACAAATACGGGGCTGAGAAGAACTCTTTCTCTGAACTGCCGCTCCAGGTTCTCATGCTTCAACATTGCATCAGTCAGCCAACATGACCGTTCCATTCAGTTATATCCAGTGCCTGGATTCTTTTAGAACATTGATTTGGGGGGACTTGGGAGACATTTAAATTCTCCTGCTCTGCAGTTTGCTCTGAACTTTTTGCTGTCGTTTCTCTGCAACGGCAGTGTGGTAAAAATGCTGAGAAATGTGAAGCTTTGGTTCAGTTGTTTAGACAAGGACAAACTGCGAAATGGGAGAGTGAATCTGCCTTGACGTTAAACTCTTACCAGTGTTGGAGCCGGAGAGGTTGTACCTGGAGTTGACTTTTCGGATGATGTTCTCGTGTATCTGATACCATTCACTTTCTGTGTTGCATCTGCAAAATAAAATTCAAAGAAAAAACAGATACAAACTCACACATAGCAAAACACAGCTTTGGATTACTCATATACAATGATTATACATACACAGTACAAAGATAATGAGGTCAACAAACACTAAGGGGAAAAACAGGAGTCATGCATATGTTAAGCAAATCCTGTTCACCTATTTCTGGGAGAAAAAAAAAAAAAACAGGTCAAACTATTACCCGGTCAATAGCCATTTCAATACCCTGAGGCTAGTCCATTTCTGCAATGTGCTTGCGCATCTCGTGGGCGCTGGTGACAGAATTCACTTGGGTGCACTTACCGGTAATTATTCCTGTATCATAAGGCTCATTGAGGGAAAAGGGAAAGTGGTCCTAATGTTTGCAGAGGCAGTAACAGAGGTTCAGAGGGTGGAGGTTTACAATCGGAGCACGGGGATTTTAAAAACATCGAACAAACTCACGTGTAAACCTTGAGGAGGTGGTCGTCCTTGGAGTCAGCGGTGAGGAGGTCGGCTATGCTGACCACCGCGCAGCCGAAGGGACGCCTGTACTGCACGCTGCACACGTTCTTCTTCTCCCCCGCGCCCATCCGCCCTGAAACGCAGCACGGAGGTCCGCTCATTGAGCATCGCCGCGACCCGGCAACACACTGACACAGTGACACACAGGCCGCCCTGAGAGACTCTCTCGAGTCCTCCACACACATGTTCATTGCGAGGAGCGCAGGGGAGACACGCACAAAGAACAACAAACCAGTAGATCTTACCTATTCGTATAATGTGAACTACAATATATACATCTTTTCTAAGGTCGCTGCTGCCCAAATCCTACAAAAAAGAAATGAAAACACATTATTCAACATCATTCAGTTTTTTATAAAATGTAAAAACACTAAAGGAAGAAGAGAGATGTTTGTAAAAATGAAAATGCCCTTGAATTAGCCATGCATAAAGGCTGATTATTTATGAAATATATTAGAGATGATGAGAGGTTAACAACTGCGGTCATGGACTTATCAGCCTGCTGTGTTCCAATAACAGGTGACAGTCACTCCTCTGAGCTCCGAGCTGTCACATCAGCCCGAATCTCAAAAATCTCGTTCACGCTTAAATTTAAATACAAAAGACAAATCCATTCAGCAAAACACAGAAGCCAGGGAGTGAAAGATATTCATTAAAAGTGTTCTCAGGTAATCTCCAGAGTTCAGAGATTTCACATAAAAACAAGGGTACATAAAGCAGGGCCACTGCAAACAGGATAAGGGGGCTCTCTCTGACTGGACGAGGAGGGCAGAATTCTTGCGTTCTGCATAACCCCCTCTGAATACTCACTACAAAAAGGGTGCACTGTCTTTCCGTTTTCTCCGGCGATTTGGGCACCCCCTGTTTATTCAGGCGTACAAAGAAGCGTTCACTGCGGAGATGAAAAAAAGGGAGACATGAGCACTAGTGAACATTACTGCACGGTGGGTCCAGTGCGCTCTGCAAGGAACGCGCACAAGCGAGAGCATTGAGCCGGCGGACTGTTGACTCGTCTTACACACACACACACACGTGCTTTTTCTGTTCCAGAGAGCTTTATCTGTTCATTAATTACAGAGAAGTCCACAGAGGGAACATTCACATCAACTGATAGGCCCCTCTGGGGAGGTTTCAGACGATTCCTTCAGCTGAATAATTTACTCTACATCACGAAAAAAAGATTGTACATAACGCTCCCAACATTTGCAAAATTACGGTTTCATTTCCGAAACCGATAAAATATTCATCGCGAGCATTGAGCTGATCCGACCAGCTCCTGGGAGGACTGTAAAATAGAAATCTAATAAACACAGAGAGAACACAGCAGCACTGTCATAAGCCAAGGACAAGAAACGATGATTCCCACAGTGTCAGAAATAATAACTGAAATACGAAGGAGAAGGTTCTGAACTGCAAGGAAAAGGACATACTTAAAAGACCATATATTTTATTCATCTGGTCTCAGCGACTCCAGCAGCAACACACAGGTGTTGACATGGTGGTGGTGTGGGGTTATCATGATGCACACTCTGGCTCCTTGGAGAAAACAGCAAGAGGCGACCACATATGATCCAGAGTCATAGCTAACGAGAGAAACTGAATGTAACAGAATGCAACCCATTGCTTTGATTCAATGGGAGCTGAGCCCACAAGTAACAAGGGTTCCGTTCTTTAAGTATGAGCTCTTTCAAAACCTGAAGAAGGCCCTGAGAGAAGGTCTTATCAGAGGGACCACTGTCCACTCAGTGCCAATGTTTCCCTGCCCTTATGGGAACATAGCAGTCTGGTGATCAGAGTGACTGTCGGTCTCGGTGCGCTAGATCACACCATGACGGAACTGCACCAGTGCGATGGGATTCCCTCGTGCCAAGCTGGCCTCGACGCAAGAATGTGCAATCCTCTTTATTTGTGTTTCGGATCCGGTTAATTTCCGTTTCCGTAATCATTACCGGCCATGTGCGCGGGTGCCGGCCTCGTTTTCCTCAATTCCACGCTAATTTTCGCCAGATTCGGCCTGGAAAAGGAGACGGGCAAAACCTGGCAGCGGAGCTCCTTCAACTGTAGGTAAGCAGGCCTGGGATCCCATCTAAGAGATAAACGATGAGGAGGCATTTCAAGGCTGGGACAGAGCTGCCCAAACGAGCCAGAGAATTTTGCGGGGAGGGGGTTCGGCGCTCCTGAGCTCCTCGTCCGAAACGGGGGAGGCGCGTGCCTGGAGGGCAGGGGAGGGGAGCGCACATCCCCCTCAGCCACCGTCCCGCTCGCGGCGGAACAGAGGGATAATCCACTTACATGACTTTCACAGCAGACAGATAAACCCTGTAATGCCCCGTCGCTGGGACAATGGCAGAAGCCTCCAGGCCTGGCAGCGATCTGGCCGAGCCACACAGCCGGCGCTGGAGAATACCTTTGCATTAAGCTCTGCCTTACATGTCAAACACTAATTAACAGAGCGCTGTGGAAATCCAAGCCTCCAATTAGCAGAGCCCTCCCCCTACCCTCCCCTCCCTGCACACAAAAGCCCCCTGATCCCTCAGCCACTTGGTAGTGATATTTTAAAAATACCCGAGCATACTGGTGTACTGATATCTATCCATACAACCACTGCAATTTGCATCACATTACTGCACACCATGGAATCCCTCTGCAGCGCTGATGTCATGGTGTGCTCCTTTGTGATACAGATGACTGAGGTTAGACTCATTTAAAAATCAGTCTCCGTTAAAATAATTCCAATTCAGAAGGCAGGCTGCCACCATCTCACAGAGCGATACACTCCCTTACCCCCAAACCCCCCTCAAGAGGGGAGGAGAAATCAGTTCCAAAGCGGTAACACCGACAGGCAACATCTTTAACCAAATCTCTGAACGCATTTGGAGGTCTCGCTGCCTGACCCAATTCCGTGTGGGCTGCGGCGACAGCATGAGGCCTCCACCTACGCACACGCAGCCAGGAGACTGGGGAGCAAGTCGAAGCTCCGTTTCTGACTTTCGACTGCGTCCCGCCAACGAAAGCGCAAAGACGCAGAGATCATGCAAGACTGATCACTGCAGCATCTGCATCAGTTAGCGCAGACCGCTCCATTCCACAGGGGCACGAACAGGAGTGTACCGGCTCGGTGGATAATACATCATTACGTTTGCTAATCCCGACCGCCACGTGGAGAGGAACCATTTGTCTCCCTTGACAGCGCAGGTACCGAGCCCTCGCATGCCACTTTGAGCCGATTGAGCTGTACAGAGAGCGGTGGTGGTCTGCGGAGGAACCGGATGCCAGCATCTCTTCCTTTTCAACCGGGTTTGCTTTATTGAATACACAGCAGCTGCCGCGCTTGAAGGCAGATGGCACCGGCGCGGGTTCTACAGAGCTGAGAAAGAGCAAATCCAACACCCAGCTGGTGCCATTCAAATCCGGACAAAAGTCATAGAATAATGAATTGGCGGAGAGCCAGGATGAGAAACCACTCGCGCCGTTTCTGGAGGCTTGCCACGCACTCAGAATTATCCCCGGCTTCCCGGAGGATGGGCGCAGTGAAACGTCCCCGCCCCCCCCGGGGAGTGCAAACCGAAACTCATGTCTTTGGCGATCCTCAGCTGGGCTGAACAGCCAATCAGCTCTCCAAAAGCCTCCTATAACAAGCAATTAGGCGAAACGATATCGCATAAAATGCTGCGAAGGCAAATTGCGTGCAGATATTTGTTGGCTGAATGAAGTAATAGAAATGAATGTTCTCATCCCTATCGGCGCAACATAAGAACTCGTATGGACTTGCAGACTGTGCAGTAATGCACATGAGTGTTTCTGGGAGGGAATAATTGTCCAGGCAATGCTTACAAACGCACCAGATCATTACCACATAATGAGCACGGCTATTCACTCGGTGTGTGTACCTGACACCAGCAACAAAACTGCAAATTAAATGTATTACCACAACGGGAGTCTAATTATATGAAAATGCACAATGAGGGAAAGCAGCAAACAGCAGGAAAATCAACCCATTATCACCAGCTAAAAGGTGTAAACCAACAGACAGACCACCTTGTCCTGCTGTCAACACATGGTACGGTATGTGTTATGTTAATGGGAATGGTTGAATTTCACATAACAACATTTATGCAAACTGTCCGCAGGGAATGGAGTTTGAAGGTAGTATACCAATTTTCATAATCACCAATGGCTCAGAGGGGCTGAGCTTATCTTGGTTGTGTAACATGAAGCAGACAGAGACCTGTGACACTACAGCCCTGGCTGTAACCCCCGCAGTACATGATAATTAGTTAGACTGCACATTCATTTACACATAAAACATAAATGTGTCACAAAGATGTTGTGGTGAAATGAATGTGTAAGAGCTGTGAAGAGCTGTATCACTGCCACAGACACTGACAGTTCTCATGAATGAATGTAGCATAATCTAATGTTGTGCTTAATGTCAGAACTGCAGAAACCAATGTTTTTACACCAAAGAATTCCAACCATTCCCGTGTAATCCAGATGTGAGTGACACGCAAATGGATATAAGATTCTATGAAATATGATGCAAGATCAAATGCACTACTTATATAATGGCAGTCACTCGCCATTGGTTGATCATGGAAAAAAACCTGATTACCGGATGATCCAACCCATTATATCATACAAACAATGGATCAAGAGTTCCATTGCCCTCCCATCAATGTTAAAGATGGCTTCACACCTCCTTGTTGTGCTGCCACACAAGGACCGGGGTGTTTCCATGGCAGCGAATCCCATGCTGTGTTTACAGGAATTGAGAACTCCCAGAAGGTTTCCAGGGTTCTGCTCATGCCTCTTAGTTAGTGTGGCTTCAGAGGTTCTCAAAGGGATTTATGACAACTGCATGTGATGACAAACCCATGCTTTCACACTGCTGACCAAGTGACAAGTCGCATTATCCCGTGATACCATGCAACCAAAGTTTCCTGCCAACGCTGTTCTCACGAAAGAAATATCGGTCAAAATCGGTCGTGTAGTTCAGGTAAACCCGGCATGGTGTATTAGGTCCCACAAGTAATGTACAATAAAATACTCAGTTCACAAAAATAAAAGATAATACTTTGTGAAATATATTGTGCATTATCTAACAGTGCTGCTGTGTAACAATCTGTAATGTGCAATTCTAATCAAAATTCTGTACCTTCAACATGGCAATGTTTGCAACAAGGTCTTCAACTCATCTTTTTGCGAAGATGAGGGGACAAAGCGACTATCCCCATTAAAAGTCAATTCTTTAAAATTCAGAAAGCCAAGCCATGACATCTTTTCTATGAAGTACACAGAGCAAAGTCTAAATAAACATTTTGTTTTACTATTCCTTAATAACAATTCAAAAAAACTAAACCTAGTTCATTTAAGTCCCTTCAAATTCTTCAAATAACTGTGAACGTACCTCAGCGGACGGTTCTCTCTGCTGTCGTAAATGGAGAAGAAAACCTCCAGCTCCTCTCCCAGGTTGGAGCTCATTAGGCTCTTCATCTGAACAAACAGGTGATGCGTGCTGGCGGGTACTGGCGTGTCTTTCTTCCGATGTCTGTGTTCCATCTGCGTGCAGACACACACAGCGCCTCGCCGCTTTATTTAAACCGCAGATAAATGCCGCAGACGCGCACTTCATCTCGTACATACTGACAACAGGTTTACCTCCAACAGAGAGGGGGAAACAAGGCGCCGAGCAGGTGCAAGAGCAAAACTCTGCATTACCATGCGAATGACTTCTCCTGTTAGCGAATATCGGAGGGCAGGCTAAAATCAATGCAGTTTTTTCCACAGAAAGGAGCGGAATATTCTCGGTAATTTCAGAGGCAGCGTGTTCGGGGCGCCCTTCCTTTACACTCCCCTAAATGAAATTAGTGTCACGTAATGTGCTGCACCGCTTATCGCTGCTCTTGCGGCTAGCAGCGTCGCGAACACCGTCTCCCAGACGTGTCGCCTAGGGCTCGGAAGGGAACACACCTCGTGTGCACACTCCAGAACTGTGAAAGTGCACACGCCACCCCGTGGTCTTTCTCCTCTCGCCATTGACCACTTTCCCGTCCAATCGCAGAGAGGCCTTCTGACTCAGACGCGCACAGCCTCCAGATGGCTTATGGGAACCTACTGAGAGCTTACACAGCATTTCTGTCCCGGGTTTCTGTTTCGGATGCGGGTACGGTGGGGGGAAGAGGAGCTCGGAGCAGCGGGGGTTACGTTCCCAGTGGCTCGCGGAACAAGGTTAAGCACTGAATTAGATTCGGAAAGAGCCGGCTTAGGCCATGAGCGATGGAACTTATTCCCCAGAGCCTCCTTCGTGCTTTCAGCGGCAGAGGCCAGGCAGTGGGTCGCTTTCGAGACTGCGATGCCGTGGTGCAGCATCACAAAACTGGGGTGGGGTGGGGGGGGCTGAGGACAGATGTCGCCCTCTTCAACAAACCACTACGCTTTACAGATGTTTGAGCTTCCTCTGCTAAAACTAAGCCTATTTAATGCAGGTGCCCTGAGGGAAAAGGCAGTGGGGCCTGAAATTCCTCAGCAGAATACGCTGAGAACGCTCACAGAATATTTTATTTGACCACTTTAATTCTGACTTTGATGGTTCACCTTTACTGCGTACAAACGCCCATATTTTCTTTAATGGAGGTGGAAAACAAACTGCCGAGGATTATAATCAGTCTGAGGGATTTCAATGCGTTGATGCCTTCTGATCCCTCAGTCATCCACTCGTACCCACATTTAGGCGAGGGAGAAACACGTTCTGTGGGTCTGAGGTTCAGATGAATGTCCAAGGGGGAAAACAGGATGTGACTCTCTCCCTCATACACATAAACACATACACATCTCTCACTGTTTTCTCCAATTTCTGCAGTAATTACACCCCAAGTAGAGAGCGGTTACCTCCAACTCAATTCCGATGAATTTATTACCAGCAGTGATAATAACATTGCTCACAGGCCCATCCTCAGTCTGGAGCACTTATATACCGATTACAACACATTTGCCACTAATTTAATGTAAACACCACATAATTATAAGAAACAACCTCCTTTGTTAATATAACGCTAATTTAATCATGTAATTAGGTGTCATCTGAGGCGCATCTTTACCTACAACAATATCATTCACGCAACGGTGAATGAAATAATTAAGACATAATTCCTCTAAATGCTACAACAGAGCATTCTGTGTTTTCCATTCCAGACAAAAATAATTGTGTTTCCTCTATCTTGTCCCTCTTGTTCTTAATTAGTATCATTTCTGGATACGTACTGTAATAGAGGCACATTACGCTTTCATCCCAAAGCCCTTTGTTTACGAAGAAGGATTAAGTGCCTCTATTTTGCGGACGGGAACGGAGATTCAGCGGGCTCCACATTAAGGCAGTGCTGCGGTTGCCATGGAGACGCGGAGCTTGGAAACGGCACGCGAAGGCTGGCGGAAGCAGCGGCGGGAGAGGGGACACACTGTACCCACCAGCCTGTAGAGCTCCGTGACACTGATGTCATCCGGGTCCACCATGCTGAAGTCCTTCCTGGGGACGAGGTCCAAGCCCAGCTGCCTGTCAAAAGCACACACAAGCAAGCAGCATTACTGGGCTCCGTCCATCTTACAGCCGAGGGGGGGGTGGGGCAGACGGAAATGTTTACTCTGTCGCTAAGGCTTCTGCGTTCAATCCAGTGGAAAAAAAACATGCCGGCCTTAACAAAAAGTGATCGTTTTGCTTTTGTCTAATTTCAGCAATCATTAAACTCAAACTGTTGTGCGAGTCAGAACAAAGAAATAAACACTGTCTTGCTTATATTCGTTACCAAGCATACCAAGCAAGACAAAGCACACTGCAGTTAGATAGTATCTAGATTTTGGTGAGAAACGTTTCTCTTGAACAATTTCCAAAACTCAGACACTTGTTTAGCAGTGCGTTAGGCAGATAATGTAGCATTATACACTGAATGTTCACTGCCATTGTAAACTTTTGTTATTGCAGACAAAGCTATTTGTATGTTGAGCACAGAGCTCCCATTGTGCAACTGAGTCCAGCCTGAAATGGTCGTGCTGCTTAGTCTGAACCACCAAACAGGGTAACAAACCTATCGCCCCCTGTGTCTCCACCACATCAACTCTGCTCTTCTCTTCATTTTAACCTCATTTTAGACTACACTGCACCTGAGAAGTCGAGTTATCAAACACACTTACAACAGGACTGTCCTCCTGTATAAACAGGGGCATGCTTTTTATGCATAAAATACTGCTTTGTTTTGTTCCAATGGTGCCACAGTTCCTTCCCTTGTTGGTGTCTGACACCAGCCCTGTTCCCCACCAAGGACAAATATGTGTAAATGGCTTCATTAACAGGAAACCTTCCCCACTGATTCTTACAGCAAGGGCCAATAAGACAGCCAAATAATCACTTATTTCATCCATTTATGTTCATGGCGGCAGGGAAGAGCACGATAAATAAGCTTTTCGAATTCCCATGGCGTTAATGCTGTGTTTATAAGTGGTGAAAAATTGCTGGCAGGGTGTTTTGAACATGTCTTGCCCATTTGTAAGTCCCAGAGAAAATTCTCAGCGCTCCACTGCCCTCCCAGAAGTACTCACCGAAGCACTAAGAAATTACAAGCGCTGCACGTGCCGTAAGTGACTCAAAACCTCTCCATACCTCTGCAGTTTCTTAAGCTGACTACAACAGCAGCACTGTCATCTCACACCTGCTCCATTCATATGCAGAGCGCTCCGAACACCTGGGCGCCTGGCGAAGGTTTCGGAAGCTGCGTTACTCCCTCCATCAGGGAGGCAGCAGCGCCAAACCCTACTGAGAAACACCCTTGACTTTTTTTTCTTTCCTGCTTTTTGGGAGAGCGGCGCATTTGGACGCAGAGGGAAAATGAAAAAAATTCAGCATGGCGTGAGCCCGAGGAGGGCTGGTGGAGAAACATTAGCAGTCAGTGGGAGGAGGGTGATTCAGCACTGATTTGAGCGAGCAGGCAAGGTTTTCTGGAACCAGCGATGCGGTCATGTATATGTATGTGTGTGTGTGTGTGTGTGTGTGTGTGTGTGTGTGTGTGTGTATGTGTGTGTGTGTGCACTTGAGCCTCACTCACTCGTTGCCCCAGTCGAGTCGGGCTGTGATGTGCTGCTTAACGTCCTTCATTCGGTCGTGAGTGAGGTGCCCCACCAGAACCTGCCGCCGCAGGTCCAGAATCTCATTCATCACGTGCCACAGCCGGTGGAACAGGTCTCCCTCATTTTTCTGCATACAGCGAGAGAGTTCACTGTGACTCCAAAGAGAATACTAACAGTGCAGGCCACAAAAGATATGCTGTGACATCCGAGCCCAGCTATATGGTACAAAAATTAACAAAACTCGCAACATACTAAAATTTGTCACGTTGAGATCATTTGCCCACAGAAATGATGGTTTATAAAATAAGAACAATTCATTCATATATCTCATTCTACATGTATAAAGGTCAGGTTGGGACAGTGATGCTTACGGAACTGGGCTTTTTACCAGAATGTTGCGGGTTTGATTCCCAAATGTAGGCCTGCTCGTATACACAGCAGCAAGATTCTTAAACTGAACTGCCTATGTAAAGGTATTCTGCGTCATACAGCAAAGAAATAAAATAAATCATCTCCATCAAAACAATGCATTCCCAAAATGCAACAGGCAGACAAAGACCTTTGACTTCCTTCATGAGAGAGTCCAGGCTTTGCGGCAATTCCCCCAGTAGCATGCTGTGTGTGCTGTGCATTGTTTACCACGTAAAGCTGCTTCCACATGGTACCCCAGTCTCTCAAGGTCGATGTCATTTCCGTGATGACAGAGTCCTCGGTGGGAATGACAGTCTCAAACTGCCTGCGGGTCGAAGGCAAACATCACCACCTGTTTCTCCCCATCTCCTGCTATAAGGAGCTCCATATACCACCATATACAGTTACACCGTGCTTAAAAATATCACAGCTCTCGCAAAATAAACAAAACCACAAGCAGGCGCTGCCTTACATTACACCATGCAGACACACAGAAAAAAGCTGTGAATTATATTCAGCTCTGGGTTCCTTTTAATGTTACTCAAATGTTTATCTCAGTGTGACAGAGTAATTAAAGACACATCAGATCGGCAGGTATTAAGGTTGTTGTTGAGGCAGTTGGTACTAACCCTTTGTTCTTGATATGAGCATTTTTCAGGTGAATGTAGCTTGATGGGAAAATACCCTGCAGGAAAGAGATGAACAAGCAAGCAAATGTTTCACTCGTCATTAAAAATTTCATTAATCTGTATATTTGCTGCAGTTGCATAATCCTTCCCAATCCATTAGCATAAGTAACGTAAGTGCATTGCAAAATAGTAATTCAGTAATAGTTAACAGAGGCTTGACATTTTACTTAAGCGCTGAATATTTAACATATTTGTATGAATTAGTGTGTATGTGCCCGTTTTTTTTTGTGTGTGTGTGCGTGTGTGAGGGAGAAAAAACAGCTGTGATAAGACAAACTCTGAGTCATTTTTTTGTTGACTGACTAACAGAGTAAACTACAAAACAGACCTGTTTTTTTATTAACACAACAACAGTCTGTGAAAGCCTCAGTAGGACGACATTGTCACCCACCTTGGCATTGGGATTCTTCAGAATAAACCCTCTGTACCAGCCTGGAGAGAGAAAAGATAGGAGAGTTCAATGTCACCCTGTCTTCATCCCTATGCTCTGTTCACTCTCCAATGGAGCATCTTTGTTTCGCTTTTTATGAAGCCCTCTGACCTTGCAGGGTTCAAAAGAACAAACATGGCATGAAAGCTAAATCTGTGCAGAAGGCTACAATAGATTCTACATTGTTACAGCTAGCGAATTCATGCCAGAAAATGTGGAAATGCGCTATCTGCTTCTGGCAATAATACCTTCATATTGACCAGCATTTTTCAGCCTACTTATAACACCACATTCAAATAAATGGTTTGGTTGACACCAGTATGAGCGTCAGACCACAGGGCAGATGTGTCAGTATTGCTCTGTAGTGTGCATCACGAAAGGCAAATGCAAAAGGCAATATTTTAAAATGTCTGTTACTGTGTGGTTTAATTCCATATGCCAGCCAATGCTTTTTAACATCTTGCCCACCTTGCAACTCGCATTTGCACTTTGAGTGCATTTTGGTCACAGAGGGCCCCATTAACAGCCCCTTAAAGCTCGTCTGCTCATGAAGCTGCGCTGGTGCAGGAGGCAAATGACTCAGCACCGAAATACAAGACGCCTTATTGCGGGGTGCCATAAGCAGGTTCTGGTGAGCGAAAACTACATCCAAAAATCTTACTGCCAAGCTTCTGCGGAGAGACTGAGATCTCGTTAGTTTTGTAAATATTGCGGGAGCGTAACTGGGAGAGAAAAGATCAGCATGTGCGATCGCACTTCATTTGTGCCATCGCGCTCCGCAGGCTGACAAAGACAGGGCTCAGCGGGCCTGACTCCCTGCGCTGCTGACGCGCCTGATTTTTCGGCTGGAACGCGGGCCGACCCTTCGTCCCGACAGCGCGTGCTCGGCATCTTGCCTTGCTTTGTCTCCGATCGCCTTTTAGGACTTCCTCGCGAAAAAAGAGTCTGTTCATAGCGTGTCAGCAATTAGGTTGTGTTTGTCAGACTCCGCATATAACAGGAAATGAAAGCACGCTCATGCTAAAAATGGGAGGCCATTTCAAAATATCAGTGCCGTGGAAACAGGAAATGCTACAGGCTGTGGCTGTAAAAAACGTGTCAGATGTGAACCATCCAGGTCAGCTGGTGGTGGTGATCAGGTGTAATCTGTTAAAAAAACAGTTTCATATAAGCCTCATTCCCCATTCATTTCCAAGGCAACCATAGCACAGAACAAAACAGCAGAATAAGCATGGAATAACATCCTATTCTAGAGGTACAGTAAGTACCTCCAGAATGCAGAAATCTCAGAGAAGGTCCTTTAGCACAGACACATCCATGAACAGGACACTTTGCTTTTAAGAATGAATTTAGGTTTAAAAGTCAAAAGAAAGTTACCTTCACATTTCTCCAGTATCTGCACTGTGTCCCCAATCTCCAGCGGCAAGCCATGTTGCACACTCCCTCGAAAACTCGCCAACACTGGAAAACAAAGAGATCCATCAGTACCGCTCAGCATGCGCAATATCCTGCAGCCCTGAGCATCAGCTCAGCGCTCTTGATGTTTTGTGCTTCTTCACGACCATTCATTTCCCAGCGGAGTTGGAAGGTCTGCGCTGTAATGTAATCAAGTCTTCTTTCTACGTCCTAAGGCACACTAAAGACGGAGGCAGACGAAAGGGCTAATGGTGCCGTATCGTGGCGGTGCTGCAGGAGAGACGACCTCCTCGGTGATTTACAGAGAATCTCGCCACGAACCGGCCGGCGCCAGATCCGAGAGGGCTCAAAGCAAGCCTGAGGCTTTGATGGGGAGTGTCAGGCAGCCCCTCTTCAGAGGGGGCCGGGAGAAGTTGCAGTCATTTAGGGAAGGACGGCGTAAGCTCACTGGGTCTAACAGCTGAGCCGCGGCTGAAGGGAGAGGAGAACGAAGGCCAGAGAAACAAGCCGTGCAAGCACGCCTGACTTTTACTCCAGGGGGTGTAACTGTCAAGACACACTGGTTTCACTTTGGAGGTATATGTATATGCATATTTGTTTTACCTGAAAAGGTAAACTATTTATTTTCAAAAAGTACTGATATTTTGTGCAATGTTATAAATATTTCATGGAGCGTTAATGTTTTATGGCAATTTGCCGTCTCTGCAGTGCATTTGATCGGAATGGATTTTTTTTTCGCTGCTTGCACAGGGCTGAGAAATAAATTTTATTCCACAGCAAACAAAAGCATTGACACATTCATTAGATTTGCCTGCAGTACCATACTTGATTAATAACACACAACACTATTCTCTGATCTAAGAAGTAATCACAATATTAAATTGCAGTAGCAATAAAGCATACTCCAAAGCTACAGCATACACAGTAACCCAGAAGGCCATTATTTTGAATTATCCATCTGCCTCTCTATGAAGCTTGTGAGGCCTGAAGATGAAATTACTGGAACAGATGCTCTTTGGGGACCTCCTGTGAAGCCATACTTTAAGATATGGACCCAACTCTGTCTATACCCATCCCTACATTTGATATGCTGCAACTTTTAAATTTGATAAAAAAACACGTCCAGCTCATGACATAATTTTAGCAATCGACTGCTGCTAAGTGCTAAAATGATTTGCCTTGAAATGAATTTTTGCCGTGTGCAAATCCTTCCTGGTAATCCATACCACAGCTGTTGTCTGTCTGCTAACAGAGGTGGCACACTTCCAAAAGATGTTGGCATGTGAAAGGTGTTGGCTCGATAGGGAATGGATTTGTTTTTCCTCTCAGGGCGGAGTGTCTCCCCCTCACACACACAACACACACACACACACACACACACACACACACACACTCCCTCTTCACACTCCCGGTTTACTCCTGTCTGAACACAGAAGCGCCGCTGTTTAACCTGAAGGACACACGCGCATCGCCAACCTTTTCACTTGACTTCCTCTGAAAATGAGGCCGGCCCTCACCACCGACTGCTGATCCAGTACAACACATTCTAACGCTCAGTATTGCCGGCTGGTCTGAACACAAGGACACAAGACAAAACATTAACGCTACACAAAGAGTGATGAGGGAAAGATGATTATACATCCATACATCCATCCTTCTGAAATGCAACTGAAGACTAAGTAGAAGTCTGCGCTGTATTTGCAATGGTCTTTCTGGAGGACCTGTCAGGTTAATCCACCTCTGGGAGAAAGAGGAATGTACTGTTTACACACACGCAGGTACTCATGTGCCTTGGACATTACCCTCTGTGGGCAGATGGAACGCTAAACAGTCCTGACATGCTGTTTGGCTTGTGTTTCCTACTGGTTAACTCCTTACCTTCCTGACATGTTTCAGTGCAGCCACCGAGTGCAAAGCACTTAGATGGCACGGTTATCAATGCATGAGAAGGCATTAAACTCCCACCTAAGACAAACCCCAAAGCAGACAGAGCAGAAAGGAGCCCAAGTTGCAGTATTTTTAGTACCTATTATCTATTGCCAAAAACAAAGTAAAGGCAACAATAGGCCAGAGAAAGCTAACTAAATTAATTCAACTTCTTGATTAATTCAACAACTCTCTCTCTCACACACATACACACACACACACACACACACACACACACACACACACACATAAAAAATAATTAAGTCTACTGCATTGCTGTATTTAGAGTCAAAACTAAATAGTTCTGTCTGTAAATTAAGGCCATAAGGTCTGAAAAGTGCTTTTACCTTTATTTTAGCCCCCCCTTCTCCCATTTCCATTGTGACAGCCAATCAAATCAATAATACTCTGTTGAAAATTCATGCATTATTCACGACATCATTAGTATGCAAATTCATAGCTGTTGATAGGAGGTCGGTTGACCCCGCTGCCAAATAAATATGAATTATGTATCCAGACGAGGGTGTCACAGTGTCAAACTCAACACGTTACAAAATATACAAAGGTTTAGAAATTACAGCACAAACAGGAATACTCCACATTAGCTGCAAAACAGAAGTTTTCTAAGCAATTAATTAGCTGGAGAGGGTGTGAGTGATGAACTGTGACACCCTCTCCCGCTTATGTGCACTCCTGTGAATCATGTTTTCTGAGTTCTGTCTGCACAATGGGAGCGTACATTTGCATTTCCTACCACCACCACCCACATCTACTTAAGCTAATATATACATAATATTGCGGTCAGTTCATGACAACCTTACGATGAAAATTACGAAAGTGAAATGGGAAAACAATCGCTGATGACTGATGTCCTTGAGGGGGATTTGCTACAGGGTCTTAACAGGAACTGAACTGCAGTCCTAGTTAATGGTCATTCTGTATTGCCCAGCATGATTTAATATTTTTATCCATACTGTATGTTCAATGGGACAGAGTGAAGCACTGTTTCCCACACAAAATTGGGAATATGAAGCGGTGGGTTAAGTTAAAGTGAATCACCGAAAAATATTCTCAAGACATCCAACCGCTAAAAGGAAAAATAAAAAAATGGCAATGGGAAACAAGGGGATGTAGTATTCTTTTTACGTTGGACATCAATGGATTACGAGACACAACCTGCTGGATTCAGCCACCACATTTCCTTAACTTTTACTTACAAATAAAGCAAAATGTAAAGCAAATAAAGCAAAATGTAAAGCATTTTTTTTTCTTCACAAAGAGTTTAGCAGTTCAGCAATCACCACAGTTATAAAAACAAAATGGTACCTGCACTGAAATAACTAGCACTTGCATGTATTTGTAGTTGCATTAACAAACTGATGGCATGTTTCTACAGCAATTGCCTTGCAATGTCTATGTGTTAGATTCAAGAAAAGGAGCAGGGATTGTGTCATTTGCTATCAATAACACTGTTTTGACTGTTTCTAAGGAAATACTGGCACATGTGATGCCTACAGAGGAAGTGGACAAGCCAGGCTTCATCTACTGCTCAATGGGCAACTTATCACTAATGTTGATAATTACACATTAAATTTAATGAGACTTAGGCCTATGCTGCCTACAGTATGAATCTGATATTTCAAATGAACCTGCTGGCTAACTCTGAGATCTTTCTTCCACTACTTTACCTAATATAGACAATTGTACCTAAAAAACAAAACAAAGACAGTTGCACAACCACAATAAGCCCAGGTTCCAGACTGCTGTCGTTTCCTATTCCTGCTCACAGAAGAGGATATTGCTACTACCATCGCATAAGACACTGGACGAATGATCTCCGTTTAGGGGGTAATGTAATTACCTGCATTGATGGTGCATTTATCATTCTTACAGTGGTACTGTAGCTCAGTTGTAATGTCTGGGAGACAGATGGCAGTCCCCCTGTCTGTCAGAGATCCTGATATATGCTAGGAATGAAAATGTAACCTAAATGCTCTATATGTGACAGAATCCAGTAAATAAACTCCATCAGAAATGAGCTGCACTTGAATGGCAAGGTTATTCTTATACAGTCCTGGATATTCCAAGTGCAGAGTAGGTAGTACAAATATTGAATTGCAGTGATGTGTTTGAGAACTGTCAGATTATCAGTTCATGTATGTTTCTCTGACATAATAACAAAATGAATATAGCTTTAATAACAATCTAACTGGCTGAACTGCTACAAAAACACAGTAAGGGAGCCTGACCCAACTAAACGTTGCTTTGTGTGGGCAATGAAGTACCTGAACCCATTACTTACTAATATCAATACATCTCCACTAGGGAAGCAGAATAAACAGTATGTGTGACCTTTAAATACTACTTGAAACTCCTCTTATTTTTCACCCAGTCACAAGCTTGGAAAACACACACTGCAAATACTTTATGTTGGGTATATCTGCCTAATAACCCCTTTCCATTAGTGCGCCATATTGAGAAATTGACTAGCTGCAAGCCTGCGTTTCAATGTGAGCGAAAAAAAATGGAGCACTGTTCAATTTCCACAACAGCCCACCCTCGGTCCGCCTGTCAGAAGACGAAGTGGAGTGGGTCATGCAGCTCTGTGGCAGTCCCTGTTTTTTGGCTGGTTACTGCTCACCTTGGAGCCTGGGTGCGCCTCGGCATGCTTGCGGGAAAGGTGTATGAGATGCGCAAAGGCCCAGATGCCGCATAGGCTGTCCTCCTTTACTTTTATACAACAAGGATAACAGCCATGAGGAAGCTTAGGAAGGAATTGATTCCAGGAGGGTGATGGACGGATGACAACTGACCCCTGAAACTGCTTTGTGTTTCCAACACACACTGCAGAACTGGCATAGCCATCCCAGAAACCCCGACCCCGATGCAATCATGACACTCTGCAACCCGGTTCAACTCAATCTCCCGCCCTAGCTCCAGCTGAATAAAAGCTCCTCAGCCTGAGCACTTTAACAGAAAAAAAAGAGAGCTGGCGTGCTTTCACCTCACTTTTCCCATCACGTCCTTCAAAGGGTATTGTGCATCCTGACAATGCAACCCAGCAGTCTGAACTTTTTGTTAAACCACAACAATACATGTTTGGTTTCAGCAAAGAACAGAGCGGTGGAATCCTATAATCTTCCACAGGCATTTTTTTAAGACTGGCGTGGATTACAAAACGGTAAAGAGAACTGAAAACTTCGTTCAAATCTCAATCACATCCACATGGGATTCTGACTGTAAGGCCATAGGAGGGCCAAAGCTACACTTGCAACACACCCTGACCAAAACTAACACTCGCTGGCTCTTTACTCTATTCACTCCACTCTCTTTTTTCTCCTCAAGGAGCCCTAGAACGGAAGAGCTAAAAGGCAATAAAGACTCAGAATGAACTGTGCTCTGTGCAGATTCCAGGCTTGGCGAGCATCAATCTCCGTCCACCTCTGCGGCTCTGACTCCGTCGCCTGTGCCATTCAGCGCAGAAGTGCATCCTGGGAAATGGGTGAGCACTGCATTCAGGTCTGCCCCCCTTTTTAGGGGAAGGCTCTCTCTCTCTCTCTCTCTCTCTCTCTCTCTCTCTCCCTCTCTCTTCGAATCGGGGCGCTCTGAGGCCATTTAAAATGCAGATCTCCTTGTGCCTGATTAACGGCGAGACACAGGCACAGTCAGTTCATCTGGACAAGCAATGAAACTCTCACAAAAAACCTCCACTGCTATTTCGCAATCTCCTAGACAAATCTTATATAATTCATTCACATCGATCACTTACAGATTTCATAACCGCACCGACTCTGCAAATTCCAATGATAACCTCAAAAATGCCTGACACAAAATATCCCAATATGATGCGCAGTAAATATGAGAGAGAGAGACCTTTGGGATGATTTATTGATATACAGTATGCTACATTTTTACAGTCCTCCCACATATCCCACACATTCGCATATGAATAAACAAAGTCATAACTGCAATAACTGTGGAGCTGCGGTACATATGGCTTATAAACTGAACAGCAATGTCACACAGACAGACTGAATGTGAGGAATTCTTAACTCTAAAAATCCACGCGTGTACATTTTAAAGCAAACTAGATGAATGTAAAAGTAACAAAGTGCCAACGTAGCAGAGGACATCATATGTGGCTCTGATTGCATGTGGATATGGCTCATGCTTTCTATGCTAAACATGAGCTCCACCTCTTTCTGAAGCCTAATCTGGTGTTGTCGGCTGTTTCTCTGCACAGACCTATCAGCGCTACCTGCTGTCCGAGCGCCCGCACAATTCCGTAAGGAATGTATCCTGGTACCCTCAGGTGTTTTTGATCTTCTCTAATTTGACTGCACGAGATAAAAGCTGTCGGGATGCTTCCAGCAGGCTGTGCTCTGAAAGCTCTGTAGGAGACACATGACTGAGACAGACTTAGGAACCATGCGTGGCCACAATTTTGCTTATTGCAGCTCTCCCTCTCTGCTTTACTGACGTTCAAAATGTATCACCAATAAAAAAGTGCTGTGTATGTTCTTTCCAATTACTTAATGACTAAATGCAAGCTGCCCTGCTGTTTACCAAGCACCGGCTAACATACACATGCTGAATTAACTGAAATAAGAAGGTGTAAAAATGTAGTGTTTATATGTAATCATTTTTCAGCTTCTTTAATTGAATTTGCATTTGCTTTGCTTTGCTTCATTTAAATTTGTTGTAAGCTGTGGTATTTTCAGTTCTGTAGATGCTGTTGACTCTTTTTTGAGTTCTGTGCATGTGAATCTTGTCATAAAATATAAAAAAATGATCACAAAAAGCAAACATATAAGGTTTTTTTCCTGTCAGGTATAATATATCTCAGCTGCAGGAAAAGACCTCAAACCACCTAGAGGATGCTTCGTAATTGGCATCTGGATTCCTTGAATCTGTTTTGCATGTGTTACTGTACTGCTGTTGGCATGGTTTACACGGTTATTATTTCCATTGAGAACATAACTTACCATGAAACCTGCTCCGGCGGGGGCTGTGTGTGAACTCTGCAAAAGCTGATTCACAGGGAGGTGAGATAGCGCACAATTAGAGGCACAAAGCGCTCTAAATTCCATTTGGAGACATTTTTTTTTTATATACAGACAGACCGCTCCGATATTTTCCAAACTCATTTCCTCACATTCGGTCTTTCGGATATCCAGCGGAGCTTTATTACGGGGCGGAAAGAAATGCCAAGCTCGTGCTCTCGCTCAAACGCCCTTCCTTCCCTGCTTCCACTGTCTACTCTGCCACAGATAATTACAGGAAAGAGGGCTGTGCTCTCAGGTAAAGAAACTATGTGTGGGAGGACAAATTAAGGCTGCATCTGCCTCTTTGTTGAATATATAAAAAGCCCCCCTCCCAAAACCAAGGGGGACAGACTTCAGTCCACGTTCAGAGCTCTCAGAATGTAATTACGTCTCCCTCTGCCTCTGCCCACGGCACTCGACTAGCAGGTATGATTTAAAGTGACATTGATCATCATAGTGCACACAGTAACACCAAAAAGTTGCACTTTACTTCCAAGCTCAGAATAAAGGACTAGCTACTAACTGTGTTGCCTTTGTGAAGTGAAACTGCAGCTACGTGGACCTCCCCTAGAGTGTGTCCCTCGTAGCACAGAAACAAACACAGCAAGAGTTATGCTGCAATTAAGTGGCATCAGAGCTGTGAAGGGCTACCATAAAATCAGAGCGATACCACCATGTACTCGCAGTTCATATCTATCCCTGTCCTCAGGGACTGTAGTTGCTGGTGACCTGGACAGACTACAGACGGCTTTGAGTGACAACTCAGGAAATACAGTATACAGAAAAAAATCCTAGTAGAAGGCCCCCTCCTACAGAGAATTTCCATAACTGTAATGACAAGTGCCTTAAGTCCACCAGTGCTGCTTCCACAGTGTGTAAATCTTTTGTATCTTGCTGCTCCTGGAAGATACAAAAGATTTACTTCAGCAGGGTGTGTGTCTCTTAAACCATAAACTACTGACTTGCTAAGCAGGAGAATATTAAGAGAGTTTCCCCAAGGTGAAAAAGCTGAATTGTGTGAATTACTGCGCACAGAACCGCCTGCCTTTTAAAAACATCAAGTCAGACATATCTGGAGTCATTTTCCCCCAAAACTGTTCATTTGACTTTGAAAGACTCGGGATGGGAAAAGCAGACGTTAGCTCTTATGTCCTCTGCGTGGTTTTGCCTACGGTTAATGTCCTGAGCTGAAGGACAGAACTCCAGCGCTTCACGCTAACAAGAGAAAGCACAAAACTGACTGCTTTTCTGCGTGTATCCGGGACAACAAGGGACAGTTAAATATGCGTCTGATGTCATTAGTGTCATGGCGTAATGCTACCAAGAGCGCCTCTTGTCAGTTTTGCTCCATAGGGACACTTGGAGCCACAGGTTGAGAGCCATAGACACCCCCCGCCATGTAATGCATATGCCTGAGGCCGCAAAGCTACAGGGAAAACAGCAAGCAGACAGGCAGCACATTAAATTCAACAAGATATTGTGAGAGAGGGGCCGGGTAACAATGGCCAGAGGGTGAGTGATATCGAGAGATAATGGCATTGGTACAGGGTAGAGAGGAGGGCTTGGCCAAAGGTTTTTGTTCTTACATAGTTAAGACCATGAAAACACTATAAAAGATGCCTTGAATGAGATAAAGCACTTCCTGTTTTTCATTATGTATATACAGAACATACACAGCCATAACTCAGCTAATGAAGCCTCTGAAAAAGAAGCTCACATACAATGATGCTATAATAGAACAACTTCAAATGTTTCATTTGTTGAAAAAATACATCTCCTGAAGTCAGAAGCATCAATTTTATACAGTGCAAATGCACTTGCTTTTTAAGGTGTTTGATAACGTAAGCAAAAAAGGAATACTGTTTGCTTACGTTATCAAAAGCCAGCCGGTGAAGCAGTTTGCGAGTCCGCATTTTAATAAATAACTGGTCCTCGTCTCAGTTTTTCATTTCTACAGTAATGAATTCGCCCCACTACCGATGTCCATCAAAGTCCCTCAGGTGGAAATCCGAATGTTAAAGGCACGGCAGATGTTGAGTGGGCACCCAACTTCTTTCAAAATCCACTGAACCACAAAGACCATATGGTCACTTCGGGGTTTTAAACTGTTGGAAAAAAAAAAACAAACGCTAGATTGTTGCATGACAGAGCCGCCCGCAATGTGTCGGGCGTTTAATCATTTTACACCACGCAGTTCCTGGCCCCGCTGAGAAGAGGCTTTAAAAGTAATGGCGCATTCTTCAAAGGCCGCTGCTCAAATTAATGTTCCCATCTAATAAGCTTTATTAGCAGTTTATGTCTAAACAAATCATTCCTCATTTTACATCACTTGATGTCCACGAGCCATCCACACGTGACACGGCTCTCAGATCTTTGCGAGATCTTACAGTATGTCAATATTTCCCAATCAAGCCCGGGAGCTCCACTGGGCTTGTAATTCCTCCTCAGTAGTCCTACATTATATCAACCAACAGCAAGCAAGCAGCCCCCTAGGGCACTGTCACCACATCACTGTTTAATCTGATTAGCACAGGCAGCTTCTTGGTAAAAATAATAGAGGGAGATAACGAGGATGGTCTCTGAATAACATGCCTGTACAGATAGATTCGGGACCCATTTAAATCTAACTATAGTCAGGTTGTATAACGCTTCAAAAACTTTTTTTATTTTTTTTTTTCAAGCCTATTTTCTGAAGCGCAGACGATAAAACAAAAGAGTTCCTTCTCGCAGGTTTCATAACACGAGCAGAAGATGCAGCCTCTGTGCCACCATCACTCCAGCCTGAGCAAAGGCAGTCATGGTAAACAACTGCAGCTGCAAACAACACACAGGTTGCGCTGGAGGGCATCATGTTGCGCAGATTCTGCACAGATTTACAGTTCTACTAAAAACAGCCTCAGCAGAGGCAGTCATGGTAGACAGCTGCATCTGCGAACAGCACAATACGCTGTGTTGAAGGGCATCATGTTGCGCAGATTCTGCGCAGATCTTAAAAACTGATCTTAAAAACAACCCCGTTTGCCCATCCCGCTGTATCAGTCATTCCGTACGCCGCGAGGATTAGCAGATCCGCAGCGCGACGCCCAAAAAGCAACCGCGGTCGTAATTAATTGACCCATCAGCCGTAATCCCGCCGTGATGGAGCCGCGCAGAGTCATATGAAGGGCAGACACTTTCTCCTCACTGCCACCTGACTCCCTCAGCACCGCACGCGGAGAAATCCTCCACAGCAGCGCGCCAAACCCCGCTGAACCCTTCGCACGCTAATCAGCGGAACATCGCGGTGCCCACGTCAACCCGTCAGTTCGTCCGGCATTAACCTCACTATCACGGAACGACCTCGAAAACAAAAACAGGAAACAATGAACAAGGGAGCAACCACTGCAGGGCGAGCTTACAAGCAAAGGTTGGGTCTTGTGATATCACAAAAGGAGGGCCGACAGCAAGCGGTGTGTCTGAGAGCACGGCTCTCTGTTTGGGACCAGGGCCGCAGACAGAATGTCAAAAGGGCGCGGTGACGCACCACTTGGCCTCCGGATTCGTGTTCGGGTTCAGTGAACGGGGCAGAGGAACACTCCGCACGCTGAACTCAGTCTGCTACGCTCTGGGGACAGCGCTGAACAATGCAGCGGCGGTCCCTGCCACTTCTCTCTGCAGCAACCCGAACAACAGAAGCCTTGAGAAGCACCGGAGCAGCACATATCCTCCGTCTGCATCCAGAATTAATGAAGCCGCCGTTAAGATTCTGCACTTGCGAGCCCCAAAAAAGCAAACCACGCAAACGGTGCCCACAAAAAATACAGCAGACATTCACCTGCAAGACAAGCAAGCCCCTCTGTCACCTAAACAAGATGGTCAGACAGACACATCTTGTACGACTAGCTTCAACACACATGCTGTACATCACACTGAGTTGCAAGAGCAATACCAGCAATACCATCTCAGCTATGATTTCCATCTCCTGCTCACATTAACTCACACTGCCTTTTCAGACATGCGAATCTGGCAGTACTGGATCTGTGCTGGACTGCCATGCACTGCTACAGAGCACGGTTCAATTAGACACAAAGATATAGTGTGACAGCAGGCCTGCACTCTGCTGCATAGGATCAGAGCGGAGCATGCAATCAAAGCCTTTTGATCAACCGTGACACAACACAAATTTAACACTGTAACAGTGCCAGTTCATGTGGAAACCACACTGCCAGATTGTGGACACAGCTGACTTGCTCTCGACCAATGTTCCGTGCTGTAGAGAGTTTGCCCTTGCTGAAAAGTGCCCCACTCTGGTGAATGAACAGTTTATTTAAGGGTTCATCCACATGCAGTGTGTTACACTGGAGAGACTTACATAAGGGTGTGGAAAAGAGGTACTTACAAAAGGGCAGTTCAGGCACTGAATCAGATATGCAGATGTCACGTTCCGGCTGTATCCCAGCAAAATCAAATCTCCTAGATAAAGCTCTCAGTCTGGAGCTGATTAGGCTGAATACACAGACCCACCATTACTGTCCGTCCTCCATCCCTTAACAGGGAGACAAATCACTGGGCCCCGCTGAAAGGCGTGTCTGTCCTCCACCCATTAAGAGGGAGACCAATCACTGTGTCATGCTGAAGGCGTGGGTCTATGTTCCATTCTCTGTAACGGGATGTGTCCATCCTCCACCAATTAACAGGGAGACCAACCAGTGGGCTCTCCGGATGGGGTGTGTATATCCTCCATCCTCTCTAACAGGGTGTGTCCGTCCTCTACCCATTAATAACGTGACCAATCAAAGGGCCCTGCTGATGGAGTGTGCCCATCCTCCACCCCTTAACCGGGACACCAGTCACTGGTCCCTGCTAAGGGGGTTTGTCCACCTTCCATCCTCTCAGACAGAGTGCTTCCATTCTCTGCCCTCTTTAATAGGGAGACACACCATCACTGGAATCTTCCTCAGCTGGGCCTGGTCATCCAGTCATAACTGGGATGGTGTCCTTCAATCACCCCAATGATCATACATGACATCAACCTGCCCTCATTATTACAAAGGGGGCTCTCAGTTCAAGATTATTTCAGAAATATGATTAGATTTTAATTACCGTTTCACATGGGTGAAAGAGCAACACCTCAGGTCACACAAAGTGTGGCTCAGAATAGATGTGCAGTGCAGGAGAAATATTCAATTCTGAATGGCTGGAGGGTGACAGGATATGGTTCCCTGCAATGATTCTGTAGGATTCAGTTTTAGAATACCAGAAACATTCCAGAACTATTTTTGAACCATCTGGTAAAAGGCTTGGGCATGAGTCACCATGTTTAGACCACCTACTCTTGTGCTGTTCATTTTCCGAGCAAAGAGAGATAAAAGGAACATATCTGGCCACGTTAGTGGGGTGGGGGATATTTCTGTGAATTTGTGTAACAAACAGTTTTTCTTTCCCATTACTTCAAGAAAGGAGAAAGTAACCTATGGTTTGTTGCACTATGAAAGGATCCCTGCAAAAACTTATAGCATGTAAGTCATTATGTTCAACGAGATGTTTGCCCCTGTGAACAGGGAGGAAAATTGTTATCCAACCCTGCTCAGTGAACAGAATCATCTAATATCCACAGCAGTTAACAAACCAGGTGAGCTGTTTGTTGATTTTGGCATCAGACAGTCATTTTGACAGTTGAGGCCAGCAAAACTCACGGGGTAACAAAACACATTGGTTGCACTAAAACTCCAGTGAGCACAGAACAACTAACGATGAAGCACAACCTACTACAAATATACGACTCATATTTATTCTATGACATGTATTAAGCCACCTTCTTAATTTGTGCAGTATATCCCTTAATCCAAGACAATTCACACAGTTTACAATTCAAAAATTGTATTGATTCATAAATTAAAGTTAACCACCTTGTTCAAGCACAGCCACAAGGACACAAACCTTGCACTTACGGCAGCTGGCTCGGAGCAGAGAAATGAAAAACAAGAGCTTCCATTTCATCTAATGTGGAGCTGCGCTTCTACAGCTCCATATGTTTAGTGATGGTGGGCACAGAATGAAATGAAGCGGTTCTGTCATATTTATCCAACTTGGCCTAACCAACTGGGAAAAATTTCTCCCAGAATGTCACATTTGGTTTTATTACATGGTACAACACCCCCGAACAAGCACGCTTTGTGCACTTCTCATTCTTTTCTTATGGAAAATCTCTTCACCCGCCTCATACGAAGGTGAGGTCTGAAGAGGCTGAGATTCCAGTCTCAGCAAGGACATCTGCTTCACATTTGCAAAATCAATAAATGCCACCCAGAAGTTGAACATTCAGAAAGACAGCCTAACAGAGCTCCATCTCTCACCCAGAAGAGAGTACCGAGACAGTTATAACCACCAAACCTTCAGGCCTGGCCATCAGCTCTGTCTGAATTAGCAACCAAGTGAATTTAGCATTACATAAACAATACTGCTTTTTAAAAGATAAGAGATAAACTATTCCACCTCTATTAAGTCAGTGGCCGGTTAATTTGTGGCATATATGACAGTGCACTGAAGGCATACAGCTAAAAAGGGATCTCTGAACCTCCACTGGGGACTCGGGTGCCTTCGAACCTGGCAGCACGCATGGTTGAAATTCTTCTGTTCTAGAGCGGCTCAGCTGTCAGAGTTATTCTGTGCTGGGATTGTGTGGGATTACTCGGGCTTCAGCAGCAGAGGAGCTGTAAGAGTGCCACCAAGACCCACGGGGAGTGGAGACTTCTCCAAGTGTCAGGGCCTTGGCAGCGCATCTGCAGCGGAGAGCGCAACCCTGAAAGTCTCAACAAGCTCCTTACTGAATTATCAGCGCAACTCAGGAAAAGAGGAAAGTCAGCTCAGTCCCAGTTTATCAATTTAGACTGCTGCATAGTAGATGCTCCACTCACAGCCAGCTCTTAGAACAGGTGAGAGCACAATTACAGCTGTTTATCTTGCTAGTAACATCAATGGTGAAATATTATTAAAGACTTCTTTATTTACTCAAATTAATATTACAACACAAGGCGCCACAAAAACAGGATAAGTGCTCAGCTAAGAAAACTAACAGCACTGTAACATTTACAAATTAACGTGCACCATTATGCTAGAAGAAAACAATTAGGCGTGTAGTTGCCGGTTATCAAGTGAGCACCTCCCTTCATTCGTGTTTCGTTGAGTTAGGCCCACAACACCTCGGGAAGGCTCAGCAGTTAGTTAAAATAATATTTCTCTCATGATTAATGCTTTAATCATGAGAGAAATACTACGAGGTAAACACAGAACTGAGGCTACTATTGTAGGCTAGCTGAAACTGACTAGAACAATATAGAGGAGCTGCAGTTTGTCAGAGGAGTTATGCCCTGCTAATTCAGACATAGCGGTTACAGCCAGCAAGTCAAAGTGGCTAAGCCTGGCTAAATTATTCATGCTGGGGCCCATGCAGGACAAATCAATAGAGAAGTGGAATAAATGAAGTCAAAAAAGTGCCCCAGTTTCCCCTCCAGAACTAGGTCATCAGCAGCTGTTTACACCAATTCAAAGTATTTGTAATTTTTTTAAACAAAACAAAACAGCACATCAGCAGCAAATGTGAGAGGGATTCAGGGACATTCATTTCATTTACATTTTACAACCTTTGGAGAAAAAAAAGGGGGGAAGGTGGTAGCACAAAATGATAAAACTATTGGAGCTCCTTCCATTACCATAGATCCCTGGAGGTGATGTGAGTAAAAGTTTAAATGAGCTGCCTTCTCCTCTCCCGCAAAACAAACACGTCCTCAAAACCTGAGGTGAAACGATTCTGTTTCTGCGCAAAGGCTATCTCCCAAGACAATTTCCCAACGATGCCACTTGACCTTCCACTGCTAATGAAACTATTATAGGGGAGAGTAGAAAAACACTGCAAAGCAGCCTCACCTTTCCCCTGACAGCTGTTTCTGTGGATTTTAGGCTCTAGACGTAAACCTTTCTGGGTAGTTTAAGACAAGAATGAAGAGCCCTTCAGGAAGGCCTCAAACGCATTCCAATTTCTTCCCTTCACTTGAAACGTTCACCTGCATTACAGCCTGTGTCTCTAGTGTTGAGTGCTATTAGTTTATCCTACTTGATGCACCACTCCTAATAAACAGATTAATGAAATGGATTAATACATGGGAGCAAACCCTCACACTTGTATTTGCACTTCATTTCACATATATACCATCATTACATTCTGTAGAAGTCAGCTTTTTTGTCTTGGGATTGTTCCTTCAAGCATGTTGCTCTGATCACCCAGGTCATCCAGAGTCATAGAAATCAAAATTAGTATCTTTCTTCTGCATATGAATTGGATAACCTTATAAATCTGCCTCATCCCACAACAAGCAAATGCCACATATGTCCCTTGGTTGAAAAAAAGTGCACCACATGCCACAGATTCTCCAAAAGAAATGTTTTATCCAGCTGGAGGACGAGACATCATTCCGCTGTCCAGACGGTAAAATATGCTTCAGCCACTCTAAATGATCCTCTCTAAGTTGGATATAGACTAGCAGGCTTGAGCTTTGCAGACGCTGCACGCCTCCATTGTGAAGGCTGGTAAAAATGGTATGATGTTGGTATTTCTTGGTGGCAGTATCCACACTGGATTAGGGCAACATCAGCAAAGAGGATTATGGCAACAATCCACGTGAAACGAGGAAAGCTATCGCCGGTGCGATACCACTTCACCAATATAGTATTTAGAATGTGCAGGAAATCGCAACGCAACAATGACACTCCTTAAGCTCTTGATTCATTCGTAAAAAAATAATTGGAATTTATGTATCTTTTTGTTATTCAAGGATTTCTCAAAGTCATACAACACGACCATTCTTCTTTAGAGCCAATGCATTCAATGAGGTTTACAGCAATAGAACACGTTTCTGCTGTATATTTGGGAGAGAAACATATTACTCTTTGATGCTTTTTTGTGGCAAATGCCTAGGCTTTTTCAGACACAGATTAAAGACAAACACAATAACAAGTTTAGGACTGAACACAGTCAAACAGTCCAACATAAAATATAAAAAGATGATACGTTGTGTGGTAAGAGTCTAAACATTAAAACGTTAGAACTCACAAAATGACAAAAGGAAATGGGAAAAGGGGATATCAGCAGGAAGAAAGCCACATATGTGACATGACTGAGCTGAGTAAAATGACAAAATTTTAGCCTACATTTACTCTCAATCAAAGACATTTACATGCATTACTGAGAAAATGTTTTCACACAGATTAGAGAAAGTTAGACTGAGAAAAAGACCATGACCATGTGCTGCACCATGATTTCATGATTTATGTCAGTCCAATAAAGCTGGGTGCTACTGAACATAAGACCACAGTCCCAACTGGAACATTGAGCAAAGCATGCTCTCCATGCAAGAGAGGGTCTTGTGTGATCATGACTGAAAGCAGTTCACGATTTCAAATGCACTATCAACTACTGTACGACTGGCTACAAATAATACGAGACTTGGAGGAAGTGACTTTTTTGGGGAAGTGAAAATGGGGCCACAGGTCTGACGTGTCAAGCACCGTGGACAAACAAACGCCTGTCTAGTCTGACCCCAAATCAAAGCCTGGTTTGTTGGGTGAAGTGTCAGTCCACCAGACATATCACCTTTCCCCCAGCCAGATGGTGACTCCATCCAGCTGTATTATGATGAGCGCGGCCCCGGCACATTGCCTGAGCAGGTTAATAATGAAATGCAAGTTTTCTGATCAGATAAGTTAAATTGAACCGAAAATAAAAGTGACCACCAGCCTACCAGTTCATGGCATGCTGTTGCAAGCAAGACAGTAGTGTGTGATGAATTTGAAGGTAAACCAATGAATATAGTAACATGTCTAGATTCAAGGATTTAAAAGGTAATAGAAATATATGCCAATAGACCTTTAGCAGACTTATATTGTAAACAATATATAGTGTTTAGCAATAAAGTATTTTAACTAATATCCTAATTAACTAACTAATATCATAGAACTAATGCAAATATAAATATTTATGTGTTATGGTTTTTGTGTTATGTAAGAAACCTGTCACAAAGACCTTCAGCTACAAGTTAAAATGCACTGACAGTTTTGGTCAGAACCTACTCAAATCTGCCTTCTGGTGTGAGAAGATAGAGTGGATTACAGGTGGCTGAGCAAATTTACTGTCCACTGTTCAGGCTTGCAGGCAGGTCTCTGAGACGGTCATGAACAGGATTTGATGATCTCTGTAATTGTGACAGCTTGAAAAATGCATGAGAATTTGAAAGAGCACGTAAGTGCATGTCCGCTGTGCAGAAAACAAGTTGAGCATGCAGTACACAGAGGCACTTGTCTTACAGTGGCAAAGCAGAAGGAGAAATGGCAGTTCTGAAACATTTGATCAATGCATCCTCTTTGCTTCCTCTTTGGGTGACAGGAATAGGCTTTTACATGATACAATGAGGCCAAAGATTCTGGTATCTTCAGGGAATTAGTCAAAGTAATTGCCCGCTATGATGAAGTTCTGGCTGGGCATTTTGGTATTCCAAAAACAGTCAAGAATGTTCTAACTGGCTCCATTTTGTCTACGGTGCTAGAGGAGACTATGACCAAAGTTGACACAGCTCTTTTTTCTGCATGGTAGATAGCTTCAACTACCGACACTATATGTCATGCTCAGCTCCCCATTATCCTACTGTATGGGCTATGGGCTATTACATATTGATTTGTCATGAAGTTACTTCACAATGGACTGAATAATGTATACAATATCATTCTGTGCACATTGCCTGTAATATACCCTTATAATCAGTGTGGTCAGTATTTAATAACAGTCTATACATTATTGTAATTATCCAAATCTTCATGAAAGTAGGTCTTTTTAACTAAGTGTATCTGATTACTGGAGCAGGCAGATGAGAATATCTGTGACAACAAGTAGCAGTAGAGTCAATTTAGCAACAATTGATTCCATGAAGGCAGGTTCAACACAGCACTGGCTTATGGGGCAACAGTGAAAAGAATCAATGACAGCTTTTTCCAATTACACACTGATATGGAATACAGTCAGATTACTGTCCCTCAGAATTCCGCTCAGGAAACCAGCACACACAAACGCACACAGACGCATGTAGGATTAGCAGATCATAGCTGGATTGTAATTATGTTTTTTCTTAATGTTCAAAATCAAATCCTTTAATATGTCTTGGCAGTGGATGCCTTCAGTTTGAACTGGATGAGAAATACATTTTTTGCCAAATAATTTTGATTCAGAGCCAAACATGCAAATTTAATTATGGTTGTTGCTATGCAAAAAAACAATATAACAAAAATTAATTTAATTAAAGCAACTTATACTGAATAATGACTCTAATAATCACTTATATTGCACCACAACTACGGAATCATTTTGCTACAACGCAATTTTATGCAGTTATGTTGAAGGTTTTGTCTCTTCTTCAAGGCACCACAAGCAAAAGATAAAAACCTGAAATGTATCAGTGCATGTCTGAAAATAGGAAGCATGTCTGTGCACAACGTTAAGTCCCTGATTTGCAAATATGCAGTAGCATGATGAAACACTTGCCTGAGCCAGACTTACAGTAAGTGGGGCACTTCAAGTACAGTATCCACTGAGGCGCTACACACAACGTAGCCTTCCTCCCCATCTCTCGGCAGGTGAGGGGCCTTGTGCCGACTGCATTGCACACAGGGCTCCCAGAATGTCTGTTCTGTCCTTGCACACATGCACACAAAAGAGATAACTTTAAGAAGCTCAATTGCACTTCACTACATTTGTATCCCAGGGGGACTGAAGTAAAATAAAGGCACCAGGTGAAAATTCTACAGGGTTAAAGACTCGTGGTAAATTAGGACATTTCAGCCTCTCCACTTATAAAAGTAAACCGCCCCCCCACAGTGAAAAAAATCCAAGGAAAACCCGAGCAGTGGCTGACCTGAGCCTCATTTTTCAGTAAAAAGGTACATCTCCCGAGAGACCGTTCATAGCCGTTCTGAGCGTGCCCAGTGAAACGTGTGTTAAAGTTTGTTACATCGCTACTGTGTGTGTGTGTGTGTGTGTGTGTGTGTGTGTGTGAGATGAATGCATGCGGAACCCCAGGGCATACTGCAAGTGCAAATGAGGAATGACATGGTTTTTCAGCATCGCTTTCCCACCTGTCCTGACGTGCCCGGCCAGTCTGGGGACCAGAGAAGATGACGGATCTCTGCGTTTATGGTCACAAAACACGACAGCCTCACCTCTTTGGAATTCAGATTTGAAATAAAAAAGTGATAACTGCTTTGTTACAGTATAAATGAATAAATTATTCAAATGGCTTAAAATCTAGCAACATAACACAGTTGTCAGAAAGATAAAGCAATGTACAGCAAATGAAACTGAAGAGAAAACTTCAGTGTAGGAATTGCACCACAAATATGATGAGAATCTTAGCATCACTGCTTGGTCTTGAAGAGTCAAGAACCAGTACATTACAGTGTAAACACTGTTAAGTAAATATGCTAATTTAGGAGTTAAGGAGTTCCGGAATTAAACACAAGTACAAATTTTAAACCATTATACTTAAAATCTTTCAAATCATTTCAAATCAAACATGTTCTTTCTAGTTTATAGTTGATTGAACATATTATTAACAATATGTAAAACAACAGATCAAAAGAAAGCAGCTGAACAAGTATAGTTAACATCTGAGGTGTTGGATGCAGAAGAATACCCCGTTGCTTTTCCATATCCACCTCTTTACTTGCTGCGAGAAAGCAGAAAAGGTCACATTTCAATCAATGATAAGAAAAACGGAAGGCGACTCCCTTTGTAAATAACTTGAAATGCTCTTCAGAGAATGTTTTACTGCTTCAGGAAGCCTTAACAAGCCTGTTTCCGTACTAACGTTTTAGCAGCCAACTCTTGGCTAGTTACACATTCCAAAAGGGAAATGTCCCAGAAGACACGTTAAAATAAAATGTAGAACAGTTAGCAGGAGACATCGTCAACTCAAATAAAGAGGCTTTTCAAAACAGTACCATCCAAACAAACAGACTATTTAAGGTCTTCAGTTAAAGACGGTTATTCCTCTGGGCTCTGCTATTTTTTAGCATGAAAGTGAACTGTATTGTTGGGTAAGCATTGTTTACTTATTTAACAACACTCATTTAAAATGCGCTCGGCAAGACAGCAGCATATGAAGTTGTACCGCGGAGGACTGGCAAGGCCTTCAAGTTCACCTGACCTTTTCCACAGGGAGTTTTCTATTCATCCAAACAGAAACAAACTATATATTCCAGATCAATAATTTAGTAAAGCCACTGAAGCAATGATTTAATAAAGGCATAGGAAAAAACACGCTCCCTGTGTGTAAACCAGCAACACAACAACAGAACTGGAAGAGACCAAATCCAAATCAACTGAAGCCACTGATTCCTGTACAAATGCAGCAAAAGCAAAAGCCCAGACCACAAAATACATGAAAACTGCAATGATCATACTGAGCATACTAACAATGAAATGACCACACAACTGCTTTCTCAGGGGCAGCCTGCAAAGACCAGTCGACTAATATCATATACCTCACTGCACCGGTGATAGGCAACAGAATCCAAGGTCGATTCCCATCTGAGCGTAAATTTCTGTTGATTCAACCTGAATGGTGTGAAAGTGTGAAAAACAGAGAGGTGGTCCTTTAAAACGCCCAGTGAGGTGTGGAGAGAAGAGAGGAGAGAAAATGGACAGATTTCTAAGCTCAGAACGCGCAACCAGACCTGCCGTACTTCAGGGGTGGGGGGAAAATAATTTGTGGATTTGAGGTGACAATGAGGATTTTAATGAGGAGGTTAAAATTACAGACAGTGACGCTGAAAAGAACTTCACTGTCCTTCCCAGCAGCTAGTGATCAAGCCTCAGCAGAAAATGTCTTTTTTGTAAATTGGCTGTAGCAGAAAAAAATGCAATAATGATGGTCTCTGCTGATTTTAGCCAGATGCCATGCTGGAGGATATGTCCATTCTGAAATCAACATCTAAAATAAACAACAACCTTCAGAGGGAGCAGAATCCATTTCAAATAATGCAACCGCATCTGACCAACAGAACATTTTCTAATAATACAGGCTGTCTTTGTAATTACTACACATATTCCATATGGCCATGCAAAATTATAATGTAATCTTTAGTGCACTTATAAACCTAAATGAATCATCACATGGATTGGAGGCCTACTTTTATACAATAGACTTTCTATTGTGTTCCTGATGCACTCTGCTGTATACCCTTGTGATGTTAACTCGCATCACCAAAACAGACAACCGCTTTGCACCTATTAATATTCATCAGAGGTATCCGTGGGGCAAATATTCACAAAAGACTCTGGAATAAGAATTGTAAAAAAGGCGCATCACAGGCGAGCTGAAGAAGAACAGCGTTATCTCCAGACGTCATTCTCTCTCCTCCCAGGAGTGCAGAGGAAGACACAGGAGCCGAGGGTGACAGGAAGACAGGCGATGTCTGGGGTGGGGTGGTGGGGGGGGCACAGATATGAACCTGCACAGAGAGGAAATCTTGGAGAACAGATCTCTGCCAGCCTGCCAGAGGAAAGAGAGACGTCGCCGGAGCCAGGGCCGTGGCCTTTTAGAGCCTCGTATCTCCGCTCCTGTCTCGGCCTGTCACCGACGTTAATCTCGGCTACCAGGAGCAGCAGACCTCCCAGATAACCCCCTGCCCAGGATCACCTACATGCTCTCATTCATCATCAGGTGCAAAAAGTCAAAGAAAACGTTGCTTATTTAAATGTAACTGAGAGGAGGGATTTATTGCTTATCACTTTTTTAAAAAAGCAGCTTGACCCTGCTTTTATTACCGAGACAAAGGTCAAGCAGCAGCCCATTGTTTAATCATGACCCACAATGCACCTCTCCTATGGATCAGCTAACGCTTGTAGGATTTCACAAATCTGAAATGTGAACCATGGAAATGCCACAATGCTCAGGGCTGACACAGACATTGACAAGCTGTTGAGAAGCTATGAGCAGTGTTTGAATGGATGAATGGTTTGCATCACTCAGTTGTCCTGATTATTCACCACATGGGGTAATATTAGATGTTCTGCTATGGGTAAGAACCTAAAACACCCTCACCCCCAACACTATGCTCACAGCTGTTAATCACCATGGCCTTCTATGATGTACATAGCATGCATTACATAGCAGGTGATAAAACAATACAATTCTGACCAGCTTCATTTGAACAAATTAATTTAGCCACTGGATTGATATTTCATGTTTTATAAACTTAACAGGTTGTATCAACCTAACTACTGTAATACTTACTTTGTACAGTAAGAGTTTCTGAGCAAAATCCTCAAATAAGTACTTGAATTTTCTTGTCCTGCAAATACTGCAAACCACAATACTGGACTGTTTATGCTGGAACTAGTGAAATATGTCCAGATCTTTCAAAATAGCAAATGCTGGTTAAAATAACTGATAACAAAGAAAATGCAAAGTCTATAAATTTTCCCAGAGAAACCATAATCAATGCAAATCACCTAAATAAAAAGAATGGTACTGGTTGAGTATCCAAAATGATCTTGGTGTTATTTCATCACCCTATGCTACAATTGTGTTTCCTGATGGACTTTGTACTGTTGAGGCAAATCTTTTTGTTTTTCTTTTTTTCACATGCTGTGCAAAATGCAATATGATTAAGTCCTAAATATAGAAATCAGACTGTGTACAACCTCAACAGAAATATTCAGTATCCAAGCTGGGCTGCTTATATAACATGGAAATCCCATTTCTTATTACATAGGTGTGTTATAAAAATGACAATGTCTTCAACTAAGGAGTAACCCCGCCATGAAAAGGCTGGGTAAGCTACTATAGACAACTAGGCTTTTAAAGGACATGCCCACTTCAGTTGGATGTAGGAATAATTGAAACTACAACTGCACAAAGGACAGCATGGACACACTGCTTGCAGAGTGGATGTTGCCATGGCTCCAGCTACCCAAACTCCACTCAGACTTCCATGGCCGAGGTCATCACCTGATAGGAAACCAGTCGGGCTGTCTTTGGGCAGGCTTGCACTGGGCACACGATGGCAGGCCCCCGTCTCTGTCTGGCAGAGAACGCAATAGCACAGGTGTTTCATAAACTCATATGAGCACAATTAGACTTTGTTATTTTAGCAACACCTATGGGACTCCGATTTTTCATTAAAATAAAAAGGTCAGGCACATAGAAGGAGCAGAACAGAGAATGTGTTCCTATTGTGAGTTAAAATGTGGCTACCCTCAACTTTGCCTGGTATTTGTCTTAACTGACAAAAAGAGCAACGTTTGTTATGCCAATGAGAACATCTGTTGTATATTCACATACTGAAAAGCTTAGCCCATCTAATATCAAAGACTCAGCCTTCAGGCACTAAAACACACTCACGTGTTAACAACGTGTTTGACGAAAGTCTCCCACTGGCTGCAAAACAATATTTTTCTTCAGTGACACCTACACATATGTAACACACAGAACAGACATGACTCTTAAACAAACAGTGGACAACTAAATTCAAGTCTGTCTGTATCTAATCGGCCATAAGGTAAAGTACAGTGCAAGCTGTGATCTCTCTTATTGCTCACATTCAGTACTGTAAATGATTATCAACCCACCATTTTGTCAATTTTAAAAAAACAGAGAATCTGGCATATTCTGTGACATTTCTACTCCTGCCACACTCTTGAAAAGCAGAAAATCCATCTCACTGTATCAATTCCTTTTTTTCCACCTCAAGCAAGCACGCAAAAACCACAAGCCAAAAGAGAGTACAGTTTGGTGTTATCTTTTCCATCAATTGATACAAATCCTGCTTCCTCCACAAAAACATTTTAATTGTTCCGAACAGTGGTCTGGCAAACACGCCTTGCCATTACATATCATAATCATAAAAAACAACCACAACACAAAAAACTTACAATAATCAACAACATCAATCCAGCAGATGTGGATGGGGACGTATAACCCACATCAAACAAGGGAAACACACACAGCTTTCTCTGAAATCCCTCAACGGCCATGCAACTCACATGGGAGAGGTGCTATTGACTTGCGCACTTCATTCTGCTCTGCATTACTTCCCCATGATCACAACAGGGGAGTGGATGAAGAACCAATTACAAGCCAGGAGGCGTTGGAGCCACACTTCCATCTGTTCAGGGTGCTTTTTAACGTAAGCATAGGGCGAGGCAGGAATGGGGGCCCCGCAGCAATGCCGGAACAATGCCAAGGGCGTCGAGCGGGGTGGTGACTGGGACAATAACCCAACACATGCCACCACCCCCAACCTACTAACATCCCCCATGGGGGAGACACCAACAGCAGCCAGAGCTGCCCCAAGGCCAACTCATACCACACAGAGACCTCTCTACCACCCACTCAGCCCCAGTACATTTACTGGAAGTGTCCTTGTTATCTTCATCTCCTGGGTGGAATTGAAAACCCTCCCTCTTTTCTTGCAGAAAACTTCACTGGTCCCCAAAATCAATAACATTAAGCAAGGCGGCATGCCGAAAACAAGGCAACGTTCAATTATTTCTGAAAACTGTAAACTCGCATGACAGTCAAGGGAGGACTTCAGCCACCCCACAAAGGAAATCACCTCTTAATTAAGTGAAGCGCTGACATGCTTGCTAGGCTGATATCTCAAATTTGACCAGGAACACACTTCCAAGAGTTTGAAATCATCATTACTGAGAAAACCTTCATTAAAATACTACCTAAACTGGATATTTTCCCCAAAGACCATTCTTTTCAATAGTCAGTGACAGTTCTTGTTAGTCCAACCCTGTCCTCCAGTGTGTCTATTTCAGTATTCTTCTGTGATCCATCTTGTAGACATGAGGAGAAGGGTGGAACTACTCTTTATCTGGGTAGGCTGAGAAAAGCTTCCTTAGATTCCATGTGAGGTTGTGCTCATTCAGTGACAGCTTGTTTCCAACGGCACTGTCTTCACGTGTTCATCTGCCCAATGCTCCGCACATCTGACAGAGCGACAAACAGGGATCAGCGCTTTTAAGGGCCTTTGCTACCCTGTTACAATCACAAACCTCCACGAGAGGGACTAGATGAGACAGGGGCGCTTGTTTCCACAAAGCACGTTTTCCTGTCATGAATCCAACCGTGAGAGCTGCACTACCAGGAAGGCAGCCATGGTGATCAAGCATGAAGTCGCCATGGGCAGCCTTCCAGAAAACATAAAGCATACGGTTTTAAAGCTGGATTCTGTCCCTGCATGGAGAGGGGCTGCTGGATTTGTCTTCGTGAAGATTATACACATACATGACTCTGCAAATCATCCTTCTAGAATGGGGGGGGGCATTCCTTACTTTTGGCTGAAAAGATCAGACATGCTGGCAGGATCTGATGCGAATGCATTGAACTCATTAACCAACAATCATTTGCTTGGTTAATGACTATGCATTCGTAGTGATGGATTATTGGATCCATCTTTATTAATGTGATATCATCAGTCTTTTTGCAGACAAAGTACATTGACGGAAATGTGGCTTCTGTAAGATGGCTGTTTGATCCACTGTAAAAGGTTCAGACTCACTTACTGTGAAAATAACATTTGGTAAATGTTACATAATTTGATCCTGGGGTCTATCAGTCTATGGGAGACGAGAAGGTAGACATGAAATATCAATCTTCAGATCCTGCTTCTAGTTACTATAAACCCTGTAATCACTCAAACTACTCTGTAATGAGCCTTAATACAGTCCCTGCTGGACCCCATCTATATTTCATGAATGATAAAGATTAGTGGGCATTGCATCACTCCTTGCTGTAAATGACTGTAAATGTGTAGCAAATAAAAATACCTGCAATTAAATGTTCAGTTTGGAAGATCAAATTAATTGGTCAAATTAATCCAGTGGAAAGGGGGCATATCTGCAGAGTCTAATTACAGAGTCCAACTGATTTAAAATGTTCATTTAAAGGAACATCTGATACTTGCACTGTTCACCTATTGGCAAGCTTGATCATCTTCAGACTACAGCTGAGGCAGATGTTTCTCTGCCACCCATTCTTCTTCTTAACTGCATATTTTCAGTGGCCTTTGAAGCCTTGAAGTCCCCGGATGGCCACAATACGGGTATTGTCTTTGATTTTTAAAATGCAGTGTAAAGGTGACAGCTGTTTAAAGGCAGAGGAAAACTCCCCAAAGAGCATTTCATTGATGAACTTTAACCCCCACAGAATGACCAGAAGGCTAAACGAGATGCACAGAGTAAATATACCATTATTAAATGGATATTGATCAGGGTGACAACCACAAACTTTGCAAAAATTTCAACCCTGGAAAACAGAAAAAATCATTCAAAAGTCATTTTCAAAAGCATTATCACTACATGCAACAAGACATGTGTTAGAAAATGATGCTGGCTTGATTGTGACCTTTTCATGGCTATAACAGTAAAATTGCATGTCTTTTAGGCTGGGTATATTATTCCTTCTTACCAGTGTTCTAGCCAGAACCATCAAAAATGAAAATATGGCAGCTGGACAAGCCAAAAGAATTCATAAACACAGGAGAGTTGTGATAAAAATCTGATCGGTCACATTGGTCAAGTTTCCAGCATAAGAGTATAACCTGTTTATGACCTTGAATTCAAGCCTTCTGTTTACGGTACATTGACTTCCGTGTTACTCTCTTCCATTAATTAGCATGTCAAGCGATGAGAAAATGTGCGTAGGTTTGTGGACCTACAGCCACTTAGGAACAGCTTCAAAGAGTTTAACTGCTTCTCGCATTTGACCTCTGTCACAGTGTAAACACCTCCTGTGCCTGTTTACTCTGGAAGCAGCAAACAGTTCACAGGAATATTTCTCCCTTCACCCCTCCCCTAAATGCAGCCTCTGAAAGCTTCCATTGAAAGGAAGAGTTTTTGTCCCAATGTTCATACGTTACCTAGGCTTGCAGGGCACAACAGAAAAACTGTGACACTCCTCACATTGGACATTCAAGGGCCACAGAAACTTCCACTCGTCAATCCCCCCCCCCCAAGCCCTTCCTAATTAAATGAAGCTTATCAGTCCTGCTAAGAACAGGATAAAGAGCCACAATCCACTTAACTAAGCCGTACTTGCATTTTCAAGCATGGGACACTAGGAACGTTTCGACATTGAAATGGACTCATTTTATCTTTTGCACCACAGTGTTGACGAAATAAGAGCTTGCTTTTTATTTGGAGAAAAACAGCTTTATAATGACCAAATGAAATACCTGCACTAATTAAAATGCAGGTTGTTGAGGCTGATGTGTTTTGGTTTATCCTCAAGCATTGGTTAACAGGCAGTGGCAGGGGGGACACCGAGACTTGGGAACACACCGGAATAGTGTGATACCAGCTTATACCTGACAATTCATGATGAGCTGTATATAAAGAATCCACCTGCCCCTCCGCTTATAGTACTGCAGGTCTTTCCCAACCGACCTCTCGGTCAACCCTATTTCACCATTCCTAAACATCCAAAACTCCAAATACATCCAAATCAAAATGCTGCCTTGCTGATGTTGTCCTTCCTACATACATCCCTGCAACTGGCTGTTGGCTGAAGCCTCTGACTATTGAATGAGTCTGGGACTGGCACACTGCCACCTCTCCCACACTGATCCCACATACCTTAAATTTTCATCTTTCCTCACAACCCTGCACATACTTATTGGCTCAGATTTCTCCCAACAAACTCAATTTGGCATTAGCAAATTCTAACCAAACAGCAAAGAAACAGCAGCGCAAACAAACAACCACCTAAACAGGTCTCATGAGTGCTATCAGAAGGCTTAAGGCAGGGAATCGGACCATATCAGAAATAATATTCATAGAATTACCACATTGTGAAAAACATTCTCCCAAGCCTTTCCTACACAAAGTATTGACACTCAATAAAATATTTTTCTCATCAAAGTTATGAACATAAACAGAGGTTTGCATCAAATTTCACAGATATTCCACTGACATTGCATTGCAATGATCGCTCAGTTTGTGTCACTATTTTTCTCTTCCTCTCACTTGAGCAAGGAATAATCACTATTCTTCACATGAACACTTATTCTTCGACAAACAGTCTTCTTTGAGTCTCCCTACTACGTCTAGTAATGTTTCATGGCCAGTGTAATTTAGCAGCATAGCTCTGGGAAATGTCTCAGAATAATGAATTGATTTGACACAGCACCTCAGCAATCAGAAGTCACAAAAGCCATATGTGCTACTGAGAGGATCCGCTGACAATCCCACCACACAACCCATTATCACATAATGGTCAAGACAATTTTTCACACATCAATATGACAATAAAATGGTGAGGGACATATTAAATATTAAGTACAAGTAGTAACATCAGAATTATCTTAAAAAACACAGAGCAGAAATGCCAGTGAAATTTTGCTAATGATTTATAAGTACCTACATCATCCATGTTTTGGCGAATATGTATTAGACACTGAACAGGTAAGCAATACAAAATGGGGAAAATGAATCCAACTAAACAATAAGCAACATGAAAGACTTACACACTCTAGTGTAAAGAACCTGTCAGTGGGATATATGGATATTGGTTTAAGTAGCATAGCAAATTCTCAAGTAGTCCAATAAGAACTTTGTAACTGAGAAAGTGATCAAATGTGTCTATGACCTTGTCATTTGACCATGTAACCTGGATGCTGATGGGCTTCTGCAAAATCCATGGATGATTTGCTGAGTCAGAGATGTAACCATTAAGAAAGGAACCACAGAAAGATGAAAGGACAACCTCCCGTCTCTCAGCCTCAGCAAAGCATAATAGTGTAACAGGCACAAAAATACCCCTACTGCCTGCAGAAGTGCCAGAAAACCAGGAGTCAGGAAGGTTTCCAGTACATTTATGATTTATAAAAGTACAGGAAAGTAGAAGCTTCTCTCTCCTGACCAAAACTGACCAGCTGGGCACACTTTGACATTCTGTGAGCAAGACAATCAATATTATTCATTGAGAATCCCAGCTGTGACAGTAGCTGACTCTGAAAACTTTGTGAAAGCTGGAGAATATGCACACATAGCACTGGAAACACAATGAAGACAAGACAATGCTCTCGTCTGGCATAAGCCATTAAGACAAGTGCATCTTTGAGACAGTTAACAAATGAATTGGTTCACTGAATTCTCTCCTTCCTCGAAACAGTGCACACTCACTGCTTTGTCTTAAATCAGGAAAACATAACTGAAGATAGCAATACACTTTTAAGAATAAAACTGTGGGTAAATAGATTATCTTCTATATAATTTTCATCAGCTTCATCAAGTATATTTTCAACATCTCTGGTGGTAATTTTTTCATATGCATGCTAACTACGTATTAGTTACTTGTTGGTTCTAGCAGTATTCCTTTTGCGTTATGTATGTTTTTACCTTTAATCAAGAACGGAGCTCTGCCCAGCGATACCCTTGCAAACAATGTCCAATTGCACAGGTCAATTTACTATGGGGTTGGGCAAATTTACAGGATTTAACAGGATTCTGTAGGATTCGCAGTACATATGCAATACCTTTTCTTGCACAGTACGCGCAAGGGTACCTGTCTGTGACATTCCAGCAATATCATATTGTCGACCAGTGAATGAAAATGAAAAATCTTATGCTTTTGGTTAAGAACGTTCAGAATGCTCCTTGCTGTAATTTATCTAACCACCAATAGAGCTCTTGCACTGACAGCTATTTAGTTGAGTTAAAGGACCGGAAAAATTCTTCATATTACAAATTTTATTAAAAATATACAGATGCAAAATACGGAATTCAAAATTTAACTTGTCATACCGTTGCAACAATTTGTACTTTTAACAATACATTTATAAATGCAAATTTAAATATGTGTAAAAAAGTCTACCTAGCTGTACTGTATGCATTGTTTAAAATATGTTACGCTTACTAGCTTGTAGCCTTCATTAAAAATTTAGTTGTTATTTAGCTCTAATATTATATAGCATTTATATCACTATATGGAGATGTATCTTTATAGTTTTCCACGAATTGAAAGAGCAAATAATGAAAAGACATCAGATTAACTTACCGACGCCGTATTTTTCGTGTTCTGTAGGTATCCACATAATTATGGTTTGTGCATTGAAGACACATGAAAAAACAGCACCACAACATAAAAACTGTGTGCGATACAGCGCATTCTACTGTCTCTCTAGCCTCCGCTGTAGAGTCATTGTTCAGATTGAAGCAGCTCAGACGAAGTACAGTGCATTATCAGAAACATAGAAAATGGTGCTGCATTGTGGGAAAGGTAGTCAAACTTAATGACGTAAACAAAGTTTAAAGGACTTCGAATCCCGTCAACCATTCTGAGCCCAAGGCGCAATCCAATATTTTCATTGGTCTATTGTTGATTGTGAGCGTCATGTGACCACCAGATGAAAGCATGGCGGTGAAAAGCTAGAGTAGAGCAGGTGTGTAGCCTACTGTATGTGTTTGTGGTGACCACTGTGGTCATTTTTAGTCTTTCTTCACTCTCTAATTTAAATAAGATACAGATACCTAGAAAGCATCCACTGATGTACGTAATTCATTTTATCCAGTATTAATCGAGAACTGAAATCCACAGGAACTCTTCATAACGTACCGGATAGATCTTTAGCCTGTTAGCTTTCCACCTGGTTGTTCGTGTAGTGTTACGTTTTCACGTGTTTTGAACAGTGCGCTCCTGTAAAGGTTGGCTAACCGAATACCCAGTGAGCTGTATTCCATAAGTGTTTGAACGCTGTATTCCTTTATACACGTTCATATGAAAGTTCACCAAATAAATTGAGGTGGCGCACCTTGATCATAGGTAAAGTAGAATAACTTCCAGCCACATATAAATTTGTACAGAATACAGTGCTTTTAGAACAACGCTGAAGATCTACTTCGTGTGTGTATTAGTGATGTGTCGGTCGCGAACGATCGGCTCTATGAGCCGGTGTCATGCCGCGTTCTGCACCCCTGCCGTGAAATGCACCCCCTCTGATTGACTCGCGCAGATATTGCAGTTTTTGATGACTAAAAGCAACTTGACGAGTCAGATTGTCTTGAAAAGAAGAGACTGCACAATATTTCGCCGTATTTAGATTTATCTCGGTTTGTAATACTCCTTGAATACCGGGTTTTCCTTGCAACTTCATCCTGTGTCACACTCTATGCAGTCCGTACCTTGAACGACAAGAAAAGTAAAGTAAGAGGTAAGCTATATTAGCTCTTTTCCGTGTTAGGTAACGTTACTTCAAGGAGTATTACAAACCGAGATAAATCTAAATACGTACACAAAGACAATGTGACTTGTCAAGTTGCTTTTAGTCATCAAAAACTGCAATATCCTCGCGAGTCAATCAGAGGGGGTGCATTTCACGGCAGGGGTGCAGAACGCGGCACGACACCCCGGCTCCCGTCTGAGAGGCGATTCCTTTTTTTTCTTTCTTTTTTTTTTTTTTAATTAATACAAGACAGAATAATAGGGTGTAAAATTGTAACATACATTTATGCACAAGGACCAGATGCAGTGTGTTTAGTGTTTGTAGTGAAACGCTAATTTACAACGTTCAATATAAATAAAACGTTCAAACATGTGTAATACTGTTTGATATTTTTACATTAATGCTTTTATACCAAACATAATGTAAAATAATGGTATTCTGGAAATGACAAGGTTTAGTATAATTTCATTGAATAATTTAAGTGTTATACGTGCATACATACCAATCATAGGTCAAAACATTGCTAAATTTGGCTGAATTATAAAAGCCAGAAGTGGTGAAGAGCCGTTTGGGAGCCGAAAGACCCGGCTCTTCTTGCTGAGCTGAGCCAAATGATCTGGCTCACTAAAAAGAGCCGGAATTCCCATCACTAATGTGTATAAATAAGTGCTTTAACTAACTTCTTAAGCCATGCTATTTCTTTATCTTGTACACCATACTTCCTTACATTATGGCGTAGACCTGCTGGTCAGTATTAAGGCGGCGCTGAATCATTTTATACGTCATAAGAATAAGAGCCCTTTGACTTAATTTGGATTGCATTTGATGGATCGAAGAGAAAGTCTTCCTTCTTCGAAGAGAAGGATGGGGAAAAAAACCATTTGGAATTGTCCACCATAGATTGTGCCATTCTTTTTATTTATATATATTTTATTTTATTTTTATGTTATCATTTTTAATGTACAGTTGGTACTAGGATGTAGGTATGGAGCCAATATTTTAACCTGCAAGGTAGAGACCTGTTTTCTCTCTCTCTCTCTCTCTCTCTCTCTCTCTCTCTCTCTCTCTCTCTCTCTCTCTCTCTCTCTCTCTCTCTCTCTCTCTCTCTCAGTAATTGTTCTGCTATGTAAACATATAATAAAAATGTATTTAAAAGGCAGGCCAGTAAAGACAGGTAGTGAGCATACTAAATCAAATTTGGTTTCTAGGACCTGCTGCATATAAGAACTGTTGCATACGGGTACTCTAAATTGTCAATGTGTATTATGAGCACCTTGCATAAAGGTGAACTTCTGTAATCTGTCAATCTGTAATACATCCAGGAATAATGCTCCAATGATTAAGAAATTGGGGATGAGGACAATGACAAGGAGGAGGATCCTCAGTCTCCCTCTCCCCATTTGTTTGACTTTGGCTGTTTATAATTGTCAAATATTTCTTTAGACATGTTCAAAATAGGTTATTGTTAAAGAATGGTAGAGGTTGTTTAAGTGTAAGGTTAAACATTTTAAATGTTATATTAAGTGTACAGTATGTGTAGCACTTGAAGTTGATAAAAAAAATCTTCTCAGTAGGCCTGTTTGTTACATTAACTATGATTTTCTTTTTAGCCTAAAGCTTGTCTCCAAGAAAGTGTTCATAATTCTCTCATAAAATATGCCCACTTTATTATCATAATGATAATTGCATTGTTTAAGGGTATTACCCAAATCTCATTCTATCAATAAAGATGATTAAATGGATGGATTCCCAGTGTTAGGTGCTTTAATCACTCAGCGTCTGTCATGAGGAAATTCTAAACCGCTTATGCCTGTATCCTATTGATTCTAAATTAAACAGGGCTCGTTGCATGGAGAAAACTTGCTTAGGCAGTCAGTTTATTAGTCAGTTTATTTAACTGTTTGTCGAAAGAAGCAACTTTTTAGTAGTCTCTGTCAATGAATTTCTGTAGCACTCTGAATATTAACTGTATATGTGAGGAAATCAGTGGCTAAACAGGCCAGCTGTGAACTTTTATTCCCATGGGATCCTTATGCTTGTAATTATCCTTTGTTGTGTCATGTTGCGTCTCATTCTCTTGACACTGGAAAAAAATGAAATCACACAGCATAGAAGATGCTGGTCTCTAGTTTGAGGTGTCAGGAGTAATTCTTCGATGTGTTCAGACCTGCCAGATTCAGTTAGCTTCTGCACTTTTTCTGGTGGGAGGCAATGATATAACGGGTGCCACTGTGAGAATGAAAGGCGTGTTCAATCCCAGTCGATTTCCTATCTGAAAACTACACCACAGCGCAGGTTGTTATACAGACACAACAATGGAAAGTGTGTGAAAACTTCAGACTAACCAGGGCGAATCTAAAAACCTTCTGTTGGTTAGCTCCCCAACTGACCGTTGAGATAAAGTAGCAGGGAATAGCCTCGATCAATATGAAATTCTGTGGCTGGGATGAAACTCGGCCAGCAGTAGGCAATCTCCTCTGAACTGATTGCATTTACAGTGTGAGTTCTGCTCAGGATTTTCTTCTGAAGAGGGCTTAAAAGAACAGAATGAGAAAATCACATCCTGCGGCAGACCCTGGGTCTGCCTAAGTCGAATCTGGAGCACCTTTCCTCACTGTGCTCAAGGGTTTTTCTGCCTCCTAAAAGTGCAGCCTGTATATCACACATAAACAGAGTGCATTTCATTTGGAATAGCAAGTAGATTAAATGCAGTGTCCTATTTAATAGAATTCTTCTTTGGTGACCTTTATTTTCTTGCAAGACCAGAGCAATGTCAGGATGCAGGTGCCATTGATTGTCAGCATCTTTATCTATGCATGCTAAACATTTGCAATGGGAATTCTCAGATACCAGATATGGCATCTGTGAAAGAGCAAGTCAGTTGTCATGCATGTGTTATATGAATTCAGGAAGGTTGGAAATCAGTCAGAGCTCTGACTTCAGCATTGGAACTAGGGGAATTGTGCTTAGAGGGAGCTGTACAATTTGAAGGTTTTTTTTTTAAGTGAAAGGTACTAAGCAGCAAGAGGGAATTAGGCTGTGGAAAGGGCAGAATCCTTTGATGTGTTTGCACTTACTAATACTATTTGAAGTGCCAGGGAGCATAAGATGTCCTCTTAAAGAACCAGAGAGCATTTAGTGAGGGTGGCATGTTGTGTATATTAGCCATGTTTGATGCATGCTTCGCAGTGTAATTGGGTGTAATTCTTCTGAAACGGGAGGAAGGGCAGCCCGGTTGTTAGAGATGGGGGAGGCTTGTTGCAGAGTAAGAAACAGATGAGACTGACTGAGCAGAAAGGTGGGTATCTCTTGTTTCTCCATTGAGAATCTCCACCCACAGTGCCTCAGACAATGCAGATGGCACACTGATGCCAGACTCTCACTCAGGCATTCTTAATGCACACTGCTGGAAACCACCTCTGCTTCTGAGCTGACAAAGTCTAGTGTTCCTGTTTGTGTGTCAGCTATAACTATCTATCTATCTATATAGTTTTCTAGTTGAAGGATACAGACATGCTAGAGTGAAAATGTTATTATCATCAGACTAACCTTTACTGTGCAATATAGCAGTCTAGGTAAAGCGTGTTCATCAGTTTTATTTGGGGCTTCACTGTAAGGAAAGAATGTCAGTTCTGGGTTAGACGTGATCTAAAAACAATACATTTTATAGGGAATATGTGTTGCCCTTCAAGTTGTCTATCATTTTGAACATTCAAAGGCACAGTATAAAACTGAACATGCTCTCCTCCTGGGCAGGATTCTGTACTAGAGGATGTATACAGCCCGACAGACAGACCCATAGTATACAATGCTTACGTCATTAGTCAGGAAAGCATTGTCCTATTTTGATTTGACCTACTATGTCATAAATAAGATATTCATGTTTCAGCCTCGAGGCGTTGCTTAGGATGACCTTTCTGAGCTAATGGCCCAATCACAACAGCTACATTTTGCCCTTTTCTTCCTCTCCCAGATGCCTGTCTGACTGACAGGGCAATAAGCCATTAGACAGATTGCATAAAATATGATCGCAGAGTGAGGAAGGCCAAATGTTAACAGCAAGACCCCTTTTCCAGACGGTGATGTCCTGACATGTGACATCAGCAAGGCAGGTTAGAGTAGTCGTGTCATGTTGTCTGTGTCCGCTCCACTCCTCTGGCTCCCTGGTCATCAGGCCTTGTCTTTGATGATATCTGACAGCTTACATATTTCCTAAGGTGTGCCACTGTTTATCATTTGCTGTCTTTCTACCCAGAAAGAGCTTCTGAGTGTTTCAATGGTTTGATTTGATAGAAGGGTTATTGTGGAAAGGCATTATTTTCTTTTGCACAGCATTTAGGAGAGTAAATGAGTGAGGAGGGTAATATTTCTGTGCGTTCAAAGTACTGACAAATAAGGTGCGCTCTGTTTTTGTACAGTGCAGTCTCAATTAAGAGGAGATATAACGTGCTTCAGATTCATTACCTTGCAGGCAGTGGCCTTTGACTGCACTCACTGTCTTTCACCTGTCTCAAAAGATTTTCACTTGTCTCTCATCACACCATTTTCTTTCATTGACAGAACCAGCTAATATTATTTGAGTAATGCATTCCTCAGATACTTTAGTTTTTTCTTGTCTTTGGTGATTTTTTTGGTGATTACAGAATACATTGTGCCACAATGTTGAAACGTCCTAAGTGTCACTGTGATTTAACTTTTTTTTCCCCTGGGAGAGACCCTTATCAAGTAGCACTTGCATCTCTTACATTTTCAAGTATTATCCAGATATACAACTGGATCTTTATGGAAGCAATCCACGCCTTGTTCAAGGATACAATGACTGTGCAAATATTATGCTGAGCAGATAAATACGCAATCATCTGTGAGATGAACGTAGCAGTGCCAAAACAGTCCAGCAGTGACCAGTAGCCATTTAACAAGCCTGCGGATTGTATGGTCTCTCACCGACTACAGATGGAAAGTTGCTACAATAGGCAGCATTATGTATCACAGGCAATGGTAGATTGCAACTGAGGAATAGAAGATTGGCGCAGGCAGCATGCCTCCACACATGGGTGTACAGTGGGATGGATGCATAAAGAATACATGAGCATATAGATGACTCAGACAGTCTGTTCTGCATTCTGCATTTGTCTCCTGTGCACATCCAGAAGTTCAGGGCCCAGTCGGGGGTGCCGTTTCTGTCCCCTGAGATGTCTAGGATTAATAGCTTTGGCTACAGTTAGTCAGTATTATTCAAAGTTCCCCGCATGTGCCCAGCTCTCTGCATACTAAATTTAAATGAAAGAAATGGGACACTCCTTTTAGTCTCCCCCGTCTGGAGAGATTGCAGTGTGCTGCCCACTAGCTGTCCTTAAACTCTCCACGAGGATCAGCTTGGGAACTCAGCTGTGGGTTTTCCCTATGGCTGAGGCCTCGCGCACGGCCCTGCTCCACACACATATACTCTCCCGTATATTTAATCATACCTTTATTCCAGTTAATGAAAACATGATTCAGCTGATTTAAAAAAATCATAGGAATTTGTTCAATTAACTTGAAACTTTTAACCTGAAACCATTAACTTGGGATGGCAGTGTAGCATATAGGTAGAGAGCAGGACTTGTGAAAGGTTGCTGATTCGATTCCCTGATAGGACATTGCTGTTCATTGCATATCCGTGGGCAAGGTACTGAAACCAGAATTTCCTAAGTAAATGTTCAGCTGTATAAATAGATAAAACTGTAACCTTTGCAAGTTGCTCTGGATAAGAGCATCTGCTAAATGACAATAATGTAATGTAAAATAGTTTCATCTTTAATAATATCAATCCTGAAAAGAGCAGCATCATGTTTTAAAACAATAATCAATGATCAAAATGATTCATATTCCTAAATGTCTGTGAAAAAATCTTGCATAAATAGCCCTATTTCAATACTCAATTGATGTGGACATTCATAAAAAGCTTCTGGAACTTAATAGAATGTTTCAACATATACATGTTTCCATTGGGTATAAAAGGTGTTAACACATTAGCAAGGAATCCTTTACCAGCATCCATCATTATGGATGAAGACAAAGAATGCTCCAAAAACTACAGGCAAATAGTGCTGCATGAAAATGGTTCTTATTTACAGCTGTGAAAGAATTCATAAAAAGCTCCCACACAAAATTCAAGCAAAGGTGAACAGTTTCTTGGATGCAAGAAAATATTGTAACCATATTCTATGAGAAGAAGAAATGTCCAGGAGGCAACCTTTAACCAAAAGCCAAATGTTGAAGATCTCTATGTGTGGCATCATCAGATATGATATCACGGAATATACCATTTGACACTGATAGTTTGAAGGTGGCGTTCATGGCCGAGTTACAGGATAGCAGCCTTTTCTGAATGTTCAGCACACACTAATGCACTCAATAATACTCTTTGAAGTGCCAGGGCATAGATTTGACAAATTGAATCTCAATAACTATGTAGGCAGAGTTATGGTTAAATGAAACAAATACTTAGTTATGTGGGGATGTTGATCTGTCTTATGTTTGGCACTGAAAAGATGAGGCACATGGGGTTGCTTTGGTCCCTGTGCCCTTGTTAGAATCAATCTAGGACAATTAATTCAAGCATGTCCATGAGCAAAATATTGTACTCTTAATTAAAACTGAGCAGGAAAGTAATCTAAGGCATGCCTCTAGACCTATAAAGAAAAAGTAAACACAAAGACAGTGTTCTTGACTGGCCATCTCCAGCCCCCGCAGTTCAATGGAATATGTACTGTATAGTTAAACAAGTAGTTTACAAAAGGAAAGTAAGTCTGGAAAATCTCGCTGGTCAAACTCTCCTTGAAGGAAAAAAAAAAAAGTCCACTGTTGATTCATGTTTTTTGGTCAAATTTCACAACAGTATGAATAAATATGGAGGACACTATATGTATTGTATTTCTGTTTGTATATATGTGAGCTACATGTGTGTTGGGGATTGGTAATGTATATTAACAGCAAAGCTATCCTTGCTATATCTCCCTCTCCACTTTTGAGCACTTCACCATTAGATGAATGAGAGGAGAACACTCTCCCTGCAATCAATTAATCATAAACCCAGTACTGAAGTTCATCTGGATATTCCTGTAAAAAATTCACCAGGCTCTTGCTTTTTTAAAAAGAAGTATAGAGAATGTCAGTGTCTTCCACATCGATGAATTCCCCTCCACTGTTTATTGTCCCATTTCACCAATGTCAGTCCAAAAAACAGAACCAAAAGCTGGTCTGAATGTCTGAAAATATTCACAAAACCTAAACCTATTGGCTCCAGTTAATTACTATCTTGGCAAGACATATATTTCTTTGTTTATTTACATTTCTCTCTTATTCTTTACTTCCAAAAATGTTTTACAGATTGATGCATTTTGCTTATATTCACTGTCTGCTACTGCCTGTAAACACCTCTAAACTAAGTCCTCTCAGTGGATTGGTTCAAGCTAAACCTCAAGAGGAATCCCTCGAAAGGTCTGGTGAGAAATGTGTCCAACAGACAGAGCTGTAATTTTAAAATCTTCATGATGGAATGCCGCTCAAAAAGAAATATCTCCATTAGGCAGGACTGCAACTTTAAACACCAATGATGGGGTGATGAGAAGGAGAGAAGCCTCCTTTAGTGGGAGTTGCAGCTGAAGACTCTGGATGAAGTGGTGAGAAATCAATGGCAAAAGCCTAGCTGGCAGCTAACAGTATGGGTTATTCCTAAAGGCACACTAGACCATCTTGCTAGCATATGCTCCCAATAAAGACTATGTTAAAATTACACCTTTTTCAAAATGTGAGGATTTCCAAGCTGCAAACCAATCCTTTAACCTAAACGCCATATATCCTGCATTGCGGTATCTCTGCCATATGTCATTAATGTAAGCCTGCCTGTGTCGATTTCAGCAAGAGAAGATGAAAATGAAGTTGAGATCAGTAATGAATAAGTAAAGACCACAGTAGATTTATATGATAGAGTGGGAGGTGAAGACGGCAGCTTGCAATTGGTGTCTAAAGGGCAGAGGGGGGAACATATAGCTGCCACTCTATGTGCATGTTTAGAATAAGTCATATGCCAGGGTTAAGCACATACCTCTTCCACTTCTGCCAGATGATTATTTTCTCTCTTCTCTATTTAAAGATATGTGCTCATCTCTTAAATGAGGCATGAGTGAATATATGCCCCTGTCATTCAGAATAGATATAATGTATCCTGCACTGGAGGTCAGAGATTTCAGCAGAGTGACAAATTTGTTAGCACCTCATTAGTAAGTCTGATTTAATCAGATAAAAAAAATACCAGTCAGTTCATGAAGAAATATTGAAAGGGCACCTAGGGTTAATCTGTGAGAAACTAATCCCAGGGAAATGGCTTGGATAGCCATGGTAAGCCTTTATAAGGGGCCACTCATTTGTGACCAGCTCCAGAGTTATCCCATAAGTATTCATTTTGGGATTGGAGATCACATATCCCCAACATCAAGGGACGTTCTAATCCTTAGCTAGCGAGGTGGCTCAGAGCCAGCCCTAAAATATGATTGCTTTTCCCAGCTGTAGGGAAAAAAGGAATGATGCTTTTGGGAAGAAGATCTGTGGAAAAGCATCCCACATGTCACTGGCATCAGGTCAAACTCCCACACATTGGGGGCGGGAATACCCATATGCCCAAAACTTCCATTTCAATCTGCTATATAAATGAACAGAATTTATGATAAACAGTGGTGGAAATAATAAAAAAAAAAACACATTTCCAATTACACTCATAACTGATTCATTTCCATGCATTTATTGGTAAACATTTACAACGGATATTTAATGTATTATGCATCTGTAAATAAAGACAGGCTTTTTGTCCTATGGAAGCAATGCCTTCTCCGATAAAAGTCTCAACATAAAATGCGTTTATATTTTATAATTAAGGGGTAAAAGGTCCCATTTGGTTGCCATAGAAAACAAGGGCGTCCATGAAGTTCCCAGGCTTCCCTTTCCATTTATGAGTTTGATGTCATGGCTCCACAGTGAATGATGGCGTTTGACTTAATTAATTGTAAGTAAATTTGTAAACAAGTTGGCCACAAATCCAGCAGGTGTTTTTTCCACTTCTGTATAAATGTGTAATGTAGATGCTGAAAGTTATAATGTAAAATCCAGCAGGTTTCTATAAAACTAAACCATGTTGACACAAAGCAACATGTGGACAAAATCACTTTTCCTGCCAGCAGAACTTGAACTAAAAATAAAGTTACCCCTCTCTGAGTTTTAGGACATAAGTCACATCCATTTCCTAAATTCCTGGTGAATAAAATAAATAAGGATTCAGTTTGTGAGATTAAATCCAATCAAATTAAATGCCCACTTGCAGATGAAAGGACCACATGCAATGCACATGTTAAGTAGTGGAGTTTTTTTTTTTTTTTTTGCATGGAAAAGTAAGCATTTGCTGTCAGGACACAGGGGCCCTCAGCAAGAGAAATCCAGTATATTCCTAGTTCAAAGCTGTAGAACTGTCTTGTGTACTTTGCAGAGTAGAAGTGAGATCTGCCTGAGGTACTTTTCCTGATTAAATGAACGTCACACAAGCAGATTAAATTAACCTGGATATAATTAACTCTGGGTTCAATTAACATTTGGTCCTTAACTTTGACTCACAATTAAATGCAAGTCTTACATTTTTTCTAATCACACAGTTTGAGTTCAGCAATCAATGATTTGCAACAGTGTTTCTATTTTTAAAATGTAAGACTTGTATTTAATTGTAAGTGAAAGTTACAGATAAATGTAAATTAAAATAAAGGGTAAATGTATTTCGACTGCAGGTAGTAGAACTCTTATTTTAAATCTAAATTTGTAAAGCATTAAACTATTAAAATCTTCTTTGGAAAGACCATCATTCATCTTTTTCCAACTCTGTTAGGCATCACATATAGTAGAGCAAGTGCATTTTGACTTATTCTACAAGTGGTTAATGCTTTTGACTAAAGTCATAAATTATTTTTTTTTCCATCCAAAGGAAATTCTCCTTCAGACTTGTATTTTTATGGCCAATTCAAATGACAGAACCATACAAACTAGAAAATAATTGTTTGGTTCAGTGTAAGTGTTTGACAGTAGTGGGAAAACCACATAAACCCACATTTCAGTGGTTTTTGTGCTTTAGGCAGAATAATGGGCAAAAATCACATGCACCAACACATCCACCTGCAGCTGGCTCCTCCTCTTCCTTCAGCAGATGGTAAAAGCAATGTGTCTTCTGTAGAGCCAAAACCACTCTCAGCCCATCCCCCACACATATAAACCCATTCAGAATATCCTGCTCTCACCTGGTTTGAACAGGCTGTGTACTCTGCATTCTCTGAACATGTGAAACTGGCTATCTGGAGCAGTGTCTGCTGTACTGTTATTCATGGTGGGTAATGGGCATCTGTCATTAAAAAAAAAAACCACAAATGGTCTCCATGCACTTTACCACATCTACTGCTGAAAGGAAACTGAAATAGATGTGGTGAGCAGACACCAGGACAGCCTATTCATGTCAAATGTCATCCACAGCCCAGAAACTCTCCCCTTACAGTACTTAAATGCAATGTGACTGTTTCCATGGTGCTGAATATCTGACCATTGTGCTAATGTGTTTAAAGTCATAACACCAAGCTATGTTTGATTTTTTTCTCTGAATATCAGAAATGGAACAAGGTAAATCATGCTCTTTGTCTATGACTGAATTGTGGGAGTCTACTCTGAGGTGTTAGCAATGTGTGTGTGGGGGTGGGACAGGCTTGCAGTGCATTTTCACACAGAGGTAAGTTACTCTGCGCTGTCTGTGATTTTAGCAAAAAAACAAAAGCATTACTTCCCCCTGTCTGAAGCTATGCAGGAGGACAGAGCTCTCTGAGAGAGAGCAGCTGCCGCAGTGATGGCTGGTGAGAACAGACCGGGACCAGTACAACAGCTGTACTAGGAGTAATGGAAGTAGCCTGCCACCTTGCATTAAAATCCAGCCGAATCAATTCACACACACACACACACACACACACAACACAAGCGTGCATATTAATACATGCACAAGCAATCACATCATATATGTACATGTAAACGTGTAATGCTTTCGGGATGATTTTGGCAATGGGGGATTATTGCACGGCTGTGCCTGCCACTCATGTAACAGCGGCATTTGAATACTGCTCTGGTTTCGCCGCTGTCAGTCAGCCCTAGGACAGAGATCAAAGCCGGGGAGAGAGTCTGTCTCGAGCTGTTTGCCACCGCAGCTGTGGGAGGGACACAGGGCCGCTGTTTAATAAGCCAGGGGACTGAAAGGTCTGGCTGCTGCCTCTCACTCTCACAATTCCTCTGTTGCGATGGCTGACTGTAGATCAAACCCCCCCTTCAAATGCCAGATCTAATGTTAGACGTATTCTGCAGCATCACCAAATGTGTCTCAGCTGTCAGAATAAGCGACCTGCGCCATGATGCTTTGAAAGGCTAAACTTCACGCAGAAAGTTTTTGCAGTTTTTGTTTTTCCTAGCCCCAGATGCTGTTTACAGCGTTGAAGCAATGCCATGTTTGAAACCTTCACCTGCAGCTAGTGGGGACAGGTTTCTTCTTCTCAGAGTCCCCTTCATGGAAACAACAAAAAGAAACAGACCCCTGTGTCTGAGTATTAGCTGCCCGGTTTAGTGCCCGAGATCACCGTCCATTGCAAAGCTCTCCAAAATGTGATATCTGCGCCTCACCTAATTTGTTTTCCTCTCACTGCATTGTGGAAGTGTTTACAAAAAACCGCAGCTCCATCTGCTCCCCCGAGCGGAAAATGCCAGCGCTCTCCGCCGTAAACAGAGATGAAATGGATTTCTGGCGCCGCTGGGACGGCACACAATGCTAAGACCCCCATACGAGCCGGCGGGATGATCCCGTAACGCTCCCCCCTGCTAGGTGGCTTACAAACAACGCGGGGTCAGTGCACAGTCATGCTTTTATGAGTGGCTTTGGCAGGGACACAGCCTTCAGGACTTTGTCTAATTGCCCCCCAGGAAGGCATCTTATTTTTGCATTACAACACACAGGTGTTCCATCGAGCCACCTGTAGACTTCAGCTGTTTTAGTCACTGATGACCTGAGCATCATTCCACTTTTACGCAGCACTCTCTTTATTAGTAAATCATAAGGATACTATGCTGATATAATTGTAATTATAATGAATATAGTCATATGTCATCTGCATTAATAATAAGCCAAACTATTAGCACATGCCAAAATTCAGGGACTGGTATAAACAAGTATGGTTTCTGTTGTCATTTTTTCCCTTTAAATGTGCAGATACACACTGTTGTTGCCTGCAGAACAGCCCTCTCTCAGGTTTTTGATGTTTTCCATTTGCGCAAGATCACAAGGTAGATGTAGGTCAGATGCATTCTCAAAACTGCATTGTGGAAGCATCACTTTAGAAATAAACATTTTATCAATTCCATTGGAAAGCCCATGGGAGCCTGTAAATGCTCAATTATAGATGAAAGGGAAAGACTTTTAAAAGGAAAAAAAAGCGTTCTGTTTAAATTTGCACTGGAACTTTTTACATGCTTTTGGACCAGTCTGTATTTGCAATTAAAATAGGACATTGCCTCAACATCCTGTTGTACTTTTAATTTCCTAGCCACATCAAATTAGGAGAAAATCTAATTAAACCCTAATACTGACTGAAGGAGCTGTAATCAACCTGGAGTATTAATGTAGGTTCAGGGAAAGGTGAAGGCAGTGGTCACTTACCACTGCTGCTTTTGGAGCGCTGTGATTGCTGGGTATTGATTTGTCTGAATAAGGGATTTGCCATGGAGTCAGAAGGTGAAGAGTGAGGCTTGCTTACAGTGGAGCTCACATCTGTGCTCTGGCACTGCGCACAGTAGGCTACACAAAGGAGACCTTCAGCTGCAGCGGGAGAGAAATTTCAGCACCACGTTCATGTCAAAACAGAATCAATGAAATGGCAGAAAATGGCTATTATTGCTTACAGGAATCCTTGCTGGCAATGTTTTTGTCTGACTCCTGGATCTGCCATGGCAGACAGGTCAAAACAAATCAATTCTAGTCCATTCCTACAGTGTATTCTTCTATATGCGCAACAGTAGACCCCAAAATGAAACAGGTATACAGCTCCCCCCCCAACAAAGAGCTAAAAATTTGTTTAGAAATTTAAACTTAGTACAGTTTATTACCAAGTATATAAGACAGCAAGGTGGAAGTAAGTTCATTCTATCCCACAAAACGTCTCTCATTCAAGCTCTGTTGCAAAATATTGGGCGCAGTTTGTTCTGACCATTTTCTTAAGACCAAAAGAATGAGAAAAAGCTTAAGAATTGCAAGTGTAAACAAACAACTTGATATGCATTTTTATGTTCATGTTACACTGTGTATTGAATATGCCTATTAAATCATTCATTAAATCTTTGTCTTTTCCTGCCTCATTCCTGCAAAAACTGGCACAAATTTCCCTCCTGCTAGTCCCTGTTATTTCTGCCATAAGTAAGGAATGTGACATTGTTCATTGTATATGCAGAGGTCAAAAAGACACCATCATTTTTTTATGAATCACTGAAAACCTTTCAAAGGCATGTGGGCCAAGAAGATGTAGCACCCCTGGATGGTGTCTGCTGTGTCCAAAATGGAATTACCGTGCCACTAATCCATGTTCACAATTCGGGGGGGGCAGGAAGTGGCAGTAATGGAGAATGCGGTGAGCAGACGGTGAGCATTAGGGCACTGCCCCGCGTCTCCCCGGGTGCGCTCACCTGCCTGCCGCAGCTCGGCTCGTCAGAGATGAGAAACGACCCAGAAGATTTGCAACGAGATCGTCGTGTCTGCCAGCTGCCGTTCCGGTCGGCGCCGGGAGCAAACGGGGACTCTGGCGTAACCGCGACGGCTGCTGCCCCAGATCCTCCCTGACCCTTACGACAAGGCAGCCGGGAAGCCGGGCGGACAAAGGGTGGAAACGCCGCGTTGTTTTACCCCGCTTTTATTTATTTATTTTTTTGTCTTTGCGGATTACCGACAAGCGCGGCGTTCCCCTGCCGGCTTCCAGGGCAAACACTCGGCTGAACACACAGAGGTATTAATTCAGCTTCGGCTGAGCGTTTGCCTGCCAGCCTCATTTAAATACTGCTCAGAGCAATCTCTCACTCCGCTCACTCTCTCCGGTGTCCCGTCTGCCTCTCTCTCTCTCTCTCTCTCTCTCTCCGCAGCCCTCCCTCGCTTCCTCCAGGATCGACAAATGAGCACCAGGCTTTTAGTACAGCAAAGATTTGACAGTCTGCCTTTATTGCCTAAAGCTGTACAGTGAGCGAGGAGTGCCTCTCCTTTTAGATGAGGGAAGATTCACCGCACCACGGGGAGTGAAGTAAACCCTTCCTTCAGGTGGTCTGGCAACCAAAATCATTACCGCAGACTAGCTCTGGAAATATGCCCAAAAATGTTGTCATGGAGATAATATTGTTATAGTGTCATGTACTTGTGTGGAAGAAGACTGCATTCATGATGGCCCAAGATCAATCTCTACCAGATTCAGCTTTAGTGTGTAACAAACATGTGCAGTGCCGGAATGTCACGATATTTGAGCAGTTGGTTAAATGGCAGTTGAGTCACGTATTGAACTCCTCTGCCTTGCTTGATGACGTGTATGCGCTACAACTGATGCTTTAATGACTGCTCTCCTGCTGTCAAATGATTAGATTTAATTTCTGTTTGTATTCCTGTCTTTCTGACCATGTTTTTTTTTAATAATCGCTCAGTATCCATAGCTGTGTAACCAGTGAATGTATGTGTCCTTCCCAAGCTGGAGCGGTGTCCATATTCAAATATTCACCTGAACACCATCGCATTCACAGATCACTACAGTCATGACGCACACGATAATCTCTTAAGCTTGTCCACGAAAGGGCCAACTGTGCGTAGTTACATGTTTCGCCCACTTCAGTGCATCTTAATGAAGTGCCAGCAGGTGTGTGAAGCAGAGATGTTCTTGTGAAGGGAGTGAACGACAGTGAAAAGAGCCCGCTCCTTCTGTGTGTGGACTGATGGCTGTCAGTGAAAGAGCTCGCTGGCAGATGGCTGGAGTACCAGCTGTTAGCACCTGGTCAGAGAAGGACCTCAGTGTGCCTCCCTTTCAGTCCCACACTTTTACCTCTTTCATTTACATAGCGTGGCCATTGTGCTCCATGCAAGGCAACCCCCGACTGATGGTGCATATAAAGCTGTGTTAGCGCTGTGCTCTGTGCCTACCCTTGGGACATAATTGACTTCTTTTTGCTTTTGCACCCTTTGGATTTTGGAATTCTGGGTATGTGTTACCCACCATGGCGTGAACAAGTCTACCATTATGTGTCCTTGCCTTCATATTGGACTGCCTTGTACATGTGCCTGTCTGTTTGTGGTCCGTTGAACAAATAAAGTTGGTACAAACTTCAAACTATTCTATACCCCATATTACCATATTTATATACATGTGGGTGTGTGTGTGTGTATGTGCATAAAAAGAGAGATTATGTTTGTTCTTCTATGAGTTGAATCTAAAATTCTCTGTCATAGATCTCAACCATTGACACTGTGTTTTGTGTTCTTATACCCTTATAAATAAATAGGGGACTGAAAATGTAGTGTCAGTTTTTCCAAGACATCTAAAATCATTGTGGCCATTATTGACGTCATCACACATATCTAGATGAGAATCGTTCTTTAAGGCTAAAGGGGTTGCTAGGCAACCTGTATTCCCTGCCTCTCCATGCTGAGGTGCTTACATAAGACTGACACTTTAAACTGCCTGTAATGAAGCTGCTTATGCTTCTTCTTTTTCTCTTCCCCTTCTTCATTAATGAAGCCCTTTATTAAAGGCAGAGGGACTTAAAAAATCTTTTAGACAGTGATGGCAGTGAAATAATTTTATTGTCTGTGAAGACAAGTGTGCTGAAGAATGGAAACTTGGACATATCACAAAATTGCCCCTCATTTCCTCAAAAGTTGTCCTCAAAGAGATGTTACACAGGAGATAAGGAATGAAAACATGCTGATTTTTGAAATCCTGGACATAAGACATCTTCCTCCTGTTGCCATATGCACACGTACAGCAGTGTGCAGTGGAAATATGATATTGCTGTAGACTAAGGTTACATTTTTGCGAATCCACTGATAGGAAAGCACCAGTTTCGCTTTTGATCATGGCACAAGCCCTAGAGCTGGTCCGACAGCAGAATTTCCACAGATCCACCCCAGCCTAACTCTCAACTGCTCTTAAATCAATATACTCTCCCAGCAAGATAAGATGGGAGAGTATAGTTTTAGCTTTACAATATTGTTATAACTATTGTAGCTGCTAATGGTTATTAGTATCTGTCAGACTGAATACATTCAGCAACAGAACCATGAGAGGTTTTTTGCCTCAGGAATAATATGATCATTAGGAAACAGGCCTACTATCAGGGAAGAAAAATCATTTAATGCTGCATGACAGGACAGGCAATGAGCTACGAAGCAGACTGAGCATGATGGCTGAGATATATGTTTTGTTGTGACTGAAATGGTTCCAGCCATACTTCACCAGTTGGATGTACGTCATAATGACTAACTGTTTGGTACAGTCAATGTTGGTTTAAGGGCCTGTGTGGGTAATATGTACATGACTAGGTACATGTTTTAATATCATATACCCTACCACAGCGTGATCTCTGGTGCCATTTTTATATATTTTTATATATACCATATATATAGTTTTGCTACATGGTACATGATAGCTCTCTGTTTGGAATGTTGTACTCAATGCATAAAATATGCAGTTATTTGTGTAAAAATAATAAAGGAGACACTGCATTTCACATAGGTGTTGAAACGTGTTTGGCAAGGTCACTTTTAAGAAAAGTAAAATTTCCTCTGTTATCTTTATTTTTGCTATTTGCTTTCATTTTGTTTTCATCCTGCTCATCAAAGGTGTTTTTTCTGGTTTTACAGCTGGACAATTATTTTTTTTCCCTGTCTAAATATAGAAATATATTGTTGGGAGATCACTTTGGCAGTCTTTTGAATAGTTACTTAGGATATTAAAAAGTAATTTAGGAGTTTTTTGCATGTATATTTTGTTCCAAAGGTTGAGTAAAATCCCTCCATTTCAGTAGTTTATGAACTATGCTGATAAAAGGCACAGACATCTGCAAAAGATTCCCTGCAACTTTGCTAAGGAGTTGCTTAAAATTCCCCCTCATGTGCTGCCAAAAATTAAGTGAGATATTAAGGAAATCCTGTCAGCTTTTATAAATTGATGGGCCTCCAAGCCCACATTGGACAGCCAATTTTCCACAGCCAAATATGATAACATGCCATTTTAAAGAAATATTTGTAGTGCAAAACAATATCCATCACAGGGAGTGGTGGACGGGCTCTGACCGGTTCAGTTTAGATGAGTGTGTTCCTTTGGGGCAGAGGTTGGGGTTGATTGCACTTGCGGATATATTGCAGCTTTGGTTCTCCTTTTTTTCTCAGTCTTGTCGAGGTGCGGACGGGGGGTATTGTGTCTGAGATTTGTGATGGGTTTGCAGCCCTGTGGGCTCAAATAAAACCTGGCGGATCGATAAGTCCACCGGCTCTCTGAGATAAGCGCTCACGTATGCTGTTCGGTGCTTCTCCACCTCCTGTAAGGCACCCGGCCGAGAGAATCGGCACGCTAAGGGCCATGCGCAAGCTTTGAATTCAGCACCGGCAGCCATGAAAGCCAATCATTTTTACAATCCATCACCAGTGTTGTGATGGCCCGACTTTTTTCTTCCCTTGTTCTGTAGCTTGTAAAGCACAACTGCAATATCCCATAGAGATGTGGGTTTGGCACAGTCTGGTGATTGTTACAGTTTTGCCATTTTTATCACTGCTGGCAGTGATCAAACATGAGCAAAAATCCAAGTAAGACAAAGGATGGGTAGCTGAGTAACAATATATCAGTTACATACATAGTATATAATTATTGTCATGATACTGGCGTAGTGTTTGGGAAACCGGGACTGCAGTTGTTCCTGTAACCATAAGGTCATAGTTTTAAATTTCAGGTACGGCTCTGCTATTTTACCCTTAAGCAAGGTACTTAACTGGAATTCAGGAAATATCAACCTATATAAGTTCATAATATGTAGTCTAGCATAGTGGTAAAGCGCTTGGCTTGTAACCGAATGGTTGCTGGTTCAATTCCCTGATGGGGCACTGCTGCTTTACCCTTGGGCAAGGTAATTAACCCACAATTGCCTCAGTAAATATCCAGCCAGTCTGGATAAGAACATCTGCTAAATGCCAATAATGTAGTGTAATGTAATGAAATAAAAAGCACACAGACCACAAATGATGCATTGCACTGTGTCTTAAGCGCTTTTTAGTTAGTGGATTTCCTGACATATGATAACATTACAAAAGTAGAGTGAATTTAGCCTTCCAAACGATCTCAGTGTTTTTGGCCACGTTCCTTTCCAACAGTGTTTACAAACTCAACCATCCAATGACAAGCGTGGATTCGGTCCATTGCCATTTGTTGTGTCTTGCTTGCTTGTCAGATCTGAATCATTTCCAAGGCTCTGTTTCATCAAAAGAGTTGACATTTAAAGTGCCGTGTTTAGACACACATTTGTTCTCAGTAATGTGTTATGCCTCGCTACAACTAAGCAGCATAATATTTTTTAACTACCATCTCATTTATCTGAACTAGTTTAACTAGTTACCCTTTTTCCTCCACTGCAAAAAAAGAGTAACATTGACTGGTTGCCTTATGACAGAACACAGCATATATGAAGCTGATCATAGCCAAGTACCACCACCAATTAAAGCTGCAGGATAAGATCTTTATGGAAGTTCTGAATTTGTTTGGATGGCCACTGTCAAGACATCATCCGACCCCTTTTGTATTTTCAGGTAAGATGCAGACCATGTAAACCTCCATAAATATGCTGTATAATATAGGAATGATTGAATGTACTCTTAATGGTGGGTTTATATTTAATGCCCCTTACTTATGTACATTACTGTTTAATTTGAGTGTAGTAGTCTTAACATGGTGGTTAGGGAGGTGGTTACACATAAAAAATCGGTGTGGTCAGATGATCAGATGAAAGATCAGATGAATGAATGAGTGAGGTCAGTTATGCACAAACCTGGTCAGTAGTTTCTGAAGCCATGCAGGCTAAGAGTGAGGTTTTCCCCTGTCACCAGTTTAGGCACTGTGGCACAGTAATCTGAGCTCATTCCTCCAATTCTCTCGGGAACGTGGGAAGTCCCATTCCTCTAACATACCGACAAAGGTATCATGCTGGCTTTACTCAACCCAAATAGAGTCCCAGACACAGCATGCAACGGCTCTGTGGACACGAGGAAGAAATGAAACACATGGTCTTGGCTTGTTGAAAATGCTCATGGATTTATCCCTTTAGAAATAGATTGATAATATACCAAGGAAAACTAATATGTATTCCAGCGGTGAATATGACAATCTGTTGGACACAAATTTAATAAGTGCCGGCTGGAAGCACTTTTTCTCTCCCTTTTTGAGTGTTGTAAGGAGTGAAACAGAGATGAAAGCAGAGAGGAGAGTTCAGCGCGCAGGTTTTTTTGATCAATTAAAATCCCAGTTAGAGATCCCCTCGGGAAAAGTGTGACAGGAGAGTCTTGCATCTGAGGAGACATCTCCTTTTATCTGCTCCATGGTTCTGTAGCCAGCTCAGATTTAAAAAGTCAAAGGATTAAGAGGACCGTCTACTGCATGCGGGGGGGGGGGGGTGGGGTTTGGAGTAATGGGTGGGTTACTACGCTCTGGACCTGAGGGTTGTGGATCGGCTCAATTGGCTGGCTGCAAGGTACTTTACCACAGCTCCTGTGAGTAAAGCTGTGAGCACTGTAAATCGGACAGATTAGGTAATGTTACGTAATGAAATCATCACACGGTAGATAACTTAAGCCCTCCGAAGGACTGTTCCTGAGCCACGTTGATAGAAAGCACGCTCTCTGTGCAGGACTACCTGATACGGTCTACTGCACTGTGCAGCACATCGGCATGTTTCAGAGAAATCTTGATGAGAGAGCCTCCTGTACATACGAGATATGAAACCCTTCTGATGGGTGCGGATTCACTTTGTAGGAGCCAATTCAGATTTTTTGGTTCTGTGCCTGACTGTGCACCGTGCCTCTGTGAGTAACACAGTCTGTCATTGTTGCATAGGGAACCCCAATTTGCAGAACTCGGTTTGGGCGGTGATATCTGAAGTAAACAAAATTACTTCTGAGCACATAATGAAGTCTCCCTGATCCCAAGATTACCCAGCTGGAGAATTATTTTGTGTAAATTGTGTATGATTGCCTTTATTTCTGTCACTGTATAACATTAGGCCACCCACACTTGCATTTGGACTTATTTATACATACTGACATTTTTAACAATACTATTGCATCATACTGTATGCTGAATTTGGCACTGCATTCACCTAATGGTTGGAGTGATCTCTTATGAACACGAAGCAGACAGAATCATACCTGAAATCTGAGCAAGCTTTGGAAGCTCCTAGCTGTTTTTTCAGTTGTTATTGTTTTGATTTCTACTGTAGAGTCTTCCATCAGACTGAGGCTGGCACATTTTCTCCCCAGTGCGGCACCCCAGGCCGAGTCATATGAATTATTTAATGCAGATTGTTCACACAGATCAAATGGATATTCATGGGCTTTCCTCTGGATTCCCGGCATTTGTATTCCTGTCATACGTGCGTGTGTGTGTGTGTGGGGGGGCACATGTGATTGGCACTCAGTGCCGCCCCCTGTGTTGGCAGTATGGCTCTATGGCTCTTGTTTTTTCATCAGCAGGTGCTTACATGGAGTCAGCCCAGGTGAGTGGGCGGGCTGTGGGAGTCTTGATTGATGGGACACCTGTCAGAGCCTTCCTCATGCCTTTCTGATGTTAATGACCAAAATGTTTGAACTGGATGCATATTATATGCCCTACTCTATTCATTCCCGTTGTTAAATCTTGAATTTTAAAATTGCGTTTGGGAAAAACTGTCATGCGTTCCTGATATCATTGTTATATAAAACATGACTTCAAAATAAGGCATATTATTTTCATTTTTGAAGTGAACATTATGCATTATATATATAGCTTGCTTAATTTTTCTCCTTGCATTTATTTAATGTTTGTGACATTCATTTGACTAGTTATTTGATGGATTTTTATTACAACAAACTAACTCAAACCCAGCCCTCAAGATCATTAAGCCATAAAAATTTTGTATTGTAATCCAATATTTATCACTCAATTGTTAATGTATTACTGTCAGTTGCAATGAATTTCAATCACACATGTACTTGCTGTCTGTCATCGGTATTTTCATATTATTTTAAGGAAGAGCTCCCCCTAGTGTCCCATGTTTAACCTTGCAGATGAGACTGGGGACTTTATTACGTTGGCGGTGACGGTGCTGTGCGGGAAAACAGTTTGGGGGTAAATAACTCAGAAAAATCATTTGAAGAGAAATTGATATCACAGGATCAAATCTAAAACACATGAGCTCCACAGTGTCAATATCCACAGCTGCCTGGTACAACAACGTGTGCTTTGTGTGTGTGTGTGTTGAAATGTGTGTATTCCAATGTCAAGTGGTCTAACTGAATATTTCCTCAAGATACATATATGATTAAAAAACTACTTTTAAGGACCATGTAAGGATTATGTATCGAGTTACTTTAATAAAGAACAGCTGTAGGTCGGTCTTTATTAAAAGAATGTGATTTCTTTTTACCTAGACTTCAGCTAAAACATTAACTAAACTTTGTCATAGTGTTCTTCTTTAAGAAAAGAAAAAAACTTAAAAGCAGAAGCAGAAGCCGTTGAGCTGGTTTTCACAAAGGTTTAGTCGCTGACAAGCGTTCTGAAGAGTTGGTGATCCTCTCGTTTTTTCTGTGTGTTTTCGGTTGGTCGGCTTCCTTAATTGCAGCAGTGAAGGGGCATGGATGGTGTTTAATGAAAGCATTTTAAACAGCATTGCGGTGCCTGCCTCTCGCTGCTAAGAGCAGCGCGCTGTGTCCCAGGGGCTTAATTGTTATGTTCTGTGTGATTTGTAATTGGATTTAAGCAGTTTTATCATGCCATTAGGTTCACCTGATTACACACTGTAATTACCGGGGCGGCTCCGCAGCCTCTGTTTGTTTATGATCACACGGTTACGTCCTCACTGAACTATTCACTTTGGAGCACTGACAGCACATTTTGATGGAGTTGGCAGCTACGGCTATATTCTTATCCCAGACTCACAACATAACAGGCTGGCTTCCGCGGTCGTCATTCCAAATTACTGCTGTATTATTTGGTCATGATTGTAATTCCATTACAAGTGTTAGGCCATTGCCAACATAGAAATGCTTTGGTAGAACAAATAATTCCTGCATACATGGTGCTGCTTACAATTTGAAAACTTAAAATGAAAAAAAAAAATGCAATCCACAGTATGCAATGCTATCAGTTCATACCCGGATCATAATGTGGTAATTAAGGATGTTCTTGAAACATGAAGATGAATTTGACGACTTGGATATATTCTTGATTTTTGTCATCGTTAACATGCAGTAAAATTTCTAATCTTTCCTATTATGTACCCAAACTATTATGTATTACGTGTATTCCATTAAAGCATGTTGCAAAGTTTGATCCCAGGGAGCTGAAATAAATCTAATCTTCCCTTGCTACTGAGAATAATACAGAGGGCCATAGAAATGGGCCAGTGACCTCCGGTCTCAAGCATTCTGAAGCACTGTGGAGCGAGAACCCCTTCAACCCTCAGTATTCAGCACAGTGAACTAATCAATATCTACCTTTATCATGGGGATCACAGCAGGAGCAGGAACAATGGTAGAAGAGCAGACCTCAATAATTCATCCATGGCTGCTTTTTCTCCCCCTCTGTATCTTTTCACATACAGACGGGATAAGGTCTCTATGATCGCATCACATCACTATCAGTGCTGTATTTACCCATTCACAAAAACATCAGCAAGATTCACAAAGGGAAAAGAGAAATTCTGCTTCCTCTGTGTCACAATATTTAATGCAATTTAATGCAGTATAAAGGGAAAACATTTGAGAAATTATACATTCAGATGAATAATGAAGTAATATTGAGAGTAAGTGGTAGTAAAAGAAAACAATTTAGCTTTATTTAAAATGACCTTTCCCTTCATGCAACTTTTATTTTTGCATTTCTAGCTGCCCATTATGCTCACTTCACCAGAAAAAAAACTCTGCAATCATGCAGGTACATCAAAGTGAGACGAATACAATGTTCTGATACGTGGGTATTTTTCACGCTTCAAGTCCCACAGTACACCACAGTGATTTTGGGTGCCAACTGGACCTTCTCCACTGACACCCTCCAAGCGCCTCACAGGCACCTGACAAATACTATAGTGTGCCTGAGGCTGGTGACATGAGGAAACCCTTCCAACGTATCCACCTCCACCCTGGACTAGCCATTATTTACTGTCAATAGAATATACTTAGTTATTGTTATGGCTGAAGAAAAGACTCTCCCTCCACAGGCAAAACCACATACATCTCAATCCAATAGCTCTCTCCAGCCAAGCACATGGCCAGCCAATGCAAGGCAGCACTGTTGCTGTAAGGCAGACCAGTGTTATCTAGCAACATTACTACAGCACTGTAATGGAACTCTAGCAACATGACTACAGCACTGTTGCGGAACTCAGGAAACATTACTATAGCACTGTCATGGTATTCTAGCAACATTACCAAAGCACTGTCGTGGAACACTAATAACATTACTGCAGCAGTGTTGTGGAAATTTACTACAGCACTGTCATGGAGCCTAGTGCATGAACATAACAAGGATGTTTATTGGTATGATACTGTATAAATTTGCCTGGTGTGGACACCGCTAGTCTTGGCACAAACGGTGTGCAATGTGTTCGCATGAAATTAATTTCCGTCAACTGCCTGGAAGAGATTAAAACGACTATTAAACAGAAGCAGCCAGCTGTCAGGCATCGTTTCGATATTCCTAATGAACGACTGAGCGAATCCGCGTTTGAGTCCTTTCCCTTCTCGTATTGAGAGCTCCATCTCGAGCCGATCTGCACATTTCCTTCAAACAGCACTGAGACCTCCATCCCAGCTTTCATCTGTTCACCGCCAGCCGCTTCTCCCACAAGGCCGTGCGTGTGCGCATGCCATAAATCACTGCACACTGCCTTTCCCGGGGGTGTCGGGGATTTTGCCGACGGCAGCCGATTCCACCAGCCCCCCCCCGGTCCCCCAGCTTCCATCTCAGAAGCATTCCAAGGTGATGATCCCCGGGGGGAGTGACCCCAGGGACAATGTCAGAACTGTCCTCTCCCGATGAGGGGAGAGCAGGAGTTGACTGGTAGGATGATGGAGCTGAGGAATATTATTCATTACTGTGACACGACTGCATGTCAGGAACACTCCAGCACTGTCCCCCGTCCCTGACAGACAGGGAAGCGGAGGTGGAGTTGTACCATTCCAGCTAATGGACTGCGTCTGGAGCAGAACATAAGGGGGTCACTGTTGGGTCATTAGATGAATGTGGGAGATGAAACACTTGACCTTATGCATAATGTCCACATCATACATTTAACATGCCCACTCAGATGGAGCTGATTCTAACTGAGGCAGCTGGAAGATGTGAAGGATGCTAATTTCTCCACATGGATGCCTGTGTCACACCTGTGGCCACACATCATTACCAGCCCTTCAGGTCATTTAGTGATGTGTCTGCGCAAATGATCACTAATACGATTTTGAACCAAACCAGACATCGATGAGGCTAAACCAGACATACATTAGAATTAACATTGACAATGTCATGTCCTTTTTTCCATTATGCTGTTGGGAAACACTGCCCTGGCTTTTTCTAATGAGGGTCACAAAAAAAAACTCATTAGTTGGGTTGCAGACTTGATTTTGGGAGACCTTGTACATTCAACATAAAGTATTTCATTACTGCACACAATATGGTGTGACTTTCACTTTGGCTGAAGCAGTCTTTCATTTTGTCTTTCCTTTTCATCCGGTTCAATGGCATCTTAAAGGTCACCTTCCATTTTCTACTTCAAGGTAACTCAGCTCAGGGAACTGTGGCAGGTATTCTTTGAGCCTGTATCTCTCTACATTGGTGTTTTTTTTAATTAGGTCATTTAGGCATCCATTGTAAAATTTTAACACAGACATTTGAAAAAGATAGAGGAGTGAGATTCATCAGCATAGAGTTTTCCTACGGTCACATTGACTGGTATTGTAATATTAGCAACACTTATTGGTATTGAATCTGCACTATATACACCCACCGTAAACTCATTGGGCTGTCACAAAGATAAAGGTCCTATTCTTAAAGTTACCATGGAATCATATGACCTCATCTTACTTCCCTTTACCATTCACGGGCCAATGAAAATATGTGCGAGTGCAGTGCTTGCCTGCAACCTCCCTGATTAAAGGGTGTGGTGTTCTGCATCAAGAGGGCAGATAGCTTTCTGCAGAACTACAGCACTGCACATGACCATTGCTAAAATGGTGGATATCTGACACTTTTATGGGCTTTTATTTTTATAGAATATTGATGGGTCTGGAGCATTGTGGTTATTTTGTTAATGGATTGTGCTGTTATGAAGTATTTAATTGACTGTAGTATTTTAATTGTGTCTGGTTTTCTGTGAGCATGTGTGTGTGTGTGTTTTTTAACATCTTTCCTGATCTTATTTCTAGTTCCTGTGAGAACCTGTGTAGCAACTGTTAAGCAACAAGGGCAGAGGTGATTGAGAGCCAGTACTTCCATCGAGATCCCATCATGGTGAATATTTACACAGAATCAGCATGAACGTAAGCCAGTACACATATTACATTCATCCACACAATAAGCATTCATTTGGATTGTCTCCACAAACAAGTTTTGCTGCAGTGAAAGGTGATAGGAAAGGTTTATGTCATCCACTGTAGTTACTTCAGCAACAGTGTTTGTTCATTAGCAATCTCACACATTTGCATTATCCCCAGCTGTCAACATAGCACTGGAGGAGCAGATTTTTATCACACACATATTTCTTCTGAGTTTCCTTTTAGTTTACAACCACTTCCTCATTGGAATTCTGTGGCACATTCTGGCAGTGGAGTCACTACTGCAATGTCAGAACCCTGCATGTCCAGCAGCTTGCTATACAGACCACTGGTGTCCATGGTTTCTTTTTTGTGCAGAAAGCACAGCTCCTCAACCCTATGCTTCAGTCCAGATCAGCATTAATCACTGTGGCCGCTGTCTTTATCAGCCTCTTCCTCTGATACAGTGACTCCTCAGAGGCAAGTTGTTTGCTTTCCTGCTTTCACAAGTTTCTACCTGAGATCTTTAATCACCCTGTCCTTTTCCAAATGACTCATGAACAAGGGAAAACAATGCTCAATATCTTCATTTCAGACATTCACTTAATGAATGTTTTACATTAACTGGTGTCGCTAACTAAAGTAAAATCAGTCCTTTGTTGTTTTTTTTTGCTCTCCATCTAAAGGTTGGAAGACAATGTTTCCAAAGACAGTGAGAGAATTACAGAAGACCTCATTGCAATGACCTCCTGACCACAGACCAATGAGAGGTCAGGAGAAGTTACAATCAAATTGTGGAGGAGGATGGCATAAAACAAGCAACTAATCTGTGAAGGTGTGCAGAGGGATGCTATGAGCATTCCCCAGTGTGTACTCAGTGATTCCTAAGCAGTTGAGTGCTCAAATGCTCTCTACAAGAGGACGTTTAGCTTGAATATAATGATGAACCCAGAAACCAGACAACTACAAATCCAAAATGACCTGTTCCATTTGTTATCACTATATATTTATGGTATCTGACATGGTGCAACATGAGGAAGTCAGATACAATTATTGTATTGTAAAATTCCCTTTTGTTTTCTTCCACTGTTATTACCCAACTGTGAAATACACTGAGATTTTAATAAGCAGAATAGATAAAGTGTGTATGTGTGTGAAGAAATGACAAACAAGGCTGTTGTACTTATAATCATCAGAATGAATTTCACTACAGTGGAGAAAGCAATGTAATTGTAAAATTCCATCATCTTTCCTTCATCACATGTTTTCCCCAGAGGCAAAGAAGATAATACTTCAGGTACAAAGCAACTAATGGAACATTCAAGGGAATTAGACAGCTGAACATACAAGGCTGGTGTGGATTCTAGTTTTCTAAAAGACTGCTTGGTTTTTCAAGGTCATAGGAGGTGAAAATGCATTGAAGGTTTGACATTTTTAGAGAGGGTGCAATTTATTTGACAACATAAACCTTAAGGTATTAAATGCAGAATGGTAATTGTAGTTTATTTCACATCAGGACACAAAAAAGGAGGTATAATACTTTAAAATACTGCAATACCTTGCCATCGCCTTTGACACTTTTACATTATTTAATACTTGCGCATTGCATTGATGCAGTTGGTATACTGCAAGTTCAAACCCAGCAGCATGTCTGATAAAAAGTGCTCTGCATAAGTTCCTGCAGAGGTCCCATAAGGAAGACTCTTTCTACTCTTGCTGTCAGAAATGGGTGATATTCTAGTCACACACAACACATGCTGTATACCCATGTGCACTGTAAAGATAAGGAGATGGAAAGGAAAGCCTTGGTGCTCTGGCTGGAAATGCAGATACAGCTAGAAATAAGTGCATTTACCTCCACAAGCTGAATCTCCTCACTTTTATGGAAGATAACTTTAGTATAGCCACAGTTAACATTAACAACCCTTTCATAATAAAGCATCCCCAGAATTCTCAGCTGAAAACTTATGCAGCACCAGCAGTTTTCCCAAGTACAAGGATAAATGTCCCTCACAGGCAACTCACAGAGCAAGGCCCTAGTAGACACATACCTATCTCCTTCCTCTCACACAGCTAGAAGAGGTTCTTGCCATTTACAGTGCAATGTGTGACAGATTTTTCGAAGTGATCTGTCATGCATAAATCAGTTCCCACATGCCCATAGGTCACTACTATTGTTAAATCTGCATTATAATGGCACTTTACTCTTACAAACGCAGCCTAACGGGCAATCTGCATAGAAACACAACTAGATGTAGGTTAGCGGGCAATTCATTGACATGTTCTTCTGTGTATGCATGGAGACGTGACAAGCAAGTATGAGTAATTCGTAGCCAGTCACAAACCTTCTATCCTACAACCTGATTGGCTCCATGAATGACTGGCAGGCCGGTTAGCGTTAGGGACCTCCTCTTTGTGCGTGTGACATGTCGGCCCTATAAAAGCCGGTGTCAAACGGAACGGTGTTCAGCCCTAGTTTTAGAGGGAAAATGTATCGTTATCGTCGAGAAACTTTCACCGGAACTGCTTTCAATTCTAATTTGTTAACAGTGCCGATTGAAGGTTTTTATCTGAGGAGACATTGCAGTAGAAACTGGTCGTCTATTGGCTGATTTTTGTGGAAGTTCTGAACATTTTGTACGAAAATGCCAAGGTCCAAGAAGAGAAGCAACCGAGGTAAGGAACGATGCCTGTTTGTTATGGCTGGCCGTCATGCCTCTGCCCTAGATTGTGCGAAGGGAACTGTGGGATCTGTAGTATTTCGCATGCAAACCTTTCGATTAAATCAACGATAACTTGTGGCGAACAGGACTACATTGCCCACCATTTTGAGGCCCGTGTTTTACTTGGATGAGAGCCACAATATGCTTGAGAAATAATAGGAAGCTACATAATACGTCCTGAATAAGATGAGCTATAAGTGGCCTATGATATTTATATACTCTACTTTCTAGATTAATCGAGAATACGTACAATTTACACTGTGGTGTATAGCTAACGTTCTGGAATGGTAATAATTATGATGATATAAGGCGCGAATTAAGGGGATGCGTATGTAGCAAGCCAGGAAAGCAAATTATGTTGACGTGTAAGATACAGTAAACTCACAGTCGTTTAATGTTTTAAACGCCTGTGTTGTCAGAAACTGATACTTCACGTCGTTTCCCATTATTCAGCTGGACGCACGTCTTGTCACGTATTCGCCCAATTTGTGTCACTCGTGCTATTGTCCGGTAGCTAGCCAGCAGCTAAAACCGAAGCCATGTTGTTTCATTGCAACAAAACAAATCGTTTGAGCTAGACCGAAGGTTGATGCTCTGTCTGGGAGTAGTAACATTTCTCCGTTTTGTCCAAGTTATTATATCGAATGGCTGGATCTCTCATTTTCGGAATCCAGAACACTGACAAGTTTCCACTTGTTCAGGGGTTATTTGAGGACAGTTTGACTAGCTGGCTTGGTATTCAAGCTCTGAAAGCGGCTGACCCATTTTAAGTACGGTTACATAAAGCCTGTCCATCTTAATTAAGAAAATCGAGTAAGGTGAAAACGATGCAGGTAATGACTTGTGAATTGAAATGCTGGTCAATGGTGTCATGAGCGGACCGGTATGTTACATCGAATTGTTCTCAGTTTTATGGGTTATTGTTTTTAAACCAGATGGGCTAATCTTTATGGGAAGACGTTTCCATATGGCTTGATGGACAGTCTATCCACCAAGTCCGCTGAATTGGCGATATTTGCCAATGAAGGGGATCGTTTGAACACCTGGCGGCGTTGACCACCCTAGTGTTTTCTGCCAGCCCGCCAGCCATGAATGACCTGCAGTGTTGTAGGTTCTCTGAGGAGGGGATGAATTGTCAACATGAGCTTCATCACGTGTACTGTCAATATTTACAGCTGTCCGCGGATATTTCCAACAGTTGAGACACCCGCAATCACACACCTTATTGAGACATAGCTGTCATTTACATTTTCCCAATGGTAACAAACACACATGTAAGTTTGAATACGGAGTCACAGTTATGACTCAGATTTAGCATTGTCCAGATGAACAATATTGAAAGGATTTGCAGGTACTCAAATGGGTCCAACAAAAATGTTTTTGTAGAGAGTGGATTGTGGATACTAATATACCCTTATATGCATTTCAACTGAGGGGTTTTTTGTGGGGGAAGGCAGCTATTGGTTCTAAATTCAACACCAAAATGTCTGGCAGTGGGTCATATTTACAACATTTTAACAAACCACTTGTAAAGCCTTCCAATTTCTTTGTAGCCTACTTCAATATCGAGCCCCCCACATAGGCATGCTGTTAAAAACACTGTTTATTAAAAGCAAACTCTGTGAAGACTGTCAAGACAATAGTGAAGGGAGGAACTCTGGCTTTCCTTTTACCAATGGAACATTTCCTGGAAAGGCCCTTGTTTTGTTTGTTCCAAGTCTACCATATCACTGTGCCCTTGACACTGAAAAAGGAACACAGTGTGACAGACAGTGTGACCTTATTATCCAGCACTTAAAAAAACATGAAATGTTGCCAATTTACATAGTTTCATCCTAAAACAATGGATATTTGTTTGGAATATCAGTTTCGTGTGTTAGAATGTTTCCATGGAAACGGTTTTTCGAGCACCAGTACTTGATCACTTTCTCTACTCAAAAAGTCACAGGAAGTTCTTGGATCTTATGAATAACCATTTGAGTGCTTTGCTGAAGTCAGTCGTTTTACTTGTGGGTAGCGGGATAGAGTAATGTAATAAAAGTTCTACAGTTTGTGTGACGGTGCTGTTGCTTTGCCCTGCATCAGGTGAACTGAGGAATTGCTTAAATTAATCTAGGCTGTTTGTCTGTCAGGCCAATCTGTAGTTTTATGGTCAGCTTAAGTAGTTTGCCTAAATGAAATTGTATTTTCCATGATTTTGTAGCATTTGGATTAAGCTCCTGTATTTAGTGACAGTCAGGTCTACTGCTGAAAAGGGAATAGGTTATGCTGAACTGTACTGCACTGATTTTGGGCTCTGTGAGTGGAATTGGCTCCTATGGTGGCGTGTATTTCAATTTCTGGGTGTATTCAGCATTCCAGCTTCCTGGGGCCCCTTTGTAACATCAGTCACTGCACTAAACTGAGCTGTGAGCATAGCCTCAAATTATGTGCTGCATTTTGTAACACAGGTGGCCAAAGGCAAGGCCTGTCCAGGGTGCCAGTTTATTGTGAATGGGGAAAGGAATGCACTTGTGTCCCTTGGTGTGTACCGCAGGGGTGCCTGTGTTCTGAAGTGTCCCCTCTGTTTGCACTGCAGGGGGACAGCAGAGAGCTGTGCAGCCTTTCAGCGATGAGGACGCCTCCATCGAAACGCTCAGCCACTGCAGCAGCTTCAGCGACTCGGTCAGCGTCGCGGACGAAGGTGACCTGTCTCTCTTCAGCCTCGACTTCTATCATTGTCATTTGTAAATGTTCCTCTTGATGGCATCTGTGGTATTGTTATGAACAGCAGTCTTGTCTCAGAGTGGCCTTTTACAAATAACACAAATTTATGGTCGTTATTTCCGAGGGTTAAGGGTTGCTTGCTAGTTTGATTCCATAGTGGGGCACATGTGTGGGGCACAGAGGGGCACACACCCTCATAAGGTTTCTGAGCCTGAATCAAATCAGTGCTTATCCAGCTATATAAAAGGATAAGACTTAAGTGTATACCTTATCAGTGCCACTGGGAAAGGGGGTCAGCTAAGCCAGTGGGAGAAAAAGATGCTGATAATAGAGGGACCTGCACCATGCTCTGTAATGGTGCATGGTTCATCGGGGCCGGGTTGACATGGCACAGTACGAGGAAATCAATGCAACAGAACCTGATCTACCTGCCTCCTGCAGCAAAGAGGGAAGATGAATGTTCGACATGAGCCGCAACCTGGTAGATGAAGTTTGCTACACTAATGCTCAGTTTGGGGGTTTCCTGTCTGAGGGGAAGAAATCGATCGTACAGGATGTTGGAAGCGTGCTGCCCTAAACAGCCGCGCTGCTTTTGTGTTGTTGAACAGGAGGGGAGCTGGGTGAGGACGTGGCCCTCGAGGACTTCCAGTACAAACTGAAGGGCTTTATCGACAGTACAGTGGATAAAAGGTGGGCTGATTCGTACCGCGGCAGTGTTTTAGTGCTGTTCTGCACATCTTGCTGACCATGTCATGTCTATTGTCAGTGTGTCTCAGAGTAATTTCAGTTTTCTTTCAATTAAAATTTCTGGTCTACAGTGCTAAAACCAGGCAGAGTGCTTTAGATGGACTGAAAGCTGCCATGGCAACCAAGATCATGTACGAGTTCATTCTGGAGAGGAGGATGACCATCACCGACAGCATAGAGCGTTGCCTCAAGAAAGGTATTGATCAGTGTTCTGCTTAATATTTATTCAGTGAGTGGCTAACCTATTGATAGATTTGTCAGTTTTTGTTTTCTGTTGCCTTATTCGCCACTGGGACAGCTGTGATGCTGTCCCTGTGGAGAGTTTGAGACTGAAAGTAGTCCTGCTGCAGTAGTGGGTGTGGTCTCATGTCACTCAACGGCATCCTCATATCCTGCAAAGGCAAGGGGGAGGAGCAGCGGGCGGCCGCCTCCCTGGCCTGCCTCCTCTGCATTCAGCTGGGCTCTGGGATCGAGAGCGAGGAAGTTTTCAAGACCCTCAAGCCGATCTTTAAGAACATCCTCAATGATGGAGCTGCCAACATGCAGGCCAGACAAGCAGTAAGTACGCTTCCTGTGTTGGCCAGTGTTTGGCCTTTCTGAATAGTAATGTCTTTTTCTGATAGTGTCTTGATCAAGAGCCAGTGTTTTTTTTTTTTTTTTTTTTTTCCTGGAAAATTAAATCGCCCCAAGAATGGCTGTGTGACTACTCCATGAAGAGATGAATTTAGTTCTGAAGCATAGAAAAGGCTGTAATAGTTATGAAATGCATGATTTCAGTTCATTCCACAGCCAGGATTGTCTCACCACAGTACGATTCCATTTTAGAACCTTTTATGTTACCAGGTGGGGTCAATTTGAGCAACATTTCTCATTTACAGTTTACTGTTTTGTTTTCCTTTTTTTTTTATAAAGTGTGCGACAAGTTTGGGAATCTGCAGTTTGATTGCGGAGGATGATATCTTGGTAAGCACAGCTCTGTGTCCCTGTCACATTTGACACTGTAAAGGGCAAAAGAAAATCCTTGACTAGATTTCAGCTGCAGTACTGTGAGGGTTACACTCGTTGAGACTTCATATTCTTAAAGCAGATGATGTAGACTGCAGGGCAGCAAGAGCCGTACTCCTCTGAGAGTCTGTGGTACAGACTGCAGTGGGAGTGGTACGGCTCTTCTCTCACTGGGAATTATACAGCTAGGGGTGTGGTTTTGTGAAAAGGAAAAAATCTGTTATTGAAAATGGCCAAATCCATGGGAGCTTTATTTTGTTTCATTAAACAGCTGTTGAACTCCTAGTGTCTTAATTGCTTTGTGATAAGTTATTCGCCCATTGAAACATTTGATTCAAGTCTGAAATGCCAGTTGCGTTTGAAAATGGAAAATGAGTTCAAAGGTCGATCCTGTGATTCCACAGTGGTGTAAAAGAAGGGGTCCTGCATGCCAGGCCACAGCTGAGTGCTGAACATAGAGGATTTGACCTTTCATTTGTGGCCTCACAAAGTGATTGGAGGCATCGATTACCAAAGCTATAATCTCTAGCTGTATATACCCACCCGAGCTGCTCAATCACATGTACATTTAAAACCTTCACGCCTTTTGTGTGTGTACTTGTTGCATGTGATCTGTGTGACAATGCCCGTCTTTAGCACACGATGCCAGCTCACAGCGTTTCTGTGCTTGCGTGCCAGGACGTGTACGCCACCATGGAGTGCTTCGAGAGCCTGTTCAGCAGGTCGTACGCCAAGGCGGACGGGAGCCGCCCGGCCTTCAGCCCCCAGACCACCGTGCTCCACATCCACGCCCTGCTGGCCTGGGCCCTGCTGCTCACCATCTGCCCCGGCTCTGAGGTCAAGGCCATTCTCAGCAAGTACGCCACTCCCCTCCGGGGTCGTCCGTGTATCCGGCTTAATATGCACAGCAGTACATTTTACTGAGGACAGAAAACAATTCGGCACATCTGTGCTTGTTATGCTAGTGTCTAATGATGGGGGTCCTCTGGCAGATTCCTGAGAACGCGCAGAAAAAAATTGGACATTAGTTCAGTTTCTTTCCCTCCTAATTCTGATGGCGATCTTGCGGAGATGCGTTTTTAGTTTTGTGTTCACATGAATCTGTTGGATTTGTGGGTGTGTCTGCTTTGAATGCTCTGAATTGCATTTGGTGGAAATTGTACCTTATCAAATGATACAGCTGCAACATGGTAACATGAATGACAATGACTATGAATAATAAATAACCAATATCCTCTGTTGCAGGGCTTTTTGCTTTAGCATGCTGCTGATAGCCAGCCTTTTATTGGTGTTTACTTGTACTAAATGTGTGTTTCCAGGTAATGTTTCATTTTTTACTGTTTGTTGGTGTTGATCTTAGACAAGTGCTTTCATGCAGTAACTGAAGCATTCCAGTAGGGGCTTTCACGGTAGATGCCCTTGAAATATCTTGAGTAATGATTTGGATCAAAATGGCAGGCATGCGTATGGATCATTCAAGTCGAGCAGCTCTTCTCCCTTTCTGCAAACCCTCCTGTGTGTGTTTTCTGAGCATTTTTTTTGCTGCCCTCAGGCACCTGCGGAAACTCCCGAGCCTGCTGGAGTGTGATGACGTGAACATGAGGATCGCTGCGGGAGAGACCATCGCCCTCCTGTTCGAGCTGGCCAGGGACCTGGACGCGGTGAGTCACTGCCAGCGGGGCCGTCGGGCACTCTCAGATCAGACCTGTGTGGGGAATGGCTTGTGAAAGGCAGCAGCAGTGCCTGAGGAGAGTTGTCACTGTCACTGGAATGTCACCGGCCAGATACAGTTTGGTTTGACCCCCTTGGTTTTGACTCCCTCCCTGCAGGAGTTTGAACCTGAAGACCTGGAGCCTCTGTGCGTGAAGCTGAACGCCCTGGCCACAGACTGCAACAAGCACAGGGCCAAGAACGACAAGCGCAAGCAGAGGTCCGTCTTCAGAGACGTGCTGCGGGCTGTAGAGGTGAGCCACCCCTCAACAGGAGGGGAGATGGGGATTGATTGGTCCTTTGCGGTCGGCAGGTGAACATGAAGAACACTGATTGGTCCCTGGAGATGGGATGGTAAAGAACGGGAATATTGACTGGTCCTCTCCTTTTCTGCAGGAAGGAGACTTCCAAACGGAGACGATCCGCTTCGGGACAGAGCGTATGGACATCGACAGCTGGGTGAGGAAGAGGACGTACGACGCCTTCCGGGAATTCGTCGGGTCTGGAATGAACTACCATCTGCAGGTGGGTAATGATTTGATGTATCCACAGGTGACACGGGCCCACAAACACTGTAGACATCACTTTAATAAATTAACTGATGAGGACTTACTAACTCAACAGGTCTCTCAACAAGACTATTGTGCATAAGTGAAAGAAAATAAAAGTTCATTGCTTTTCCGCGTTCTCTGTGGTGCTCTCGGTCTCAGTCTCTTCCTCGGCTCTTTATCCCAGGCAAATGATTTCATCCGTGATGTGTTTGAGCTTGGTCCTCCAATGATGGTCGATTCGGCGACACTGAAGGCAATGAAAATCTCCCGCTTCGAGAGGGTAATTCTGTGTAATATTACTTTAAAATGGGGAGAATAATTTGCTCTAATTCTCCTCTCAGGCAATTGAGGAGAAAATGGACATCCTGGAATATATTGAGATTGACTACTGTTCAGTCATTGAACTAATAATTTATCTGTTCTTCTCCAGCACCTATACAATGCGGCTGCATTCAAAGCTCGAACAAAGGCCAGGAGCAAGTTTCGGGACAAGAGGGTGGATGTCGGAGAGTTCTAGACATTTGGCTAACTTTTTATCTCATCATTAAAAACCATTTTAAAAAGATGTATATTGGTAGTATTGAATTAACTTATCTATTACACTATTTAGTAGTCTATTTAATATATATCTTGAATTAACTTCCTGTGGCTTTTTATGTAAATCATGAATATTGTTGTCACTTTAAATAACTGTATCCTTGATTAAAAGTATAATATTGTAATTTGCACTTAACTGATGAATATTTTCACAAAATGTTGTTTCCTGTACTTCAGTATGTATTTGTTACTTTTGGGATTGGGGGAGGGAGGGTACATTTCTTAATAAATATGAATTGGCTATTCTGTGTGACTAATAAAATCTCTACATTGAAATTCCTGTTTTGCATAATCTCTATTTAAAACATTATTTAGTTTGAATGTTGGGACATTAGTACTTAAATGAAATGTGTGTTTGCAGACTTACTGTCTGTCATCCATGCATCTATGGATTATGGGGTGTTTTTTTGGTTCATCGTGTGGAAACACTAGGAGATGCAGCTCTGGAATGGGAGGCCTTTGGAGAGATCGTTGGACAGATCAATTTACAGAGCAAAAGGCCTTGGTGTGTTAATCTGCTCAGTGGAATTCGATGTAAAAGTCTGATCTCCAACTGCTGTCCGGCTTGTTACGGAATCGAGTTTTTGATGGAAGAGGAGGTTGATTTAATGGGAAAGAACAAGTACACACGTGTGGTTACTTGGTAAAATGGCATCTTGGTCTAACCTTTTACCCAGCCCATTTGTCATGGCACAACCCTGATCAATGCCCTTAAAAAAATCTGTCATTGCAAAAATTACAGGTATGGAGTCTAGACTGCTGTATTTATTGTGTAATAAACCTACCAAACAAAACCCTCTTCATTAAATTTTAGTAGTGCGTGATGAGAATGAATAAGTCATTCTGTGATATGAATACTAACAGGGTAAAGGCAAGCAGTGTGACGTGCTGGATCTTCCGAACACGTGCCGGCGTTCTCTTCTGAAGAGGACACGTGATCACTGTTCAAAGCGTATTTTCTGACACCTTAGAAATGAACGCCCTTCATTAGCACAGCTAACGCTAATGGACACCTGCCTTGTGTGTTTCCCATTACCTCATTTCCACTGCGCCTCGGAGAGAGAGAGAGCTGGAGGAGGAGGCTCCCGTGGCTTCAGCTGCTGTCATCTCAAGGCTGCTTTTCCCAGAAATCTCTGTTCCGCTGGGTCGCAGTCACCATGGAAACAGGTCCACATACAGTAAGATACTGACAAGGCTTGGATGTAGGCGATTTATCTTCTAAGGTTAATTCTTAAAGAGGAACTGTGCTGGAAAATAAAAATGACAGTATTTTTTCAGAGGAACTTGTGATGTTCCAATTTTCTGATTGCACTGGGAGCGGGGAGCAAGGCTTTCTGAGTGGAATTCTGAAATGAAACCGACTTTCTGCTCCGCTAAAGTCTGTGGGAGTTCCTTGATTTAGCTATCTTAATCATACCTCAGATTAACATATTACATCATGTAATGTTTGTGGTCCTACAACCAACAAATTCAAGAGGTCCATTACAAGGGGGCCACTGCAGAGCCAGGGTTATTGGGTCAGAGATTTGAAATTAGAGAATTGCACTGTATCACCACATTCATTCTCATTAATAATTTGTTTATCCAAAAAACACTACCCACCAGTCATTCATAAAGCCTTTTAAGACTGTAAAGCACTTACTATCACCCCAGGACACACAAAGTTACCAACTGTTTCTGTCAAGCTATCAGGCTATTTCTTTCCCCTTATCATGGGTCTCTGCTCTGATGCACTGGTCCAAAGTTGGATGTGTGGATAACTTGCTTGCAATTTGTAGCATCATGGCAGTAAGTACACACCTCTATAACTGACATTTGTGTTTCACATTTTATTTAATAATATTTCTGTTTTATTATTGACATTTTTGCCAAAAAGGTCCATCTGTCACTAAATTTGTTTATGAGCATGCACTTCATTCATGTTGACCAAAGAGTTGTAGCCTAATCATAAGAGAATGCGCAAAGGTTAATTTAGACTGCAGAGCATAAAACCTGGTCATCTCAATAGAGCCTTTATGGGTGGCACCTTTATGGGTGGCATCAATTGGGAAATCATACGGTTTGGTTAAGGTTATTTAACTGCTTTTAAAACTTGCACACTCACACTTCATTTAAAAGTTTTTGTTTGTTAAGAGGTCCTATTTGATATCTCAGGTACTATCTGTACATGCTTTGATGGAAAAATCCTGACAATATAGGTCTGTACCAATTGTTTAGAGTAACAGTAAAGTGTTTCCCCCGCGAGCTGCTGATAAGCAATCTGAGGGGACTGTATATCTAGAAGTGACCTCTGGTGGGCACATCTCCTAGGCTTGTGCTGCCGAGGGTACAGCTGCAAGACTAATGTTGCCATGGGTATAGCCACAGGGCCACCCTTACTGTGTACCCATTATCTGCCATTACATTATCTGCTGCCAGTTACAAATGTGAACCTTCAGCCATGCTGCAGAATATCAGGTAGTCTGTCATACAACACTTCTCTGGCATAATATGACAAAGATTCATTGCAATGCCTCCCTGTGTGACATGGCTGCTTCAGGTTAGGTCACCTATGATGATCTTCAGTGTGAGAACTGGAGGAAAATCCACTGGGACTGTATAGCATAAAACACTTCAGTACACCTCCAGCGCAATTTATTTCATATGATAGGTACCTCCATTGTTTAGCTGCAGACGCAAAGAACAGCACGCATTCTTCAGGAGTGGAGAGGGCCACTCTCTGGTCATCATTGTAAATCATTTGGTCTTGTTCTAATGCATCCTACGGCAGGAACACTGGTTTCGCAGTGTCATTTGTAGAGTGTCCCCCTGGTCCGCTGAAGCACGTTATGAGGGAACTGAGACATGAGTGTGTGCCCGTCCATGCCTGTGTGATCCATTACTCTGTCTCAGATAACACTAGCGGAAGCAGTGGGCAGTGGAAACCGTCACGCCGCTCCCTCTGCTTCGCGGTGTGAATTCGGCAGATTGTTTGCCAAAGGGTAAATTATGCATGTGAGTAACTTCCTGTTTCCTGTCAGCGCTCCAGACCTCGCCGGCATGCCGACGGCCTCCGCTGTCCTTACAAACAGGAGCCTCGCGGGAATTAAAACCGATGCAATCTGCGCCACCTGACCGCCCCAGCTCCGTGCGCGTTAGTTTCAGTGTTCCATCGCTGAAGAGTAGAGGGAGTGTTGTTCTCGATATAGCTGTGTGTCTTTCTGGCAGGTCATGGGTAGCACTGTCTTCAGAGCTGTCCAGTGTGATCACATGCTGTCATGTATTGTCACCTATCATGAAGTTAATTTATTTTTCCAAGATTCCTAATATTGGTATCTATATTGACTCGACAGTCAACATTTGGGTTCTGATGTTATGCTGTGATAAGGCTCTCCATACTGTACTAAGAGGCATTTGAAAGTTGAGATGCTTTAAGTATTGCCATCACTGAAGTGCAACCACTTGCCCACATCTGAAAAGCCATTGAAGTCCTAATCAAACAGCTCCTGTGAGGATATTCACCATCTCACACTAAAAGAGGAAGCCTTCAGTGTTAAATCTCAGATACCATCAATCTAACACTCAGTTCAGTCTGACTCACCTATACATCATTTATTTAAATGTCTGCTTTGCAGGGTCCTGCGAAAACTCAAATGCTGGTTATCATCAGTTTGAAGAAAAAAAATTCCCTCCATCTCTTTGCGTTTTGTCATGCAGCGGTCAAAGACAACATTTCTGCACAGCTTAGAGTGTCGTTGGCCTGTCCTCTTTCATCTCGGTGATGGAGAGGTCGCTTCTTCTGAAAAGATGCCACGCCGCATGAGGGATGACACATCGCGTCACGTCCGATCACATTCCGTCCCTCCCCGGTCGGCCAGAGCCCTCCGCGGGTTTAAAAATAAACACATCGCACCGAGCCGCAAGTGCTGAGCCAGCACCGCAAATTTGACTTTGTGTCAGTCCCTCGCCGGGCCGGTTGCATCATCACGCTCTATTCCCAGGTGCTGATGGGAGATTGGCCACCTGTTCAAACGTCACGCACATTGCGGTATAATTAACCAGAATTAGCCTTGAAGTACGGCATCTGTGACACAGCCTCCCAAGTTTCTAAGATGTGTCAGCCCTCACGAAACAAATGGTTACCGGCTGAGTCAGCTGCCAGAAGGACACGATTCCTTCGATCATTTCTTTTAGGCGAACTGACGTTCATTTATTTATGTATATGTTTTATTTAATTGATTTGATTATTTATTGTCAAAGCAGATAATCCATCGAGTGATCTCATCCTTCATAATGAACACATTATTTTCCCCTCTGTCGTTGTCACAGTTCTTTCAAACCGGTGTGTGTTTGCTTTTGGTTCTGACATCACTCCTCTGACCCGTATTGGCAGATCCTCTGAGCTCCCGCGTTGGTGCCAGCCACACTGTGAAGGCTTGCAGAGGCAGCCAGGATGGTCCCGGATCAGGCGAGCTGCAGCTCCTGTTTCTTCCCATTTAATACAATCTGTGACAATGAAAAAGCATAATAAGCACATTTAAAGATGTAGCCAATGACACTGGAGGCGGATCAATTGGAAAACTGCACTGTAGATTTTTAATGGACGCTACAGAGAGCTGAAATGGGTCACGCCCCAGATTATGCCTGCTGCCCTGGCCCTCCCCCAGTCTGTCATTACATCATGGCCCGGAATCCAGAACGGGTGCCAGGACCACGGTGCCAAAAGTGACACGCCCTTTGATACATTAATGCAGGGGATTTAATCGCTTTCTCCAGCCCAAAGATGACATCACAGTAATGCACAAATACATATACATACATACTACACACATACAGGAGTCCCGATTCCACCACACGGTCCCAGATTTTAACAGAGTACATCCAGCTGAATAAACATGAGACAGGTCATCCCGCATAACATTCATCACATATGCAAAGAGATGAACTGATTTTGCTAATGAAGACTACTTCCTAGGCTCCTTCACTGAGAGAAGGAAGTTAAAAGGATAACTGCAGTGATTAAAGTCTAATGATGTTCTGAAAAATGCCTACCATTTGAATTCAGCAGACTGTCAGGATGAGACAGTCAAGTACGATGAACTTGCTGTCCATGGGCTTCATCGTCCTGGCAGGGGCACTGGTCACTGCCCTGGTCCTGGCCTCATGCAATCTCTTTAATCAGACTGGCTATATGGTCATGCAGGAAACATCAAAAAGCTGCCCATTCTAAGGCCTTCCTTTAATACTAATTATTGAGCTTCCACCCCATTTTAAGTTGGCCATTCGATGATTACCTTTTTGTCTTGTTTTGTTCCGAATGGCAAAAACAGAACTGCTTAATCTAAATTCAGCCCCTTTTGAAGAGACCTAAAGCGCCACAGACCTCATCAGGGAGAAGTGGGCCAAAATATAGTGCCGCAACCCTTTATTGAGAATCACTTCAGCCCGCCTTAATGTAATGATGCCATTTATACCAAGCAAAAACCACAATGGGAGAGTTCTCAAGCAATAACACTCAGAGAAAACACCTGGAGAAAAGTGAACAATAGAAGGTTCTGGAATGAAAGTAGATGGTACCACTCTGCAGGCGAACTAGTGGAGTGAGAGGAGGCTGGGATTGTACTCGTTCCATTCCCCCGATGGAGATGGCTGCCTCTCCATTCATATGTGATCCTCTCTGCTGTGAATTGATTTAATAGAAATCAATTTCCATAATAATATCTGCATTCCTTCTCTTTGTAAGGAGGCAGACAAAGCAGGCTTCGGCCTCCCCAAGCAGGGCTTTGGATAATGCAAGTCCACTTGTAAGGAGAGCTGACTATACTTTACTGTACAATGTGCCCAATTGCTTATTTAACATAAACACGCTATAACCAAGGCAAGTTAATTGCCCAATTCTTCATTGAGGACCTCATACAGATTCAGTATTATTTATGTTTAATCTATTATTTATAATAAATATTTAATAAGTAATGCATATTAAAGAAAATAATTACTTAATATTATACACAAAGAAATTTTATATTTTATATATATATGTATATATATATAATCTACATTTACATTTATTTACACATATGTATATATGCGTAGTATATTATCCTACATACATATCTGTTTACTAAGTCATTTTGGATTCACTCATCTATACAGTGTATAATATACATTACATTTTCTCTTCAGTGGGTGTACAGAATCACACTCTATAGAGTGCCCCGAGTGGTATAGGGTTAAAACATTGTCAGTTGTACACAGTCAGTATATGGTCAGTGGGGTGGCAGTGTGGCATAGTGGTAATGAGCAGGGCTCATAACCAAAAGGTTGCTGGTTCAATTCCCCGCTGGAGCACTGCTGTTGTACCCGTGGGCAAGGTACCTAACCCAGTATTGCCTCAGTAAATATCCAGCTGTATAAATGGATAATATGTAAAATTGTAACCTATGTAAGTTGCTCTGGATAGGAGCATCTGCCAAATGACTGTAATGTAATGTGTAATCTGCACACAGTTAATAGTTGGCAATCAGCATAGGTTCAGTGGCTAGCAATCACTGCACGGTCAGTGGCAGGCAGTCAGCATACAGGCAGTGGTACATAGTCAGTGTCTGGTTGAGCCGAGTCTGCTCTACAGCATGTGCCCTGAGAGCTGAAAGACAAACAGTGGATTCCTTCATGTGTGGCTGCCAACACTGGGTGAACAGGCTCCTATGGGAGTGCTGTCTCTGCATAAATGCCTCTGCAGTCTGGGAACAGCTGACACACAGTCAATGATGTTGCTAATGCTAATGCTAATTTAAACCTTATAATGAGGACAGCAAAATATGCAAGGACTGCTTGAAGAAGAGACTTCTGATTAAAAAGCAATCAAGTAACGTACATAAAACTTGTAATAGCATACATGAATAGAGTAATAATCAGGTTCATATTGGTTCTGAACATTGTTTTCATTTTTCCCACCGACAGTGTGATGTCTAAAGTACATACAAACTGTATTTTTACACTACCAGCAGATGGCAGAATGTTACCACTAAAATTCTTTGAGTATGCTTGTCTTTGGTGTGCTACATCTTTGCGTGTAACTTAAAAATACTCTGTATAGCAGCTGTCAAAGGGGGGAGTTTCTTCCAGTTTAAAATGTGAAAATGCACTCTGGTCTTGTGTCTGCATCTCATGCAATAAAAATCCCGTCTGTTAAATAATGCCTTCTTAATGGAACAGAGAGTGGGAGATTCACCAAAACCTTAAGGAATTCTAGGGAGATGTCATGTTCACCCTCAATCGACAATCTCAAATAGACAGGCGGAATCGATTGCTTGATTTGTACCTTCAGTCCCCCTGAAATTGCATTTCTCTTCAGGTTAATTCTGTCAAAGCTGATGTGACTGTTGAGTGTGACGGGTCCAGATGCATTGTAGCTCTGTGTGTGTGTGCTGACCACACAGCACACACACCCCACACACACAACAGGGGGACACACACTGACAGCCTCTGTGGCCCATAGCCACCTGTCAGAACCAATGCTGGGCTCCAATAGAAAACACCTGTGTCTCACTGACACAAGTCACCAGTCTGGCAGCTTCCTCCAGACCTCTGTGGCGACACTTATCAGAACCAGGGACAGGTGGAACTGTGATGTTCTAGTGACAGTTGATTTTTCACTGCCATTCTGCTGGGACAAATGAGGGGGACAAACCCACACAATGTGGTCCTTATCAAAGCTGATGCTGGCTAACTGGAACCAGGACTGTGGGTGCAAGTCCGGCACTATGGGGGTGCACTGCACCCCCAGAAGGACCTCAGTGCACCCCCAGTTGTCTCCTTATATCCCAATGCCTAAATAGTACTTATTATGTTTTTTTAAGATATATTTGTGACTATTTGTGCCCCCTGTGGATTGCAATTGCACCCTTCTGTATTTTCTCCTGGTGTCAGGCCTGTGTGGGCATTGTCGGACTACACTGCCAATACCAGGTCAGTGCATTATAGCATTACCACATAGCTCTGTTGATACTATTCATAACCAGAAAAAAGGTGACTACTTTGTATTCACACTTTAAAAGAGCTCAACCAGAAAGGCAAAAGAGCCAGTGTCACTGCTTGGGCAAGCAGAGGGCAGGGGTTACACAGAGGCTTGTCTGTTACTGACATCAATAAAAACAATTGCTACAGTGAATGAACATTTTATGATTGTAGCAAGGTACTAGCTGGCCAATCTGACAGATCATAGATAAATACCTTACACCATCAGCAATCTAAGAGTGGACATCTGTCCAAGAATAATCATTTAATTTTCTGCTTTTGTGCCTGTAGATCCTAAGCCAAAAAAACCCCCTCAATCTCCTGTGATTGTTTGGCCCTGGGGGTGGGCGGAGGCTGCACTATGGAAGGAACCTCGCCAGCTTTTCGGTTCATGGCTGTAGTTTCACCTGATTCTGTTGCCAGCAGTGACAAAGGGCGAGTGAGTCTGCTCTCAGCACAACAATGTAGATGGGACGAGACAGCAACGGCATTTTGACCCTCTTAGACGCCCTTCTTTCTAATTCTAACCAGGCGCAATAAAAATCCAAAGAGGTCTTTAATAAATAAAGCACTGTGTGCATTACAGCATAAAGACTAAAAGCCTACTCTGTCACGCAAAGAAATTGAGTATTAACTGCTAAGCTACATCAAATCAATTCATAGGAAAGCAATATTTGTCTTAAGAAGATATGCATAGCAATTTTTTGGAGTATTGAAGTGGTGCTGTGGAATTTTACAGTGTTTTTTTTTATTACAGCAGTTCCTAATTAATACATTTCTCAGAAACAGGTGTTGTGTACACAGCTAAAGTAAAAGAGTCTAAGATTACTGTATCAATGTCTCAAACTTTCTCTCACTTCTCTTTCCATTACAGCTGAGGTTTGAGTCAGACCCCACAAAGAGCAAAAAAGTTGCCCCCCCCCGTCTGCTCATACCCGTCCTCTGATTCACCAGTGGAAGAGCTGGATAAGGCAAGCTAATCACAGTGTGTTCAAGCAGAAAACCCTCACTGAAGCAATGTAGCCTAGCCCCATGCTGCAATCTGTCCAGCTTTGGTATATTACCCTCTTTCAATCTAATGAAGAATCATTTTATCTCTATTAACTTTCTACATCCATATATTTTTCAAAATAGAGGAAAACTTGGATACACTATAAAATGGTTTTTTCCAAGCCTGCAATTCAATAATTTGTTGAATGTAAAGTGTGGGTTGGTAAAGTAGGACACCAAAACTTTTCACTGGCCCTGGCCTGCTTTTTAAGTTTAAAATAATCCACCACCACTATGGCCCAACATTAGGCAATTCTGCCTGCCTGAATCTCCTTATCTGGCTGACACAAACCAAAGTCACTCCTTAAATTGGTGCTGTCTGCACTAGGTGCATAACTGGCAGATTTGCCAATTATTTTGCTTCCAATTTGCAAAACCAAGCCAATCAGTAAACAATTGCTCATTGGTTGGCGGTCATAACATCATGGGCAAATATCCCACTTTTACTCAGTATTTAGAGGAAAATTAGAAGAACAATGAGTAAGTAAAACACACCAAATCATTGTATAATGTCTCACCAAGATGTATAAGAAGAAAATATAACATTGATCAAGAGTATGCACTATTTATCTGGTAGCGCCTGAATTGAACTTGTCTGATATATTATTGATTTTAAGCCTTGAAAAGCAATGACAGTGAAAAGGAGCATTTTGTTTGCTGAGCGTGATTCGAACGCACACCTGGATTGTGGCTAATTAAAGCAATCTTAAACATTTCTGAAGATGTGGAGGCCTTGCATTGGCTGTTGCAGGGCATAATTAACACATGGCTCCCTCTGATGATCGAGAGGCTGTTGCTAAGGCTTCTTGACTGAAAGTAGCTCAGCTGATTAGTATCTTCCAATTAGCAACCTATAGAAGAGCATTTGCTTTTAAAAAAAAAAAAAAAAACTTGAAAGCATATTCTTTTCACTGTATTCTGTTCATCAGTATTCTGAATCATGATCCTTCTGCTCTGCATTTGTTATTTTATATAAATATTTCTAGCAATGGCAGTAACTGAACTTTGGAATTTATTGAAAACTAAATCTTGCTAATGAAAATGAGGCAAGTTTTCAATAGGTGCCTTCAGCCAGGTCAACCAAGATTAAATACACACTGGTTAATGTGAAGTACATTTGTTCCCTTAGATGACCCTGTGGAAAAGGGTTTGACTCAAACATGAGTACGTTCATTAAAGGGCATGCGTTCTATTTATAACACGCCTTCAACCATCCCAGAAGGCCAGTAAGTGTTCACTGAATAAAACCAAGGTCATTAACTTCAGCGCTTTGCATTGCAGTGAGAAGCATGCCTCACTTTCACAAAGCAATCGTCCCCTATGTCAGACGTCTTTACTCTCTGAAGTAGACATCCCATAATCTTCATTATTCCCCTGGCAGGCTTTTGGAAAGCCCAGTACTACGAGAAGTCAATAGCACTCAGTCTCAGACACCAAATGGGACTCAGTCATTTTTCTGCAGATTACAACAGGATTCAGTGTGGTCTGTTAATACTGTAATTACTTGGGCATTATTATTACATGGTTGCCCTGCATTCACCAGAAGCAAAAGTTTACATGAAATCTTTCTTTTCTCATAATGGAAGTCTCCTTATTGAAATTGTTGGACATGTTTCAAAGATCTGTCATGATTACAATCCATATTAGACTTGCTGAAAGATTTGAGCTCACCTAGCTAATTCACCCATCAAAACAGCTTTCATTGTCACCCAGGACCTCCTGTGAGCCCACGTTCTGTCACTGCCTTTGCAGACCCCGCCAGTGTCTTAGCTTTCCAGATGGTGCACTGTAGCAATAAGAAGCGCATCTGAATTCAGGCAGTTTCCGGTTATTAAAGAGGCCAGCTGAGCAAGAGGTCATAAATCGAATGCAAAGAAAATGACAGGATCGAAGCTTTTCATCAAAGCTGACAGACACACAAATAAAAATGTACTAAATAATCCCCCCACCAGGAAAAAGAAAGGAATAAAAATGGTAATCATATTTGAAAGGAGAGCTTCCATTCCAATGCATATAAATTCCAGCTAATGTACAGTGGCTCGGCCTTTTCTCACTGAGGTGTCTCTGCTGTTCTGAGCAATATTATTTCATTTAGTTGATTTCCAGAATGAGTAACACAAGGAAAATCTGGCTAACAGGCTCTAGGAGCAGTATCAGATGTACTGCTGTAAGCACTGCTCCAGATCTGAACAGCTGGACACCTCTGCAGTAAAGACAAAAAGAATAAATTCCTGGCATATGTACAAACACTAGGGTTCTTTGGCCTTAACATTTTAATCAAAGTGATGAATCATATACTTTTATCATGTTTCCATGTTTTTTCTGCTTTCTTCAGCACTGAGCCATTGTCATGTCAATCTCCTGAGGCAGCCAATTACCTCTGTGCACAAAAAATCATGAGAGTAAGCCCCACCTCTAACATGTAAAGCATCTGTATTTGAATATTCAGTAAAGGAGTATTCAGTAAACAAAAAATATCAAATAATGGACTGGCATGCAGCCATAGAGAAAAGATAAACACAAAGAGAAGATTTTAAACTATATCTCAGGGTCAAAAATGACACAAGTGGAAAAAATAGAATAGTTTTGGTTCAGTTTTTGTTACTCAATGGCAAACAAACAGTGATATCTCTTCATCTGTATCTGATTTTCTTTATCTAGAAAAAATGTCTAGCAATATCTGCTCAGGGTATGATAATTCAAACTTCAAAAATAATCAATATGAAGGATACTGCTCGCTGCCCAGAAAAAAATCTATTCAGGGTACAGCACACTCATGTTTAGTCAGTATGTTTCAATGCTTCTCCTTTGAATAAAATGTTGGGACTATCTACAGCTCAGATTACTTGGCAGAATTTCAAATATCAATATGAGGGATTTGAAAAAGCATTCTTGCGTAGCTGAAATGTTTAAATATTCCATTTATCTATTAGACACAAACTAATCAACTAATTTATGAAATGTTCATGACTTCAATAAGAAGCCTAACAAATATGACTTTTTTCTCTCTCAATACATGTTCATGGGAAATTAGTCAAAGTAGGGAACAACTTTATAAGACAAAAAGAGGAAATAAATACATGCATGAATCATCTGAGAGTTTATGTTTTCACAGTGGCTTTTAAACTGTTACCCATATCTCAAGTTCACAGGTAGGAAGTGGCATTGTAAAACCTTTGAATTGCTTATCACAGTCACTTCTTAAGAAGGAACAAGTTGTTTCATCTTTCATATGAAACATGTCGTTTAAAATGTCATGTCCCCCTGTTATTTTGTTCTTTGCAGATCAAAATATGTTTCCTGCAAATTTAAAGAAATTTGCTCAAACAAAGGCAATTTCAGGTACAGTCTTATAGCTGCTACATGGCTGTGTCATTAACACAAATGAATGTCCTCTGGCCAAAAAAGGCTCAACTAATGTCAAAAATGTCATTATAAAACTGAGCCACCTCAGACTCTCTCACTTCTTTGGATAAAGCCATCCTTTTGTCCCCAACACAAAGGCTGGGGGGAAATGTAAAATATTCAGTCAAATGACTGTCACAGGCCCAAGAAATGGGGAGAGTGCTATTCTATCTATTAACCTTTGTTCTGTTAGCCTTGAACCGTTCTTCACAATTCGTACTTATTGATGCCTCCCTAATTAGTCTGTGCTTCAGTGAGATATTGCACTCTGTATTTCATGACAAGAGCTCTGTGGAAACTGCAGAATCATTTCTCCTCATTTGGTGATTTACAGTTATTGCAAACACCAGGCTCAAAATGTAATTTGAAGAGGAAGATTAACAGAGACAAAGAGAGTTCAAGTCTGTAACTCATTTAGCTTTCAAGGAAAACAGTACACAGTGTCTAGGTGTGCACATCCCTACTGACCACAGTGTAGTGATACAGAGTTAATCTGAGAGCATCTTCCATGATTAGAATTATTGTTGGACAAGTATTGTTAGATAGAACGGGATCCTCATGCATCACAATTGAGTTTTATGCTGTTAATCCAAGACAATCATCATGTTAGGGATGTTGAGTTAAATACTGACTGGGCTAATGATGCAGTTTATCAGTGACCACAGCTTAGTGATGCACTGTGAATCACTGACCTAAATGTAATGGGACATCATCGTCAGTGACCACAGCATAATGATTCAGAGTTAATCAATGATCACAGTTTTGTGGTGGACACTTAATCACTGACCACAGTTTAGTGATGAACAGATAATCATTGACCATAGTGTGGTGATATACAGTTAATCACTGACCACAATTCATTCACATGGACATAATTACTGAAGGTCAGTTTTGAAGATTTTAGTCATTGATCAGAGTTCAGTGACACAGATTTTATCACTGACCACAATTCCATAATCTAGATGTAATCCAACAACATGCCAGTGGCTTCAGACCTGCATTTTAAAGGGGAGTGTCATGCCCCTTTCAATGTTATACTTTACTAACAATCTGGATTTGTATTATAAGCAAAAATAGAAAAAAATACTCCATTGCTTAAAGGTAAAACTGAAGTGGGTGATTTCAGAATGATACTACATACATATTGTCACTAGACTACTGCCTCAATCCCTTTTGGAGTTCAGAATAAAATTGCTATATATCACAGTGTGATATTGGCTGAAAGTAGATTGGAAACTAGGGGGTTATTGAGTTTTGCCATACTTGCCTTCATTCCAGGTAATTTCCTGACTGCTTGGTCATCACAGGGAAGGTCAGGCTTTATTTCCTGCTCAGCACTCGGTCCAACAGGCCAGTAAATCCCACTGCTGGAGCCAATGGACCCATATCTGCCTCGCGCATCTCAGAGACCCAGACTCATCAGAGCAGAGGAGGGCATGGTGCCTTTGATTGGAAACCTCGCCGTGTCCTTGGGTTGAAGAGGGTCTGCCCATTAAAACACGAAAGGCCAGCTGCTCCCAGCCCTGATTACTCATCCTGCTCAAGAACACACAGCCAATCAAGCAGGACAAGGAAGGCTTTGATGGGGCTTTAATTATGCCAACTCCTGTAAGGCATAATTCCGTTAATTATGAAACGAAATATTAAAGCTCTCTCAGTGTGCAAACATCATATCATCATATTTCATAAAATGCATCTCTTTAGTCCTTTAGTGACTTTAACTGTTTAGTCTTGGATACATTAGCATTTTATTGCCGTGACATATGATGCCTTTTGTATGTCACACCCATAAACAGAGAGTAGCAAATGTCAAGTCCACACAATGATACATCTATAAATTTCCTACCCCTTGCCCTGTATGGATACAAAATAGTGCCAAGGCATGCAGTAGATATTTCTTCTAAATCAATAGCCTCTCTTCTTCTGAACTTGTAAATGTACAAGCTTGCATAATGTAATTGAATTTCATTCTCGGTCATGCTGAAACCTATTGATTGCCTTCCTTGCTTTTCTCCACAATCTCACCACATTGTGATGTGTTAGCATGGTCTCCTGGTGACCCACTGTCTGCAGCACAACCAACCCAGCATGTGTTTCATGAGACAGGAGAGACATTGGCACTTATCCTTGGAGCAATGCTGAATGATACCTGTACAATTTTGCTTGGTATAAATGCAGGCTTTTTGAAGTACAATGATTGTATGGAGGACAGACAGACTGTCAATGAGGGGACAAGGGGGCTGGAACACAAGTGAAGGACTTGGCAAATTTTCCTGCCTCTTTTTCATATTACAGAAAGCTTATATCTGCTGAAAACATGTTTATGCAAGGTATATTTTTGTTATATTTTAAGGAAATTAAAAATTTATATACATTTGTAAGCAATAAATCAATTTCTTTAAAAAAGCCTTTTTATAAATTATTGACTTCTCATATCTGTATGAATTTGCCAGGAATCTGAACACAGGCTAATCAGCTTGCTTCCCCTGGATGCAATCAGCTGAATTTGTTCTAGCATGGTTGATTTTGTTCGTTTAATACAAATAGAAATATGTTATATGTTCAGTTGAAGTACCTCAAGCTTCTGTTTTCCACCACTGATTAATGGTGTCAGAAAACCAAGAGGGACAATCTGCAGGAGGACTGATGTTTAAAAAAAATCATATATTTTATGATTTGCATAAAGTACTTACATGCTCAACTGAATATTACGATCCCCCTTACCCACCCCCATATGCCTAGAGGTCAGCCTCTCTCCTGCTGAAGCTGACAGTGGAGAAATACAAGCCCTGTAAAACATTTCTGTCTACACAAAGCTGACTGATCATATGAACGGTGCAGAACCTGTGAGTGTATCAATGTAGGATTTCTGCAAGTGACAAGGAATGGAGTAAAAAGCTAGACAACTCAAATTTTAAAATGCAGGTTGACAATTAACTAATCCTTTCAATGCAATTTGCACTGCTGGAAGAGTAACTCCAGTAATAACATCACCACCAGGGACCAATCCAATGCCCTGTAACAGTATACAAACTGAAATGTTATTTATGCAGTGTAATTTTAATATACACATCCCTTTCACTGACAAATCAGTTCAAAAAAGATTGAAATGGTACGAAAATAAAGCATGAGCTCATTCAAATTACAAGCTCATCAAGCTCATTCAGACTGATGATATAATTTAATGCTCTCTGCTAGGGAAAGTAAAGTAAATGCAGGAATATCACATTATCAAATGTTGAACTGTGTTATTGGGATGAAGGCTTGGAATGACTTTAAATCTGAGAGCCAGCGACCTTGTGACCTTTGTAAATAAGCAAGTTCAGGTCACGAGGATAAAGCTCTTCATTAACCTCTCTTCCCCACCTCCCAACAATCCGTCTGTAATTAAAAACAAAATAAATCTGCACTGAGCATTCCACAAGGGTAAGAATTTGCCTCTGGTGCTGATTGGAGTGAAAGGTCTTGGATGTGAAATGAGTTTTTGCTCTTGATTTATCACACTGATCTATCAAACACAGGGCCTTTAACAAGGAGGAATAACCAACAATGCAGTCTGTTCAAAGAGCTCTACATCATCTTGTCCGAAACCTCTATTAGAGGGAGTGCGCCGTATTTCTAAGGGTATAAATTGATTCATTAAAACCACAGCTCTGTGCTCAGTGACCCTCACTTTTAGTATCATCTAAACTTGATGGTGCTCTAAGTGGGTGCTCACAGTCCCAGCTAAAGACCATCTTTTAGACTCCTGCTGGGGTAAAAGCAACAGCAATTTCAGCCCATGTGTAAACAATATATCTAGGGCTGGTGGGAATAAATGAGCATCTATTGCACAGGAGTGTATTTTATATGTGATTATACTCCTCTGTGTAAGGCCTTTTGAAATCATGACAATGGCTGGTAATTAAAGCATGCTCTAGCTTCTCTGCACAGTGCACTAACATTACATCTTATTTTAGTACATCCTTATGTTCTACTTATGGCTGCTTGTCTCTGGTTCAAGGTGGTGAAACCACATATGCAGTGTCATCATTGCCAAAACAGTGCTGTTGATCCATACATACCTATGGGAGTTACCCAAAATCCAAACATACCTTTCAAAACTGAACCCATTAAGGATCACTGATAGAAAGTTAATATTAACATAAAGATGATGTGAATTTACATTGTGATGGGATGTTTTGTAAGAATCTGACAATCTAGAAAATGCAGTTGGACCTGACAAAATGCTTTGGTCCAATAAGCTGTCTTTAGAATGTAATTAAACCATTTTATTGCTCTCCCATTGCTCTAAGGAGTCTTGTTTTAATTAGAGTGCTGAGAGCTTAAGTTAGTCAGCCACTTAATTCTCAGTAATGCAGCAGTGTGCACATATCAGTAATGCTAATGCACTGTGGTCCACTCGGATAATGCAGTGAGAACACACACAGGCACACACACACACACACACACACACACACACACACACACATGCACACTAACCATAGCCTAATCTAATATAAAGGAAATTATTAATTCAAAAGGAATGGTGACATCATCTTCTTATTTTACCTGTCAAACAGTGATGCACCTTAAAAGGCTGTAAATCATTTGGTTCATTGGTTCATTTTGGAGAGCTGAATTTTCCCGAAATACCAATGCACCCAGTAAATATCACCTCGCTTAAAATCTCAACCCAATATTAAGCCAATGATAGTTCATTTGCCTATTGCATGTGTAGTTTCAAAATAATGATTTAACTAACAGTTCTATGCTTAGCTTTTGAAATACTGTGAACAGCCAAGCAAAACTACAATCAACTAGCTGTTGCTAACATTACCAGCTTGCTTTGGCTAATATTATTCCATCGACTGCATCAGTGGCTACCGTTTCATCACAGGTCTTGGAGTTGAGTCTGAAACTTAATGAAAACAAACATAGGTCATATTCAATTCTGAGAACTACAGTTTCTCAGTACATTCTTCTCCCTGACTGAAGAGTGTTGAAGGGATATTTGCATGACTAGCCATTTGTTTCAGTAGTATTTAAATTATTTAACCAGTTACAAAGAAGTATCTGGGTAGCTTTTTTTAACGTTTGTTCTTTGTACGGTCTGCCTCGACAAAATAATGACAAAATAGTGCTTCTGTCACATCCATGTCTAGTGGTCTGTTTCTTATTACCATTGCGTATGTTAGCACTATACATTGTTTTTTTTGATCCTCTAGCTTGCAAGTTTGGGGGATGTTTTCTTAGAGGAATACTGTGTTGTGGTTGACATGCTCTTAAAGTATTATCACTTATTTTGCTTTTCACTTATCACTTATTTTAGTAAATCATCATCATAATAATGGCGTTATGCTCAAGCACACTGTGTGATTGTTGAAAACACTGGATAAATGATTGCCATGTAAAAGTATTGTATTCAGTTTTATTCTAGCAATTTTTACTGAAACAGGCTTGAGGACTTGGAAAAAATACTCTTATTTGTCCTCTGATATATCAGCTATTGTTATATGTTAAAACCCTGATAAAATCACAACAACAACCTAAATATATCCTCTGCTGGGTTACATTGTCTCTCCGGAAACCTCTTCTTGCACTCTGTGATTGCTGAGGTGAGAGGAGTGGATTTCACAGTATGCAAACCTCCTCCCCCCTCCCCCACCTCCCCCGTTTCTGTTTATTCTGGGCTAATTCATGGTGTGTTGGCAATGCACTGTGTGAGAGATGGAGAGAGAGAGATTTAGAGAGCAAAGCAGGCTTTTGAGCAGGCCCTCTTCCGCTGAATCCCGACGAGCATCTCCACTGACGCTTCCAGACTGTCGGGGAATTCTCCCTCTGAGGCATCCGCCTGCCACTGCTACTCATTACCATGGTGCAAAACAGCAATACGATATCCAATGATTTATAGCCTGGGTACGGCGCTGCACAATTAAACCACCCGTTCTAATGGAACATGAGAAAGCTTTGATATTCACAGTTTTACAGGTCGTTCTGCTCGGTGGGGTGTTCATCTTTTTTTTTGTTCCATTAGTAAATGACTCTGCGGTTTCCAGAGCCGCGCCGATCCAGGAATGCACAAGGGGACTCCTATGGCTCAGAACAGAGGGGAGCGCATTTGCTTTTCGACCTTGTTATATTTTATTTGCTCATGCCAGGTTACCCATGTAAAGGAGACGAAATAACACACACACAGATTTTGTAATTTATGAGGCAAAGCACCATATGTTCCATTTTCGTTAAATCTTCGCTCTTATTAGAGTTGAATCAACAGATGGCTTCTCACAGTGGGAGACTGACCACACAGAAGACCTCGGAGTAATAAAGTGTGTCCTTCATCTCACAAGTTCAATTACTCAGCAAGGGGAAAACGCCATTTACAAGTAAATAAAACCAAAATATACAAGGCTTCTTTCCATACAATTTTGAAAAGAAATGCTGTCATTGTTGAATCTATTCACTTATTGTGGACCATGGCTCTCTTAAAGGAGCTCAAAAGGTCAATGAAAGCTTGCTCATTGAATCCTCTTCAGACTGTGGGAAACAATAGGCCGTATTATTATTATTACTATTACTATTACTATTACTATTATTACAGGGTAATAAAGTTACATTTATGTAGTGCCTTTCATTTCTTTTCAAGGATCTCAGAGCACTTTATAATGAAAGGGGTTTACTCACCTCAGCTATCACCACCACTATCTACCACCAAAGTGTAGCACCCTTGAATGATGCACAGCAGCCATTTTGAACCAGAGCACTCACCACACATCAGCTGAGGTAGAGAGGGGGTGAGAGAGATTTATTTAGCCAATTAAACTGGGGACAATTAAATGTCCTGATTTAGAGAGTCACATTTGGGAATTTGGCCAGAACACTGGGGAACCCCCTGAACTTTGCAAGTGCTCTGGGATCTTAAACCACCACAGTGAATCAGGACAGTGGTGTAAATGTCTCATGTGAAAGACATCTTCCTTTCTTACTGCCTGGCATGGATGAAAGACTGCCCCCTATTGGCCCATGTACACGTCTTCTAGCAAGCTCATTTACCCAGAAAGACTGTCATCAATTACTCATAAAGCAAAGCCATTTACACCTAGGTTTAGCTACATGACAGGATAATGTTACAGGGTGGAACATTTGTTTGGCACTTTCATAATTTTGGTAAATACTGTAGAATATGATGGCATGCTGCAGAATATTATGGCTGAATAGGATAATTAATAATTCTCTTTGAGTTAGGCAGTATATATGAATTGTGGACTACCAACCATCACCAGAGAAACCCACTACTTTCTCATTTAGTGTCTCATGTCCGCTACTGTTCTGAATATACTGTGTATATACCTCACCTCCTCTGCTAGTTGCTACAGTTAAAAATGCTTCTTTTATTAATGTATCTTACCTGAACCTGCAGCACACAGACACATTCTACAACATTTTCCCAAACATATGTAAGTGCCCAGTGAAGTCAAGGAAAGCCATGAATTCACATATTTAATATTTAAATACATTTTCCTGCATAAACAATCCAAAACTCCCAAAATGCATCCCACAGCTGACAATTATAATCTTAAGTAAAAGGAGATATATGAAGCTGTGCTTATTATCACAACTGGAGTTATCCCATCCAGGCAAATTACAGAGAAAAGTGCACACTGTTGATGCTCTTTCTGATGATGCCTGTTTGATGTGCTTGGTTCATTTTCAGGTGAAGGTGAAGACAGCCTGTCACATCTTATTTCAGTGTGTGCTAATTGCTCCTTCTCAGTAAATGTCACACATTGTTTGGTACTGTAGATGGCTACAGCTTGATAGTTCGATAACTCTTACTGCACAAACAGCCATACATACCACTAATATCTAAACCACTGAAAGATTTAAAAGGTTGTTGCATGAACATACAATTACTACCTCTAGTGCCTCTACTCCTACTACAAATAATAATGTATCTGTAAGCAGCGATTACTGGCACTGTGATTACAAAGCAAAAGCAAAAATATGTTGCTACAAAAACACTATGGACATATTCCCATAATTATACTCAACATTTAATGGCTTAATCCTTGTTTGAACACATTTTTTATAGTAAATCTCCATATAGCCCACTCTAAGGTTGGATTTATGCCTCCTAAGCCTACTAGTCATTTAGGAAGCTCTCCTCCTTGGCTGATTTTTTGCATAATGTCCCATTCAGTGACATTCAATTGATAACTTGCTTCAACAAAAGAGGACAACTGACATCTTAATTTTCTCTCCAGCCTTGGGAATCACAGCCACACACTGGCTAAATCTGGTATTACCTTGATGTCACATGATTACAATTACATAAATCATACCTCATATTGCACTGTACCCATATTTCATTAAATAACAGCCTGAGATGGGTGACATTAACACATAACCTGTGCTGTAATTTGCCCACAGGCCACACATTCTCATTGTCTGTCATTTTATTGCGTAAGAATGTAAATATTTCTGCTGGTTTGGACCAGGTCCCTTGAAAACTAGATTTCAATCTCAATGGGAATACTGTACCTTCTTCAGTAAAGGTTGATGAATAACAATTTAAATGTGGCCTGAAATCCATTTTGGAAAGTATCCGTGTAATCTATAACCATGTGCACATGAATGTTCTATATGTGTTCATTCAATTAAAGTCATTTCCATTCACATAAAGCCAGAATGTTGCTTATTCAGCCCAGGGACTCCTCATACATAAACATATGCATGCGCATGTAATGAAATGGAATGCCGAGCCAGTCGAGGCCATTAAAATAGCTCAACCTGAACTGGCTGCTTAGCAACAGGGTGCTGAGAAGAGAAAGACACCATCAGAAGTAACATCCTTGAGAACAGGTGGGTCATGAACGAAAGATTATTCTGCTTCGTATGGAAATTAGGCCATTTCAAAAAAAGACAGGCTTGATTAAATTCCAGCAAGCGTGTAAATGCACATGTACATTCGTCTGGGTTTGTTTTAAACATCTACTTCTGTCTTTGAGCGCTATCCGCTGCATTTACCTTATAATCATGTCACATACAAATTGATACATGCTTACCAGATCCTGTGATCTATAGGTTGTGCTGTTAATAATACATCTTTAAGTTCAAGTAGAGAAGTTGAAGCTACAAACCATGTCTTGTGCAGCATTTTATAAAAGGTATTAACATTACCAACTCAATTGGAATGATCACTATAAAGCAAAGCCATCTACATTAAAGGTAACTCTGTTTCCCTTATATAACTATACTATCTAATGTACCTTGTTGTCTACAATTCAGCAGCCCAAGTAACGGTAGTGTCTTTAATTCACTCACCCATTGACAGAGTGAGAGGCTCCCCAGAGTAACGACACCACTTTTGAGTTGCTACTAAATGGTAAAAAGGCACTAATAAAGAGATCCACAAAATGCGTCTAGACAGTGCCTGCTCTTACTTTAAAATACAATCATTATTTTGTTGCCCCGTGGCCTCACGGGATTTTAAACAGACCCTCCACTCCAGCAGAGGGACCCATCAAGTTGTGGATCAATATTTTTACTGCAAGAATGATGCAAAAACTCAACCTCAGAGAATTCAGCTCCTGCTCTAGCTCGACTGAAGGAGGTCAAATATCCACAATCCTATGCACAGAAGGGGGTGGTTTCCAGGGCCGAAATGAATTGGAAAAAAAAACAATCTTTTGCATTGAAGCAATTTGCCCCGCTTTCTCTTCCAAAGTGAAGGAAGTTGTTCAAATATTGCACAGACTTCATGGACATTTCAAAGCTCCACTTGAAGAAAATGTGCATACACGAACACACTTTGTAGACTTACTACAAACTCCCTCTTGACATCCCAAGATAGTTAGCTAGGTCAGCTTGTGACTCACCTTCTCCTGCCACAATGAAAGTTGATGACTTTAATGGCCACTCTGTTCATGAAACATAAGCACTCTGACCTTAGAGCCAATCACATCACTTATTGTTTCTTTTCCTGCCACACAAGCCCAGCTTGCAGAAGGGCAGATTCATTCCTTTCTATGTTTTATGGATGGTTCATCTAGTGTTAGGTCTTTTCTAATCTAATCTAATTATTTAGATGTAAATATCAGTGGATCTGCACACACAGCCAGAACCAGCAATCTCACTGCATAACTGCACAAAAACAATGAAATCCAAAAAGAAATTTTGTGTGGTCGTGAGAACGGGCCTGAAAGCATAAGTGTGGTAATCTGAATGCATGAGAATCTCTACCCTACAGAGATTAACATTCCTAAGTAAAAATACCCAACAGAAATCAAAGTTTGGAAGACTGGTGACATCAACAGATTCACAGGGAGGAGTCACACCTATAATGAAGTAGGACTTGTTTCATAATGAACAGATTTCAGGTCTGTGCTTTTCTAGAATGTGGGAGGTCACCTCATCTTTCTCTTCAGTGTCCAATTTGACTGCTCTACATTGCAAGAGGAAACTGGGCTCCTCTGAATGGGGCAGCTTGCCTTCCCATCGTGCTCCATTCATACTTCATTGAATTTTTATGTTTTGTCTTGCTTTGGTGACAGCTTAAAGATATAACTACCAATAAGCCTAACAATGACATGAAGTTTGATTTAGGTTTAGTTTTGTTTCATATGAAGTTGTTGTGTTGGATAGTAACATACCATTTTTGACCACTTCAAACACCTTAAAAGCCTATAATGTAGTTATGTTACCGTCATTTAGCAGACATGCTTGTCCAGAGCTACCTTTTACTGAGGCAATTGTGGGCTAAGTACCTTGCCCAAGGGTACAACGGTAGTGTCCCAGCAGGGAATCAAACCAGCAACCTTTTGGTTACGAGCCCTGCTCCTTATATCTATGCTACACTGCCACCAACCAAGCTACCCCTCTTTTCCCATTAGCCTGCAATAATGAGCACTTCTGTCAATTTGTTCAGTACTTAAATGAAACAAAAAAAACAAAATCACACATTGCATTAAATCTCCTGTGGTAAGGTAAAAAGTAAATAAGACAAAATCTCCTCAAATAAACCCACAAGATGGGGAAATGAATTACAAGGGCAGTGTGAGCTGTAAAATTGTAGTTCTATATGATTGTGGTGTTAGCACGCTACATGTTTAAAAAACAACAATTACGCCATGAGAGGATGCCAAAAGGATTAATAATAGTTGATAACTCCTCATCTCTTCCACAGCCATAAACACAGATGCAAGGCATGAATAGATCTAGTTTTATAATGGGATTGGGGAATGTTTGAACTTGCTAATTTAGTTTTCCTGAGAGAAACATCCTCTGTGTGTTTGTTAATGAGAATTTCTTCAATTAATTAGCCATCTGCACTCCTCTCTGCTTTCAGCACAGCCATCACAATGTGTTCTTCGCCAGGGGCTGCATCATGCTCGCTTTTTTCAATTTGTCTTTTTTTTTTTCAATGGGGCCATAATTTACACACAGCGAAAGTGAGGCTATATGACCCCCAAAATGGGTGGAGCTATCACACGCTATTGGTGATTCTCCAATCTGAGCCAATCACAATGCTCTACAAATGAGTGTTAGGTCTTTTCATAGGTTCAAATGAGTAAATAATTAACAGTACATGGTCTACTACTTACATGTTGGGCAAAAGCAATGTTACAGCCAAATGTATCATCTATCCAGCTTCAAAGCCTGTTTTCAGATGTCTAGCAGCATGACTAATCAACTTTCCCATTTAACTCTGAGTTATTGCCCTTCACTGCTGTGACAGTTTGACAGGACTGCGGACACAAATAGATGGATAAACTCAGCCGCTGGGTTTCTCTACAGAATTAATTTTTTTTGCAGTGATCATCATTGCTTATAGAGGGATTTTACTAAAGCTCTTAAAATCCAGAAGGTAATTCCAACTGAGGAAGATTCCTGAAAAACACCCTTTCTAAGGCAGCATCTAAAATCCATATATAGACCACACTGAGACAAAAAAATGGTTGCTCAGTTTGGGCATTTTCGGGTTGACAAGAACTATAAGCCTTCATTCATTTCCATATCCTGTGTGTGTATTTAAACATTTTACACTGTTCTGTACAAAGTTATGCTGTTCCTGGAAAGTTTGAATTTGAGACATAGGTTTTATCATGACAACCCCAGTGAATACCTTATTATTCCCTCAATAAAAGTATTGTAGCGGGTGGACATATTAGCTTGGTGCAATAACGCCTCAAATTGGACAGTGAAAAAGCAGAAGAGCTGGCACCCCACCATTCCATCACTGAACGCATTCTTCATCCAAATGAAACAGCTTGAGCAATAACGGCCCTCAACACAGCGATAACAGTCGCTGCACCAAGCCGTGATTGAATGAAACAGCATTCCACCCCCCCACCCACACCTCCAGCCAATGAGGTGGAGGAACCTGGGAAGCCCTCCTGATGTGTGCCATGGAATATCAAAGATGGGACTTTCCCATGGGAGATCTGCATCTCTCTCTCTCTCTCGGACTCACTCACTCTCAAACATGCACGCACGCACACACACACACACACACACACACACACACACACACACACACACACACAGGCATGCACCCTCCGCACACGCACAGCTGCGGCCATCCGCCTCTAAATTAGGCGATTCCATTTCATTACACGGAAATTGCCCAACAGCAAAAAAGTCAAAGTAGTAAAGCAGGGGAAGGGTAGTGCACATTTTAATAGCTTTGGGGGGGTGATGAGACGTCGAGGACGTGTGTTCTGATCAGAGTGTGACACATCAGCACGTCCTCCAGATGATCGGGCTCCTTCATGCTCCTGACCGCGGGGGCCGCCCGGGTGCCCTCCCTCTGCACTGGCTGCCCTACATCACAGGCCAGCTGTGAGGCTGCAATCAAACGAGCGCCCGCGGCGCCCCCCTAGGGGCCGCCCCGACATCGCCATGCAGCAACCGGCTAATGTGCTGCGCTAATGAAGCCCGGACGTGTACTCCAGGAGGTGTATCGTGTTATTAAGGGTTTGCCTTAACTTCGGCTTGGGCTTCCTTTCACGTTGCTCTTCAAAAATAACAATTTCAAACATACAGTACCAGTCGAATGTTTGCACACACCTACTCATAAAAGCTTTTTTCTTTATTTTTACCATTTTCCACATTTTATTATAATAGTAAAGACATCAAAACTACTATATAAAGCAAATGGAATTATGCAGTGACCGAGAAAGTGTTAAACAAATCAAATCTTATATTTTAGATTCTTCAAAGCAGCCAAAAATATATTATTTAAAAAAAAATAAACATTTTTTTCACTATTTATATTTGTCTAAGAAACAAATTTCTAGCATTTAAGCATAAGTCTTTAGATCAAAACATCTTTGAATGCATGTTTCCCATTTTCTTAATCTGGTGTGTCCTAACTTTTGACTGGTACTGTATAACTGAAGGTGTTCAATACATTCGAAAATCAAGAGACAACCCAGGTAAGATGTCAGTTGTGAGACCATCACAGCAAATATTCACATCTAACCTCAAACAAAAACAAAAAATACATTCTTAAAAGATCACAGTAACGTGTGCTGAGCTGACGGAATTTCTTTGAGCATTCAAAATCAAGAGCTGCAAATAAATCACACTAGTCTCGCTTGACTGAAGAACTAAGCTGCATTAAAGAACCCTTTCAACAGTATTGCAGCTTTGTAAACGTAATTCCTATTGCCAGTGAAACTGTCGGTTGGATAAGGATACAACTGGTGGCAACAAACCTCAAAACTATATTCATATCCAACAACACTGGTGGTGGGATCAGGTTGAACAAATGGTAGGACCAAACCTCCAAAATATATTCGTAGATGTTCTTTGTGTGATAACAGTGATTGCAACCCCCCCAGGAAACCCCCGATGGAACGGATAATGTAGTTTAACTACAGGATTCCAACCAAGTTCAAATTCTCCTTAATTATTCATTTAAGAAGAAGCATGTGCGAAACAGGTCCTCAAAGTGTCGCACTGTGTAATCTGGCTGAACAATCCATGTGTCACCGTCACTCTTGGTCTTGGCACAGAGCACCAAGTCATGTTGGCACTCTATGAGCAGAGTGAGTCTGAGCCAAAACATCAGTGGGGAAAGGTTTTGAGGGATGATCTATTCCATTTTAACTTCTTTAGGCACTCTGGCCTACACTAAGCCTGTCTCTTATAGGGGGACTAATTACTCCATTTAAACTAGACACTCTGGCCTACACTAAGCCTGTCCCTTATAGGGGGACTAATTACTCCATTTAAACTACTGACTAGGTAGTGCATACAAGCACTTTAGCATCATATGGGTAATCCAAAAACAGCATCTACAACAAACTTCATACTATTTCTCTCTTTGATCCAAAATAAAAATCTAAAGTATGTATTTCTATCACTAAAATGTCAGCATTTAGCTGGTAGACTGCTGGCAGTCACATACAACAATTACTACCTGAATTTCACAGAGAAATTTTTCCTGTGATCATTGAATGACCTTTTACTATACTTTTAGTTAATGACTTTAACAATTCATTGATAGAATGGGGTCTTTTTTTAAACTTTGGGACCAACTGTGCATTCCTATTATCTGATTTCACGGAAGAAGTTGATTCAAGAAAAGATGTCAGTGTTTACCTGCAGAGATTAAATTTACTTTACACTGAACTTCTGTTGAACTATACAGAATGGCATTTTGAAAATAAACAGACGTGACATGAATAACAAGCTCAGTGTAGTCTGAAACTTTCATGTCCTCAAAGTTACTGGCTCTTTTAAGATGGAGGACAGTACTGATAGTCAGTTCATTTTACCTTTCACTTTACTTCCACCCTCTTCGTCTCTCATATCAATGTTGATGTTCTTATAATTATGGAAGTGAATTCTGTTTTTATGAACATAAAACCAGGCAAATCACCACTCAACCAAGTGATGTTCAGACAGACTCTTAAAATGCTTTTATCTATAATAGGGTGATCCATTTTCAGAAAAGATTCAATGAAACATTTTCTAAAGATCAGGCCTGCCCGCTGAATCAACCAAGCACAGTAGTGCTACTCTACAAAAAAGGCTTTGTGAAGGGTGGACTTTGACTCAGCACTTTCTAGTGGGTTGGAGAAAGGTAGTCCTACTACCTAATCCAGTTTCAGAGATGAATCCCAGAAAGTAATCTAATGTTCTTAGAAATTATTTGTGCTGTAGCGATGAATCAGACTGACCTCATTAACGCTGCACTTCTCCGTGAAGGAGAATTCTGTAGCACATTTATGCTAGTATGATGCCACACTGAAATACTTTTCTGCAGTGAATTAAGTCTTCTGTAAAAAGTCAGTCTTGCTTTGTCTTACAGACAGGAAATATCCTTTTCGGGTAAATGTCAGGTAGAGATCCCTTTGTCTCTGTGTCATGTGGGCGTAGTTCTCAACTACAGCTGTAACTGCACAACTCCAAGAATCATACAACAGAAGCTTTTCTCCTGAAGATATCAACCTCAAAGTACCCTAGAAGTTCACTCACATGTAGCCTTCTAATAATTTCATTTCAAAATGTGTTATATTTCACTCTCTGGGCGAGATCCTCAAATGACACCATTCAGTTAGTGAAAGTTTGCATCCCACTCTGAGTAAAAGCTATTCCACACCATTATGTATGTATCTGGCAGAACTGTTGGCGCAACTTTTTCTGAGCTAATTTCCGCTGTCGCTAACATTTGGACAGAGTAACTGGGTATTTGAATTGTATGTAAATCAGACTCTGTTAATTATGTCAATACAGATGGCGGCCTAGTGGCACCTCTGGGCGCCTCTCCTCGTTAATGATGTTTGAGAGACGACTGTCATGGCCATTACCCCGATCCTGACTTCCTCCATTTCTGCTTTACATTCAGAACAGCGCCCCTCTCTGGTGGCCCTGGGAAAGCACTGTTAACATAATTACTTCACTTTTCCGCATAGCATGAGGCTGGCCTCCCATGTCAGGGAATTCTTGACACACTTACTGACAAACGGACAGATGGTGTTCCGTGAAGCCAAATAAAAGGTTAAGTGTCCGACGGCCCAGGGTATTGTCAGGAGACTTTTCCAATGGTTTAATAAGTTCCTTAATTACACCCGGAGACACCTGTTCGCAGTGAATCTCACACGGTGACAGGAAAGAATGATTTTATTGGCAAGTACAGATTTTTGTTCAGCAACGTGGATGATTTCTCCATCCGCAGTGTGTAACAGCAGACCCCATGATGAAAAAGAACAGTAAAATGTCAAACCCCACCCACACTAGCAATAATCCATGCCACTGAGCATGCTCATATCTCTTTGCACAACATGGGGCCACTCCACAAATACCATTAACAAACTTCAGTTGGCAAGATGTTCATGAATCAACTACGGGTACAAAAATAAACAAAAAACCAATAAAGGCACTAAGGCATCTTTTCAGTGCATGAAGCGCAGCAAACCTGTATGCATAGGGTTACATGCACATTTGAATAAAATGCACTGTGGCAGTTTTGCATAAAAATATTTAAAGACTCACAGGACTTCACGTGGAAGGGTCCATTAAGTAACTTGGTCATGCAAGGCACACAGCGATTGGATATTCAGAGAGGTCTTGGCATCACTACTCTTCTACGACCACTCGACATGAAACACCCACAAGACAACTGTGCTGCTGTTAAACCATTTAGATCCATTTGATGCAATTTTATCATTACTGATGGACTAACCTGAATCAAACGCAGCAATTCAGTTGATTTAAATCATTAAATTACTGGTGGACCAATGAAATCAATTGATTACTCTGGGGTTCAGAACTCCATGCATAACTTGGAATGTATGAAGAAAAAAAAACATGACAGCCAGTAGTACTTTTAGCTTTGACTCAAATAGCTGCATGTTCATTTTAGTACTGCATTCAGGGTTCCCCATAAATCATATTTATTCTTACTTTTTCTTTAACATGTTTTAAGGACAAATACAAGATGTTCATGATTGCTGCAGTAGAGAAAAACCTGTAGGGGGGATACTTTCAAGGACAGGTTCAAAATATTTTGTCTCTGCGTGGACACACACTTGTGGGATGCTCTTGTCACCAGTACAATCTGATACTGGGCTTAACATACAAGCCAGCATCACGCACTGCTACCACTAGACTTGACAGTGAGAAGTAACAACGTACTTCTCTTTGTCGTCCATAAACAGGTTGCAAATACTGTTCTCCCTGCATTATCACAGTACCTGTGAGACCAAGCCAAGTAAAATGCACCAGTAGCATCCAGTAAACATGTGTGTAAGTGAATGCAGCAGCAACCATAAAGCCAGGCTTACTTATACCACTCTTGTTGCTCTTTTTAGTGCTTGTTAAAGGGATACACATTTGTAGAAATCTGCACCAAATACAAAATAAAAAGCTCATAAAAAGCTAGCGTGCTCCACGATCATTTCAAAATGTATCTGTCATTTAAGCAACAGCATTCGATAAATCTCATTAAAACAAAACTCCCTCGACTTCGTCAGTCCCACAGAGCTCCTTTGTGTGGTTTTACTAAATTGTGAAGTGTGGGGACTGCTACCACACACAATGTAACAGACCAGGCTCCACTTTGTAAACCATGTCACAGCCATGCAAATGGTCCCCCAAATCAACAGCTGCCCACTAAGAGGTGAACGATAACCAACTTTCAAAATTACACAAACTCAACTTGATCGGACTGACAACAAACACAAACTATTTCAAAAACATCCTTGGACTACGACAAATTATATTATATTTTAAAATTATAGTGTAAGTACCAAATGCGTAATAAAAATAATAATAATAATAAAAATTCATTTTATGATTTGACCAGCTTAAAACCTTGGCCTGTGTCCAGTATGGTTGGAGGAAACCATGCCATCTTGAACCTTCTGAAACAGCGCAGGCAAATGCTGCAGACCCAGAAGAGGTTCAGCCCCCCGCACCAGTTTGCCAGGTAAACCAGCGGGTAGGTCACCTTGGGGAAGTACGTCTTCCAGTGCTTGGTGACGTCGCTTCCCGTGGGCAGGTGCAGCGTGTAGTCGCTCCACTTCTTGGACACGCTGTAAACCGCGGTGACGCCGCGGCCTTTCTCCGACCACTGGACGTCGCTGTCCGGGTTGCAGTTGTACTCCACCCAGTCGGCGGTGAAGTCTCCGAGGCGCGGCGGGGGCGTCTCCTCCACGTCCGCCACCCGGGACAGCACCGCCCCCTGAACCGCCACGTACAGCTCGTCCACCTTCCTGACCGCCTTCACCCACGGCAGGGAGTTCTCGTCGTCCAGGACCAGGATCAGCCGGGAGCAGAACCCGCCGTTCTTCTCCCTCCACCAATCCAAAAGCTCCTCCAGTCGCAATGTGTCTCCACCTGCAGGGCCCAAACATCACTTTACCCATGAGCCTCCTGACATCAAACATGACTCCAGCCATTTTCCTCTCCTCTCTCCAACCAAACATGTGTTCCGCCATGTTCCTCTCCTCTCTCCAACCAAACATTACTCTCTCTAGCCTTGAGACCAAATCAATCAAATAATGTTTTATCCATGAGCCTCCTCTCATCAGTTGTCTGTTTTAACCATGTACATTCACGTCCTGTGTTAACAAGAGTAACGCGTGGAGACTTGTTATACACAAAATGCTTCCATAGATTCATGTTAAATTGTAATTTCTTGCTAGAGGTTAATTTGAAATGTTTTATTCATGTCTTATTGCTATTACAAATACTCAGAAATCGCTAATTGCCATTCTGGGAATGGTATACCTTGGAGACCGCATGCACAACAGCAGCCTTATAGCAATTACAGTGCTGCAGTTAAATCTATCTCAGAGGCATCAATGTGATCCAGAGCCAAACGGATCCATTGAGGGAGTTTGGGTTATGCCATCACGAGGCCTGATGGAAGACCTTTCATCTGAAGGTGTTTTTGTTAAGTACTGACCAGCATATATGTACATATTTGATTTCATATTGCGGAGTGTCTTTAACATACAAGCGTTTCCTGTCATATACAGGTGGCCCTCATCATGACCTCTCAGCAGAGTGACCACAGGAGGGTGGCCTCTGTAGATCGTGACCTCGGAGGACAGCGCAGTGGTAAATGTCACACAGACTCCGTCGGCCACTCGCTGCTTTGTCACAAACAGCTGTAGGCCAGCGGCTGACGGCGGGAGTCTCGGCTAATCCTCTCTCAGATGCTGAGAGAGGGATGAGTTACAGACACTCCCTTTCCGTCTAAGTCCCCCTGCCAGAAACATCATCACCGCTCAGCGTCTGACTGCCAGCGGAAGAAAAAAAAACAAAAAAAAACACCTTCCTCTCACCCTCTCCACCTCCACAACAGGTTCAGCTGTTTCTCCGAGCGCCGGCGCCGCTGATCAAACACTGTGGCATGGAATATGACACGCGGCATCCTTCAGGAGGATTAATGCTCTTTGGCGGCAATATGGGTCGGAAGATAAACTGTAGCTCTGAGATCGAGCCAAGATGAGATATATGGGCGCATCTCTCGGTAGCGGATACCGACCAGTATTTAAAAAGGTGGATTTATTTTATGGAGTCAATAGGAACAAAAAAAAAAGCGTGTTTTTCAAGTCCAGCGTGTCTAAGTTCCAAGAGACTTAACGAAAAGCTTTAAACCTTGAAAATGTTAAAAATTATCAAGAAAGGAAGATAAAGACCATTAAATGCTCGAAAGGCTTGAGAGGAGACAACGCTCCAGCCAAGACTGAATATTTGCTTTCAAACAGGAATGAAAGTGAGATTAAATACAGTGCATGGAAAGTGTTCGAGAGAGGAATTCAATGATGCTGCACGCAGCAGATATTGGTTTGTAGAAATGTAAAGTGCCGCTTTATCACTCCGGAGTACACAGAATCATTAGGAGAATAGAAACGCTGTCACTCACGAGGGGGATCAGGACAGAGCCCTGCCAAGAATGCACTGAAGCTTTAACTCAATACAGTCATCCCATTAAGTCCTGAGACGGCGACGTGCAGAAAACGTGACAGCTGACTTCTCCGACTTTCTCTCTTATATAACGCTCGCTGCCGCTGGCCTTGCTCAGCCATGCCTAAACTGTGCCAGGCCTAATGCCCATGGAAGTATTCCAGCAACTAAGTGGCCCCTCCCCCAACCCATGGATTTACCTACAGTCAGAAACATTTCAGCTACATTTCAAGCAGGGAGGAGAGGCAATAATCTACTGCTCAGGCTTGAACACCAATGCGTTTATTTTGTTAGAATGAAAACTGCCAAAAGCCTAATCATTAGCAAACTTGTCAACAGTGACTAGGCAGAACATCACAGTAAAATACAGCTACCTTCAAGTTTCTAGTAAAATGGCATTACTTAATGTTGGTCAATACATGTATCTAAAAAATTTAACAAAGCCAAATAAAAACACATGACAGTTTTTATGTTTCTGAATAAGATCCGATCTGAATGAATTCTGATAAAAATAACTACTAATTAAGAGTATTTTAAATATTAGAGTAAATTACAAAAATTACATTACATGTTTGACCACATATAAAAAATGAAAGAAGAGCTATTCTAAGACAGTAGTGGAATGGGCAATAGATGTCATTAGAATGGTGGTAGACCTAAATTTGTGAGCAGTGACATATTGATGTCCAACAGACATACAGTATACAGTACAGGATACTTACTTTTTACCCTGGTAAGGATCATCCTGTTTTGGTTTTGCCTACAATATCATAAATTAATTATTCCTTGTTTAGCCCTGGGGTTTGTGTGTGATAGGATAAGTTCTCTGAGTCACAGTCCAGTCACAAAGGATTAATGGATCTTGCTCACTTGGATCATTTTGAATACAAATGTACACCCAAGGAATGTGTTCTCACAGACTACAGTCATTCTGTCATATTTATTTCAGAAATCAGCCACCCGTAATAACCTGTAGGTATTATTAGTGGTGGAACAGACTCATCTGCTGAAGTGTGAGGTCATTTGTGAGTGAGTGAGTGTGTGTGTGTGTGTGTGTGTGTGTGTGTGTGTGTGTGTGTGTGTGTGTGTGTTCTCAGTCCGAGGGCTTTACCTGTGAGTGCCCAGTCCCCGGAGCGGTGCGAGTGCCCGCTGTAGTACACCAGGTAGGTGTCGTGGCGCGGGCCGTCGGCGGTGCGCAGCTCCAGGAAGCCCTTGAGCTTGGCCTGCAGGGCGTCCAGGGACATGCCGCTGGTGGAGTAGTCGCAGCTGTAGGGCTCGATCATGTGGTGGGAGAAGAACCTCTGGATGCTGTTGAGCATGCCCGTGGTGCGCAGGTTCAGCTCCTGCACCAGCTCCGGGGGGAGGAGGGACGGCTGCCCGTCGGCACTGCAGGGGCGGCAGTGCAGCATAGCGGTAAGGAGCAGGGCTCGTAACCGAAGGGTTGCTGGTTCGATGCCCCAACTGGGGCTCTGCTGCTATACCCTTGGGCAAGGTATTTACTCCACAACTGCCTCAGTACATATCCAGCTGTATGAATGTATAATGTAAAAGCTGTACCCTAAGTAATTCGCTCTGGATAAGAGGATCTGCTAAATGACAATAAAATAATGTAATGTAACAGAAGGACGTTACGGCACACACTGACACTGTTCCCAACAGTCCCACGAGAGTTCTAGAGGTCAATCAACTCTGTCCCTTACACAGGGAATGCCCTCAAATCCAGTAATAAACTAAGGATTTACCCATCCCTCCAGCCAGGTGTCAATGCTACCAGCACAGAGTTTTTCTAGTAATACTATCTGAGCCCTGGCAGTTCTATTCCATGACTCATCTTTCACCCCTTATTGTCCATTAATCCCAGCTGTCATTGTTGTACTGAACTGGGACAACTGCACACTTCTGTTTTCGGAGAAACAGGTTATGGGAGACTTACTTCCTCCTCTCCTCCATAAGTTGTTATATGAGAAAGCCACACTGTCCACTGTAACTCTGATGTGAAAACTGAACTTGCAGTAAAGTTTTTGTTAATATCATCAGCTGACTGCTCTGATATTGTGAGTGACACGTAAATGGCATGTTGGTCACATAATTCTGCTAAAAGAATACACAGACTTCAGCGTAGAAATGTTCACCTGTCCTTCGCTGCATGTATTTTCCCATGAATGTGACAAATTTGTCTTCCCTGACACTAGAGGACAGAGCAATTACTCCATTTTGTTTGGCAAAACCCGGAATTCAACCAATTTTACTGGTTAAAAATAATCAAAGGAATGAAACGAATGAGAAAAATGAGTTATTTTACAAAATGATATTGCATTTACGGATAGCATCATCGAAATGACAAGCAGAAAAACATCTTTATTTTGAAAGCATGCTTGTTGAAGGGTGAAATAACAGAGCAAAAGCATGGCGACCTGTAGCAGCCTGTCAATTTCTCACTACCCGGGCTGCTGCTTGTCTATTCGGGTGGAAACCTCTCTCTCTCTTTCCTTCTCTCCCCCCTCTACCTCTCCCTCTTGCTCTTTCTCTTTCAGCTCTCATCTCCCCAGAGGCCCCTCATCATTGAAAAAACATGATCTGGGAACATCAAATACCAAAATTATGAACTGCTATATTCTGATCATGTGCACAATCCCCGGGTGGCACTCACAGCACTGGAATACAGAGACCTCATGGCCGCAGAGCTGCAATTAGAGACGGGTGGTATATCTTCTGAAACAGTATCACTGGTGCAACCTTATACACAGTGTGCGTTTAAATTATACATATAATTTATTTATACATTAATTCATTTATATAATATATATTATATGTGCATATCATGATATAGCACAGGTCTGGTCCCTCAAATGCCATTCACTTTAAAAGGGTAGATCACCAAACATGAGACATACACTGCTTTACTGAAAGGGACTCTCATAGACTTTACCCTTCAAGAGGCACTGTCCTTTTTACACTACAGAGCCAGTTTCTATTCCTTTTTAACAGCCACCTTTTGACAATGCTGCCTTTTAAACATCCGGTTTATGCTTTTCAATATAAACAAAGAGGCTGTATCTGTCCATTACACCCCTGGAGTGAGCAGTATTGACTCTCTGAGGGCTAATAGGAATAACGTATGCATTGGTACCGTTTTACCCAGAAATTCAGGGTGGCAAAAGGAAAGCTATTCCTGTGAAGGATAGCCTTCACCACCTCTCCCTTGAACCTGATTGTTGTCAATCATTGTTGATTGTGTGCACCTGATGGTGATTTGTAAGCAAAGAGCTTATTGGCTAACAAGCCAGACCCTCACTAATTGGAAGGCAGATTAAATACAGGTGTGGCTGCAGAGGAGGAGGGAGGCTCATTCTGTCCCTGCTGTTGGTGCGTAGGCTGGTTTCTTTTTTTTGTTCATTGTATTTTAAAATAAATTAATAGGTTTTTTTTTTTTTTTACCCTTTTGTTCTTTTGGCTCAATTATGGGAAAAGTGTTGGCCAGCTTCTCTACAATCCCAATTAGTGAGGGAGGCTGCAGCTACCTTAGACTGAGTGAAAGCTAGATTACCTTCAGGCTATTCTACCCAAACACCATCAGCCACCTAGCTTGGTTCTGCCTGCTCCACTTTGAGTTCTGATGCTCCATGACAGCCAAACATGTAGCTCGTTGGGCTGTTAGGACCAGTTAGCTATTATATCCTGTTTATGAAAATCGTTTCCTCCACCTCACGAGTATGACTGGCAAGCACAAATTCAGCCATGCACACAGGGAAATGCAGTGTAATGGACTCCTCCTGATATGACAGATACACCAGATGAGGAATGTAGGTGGGTGAGTTGCCTGTGACGTAAAAGCTGTAGGACGTTTGGATGGGTGCGTTCTCAATGACAAGAGAAACAGGATGTATGGGATGTGGATAAATGGCTCCTCTCTACTCTGTACCTGCTGTGGTTGGTGGGAATGACCAACGCGTAGCCCACACAGGTTCCGCCAAGGCAGTTCCCCAGCTCGTGGAACAGGCCATGGGCCAGAGACTCCAGAGGCAGGACCAGCAGGAACACACTCATGAAGGTCCCGCTTGTGGCCTGCAGGATGACAGCACGTATTAACAAACCAAGCAGAACTTCCCCGGTCACAGTATGAATAAATCACATGAGGGGTTTTCTTTAAGGTGTCTGTAGACCCACAGCCTCCATTCAGACATGGCAGAAGAGCACAGCTGACACTTGTGAATTTGTATTCATCACGATCTCGAGCCTCCTGTCAAAGTTTGGTCTTGGTTTCAGTAACAGCCTGATAATTATGCAGAGCTTTGTCTATCCTTGAACACATCACTTCATGTTTTAAATAACCTTGCTTCAATCAAAATGAAAAAAGATTTTTGATTATGCCTGTTCATTTTAGAGAATCTGAAGAAATACAAGAAAAACAGTGCACTTGACATTTTGCACAGCAGTAATTGCCAATCTGGCCAGTGCTTAAGAGTAAATTTCACCTGTCTTGCCTGCTTAGTGAAGCATCACACCAGCAAATTAATTATAAAAACTCCACTCTTCAGAAGCTGATTGTACAGTAAGTCTTAGACCTGATTTCCTAATAAAAAAGGACTGGGCTGAAATACTTTTGCCCCGGGCTTCACAGCTGCTTTGTGTCCTCATCTGATACATCACTCCAGCTTTCTGTGGAAAACCCACCCAGATTTGTGCTGCAAGCATGGCTCCAGGGAGATATTAAGCTGAACCCTGGACACGGCATATTTATTGCGTTTCATCTTCTTGTGTGCTTACAGACATGATGAAAGAATGGGAAACTGATCTATTTTAGTCTATTTGATGGAATATTTAAGATTATAGTATAGTAATATAAAATTATATATTATATTTGACAACATGTAGGCTACAACCCAACAATATACTGAGTAAGACAACAATAGCAAAGAATGAAAAATAACAATAAAAATAACCCAGAAACATAAAACATAAAAATAAAAAAAGGTTTTTTTCATTCAGTTCAGGAAGTTTGACAAATGGGGCAAATTCTTAATGAAGCACATTTTATGCAGAAGAAGTCTCATCCAGACATAGTCTCTAATATACTCTTTGGGATAGGAACTGAAGTACTGACAATTCTCCTACTGCTGACAGATTTGCAATGGAATGCATCTTTGGCCCACTAAATTCTTGAATAAAAAGAGAGCTATTTGCAATGATTATCAGTACAGGACCAAAGATCACAGGATCCTCCAATGAAACTGTACTGCTATTCAGCCAAATCTAACTTGCACCAACTGGTACACTGTGGCATGTTGGAGCTGCGATTTACTTAAAGCAATGTCTTTTAGTCTTTTTGGCTTTCTGTTTCTAATTAAAACAAACTTTTTAAGAACATTCCAGTCACTACTAATCTGTGTAAGGCTATCTTGCATAAAACCCATCTTGGTGCACCACCTATGCCACTGTTCTTAAAAACTGCTTTTAAGTCATAGGTACCCCTGCACTTTCGTGTCTTATCACAGTTGCCATAAACTTGTTGAATGAAAAGTGAATGAAATGGATTTTTTAACTTGAATGTGGATGTTTCCTAAAGTCCTCCTGACTATTCTATTGACAGGCACTCTCCAACTTTACAACCTGCAAGGTCTTATATTTATTTGCTGTATGAGCTTGGAAAGAATGTCCTTGTGTGAGGACAGTAAATTAATCTATCCCCATATAAGGTCAGGGACAGAGCCTACCTGCCATGATACTGCTCCCAGGATTGCAGTGGACAGCAGACTGAAGAACACCAGGCGCTCAGAGATCAGGCAGAAATGGCGCATACCCTTGGAGGCCATCACCTTGTCCAGAGTCCTGATCTCAGAGCGCTGGGTGTAGCAGATCTTCTGGCAGTCGTTGAGCTTGGTGTGGAACCCCCAGAGGGTGATGATGAAGATGATGTGGCAGATCATCCAGAAGACGCCGGTGATGGAGAACCCCGGGATCACGAAGTACCAGAGCTCCAGGTCGCCCAGCTTGAAGGCGGCGAGGACGAAGAAGATGAGCTCCACCAGGCCCAGGGGGAGAACCGAGAGGCGGCGGAGCAGGGGGCCGCGGGCCAGGAAGGGCAGCCAGCGCTCGGTGACCGACAGCCCGCTGAAGTAGACGTCCAGCAGCGGCTCGCAGAGCAGCCGGCTGAGGTAGCAGGCCAAGGCGAACGGGTTCGTGGAGATTTCCAAGGACTTGAAGAACATCGAGGAGGTAACCGCGGTAAAACAGGCCAGGTTCGGGATCGCCAGGAAGGACTTCATCCGCAGGTCCACCACCAGCATGGCCAGAGCCACCACCAGGATAATGATGCTCAAGGCCTTGTGGAGCAGCATGGTGGTGCTGGCGATGGCAAAACCGACAAGTTCTAGAAACTCGGCGGAAGTCAGTAAAGTCGGGCGATATCGCACACCACCACGTATCCTTTCTGCCAGAGCCCATAGCAACTTCAAGATTATACTGGTTAGCAACATGTAGTTGGTGATCTCCTCCTTAACATCATTCTGCAAAACAGGGCTATTCAGGAAACAGAGCAGGCCCAACAAGAATCCAAACCACAGATGGAAAAGACTCATACTAGCCGTTTCCATGGAGAAGTAGTAATACAATATGCTGGCGATTCCAAGAACAAACAGTCCTAAGATAAAAATGACCAGGATCATGGATTCTGCTGTCTTTTCCCATCGGACAAACAGACCCAGACAAATGGCCACAAGTAGGCTGAGACTGGAAAAGTAGCCAATGAACCGGACAGAGGACAGCATGTTGACCTCCTTGTTGACCTCCTGAAATCTGGTCATTGTGGCATAGAGACAGTGGCTAACACAGTAGCGTAATGACCTGCACATTAATGAGGATGGGCGCAGGTTCATTACATCAGAAGGTCACGGAGGGTCACCCAGGATGTATGGCAGACAGTGAGAAATTTAGACGGACCTTCCTCAGGCAGGAGCAATCAGATGACATCTTCCACAGCTGAGAAAACGGGAAAGGGAGATATGTGACACCTTGAATGCTAATTCAACAAATATGTTCAAGAAGCTTAGCCTTTAAACCTCATATCAATCCATTCAATGCATGCATTCAAAGAAGATAACTGCATCACTAGGAATAATGTAAAACCCTTTGAGCATTACTTTTTCATCACTTGGCTGAATTAGCCATTCAAGCATGCTAATTGGTATAGTAGTTAAGGAAGTTATCAAGGAGAGCTTCTGACAATCTTGATCATACTGATTAATTAATGACCGTTAATTACAGGATGAGGCGTGTCCTTGTGAGAGAACTACTCCACAAAGGATCAAAGAAGCCGCGACTGCAGGTCAGTTCAGTTAAACTAGGGTTGGGCACTGTGGCTAGCACGGTTTCCTACCAATTGACACTTACAAATAGGTTAGCAGCTCAGACAGCACATACGCCACGTAGCTAGCAAAAATAGCTAATCACCCTCATTATCTAGCTAACTAGATACCATAAATAACTTAAATACCACTGAAAACTATACTGTACAAGTAATATTAGACAGGCCCAGGAGAACTTGTCTGGCTACTTTTTCAATCGGTTGGTAGTTTTCTAGATTCTCCTGGTATGAGGAACTGCCCGTGATTTCTCAAACCGGTTATTCTTCTCTAAGTTACTTCCGTTGCCTATGTTACTGTACTCATGCCTAATTATTGCGATAACCTACAATTATTTACATTATTCCTGAAAAATAACTTCTGTGACAACAATCACACTGATGTTAACAGGGTCTAGATCTAGATAAACGTTTTAAGATTAAAAAAAAACTTGACTTTATATAACTAACTAAGCAAAATATAAACGACTACTCAGTTTGCACAGATGTTCTGACGTCATCTAGTAAACTAGGAGCAAACTTTTGCGTTAAATAAATAAAAAAATACATTGACAACTGGCCAGCTAGCAAGCAAATGTTTAAGACTGCAATTAATGTTAACGTTGGCAGCCTAAAGTACGCCGGAAAGCCAATTACGCAAAAACAGCTTCTTTACAAGCTAACTAGAACAATCTTCCCGGCTCGCTAACATTAGCTGTATAACGTAGGTCACTGATATAAACTAAGTAACGTTAGTTTAAAATATGGGATTAATCCTAGTACCAGCTAGCTATGTTAGCTGGCTAATTGGCTGAGTTTACCAACTCCTGATAGCAGATAACGTTGACTTATTTTAACTAGATGACCATATAGCGAACGACCTGGCTACTTTTTCATCTAAAGCACATTTGCACCTATCAAGACCTGCTTACGTTAACTAGGAGATTAATGATCTAATGTATTACAAAATATGAATACATGACAGTGACGTTCATTTGCTGTCAAGAGTTAGTTAGCTAGCTAGCTAGCTAGCTAGCAATCTCCAGAGGTGAAAAAATCTCTAAAGCTAACAGTTGTGAAGAATTAAAGAATTAACAGAATTCCAGTTTACCTGTTTTGCGTTGTTTTTATCCGATTACCACTGAAAAATTTAGGAGTCATTAGTAACTTTTCTAGTTTGAAAACTTTGCTTGTTAGTTATCACATCCACCATGTTCCCTTGAGCTAAACTATGGCATGCATCCGCGGACAAACTTAGTTCTGTTTGCAGTCATGCCCAACATATTCAAAATGTCTATCCCTTTCTTCTTCACGAATGTGATAATGTCTTTATATGTGTAAACATATAAAAATGCCTCGAATAAATAATTTATGGCAATTCAGAAATCATCCTCAGCCTATGTCGTAGCATTCACCCTTGTCATCATACAGATCGTGCATTCGCAAAAGTTGTAAAAACACACCCACGTCCTAGGAGTTTGGCTAATTTGTCATTGTGGTCTCAGATGCTATAGTTGACACCATAGACTGTCAAATTCCTGCATATCAACACTAAAGTGTAGCGTGGTAGGGGGTTACATACCGCGATATTGTATAAATTTCTCTGCCACCCAGATGATGCACTACATGTCTCAATGAAACTATATGAAGCACTTCATGATTAGAAAGTACCAGAATATTTTAGTGACACGAGACACTTAACAACTGGAAATTTTTAGCTCTTAGATTGGACAAAGTTTGTTTAATGGCGCATACTAGTTCTGCAGTGTCTCAAATGTGTTTTCTCTATTTTAAAATGAAAAGTAGAATCTTGGCATGATATAAGAGTCTTTTTCTCTCTGGAATTTCATGCATACCAGGAAATATCACAGAACTAAGACACCCCCCAATTCTTAAACATACACAAACAAAACAAAGAAAAAAACACCCACGCTCTTTTCTCTTGCTGGCTGAATTACTAAAATCTCTTACCTGGCTGTCTAAAAATAATTGGACATCATCTGTCCTAGCTTTTCCTCATCAGCTCCCCATTAAATACAAAGCATGCTTCAGATTTTCACCCCTTACCTGGAAAAGGCTGAATGGGCCAGCTCCATCATATCCAAGCAAGCTCATTATTTCACATCTTCATACTTGTATGTCCTCAGGCAGCTGGCAACCTTGTCCTCTGCAAAACCTCATGTTGGAACAGGTGGTGGGGTTTTTGGCAACAGGGCACCTAAATTATGGAATGACTTGACCAATCATGTTTGAGAGTCAGAGGGTCTCAATATTCAGTTCTATGCAAAAAATACCATTTAGCCATTTTGATAATTGTATATTTATATGATATTTACGAAAAATTAGTTGCCGGTTTCACTCCCCACTGGGGCACTGCTGTTGTACCCTTGGGCAAGGTACCCAACACAGAATTGCTTCACTAAATATCTAGCAGTGTGATTGGGTAACATAGTTGAAAAAAGTAACCTATAAACCTGTAAATTCCTCTGGATAAGAGTGTCTGCTAAATGCCAATAATGTAATGTATTACATTTTGTTTAATCCTATCATTCTATGATTTATTTGACTGTCATGATATCACTGTTCATCTTTGAGTTCTAACATGTATCATTTCTAATTTCACAGTGCCTTTCTGCAATGCAGTGTGAAGTAATTGTGAGAACTCCTTTGGCAAGGGCTCAATGAGTAAAAATGATAGATTTGACATGAAATATCAATTTTACATGATGTAATTCTGTCAATTCTTAAATTTTTGCTGATATGACCTCTGGAGCTACATTGAGCTGTTAGCAGGAGTAGATATATACGTGATAATTTCAAAAGAAACTGGGCAAGCACACAAAACACCTAAGAAATAACACTGTGGGGCTGTGTGGCATCGTCTCTTGGGGAGAGCTGTGAATGGACAGCTCTGACATTGTAGTACACAATCCTTCCCATGATGCCTGGAAACCCACAGAGCCCCTGCATGAGCTGGAAAGCCGGGGAGCCTGCACTGCAGTGTGTATGAGCTCCAGAGTGAGTAGCCGTGACATATTATTACTGCTGTTGTCACTGTTCATTTGACGTCCGATCAATTCATCACAGCTGTATGAAACAGTGTACTCCCTTCTTACAAGGATCTCATCTGTACACCATCATTTCATTGCTACTGTCTAAGCGGTCAGTTATTACAAGGCAAAACATTTTATGTGAGTTTGTCTTGGTTTTCCCCAAGGGTTTTGACTAAGGTAAGTGACTGGATGTACTATATTTGCACATTCCCTCTAGTTTATTTTTTATTAAAAAGGGAATAGACATTCAATTTAATTTGTACAAAAAATCCATCTGAACTCAAGTAAAGGTTCAATTGTTGCAGGAAGAATGAAATGGATTTTTTAGGGACTAGATGCTCTCCAGTCCCGAGTAATGTCTATTTGTAGACCACAGAACAAAACATTTCTCTGGTGTAGCTGTACCTAATTATTAATGTACAGTGGACAAAACACACAGGGTGACCAGATTCACACTCACTTATAAATGAGAAAGACTGAACACGGCACAAATGAATGAAGCACTAATGAAGCCAATCATGAAAATCTTGGAGGACAATGCAAATATAAAGGAAATATAAATATGAATACCAATTAATGAAAACTTTCTTTATGTATCCCATATGCTGTCATAAAAACAGTGATTTTCTTAGAAAATGGCTGAAGAATCAAACATTGCATTGTAAAACAGTTCTTTCAAACAGACACACATTAATCAAGGTTACGTAAAACTCTAGTTACCATTTTAATCTTGCCAGCTGGGTTAAAATAATCAACAATGACTGCTGGCTTTAATTATTTGGACAACATAGACAAATCATTTATGTGACTGGGTATATCCAAAGGATGTTGTCAGATGGTGACAAATTATGACCATTATGCATAGCAAGTCAATGGAACAAACAATGTTCATCTTCTGCTACTGAGCTGGCTGTTCAGATATTCACATGAACAATACATGCCAAGCAAGAAAAATGCTCAGGAAGAGGGAGCTATAAGAATGGCCTAAATACTGATGCCAGCAATGAAACAACTGGTACAGTGACTCACTGAATCATGTTATACTATTACTTCTGTTTCATTGCACATATTACTCAGAACTAGACACAATTTTAGTACACCCCGTTTTGGCACCCTTAGAGTTAGCTAAATAAAATAAAATGAAATAAAGTGCCAGGTAAATTTTGCACACACTTTTCAACCATCCAGGGGAATATCATAGGAAATGAGTTCAACACTTTGCCAACTATTTAGCCAATTTTAGGGTTTTTATTGCAATTGCAAAGATTTATTCCACTCCACAGGATGTTAAGATACAGTTCGTATTTACACCAAGCTAATGAGGAAATGCTAACAAAAGTTTCTAGGACTGAAAACAGGATATTAGTGGAGAACCACACCGAGGTACTGTACATTTCAAAGTGAGAAACACTTTACTTCAGTAACCTCTGAATGGGGGGAACCACAGCATGAAAATAAACTTTAAGATCTGAAGTGTTCAGATGGGCAGAAGATTTCTGGTCTTGTGGATACAGTCTACACATTTAATTACTCAAATATATTATTCTGACACTGCATGTGAAGCAATTAAATTATTCTGAGGCTGCATATGAAACAAATACTTAGAAAAATATTTATGTGTACCTATATACTAATAGAGAAACTGCCAGGGAAGAAATATGTGACAGCAATTGAATGCCTTGCACTGCTCCTACAAAGCTGCTTTTCTTATTGTTATGACAACAGAACAACTGAACAAATATTAATTTCTCATATTAATTTGCAAAAACGAAGAAATGTGTAGAAATTTACACATATAATTTTATTTTAAAACTTCAGTATCAGCCCATTGAAAAGATCTGAAAAAGGCTGAAATGCTATGACCATCGATGGCCAACACTGTTTGTTCAGATTTTAGCAGGCCATACTGTTTGCCAGGCATGAACGCACACTGACACTCACAAACTCTTTGAAAATCACAGCCTCTCAGGCAACTTCCCCCAGAAGTTTCACAGCCCCCACACACACACACCCACCCACATCCCCCACTCCCTCCACAATCTCCAAATTCACATGGAAAGCTCCACAGACTGCCTAAATATTTGGATTTTAAGTAAGAAATAAACTCACCAGCTTGTGGGATCAAAAGTGCATTTACTTTATTACAAAGATGAAGCCTTTTAAAAGGTTTATGTAGGGTTTTCTGCTGATACAACGTGATAAATGAAAAAGCAGGATGAACATCAATGAGCACACTAATTCCCCATCCTGAGGGCATTAAGCTATCAACTATTCATTAAGAGAGAGAGTGTGTGTGTGTGTGTGTGTGTGTGTGTGTGTGTGTGTGTGTGCATGCGTATGCGCTTGCGTGTGTCACATACAGAGCATGTTCTACTTCTGCAAATGTCTTTTTTCTTTCTGTACAAAGTGTTCTTTCTCTCAGATGAAGGCAGTGTGTAAATGAGGATGGCTAATTTGCTAATGCAGCATCTGGGATGGTAAAGGCTGTCGGTTTCCGTCCCCGGGCTCCTGGAGGGTAATGGAGTTGCTCTGGTTCTCCCCAGAGTAAGACTTACAAGGATTGTCACAGAGCTCCAGGAGAGCGCAGTTCGGCTGCCCGTCCTCACGTTCGGCCCAGACCCTCATAGGCTTTTCCAGGCACCCTCTCTCTTAGGCATCCTGTGGGCTGAAGAGCATCTCTGCATAGTTATTGCAGAGCAGATGACTGGTTTTCAGGGAAACCTTCCTGAACATGTGGAGGTCTATGCGGAAGAACATGATATACTTGATTCTCTCAAAGCCAAGCAACTCTATGGTGACATGGTATTTCTGGGTGGAAGAGTCAGGGGTGATGATGGGAGGAGGTTAGGGGAGGTGGGTGGGGTTAGCAGGTGGTGGACTCTCTTTCAGCACATACTGTGCCAGGGGAGAGAGAAAGTAGAAACTGAGGATGGATAACACCACCACTCTGAAGAGCTCAGCTGTAAAGGAGAGGGGACTGTACTGCTGCAGGAGGAAAGTTTCCATGGTGTCTTGATGCAGCAACAAGGGCTGCCGCAGCTGTAGGCTGAAAATGTCGTAGTTGAACAGGGAACAATAGGAGGGGAAAAGAAAGAGCTATTCAGGGTATTTAGAAAACAGTTAGGAGTCATGGAGATTAATAAATACACCCTATTAGTTCAATGTAATGTTTTTAAGGGAAATATTGGGAAATGTTTTACACAGAACCATCACAAACATGCACATGCACAGACGCATGAACACACTTGCGCACACAAACATACACACATTATATACATTACATACATTGAACCTGAGAGACTGTTGAGTTACGAATGCAATATAAAAACACACTCACAAACAAATGTTAAAAAACAATGACACCACATAATAGCACAGAATCCTGAGATAAATCAATCACCCACACACAGGAGAGACAGACTGCGCACCACAGTGTTCTGTCTGCCTCTGATTTCTGTTATAAATACAGTACGTGCAGTTGTCCCGCAATCTCACAAGACACAGTGGTGAGGCTCCGCCTTTTGTTGCTGTTGATTTGAGGGCAGCCACGAGAGGCGGAGCCTGAGCCCTCATCGCGAGGCCTCCTCCTGAGTGCACCTCAATCACTGATATAATTCTGAACTGCACTAGCTGCAGCTGCAGCTCCTCCATTGAGCCTCACAGGCCGTGACACATGACGAGGTTTGTGAACCTCTTCCCTCGCACGACCCACACCGCACCAGATGCGCACCCCACACTGTGACCTGAGGCCTGTTTATCAAACCAGTTCATCTTTGCAAAATTAATAAGGGGCCGTGTGCTGAATGTTTGAAGGAACAGCAAAAGTAGAGCTCAGTCCAAAAGCATTCTCTCTCAGTGCCTTAGTTAAAACACTAAACCTTTATGGAGGAGGAATTTTTTGAAAATATGCATTTTGTCTATGGCATACAATATTCCAAGCTTAGCTTTCTGCATTCTTATATGATCTTTTCTGCCCAAAACTAATGTAACAGGAAAACAGGTCCCTGTTAAGTAATAATCATTTGGACCCACATCACTTAGTCACTTCCATTAAAAAAACATAGATTTTCATAGGAGAACAACAGACATCCACAAAACATCACTGTAACCCCCCAAGGACCAATTTGAATAGCCTTTTCAGAGCACTTTTTATCATTGTCAACAAGAAGATAGGAAAGTAACAGAAAATAACAGTTTAGTTCACAAACTCATCATTATTAAGCAAATCTTATAATTTACAGTAAATGGGAAATACAAACAACAATAACAAACAAACAATCAATGAAATGTCACAGTGTACTAATCCAGTGAACCTACTTTTTGAACAACCCTGCGGTTGCTATTCAACTTGAGAAGAAATATAGTAGTTAATTAGATTTTTGTATGAAACGCAAGCTGTTTCAAAATGAGTTGCTTTTATATGCACAGTCTAAACAAAATGTTAGTCCATTCCTTTCCCAGCAGACCCCCTGTTGATTAACTCTGTTGGTGACAATTTTTAATCAGCATAATAAAGTAAACTATGTCAAGTCTGTTAAATAAAATACAACAGCTACCAAGAGGTTTTTGTAATATTCTTAACAACTTTGCCACAGTTACGTGATGTTTCTCTGAATGCGGAGTACAATTAAAAGGTACAACATCTGTATACAAAAGCATGTATTCATAGCAAGAGCTGTCTATGGTTAGAAATTCTCTGAGGATACCATAATACATACACTGTGAGATGTTCACTGCTGCCTGCAAACAACTACGTAACTTGATTATTATTATTTATTTTTTTACAGTCACGGGCAATAAGAATGATATGATCTTTAAATGGAACTATGAATTAATAGCCACTCCATCACTTTATATAAGCCTCGTTGGTGATTGAGTAATTGCCTGTTTATTGAAAGCCATGCCCTTGTTGTGGCAGAAGGACACAACCTGCCCATCCCATCACCTTCAAAAAGAGCACAAGCAACCATTTGTGTATTTCAAAGCCATCCATCTGAGGAAGTGTGGCCATTACTCTTGTGCTCAGAACACGACGCTCATACTTCTCACCATTTGTTATCCAGGCAGGTCCTTTGGCACAGTGCTCAAAATGTACACAAATAAAACAAGGAGAAATTCTGCAGGGTGATTACTTTCGTCTGTGCGGTTGTCCACTATAAACGCCTGTTGGCTCCTTCCAATTGTTTGTACTTCCCTCCCTCCTCAGTTCCCTGGGGGTCATGGGCTAAAGCTCAGCTTCCCATTCTGGAGCAGCTAATTCTCAAATAATTTGTCACAGAATGGGTCAAAGTTGACATCACCCACATTTCCCAGGTTTTAATTGAAAGGAGTCCGTTATGCTTGACAAAACCTGGCCTTCAAAGACAAGAGTTAGCCACTGCTACGTGAGCAGAATTGCTTATGAATAATTCAGTTATGTATTATTTTACACTTTTATATGGCATTGTCATTCAAGGGCAAAGCCAATTAGCAGGTTTTGCAGAAACAATGATGTATGACTGAAATGTCATTTTAATAATCTGATCTGTTCAGTGTCATTACACTAAAATGATCAAATTAAAACTCATTAATTGAGCAGCTGGAGAAGAAAAGGAATCTTAAATATACTTCAGGTTTGTTAGAATACCGAAAGAATTTCACTGACAACTGAAAATGTATGCAAAACATCAATGCAGATAGGAGGTAAAGAATGCATATTTGGTTGTTTGGTTTAGTTTTTTTCAGCCATTTTCTGAGAGTGCACACAATATGAGCTTGATGGGCACTGAAATTAAAGAAAATGCAATGGAAATGAATGGAATGGAATGAATGAAAAATATATTATTTGCTTAAATTTACTATTCAAAATAAATGTGTTATTTCGTTACTCTTGTTTGTTGTAAGCAAACTGTATTTTAATTAATCCAGGGCCTACGTCAGTCATTAGTAGAGTCAAACTCCAGTAACAGTGCTTGGCAGATTTTGTTTTTTCTGGACAGATGGATCATTGAAAATACTTAGATCACAATTGTCACTCAGTTTTCTGCAATCTGGCACTGAAAGATACATGCCACATAATCCACCAGGGACTCGGCTGAATTCAGCCCTCTCCCTTCACTTCTTCATGTGCAACAATTCAACATCTGTTTAGAAATCAACAGGCCAGAAACCCTTAACTGCACTGGAAAAAACCTAGCTTTCCATCAATGCGGTACAGCTGGGTGCGTTGTTTCCAACAACCACAAAATTGAAAGTTGGTGTCGCGGTGCTGAGAGCACAACCTTGATACTTCAGTGAGCATTACACTTCATGTTTGCCTTGGGAGACAAAAAATGACTTTGAGACAATTTTAATCAATGGCTGAATGAATTATTCCATGTATTGAGCACAAGATTGCCTGGACTTCATAACCCTTGAAAACTTACTTTCAATGTCTGAAGGACAGAAGATTGTGTAGTTTTTTTTGCTGATGACTGCGGTGTTGTGTTGCACTGGGAAAGATAGGTTAGCTGAGCATATCTAGACTTATGAATCTGGGCTTGTGTAGACGATACCCAGCAGGCTGCATGTAAGTGTGTTTGCCAAAAGCCCCAGGAACTGCAGAGGTAACACAAAATGAGCATCTGTGACACCACTGGAAACTCGGCTGACAAAAACGATAATGTGTCTCACAGAAAGGTACAGTGGAATGATCTCACCGTGAGATTTCTGCACATTATCATTCATCGAGTACATTTATCAAGTACAAAATGTTGGCGTGGATTTTTTTTTTAAATGAGCACACCGCCTGTTGCCAGTTCAGGAGTTGCCATTTCTGTGGCTCTTTTGCAACTCTGTTTGACCATGCATGTGTGGAGTAACACTGCATTTTAAAGCGCGAGCATACTACTGTCAACACTATAATTGCAATGGCCAATGGCACTGAAACACGACTAATCTAAAATGCTTGGGATATGCCCAAAGGCCACTTCAGACTGAGCTGACTACAGGCGATAACACCTTCAGTTCACAAGTGCTTGGTCTGTATTGCCAGTTTGTCCTTAATGAACTTAGCCACCTCCCCCACTTCTATATGTAGAATACCAGTCAGCTATCAGCAGCCGGCCATTAATAACTCACCATATCAGATATCATTAAGGCATTAGGGCAAAATGTGAGGACTTGGAATCCTCCTGGTGAGGTATATATTGCAACAGAAAAAAGTTTAAAGGCAGCACTTCTAGCATTCATTATCTATAAATGAAGAGAAGTACATATGAACTGTTCCAAGTAAAGTTAATTTTGAGTAAAGCCGTTCACCCGATTCTGGCAAACCTCAAAAATACCTCTTGCACGTTTTCGGAGCACGAAGCATGGAATAAATGTGACCTAAACTTGCCACCCTGGATTCTGAAGATGAGAGAAAAAAACTGCTTAAAATGGAGTGCTTATTTTGTTTTCCCCACACAAACCAGCAGATTCAGGACAGCACTGTCGGTCCTGTGTGCCCCAGCGTGTCTTGTACTGTAAAGAACGGTAATTAGACCCCATGCATTGTCATTCGTGGCTAGTCCAGAGCCTGTGGGTTCAAGTATGGAGAGCTTCAGAGTGTTACTGATAATTGTCATGTGCAAATACTGTACAAATACAAATTGAATTAAGTTATTGAATTATTGAATATTGAATTTAGTTATTGAATGTCATCAGATTCTCCCCAGGACATGAGACACACCAACATTTTTACCAAAAGGGTGAAAACCAAAGAATGTCTCTCCAAACTCTTTAAAGCGTCTCTTTGTGGATAAAAAGTGAAGAGCCAAAGCTACTTGACATCATCTCATCTATCGCCATTTAAGGAATGATGATGCTTTAATGCTGCAAGTTGGTGTAAAAATGAACTACATCTCACTTGCAGGTCATCAGTCTGTAACACAAAGAGACAACATCTCATTCACATAGCCTCAAACTGCATCACAAAGGGACAAAGATATGCTCAGAAATTGTCAGCCTTTAACAGACAGACAAAATCCCACTCACAGGGGCTTCAAAACATTCCTGCAACTCCACACAGCCAAAGGGATCAGACATAAATTGCTCTCACGGGGAATTACATCCATGACTACACAAAATGGACACTAACAAAGAACATGGGTTGATTTGTCAGAATATTAAAAAGTACACATGAATAAATGATCATTATGAGAATCAGAGAAGCATTAGATTCAGCCACAGATATTGGAACCACTCAGTATAATTATACAAACAAGACTGCAACTGAGCAGGAACAGCACAGATCTCAACACTGAAGTGTGTACAGGAGCAGGAACAGCACAGATCTGAACATTTACATTTATTCATTTGGCAGATGCTTTTATCCAAAGCGACTTACATAGGTTACAGTTCATGTTATCCATTTATACAGCTGGATATTTACTGAGGCAATTGCGGGTTAAGTACCTTGCCCAAGGGTACAGCAGCAGGGGTTGAACCGGCAACCTTTCGGTTACAAGTCCTGTTCCTTAACCACTATGCTACACTGCTGCCCTATGAACACTGCAGCGTATAGAGGAGCAGGAACAGCACAGATATGCACACAGCAATGTGTAGCGGAGCAGGAACTGTTTCAAAGATCGAGACTAGATATTTTCAGACCATCTCTACCTCAGCTCAAAGCCAGAATACAGCCCAGGAGTACTAGCGTGTTCCTAAATGAATGGTAATTGACCAAAGCAAGTGAATAAGGTACCAGCTTCTTGATCACAACTGACGCAAATACAACATGAACTCAGACACCTGCGAAGAAAAGGACATTGTTATTTCTCCTCCAGTTTTTCCAATTTAGTTTTTAGTGTTGTGATAATGTTGAAATGAACTTGTCATTAGTATTACACTAATTTTATCATTCACACATGCTGAACAGCTATAAGGAGCAGGTCATTGAGGACAGAATCCTTGCTGTCTGAATAACTCTCCCAGCCATGTAATCTTAAGTGTGGCAATATACTACTTAAGCCATTTAATGAAGCAAGGACACCTCTACTGCAAAGTCTTGAATAATCACATTAGCATTTTCTCCTGTCAATGTGGCAAAGACAAATACTATAACAGGCAAGATATGAGTCACACTTCGGACCTGGTATGTTTCATCAGCAAGCGTTTCGACCCCTAGCAAGAAAAGGTAGTTACCTGCTTCACTAAATGCACATGATTGCTGTAATGCCAGGAGCATCTTCTCTGCAGACTGCAGGATAAGGGAGAAGAGTTAAAAATAAACCGATTCCTGGAGGGTTGATGATGTGCATTTGCTTTGCTGCAGTACCGTCACCAACAGCGACGCTTTATTTTTTCCTAAAAGATCCGTGGCATCATGTTTGGTTGGATGTCCTGTCTTCCATAAAATCATTTAAGCAGGGGTTAGATCCCTAATGAGAAGCATTTATCTCTTTTTGCTGGTGTGCTCAAGGAAGATTTTTTTTTTTGGCTGAAACTTTCATTTCCAGAGTATGTACACCAATCAGCTGGATAAAAAACATCTTAGTTCAAGCTCAAACCTCACACAAATTGTTTTCCATTTGGCATTCATTAACCATCCTAAACTCAATCACATGTAAAATATGTACAGCACACATTAATGAATTCATACTGTGTATTATAAATGCTTCCAGTAATTACTCTACTACATTACTTAAACTATGGCAGTGAGTCTGTCATGGTAGTCATAATACATGTAAAAATCATGAATATTTTTCCTGTGCATTTAAAGCATAAAGTATACTAGAATGGAGAGCTACTGGCTATTTAGGCAAGCTTTATCTGCGTTCTCATATTGCAGACAGATGTAGAGATACAGATGCAAGCAGTGTTCTTCTGGATGCACACTCCAGTGTGTAATTTGTGTTGTTTACTCACAGCATTCAAGAGTAGCAATGTCATTTCATTTTTTTTGTGGGGGGGGAAGAGGGTGACAGAGTGGTGACAGGAATTAGATTTCCCTAGTTCCAATCATGAAAAGTCTGCACTCATGCTACGAATTCCATTTACATCTTTTTTAAATGAATTTCAAGTCTTTTCATTCCGCCGCCTGGTATACGATCATCTCTCTACCATCAGGCCGTCAGCACAAACTGTCACAAACGTTTAAAAACATCAGATATGGGGGATACATCAATTGTTCAGTTAGCACATTATGGCACCAATTACCTACACAATTACATCCAAATGGATCCATTAAGCAATTCAATAGGGCACACAATTCAATAGTGAAGCACAGCTTGGTTGAATGCTATAAAATTCAGGTGACGAGACCAGAACAGATGATTGATTACTACTGTGAGCAAACAAAGAAAGTAATTACAAAACAGACATCCAAGACAAAAAACCCTTATCCGTGCTTTAAATGATAGCATTGTCTGTGACCACTCTGGTAGTATTCATTGACATGATATGCACCAGAGGCCTGTCTGACAAGCACAGTAGAGCACAGAGATTTCATTAAAAAGGGTAGAAAATAATTTTTTTTTTCTCAGAAAACTTTTTTTCAAAATTCTGACAGCACAGATGGTCAATTCCGGCATGGCACTCCATAATGAAGCCTAACTCTTTACCTGCAGACGATGCATGGTATCTCCCCATTCCTGCCCATCCTCACTCTTCATCCATTAGCCTAGTGTTTCTCAATCCTGCTCCTGGAGGCCCACTGTCCTGCACGTTTTCCATCCTACCTACCTGACTGAACTCATCAGTGGCACTTTTGATTAGCTGAGCACACCTGATTTAATCAAGAGCATGTTAATCACACTAATCAGGTGTGTTTGGAGCAAGGATAGATAGAAGACATGCAGAGAAGTGGGCCTCCAGGAGTAGGATTGAGAAACACTGCATTAGCCAATGTATCCTATTCTATACCATCACTGCACATGCAGTGCTCCACACCACACACAAAGCCGTCCTCCAGAGAGGCTGCTGGGAATTCTGGCACCATTCCCTCTGCCCCCTGGGGAGGCAACCTGTGGTAACCTGACTGCTATCTTCATTGCTGAGCTTCTCAATCTAGTGCAGCGGTGACCAATCAGCAATGTCCTGTTGTGTCCTGAGGAACGTAAGAGCTGCTTACTGACATGCAGAGCAACAGGTAGCTCATCCAGTGCTCATCCAGTCAATGACTCCAAGTAAATAAACAATGCCTGAGTTGGAGAAAAAGCCCAGACATCCCAGGATCTCTCCTGGACAGAACTGATCCAGAGGAACTGTATTTATTCACCTCAGAAACTGAATGTGAGCCTACCACTTTTTAAAGACCTGGTGAATATATCTGATCTTATCAAATCAGGCAAACACAGCTGTCTGCAGTGCAGGGGTGCAGTTGTCTGAGGCATAACATGAGATGTGAAGATCAAAGGCAAATGCAGAAAACTCAAATGCACAAGGACTAAGCCTTCAGAGACATATACCTTGATTTTTTTCCAGTCTAATCAATGGACACCAATGGACAGCACAGTCTATGTAAAGGAAGAGGAAAGGAAGATGCAAGAGGCTCCAAAAACAAAAAGAAAGGAGAGCGATACTGAGGACACAATGAGACCAAATTAAAACAAATTATATCTATTCTATTTTTAGGGTGATACAGATTCTGGTGTCACATTGGGTTCCCATGTAAATGAACCCTACAGAAAGACATTTCAAAGCGCTATGCTCAGAATCATATTTTATCAGATATTAATGTGCATTAAGAAAATTGGATAATATTATTCCTGTCTGTTGCCTGAAAATGAACCGCTTTTCAGTTAATTGGTGAAAGCTGCAGCGAGGTTGTACCCCCTTGTTAGTACAACCTTTTTCAGATGTTGGGTTTTTATTATAAATAAACCACTCCCCATAAGCCCTAGACAAGGACCAAGGGAATCTACCCCTTTCCATGTCCATTAAGGGGAAGACAGTGTACTCTCACTGTTATTTAATTGTGTAAATAGCATTTTGATATTCGACTAATGATGACTCTTTTTATGAAAATGTAATGGATTTCATGTAAAAGTCACAAGCTGTCAATAGGCCAAATAATTTTTTTATTATACATTTATTTCATAACATTTTGGCTGTGCTGTGACTATACCAGTTTAAACAAAATGCTTAGTGAAGGGTATTCCACAATTTTGTTCTGAGTTCAACACAAATATGCTACTTTATTTTTGCATCCAAAGCATGCACTCTGTACTCAGAAAGCGATATTTACTGGTAAGTAGCTCTTCTTAAAGAGAGATTAATGTCAAGCAATCCAGAATGTTCCCTGAAGTTTGACATCTGGCTCCCGATTCTTTCTCCCCGGCTTATCCTTAAATATGCTGCAAATGCCTTGAACATTTTTTGTTTCCTTTCTGATCTTTCATAAGAAATCAAACCGATGTCTATAAAATCATCAAGCATACCAGGGCACTAAACAGCAGGTTTTCCGCCCCATTTCAGATAGCAAGTTTACAGAGCCACACATTTTCTTCTGTGGGAATTTGAGAGAAAAGGAGCTGGCCTGCCTGGAAATATGGCTCAAATCTGCCTAATGGGAATGCAGTAGAGAATGTGACTGAGACAGTGTGTCCGACTGGCACTATTCCATATACCCCCATTATATCTATGCACATGGTAGCCTTGCACATTTTTTTTCCATGAACTTTTGTAACGCTCACATCTGCTGTCAACGGCATCACATTTTAATGCACAGATTCCCTGAGTCAGTTCAAAGTGCTGAGGGTAATTAGACTGTGAAACGCAGCAAGTAACATGATGAACTGTCACCATGACAACCTTACAAATACACGTTTCCAACAAGAGCTGTTACATCACTGTATGATTAAGCCTGTCTTTAGTCATGTATGCTTTGTCAAATGAAATGTGTCATTCACAGCCAACAGGGGCTTGAATACACTAGGAAAGCAAGAGGAGGGTATGGGAGATGCATACAAAGCAACAGCAGAAACGTATTAATTCACAACAAATGCAAGACACTAGACTCTCTGTGCTAATGGGACAACCCATATTGGGCGACAAACAATTATATAAGAACTATTTAAAGGCCAAATCAAGCTCCTTAAATGCTCACCTACTGCCAAAAATACCTATGGCTAACATATATTATTAAATCAATAGTTACAAGCATTAGAATGTAATGGGAGCTGTTGTTAAAAATATATATAATTGAACCTTTTCCCTAGTGATACCACTACCAGAACACTTAATATGACTCATCAGCTTCAGTAACAGATAAAATAAGATTTAAACAGGAATTATAATTTGATTATTATGTTTAATCGCTGTCCTAGGTAATGTCTCCAAAGAACAGTCTCCAATGAAAAACTCCAGGAAAGATAATGGTTACTTCACAAACTTTTCAAGTTCTATAAATGCGAAGATCTTCAATGCATCACAGCAGAGAACAAACTGTCCCTTTCATATTTATTTGATTATATTCTAAAAGAAGACACTCAAGTGAGCAGAAGAGTCTGGTGTAAACTCCCCCAGAATGCCTGGGGGAGGGTCACATTTGATATGGCATCTCAGTCTAGAATGTTCTCTGCAAAGCACGGATCCATGAGTCATCTTCACATGAGTCCAAGAAACAGACATTTATTTTCACCCCAATTACCAATAAAACAACAGCCCAACATTTTCAAATTGCATTCTCTTTTTTGTGGGAGGCATACTGCAGTTGGCCAAATTAAGCCACGATAACACCCTCCTTCATTATCACGCTGACTTCACATATGGCTTAACAGGTGTGTAATACAACAACACAAAACCCTGCTCTAAAAATCACTGAAGACCTTTCAAAGCACAGCACTTGTTTCCTGTGTAAGTCATATTCAAGATATACATCTGATTGAAGCTCAAAATTAATCTTGTGTTTTCATGACAGATCTCTAAGGATTTGGAGGTGAACCCCTGGGAAAGTGATTAGTTGGACGTACCAAACACAGTCCAAGCACACATCATTTACATGGTAGAGTTACAACTGCTTGGCAGTGTTTTTCTAGGGTTTTATTTTCTCACAGATCAAACCCCGGTGCCTTTTGAGAACACCTTACTGCCATCTCTGTCAGTGAAATGTCAAGCGGAAAACTCATGCTGAACCCAGCAGCTGAACACAAAAAGGGCCCACTTTAAACATGAACTGGCCATAGTGATGAAGTCATAAATGTACATTATTTAAAGGTATGCATTGTGTTCATTTTAATTAAGGAATGAATGGATATTTTATTTACATGCATCTTCTTATGCCTAGTCCATACTGACTTATGGAATACTCTTAATGTTCATGAGCATGGACTAATGAGAGCTAAAAAAAGTGAATGTACTGTACAGTCAGCTACCTATAATTACACATTAGATAATTACATACTCAGTTATTGGAGCATATGCAGCTGATGCTATTCTTATGACTTCACTTCCCAATGACTTCACTTACCCATTTGTAGGTGCATACTTTGCTTAAGTGCACTGTGTCACAATGGCCCTTGGCATATGCAATTATCAGGAGTTGACTGTAAATACATGCATAATGAACTGAAAATCAAATAGTTATTTAAATAAATGTAGTTAATATGTTGTAAATATATGAGTCCCATATATGCCAGAATACATCAGTGTTCAACAAAATAGTATTCGTTAGTGATGGGACAGCAAGATTTCATGAACCCCAAACTGGGTGGAGCTATCATATGGTATCGGTGATTTGAACCAATCACATCACCTTACTGTGGACAACAGAGCAACTTGTTTTGCTCAAACAAGCTGCTAACTGACAGCTTACAGTAGCTTGATTATGGAGCCTCACTCCTCACTCCACACCTGTCTCGTGTTATTGTATATGAAAACATGCATGCACCTGTACTAAAACCTTACAACAAACATATGTCCAGAGGAAGAGCATATCTATCATGCTGAGCGTTAGCTAGTTGTGTGATTATGAGAGGCCCTGAGAATGGTTAAGAGCAGATGGGGTGATTACAGCCCTGTTATGGGCCTCTATTATGGGAGATGAAGTGAACCATCCACAGGGACACTGAGGCACTCCTGCGGAGACACACATCAAAATCCAACTATTTCTCAACCAAAAGAGCTCTCCAAAACCATAAACAAATGAATCAATACATGTCTCAGGCACGGATCTGAGTATAAATTATCCATAAAGCTCCCCTTCTTCATTTGTAGCTATGGAGAGTCTTCTCTAGATTGATTTTTCTCCCCAGATTTCTCCTAAACGGTTGGAGGAGTTCTTAATTCAACAGTCCCCTTGCAGGGGTGATGCATCAGATGAACTTGCTAAGTTAATACTTACAGGTGCTCTCGCTTCTAGAAGAGTCTGATGAAGAAATGGTAAAGGTACTATCTTTATCATGCTGATGCAGGAGATACAGAGAATATCTTCTTGGTAGTTAAAACAGCATACGTGTTTTTAATGTAATTACAAAATGATTACTAATAATTATATTACATCACTCATTAATAGTCGTTCCTGAATAAAAATCTGGAATGATATCTATATCCTGTTGAGGGTCAACCAAATGACTTATGTAATGTCATAATGAAATATTAAAATGCTACCTGTTCATTTAAAATAAATCATAGTGCCTTTCTAACTAATCAGATTACCTAATTGGGCTAATGCTAATGACGACAATACTAATCACCTCACACAAGATGAAATAGGTTCTGTAAAAATAAATAAATAAATACAGTACGTGCACAATGCTTTTTCCTATCTCATTTTACTTTTTTTATGTAAAAGTTTTGCCTGAAAGTTGAACAAGTTCACTGTGCTGTCTGCTGAATATACACATAACAAAATGAGCAAGGGCAATGCATGTAATAACACTAACAGCATTCTCAGTACCCTGTCAGGAAAATGGTTATGTACCAGTATTCCGAGTGCAGCATCGCTGTGATCCAGCAAATTACGCACCTAACAATCAGCACACTGGCAGCAGAACAAATGAGCGGATAAGGACGTGTTCTATTTCTTTCTATTCTGGAAGCCTCTCTGTGGCTTCTGCTGGAAGTGAGGCGAGGGTAGGGGATGGTATGGAACAGCTTGAAAAGTAGTACGGCAGTCAAGCGTGGGCTGAGACAAAAACGCGTGTCACAGTGTCTGATGCCTGTTGAGGGAGATAAGCGCAATGCAGCTTCGAGGAGGCGTTCTAGAGACGCTCGCAAGAGGAGGAGGAGTCCGTCTTCAGAAGGAGGCCAGCTATAAAGGCGCCGGGCGATCTTTCATACATTATCGCCATTCTGCTTTTTTGTGCGTTTTGTGTTGTTTTTAGTTCATTTTTTTGGGGGTCTTAAGATCAGTTATGGCCCATGGGCTGAGAGCGGAGTCATTGGACCGCGTCCATCCCAGCTCAGAACGGCTTAGAAAAGAGCTCTTCAGAAAGCGGGCTGGCGAAAGTCATTCCACTCCACAGTGCATTAGACGCCTGGCTGTGGGGCCTGCTGCATTTTGACGGGGGAAAAAAGACTTGCGCAGTTTCAGCCCCTCAAATGACTGTACAGCAAAGTCATATTTTGTCCAAACTTATACAGATGAGGAGACGTTAGGATGGCAGTGTAGCATAGCGGTAAGGAGCCGGACTTGTGAGTGAAAGGTTGCCAGTTCAGTTCTCCGCTGGGACACTGCTGTTGTACCCTTGGGCAAGGTACTTAATCCAGAATTCCCTGAGTAAATATCCAGCTGTATAAATGGGTAACATGTAACAAAAAAAAAGTCACCTATGTAAGTCGCTCTGGATAAGAGCATCTGCTAAATGCCGATATTGTAATGAAATGTTACTACAGATGTATCAGTGTAGTATCTGACAGAGATGTCTGCAGTGTGTTGTGCTTAATTATCATAAAGACAGGGAAGTACAGGTAGAAAAAAGTGGTGATTAATGTTGATGTGTACATACCTCAGGTGTCACAAGCCATCCTTTTGATTGCCTGAATGAAAGACCAAACTGTATAAGCGGGTTGACTATAGTCTTTGACACCAAAATTGAACAAATGATTCATGTCCGGTGTCCTGGAGATTAAACGCCTAGATGGCGTCCCTTCCACTAAGACCATTTTGTGATTCACCAAAATAAATAAAAAATGAATAAGTCAAAAACAGCCTTGATGCAGACATACTGGGAGAATTAAGGAGCCCATCTGCAGATTTGTCATTGTCTTTCTACTTGTTAACCTCACATTTATTCTCTGGCACGCCACGCTGGCACGGACATGATCACTGAATTTTCAATTAAAGAAAATTAGACGGATAAGGTGTTGGAGACAAACCAAAACACCGCGCACCACGGGGGTATTTATTTCCATTTCTGCTGGCAGTTCATTAAGGAGCACAGGACCAGATTGTGCAAACAGAGGGGGAGCCATGTAAGCGAGGGAGTATGCAAATTCCTGTCCTGGGGTGCGATGACATGGCCCTTGTTGAAATGAGGAGCTACCGTTCTGCCGTGTCCGGTTGGATTACCCTCTCTGAAACAGACATGAGGCTGCGTAATGCTCCGAAATGAGTCAGAGGGCAAAACAAAATATCAGATTTTAAAAAATCAAAAACAAATGTGTTTTGGAGGAGCTGCACTACTGTGTTTCCTCTATTCCTGCCCATTATGAATTATGGGGGTGCAGTCTAGCTTAGTGGTAAGGAGCAGGGCTCGTAACCAAAAGGTTGCTGATTCGATTCCCCACTGGGACACTGCTGCTGTAGCCTTAGGCAAGGTACTTAACCCACAATTTCCTCAGTAAATATCTACCTATACAAATGGATAACATGTAAAGATTGTAAGTCACTCTGGATATGAGCATCTGCTAAATGAACATAATGTAATTTACTGAATAATGCCTTCCAAGCTACCCCGTGCTCCAGCAGACACTTGAGGTTCCCTGCTCTCTGTCTGAGGCCCTTTTAGGCCTGGACCACATTCTCATGTTTGGTGTAATCACACCACTTAGGTGCAGTTCTGGGAATCATATGAGTACTTTAATTTCGTGCTTTAATCCCAGCTGTAACTGTACCAATTGATATTGGCCTGAATTTATCTTTGCTCTTTATTTTATGATGTTGAGCATTTTGCTTTTATTCGTTTAGTTGCTTGGGGTTTTCCCAAGCTTGTATTTCTCAGTTTCATCCAGACAAGAAGTCATTTGCCATTTAAGATCCTTTAAAGCAATTTAAAGAACACACAAACTCAAATGTGAATATATGAGTATGATTATGAGTTGGGTATATATATGTACATACCCCGGGTATCAATCAAACTATGCAGCTGTTAGATCACTATGGGCTTTGACATTTTCCTCAGACTTGTACCACCTCTACTGAAATAGGCTCCAGACTCATTTTGTAACACCAGGTGCAATCAATTTATAATGCACTTGCAACTCTGTTGCAACGTATTCATGCATACATATTTAGCAGACATTAGCCCTTTTCCCTGTAACTGATGCCAAACAATATCCAAACAGTACAGATACATGTCAAATAGTTATTTGTTCCCAACAATGATACTGAGCAATGATCTCTTAAGTTATATCAGTGTGAACGGATATAGTTTAAATTGTCTGCAAATGAATCACGTATGTATTGTGTAAAAGTAAAAATGCATTTGATGTATTCTTGAGTCATCTGTGAATGCATTATTATTCTATGTAGCCCTAGACTGAACAGTTTTGGGTTCTGTAGTGTTATGAAGAATCCAGAAGAATCAGAGGTTTGCATCAGATCTATATCAGTATGCATACACTGTTTGCCAGTCAGACTGATTTCCTGAGTAATTCACATGACATAAATATCTGCTGTGAATAACATTGACCCAGCAAGGTACCCAGAGACAAAACCTGTTGTGTAAGACTGTGCAAACAGCAAAACTACTTGAAGCCAAAACGAGAGCATTAAAAGAGTGTGCTGCATAGTATTACTCAAAGGAAAACTATACAGACCACTCATCCAGAGATAAAAGGCAAAACCCCCCCAATTTTTAAGTACAGCACTTAAAGGTAGTTAGAATGTTTGGGTACACTCAATACCTGCGAACCAGGCAAACAGGCAGAGCACCATAGAATTGCCTTGTCCATTTTTTTCCCTAGCCTGACCCCGGGATTAAAGAACCATATCAGACACAGGTGGAGTCTGTCTGGCTGATATAGCAGTTTAATGCCTGAGGCAGGCAGACTGGTCCTGAGGAGAGTGGGGAATGGCACGTCCACAGCCTTTTTCCAGATGGATGAGAAGGCCACCAGGTTTTGGACACAGGGAGAAAATGAGGCCTTGGGTGCATAGCCGATATCCTTTACACTTGATTGTTTTTCAGAACGCTGATGCAGTTGACCAGGGGATACCAGAATGAAGTTTTTGTATTATACAGGAGGTGGTTAATCAAACTGTAGCCTAATTCTGATGCCATTCTGTATCCATATCATACATGTTATGCATCTACAGAAAAGCCATGCTTAAGACAGAAGTAAGGGACCTTGTTTGCAAAAAAACAGGAGGTGAGAGCTCATTAATTGGCGAGCTTGAGTAGGTGTGGAGCACAAAAAAATGACTTATTTCTAAAATATACAAACCTACAACCTATGTCTCACACCTTTTCTTACCTTAAAGTTTTTGTTACTGAAATGATTAATCAGGTTAAGTGGTGAATATAATTTGTAATCTAATAACACAATAAAAGGGTTAATTATATGATGACACAGCTGATTATTATAACGATGAAGGAAGAACAAACCTTTTGGTTGATTTTCAGTCCCTTCAGCTCGACCTTTTAAAAAATGTTAATAATAAACAAAAGAGCAGTAGCCTGATACTGCATGACTAAATAGGGCAGAAAGGGTAGGAAAGAGCATTTACACCAAGCTCACATTTTATAGGGACCTTCCACTCTGTAAGTGGAGAAACAGCCCCTTGGTACTATATATACTGCATTTGTGAATCAAGATCAATATTAAACACGTGAAATCCCAAGCTTTGTCACAATATCAAATGTATCAAGCTGACAGCTAGACTGACAGACATTCCAGACTGTGGTGATTGTCACAGAAAGGACATTTGTAGTGGAATTCTTCATTATGAGCAGTTCAGTTCCACCTTAAATGGCTTCTTTGATATTCTGCCCATGTCGTATTGAATCTCTTCTCTGAATTCTGCATGAGGAGATCCAAGCGGTCGCCCAGCTTGGTGCTCTGTGGCTCTCAGCTTGTTTCATGCTACGCTGGAAACACTGTGCTACAGCAATCTGGCAGCCTTCCAGGACTGTGTTACTTCCAGCGAACAAACAAATACTGGTCAGCTAAATATAACATTTCCTTTCTTGCACAAGAACAAAAAAATTGGCCTTTCTGCAGTGCCGGGCAGACCTGAGCCCTGTGCAACAAAGATGTACCTTTAATGGATCACAATGACAATAACAGAGGTCTGGGCTTAATTTTTCCCACATTCATCCCAGAAACATTTGTTTATTTCTTCATTTATATGTATATTTATATTTACTATGGACTGTATTATTGTGGTCAGTGCTGTGTAAATCTGTGTGTTACTCTTGGTATACAGCTTGTGCTGTTCATTGTGATTATTGTGATTTTACTGTCTGCCTGGGATTTGTCTTATAATTGTGGCAAGCAGATTTCCCACGTGTGGATCAATATATATAAAAAAAGAAATCTATCAATCAATCAACCAACTGGCTGCAAATGTTCCTTTATTCCTTCATATATGCGTTAACACCCAATGACCTCAGATTGTTATCTTTCAGATTAAATGTTTTGCCTTACAACTTAAATGCAGAGCTGAAATATCACAGCTGAAAAGATCATCAGTGTGCAGTTTATTCACACAGTGATACTGAGGACAAGGACCATGAAAAATGAAATGCAATTCTGAGCCTGCACACTTAAGGGAAGGCAGTCCCGCATTGCGAGAAAGAACCTGCACGCGGATCGATGCGTCACATGTCCTTTAACAAGGTTTTGAGAAGAAATGGCACTTGAAATCCCAAATAAGATCACTCTTGTTTGGGAGCTCACTCGCTGCAAATCAAACATGCGGGGCAGAGGTGGAACAAAGGTTTTTTTCCCAGCAAAAACATATCTCCGGGGCCCATGCCTTGCTCTGATCACTGCTGAAATATGAGTTCAGAGATGTAGCCCTGCCTGCAGTGGGACTGCCGTTCCAGCCAACTTTATTAAGTCCGATTTGTTTCAGCCAGGAAGTCCCAGACTGATAACAGAGAGGAAAGGGCAGAAAAAGAAGAGGACTACTCACTGCTTTGGGCTGTTGATTCCTCCAAGAGATCATGGCTAAAAAAAACTCCAAAGGATGTTAAAACCCATTGCTTCACACATGCTGTAAGAGACATTGTTTTAGTGCTGGGGGAGTACATCTTGTCACCTTCAACACAAACACAAATCTAACACAATAGCTTTGGGGACCTGTAAGTACTCTAGATATGAAGCCAATGACACTTCCATACACCCCAACAATAATAGACATCTTGCACATTCATTCTTCAGATGGCATTTTATATGGGTTGGATAAACAGAGGCTTTTGTCCAAAACATTGGTCTAGAAATATTAATGGAATAATCTTCCAGTGATGATAATTATTCATGAAAGGGAAATCACACCTCCTACTTGGTCATTTCTATTACATAACAAAACTGAAATACATATAGTCATACAGACAGCAATATGCCTGCAGGACAGCAATGTGCAATAAATACAAAAAGACATTTCTTTGCAAATTGAATGCTAATAATGAGCTATTTGCAATAATTTCATGCACTGAAATTTTATGACTGGCATGTCGGGAGCACTTTGCAATAATTATCAAAAGCATTTTTTTATGACAGCATCATGCTCCTCACTGGTTTCCCCATTTCTGATCTACAAGAGCAAAGATTTCCTTGCTCAAAATGCATTACATTATTGTCATTTAGCAAATGCTCTTATCCAGAGCAAGTTACATATTTATATGGCTGGATATTTACTGAGGCGATTCTGTGTTAAGTACCTTGCCCAAGGGTACAGCAGCATTGTCCTGGCAGGAAAGTGAACCAACAACCCTCTGGTTAGGAGCCCTCCTCCTTACCACTATGCTACACTACCACCCTGTTCAATTCTTCCTCTGAAAAACAATTATTTGAATTTGGGCCCTCTAAAGTGTACAGAATACAGTACTCCCTTTTCTGTAGCGGCCCTCTTGCTCATGCAATGCACAGAATCTCAGGGGGTGGAGATGACACGTTCTCAGATATACACTCTGCCCCACAAACCACCTGGCTCTGCATGGCCGGCCCACATTATGATGGAGGTGCGCTCGCAGAACTGCACGCTCCCCTCATAAACCGGCCAGCGCGCTGACTGCAGACATCAGCCTTGGACGCGCTGCGAATGCGGCACCGTTTCCACGAGCCGCTACCGTCGATACGAAGCTGCTGCGACTGGGGAGTGACGTCTCCAAGCTGGCCCTCAGCTTCTCACAGCATAACATGGGACAGACGGAAGCCCCTGGTCTCGTGGCGGTAATTGTGATCGTTTGGATCTCGTAGTGGGACCTGAAATTGAGAGCAGGGGTCTGGGGGGCTCTTCCCTCGGAGACACTGTTGGAAATGAAAGCTGCGCTCTTGAGGGGAGCGATGGTGTGTGCAGAGAGCTGCGTGAAAGCACGGGACGGGTACAGCCGGCTGCAGGCTTTGAATTGCCCACACACTGTAGGAGTGGTCTGCAGCTCAGTTTATTTTAGGAGCAGCGCTTAAATATTACATAAAGCCAACTATAGCCAACATCATTCAGTCACTTCTAGGGATCAATGTTTCATAGCACACGTAGTATTATCCTCTACTGAATTATGATCAAGAATGTTCCTAATGTATGCATTCTTCATATGTCAATGAACTTGCTGTTATCAAAAAGAATGACATTTTTTCTCATGCCAACTGTAATATGAGCTCAAGATAACCAATTATGAAGTGAAAAGAGGATGCAGGGAACATAATATGTGAAGCAAGGTCTCACATAATGGAGGATAGCTTTAAGACGACAACCTGTAAGTGAGTGACACAACTTTAGCTGCAATGAATGATACATTTATAAGTCAAGAAATTGTACATCGGGTGTCTTAATTTTTCTAGCTAGCTCGTACACAAGCATGGTCAACAAAACAAAAAGGTGAAACCTGTGAGGTCCATTTTGGTCTGGGTTTGCTTTTAGAGTTGTAGTGCTCACCGTCAAGGAAAACCATGCCCATTTCTCCTCCAGAGCGTCTCATAATGCCACCACCTATCTACTTCAGTCCCGATGAAAACTGAAAGAACACAGGCAGACACGGACACAGCTGATGGTATAAAACTACTTCAAGCATAACACACTGTGTGCACTGTTACTTTGCAGGAGCACAGATGGCCAAATTGCACTGCCGCTGAAAACTGTACAAACCATGACTCAACACTCTTGCGTCAGATATTATTTTGCCCTGGACCTGTTCATCAGATCTCAAGTAGAAACTAGCAGAATTCACACACACTACATACTGCACTCTACTTCATTAGAGGTCTCAGCAACTCTCGTGTTCCCTAACAAAACAGTCTGACTGCAATGCTGTAGTATCTGCAGCTGCTTGCGTAAGCTACTAGTGGAACATCAGCTGCGTTTTTAACACTTGGAAATCAATGCAGTCAAAAAACAGTGTTGTCCAGTTTTTTCACAAGGCAATAATCCATAATCATGACTTTTTTTTCATTAGGACACATGTGTTAGAAAGAGACAGTGACCTTTAGATAGTACATGGAGATACTGTGAGAACACTTTCCCCAAAATTTAAGCTTCACACATTTCCAGAAGTTTGATTTTAATGTGTGTATGTTTTTTTCTTTTTACCATGGAGCTTGTGAACTTGCCAAGAAAGCCAACCCATGGAAACTTGAAAAATGATTACACTTTGCCAGTCCATGTTTATCAGATTAATGCATTGATGGACTGATGCATTTGCCTGGGTCCTGCACAGAATGCAATCATTATCATGAAAATGTAGCCAATTTCAGAACCAACTCTCCAACTTCTGCCCTGAAACATCCCCATATCTGCTCTGTTCCTGGCTGTTTCATTAGCTCACCTTTTGTCTCCCTCTCCCTCTCTCCCGAGCTCCCTGGCAATGAGGTTATTTCAGCAGATAAGCAGATTTTAATTACTCCGCTTCCCATGATGGGTGTTAGTTCAGGGAAATATCTCTGAGGCAACCCGAAAATCCAAACAAACTCAACACAAACAGCAGGGCTAAGCCTTTGATGCTGGTGCACTTCCGTGGCACTTCCAGTTGCCCTACATACTGACGGTGTCTCCGCTCTGTTTGAAACAAGCGCCTAATATTCCACATGCTATCAAGCAACTCCCACTGTCCTTTCTGATACTACGTCTGTCTTTTGGATATGCTTAATACCTCACTGAATTAGTGAACATGAATATTAAAGCATGTGACATGTAAGGTTTTATGTAAGCTACAAACACCCTAATAATATTGCCTCATAATAATTCTAAATAAAGGCAATATATCTTTCGTGGGTCACATTCATACTATTATAAAGGACCAAAACAACAAAACAGATTAAAAGGATTAAGTATTGTTGAGGAGTTTCTCATTGTACAAAGTAAAATAAGTGTTACAGAATTTTATAAATTAGAGGGCCAAACAGCTAATCATTCAATGTTCCTTTGAGTGATTCTACATTACAAACATGACCCTTGTAAAACAAAATCTGGGATAAATATGTCTTTGAAGTGTACTTGAGGACTATAAAGACTGGTTGATATACTGTTACTCTTAAAATTTGTCCAATAAATGGCTGAATCTTATCAACATTATCCTTTATGGGGGTCATTATGGCAGATTATTGCAGTGCATGAAGAAGGGGAATAAAACTAAAACTGCAACTAATATTGCAGCACTGCAGCTACTTATTTGCTGTCAATTACATTCCTGTCAATCACATCAGTTCACAATCTACCTTTATTCCCAGAAGTTGATGAAATTAAAGTTACATTATAAAACTAGTGACAAAGAACATAGAAGTTGTTTAACCAGTTGAAATGAGTGTGATTATTTGGTCGATTTTAGTTTTTACAGTTATCTATAATTTATAACTGTTTTGTGGGACATGTCTACTTTATGTACAATTCTTCAGTGTTGTTAAACATAAGTTTTTCCTTCTTTAATACATTTTGTATTTTCCCATTTTTAGATGTTAATATGAAGTAAAAGAACACATTGTTTTTTTATCATATTGGCTTGATCTCATAAAACTCTGTCCTGCTTTTGGACCGAAAAGAGCTCATACCAGCCATGCCCAGACACCAGAGAACAGTTAGATGGGGGATGGGGAGAAAGGGGTCATGCAGTTACACAACATCACCCTGAGGCATTTTCTGCTGATCTGAAGGATTATGTGCAAATTCACATTGCAGGCTCAGACAACGTTTCATGAGAGCTGGACTGTTCATCGCCAAATTGTGGGAAGGCGCTGCGGCTGACGTTGCATCGTGGGTGTTGTGAGGGGGGTCGGATAAACTGAACACAAAATGCACAGAACGGCTGCGTTGGAAAGTACTTCATTGTCCTTGGAAAGGAAAACTACAGAAATGCTAAAACACATTATCCTTGTCATCTGAGCAAAGCAATGCGGAGGATAGCTGTCCATTACTACCCCCCTGACCACAATTCTAAGCCTCCCATTGATGTAGTCTTACTTCAAGAAGGTCCATAATTCAAGGGAAGCACTTTATATTTTATAATGCATTCAAACAGACCATCTTGTTGATGGAAAGAACTTGTTAGAAGCTTCCCGAGGCTTCAGTAGCAAAGTGTGTTAATTCAACAGATCCAAAGATACGCTTAGAGCTTGAACACCCACTCAACACCTATTTGAATACCCAGTTAACACCCACAAGTCCCTCAGACATACCCAGGCATGTTTTACTAATGAATGCATTACCTATTCAGCTAAATTTTGTCAGATGACACATTCTGTGTCATTTGACAAATGACAAATGTGTTCATTACCCAACCCATGCATGAAAAGGGGCAGAGAAGCACTGATAATGGAGATAAAACTTCACTGAACAATTATGCATATGACCTGACTGAAATGTTTTGAGGTACTTCATTGGTATGAAAACAATATTCATATTGGAATGCTCATTTTTTTTTCAAAAAGAACTCACAAGATAAACAAAAATAAATATTCTGTGCATAATTTGGTCATTATCACGCTACACAGAGAATAAACGGCAAAAAAAGAAACAAAAAATCAATGACATCTTTGCAGGCCATGAGGGTGCAAATCAGTGGCAAAAGCACCAGACAGCAATGCTGACTGCCTCCTCAAATAGAGCAGGAGAGTGCAGCTGCTTGTTTACAGGGTGCATATTTTTATTTATTCATAGCCAGCTCCCAATGGTGTCTCGGTAAATCTTTCTCAATTCCAAGCTTTTTACAGACTGCCAAATCTTTTCAGCCACTCGATTTTTTTTTTCATCTGTACCATCCCTGTCAACAGAGGAAGCCAATACCACACCTTCCAATATTGCACACGCACACTTCAAAGACATCTATTTTTACAGATAAAGCCAAGCTCTAACAAAACATTGTCTGAGCCTAAACTATGAATGCAAGCAGAATTCTCCAGACGAGGAGAATACACCCCAGGTTAATGTTACACAACCATGTGACCCTGCTCCAGAACTCCCCTTCCCATTATACACATTGTATGTGTAAAACAAATCCACCTTGAAATGTCTGAGACCAAAAAGTTCATTGCCCTCTTAATTCCGTGCGCATTGCTGTTTTAAACCTGAACTCACCCTGTGTAATCCTCTTGTGTAACAATTAGTATTAATGAAGTCGGAGTGATTGTGAGCAATTACGGACATGGCATGGCCTCCCTGGACCAGCCAGCCAGGAATCTGGAGCTAGAGGCTGCCCCAGATATGAGCATGACTCTGCTGAGCGTAACGGGGAAGGCTCTGCGTTTGCAGCAGTGACGAAGCGGTTCACCTGCCGGCTCTTGACATGGTTGGCCTGCGTGTGCTAGGCCTCACCTCCCAGACCCTGCTGCTTGCCCTCTCCGCTCTTACCCCAATGGTCACCTGCCAGCTTCTTTGTGGCCAGGAACATCCTCATAAAGTGTCTCCTCATGCTCATGCTTGCTCAAAGTCCTCCACTGAGACATAGCTGTGTATGTGTGTGTTGGGGTGGGGTTGGGGTGGGGTTGGGCGCGAGCACAGGCTGAATATGGGATACCAACACAACGTCCTGCATCCCATGCAATCCTTTTCTGAATATTTAATACAATTCTATTCAAATCTGACCTTTCAAAACACGTGGGCCAATACACTAAGAGTATGTATCACAAATGACTGGACAAACTGCTCAAAAAGAATCATAGTAAAGGAAACTCTATCAAGCATTTTCTTCCTCTTCATTCTTCCCGTGTCAGATTGCTTTTTCTATGACGAGCTTTCCCCCCCAAAAAGAAAAGATTTTTGAAAGAAACACTTGATCATGCTCGCCAGCTCTCCAACCTGCCTACACCAGAGACCTAATCCAGTTTGAAGGGGAAGAGCATGGGCGTCAAACGAACCAGCGTTAACTGTTGAGTGACTGCCACTGCTGTGGAAGGAGTCCAACCCTGGCGCTGAATCTTTCCCGCCTCCGCAGTGCTGATGATATAGCCTGGAACAATAACACCGAGGTCTATCACAGAACAGTCTACTGTATGGCATCATGCAAGGCTGTCAGCACGACATCTGTCTTACAGATTAAACCAGCCCAAAACTGCAAAATTGCAGGGGGTTTCATTGTGTACCATTGTATGGCACACGTTCATTTTTATAAATTAACTTTCCAAGGCTAAACCTAGATGCACACATTTAAACAACAAAACACAACTGTAATTCACAACTGTAATACAATAATATACCCAGCTGAATAAAAGGGCCCTCCAAGGATATGCGCTGTGGTTATGCACTCTTTCTAGAAGCAGATTTACACCTTCACTGCTTAGGATGCCCAATTCATGGAGTTAATTGGAATTATTTGTTTCTCTCGCTGTAATTATACAGAACTCACCAGTGCAATCCAGTCCTGGATTCTGTTGAATCCATTCCCTGTAAAAATGCCCCTTTAGCTCAAAAAGCACTTCTTACATGTAAACAAAATATCTACCACTGAAAGCGGCCCTCGCAAGGGCTGTGTATTAGAGCACTGAGTTAGTATCAGTGGACTGGTGGGGAAAGGGAAAAGACCGTGACCAAGCGGAAAACAAACGCAATCGTAAATTTTTAGTAATGAAAACAACAACAGGGAGAAGAAACAGTATGAATATTGCAACAGAAAACCTTATAAACTAAATCATGCCTGACTTGTTATCCAGCCATGAGTTCTACTGAAGGGAAATACTCTGCAGAAACTTTTTTTTTTTTCATAAAAATAAAACTAAAAAGAAATCCATAACAAGTGGAAAAATCATAACAAGTGGACTTTATATTACATTATATTACATTATCGTAACATTCTTATTCAGAGCAATTTACACAGCACAACTAAAGAACTGTTATGACAACTTGTACAAACAGGGCACCACTTACCACATATGAACAGGCATCAGTGCCAAACACAGAGCTGAAATCAATGTCCAGATTGACAGTAAGTGCAAATCAACACTTATGACTTGAGGACTACAGTATTCTAAACAATGCTAACACATACCACACACATGCAAGTAAACCTTCACAAAACCATTACACAAAACTCTGAAGTATACTATCGAACATATATCGGGGACAAAAGATCATGCTTGGGTTGGGGGTTGAGGTGTAGGCTGAAGAGGTGGGTGTTCAATCTGTGATGAAAAATGACCAGTCTTTCAGCTGTTCTGACTGTAACAGGAAGCTTGCTCCACTACATAAGGGCCAGGACAGACAATGGGCATATGAGGTTATGAGATCAACTGATCAGGAGATCTGGCTGTTGTGTAGGGTCGGGCAATCAACTGAAGATAAGAGGGAGCCATTCCCATCAATGCTCGATAGACTAACACCAGTGTTTTGAGGTGTACACAAGTTATCAAAAGTTGCCAGTAAAGGAAGGTCAGAAAGACAGTGGAAGAGGTGAGACACAGGAGAATTTGGGGACATTGTGCATCAATCAGCAGCATCATGGGAGGACATCAGGTGTAATCTTCTGGAGAAGCGGAGAAGGAACTGAATCCAAGAAACAGTTAATTGCTTCTGAAAATGTACAGAACAGTTTGCTGTGGTTAGTGGATGACTCCTGAATTCTTCAGCAGATGACAGCATGAGAGAGAAGGCAGATAGTACAGTCTGGTAGGCAGAGAGATCAGCTGGGTCGTGAGATTTTTTTTCCCATATCCGTTCTACAGCCTGCAGTTTCGCTCTGTTAGCAGTGTGTCAAACAGCCGTGGACTGGGGTGAAATGGTTGCTCAGGTATTGAGACAAGAAGGTGAAGAGTGTCGAGAGCAGATACGAGGCAGGACAAGACAGAGAATGCAGTGGAGTCAGGTGACATAACTGAAACAGATTCCATACATGGGAGTGACGAGGTAACCATGGAGGAGAGTGCAGATGGGGCTAGACTGTTAAAGTTACAGTGATGAATGACTGAGAGGGGGGGTTCAGGTTGCATGGGTTTTGCAGAAAGGGAAAGAATACAGGGCGGGAAATAGTGATCAGAAATACGAAGCAGGTTGACCGTGAAATTGGTGGGACTGTGAGTTTTGGAGGTTATGTTTAACTCACCTGTGAAAACAAAACAAAACAAAACAAACAAACAAAGAATATGGTTTTAGTTTTTCTGATTTTCTGGAAAATTTTCATATTTGATTAGAAAAAAATCTGTCAAGACCAATCAAATCCATGATCCTAAGATATATTTGCTTTGTTTGCTCATTTGTCAAAGAAACATTCATACTGAGAAACTTTATATGCATATTAACAGTATCTGAAAAATTACAGGAGGTATTTTGCCATTGTTTTAAATAACACACATGACCACTTCAGACCAAAACGTCTGGATGTGTGCATGTCCATGCACATATACACACATGCACACACATGCACACACATGCCCATGCATGCATACACACACATGCACACACATGCACACACATGCCCATACGCACACACAATTGCACGCACACATGCACATATACATACAGAGATATTTCAACAATGCAATTCATTTAGCATTGCCTAGATCAAAAAATGAAAAGGGGGTAGTAATTTTAGGTCTTTACAGTATCAAAAAAGATGAAAAATTAAGTTCTAGAGGCAAATCTCACCAAAATGCTCATTTTTACTGTTTTGTTTGGCAACATATCCTTATCCAGGGTGATTTCCATATCTTGCATGTTTACATATTTTCCATTCATACAGCTTGATATTTGCTGGCTGAGTTCTATCACTGTTATGGGCAATTTGCTGACCCACTCAAAAATACAGATTTATCCTCCCCTTGCTTACCTGCAATGTGTACGTTATTTTGGAGAAGGGAACTCCTGTCCATAAACTGACTGACACACTGCATCTACAATTTATGATGGGATCATTCTGTGTGAAATGAGGTCAACTTTGGCATGACAACTCTGATTTTCTTGAAAGTTAGCACATAAATTTGTAATATCGATATTCTGTCATAAGCAAGATGTCTCATTCATATATGAAATTATTTAATATGAAATACTTAATGACATATTGGAAATTGAAGCCGCCATCTTTTTGATGCTTGCCCTGATATCCTTTAATATATTGTAATTTTTGATCTACATAAGATGCAGTCATAATTTTGGTGTCATATTAAAAGCTCTTGGTGTGCCCTTATACATTTTGTCTTTGAGGTTAGTTGAACATTTATGCATATTAATGTTTCAGATTTCAAAAATGTGCTTATAAATACTTAAACAGTGTTTTAAAATTAATTTTGGCATGAGTATCTACAGGATGAGCACAGCATATTCCAAAGTGGGACCTGCAAAATCAGAATCTTTCAGGCATAAAAGTAAATGCCACATCCAGGCCTCTGATCTGACTGCAAATGACCTCAAACCAAACTTGCGCCACATGGAACAGACTGCCACAAAAAGAGCCACCTATTCAAAACAATAGGCTAAATGGATCAATAAGCCTGATCAGTGAGATTACATTACATTGACAATATACTTTGAAGGTCCCCTTAGGCCTTGCGACTTCAGGAGCTCATATTATTACAGGCAGTCTGTTTATGTGGCTGTATTCTGGAAGAATTCAGTTGAAATAGCTTGCTTAAGGGGACTAAGGCAGCGTTCAACAACAGGATCTGAACTTGCAGCCTTGTGATTTAATGAAAAAAGAACTCACAGACTGAAGCTTTAGATTCTGCAAGGCTGAGTAAATACCATGCTACAGAACAACAACAACTCCAGCAACAATAATGCAAAATTCTAGTTGGTCCTCAGCAAATCTATGCATTCATAGTTTGTCAAAATTGTTTAAACCCATTCTGTACATCATTACAAAAATTTATAAAGGACATATTAATTATAAGGTTAGCTGTATGCATACAGTGAGGACTGACAAAGCATCCAAGAAGATTAGCTAGGCGCCACTTTGCATGCCACCAAAATAACTGATGCATTTTTATTGTAAACAAGATATGACACATAACATGCAACCTGAAATCAATTACATGGACTATTCAGTATTGTGTTTCCTACTGTATGCATTCACACCATAACTGAGCCAAGCAATCTATAGATGATTGGACAAATACAAAACGGTGTCTAAAAATGTTATGAAGTGACAGTTACACAAGAGAATATTATTGTCAAGCCTTGATGGCTAATGTGGCGCATGTAGCCAACTGCACTCCCCCTCAATACATTCACAGATACATTCACAATCCTTTCTTTGGTACACATGGTATTAGGGCCTGAGCACCTCGAACATGAAGCCAATTTAAAATGCACATGCAAATGATCCCTCTGCATATTTAACAGCAACGTGGGTGGCAGCGTGTTGTGGTGGTGTAGCGTGTTTGAGCACTGGGGTATTGGTGTCCTATTCTTGAGCAAGGCACATAAATACGAGCTCCCACAGTAAATGTCCACCGGTATGAATGGGCATGTGTAAAAAATTTCAGCTATGTAAGCCATCCTGAATACGAGCACCTGCTCGGCAGATAATGATAATAACAAAGGTGTTAAAGAAGCCTGACTGCCTAATACTTACTTGATGCAATGATGTTTAGGGCCATTCAAATAAACAGCCTTTGGATGCTGCAATAATAGAAGTTGGATCGCACAAGAGGTTAAAGCTTTTCCCCTTCGAGGTTAATCTGAGAATAGTTCAAAGCAAAGATAATTACAGCAATGTAGGTCAAGAGACTGAGGGTGGAAACAGACCTGTATGTTCTTGCTTTGTCCTTACACCAAATGCTGATGGCGCTTGCAGCATACAGATCGATGTTATAAGAACAGAGACTCAACACTTTATTTTTGTTCCGTATGGGGAAACGTGAGACAAGTGGCTGAAAAGGCAAGGATGTCTGCAAACATATTTTCCAGGACAAAGAGCTCTTAAACCAGAGAGCCCGTGTGGGTGCAGAGGCGCGGCGTGTGCCAGCAGATCTGTGTGGGTGCCGTGAAGACGGCCCTCAAGTGAAGCGCAGGAGGAGCCCGTTGAACTGGCAAGCTCTGTGAAAAAAAAAAAGTCTTGCGCATCAAATCAAGGTTGCGTTGTCATGGCGACGCACTGGGGGGGGAGGGGGTAAATGCACTGCCTTCACCCTTATGGGAAGGTCAGCGTTAGGCCCTGCTTGAAGGTACTGTCTAACTCCAATACAACACACCTCTACAATAAATACACGGTACTTGGGAAAGATGGTCTACACAACAAACATTTTGTTGTCATGTAGATCCTTTCTAGGGACTGCAATATAACACACCTCCACAATAAATAGACAGTACCTAGAACAAAGTGATCTATGCAACATACATTTTCTCATCATATGTTCAGAATGGAGTGAGCACACCAATGACTTTTATCAATTATTTACACGGCTTATTATTAGTGGTAGTTGCACTGGGTTTTACCTAGTATTATTGGAATACATAATGGCAGTATAAGTATTATTAGTAGTAGTGGATTAGTAGTGGAGTGGTTAATGAAGCTATTGTCATTATCATTCTCATAGTAGTAATAGCATTACAAAATATAGCATAAAATACAAATAGAACAATATGAAACAGCCTGCAGCTTAAAACTACCATAAAGGCAGCATTGCCATCTCATACAATTAAAACACTAGTCCACAGCTGAAGGCGCTAACTAAAAAAAGCAGGTGGTTCCCCTTCAGGTAGGAGAGATAAGGTCATTTCCATGAAAGCGGGTGCAGTTGGGGGTCGGTCAGCTGGGACCGAGTGGGCCTTTATTGCACACCCTGGTCAGGGAGGGGCCAACAGACTACTGACAGCCATATGTGGAGGATCTGTTAGTCCCTGCCATCAATTTACGAGAGTGCCCCAGGACTGAGGTCTGACCATGTTAAATTATATCTAAATATGTTTATCCTACAAGGTCCAAATGAACTGAGAAATCAGCAGAAATCAGTGGAGACCTCTCCCGGGGGACCTTTCAAAGATGAGTCAGAGCGCACCTCATTTTTTAGAGAGCATTAGGGCTGGTCTGCTGATTATCGGTCCTTGTGTCCCTAATCTAATTTACTAAGACATGACAGTATTGATTATGTTTGTACACCAAAAGAAAACCATTCAGATGCAGTTACACAATCACAGAGCACAGATTTAAGGAAGCCAAGGTAAAATTATCTGTAATCACATATAGCCATGTAATGTAAGAACATCTATGCATACAGGTATAATAGGGGTCTAGCAAGTCCATACTTACAAATGAATAAAAAATATGATGTGTTGTATAGGTTTACATAAATATTACAATAGCTAGTTTCAGTATAATTTATAACAATTAATTAATATTTAGAATACAATAATTACTTCTTTAAAAAATTATTAAGAAAAATGAAGGCATTATCCTGGCAGACTGTAAAGCATTACAGAACATTACAGAAATGTTACTAGCAGCGGCTTTACAGACTGCCATGATGTTCATGTACCTTGCCTAAAACATTCTTATCTAAAACCCCTGTGCTGTCAGCAGGAGTTGCCTGTTTTTGTCTTTATCTTGGAAAAGGATGAGCATTAACAAGGCTCCGGCGACCCTCTCTGAAAGATAAGGGCGCGGACCTAGCAATGTGTTTCCACAGGCAAAGCGGGACTGGCAGCCAAGTGGCTTTCCATCTGGACACCGCGCAGCCGAGTCACGTAAACAGGACCTCGCCGAGCCGGCGCTGGCGTTGTTGCCTAGACCTGGACACCAGGGAGGGGGGGGGGGATGGGGGGATAAAAATTCTGCAAAATTTCACTGTATAAAACACCCTGTTACTGAAGGCGATGGAGCTGCCTGCCACAGCTGTAAGTTCAACAGCTGAGCTTGACAGCAAGGGGCCCTCTCGCAGTCCTACCGCGAACGCCTGGCCCCTTCATCATCTGAAGAAATAAATGTAATTTCGAATTCTCAGTCAGGAAGTGATTTATTTTGAACCCGGCAAATCAGAAGCCGAAGTGGCTCACTGGAGATTAAAAAGTACGCTCTACAGTCTGGTTTTGCGCGGAAGTAAATATCAAGCACGTCTGCCTCAATTCCCTTGTGTTTTCTCTCTCTCCCTCATCCTGATATCGTCGTCTGTCACTCAAAATCATTACATGATTTGTATGTCAAAAAACGATCGAGCTTGTCTTCAACATTCAGGCTGAGGGCAAAAATAGTCATTATGTATAAAAAATACATAATACAGAAATGCTACTTTGACAGGTTCTCAGTCTAATTTTGCAGAACATTAAAAAAATACATATTAATTCAAAGAAGACACACATTTACAAAATGGTGCGGAAGACAACAAAAGTAATCAGAATACACAGAGAATGCTGCCATAGAAAGCACCTCATAATTGGAGACCAATTATAATGTGGCAAGCATGATGTGTGATCCTTTTGTCTGGTAGCTCTTGGATGTGCGGCTATGAGACTGACTGCTGGATTTTAGGACTGAAATAGGTTCCCTGTAAAATCTGGGCACAATCAAATCAATCTGACAATAAGCTGGAAATTATAACTGTAACAGACTGAGCCTTGGGTGTTGCCAAGCAGCCTGGTGATGATGCCGTTATCCGCCCTGTCTGAATTCTAATTCAGATGAGGTCACAACAGGTGACAGAGAGCGCTGCTAGACAACAATCCGAAAATGGCAAGCACCGACAGCGCGGCCAGCCATCTTTGAGACACAAAAGGCTTTTCACACATATGCCGCTGCAAACGGGTAATACCACCATTAAGAAAAGCCTTAAAAGGCCTAAATGGTTTTAGTCAACACACGGACGCCACACTCAGGACTTAAACGATACAAATTCTGAGGAAAACAGGACTGCGGTGAAACCTCTTGGAGACTGCCCATGTCCAGTGAAACTAAAAGGGCTTCAAAGCAGGTCTCATTACAGGGATGTCTTGCTTTGTGAGGATGAAACTAATAAAAGCTCTGAAGGAACAGAGCGGCACGCAGGTTGTTTTTTTTTTTATTTTATTATATTTTATTTTCTCCTCTGAATTCCAGAGTCTGTCTGCCCCAGATATGGCTGACACTCTGTGTTCTGTGCATCTAATCCCAAGGGCACACATCCAGTGAACTATTTCCCCACAATAAGGCAACAATATATTTATTTTTCCAAGCTAATGCCTGAAGACATGTGTTGAGTGGGTTTCAAAAGAAGAATGCCCCCTTTTCTCCACTATCCCCCCAACCTTGTATCTCAGCTGATAATGCAAACTGCCTGCAGAGCTAGCACTTGCACTGTTGCCATTTGGTGCCTTCAAGATTGGAATACATTGCCGGCATGTTTCTAATAAATGGCTCTAATGATGTCTCTAATCTGTCACTGGTGTGTGTGTGTGTGTGTGTGTGCGTGTGTGTGCGTGTGTATGGCCAAATTGACGACTATATATATTGAATATAATATATGTATATTTATGTATTTATGCAGTGGCTTCAGAAAGTATTCAGACCCCTTCAGTTTTTGCACACTTTGTTGTGTTATAGACTTTTAGCCATCAATCTACACAAAATAACCCATAATGACAAAGCAAAAACTTTTTTAGAATTTTTTTTGCAAATTTGCATGTACATTATATATACAATATATAATAGCATTGCACTCAAGGGTATATGTTCACAAAGCTCTGTGAAGCTATTTTCATCCAGGACTCTTTGTATCCTGAGAACACTGCTCTCATTTTGTGTTTCTGACCCCAAAATCTGTACTGATTGAGGGGCACACTGAGGGGTACATCATCCAAAATCTGATCATCTTAAGGTATCCTCCTGTCCGGTGCATTTGGGAGCAGTCCCGTTTGGAGAATGAGCCTGCCTGACTCCCCCAGTGTTTGCTCACCACACCGTCCCCTCTCAACTCTGTATCTCCTTTACAGGTCCTCAAGCTTCTAGTCTTCTTTGTTGCTGCCCTCAAGATTTGATTCTGAACGATCAGTTTTATTTGTGAAAGTCAGACTCTGTTGGAGTCGTAGCCCTCTGGCCTCCTGCCTCAGCCAAGCTCTTGTGAATGGTTTTTATCTATTCTCTCTCTCTCTCCCTGGAACTGGATCCCTCGCTGCAATCTACAGCATGATGGTCACGTTGCAGAAAGGACACCTCCAGTCCGCAGCCTCGGACCAGAGGCCTCTGTGTGTGCTGCTTTTCGTTCCAACTGAACTCTCAATTAATTCAGTTTGATTGAGCATTAAATTGCACACCGGTCTGGCTTTGACATCATTTAACAGTTATCTGCTTTGAGTCCTTTGTGAAACTAAGGAGTTATCGGGTGTGCTTGTACTGTAAGCACAAGATAGAAAGGGTACTGTGCAGGCAATGGTATTTCTTTAAATGATTTCTATTCATTTGTGCCCCTTAAAGAAATTAGTAATACAGACAGGTATTCGACTTTATTGATTAAGAATAATTACTTGTTCAATAGAGCCAAGAACAATTAATTGAGCAACAAATTAAGTTTAATTGAGACAGCTGCCCCGAATTTGTTCAGGGGGCAGATATTAATCAAATTATGTTGAATAGACACCTTTATATTTATCTTTTTATTAGCACAAACACACCTTCAACTCACTGCTTTAGCAAATAATTCATAGCCAAAAAACAGTAGAGATGACAAATAAAGTTAAATTCAATTAACAGATCAATTAAATGGAATTGAATTGAAAGTTCAGCCAGCATAAAAACCAGCACATACAGTGGTTCATCAAGACCGGCCGGAGAAACACTGCTTTAATGTGGTGTTTTGCCACTTATTTTTCCTTAGACTGAAGGTCAAGTCTTTCACATTCTATGCAAAACACTTCCATCACACCCAATGTTGAATGCACACCAAGATTAGGTTAGTACAAAGCTATTAACATCCAGCATATGATAATTTAATGTGCAGTGTATAATTGCTAAATCATGTTTGGTTCATAATGTAATCAGAGAAAACTAATAACTGCATTCTTTCCAAACTATTGTTGTGTCAAGAATCCACAGTGTAAACTGCTGTCTTCAAGCTGACTCCAAGTAAACCATCAATTGTTTTTGTCTATTACCTTCTGCCTCTTCAGACAGTATTAGTATTATTTTTCATCCTGCTTTTTATACCTCTAAGGGTCTGCCACAACTGCTGTGATTTTCCATCATTGTGAATTTTACTTAGCAACCATATAGCATCCCTGTAGCATATGCTTCCTCTAGTCATATATTGTAGCTTTTTCCTTTCACACAGTGAATTGGATATTTGTGCTGAATGTGCTCCATTGAGAGCAGTTTTATTGTTTTCTGTGTACGATTATTAGACAGAGTGTTAGTGCAGGATTATTATCAATACAGGAGGGGTGTTTTTCAAAGATGTGGTACACTTACATAACCATGATGTGAAGGGGAATGACACGTCCCTTTTTTTTTGGTTGTCATTTTCTTCGACAAAACTATAAAAGCTGCTCCCTTCTGTTATTAATGAATTCGGCAAATGCTTCCGTCCTTCAGGGAAGCGTAACTTAATAGTCTCGGCTATTCTGTGCTGTATTTTTAGAAGTAGCTGTCACATGGGTGTTTGAGAAATTCTAATATTTGTAACCGTGATGTGTAGTCTGAGCGCTGGCATTTTGCAGCTCTCACTATTTTTGCGAGAGTCTGTGTGTCACTTTCTCAGTTTTCATTTGTTAACCTAGACAATGGCGTCATAAACTAGTACAGTATTTCTCCCTGAGTGATGACAATTGACTTGAAATGGGCCACAGAAACTCAAGATACGCTATTTAAATACTGTATATAGGAGGGAAACAATTTACCCTAGCTCACTTTTTCAACACACCAGCTTCAAAGCTAGTATTTTCCTTCATGCTGATATAACCTACAAACAGCTGCGAAGAGCACACATTTGCTGTGAGAGCGATCCATAGTCTTGCCTTATCAGTTCTTCAAGCCATGCACCCAGTGACAGCCCACTGAGTCCTTTAACTTTTGAGCAGTAATTGAATGCATCATGCACCAAGTCAGGAGAGAGCAATATCAGTCTAAGCACACACCTTGTTCAAGAATTAAATGTTATTTTAAGTTAAAAACACATTTGAATAGTTAACTGTTTTAATTCAGTGTAAATGCTTTACTCTGTATTTGTGTTAATAATTGTGTCTTATAATCTCTTTTGTTTGGAAGTTTGACACATATAGTCCTCACATTTAGTATCCTGTAGGCCGGCTGATTTAATCTTGTACGCATTTTCCAATCCTGTGACCCTGATGACTAACGACTGCTCTGATTTTTCCCCTTCAGCGATTTTCTGTCATTCCACTTGCCCACACCTCAGTGTGAACTTCCATTTAAATGTGCCTTTACTTCCCCATATCACAGCGAGCGTTTCTGCTTAACTATGTGTTTACATCTCCATAGCAATAATCATGCAACACATTTACCATGCTCTGGCTCTATGGCCATCTTTAATGGCTGTTTGAATAATGGTTCGCATTAAACAACTCTATTAGCATTATCATTTTAATTGTCTTTCGTGGCACTCCTTCCTATGCGTCCACTTGATTGGATTTCCTGTTGCTTGCTGCAGTATATAAAGGAGTCAATCAAAGAATTTTAAGACCCTGGTCAATTTCCACAAAGAAATAGTCTCCTTCATTTCCAGCAATGAGGAAACGCACTCTATTTCTGGAGTTGATGGCTTGCATAGTCTGCTTATTTGTCATTGGTAGGATAAAAACTTTAAATATCATGACAGTAGGATTTTAGCAATGGTTTCAGCAGCAAATCTATAATCTGTTTACAAAACTTCTGTTCCCTAAGCCACACTATTTGCCAGCATTAGAGCAGGGCATATTATAATGCGTGCCTTTCATTTCATTGTAAGTTTATTCATAACTGAAAATGGTGCCGTGCTTCATTTTACACACCTGAAGCTAAGGCCTCATCCACTATATTGGGTGCAGTACTTTCTATTCCCACAGTTAATCGAAGGAGATTTTTTTTTATAGACGGATCCCTAGGAGCTGTGACTCATCAGTAAATGAATCCGCTGCCGCTGCGGCCTCCACTGCCAGCTCTCGCCCTGCGATGTGGCCCTCCTCCCCGGATTTGGTGCATCTCCTCTGAGCACGTTCACTCCTGGTGCAGCCAGTGACAAAGCACATCACAGCGGGCCACGTAATCAGAGTAATTAAATGACAAATGGTACACACCAATCAGTTACGTGTTACAGCGGGCTGAATTATAGTCATATAAATTATATGGATTATGAATAATAAATACATTGTGCTATGCTGTCTAACTTGGCAATTCAAAGCAAGGACTCATATCAGAAAAAAACTGATAGTATTACCATGATTGCTCTCAAGAGTTACGCCTCAGTTGTTCTGAGACTGCATCAGAAGACTATTGTGTACTTTCTCTGAATATTTCTAGCATACTGCATATCAAAATACATAGTCAATTCCATTTGAAACTTGTATATTGTCAGAGGACTTATGCAAAATAGCAAACAACGAACAAAAAGCACTGACTCCAGACAAGATATTGGGGTATCCGTGACATACAATGACATGTTAATAGCAGCAATCCTTGCCTGTATAAAGTTCGTTACATATTTGTACAACAGCATAAGATGTCATGATTCAATTTCTATATACTTGCTGTACTGTATAATCAAATACACTTGTACATGTGAGGAAAAAAATACCAGCTATGGCCTTGAGCATAATAATTCTTCATCTGACATTATGAAAGTCCCCATTAATGATTCTCAGTACAGTGCAGAACATGTTTGATTAGTTACAGCAGGTTATCTCTTCCATTAGTAACAACATTAGTCATATCCGTACACTTTGATAAATGGCAAGTAATTGGGTTCCATTTTCAGATAAAGTCAATGTGGCAAACGGCAGAAAACGTGAAAGCAGAGCCAAGGAAAGGCAACAAATAATGACACAAATAACAGAAAGGCTGGTCCATAAATCAACGAGTTGCACCTGCATGTGTTCCTGTGTAGCTGAATGTTTTGAAATGGGGGAAAATTCCATACACTTGCATTATTCAACCTCTGAAGCTGTATTCAACCTGGAATACAGCTTCAGACACAGAAAAGAGATGTGTTTTGATTTTTTCTTCTTTTTTGCAATTTGAAGTTCAAGGGTACAAATGTTTTCACATAAGCAGTGAGGCCTCTACATAGCATTGTTATTTTGACGACAGATGGTTTGTGAAAACAAGTAGTCATACAAATCTCTTTATCCCTGGCATAACCTCACCATTGCAGCACATTACATACAATCTTATCCTAACAAATGATCCTGATCCCATAAGAACCGAGATAAGACTTGATGCATACTGTGTCTGGTTTTGGGTGTGTCTTAAAACAGCAACTGCTGTAGCATAGGCAGGTATGGTTAAAAATTTAGCATTATTGATCTCAAATCCACCTTGAAAGCTGTTGGGATCTGAAAATGTAAAGGAGTACCAACCATCTGAGATCACAAAGGAGCAGGGCTGCGGTTATCAAAGATTATGATTTAGTCTGGTGATAATTAATTTGTTTCTGTTTAAGAATATTGCCTTTAATCTGTTTTCATTCCTAAACCAAAGACGTCAGTGATAACTGAGATGCGCCAGGCCTTAGAAGAATGTGACAGATCTGACTCACTGGCATGGAATGACTCCAAGAACAAAAGAAAACAGACTGGACCAAAGACAGAAGTAATTACAGTGTTCTGACAGATTAAACCCCTTCTTTCACGATAAGATTTGCCAACATGGATTCGCAGTAAGACCCAGATATTAACAAAGAAAAAAAAATAAATCCAAGTACTTTAAAATCCACCATTTGCTGAATATTTGCCCATAAATGTATTTACAGCAACAATGTATAAAGCTTTCAGAGAGTGGGGACTCTTGTGGATAGTCTGTCTGTAATACACAGATACTTCATTCAAGCTTGCAATGGGGAGAGTCTATGAATTGCAACTGTACTCTCTTAGACAATAACATTTGACTAATATTATATACGTAATTCATAGACATAAAATAAAGCCCTCCTAAACAGTAGTAGTATTTACTTCAGGGTGCAAGAACATTGCCAGAATCAGCCATGATCCTTCTGCTTACTCAATCCCACTAGAGATGCATTGATAATAACACCAACAGAGTACACAAGGTTTCAGTGGCAAAAAAGAGGCATGTGCCGCACAAGACAATGTGAAATTGGCCCTAATCCTGTGTTGACATCAATATTTGAAAACATAATTTTAAGGATCTTTTTCATATTGCATCATGTCACATTTTCTCCTGGTAATACAACCACTTCGTACGGGAAAGAAGTTTGGGACGTACAAGATTTACTAGAAAAAAACGCATACATATTTATAATATTATGTGATGGTTATTCATTAAAATGAAAATAAAAAATGTTTTTATTTTCAAATTTTGGCACATCCTCTTTTAGTGGAGATTTACAGAGCCAGAGGGTTTCTTTGATCCTTGTTGACAGTAAGCAGCACTCCAATGCTTTTTAGCTTTCAATTGTATGCAGTGATGACAATGTCTGCAGCATTTCATAGTTGCACATTTCCCTCCGAACTTGGTCTAATTTCAGCATATTAACAGTGTATCTGAAAATGCTCACAGGGTTTGGGAAGCATTTAGTAACCCACAATCAAGATCCTATTCAATTTTTATGTGACCTAAATATTCCTTTTCATTTCTGCTGACTAGATATTTTCAAATCTCCATTTCACACATCTGAGCCAGACTGATTGAATGTAGCCTCTATTATGATTATAATCTCCTCATAGAGATAGGCCAGTCAATGGTTTCCATATCTTTTGAAGCCCGAGCATAATTTTCATCTGCATTCCCGTCATTGATTTTGTATTTAATCTTTTTTTTTTTTTTTTCAGAGTATGATAGGTGAGCCGCATGTGTCATGTGATACCTTTATCTAGCATGAAAGAGACGTGTTAAATGCTGTCAAGGAATTTGCAGGGATTAAAACTTGACAATGCCCTCTCCGTATTCCTCCCTGTCTGAGAGGTTGGGAGGATAACACATGACGTACAAAGGGAGGAAGCCTTTCCCTGTCACTCGCCAGGCTCGCTCTCAGCCGAGGGCCTTTGTTCTCTGCCTCAGGTGCCCCTGCGCGGGGAAATGCTCTCCCCTCTCGCCTTTCACTCAGGTTCATGAGTCTCAAGCTGGACTGATAATGAGCTAAATTAAAACCTGCAGGGCCTGGTCCACAGGCTGCGACCTGTCTGCCTTCTCCCCCGCTGAAGGAGCAGAGCCATGGGAAACGGAACAACATGATAACAGTATTGCTCCTCGGGGTGCTATTGAAGCCCCTCTGTGTACCACATGGCAAAAAAAGAGATGTTCTGTGTCTCAGGGTTGTCAGGGAACAACACAGCACCCCGTGTGGCCATTAAGAACAGCTTCACTGTTCCTTTCCATAGGCAATGACTATTGTCTGGTTGAGTCAAAATCCTTGCAATCAAGCATAATATATCTAATGAAAATGATCACATAAAAGTCCTACATTGGAGAGAGTAATAATATTAATGTCTGAATATTCAGACCTTCAGGTGACCTCTGAAGAATCAGCTGCAATCAATTAGTTCATGTCTAAAGCAAGAATATTTTTCTAAGGGTAAAAGAACTGCAAACTTAAAAGAGTGTTTGGTCATTACAGGCAGTGAGCACCTCTGTTCTCATTCAGCTATGTTTGGAACCGCCTGCAAAGTAATTTGTATTCAAAGGTCTGCGCAGTTCATAACAGACAGCAGCCAGCCTGGTGATAAATACAGCAACACTTTGTTAATGAAGACCCCGAGGGACAGATGATTATCTTATCTTATTTTGTATGAGTTTCATCCAACTACCTCCATCCTCTTTGCATATCTACTTTGCCTATTAGAAGATATAACACATTTAAATTTGGCTACAGATTTAATAAAAAAGGAGACCAACCAGGCTTCTAAAATGAACATTTTTTGCAGCTTTATTACAAATGTACTTCAAAAGATCTCTTTGAAAGAATATCTGAAGGCAGCAATTATCACTGGAATTTCCACAAAATTAGATATTTTACTCTCATATGTTAAAAACAAGGTCTGTGTTTTTTCCTCCCTTTTCAATGAAAATTTGACACATCAAAATCTGGGATTTGAACAAAGGTTTCTCTAGATAACTGCATATAAGTTGAAAACAAGATGTAACTCTTTAATTCAAACTGTGTAGACTTCCATGTTGTTCCATGAGTTCTACCTTCTTACTCCCGCTCTGTATTGATTCTGAACCAGTGTGTGAAATCTGTTTAACCTGAGTGATATTTCACCAAAGTGGCTAAATATAAGCACATGTTTTACGGCCATGTCATGTCATAGACGAATAACTCTGTCATGCAGGACACCAGCTGGCCTAAACAGCTGCGTGACCTATTGGACAACAAAGTTAACACAAGGGTTTATCAAGCAAGTGGCAATATTGTGGAAAATTGAATCCTTGGCAGAGCGGTAGTGTTTCTGTCTTGAGAGGACAGTTCAAAGTCTGAAGGGTCCGCTTGTTTTCAGTGGTTCTTCATTCCAGTGTGACTTCAGATCAGAAATGACACTCCCCTCCTCAAAAGAGGACTGCAGGTGCAAACAACTGCTAGCAACAAAAAACAGCAAAATCGCCTACCGTCTTACAAACAACAGAGAGCATTTATTTTGGTTTTGAATGCCACATTAACTAAAATCATGGCGAGGGTGAAGTGACAGCTGTTAGCATGCATTGGCAAAACAGCTGTATTACCACAGCTCTCTAGAAAGAAAATTTCAAGGCATCGTTACTTAAAAGACATATATACACAAAAGAGTGTTGAGCCTCTTCATCCAGGAGGTGTCCCTTTATGATGCACATGAAGTTCACCCATCTGGAAGTGATTCCCCATCAAAAATCTCATGGGCAGAATACCCTTTCATAACAGAGGAAATCATACTAAGACAGCTGTAATTTCATCAGTATGTCATTCAATCACCATTTCATCATACTACATAAATAAGATATGAACATATACACTGAAAGCAAAGACATGAGAACAAACTATTAAAAACAACATACAATATATTGTTGAACATGTCTGTATTTAATGAACAATACAGATGAACCATGTTATAGCCCCAAAGTAGACAAATATATTATCTTCTGGTATCAACAGGGTTCATTTAACAACAGAGGCCTATGGGACATGGCTTTACATGTATAAACATTTACAAAACAGGTTTGAATAGTAAGCAATGGGCTATTGATTGGGTTCATCTAAACACTAAATGTAGTGGCTCACATAAACAAATACTGCAGATCTGACACTATTAATTCATCATTGTCTGTACTATTGTCTGGGAGCAAACCAAGGTTGGATGACCTGAGAAAACCTCCTTGTGCATTTGGGTCCAGGAGGTGTCTTTCATTGCAAACCACAGCAATGTTGCTTTTCACAGGTAACAAACACAAATATTGCACTCCCTGTTAAGCAAGCAAAGTCAGATTTGTACAACTCCCAACAATAACCCAGCTTTGCACAAGCCTCCATTTTGCTGTTCACTTCACTTCAACCCTGTCAGCAAAACAGCATTTCCATTAAATTTTAAACAAATCAAGATTCTGCTACAATGCAAAGTGTACAGAGCATTAGAATCCGTGGTGATATGATCTGCTGTGATGTATCTCTGACAGCCACATATTAAACAAGAAATGGGATATTACAATGGCCTCCTGAAAAGACTATGAAATGCAAATAGATACAAGACAGGCACACTGCGGGATGGAGACCTTTTAGTAAAGCATTAATGACAGTGTTCCAAACAAAGCAGTAAGTGCTTGCCTTGCAGTGGAACGCCCTTTAAGATTTTCAGGTCAGCGACAGCTATGCGATTCAGCTCACATGTGTATAAACAAGCTTTCATATTTCCACAACGTGGTATATTTGGACAGCGTGAGCAGCGAGATTTTGCATAATTTGTCGATGCTGGATGCAGTGCAAAACAAAGGAAAGATGGATCTCACAAAGCCATCGTGACTCAGAAAATCACAATCCGTTACTACACAGAGATTAGGAGACCAAGCAGATACAAGATTTAGGCAAATTGGTGACAAAGAGGTTGGCGTGGCACCACACATAATCATAAAGCAGTCAAAACAAATGTTGAATACATTACTGTATACCAATGAGGAATACATTACAGAGGGTTTCTGCAAACATTTAATGCATATGAACTTGTGAGGACACATTTTATTTGTTCACCAGGAATACATAAAGAAGATTATTGACTGGTAAATGCAGTGATATTATTTTCACCCACTTATACATCCATCTGACATACACTCATCTTCTGCAAAAACAGATCATTTTATACTGCTTCAGTTCTGTGGTCTGAAAAATAAGGATAACCTCAAAGCCTCTGTAGATGATTCCTTCAGCAGGGAATCTGTCAAATATGGAGACAATAAGGCAGTCGTATAAGGTATAATTATTTCACTGACTGACAATAGACATTGGATCCAAAAGAAGTACTCGTAGTAAAGAGGGCTCAGTTGTGACTCAGTGGGGGATAACAGTTCTCTGTAGGAGAACTCATTCAAATCAAACCTAGATGTTTCAACTTTCAAGCAGTGGTGTCATTTTTGTGTCAAAATACAAACATATGGAAATTAACTGCATTATGTTTTTGTCCAAATAGATAAAACAATATAAAAAAACAGATTTGCAAAATGTAAAATTTTATTTCCAAAATGTAAGCAACAGAGATTACACAGGTAACTTTTAGCAAATGCAGTCCTTAACTTAAACAGTACCTACATCTGGACCTTCAAAATGAAAGACTCATACTTACACTCCAGCTACTGTAACCTCTAAGATACAAAAAAGCATAAATAATAAATATTGGAATGGCCACAAGAGAAAAAGGATGTAATTCAAAACAATCAGAAGAGAGCAAAAGTACAGTAAGTATAAACAAGAAAGTGTGCCTTAAATACAATGTTTTTTTCTTTCTTTCTTTTTTGTACAAATTGTGCAAGATTTCTTACTAAGGCTCTGGTCTTGACATGACAACTGTCTGCCACACAGGAACATACATAAGCTTCCTGTGTACTGAGCATACTGGGACATGTAGCAAACAAACAACAAAAAATAGGCCACTGTTGCAGTGTAGGGTCTCTAATGGGGTCCACGAGGAGAAATTGGAAAAGCAATAAAATGATCATGCACTTCAAACTGATGGAAAACAAGGTTTTTATGCCTAAAGCTTTCTCCATAGCAAAACAACTACATTACAACCATTAAGGCGAGGATATCTGGAGTGGCATCTGTAAAGGCTGTATCTACACATACTGTTTCAGTGTTCTGTGCACAGAAATGGATGACTATGATGCATGTAACAATTTTGTCACTGTTTATTTGGGGTTTTTGTCTTCAAAAGCAAGGTTTTACCCAAACATTGTCATTTTATTTCAATAAAAAATAGTAGAGAAAAAATAACAATGTCAGTCAATAGGGAAATATGAATCATAAAACTACAGTAAATAAGTTCTAATTAAGTTGCAACTTCAATAGCACATAACATTACCCCTTTAGACCCCCCAGAAGGAAAAATAACACTTACATCAAAATCAAATTTTATCCTCTTGTGAAGGTGTATTCCAACAGTGTTGGTTACCCAGGAGACCATTTGCTTCACGTACAGCAAATGAGAGGTCCGTAATTAAAGCATTCATTATTCGATTTGAAAAAAAAAATGTCCTTCCAGTAAAACTGTAGCGCAAAACAGCATCTCTATATCTTCTCTTTAGTGCAAGTTTAAAATGTAAAATAACTGTAATTATTCCTCAGAGGTAACATTTTTTAATGTTTTTTTTTATTTATAACTGACAGAAAATGTTTCAAATATCCAATGCGGGGGGGCTCTGTCTTTTATTTTGATCCTTTTGCTTTTGTGGCTTCCAAGGGCCTTCCACTGCAACGGTTTACTAGAACATAAACACAAGGGAACTTTCCATTTCCTTTTCATTTACACATCTTCAGTGTCCCTCCACACTCTCCAATTGCGGTTTTCTAATATTCTGAGAGTGATTGACAGTCCGGCTTTTGCCAGCTGAAGAGAGCTATACAGTGAGACAAACCAGAGATCAATCACAGAATCAAGCCTTCATATAACACAGTAGGGTTCCCTAGGTAACCTGGATTTTCTGCAGTAGAGGAGTGTTGTGCTGAAACAGCGCCTCAGCTCTCTGTTGGAGAAAATGCAGATGAATGGATTGACTCCAGCCTGGGCAAAACTCATCCAGACGGCGGCAGTTAGGTACCCCCCTGGCACCACCGGCCCCCTGGCAAACACCCTCCAGTAGCAGGCCACCAGATAGGGGCCCCACAAGGTGAGGAAGAAAAACGTCATGATGTAGAACATCCTGCTTATCCTTTTCTCGGTTTTGAACTCGTCCAGCACCAGCAGCCGCCTCCGGCCCGCCGTGTTGGTGTTCTGCCGTATTCCCAGCAAGGTGGGCGGCGTCGGGCCTCTGCCGAAGCCGGCCAACCAGTTGGCAGCCGCCTGACCGCTGGCGCCGGGACCGTGGAAGGTCCAGTTCTGGCTGACAGCTGGCACAAACTGGACCGGCTTCATCTTCCTACGGTCGTGGACGAAGAAGATTAGCTTGAGGTAGACAAGCTGAGTGGCAAGGAGGATGAGGGCCAGGAGCAGCATGAAGCCCAGGGAGTCGTTGGCTCGGAAGGAACGGTGCTGGAAGGTGCACTGATCCTCTTCCCTGATGAAGGAGTAGGTCCCCACGTCCAGGACCGGGGGGAAGGCCATGGCCACCGACAGCGTCCACACCATGCAGATGACGGCCAGGCAGGTCCAGAACGTCAGCCTCTTGGTGTAGAAACGGTGGTGGGCTATGGCCAGGTACCGAGTCACGCTGATGCAGAAGAGCATAAAGGCGGTGTGAAAGCAGGACAGGACCCCCAGGAAAGCGATCACCTTGCAGGTCAGCGTGCCGTACGTCCACGTCGACCCATTTTTGACCGAGGTGAAGACGAAAGGGAAACAAATGGCAGACCGCAGAATGTCCGAGGCACAGAGGTCCAGCAGGAAGTAGTACGGGGCTCTGTGTAAGCTTTTGTCTTTGATGAGCAGGATGGAGATCAGGAGATTGCCGACCACGCCGACTCCGATAATGAAACCCAGGGACGTCAGTTTGAGGAACGTGGCCAGGGGAGAGACATTCTGCAAGATGCTGTGGTCAGCTGCATGGCTGTAGTTCGCCATAGATGGAGGGATCATAAGATAATAGCTTCAATCAAGTCTCATGATCTAGAGGCACAGGGAAGAGATAGATCCATTGATGTGCTTTAAAGTACCATCCAGGCTTGAAAGCAGGCTCTCTTCTAAGGCATCCTTTATTCTTTTGTCTCATCACACCTAAATCCCTGAAAAATGTCATCCACTGATCAGGACTTCGTCATGGAGACTAGACTTGTTTCATTATACTCTTGAGGCTACTTGAGACTATGTAAGGTATGAGGCAGCCACAAAGGAAATAAGTCTTTTTCATTCTTTTCTCGTTCATTTTCCTTTTCGACGATATTGCAAATTGGATTTAAAATGGTATGCAGTCAACGCAGAGCAACTGCCCTTAGCGTACATCATATGTCAGTTCGACTCGGTAAAAACGCAATATTAATCCCAATCATAATAATGGGGGGTTCTTTTTTCATGTCTACGTGTTTTAAATGTAGGCACACAATCAGAAAACAATTAGAAATTAATTGTGGAAATATGTTCAATCACTAAGAAAAAAGCGATGCATTTCTTCCATTTCAGTGATCATTTAGCTTCGAGGGGAACACGAGATTTAAAATGAAGCTAAATTGGGTTACATTTTATAACGGTTCAAACATTTACAGACTACAAATACAGCGAGAAGGCTGTTGATCACACCCAGAGATTCTGCAGAATTTATGTATCTAGCAAACGTTAACCAGGAGCAGCCTCTTTTGAGCTCACTCTGCCTTCATGCTTTGTTGAAAATTAATGGAGGGTGAATACAGAATTAAGCATCAATGCTTTTTGTCTGTTCAAATGTTGACTGGAATTACTCGTCACAAGTTAATAATGCATTCCTTGGATAAAGAGACGATTAAGCAGCCTTATCATGTTTCTAATTAAATTCCGGCTAAGACAGAGCTCATGATCAGACTGACCAAAATACGAGCTATAAGAATCATATCGGTAAGGAAACATTGTTTTATTTGGTTAATTAATCATCGTTCTTTCTGAGCATTCCGAGCCAAAGTCGAACCCAAGGATGCATGGAAAATCCACATATATTAATATATGCATATAATATGTAATTGCCACAACTGCACGCATACGAACCTTCTTTTATAAATAAATGCGCTGTGCAGTAAAACTGGTGAATACAAAATACATGGCTTTCATAGCAATGCGTTTTTTAAATTTAAACACGGTGCACATAGTTTGGCTTCTTATTGAAAAGAAATAGGCTACATCATTAAATAGCTTTTGTCACGTCTTTTTCATCATGCAATATAATGATTTCTCCCGTTGCATTTCTGACACTAAAATGTTAGACTGCACATTCACTGTAGCTAAACGGCACGTCCATTAAGCAGAACAATTTGTTAGAACTAGCTATGTATTGACTGCAATTTATGCCACAATTCAAGGCCAACAGAATGAAAACGACAGGTAATATATTAATCAAAGCCATACCTGTTGATTTTCCTCTTTGTTTCCTGGGACGTTATTTATATTGCAGAAGTCACTTTGCTGCAAAAAGCTTGGTTTTGTTGCCTGTTCTCTTTTTTCCACAGTGAATATACAGTAAACGGCAGGGAGAGAGCATGCGCACTGATCCTATTTGTGATCCAAGCCGCGTCTTGTCTCTTGTTGCAGCAGCACGGTCTCTCCCGGCAACATCTGCTCAATGAGGGCAGCATCAGTAGCCTTGCAATTTCTTCATCAATATTACAGTCAGGCATCATGCGCTACCTGCTCAGTCATTTTCGGTTGGAGCACTGCAAATTGAGTCCCACCATTCATTTTCCATCTGGTTTCGTGCACAGTAAGAATGTCTTTATATGAACAATTTACCCAGTACCAGGCTTTTCACACGCGACACACGAATGAAAGACTTCTACTTTATAATGAAAGAGTAGATTACTGCATTTCCCTGTTGATAAATGCATGCCATTCCTATTGACTTGTGAGTGATTGTATGATTTATTAAAACATCGATATTATGGTATGAAAAAAGTTATGCCTCTGGTTTAAATCAAGATAGTACGTCTTAGGATATTCTCAACATACATTATTGACGCACACGAAATGAAATTCTTAAAGCCATCTGTAAATTATGACAGCACATGTGTCGTCAGCGCACGACGTTTTCATTATATCATCTACTTACGTGACAGTAGTGGGAATATATTGCTTGATCTGCATTGTAAGAAAAAATTGTCATAGCCGTGCAATCAACTCTATTTCTCTCTCCTGATCCGTTGTTCCCCCAACTTTCTCCCATATATTGTCATGCTCTGTGCTCATTCTCTAACCATCTTACAGGTGTGCGTCATTGTAATAGAGAGAAAAAAACCGGCTGACTTTACGTGTTGGACAGCAAAAATGGCTTCCTAAGCAGGAAGGAAACCTCTAAATAATCGTTTTACAATGTGGGTTTCAGGTGAAAATAACAGCTGCAGTGTAGTCTAGACTGTTCTGTTGAAATGAGGGGTGCATATTTTCTTCATATGCAGGGCAGAGTCATTAATATTAATCCATGGTACTGTTTCATGGGGAAAATATGATGGTGCTCAAGTATACATGTTGGGTATTATGACTGTAGTGTAGGCTTTACAGACAGGGGATGAAAAAATTATCAAAAACTTCAAAGTTTCTGACATTTGCTATCACAAATGTAAAAGTTTTTATGATAAAAATCAGTCACATATAAATTATGTGCATGTATTGTTTACATCCTGAAAAGAATACATTTCATTTAGGAAAAGCTGACATTGTAACAGACCATATCAAATTCAATATTGATATTGTTTCAGTGTAAACAGGGTGTATGTAGCATGACTAAGCTGATTACAATAATCAGCAAAGAGGGTACATCACTTCATAATGCAAGTTTCCTTAAACATTCCACCTTATATGTAAGATGGGCTAGTAAAGTATGACCACTTAGCAGTATACACAAAACAAACAGTATACAATAAACATAGTAAGAGCATCTAAGGGTTTTTTTTCTTTTCAGGTTCTACCAAATGGTGTCTGCCCAAAATATGTACTGTACTAGACATGACTTTCCGTTTCAGTGATTTACACATACGGAAAACTCAAGATTCTCAGTTTATTTGGGGGAAAATCTAAGGTCTTGTCTGTAAGCTAACTATGCCCTACTGTATGAAGAGTGCATTCACAGCAGTTGTTCACAAGTCTGTAAGGAAATTAAAAATTGAAAGTGAGTGCCATATGTAGGGTTAACCAAAAATGTTGGAAATGTGGGGATTCACTTTTTTTTCCAGGACACTTCCACAACAGTTCAAATATTGACAGTTTACAGATTACCTTCATTCAAAAGACACATTTTCACTGGTGTCACATTCAAATTGTTATTATAAATAGGATATGCATTTTAGGTCAAGTATTTACAATTTACAATTCCATTGGCAATACCGAGACTAACAGGAATCAAGCAATCTTACAACTTGCAATTACAGTTTAATTTATCAGTTTAATTAATTATGACATGGTGCACCATACCCACCCTTTAATCAAAGTCTGCCGTTACCCTCAACATTAATAAGCGATCTTCAGTGAATTGTACTTCAGTGCAAAACAAAACAAGAATTAAACGAAACACGTAAAGAGTGGAAGTCAATTCGGGTCACGTCACATCTGGTTGCAAACTCAGTTATTGACCAAAACTCAGGATGTTGTCACACTGTAACAGTGCAAGAGGATGCACCATTTCCACCAAATCCGAAAGCCAGAACCGTCGTTTAGACAAATTACAGTTACATTCCTTGTTTGCGTCTTGCAAGGGAATGTCAACCTCTTCTTATTACTTGGAAGACCGCGATGTGGTGCGTTCTCTTGTTCACGTCTTCCTTGTTGTCTCTCTCTCAACGCCCCTTTCTCAGTGTACCAAGCGGCACAAGACAATGCCGCCTCTGCTTCAGTGAAAGCAAACAGTCATGGGAATTATTTTGGATGCGCGCTTCACCTTTGGGGGACAAAGCTCAGACAGATAAGCATGTCGATGTTCAGCGCATTACGCACTTTCAGTTTGTGACAGCAGGCCTGCTGCCAGACCGCTGTAAGTCTGCCTCTCACAGCTGTCCGTTTGTTCTCCGCGCGTACCAGCCGATACAGGCACAAAACCCCACAATCATAACTGTCGTCCCTAAAAGAAGAGCGACCGCATCCCCGCCATCAAATGCCTCAGCAGCTGGTATAAAGGAGAGAAAGAGTAACCACAGCATTACGAACACACCGGAGTTCTCCGCACAGGAGGCCATGTTGTGTTGTCCCACAGGCTGATCATAGTGACGGTGTGTCAGATGATTGGGCTGCGTTTCCGGCATGGGGCCAATTATACTGTGGCATTCATGTTGCTATGCGGGGAGCTAATTGTCGGAAGCGTCGTTTTTTCCAGTTTCTTTTGTTTATTATACGAGATCCATTAATTTGGCAGGACTTAAAACGACGTGTAAAATAGGATAAACGTGTTTCGTTTTATTTGTTAAAAATAATATTCGGTGTAATTTTAGGTGTTGTTTCCATGGATAAAAAAAAGTATATCTAAACTATATGGACCCACATCAGTTCATTGAACGCGACTGCACAGTATTACCAAACAATCATAGCGTTTGTTCTGACATGAATTGCTACCTGTAAAAATTAATGCATCATTATGACACGGTTCATGACATAGTAAAGCAAATGCAATCCCTCTTATAGGGTTTGTGTTTGAGCACTACATAAAGGCAACAAGTATGCTATTCCACAACATTAGCCTTCAGGATATTTTAAGTAGATGATTTTAAATTGATTATATACCTCCCCTTTTAACAACAATAATAAATATATGAATACATAAATAAACGTTTGCAAGTCATTTTTAATGCACAGCAAATTGATGAATGCTCAATAAAATTTATTTACCTGCCCAAAAAACTCCTAAGTCTAACTTCCTATTAAAGCAATCTTAATTACATGCAAGACCATGGGGAAAAAAAAAACCTTTTCTGTCTCATGGTGATATTGAAAGACCACAAAAAGTAACAAAAATAAGACATATACGTTAAAGGAATCCTTTTCCCGGTTCTGTTAAAAGTCAGCCATTGTATGAAATGAAATTCTGAACACAACCAATCTCAAAGCACAAATACAATCCTCAACAGAGAACAGAATTTCCATTCCACTACAAATGTATGACTTAAATATATAATATTGTGCCAAATCAAAGTGCTGTATATATCAATTGTATAAATCTAAACAGACAGGCCAGTTAGTCACCTATTGGAGTGGCACCCATACAAATATGGATAGAGAGATGTCAGACAGAAGTGAGATAGTATTCAATTACTCTTGGGGGAATGCCAGTGAAGATTCCAGCAAATTCAAATGACAAACTTGCTGCCTGTGAGATAAAGGCTGTAAATGGTCTGCATTGCCTGAGACTACACTTCACCAGTGTTTAGAGAAGTCCTGCCTTGACACACATCACACCAGTTTCAACAGCAGCAATGTGGTGTAGTGGTAAGGAGCAGGGCTTGTAAGCTATAGGTTCTTGGTTCGATTCCCTGCTGGGCTGCTGCTGTTGTACCCTTGAGCAGGGTATTCAACCCACAACTGTCTCAGTAAATATCCAGCTGTATAAATGGATAACATGTAACAATTGTAACCGATGTAAATTGCTCTGAATCACTGCATCTGCTAAATGACAATAATGGAGCAAGAATAGAATTTGGCAAGAAAAGGCAAAGCTAAAACATTTCTATATAATAATCAAACAATGGACCATGCATTTTGGAGGTCATAGACAATGTGATACATTTTATTATGCATAGTGATTCAGTTTAAAAAAAAAAGGCTGGAAATATAAATTACAAAATAATTTGTTCTAAACTAGTCCTAACTGGTTTACCAACTGGGTGTTGACATGCTGAAATTGCACTCATTTTGTGTTAAACAAACTGAAATACTTCCAAATCAGGAGTTTTTCCACTGACATGCTGTGTTAAATTTCACCTTACCCCAGAAATTAACTGACATATGGCATGGCAAGATTCTTGGGGTTTGCCTCTATCTGCATATTCGATGAACTGAGCTGTAATTTATTTAGCACGATGCAACTGAACTAAAACCTTGACCTTGTAAGACTGCCATTGCATTACCTGACCTGCTGATCTCTCAGTGCTAGTGGACAGGTTTGGGTCTAATAACCCATACAGGAGTCTGGGCCTGAAAAGTCCATTACGATGCTGGCCGTGTGCATTGGGAGATTAATGGTACTGTCCTGACCCGGTAGACAAACACACGCATTTCTATTTTTGCTCGACCCAGGGCTGATCAATTGCTACTACGTTGAAGACTGAAATAAATAGGCCGCGATCAGAATGCAGCCGAGAGGCAGTCTGACTGCTGCCCGAGGCTGAGATAGTCGTGATGCAAGAGTGCCCGGCCCCTGCAGCTATCCATAGCTCAGCTGACAGCAGCTAAGGCAGGCATGTGCCTAGCACTGACATGGCAGTGGAGCGGCCGGTATTGGACAATCTATGTCAGAAGGCTCCCAGTTATCTGTGTGATCTGGTGCATGTATAGAACAAAGACAGAGAACCAAAGCACATCTCATGTTTTAGTTGGTGGTATGAAAGGTTTACTACATTTATCAGTTACGCTGTGCATTTGTTGTCTTCATGCAAACATTAGACACATCTTTTGGTGCATGGAATGTCAATTAGTCACTAGTGTGTGAAGGATTGTTGTTATGGATAACAGCAATACCTAAATATTTTAGTATTAAAGTGCTGTAGTGCAATAGCAGTTTATAGAAAAAGGGATAAATATGTGACCACTTTTTTTAGTTAACCTAAGTATTGTCCCCTTTGGTCCTTGCAAGCGTAGTTGATGTTTTTGACCTTTTTTGAATTACTTGCCTCAGGTTCAGTAACTAGCACCAGACTTTAATTGGATATTTGTAATCATAGTCAGAGAGCTATCCACCTATTCTAAATAGCCCCAGAACACATCCTTTTGAAAGATTACATGTTGAAATTGGTTTCTTTGAAAAGAGTAAAAACCTTGAGAAATGTGTCAGTACTTTTGTGTTGAATATTGTGTTGAATGACGTGCTGTAAAATGGCATGACTAATGCACCTTGCTGTAGTTTTTTGTACTGTTGAATTAGGTGTTAAACACTGCATGGGTTTAAGTCACACTACAAAGAGAGGTGTGTTTTTCCTGTGCTGATTGTGGCACTGCTTCAACTATGAATGAAACATTTTAGACTTAAATGCATCATATTGTTTTATCCTCTTAAATATACTGCACATCTCTTGTGGAATACATTCTTCCTCAGTTCAAATTAAAGACGTCTCATCTGACCTCCCAAGTAGCTCAGTGGTTAAGGTGCTTTCTCTGCCTACAGGCTGAGCACGGTGACCCTGGTTTAACCTTGGCTGAGTCCTCAGCTGGAGATGACCCACAGCAGTAGAACAAATAAGTTTCATTCCGTTGGAGAAAGAGTTGAGTATGTCAGCAGGGTATGCTCATCTTGCTGTTGTCAGGCACCCTGTAATTCATCAGGTGCCCTGAGGTTGCCTTGGATGATGTCAGTAAGGCAGCGCTCACCCTCCAATAGGCCAATAGCTCACTGTAGTGCACTGGGTGATGTTCAGTGTGAAAAATTGTCACATTGGCGTGAATGTATCAGAAGATTGCATCCACTACACTTTGCACTCCTTTGTGAGCACAGTGGTCGTCACAGTTACCGTTTGTTCGTACCTTGTTGTTCATCCCCATCCTTCTGCCCTGTATGCTAATGTTTAGGTGCAGTTAGCAGTTAGGGAGACATCTACTCTTTCCTACCCTTATATGTTCCACTTCTCATGGTATTAAGGAACTACCTCCCAGTGCTACTGCTAGCTAGCTAAAAGATTTTAACATTTTCTTGCATTGTTCAGTCTGTAAAAAAATGAAAATCTATGGTTTATTTTTGAGTTGTTCTGTATTTTCATCCATATATACCTAACTAGGTGCACTAGCCAGCTAGTAAGTGCAGAAAAGACCCCAGTGAGAATAAATCAAAAATTGAAGTTCTCTTTCCGTCTTTCAGACAGAACAATGGCTTGTCCTGTACATGTTCAGTGTTTACCTTTAATATAACTGCCAACTGCAGGAGATTTCATTGTTTACTTGGCATTGTGCAAGACTACTTCCTCTTTTGTTGGTTCCATCAATATGGCTGCTTCTGCCAGCTGCAATGTAACCATGCCACGGCTACACTGAGGGCTGGGTCACCAACTGTGGAAACAAGACATTAGTTTCTGTCTCTTTCTATAAATGTGCTTTCTTGCTGATTTTTTAAAATAAAAAGTACTGTACAGGTTAATGCCTACACAATTTATCAGTCTCATGGGTTGTGAGTCACAGTGTTCGAGTAATTATTTCTATAAAGATGTTTCTGTTTGGTTTGCATGTAATGGTAGAGATTGCACAAGACCATTGAAGGCCTTTTTGGTTATAAGCAGTATTGGGTATTAAATGCACGGAGAACAAACAGACTTCATTATTCCCAATGAGAGAGCAGTAAAATCAGAATATTCCAAAAAGAGGAGATATCTGTACCATATTTTACAGTAAAATTGACAGTTAACTTCAATGGACTGATGAGATTGATCTGCTTTCTTGTCAAGGCAAAGCTCATTCTCTGCACGTTGTTATATTGTTTGTCTGTGTTTTGTATCTGTGTTTTTGTGTCTAATGTCAGAATTGATTTCAGGGCTCAGGATGGTTCTCATTATATTCAAAATGCCATATTTTGTGTTTTGTGCTTTTTTGTCAGACATAAATATGTCAGTGAAAGAATGAAATAAAAGGGCAAACATAACGTGGCTTCACTGTTCCCTACTGACCTCTGCCTGCTACTGTTCAGACGTATGAAGGTGGGGGGTTGGTTTGGCAAATTTAACGTCTGGGAGAGACTGTGGCAGAATGGGATTTTTCCCATAGCAGCAGAACAAGCCAGATGTTACAGATAGTGCCACATAGGCATGCTGGCCTGTAGCAGCTGATTCACCATTTCTGTAGGCTCTGCCTCATAGGCCATTATGCAGATGTCAGAGTTTGTTTTTCACTTCTTTTCCTCAATGTATTATGCACTCAGTTGCAGGGAAGATTAAGTATGCATTTTATAGATCTTGCCTTCAGAAAACAATATGACTTGATCATGCAAATGGATTTAGACCACACAATGAGCATCGCACATGCACAGTAATACACACAGGTCAGTTTTGTATTCTAAATATACAGTATGCTGTAAAGTGGTATTTTACTTGTTTAAATGTATTTTTTTTAATTTGTAACCATTGTACCATTCCACCGGTAATTGGTGTATTTGTTGAGATGACTGGAGGTTTCAGGAGTCTTAATTGTGCATTCTTTTAAAAGATAATGCATATGACCAGTGTGTTCACATGAACAAATCTGTGTGATTACTGAAGACATCTTATTAAGACTATTCTGTTGAAAAGGGTACATGCCAAATGCAGATTGAGTACTGTTTCAGAGGTGTTTCATGCTGTTTCCATGGTGACGCAGAATTTAACCTGACTCTGACTGTCATGCTATGCTGTGTATTATGCTCTATTTTAGGACTTATCATCCTATTCACAGTCATCAAAAAACACACACCCCTGCTGCAACTGTTGGTTGTCATGAGAGCATACAAATCAATTCAAGGAAAAGCACACTCTGAGGAAATGTGTCCCTTAATGTTAGGAAAATTGAACACCAGGTAGTATTGATCAAATGAAGGGATACTGTACTTTACCAGTGGATTGATTTGTTCTGTTATTTTGTACATATGTTTATTATCCAATCACTGGTCCTTGTAGCTTATCCAGTTACTTGTAGCTTATCCAGTTAGAACCTGTAGGACTGTGCATATCGTGCTCATCTTAAGATTTAAGAGGCTTTGGCATATTATTACATTTTACGAATAGGTTGTTTTTCTGGATGAACAGTGGAGATGCAGCAAAGCTGAAATGTGTAGTATATTATATTTTATTCTTGTGGGATTTCTTCACAGAAAAGATATGCTTTACATGTTGAGTACAATTCTCCGTCAGGGCCTTACACTGCTTTTCTCTTTCTCAGATCTTGGTGACAAGGAGCTGACGGGGCATTCAATTTCACCGCAGTGAATTTTTTTGTAAGAACGCAGGCTTAAGTTTAACAAATCTTCCTGCGTACTGTTGCCATTTCTTGCAAACTACAACAAAATACATGCGAATCGAAAACAGTTGCTCTGTTGAATTGATATTACAATCCCTGCTCAAATGCAAGTGGCTAGACTGAATTTCCCATGAGTCATGGGAGGCGACACAGGGCTACATTATTTTCTCCGCAGGGGTGGAGGTGGGAGTTCTCCCCGCAAACAGGCGTCCTGTGGCGGACATCATGCGAAGTGTCTCAGCTGTCATTACCAGACTCGCGTACAAAGAGCCCGTGGCACGACGCAAATCATTCAGCCCGACACGCTGAGTCCGAGCCACCATCTTGGCGAGGTGTTGCTTGTCCCCGCGGTGAATGCAGGATGGAAGGAGACGCGGCTCAGGGTGCAGAGACTGATCAAAGCGAGGCGCCGAGGACAGCGTCCGCGGAGAACGGTGCTCCCCGAGAGACACTTGACTCCTGTAAAGCACGTGCCCATAAAATGTCAAGTGTTCATTCGTGGCGTGATTCAGAAATAAGGATTGGAAATTCATCCTTTACCTGGTTTAAACTCAATTGCACAGCCTACGGCTGTCAGCCTAAGGCTTAATGTGATTTCTGAACACGGTTATTCTTTCAGAGTTGTAATTTCACAATGTAGTTATTTTATTTGCTTTAAATCGTACTTTACATTTACAAAATAATAATTCCATGTTCTTTGCTGCATGGGTACATGCAAAAAAGGTAGACTCAAAAAATGTCAAAGACAAAGCAGACAGCTCTGTTATGGCTGTTTATGTGTGCGGCTGTAACCTTTTCAAGTGTGGCAGCTCCGTTTTCCATTTTCAGAGAAAAAGGCGTCTGATTAAGTGGCTGGATGATTTAGACAGTGCAGTCTTGCCCACTGCTCCCTAAAATGCTCTGCAGTGTTTGTTTACTGACGGTTTCCCTGTGGGCTCTTCTGTGGTGGCTCTTTCACAGAAACACTTATCTGCTTGCTCTTTCACTCTCCATGACCATTGGTGGCATGAATATGATAGCAATCTACCTATTTATCTGTGCCAAAACTGCCTTCTTACAGATCATAGTTACTTCAGCTGTATGTCTGCCTGAGTCTTTTCAGACCTGTTTGCCTCAAATCAATCATTTTTACAAACTCTGCCTGAAAGTCCCCCTTCTCATAGTGTTTGATGTGGTTCACTACAATCAATAGAATACAATGACAGGGAAATTATCATTGGCTATGCTTGAGAGCACTTAGGATAAAACATGTCTCGCATATTACACTGCCTAAAGGGCATTGCCCATAATGTTCATTGACCCAACAAAATGCTGAATATGTCTGTATTTTGTTTTTCTGAGAGCAGACAAGAAATAAATCCTGTAACCAAGCTGATCATCTAAACATTTCCCGGCATGGTTTATGTAGAAAGAACATATTACAGAGCACAGCAACGCTGACAGATCTGATGAACGATCACGCTTTGACAGAAGAGGAATAGTTTCGGGGCCTGCGTGTGCTGTGATCTGAAGAATATGTGTGAATGTCAATTCCAAGGCAGATTGTTCCATTTCCTTATTAACTTGTAGCACTGCATTTCCTGCAATTGAACTGTCAGTAGCTGTCAGTCTGTGAAATTAATGATGCCACTGATTGCACTGCTGGTAATTACAAAGTGCAGGGAGAGTACTGCTGTGTGTCAAATGATAAGGACAGGCTATTTTAAGCTTTTATATATATAAATAGTATGTATATATAATGCATAGTTTTAAATATATAGTGTAATGTAATAGTTGGTTCAATATATCAGCTTAGCTAGCTAGGTTGTGAACTCTATCACAAACAAACAAAAATCATGTACAACAAAGCATAAAAATACAAAACAACAACAAAAAATAAATATTATTCATTATAGAACAGCTATGTTTTCAGTAAATAAAGTAGCTTGATGTATCAATGTGTCGTAACTGGATAAACTACAAGCTGTTGCTAACTGCCTCCAACAAAGCTAGCTACCGGGTAGTTGTAGTTAGAAAGCACACACATATATTCTAATCCTACAAGTAACAAGTAACCTAGAAAGTAACAAACAGTTGCAGCTATTGTATGTATTTATCTACATTATTTACTTTCTGAGCAGGTGCCCTGATCCAGACAAGCTTATATTGCTTGCAGACCAGACATTTATACACCTGGATATTCATGGAAGCTATTGATCTGCCATCTTTGGTTTACAAGCTCTACTCCTTAGTACCTCAGACTGCAAAAAAAAATAAGTCTTGCAACTGGATGTACTATAACCACACCTAGGCTGCAATGAGTGCCAGTTTGCCAACTGCACCTGGAGTGACCTGAATACAACCACACCTCACCTACACCTGGCTGTTACTGGAAGCAGCATTTTTAGTCTGGCTGTATTTAAGTGCACCTGGACATATGTGAGTGGAGATGTGTCATTACAGCTCTTTTAATCCACTGGGCAGGTAAATCTTATCAGGTATAAGTAGACTTCTCATTATCACTGCTTGTACTGATTGTTCGTTTATTGTCATGTCTATGTATTTATTTTTATTTATTTTGTTTTATGAACTTAATGTTCTTAATGTTACAGACCTCGGGGAGAAGAGCTGTCATTCCCATGATGGCTAATCAGGATATGAATAGATAAATACAGGAATAAAGTACAGACAAGGAAAATAACCCTTTTCAGAGTCCCACTGGGAGACTTGCCACAGTACGACTATAACCCCATTATTCCCCTGGCTCTTGCAGAAAAGCCAAGACAATATAAAACAAAGCACAAAATTCCAAAAGAAGTGAGTGAAACGGACAATTGCAAAGACGCCGATTTGACCTTGTCCTTGCCGAGTTCATCAACAGGACATTTATGTGCTCTTAAAATTTGCCAATCATGTTGAGCCGGTTCCAAGGCAAAGAGTTCAAAATGAGTAAGAGAATCAGCTGTGCTGCTACGTGAGTGGTTAATATATCTTCAGCATTCTTCAAGTCACTGGACTTTAGTAAGTGGTGAAATACAGGAGACCTGCGAGAGCCTTCAGGGAGAAGCTTAATCTGGTCATTTGAATTCTGTCAGCACCATATCAGCCTTGGCAACAGGACCTGCAGGAGCTGAAAAACAAAACAAAACAAAATAATCAATATGGCAACAGAACATGATGGTTTTGAAAACTGAGGGAGACAAGAGAGCGCAAAGCCTTACCACATTTATTAGCAGGTAGACAGAGACATTAGCCTCCTAGAACTGATCCTAGAAAATAATGTCGGATTTAGGGAGGAACAAGTCAGACACTGTGTATGCATTCCTGTTATTACAGTGGTCAGTTTATGAGGGCCGGAGGTGTTTGAGTGCAGAATTCTGAGCGTGATCAGTATTCAAATATAATGAGGTAGTTACCATACGTTTAAAAAAACAAACAAATCTGCTTTTTCACTATCCATGAACACATGGCACAAACATGAGTCCTACCCATGGGATGTCAATGTGAACCCAGTTCTCCATATGCAAGCGCTGCAACTTTTATTTATTTAGTGGATACAAATGACACAAACACCACAGCATAATGTATGTGCATTTTGTATAAACCACAACTGTTGAATGCCCTTATTGGAGCAAATTCATCATTTGGGTAGTTATTCGCCTTTCAGCTTGCTGATTAAGTTCTGATTCAGCCCACTGTCTGAATTCTGGTTCATTTTCCTGATTAGGAATATGTAAAAACCCACAGTTGAGTGGGGTCTATCTTTTTGTTGTAATGACTCAAGCAGCCTGGCATGACTCACCACTGAAGACAGGGGTAGCACTCTCCGTGGAAGCTCATATAATGCAATTCTGTATCTGTATGTTCATAAAAGGTCAGATCACACTGTGCACAAATTGCATTTGTGCCATTCCAGTAACGGGTTGTGTGAAATTTTCAGGAAGCATAAAATTATGGAGTAATATCAGTAAGGTCCTTCATAAGCAGTGTGTCAAACCGGTCCACTTCAGAGAAGGACTCCTGGACTATCATTCCGTGGTCCAAATGAGCCCCTCCCCCACAGCTGATGAGTTTATTCTCAGGTAATTTGTCAATGGGGATAAATTTAATTTTGCAAACAAAGAGGACAGTAAATTTTTTATCTCCCCTCATTCGCTTGTGTTTGGAAGGCTGCAGTGTGAATCACTCCACTCAGTGCATATAATACAAGCAAGCTCCCAGAGCTTTCAAGCTTCCAGACTTCCCATTCTCACTTCATATGTTTCACCAGTAGGTGAACAACAATGGACTTCCTGTTAAAATTGTCCTGTACACTCCCTGCTGTAGATCATATATGAATGCAAACACAAGAATCCTTCCGATCAGTGGCTTTTTCTCTCTTAGGAAATCTGGGAAAATGGCTGATTGTAACACATTTCCACTTACTGTATAATGAAACTGCACACATTCACATGTCATTGTTCTAGCTGTTTTTTGTGAACTGAAATGAAAAGGAAACAAGTCCCAAGTAAGCATAAGGTTTCCTTTTACATTTGGGAGTACATGCATGTGCAAGTAAATTTTGTAAAAAAAAAAAAAAAATGGCATAAATTCTCATGGCTCCTGTCCTAGAACTGATTTTTTTGGTTGAAATGTCATTATATTACTCACAATAAATCATCACACACGCAGTAAATACGAATGTGCTTTCCGCTAATGAGTTCATGTGGGAGCACGAGGCTCGCCAGGGCTGCTAAAGGCATCCTTCAACAGCAGCATCCTGCCTTCTTTGAGGTCAGCTTCATCCCACTACTGAAAGGGATGGGAATGAGAATATGTCTGTTCATTTTTCTTACAAATGGTATAATGGTCTTTTTCTCTCTCTCTCTCTCTCTCTCTCTCTGTCTCTCTCTGGTCAAAGCAAAGCATTAGCTCATTTCACATCAAACAACATCAAACACGGCGATAATTTTCACGCCTAATAACGCGCGACGCTGTTGCGGTCTAATTCACATTGCGCAAGGCAAAGCCGCGGTTAAGCCTCTTGTGTGCGCCGCTCAGATGTGTGTATGGATAATAAGTCGTCTTATGTGCAAAGTGCTCAATGGGTTGTGTGTAGGCCTCCTTTCACACTGAAACGATGGCTGTAAAACTGGCAAAGCCGAAAGAAAGGCCATGTTTACTGTAGTTGGAATGGTCTCATTGTGTATGATTTCCAGTATCACTTCCAGCAAATGAAGAAGCTCTTAAAGAGCTGTTAGCCAGCTGTCTGCGGATGAGGATGGCCCCAGTCCTCTTTGAGGATGTTGTGTCATATGGGGACACGGACCGAAACGATCCTGTGTAGTTCATTAGCACAATTCACCCCGGTCAGCTCATCAAGAAAGACTACTGATGTTTCAAAGCTTATATAAAAAAATTCAGTCATTCTGGCACACAGGACCAAGCTTATGAACTAAGCTTAGTCTTATGTGCCAGAATGACTGAATGCCGATTGTACCAATCCTGTTTTTTTTTTTTTTTCCTGGCATAACCCTTGACCTAATTTTGTTCAAATTTTGAACACTTGGTCATATCCCTTAGATATGCTTGTCAAAAAAGCTTGCTGTTGCCCTACATCCAAGGCCACAACCAATCTGGCCGTCAAATGCATTTGTAAAATATGTCAATAGGTTTTGGTAGCATTGACTTATTTGTCTCACAACTGGCACATTTATCATACTTGGACTGTAGACGGGTGTGAAGCGCTTGTTATGTTTCCAGGCCCAACCACCTCCAATATGGTTGCAAAACATGGCATTTGCGTCATGATTCATAGCCCTACCCAAGTGTATTTACTGCTCACAGTGCTGAGATGTGTATGAAATACTTTTTACTGCCTTGTCTGATATGGCCACAAAACTTATTTTTCACACATAGTATGTGACAACACACATTCATTTTACATTTTTAAATGTATTTGGGACAGCATACAGATGTGCACAAACTGGATTTCTTAGCTCTTGGTCCCTGACTGAGCACAACATGACCACAGCTTATGACCATTAACTCATTCATCTTGTATTTGACGTTTCTCAGGCATGGTCACTATATGGATGATTGACCATAACTCAAAGTGACTAGTAATTTTGTTGAATGTCTTGGGGTTGCTTGAAACTTTTGGTGTGCGTTTGAAGTTACTAGCTCCCAGTTACCTGGGTTTTTTATATACTGGGGGTTATAATTGAAATTCAAGGGAATTTCAGGAGACCAATAAGTTATTTGTCTCATTTATTTCTCATCACCTCGCTTAATCTTTAAAAATATGTGTTAGCTCAGAGGACCTGCATAGATTATCTTGATGGATTTAATCCTGTGTGGGGACTGTGAAAGTTGTAAAATGATGACTTTCTGCCATATTTCCAGTCTGATATCGCAGATCAGGCAAATAATAGCAAAGACAGAAAACACCTGGAGAAAGAGAAGAGCTGTTTATTGCCTAACATGTCTCACAGCATTTAACCCCTGCTAAACAATAAATAATGTATTGTTACAGAAGCGTTATGGTATGTTGCCTGGTTCATGCCAAACAGAATAATTTGAAAGAAGTAAATTGTGCTCATGTCTATAAAGCAATCAGTTGCAAAAGCAAAATATTAGCTTTGCATTTCTTTTGCAGAATTTTCCAAACTTTCAAAGGTTATCCATGAAATTACTAAAGAACTTATCTGCGCTGAATAATTCAGAGAAAACAGTGAAATGGAAACAAACAAACATACAAATGAAGAGGATCCGTGCACAGGTGATGGAAATTGCTTAGCCCCAAGGGAGAGAGTGTTTGTTACCACAGATAGTACAACATTATGGGGCCTGAATCCTCAATGCTGCAAACAAACATGCACTGCAGAAATCAATCCAAACCAGGGACAGGAGCAACAACAGCTGCATGAATGTATAGCTCTTGTTGGAGGTGGTCAGTGCTCTCGCACCAGTGTTGCTTATTGGTATGGCAGGGCTGCAGGCCCTGAAAGCCACCTAAGGGACTTCTAGAGTTCGCTCAGAGCTGCGATGTGCATAAGAAGAGCGTTGAACAGATAACCTTGAAACATTAAAGAGTCAAGGGAATTCCTTGTTTGTGAATAGTAAGTTGCAGAACATTGCCGGGCTGGTAAAAGCAGTAGTACTTACCTGATGGAAATGGCACCCTACACATACAATAAATTCAGACGTCATGTGCTAGAAGGGGTGTGTATGTGTGTGTGTGTGTGTGTGTGTGTGTGTGTGGTGGGGGTGGGGATGGGGGGTGGGGGCTGAAGTGAGAATGAAGAGGCCATACATACGGTAGGTGCTGTTTTTTGAACAAATGAATTATAGGAGGACTGTAAGTGAACCCCATAGCTGAGGTGATCAGAATAGCCTCTGAATTCTTTGTCTAGGTAATGAAAATATGACACATGACAGAATTCACTCACAGTCGTAAATTAAGTTCAACAACCCTGTCATTTTTCTCTCTAGCCAAACATTGTCGCAGCGGCACTGAGCTATCACCGACACCCAACCCTGCAATAATGACATTGGCAGCTGTTGAACCAGCAACACACTGCCAGCCATGCTCAAATATCATGCAGTTGTTTGTTCAAACATTAGTCTGTTGCTAGTGTACGAGGACTGAGGGCTGGAGGCAGTGGTCATGCTACTGAACTAGCATTGAACTGAATTTGTGCAGTTTACATTGTCCCTGAAACACATGACAGTGCTACACAGTACCTACACACAGTCTAATCTGGCCCAACATTAGAGTAATTAGTATGCATTAGATCTATCATGTCCTTGTCTAAAGTTAGCTAGTTAGCTAGTTGTACAGAGTTATGTAGTATGTAGCGTATGTGAGGTAAAAGCCTCAGATGTGTGCACTGCATTTCAACAGACTCTACAGGACATTTCAGACTTCATGACTTTGATGTTAGCAAGCAATTGCATTGATATTTGAGGAAATAAAAGCCCTAATGATGCAGTGTCTCTCATGTGGGAGTATGTCTGGATTGTTTGCCTTTCCATTGCTTAGACTGACATGTAACCTGCTCTGTCTGGTGTGCCCTTTGGTTACAGTGTATAGGGATACATGTTAATATTTTGGTATGTCTTTTAACTATGCAACTTTTTGAATGAAGCTTATTGGATCTATATGTAATCAAAATCTATTACTTGAAATATGTATATTCAGATTCTCACATCACACATTACTCCTACAAGAGTAGCAAGCAGTCCTCTCCTGGTGTCACCTGCTGTTGTTCCAGTGCCAAATGTGTCTGATCAAGGCAGTCTGAAACCAATGGCTGCTCTTATAAAAATCCATTCTGATCTTCCTGATTTCACACATGAAACCCCATATAATTTTCCTTTCTAATAGTAGGAATTATCTTCATGTAATAATTTTGGTGATCCTTAACTATAAAAGTAAATGCTGATTTTTCCTTGTTAAAATGTGCTCAATATGAGCGTTGCTGGAATGACAGCATGTGTTCAACCACTGTGTGTCGAACAGACGTTGAACTCTGTCTCATTGTTTTTTCCCCAGGACACAAATTGATTTACCTTGAGAACCTAGGCAGAGGAAATGACACACAAACCTGCTGCTTTAGGCTTGTGTCAATTTCTGACAGTCTTATTCTCCAGGGAAAGAAAGAGGCATACAAGCTCCACAACTGATGCTGTTATATAACCTTATGGAGGACATTTGTTCCCTAAACTGCCAACCACTTATCTGGAGGGGTCAAGATCAGGGATAAACTGCTGCATTGGATTCTATTGTCAACGTACATGAAAATGAAGCCGTCCAACTATTTGGACTGGCCCATGGTTTTAAAAACAATAGTGTAATCTTGTAGTCTGCTTGCTATTTAGAAAAAGAATCAACATAAAGCACTGCACTGGCCCATTCCTTGGAAGCTATCTGCATGTGAGGGGGTGGCAAGTCTCTTATAGGACTGACTTGTTGCCATAGTGACTGTCTTTGCATTGAATCAATACAAGACAGATGCTTACATGCACTCATTCCGCAGGCACAGTGCAGATTTTAAAAATACATTTGAAATAAGTGGACATTTTTGCTGTTGTGTGTTTTTACAGTGGAGTAAATGGCATAACCACAAAGGCCTAACAACACACAGACATAATTTTTCATTCCTCTTTCTTGGGTCAAATTTGGTAAAATGAGCTCTGAGAATTTAAAAAAATTCAGAATCTGAAAAAGCTACACAGTAGCATTACTTTCATTTCCTAGTCAAAATAAGAGAAAGGTTTTCAATGTCAGCCTCAGGATCTCTGGAGAGATTTGTGTTTATGGTCTTGACAGAAACGACTCACCGCAAAATCAGTCAGGAGCGAAAGTCTTCCAGCTGTTTGAACATCTTATTCATGGACATCATGCAGCTTGTAGCCTCACCCACACTCATGATCTACCTGCATCTTCACAGTGATGAGCTAGTTCCATGAACAAACCATGCACCAACAGTGGCTGGTATATCTGGTGAACACATAGCCAGCTGCTGTATATCCTTTCCACGATTTATGCAAGATTAATCCTAAATTTATTCCACATACTCACAGAATATTCAAACTTAAACTAATTTCATGCAGTACCACTGATGTGATGATATGTCTGAAAGATGTCATTTTGCACCATTTATTAATTCAACACTTTTCAGCGTATCAGTACAGAAAAAGCTTGCAAAAATGTTGAGTAGGATTGCCACGATAAGGATTGCAGAATTTCCTTAATATTTAGTCTCAATCAACTGCAAGTCTGCAAGAAGTGTCGCTGTCCTAATTGTAATGGGCGGGGAGTCCTGTTTGAGCAAACACTTAACAGCACTAATGACAGAGAGGAGCACTGGGGCTGTGCATAGAGGCGTTCTGCATTAGCGGAGGAAACCCTATCAGAAACATGGAGCCGCTCTCATACGATAATTCTGCTAATGGCTGTGTGCGCATGCAGAGGGATTTGGAGGTTTCCACGACTACCCTGCCCCTCCTCTCTGTCAGCGCTGCCTCGTCTCTGCCTGTCTTGTCTGAATACCAAGCAGCCGGCAAATGGAACATGACCTGCTACACCCAACCGCCCCTCTCGCAAGGAGCGGCCATCATACCCCTCATCTCTCTGTCGTGGGACTGTGCAGACCGCACGCGTTGCAGCTATTGTGCGAATACAATCCTGCATACATATCATATTAGCATTTTTGCCTGTGTGAAAGGAAATGTTTATCATACGTTGACCCTGGAACGCTGCACCTGCGTGTATTCTATATCAGGAAACAATGCTCTCCTTTACTGCCCTCTGCCCCCTTGCTGCACTGTCTGAGGGGCTCGCTCCATTTTGAATGCTGATTGAACTGTTGATAACAGTGGTGGATTCGCGTGGCGAATTCTTGCATGTTATAATCCTACACGAGCAACCCCAAACATGCACGGCCATGGGCCTCTTCACGTGTAACCACTCTGTAAGGTAGCAGCATTATTGTAGTGAACTGTGTTGATTTCCTGCCAGATCAGTCAATATTAAATAAGCCAATCAGCTTTTAGTGTGGGTTTAGCCCAGTCCCTAAGGGAGGGGAAAGGTCATTAGTTCACAAGGACGAATAACGACAGGCATCAATATACCAATAACTAAATTTATCTTTCTTTTTAAGGGGGTTAATCACCTCACATTGCACTTAATCATTCTGGAATTTTATACAATACATCAAGCTTTTCCCTTAAGCTATTGAGGAAATCAAATCCCTTTTTAATGATTTTTATTTTTTCACTATTTTTAAAGGAAATGAAGAGATGAGGGTCCTTGAAGAGTAATTCAGTGTTTCATGTTAATGTCTTTACATTGGAAATTATGCATGAATTTCTGTACAGTAATAAGCTTGCAAATTTTTTGCAGGTGCAGCTGGCCACAGAGCAGCTAGAGGGAGAACAGCCACCAGACAAGACTTTGCCTTACCAGTCTAATATTTTACACAGTCTTCATTTCCAGATAAGCCTTTGTTTAAAGGGCCAGTGCTGTCAGGAACGGTTTCCTGGGATTGGGGGAGGCTGTTCCCACCTTCTGGCTGCTGTCTATGGTCCTGCTGTTTCCCTACAGCCAGGGAGGGTTTCAGGACTTTGTAAAGTGTTGGCCTTGCAGACTGGCATACACATCTGGGGGTTGCTGATAATCAGCCCAGGTGTTGCTTGCTCCACAAGGCCAGTTGTAAATGGCCAGCCTGCTGTGCTTTTTGGGAGAGACCTCCTTGGTCGACTCTCTGGCTTGCCAAAAGCCTCCATCGGACCACCAATGCCTCCAGCTTGTTCTCATCCAGCCCTATGGGGGGAGCACTTTCTTTGAGCCTGTTTTTTGGCTTGGAATGTTTGTTTTTGGCTTACCCCACAGAGGGGAAGAAAATGGCCACCTTGCCTGTCTTCTTTGGGCACCTTTGTCCAATCACCACCCTGCTCAACAGCTATACTTGGCATCATGCCACAGGGTCACAAAATCAAGTCTTTTTTTTAAACAGTCCTTTGTCTAACAGATCCTGTATTTTACACAGTCTTTACTTTTAGACAAACCTTTGTCCAACAGACACCACATTTTACATAATTTTTACTTCTACAGGCTTGATTTTTACAGCTGGTCCCTGGGTGAGAGAGTGAATTTCAGTATTTCAGTACAGACTTCCTCCTGGGGAGGAGGGCGGGGAAAATTTATCTCAGAACACTACTGTCACAGCCAGCATGGGATTGCATTCTTGTAACATATGCACACTCATCTCTAGTGTCCAATCCAGATGAATAATGGCACTTTGTAATGTATTCTTCTCAATGCAATTTGGAATTTATGACCTCATGAACGTGCACACACATAACAAGTGTGAATTCAGATCATCACAGCCATTGGGTTCTTATTCTTGTTTTTTTTTTTTCTTTTAATAACAGAACAGATGGTTATGGCATTTTGCAAACAAAAAAGGCTTTTCTCAATATTTCAATTATACCCAATCCTTTGAGGTCCCCTATTACATTTCCAAACATATGTGTACATGTGTTCTTGTGTGTGTGTGTGTGGCTTAGTATGTGTTGTATTGTGTGGCTCCCTGTTTGTGAACATTCATTTCAATCCATTTCAAGGCCGGCACTGACACCACCACCCCCCCCCCCACCACCACTCCAAATACACACACACACACACACACACACACACACACACACACACACACACACACACACACACACACACACACACACACACACACACACACACACAACCTACATTTAGGAAGGGGTTTCCTGCTGGACACAAAGCCAGCAATCAACTAACTACAGTATGGTGCGGAGACTGTACCAAACGTTGAAAGAGATTGGGGAATAAATAGAAACATAAATACATCATCTCTCCATACAATAGAATCGTGTAACGGAAAGGGAATACCTATCAAACACCTGATAACAAAACTATTTCAGCCGAGTTTAAACTATTCTTTCCCCCATACGCTGTGTTAACTTGGTGTGGCAGTATCTGTCTTCCTGAATGACTCCACCATCTCTTCTGGAGGAGGAATGGAGTTGGTCCAATCTGTCACGAAACCGCAGTGAAAAGAAATCATTGAGCCTTCCAGAAGCAGAATATCTGGAGGAAGTCACCTCTCCCCTGGGAACTCTATAGAGAGAACATTAATCAAACCTACCTCAACCCTACCCTTAGACAGTAAACTCCAGACAGGAGAAAACTGCACAGCCGAATGTATTGACAGTCAATGGTAATGGATGGCACTGCAGAGATTAAAATTGTAGGACTGTAGAATTTAAGTTGGCTTTTCTCATCTTAAATATATCCTTCCCTTGTCCTCCTTGAGGAGCCTCGACTTTCCAGGTAAAGAAGTTTGATTGCAAATTATGCCAGATTTAATTCTATTTCTGACAGTTTAAAATACATACCATGGATTGTACAGGGAAAACTGATAATGATAAAGTCACAATAGATAATCCTGAATGAAAGGAAAATATTGCATCATGAGCTCACTCAATGGATGGGATTGAGGTGTACATATGTTTTTCTTTTCTTGTTCAGAAGCAAAGAGGAAATGTGCGTTTAATGGCAGGTGTTTTCAACAGTGTACACTTCTGGCTCTGGACAGAACTGATTTGTACCAGCTCCAGTGAAAATCGATGGAGTTCAGGGTCATCTTATCCAAAGACACTGGAGCCTCCTCCCCTCTCTCTCGCTGGCCTCTAGAAGAAGGAAGAATGTGGGGGAGGCAGCGCTAGCTCCCGACCTTGCAGAATTGATGGAGGGGAGAGGGTCGCCGCTATTCTGCTAATAGCTTTTCCCCTTCTGGGGAGCGACAAGGCGCTGCAAATGAAATCCTCCAGGCCCGGAGCTGGCAGGCCGGTGGCATGTTGGCTCTGCGCAGGTCTCTCTGGCTGAACCCTTGCGCTCGTTTCGGTCCCCGCGCGACGGCGCGCGTTTCTTCTCTTGATGTGAGGGACGAACCATTGCTATGTGGCTTTCCTCTGCTGTCGTCTGAGCGGCTGCCAGGGGAACTTAACATCCCGCCGCGCTGCGAACCTCTGATCGAAACCCAACATACAAAATTAAAGTGTGTGATTTCACTTAACTAAGGGTTCATTTGAACACAGTACAAAAGATTGAATTCACGGCAAAAGGAACCTAACCTTGGACAGAGCTTCTTATCTATGATTTACTATTCATCAGTACTACAGTAAATTGAAGTTTTTCATATGGCCTTGGTAGTGGCTGGCCATGAGCTAAGTAACGGGTCACCAAGTCCTGTCCAGCACCACATCTACCATACATAAACACCATTATTGCATGAGCAGAAGAAACACTGACCAGGCCCTATTGTGTGTGAACACAAAACAATAAAATAAAATCAACAAATAAAGAAAGGGAGCCTTACCTGCGGACTGTTTATCAGGTAGATAATTTGTCCAAACTGACTACATGGGGAACAGCACTAATTCTATCAGGTGGGTTATAGTTCGCAGAATTCAGTGCTGTGTTGTGTTATGCAACATGAACCGGAATGTGGAATGCAGAATATGAGGCCCTGTTAATGCTGCCTGTCTTTAGGGCTGTGCTGTTCTGCAATTTATAATGTTCAGTAACTAATTTTTGGTAAGCATGGCCTCCTCTCAAAAGCATAGCTTTTTGTTGTTGTGCACACAACGTTCTTTACAGAGTCACTTGCTGCACTAATACAAGAACTCCTTACCTCACTGTGGGAACAAACTGTTGGGAGCTGTGCTCTGAGCATCTGAAGCCTTGCTGTGACATTCAAACCACCAGAGAACATTGAGTACTGGCCTCAAAGCCCTCTGTCTCCTTCCCACATGTGAAGAATGTGAAACTGGCCCACATTAACCAAAAACCTCCACTAGTGCACTGGTTTGTAAGCGTTTGACAGGGAGGAAAACCTTGAAAGTGTCATCGTGCAGCTTTGCAATGTCAGCTTTCGGCTTTGGGCGTCAGCAGTTCGTCCGTTTGTCATGTCAACCTCTTCTGAAATGTTTTCATTTGCAAAACAAAGGAAACAGCACCGAGCTAAACCGTATCGCTCAGTCGTAAATGTTGCACACGCAGCACAACACCAGCTGCTGGGGTCATGTTCTTCCAAGGCTGTCAGAGAAAAAGACGAATGACAAAAATCCATCTGTATGGTGAGCCAATCGGAGAGAATCACCCCTCCGTGGACAGGACCAATGAGAAGCCTCCGCTGTGAGTTTGACACACATATTCCATTATGACCTCGACAGCCAATCAGATCAGCTTTGTTTTAATTGTGCTGGAGACTGTGAAGACATGAGAGAACAGAGTCGGGGGGCATCTGGGAGACTCTTAATTAACTAATTAACTAATTAGTTCTGAACTAGCTGCAGATAAATTTCATACATTGCCCTTTTTAATTTAAGAACGTGGAGAGGCTAATCCCACAGCAGTACTGCTACAGCGGCATACTGCAGTGTAGTGGCCAATCTATTAGAAGATTGGTCATGTGATGGACGGCGAGTGTCATCGTGAGACTGCCTCAGTGACAGCCCAGACAGGGGTGTGTCCCCTGAGACACTCTCGGGGTTGCCTTGACTGCTTGCATCAGTGATGGATCCACAGTACAGACAAGCATGATGATAGGTATGCACCATGGTCATAAACTCCACCCCATTATCCCCGGCCCAGCTCCTTCCAGCTTACAAGCAGCCACATGGCCCTTTCGGGAAGCAAAGACCGACACAGGAGCTCCGCGATACATCTGCAAGGAAGTATCAGAAACACATCATCGTCAGGATTAGGCTGCAGGATTCCAATGCATTCATCAGCTTCAGCTGCTCAACTGAAAGTGCAGACTCCCTCTACATTCTGTTCAGTCATTCATCATTGTGACACTGTCATATTACATTACATTATTGTTATTTAGCAGCCCCTCTTATCCAGAGCAGCTTACACTGGTTACAATTTTTACACGTTATCGGTTTATATAGCTGGATATTTACTGAGCAGCAGTTCCCTAGCAGGGAATCAAACTAGCAGGCTTTCGTTTACAAGTCTGACTCCTTACCATTATGCTACAGTGCTGTCCACACACACACACACACACACACACACACACACACACACACACACACACACACACATTGTTGTTTACCTCGATAACATTCTATGCATCATTGCCATTCTGCAACTGAATTTTCAATACATGCATGTGAGGGTGGTTGAAGCTAGTTTTCCTCAATGGACCAAATGTTCTGTAACACCCCCCACAATCCCTCATCAGTCGAAATCCCCTCGCAATCCCCCACCACGGAGGTGAGAGTCATCTGTTATCCCCCACAGAGCCGCCAGACTGTGTGATGCTGGTGATGTTAGATCACCAGCATCACACAATCATGTCAGAAAGACTGCTGGGTGCTTCCACTGAGCAGGAAGGATGCCGGAGACAGAGGAACAGAGTTTATGCTAACGTTGTATGACAGCGGGACAGCACAGTCATTTATAGAATCATACATACAGAAAGCTGCTGCCCTTTCTACTGCCCTTATATGCCATTCCACAAACATACATCAAATACACATCATTGCATTGATCCACACCTCAGTATAACAGCTCTGCTCCTGTAAGGCACCCTATTGTTTTGGTCAGCAGAATGAAGGGTCAGAGGTTCTGTTTTTTTTTTCCTACAAAAAGCAGAAATATGACATATACATTTATATACAGTGTCAGCGCCAATGAATGTCCTGGCAGGGCCTTAAACGTTTCAGTAATGATGCATGATGCCCTCACTGTATTGTTATGGGAGCGGCGCCGCTGATAAAAACATAACCCAGATTCCGTGTTTAAACAAGTCAGCGGGAGCAGACTGCCGGCCCAGTGTGAGCAGGTTTGCTCGTCGACAGGGGCGTTTTTGTGTGCGGCCGCCTCCGGGAGCCCCCCGCGCGCCTCGGTCTGCCACCTCGGGGGCAGGTCTCGGACGCAGAGGTGGCGCAAACTGTCACCTCTCATCATTTCTCAAAGGCCCACGTCCTGTCTGCTGTGTCTGCCGGTGCATTGCGTTATTTCACATGTCATGCACACAGTCCCTAACAGTTCCTTTATTGAGAAAGGAACATTTGATTGATTGATGGGTTGATTGATTGATGCCAAAACTGTCCACCAATTTAAAAACATTAAAAAAATTAATAAATAAATGGTTTTCATGTTTGGTCACTCATTGTAAATAAATGCTATCAAGAAAAATAATTAAGCACCTAGTTCCTCTTAAGGGTTCTTGACCTCCAATATACATTACATATGCTTGATCATCACTGAACAGTACATTATATGCTAATTTACAGTGCAATACTGTGATCATACAGAAAAGGATTTACCACTTACATTCATTGATATAATTATGAAAACCCCCAGAACTGTAGCACCAAAACTCCTAACAAATATGTATTTTATGTGTGTCAATACTGACTGACTGACAATCTCACAAAATGCTGGAAATTTAAATTCAGATAATAGACAGGGTAATCAACCATATTATTACTTTAAGATGGCCACATGCAACCTAATTTTCCAGCCTTCAGTCTAAGTTGTGGGACAGTAAAGAGGTTTTGAGGTCTGCATGAAATGTCTGCTGACAGGTTTGTCACAAGGCCCTTGCTCAACAGTGGCACAGAGGTATTCCCATAGTCATCACCAGCATGTTCTCACACAGACACTAAAATATATACTGCACTGCCACCTGCTGGTTCAGTTATATAAGTCCAAGATAAGGTCATAATGGCTGCTGGTGTTAACAGCTTAAGCAAGAATAGACGCAAGGGCCCTCTCTTAGCAACTGGTGAACAACAACAACATCACAGAGCCCAGACCACTCCTCTGTAAACCCAGAAATGAAGATGGGGTGGACGACAAACTTCTAACAGAATTAAGTTATTAAATGCCAGAGTGAATGTCGTAGTCTTTTATTAATTTTGGCTTAGGCTAAGAGCATTAGAGCAGGGGTACATACGCACAGACGCTGCAGCACAGATGTTTCTCAGGCATTAGAATGATTAGAAATACCTCCCTGTGTCCCTGGCCAAATCTTCACTGTTATCCTCTCCTAAAATATCTCTTACATAATGGGTGCTATGCACTTAGCCTTATTTTTAGCCTGTACCACTCGGCTTTTGAAATCTGTGTAGCACAGAAACGGGAAAGCTGTTCCCAACGAAAGGACTGAACGAACTGAAATAAGAAAGAAAGAAAGAACAAAAAATAAGTGAAATACACTGTATATTTTATCATCCTTTGGATCTGCTTTTCTTATGAACCATGAAAAAACTATGTAAAACTATGTTTATACTATGTTTATACTGCAGTAATAATAATCTGAATCTGAAATAAGGTCTTCAAATTGTAGAGCAGTTAAAGAGCCTTTTAGCAGTGTTTGTGTTTATGATTGCATTTATGATGAAAACTGACGAAGGAAGCCAGAGTTCCGCCCGAGGGTTATTTCAGACAGTAATTCAAAGCCAATGATCGCTGCCTTTTATATTGTCAATGATGATACATCTGTTGTTTTTATTTGTTTATCTATTTGTCAATTTATCATGCAATTGAAGGGTCTCACTAAACCCCCCTTTTAACTGCAAGTCATGATTAAAGGACATCCTCACTTAAAAACTGCTGCAATACACCATCTGGCAAGGCTATTTCAAAGTCTACAGTTGCAATCAGGGAGTGGTGGGTTCAAACGCAGGTAATGACCAAATGGTTGGCTCAGGTCCCATTTGAACGTAACTCAAATTAACCTTCAGTCTAATTGATATTACGTTACACATTGGTTTATCTGGTTTCTGTTTTATTGGATTAAAATACTTAGGTCAGATTTTTTTTTTCTACAGAAATATTACCTTGAGCACATGACTTGCAGAGAATGTTGCTTGATGCAGAATACAGTATGACACATTGACAGTATAACATATTGACCATCTTATGGTAAACATCCATGCCATCACAGTACAGTGTGGAAAACACAGAGGCCACATAGTTATGTAACAGGAACCAGTTTGTGGAGACACAAGTAACATCAGTATGTTTGCTTTGATTTTTATAATTAGTCCAACATGTATCAGACTCAAAAGGGTAAAAGGTAAATGATGCTGGCAAATTAGTCATCGAGTTTCTACCAGATCAAGATCAATAAGCAAGTGGCATGATACAAAGGGGCAATCACGGACGGATGTGCAAAAATGTCATTAAAGTTGCAACAAACTCAGATGTGGCTTTAACTGAAAACAGGTCAGTTTCACGCTTGCCAATGGGAAAAACCCAGTTTATTTATTCTGCAGTCATGTTAGACATTGAGGGGTCTGCCTTATCAAACCATGCCAAGAAACATGTCATCTTAACAAATCTAGTGGATTAAGAGGTTAACTAAAAATCTGAACAGATTTAACAAAATTTAACATAAAAACAATTCCCCTAAAATAACAGATCCAGTAAAGAATATTCTGCCATTTCATGTTTTGCATATATTTTCCCAACCAGTATCATCACTAAAAATGCAATCGTATTTACTGTATAAAGTAAGTTGCTGGAAATCAGGTGTAATATCACTGAAGATGTGAAACTTTCAAAGATTCTCATATGTTATTTATATCTTTACAGACAGCAAGTTCTAATCAGATTGGAAGTTCAAAGATCCTGATGCTTTAGGAGCTATCTTCTTCCTGTTGAATGATACCTTCTAAGTTAATCTACGGAGAGTTCTAAATTAGTCAAAAACTTTAGTCTCCTCTTGAGGGAAATGCTAATTAAACCAAATTGTTTTCAGATTGGATTAATGTGGGACATAAGTGGGGACCATGTTTCTATGCTTCTCTTCATAACAAAGTTAATTTAAGATGGGTAACAGCAGAATACTAACCTATGGATACTCTCCGGTTGGCTGAAATGTTTGCAGCTGAAGGAACTCGGGAGCATGCAAACTCAGTGAAGACGGAGAGTCCCTCAGCTCTCCCTAAATCAGCTGCTGAGATTATTTCAAACCAAATGTACACATATTCATCATGGGGTGTAAACATATGCAGCAATTTGCCGATAACATGGTATCGGAGAGAAAATTTATCATGTATGTTGAAAGAAACAAAGACAAACAAGCTCTTTCTGTGGCTCACGTACAGCTGTGGAAAGAGCTGGATTGCAACAGCATGAATGCGTTCTTTGTGGACAGCTGCGTTGCAGAGTTCTGAGCAGCGAAAAGCAGGCACAGACTGCGGTGGATTGCAGCAGGGGAGACCTCCTCCTTGCGGACAGTTGCGTCGCAGGGAATGCTCTGCACATCGAAAAGGAGCCGACACCCGAAGGCATCTGACGAGCAGCTCCAGCTGCTGCAGCCCCATCCCACGGCCAGTCGCTAAAGGTCACCGGCGCTGCAGACGGTGTCAGGAGGCTCAAATTAACCGCACCATCACGTCAGATACTGTTTCCCCATATGCCTGATTTTCAGCGTATTATTACAGGGCTCCCCAAAGAATGGCACGGTTGGCAAACAACCACTCAATCACTGTGTCTGCTGGAAATATAGAGCACTATAGAGCCCACTGCCCGCTTTGTATCTCGGAGAGAGGAATGCTGTTTAAGTATAGATGACACAAGCAGGGCGGTCACATTTTGGACAAGAGTCAGGTGGTCGGCCGGTATGTGCGCTCGGCTACATTGCTCTGGTGGCTTGTCCCCTGAGTTTGCAAGGTGACGGCTGCATTGCTGAGTGGCACAACTCAAGAGCCGGCGTGTTAGTAAGCCGCTAATGAGTGACCATCCAGTCAGGCATTGCATTTATAAGGTGAAAATATATTCCTTCAGGATATATTTCTTTAGATGCATTTCAATGGTCTTGGCATCCCTGGAGTTAAAAAACATATTACCAATATATAAAACGCTATGAAGGCATCCATTTACCATGATTTCATTAAGCATGTTGATAGCTTATCATAAAAACTCAGACACCTGTGTCCACAGGAATATCTGGTGCTACACCTTCACAAGCATATCCAGTATACATACCTTCAGATAGGCCTTCTTTAAACTGCAATGCAAGGGAGAGCAGAACAGGCTGTGTACACACACTATTTCAATACCTGGGAAAAGCTAATATTAGCTTTACTGTTATGACATGTTTGTGACCGTGCCATGAGAACCGGTGCTCACTCTGAGATAAGAACGGAGAAATAATCGACTCCAAGTACCTATGACACGTATTATAAACTATCTGCAGAATTATGAATGCAGTTTAGATGTTCTTTATCACATTGTTATGGGTTGTGGTGCCTCAAATAACAGGCCTTTCAAATGTTTTTTTTTTCCAAATTTTCATTGTATCTGTTTCTCAAAGGATTGTATCTGCATCTCTGCCTGTGTTTGCCTAAGGTAATATACCCCACCATGGAGAGACAATAAGTTGTTCCTTATTACCCATGCCTATCCATACTTTACATGAGATTTAGTTTGCATGTTTGCCAAGAAAGTGCAAGAAAATAAACTGGTTCATTTATCTTGTACTATCATTGATCTTATATAAATATTTTATTTTATTCTTTTAAAATCTATTTACTATTATTTTCTAAGAAACACTCCTTGGTGATATCGTGAGGTTATTATATAACTGTTCAACTCATCTGTGACTTTCTGAAATTATATTTAAGAAATAATTATATTTATAAATGAACTGCTTATAGTCATGCTACTGTTTTTCATTATTGTCAGTTTCATATACTGAGGACAATCTTGGTATTGTACTCTATTGTCCAAATATTTTTCCATATTTTGGTTGTATGCCCAGCTGCTGTGTCTAATGAAAGCGCAATTTAACCAATAAAGAAGTCCTGGCCAAGACAAACTAGCATTGACCATTTGCGATTTAGTAACACCACAAGTGAACATGAGTCTTATCTGTTGGTTATATTCTGAAGCAGTTTATAGAGACAGGAGGCAAATAGAAGGTCCATATGCTGCATGTGATATATAACAGCTCTGAACTCTGAACATTGTTCATATACAGATCCTTTCAATATTGCGGAAGTACAATATAGCTTGTTGTTCTATTGATTCCTAATAGCTTGCACGTGAGAAACCAAATCTTGTTTGAGTCTTTTTGAAGCTGGAATAGTTTGTTTTTTTGGAAAGGGTTTTTCGTTTAGAAATTTAATCATAAACAAAGCTGACACTAGTACCAAATCAAGAAAAATACATGACTTCTCCAAATGTAATTTGTTTTAACTGCCAATTTGAAACTATTTGAAGTTTTTACAACTCACACAAACATTGCAATTAAGAATCTCTGGAACTCCTACAAGGGAGTGAGAGGTCATGACCTCCTAAGTCTGTTTCAAAGTGCATGTGACTTTCTCTCTATGTGACTTGTTTGTAAAATGTTCCTTTGTGACTGGTCTGGAGAAGTGAATCAGGAATCAGGAAAGCATGTCCTGTAAAGCATTTCCTGTACTTTCAGTTTGCCAGGGTAAGCTAAAACGGGTACAAAATAACTATCAAATAGCTAAGGTGCATAGTAGATTGCTACGGAGAGTCTGTATCAAACCACTCAATCTTTTTGTATGTAACTGGTCATTATGTAACACTTTTAACATAAAATTTTGATTAGTTGTTTTCCCAAAACAGTCCAAAGGATTAAATTAATTTGGCATACTACTGAAAGATTTCACTGTAGTGTGAGTTAAAGGGGTAATGCACACTGTTGGTGGACATATTGAATATTTCATCATATGCCATATATATTCATATGTAAATGAATTGTGTTCAATGTTAGTAGAAAGGTTTTTTTTCATATGAGCTAAGCTAGCAGGTATCATTAATGTTAGATTAGCTTGCTAACATGACCTTGTTCTCTGATTGTTCACTCACTAGCTATCACATTTATCAGCTAAAAGGATAGCCCTGTAGGTCAAAGTACAAGTTAATGGAAGCTAGCTAGGTTATTTGAATTGAGTTGCATATGGAGAAATGTCTTCATCCTTTTCATAGAACACCTGATTATGTCTTCCATCATCATATTCAGCAAGGTGGCTAAGATGATTGTATCATGCTTTACTGTTATGACATATTTGTGGCCTACTGTACAAGTTATTGTACAGTAGGAGCAAACTACTATGCAGAAAACTTGATCATCTAGCTAGCTAATGTTATTATGAAACTTAGTCTGGCTAACTAATCTGCAAAGGCTGTTTCCCTATGTGAATTGAACAGACTTCAGTTTGATGGTTAACAAAATGGCTAATGTGATATTTAACACATTTTTCCATCTGTTGGATTTTTTAATATTTTACAGATAGCCAATATATAATTGAAGCTTAACAACCTGCTGGAGATGTTCTGTTATGATAGCTAGTATATCTAATCCACTCTTCTAGTTTCTTTTGCCATTATTATTGAAGGTGAAAAAGCAGGCAGGAACATCAGCCAGTTTCTGGGAGGGAACAGCACGAAGTATTCCTCATGTCCAAAGGTGAGAAAAGTCAGACTTCTCTGTGGAGATCAAGTGTAGCAAAGGGAGAGAGCAGTCACCCCACCTAGGCTCAAACCCAGGTCTACGGGGTACCAAACCTGCAACTTGACCACAAGGCCAAAGAGCCAGGCTTGTTGGTATGGTAGTCAGAGCGCATACCCAACCGTAGTGATGGCACTCCATCACACTGCCCTCCCCTTTGGGAAGTGCGCCCATGCGCTTCACGCATAGAGGCGTCCCTCGCACGTTCCCCCACCATACTTCTCCCATCCCAGGGTGCCCCACTCACTCATGCTTCACCCATCTCTGGGGTCCCTCATACGGCTCACACACTGGGCACGCCTCCGATGGCCTTGCGGCCAGCCATCCCACTCCTAACACCATATGTAGCGAAGGGAGAGAGCAGTCACCCCACCCGGGCTCAAACCCAGGTCTACGGGGTACCAAACCTTGCGACTTGACCGCAGCACCAAAGAGCCAGGCTCGCTGGTATGGCAGTCAGAGCGCATACTCAACCGTAGTGACGGCACTCCATCACATTAATATTTGCTTACAGTGTTTTGGATGCAGAACACATTTGGTATGTAATACACTGAGGCCCTATGTCATTTTGTAGAGGCTTTCATTTAATGCCTTAATTATAGCACTTTGGTGGTGAAGTTCTTTCTGATGTGTCTTTTGGGTATGGGCATTAGTTAGCCATCATCAGACAAATAAAGCACCACATCAACAATGCTTAAATTCAATTAATCAATGTTACAGTAAATATAATTTGTAGCATCAACAGTAGTAGTATCAATATAATTAAACAAAAAGCCCCATATCAGAGCCTCAACAGATACAGAGGGCAGTAACTAAAAAGGCAATTATATTCCTTAATTTCATAAGTGCACAGAATGATATTAAAATGCATAAACCAAACACATAAAAGCCATTTTATAAACAAACCCTGCATGGATGCTCCATGATATACCCTCCCAGACACTTTTGAAATGAGATATGTCCCTACTGAAGACACCTATTTTTTTAGACATTAATAATCTTTCAACATTCAGATACTTTAAAGCAGCAAAGTTTATAGTCTAGAACTTAGCAGAGTTGTGCATAGACTTTCTGCAGGGCAGGGGCTGAAATTTTTTAAAAATGGCATTAATTAACAATGGTCGATCTGGCAGGAGAGGGCATCCTAAGTACTTTGTATCCAACTTCCTCACTTTTTTCCAGAGACCTGAAAAAGACATGTGCTTATGTAAATCCTATTTTAACTGTAATCTTTATTCTTGAAAAAACTAGGTGCCATGTAAAATGTGGACCAAAGCAAACTATGACCCCAAATAATGACCATTGTAATGTTTTTGATAATAAGGACTGTGAAATCCCTAAATAGCACTGTATTCTTTCTGTTCATTTATTTTTGTATTTAGAATAGAGTGTGTTAGTATTTTAATTTAAAACTGGTGTCCTATTGTGATCTTGAAAACACTTTTAACACATGAGAGCTCAGATAGATACTGAGATACTAAAATTTAATATACCTGGTGGAAACATAGCTCCTGCCAGGACAGCTCTGTGACTGACAGAGCTAAAGGTCAATGGCAGACTTGTGGAGAATGAGGTTCAGTTTATAGTGATGGATGTGATATCTTCATTGCTTTGATTCTGTCCTCTTTGCCCTAGATGTCATATTCTTGGGCACATTTGCACATATCCCTTATCCTGATAAATGTGTATTCAATAACATATTTTATAGTGTTCTTTTGAAATGAACTCATCATAAATGTGGATAAAACTACAAGGTTCAAAAATGTTCTCTCTCTCATAAAAGCACAGAAGTTAAAAATACATAAATTGGTATATATATTTTGCAAAAAAGAATGGAAGTTTGGCACACTTAACATGATAATTTTATTGATTTTAACATCCAGGTTTATATTTGGAATCATGACAGTGAGGTGAAAGAGTTTCTGTAAGGCATTGGTACAAATAATATAATTGTCTATTGCTACTGAACTACATGTATATGAGCATACTCATTAAATAAAACCTCCATTCACAGCTACCAATGATCCATTCATCCTATGGTCCTTTGAACATTACAGAAATTCTCCCTCACAGAACAATATTGTACTATTCTTTCATTTGTGAATGCTTAAATTACTTACTCTACTGTTCCTCAGACATACTGTAAGACAGTTGGAAAACACACAAACTTGCAAAACAAGTTCTTACTCAGCTATCATAATTAGTCAACGTGATTCACGCTCTCCTATTCCCTATTAATCAAACACAGTTGATTACAGAAATCATGTACTGTATTCTGGGGGAAAATGGGAGGTAAATGGGAAGGAAAAAAAGAAAAAAGTACATGAAACTAATTGATTTAGTCTATATAACTGGATAACCAAGAAGCAATTTGCAGTTCCTGTTTTTATGCTGAAAGAAAAAAAGTTGATCGATGAAACATATAATATCAGAAACCACCCAGAATGACTGGCAAAAATAGAGACAAAAACAAACAATGTACCATGTTGTATTATTATGTAATGCTTGAAGGATGAACATTACTTAGATCAGGTATCCGTGCATCACTTTGATTTATATGCTCTCCTCTCATTTATTTATTTGCTTGTTTATTGATCATTATTAATTAGGTCTCAGGCTAGTCTGTGACTTGACTGGCCACTAAACAGGGGGTTCTGAACACATGGTTCATAATTCTGCTAAATGATGAATCAACTAGAAAAAAAACAATATCACAATATTCAGTCTCAAACTTGAACACCCCAACCCCCATACTTTCAGTTTAATTGCTCTTGTAAACTTGGTTATCGATCGGTATATCCAAACCGTTTCTGGTGGGTCCATCAAACACTCCAAAACAAACTCCTGAAAAATATTCAACTTTTGACTCCTGCACCTGTTCTATTCCATGCTCTTCAGCTCTATTCTATTCTATCAGTTCCTTGCAAACGTTGTTTCTCTCCATGAAAGTACAACCAATAAACAGAGAACAGGTAAAGTGCAAAGCAGGGCAGGAAGTCATAGTGAAAAACTGTAACAAGAAATACCACACACAGGAGGGCATACAAAAAGGCTCTCGAAACATGACCTAAGGGGAAAAAGTCCCTCCACCAGAACAGATAGTTTCTGGCAACATTTTCCACCTTCTCAACAGGAGGACGGACTGTGGTGTGACATTCCTGTTTTTCAACAGGACCCAGATCCATGCTTGGGAAGCTGCTCTTCTCCCTAGCTTCATCAATAGACTCACTTTTTCTACCACTCCTAGATGTCTTACTGTTGTCTCCAGCTGTGGTTTGGGTGAGTTGTTGCTTTTGGACACGCCTGACACCAACTGTGTTCAGTTTCACATCATCCTCAGATGGACATTGTGTGGTGAGAGAGTCCCTGCGCAAACTCTCTCCTCCCATACTGGGGTCTTCCATCTCCTTCCTGAACACTTCTCCTCCTTCAGTGACATCTCCCTGTTTTTTTCTGCAAAATGTTTCTTCTTCATCATTGGGACAGACCTCTTTTTCACTGAAAACATTTTCTTCTTTTTCCTTTTTATGTGGTTTATTGTCCCCTCTCATTATTACTTCTTCATTTATTTTTCCAGCATTTTCTTTCTTCATTGATACCTCCTCTTCAGCATCAAAAGCTGTCCTCATTCCTCCTAAAATCTGTGCAACTTCATTATCAAGATCCTCTTCATTTTCTATAGACACCTCCTCTGTATCCTTATCCAGGTCTTTGTTTACTGTGGATCCCTCCTCCTGTACATTATAAAAACCTGTGTCAAACTCTTTATTTTCCATAGATATTGCTTCTTCATCACAAAGATCTATATTTTCCATTAATACCTCTTCATCATATAGATATTCATTTTCCATTGGTATCTCTTCTTCATCATATTCATTTTCAACTGCTATCTCTTCTTCATCATATATATCTTCATTTTCCATGAATATATCATCTTCATCATTGAGATCTTCATTTTTCTTGAATACAACCTCTTCATCAAAAAGGTCTTCATTTTTCATTGGTACTGCTTTTTCATTCTCATTGAGAATTTTCTTTTCAAATGATATATCTTCTTTCATTTCATAATGAAGGCCCTCTCTCTTTTCCTTTGATACTTCTTTATTTTCAGTGATATCCTCTGCATTTTCCATGGATGCCTCTTCTGCTCTGTCTTTCTTTTCCTCGATCATCTCTTCCTCTCCCTCATTGGCATTTCCCCCCCTCCCCCTGAATGTCTGCGCAAAGGACACATTGCTGCTGACTAGTTCACGGACGTTGCTGGCGGCTTTATGGCTGTCACTCAGAGGTTCTGGCATCGCTGTCATACCTCCTGCCTCCGTCTGTGTGTCCGCCTCCCCTGAGCCCGGTCTCAGCTCCGCAGCTCCGGCTGGGAAAGAGTCCTCGTGATGCCTGACACATTCTGCCGTATCGTCCGCATCAAAAATCACTTCTGCATCAGGACCCCTGGCTTCCTGGAGAATTATGCTTTGGGAGCATGTGTCCTTGCCTTGTTTAGAGATAGGTTCTTTCTGTTTGGATGCACATACTTCTGTCTTCGGCCAATCACTAGGTGCTGACGACTGAATCTTATTTGAGCTTATTTGAAGCTGGTCCACAGGAGCCACAAAAGCACCACAAGGAAACCATGGCCGAATGTCAGCAGTCTCTGTCAACTGGCTATGATGGGCCCTGCTGCCTATCTGACACTGATTGTTCATTTTGTCAGATGTACGGTCGCCTCCATCACTTCCGTGGGCAATGTCCTGACTTTCAGTCCCCTTTCTGTGAAATGCCTGTTGGTACACAGGGGTCTCAATCTTACTGTAATTTGCGTGGTGGCAGAAGGGATTTTCTCCTCGGCTGTTGTGTAATGTGACACGTGTCCCTGTAGTGCCTCGGCTGGGGCTGGTTTCCTCTCGAACCCTCTCTGTCTCATCAGTAACATTAGTCCCAATATGTCCCCATTCACTCGCATCCCCCTCACAAACAAGCAGGTTCTCTGCATTTTCACATGCAATGGCAGGTCCGTTGATTGAATGTGACTGTGTGATGATGGTGTCTGCAGGAGAGGCGGCTGAATCAAAGAGAGCGCTCCCAGGGACTGCCTCCCCCTGAGCTGTTGTGCAGACTGTTGTGTGCGTATCGTCAGCGAAGGTATCCCATGATTCCCTGCCCCCTGCCAGGGGGATCTTATCCTCAGGAAGATTAGGTACAGCATCCTCTCCTTGTTGGTTTATACACTGCATGTCAGAAGTCACTACATTCCAGGCATCATTTATATGTAGAGGAAATGGCAACGTACTGTCTCTGTCTGATTCTAATGGTGATGGAGGAATTTGGTCATGAGTGGCTGTTTGCTCTGTGCTGTTTATCTGATTCCTGTTATGAATGCCAGGAAGACTGGAGGTGGTTTCCCAGCGTGGAGGCATGCTGATTTCTGACAGCATTTCCACATGTCTGGTCTCCTTCCCTTGGGCAGAGATGTCTCCCTGCTGCACCTCTGTCTCTTTCTGGTAGAAGTGATTTTGTATCCGTGCCAAACGAGCTGCTCTCCGTCTGCTCCTCCAAGAGTAGTTACAGTTACTATCCACCTGTCAATCAACAAAAAGTAAGGAGGGAGTTCAGTTAAACTTCAACATGTCAAAGCAATGTTAAATATAAAACAGCTTATTGCAACACAAACAAAGTCAGTATGCGCAGGAAATCACAGACAGCAAGACTGATTTTAAAACCTTTTTTGTTCATATAAGACAGTCAGCTCTATCCTCTTAACTTTGTAATGTGGAACTCTGTGAAGTGTTAAAAACAGTATCATATAGAGGATTGTTTAAGCAGCGGCAGTGCATAAAAAATTTTTTCTATTCTAATAGAATTCAGCTGAAAAAATATCCAGATTTCCAGTCCTTTACTTGCTTATTCTATTATTTTGTTTGAAAATAGACTGTTGTTATGACGTTAGTGCTGTATTAGATCAATTTGCAATATAAATCCACCAGTATCAGTACAACCACTACAGAATGACATTCTTCATATAAAGTCATGTGAAGTAACTCCATACTTTCTTTGTGAGTACAGTATGGCTGCATATGTAAGACCATACAGGGCCCAGTCTCTCATAAAGATCCTCTAGTGAGTCATGAACACAAATTTACAGCAAAGACAAACACATGCTGTAAATTTCCCCATCTACATTTACTGCATTGTAATAGTCAGGTGAGTTACTGCTAATTAACCAATTAAGCATAATCTCCCAGAACACCTCTCTCATTTAAAGCGATGGGAAACTGCTGTGATGTGATAGCAAATATTCCACCTCCAATTTACATTGTTAGCAAGCTAACACTAACATCCATAGACAGGGTAATGAGACAAGACATATTTGAGCTTATTATCAAATTTCTCTCCTTTGAAAATAGCAGTTTTCTTTGGCCTACAGTAACTTTCCTTCGTACAGGTCATATTCTGGCTATTTACTTATCAATTATTCATTTCTCACGTATTTAGTTTTAGCTGTGTAGCTATATTGTGTTAAACTGCCTGATTCCTCCCTTTTTCAAACCAAGACATTTCAGATTTTGGCTCAGTATGAGTCTGCACTGCGTAATCTTTTCCCTGTTTGCTGCTGGGTGTGTGACCTTTATTTGGTCTGGGTGAGAGGTCTATTTCGCATTTGTTTAAGTTACCGTTGGCATTTTGCCGCTGCTCTTACCTGATTATTGCCTTTATGTGTGAGTTTTGCTGGTGTTTAAACTACGCAACATTAGCATTCATTAACTGCAGTAAGAGAATCTGCTCTTGGATGTGGCTGCATTAGCATGCCAGATAATTCTGACCAAATATTACTCAGTATACATACATACAATCAACTCACTATGTTGTTTTTGAGGTCTATTTCTTGATATCAGCTCCACCAACTGGTCTAAATATTAATCGAGTATTGTGTCAACAGTGAATTGGAATACAGAGGTCAAACGCCCTGCCGTATTTCTAGTACTGCACCTCACTGTAAAATGAATGACATCCAGTCATTCTGCTGCATTAGCCCATTTGTTATATTTCAAGTATTGCAGTTTAAAGGGTGACTTGTAAACTTTACAACAAATTTTGCATTGGTGGACTTCCCAGCCGTTTCTCATAAAAAGCTATCCAGAATATTTTTGCCACTAACTACTCAAAATCATAAAATGTCCAGTGTGTTTTCTGCTAGTATCATGGACATTAGAAGAAATCATTCTGACATCATTCTGAGATTTTCAAGCCCTGTTGCAAAAATTATTGCTCCACAGAGAATACAGGTGGTAGCAAGGACTGTGACTCCATAAAAGACAGCTTACAAAATACAGTATATGCTCTGTAACTTGATTGGATACAAATAGCTATTTTGAAGTTAACACATTACAACCTATATATATGCATACAGAGTTTAATGATATTGTAATGTACTGAGAAATGTGTTGTTCAGCTCAAGAATACATTGCAAGTGCATTTAAAATATATTACAACAAAGTAGGAATATGTTGAAAGTTACCAAAACAGCAATCATTTACATATTTTAAATATACTGATTGAGCTAAAATGTTTTTTTATTTATTATTTTTTTAATACATTTTCAATATATTATTTTTGTATGTGTATATGAACAGCATTGTATGTTATACTTATAGGTTATCTGCCCTGGGGCCGTAAACCTTTTATTAATAGTTTGTACGTGACTGTGTTACAGAGAGCATACGGTATGTTCCCTCCTTTCCCCCACTGGAACAGTGAGTTCCATCGACACCTAGAGCATTGCAGATCACATGACATTCTTTCAGAAAGAGCAGGAGGGTACTCAGTTCACACATGCATTTCTGTAAACAGACACAAGAGTGTTTGAACCCACTTTTGACATTTGAAGACTGAATCTAATACATATTCCTTTTCCATTCAGTCCTGTGAGTACTGCAATCTGAAACCATTATACTTTTATAACTTTATGCCTTTGGGAAAGAAAACACATTACAGAAAATATGTCCCATGAAAGTTATTATTATATTGGAAAATTTTGATACTACTTTGCATTTTGTTTTAAGGTGTGAAGTAAACTGTTACTGGCGTTTAATTTTCCTGTATGAGTAAATAATTCAGACAGCAGTAAGAGAAATTTTGTACAAGTGACAAAATAATAATAAATTCTTTGCTATAATGGCCAGGAATGTAATAATTCAAACAATACATGTGATTATGAGTCACACATTACAAAAATGCCTTAATTTCTATGATTCTAAGAAATTATGGTATGTCTGATATATGATGAGCTATTCTTCTGATTCCTTAAGCTCTCGGTGCTGCTGTAGATGTGATGTGTGGTTCTCGGTCCTGTGTGAAATTGACCTCACCAATGATTTTTGATGGTCGTCTTCATGAGGCACCTCTGAATGTGGTAAAGTGTTTTCCAAAGTTTTTCTTACAACCACTTCCTGTTTTTGTTTGGGTACATCTGGAAAATAAAATACTTACACGCTTAGATTACAAAATGCATAGAGATTTCAAATGTCATGTATATTTCACAACAAAGACATACCTGGAGCATCTGTGGGAATCACTATTTGACAGTCTTCAACTGAATTGTTTTTACTGTAAAGGAATAACAGGGAGGTTAGGGGAATTGTATAGTAAAATCACATTGCATTTCCTCAATGATGAAAATATAATTTGTGTAAGTATAAGTATTGTGAAATATATCACCTTGTTTCAAAATATAACTGGATAAATAATAAAGCACTGTACCACAACAAAAAGTCTACTCATGGCTCAGTAATCCAGAAGCATTTACATACCTATTTTTCCTGTTACGGTTAGGAGCATATAAATTAAAGTAATCTGCCATTCAGTTATTAATAATACCATCATTACAACATTGTTGAAAACTCAAAAAACTGAAATATGTCTATGTATTTCATCAATGACATGTAAATAATTTAATTTAATTAATGATATCTGTTTTAATGATGTTTTAATTGGCCATTGATTGGCCTTCCACTGATATTCATAAAGAATAAATATCTGCAGCTTTTTTCTCTACACCTGGTTGAAGAAAGACTCATTATAAAAGCTAGATAGTCAATCAATGAAATAAAAACAGACATGCCAAATTAAAACATCAACATAAAATTGTACAGATGTCTCAAATAGCAAACTCAAACAGCAAACTAGATTTATCACACCTGTTAATGACACACATGCACACACCTTCTCAACAGTGTCTGTATGACAAGGGCTTTACTTCTAAAGTGAATTAGTGAGCTGCTGTAATAAGGCCTTGACTTGATTTTATGAACCAGTCAAAAGCAGGCCAGTCAAACATTTTACACTGCTTGTTATAAAATGTCTTGTAACTCATGTGCTCTTGATGATAAACGTGCATGATAACCATAAAGTGTATGTAACTGGCTGATGGAAAGATAACATTTTATCTTGGTTATCAGTTATACAACATTATTCATCTACTTATACATTAATAGGTGTGGTATTATGTATTCTGTATACAATTATATGCCATGTTATGCCTGCATTATGATCAATCATACTTATCATATTTATAGATTGAAACACAAACAATCATAAGCCTTCCCCTAAAGTGACTCCATGAAATCATGCATTGTTTTGAGCATGTTATTGACAATCTCATCCATAACTAATGGTTAAAGCATGCCTATCGGCATATCTATAGGTTGTGCCTAAATTGTTTCATGAAAGTGAAATGAGCAAGTTGTGAGCAGGTCAGAGTATGTGAATCTCATCAGGACCAGCTGACCTCACCTGCTGGGTTTTAGACAGCTCTTCTTATTCCTGTGATTGCTGTCTTCATACTGTTTCTCTTTTGTCTCTCTGACTGCCCTTTGGTGACAGAACAAAATATAATTCATCCCGCCGTTGTTTGCCCAGAAAGTGCCAACCGATGTCTCATACCGGACACAGAACTCAACTTTGGCACCCTCCTTCTCGAAAGGCGGCACCAAAATAAGCTTGAACAGAAACCGGTCGGTCTCCCCGTCGCTCGAGCCCGGGATGAATTCGGCCAGCAGGTCAAAGTGGGTGGACCAGCCGTCCAGAGTGGTGCGGACGTACACCATCTTGGAAAAGCACAGGTTGAGGACCCGGATAATTCCCCTCAGCGTCGTCGTGCCGGGAAGCAGCTCGACGCACTCCACCTCGCACTTCTGCTCCTCCAGCTTCCGGGCCAGCTCGTCGTCCGAGGACGGCACGGCGAAGAGAGAGGACAGGAAGTACTCCTCGGGGTCCCTGCCGTTCCCCTCCAGGGCGTCCATGCCCGGCGGAGGCGAGACATCGCTGCTATCAAATTCCTTGACACACACCAGGCTCAGGCCGAAGGCGTCCGCGAAGGATACCCTCCTGGGTCTCACAGGAAGGGGCTCGGGCTCCGAGTCGTCGGAGGACTCCGAGACCCGGCGCCGCGGGAGGGGCGAGGACTTGGGCTTGATTCGGCTCTCCCCCTCGTCCTCATCCCAGTCCCAGCAGCTTGCGTCCACAACCTCCAGGAAGTTTCTCGGTTCTCCCACAGACTCCATCAGGCTGTCTGGGAGCAAGTGAGCGAGAGAACCGCTGTGCCACCGGCTGCTGACATTTGAGACGCTGTGACTTGACAGATAGAGTTGAGTTACAGTCGACATTGTGGACGGAGTCAGGCCTATAAATAGCTCTGAGAGCTCGCCAGCAATGCCAGCCTGGCTTCATCAGCCTCCCGTTTGCTCACAATAAAACATACACAAAGTGAAGAATTATTATGGTCATGATTATAATTATGCTTAACTATGATGATGACAAATAATAATAGGAATATGAGGAATATATGATAAATAATACAATTCCATTTAGGTATTAAAACAATTCTTAGGCAATATAGTATGCGTGTGATGCTATCTTAAGAGTATAATAATTTCTGACATTTACCAATAATGTATGAGATCTTTTTTGTTAAACATTTTCTCTGATAGTGTGTTGGCTCAATAAAGATAACCTGGTATATAGTGTAAACATGATTGTATAACCAGAAATAACACACAATGAGTCCAGCAAAGAACAGCCCATGTTTTCAGTTTGTTCTCCATGCAGGTCTAAAGAGCTTATCTCATATAAAACTTTATCTGCACCTTATCGTCGTGCATTCATTAATCGTGACAATTCAAAGGTTTGTACCATAAATTTCCTCTAAGCGAAACTCTTGCATCAGCGTATCTTTGCCAGGATGTTTCCGCAGACTTTGTGGGGATATCTAATATTTTCACTTCATTTTTCAGAGACGCATTTGTCAATATGGGCAGTCCACCTTTAGTCTCAGGTGTCTGGAGCAAGAGGTATAAAAGTGTGGTGCAGATCTCAAGGCGGCATAAAGGACTGCCATGAAGATGAGGAAAGAGGGTGAGAATGGCTCTCAAAAGATGTACACATTATTACAGAGCGTGGGGTTTCACGGCTGAAAAGAATGGAGGAAGTGGAAGATATGGCAATGAACAAAGAGTCAGCACAAGCTGAGGTTGGGAGTGTGTGTGCGGATGAGCAAAGGGGACTGTCCAGGTCTCAGACGGACCTGCTGCCGGGGGATTCCGCCGGCGGACTCACGTTGCAGAAAGGAAGCGACGGAGACAACATGGCGAAACCCTCGCTGTCCTACATCGCGATGATCGCTAAAGTCATTCTCTCCTCCCCCGCCCAGAAGCTGAACCTGGCCTCTATTTACGCCGACATAGAGGAGCGCTTCCCCTATTTCAGGAGCCGCGGGCAGGGGTGGAAGAACAGCGTGCGTCACAACCTGTCCCTCAACGACTGCTTCGTGAAAATGGGCCGCTGCGAGGACGGTAAGGGCAGCTACTGGGGCATCCACCCGGCCCACCTGAGCGACTTCCTCCAGGGCGACTTCAGGCAGCACCGGAAGGCCAGCCGGAGCAGGCACCGGCGGGGGCTCCAGGGCGGGGCGCCGGCCGCCCTGCACTGGGTGGCGGCCTGCCCCCAGTGCCCCCTCCCGGCCCCGTGCTTCTCCAGGACCCTCTCGCACCCCGGCCCAGCCGTGTGGAGCCTGACCCCCCCCGGAAGGCCCGCCGCCGGGATGTTCTGCTACGAGCGCCCGCCCTGGAGGCTACAGGGCTGGGGGGTGCCAGACGCGGTGCTGGGCAGGGCGGAGGAGGCTTGCTGCAGCCTTTGTGTGAGAGCGCCGGCTCCCCCAGCTCCATGCGGCTGGCAGTGGACTCCTGCAGCCCTGAAGGACAGCGTCTACCCCTGGACTCGCTTCACAGACAGGACTTACTCTGTGTGAGCAGGGTGGTATGCAAGTGTTTTACTGAACCATTCTGGACTGGACTGTTCATTGTGCATAGGAAGTGTGATATACTCACATACCTTTCAGTGTGTGTTAAAAGACATTTAAAATTAAGGACTTGATTGAACCCAATCAGTTTTAATTAGACTGTTTTTCATTATAAGAAATGTTACTCAAGGTAGTATGTCAATTGAAGGTTTTACATTTTAACTTGATTTACATCAGCAATCTTCAGCAAAGAAAAACTCTCTAAGTGCCCTTTTGGCGCCATCTATTGGTAAGATTAAAAGCTTCTTCAAGTGTCAGTTGCCCTCTACATCTAGTGTTACCTGCGCAGTCCAATCATCTATAATGCATTACACACCTTTATGGGCCAGACCCCACATGGAGCCTGATTGAACGTAATGATATACAATAATGCTCTTGCATAGCTTCTGGGCTCAAACCATCTGTACAAAGTTGCGCAATTACAGCGGCAACAGCAATCAATTACTATTGCTTCCAGGCAAAAACCTTTTCATGTAGCAGTTAACATGGAAGATGGTGACATTTCATATAGATTTATCACATACAGATAAACTGGATTTTAAAACCATGATGTGTTTTGATGAAACCATGTGGAAGCCTTTTTAATGCATTGTGCATACTGGCTCATGTATAGTATTGGTGAAACCAAAGCTAAGTGAAGAAGCTATGGTGATGACGAATGACTAATTTGTTGCTTTCTCTGTCGCTTTTATACACAGGAACCACAGCCTTATCTACCCATCAAATTAGGAAAGTGCATTTCTTTAAGGGTAAACCATGTTGCATGTGTTCTAAACATAGAGAGATAAACAGAAGCATGAAAAAGAATCAAAAGCAATAAAAAACCTCTTGTTGCTTTTTCTGAATGCCAAACGACTATAAAATATGGGGTTCATAGTGACTATATATGTATGTGCTTATGTTTGAGGAGCTTGTTTACATGTTACTGAAGACACACACAAACATGTGTATCCAAATGTGTACTTGAACAGCTTGTAAATGATAAACATCTACCATGGCCGTATAATTCTCATGAATGGAGGGAACCCTGAAAATACAATTTAGAACAAAAGCCTAGTGTAACTTAGTTCTTACCTGTTAAATTTATAGGATATGCAGTTTTTCATGGTATCCTGGAAACAGCACAGTAACTAGGACTAGACCGGAAAATCTCTACATGAACTCCCACTTCTGTGCAGTGTAAAAACCTGATCTGTTCAAGCCAGTCAGTTCAGAATCAGAAATTGTGTGTGTTAATTACAAGAAAATGATATGGGTGTGTTTTCAGGCAAAAATGTACCTATACCTGCCATGATTTAATTCATTTATATCAAGGTGAATAGGTAAAGACTGAATTAATGCATTTTATATCTTACATATAAAACACATCATGAAATAAATAAATACTGTAAATAAATAAACACTAATATTGCAATGGCACCTGATACTAATGGAATGCATTTTTTATTTCTTTTAAGTTATTTTCTTATTAATTATTGATCTTACATCATCACAAAACCATTGAATCAGTTATTTTGTTGGGTGAAAACCTACTAAGGATGTGTGACTGAGGAATTTCACAGATTTGCTCATACGTGACAGGAAGTCTGTCTTCACTGATGCCATTTTTCCGTCTGGGAATTTGAATAAACTTCGTACAATTGCAAATAACTTTGAATTTGCACAAATGTGTTGTACCAGAAATGTACCAGAAAAGTTGCAATTCTGTTGCCATATTTTATTTTTGATGTTTTAATAACTAAAAGCAGACCGAAAAAAATGGCACACAAAATGAACATATTCTTAAGCGACCCGTTGTGGGAAGTACAGTAATTATAACTGAGGTATGCATTGAGGCATGCATCTTAATCACTATAATGGATACGAAGATGAAAACTTCTCTAAATCCATTCGATGTTTTATAAACTATTACCAAAACCTTTGGGAGATCTTGGCCATATTACTACACTTTTGTCTCCAAATAATCAAATACCATATAACTCCATACCCTGACGCATAAACCATGGTTTCTCACAATTCTTCATGTCATGTCTTTAATTTGATAGCATTTAGCTACTTAAAACGCTTTGGTTTCAAGTTGCAACATTTTGAAATTTGAACCATTAACCAGCTTTCTGTGGATGATATTTTAATTGTGAGTAGATAGATTTAAATTTATTTATTTGTAATCCATAAAGTAAGGTTATGCTCTTTTGCTCTTCTGGAGTGGGAGCAAAAAAAGTCACTCGTTTTATGCAAAGCCCATGTGGTCCTGGGCAAATATTGATGAGAAATGTATCCCTGCTAGACATATTCAAATTTATATTCAGTATTCAGTCTTGTTACACTCCTTCAGGTGATACTGTAAGATTTTTGGTTGTCTGACGTACTGCAATGCTGAATAATTAAAGAACCGATATTTTATACCAATAAACTCTTAAATAACGAAGAATGTGTTTTGTTTCCACATTCGAAAGATCTGCAACGTATAGCTAGATGGGATGCTGGATAAAAATGTTACGAATAAACCATCCAATTTACCCCTAGTCATCGTCACTTTTTGTATTCATCACTGTTGTGAATTCTTCATAGATTTCTACAGTATTTTTTTTTTTAAATTTCATTAAAGAGCACTGCTTTCATGTAATAATGGTATTGACGTTTGTTGGGAGAGTTGAACATTACTTCCGATTTTGAATTCATGAAATACCAAACCAATTTTATTTAAAAGACAAACGACCTAGAGAATTAGGTGTTAATCACAATCGTCGGAGAACCCCTCAGGTTACACTGGTACACCACAGGGTGGCGAAAGAGTCTTTTATATGGTCGTTTGTTTCCTTGCGTTTACCGGCCAAGTCATTGGATGTTCATGATTTCAAAGGCAACTTCAACAAGACTTGCTGCAATATATGTTGTAATAGCGTAAACAACATTGTGAATTACCCAGACGAACCCAGAACTAAATGTCGACAAAAAAGCCGGAACCGCCAAATGAGACGTTTAAATGCTCGAAAACACCCAAGCGATATATGAAGCTATTGTTTAGCCTATTTTTGTTTTGTTAATTACAATTTCAGTTATATTGTTCATTGTCTAAACTTCATCTTTCCAGTTTTACTTAATACTTGTCCAACATCCGCCAGCTAACATTCCTATGTATGTACCATTCAAATATTGCGGAAATGTACGAGTCAAATGATAAACTTTCTAATAATCGATAATTAGGATTACCGAGAGCACAGGTCTACGTAATTGACATAGAGTAAGAACAATATTCGCGTATTCGCCGGCGTAACCCTATCAGAATTTTAAAGAAAACAGAAGCAAGTTCTCAAATTGCCACAAGGTGGCGGCAGAGCCCCATTATCGCTCACCCTAAACTATTTTTTTTCCTAGTAGATTTCTTTCTTAAAATACTTTACAAATATTCCCTTATATCTTGCTTAAGCCCTCAAATGGAATGTTCAAATTTGCACTGTATTCGCAAAATACAGTTATTTTACGGACAACAACTGAAGATACGTTGGGCAAATCGCTGATCACTGTTCGATTTTTCGCAAATAAAAACAAATGAAAACTACTTTGATTATTCTCACATGATCGATCTCTGATCACCCCGCAAGCAGAATGTTTTCAGTACATACAGAATTAGAAATGCATGCAAACAGTTGTGTGTAAATGAAATAGAACTGTAAAAGAACTTTAAAAAATCAAATTCGTGCAATCATAACATTAAAACATATAATTCACAAGATGACATTGCCTCTACAGGTATGTCAAGGGCATTAACACCATACAAACACGCACACAAACCATGATAAACAAAAATTTCAAATTTTTGATAGACTACCATGTAAAGTTTTTTTGGTGTGTCCTTTTAATGAACTTTCACCTTTTGAACCGGTCCAGGCTGTTCTGGTTGACGGCTGGAGGAAAACATTACTACGTTAGAGCACCTCTACCTTTACCGTTTTTAAAATTGTAGCATCTTCACATGGTCAGACTTTTTCGCCTTTCAAATGTGGTCAGGGTATTTGTGGTAATCAAAAAGGACTTTAATGATTTTTTCGTGTTTATGGAGGAAATTTTAAAATGTTATAATCGCGCGTCTCATCCGAAAAACGCGTAACTTTTGTGACGTTATCACAGTAGCTTATGCTAGAAATGGTCTGTTTCTGATTCGAATTTAATTGCTGCTCCTGAGAATACGTAATTATTGGAATAAAATAAACTGAATTTGAGTCAATATGCAATTTGTACTTTGCTCTGTCCCCCTTGCAACTGTTCTGTGTGTAGCCAGTCTTACGTCAGTCTTCAAGAGACTAACTGCTCGTGTGTACGCGCAGGGTTTCAGCAATTCTGTCATTTTTCTCCAGCACAAGACTCTAGCCCCAAATTTAACTGTGTTAACCTTTTATGGGCAACTGTGTGGGCAGCTGCGAGATACTGTAAATAAAAGATATTTCGCATTTTGTGAGTAGCTTTTATTAGTAAAATCAGTCACTGGTAGTTCATACAACTCGAACACCTTACAAAACTTTACGGAAAAAGCAAAACGAACTCCCTGATGATAGGATGTTTGGATAATGAGAAATAAAATAATTACTGTAGACATGAACTGTGTAGCATACGTTTTATTTTACACTACCACGATGTAATAAAACGACATTGCTGCATATTGTACAGCTGTAGCAATTGCTGTTTTTTGTTGGTCTTATTGGTGGTATTTATTTTCATAAACACCCTAATGACCATTAACTTGCAATGATGTTGGTGTCGCATTCCTCATTAAAAAGTGTTGGTGAGTTTCGGCGTCCTGACGTTTCATGGAATGATCGCCACGCGTATTTGCAAATGTTGTCCAGTTCAATCAGTGTGTACACTGCATGGTAGTGTGACTTTATAAAAAATATCAATAGGTTAAATGTTCATTTCTGCTACACGCTTACGAATAAACAATGACCGGCCCTACATGCATATGGACAGTGGACATTCTTACCCCCCTCCACAACAATGACAGAATGAGGGCAAAGTTTGAATAATTATATTTTTTGAGAAAAATAGCATAAATAAACAACTTCTTAAGACTTTTGTTTACATAGCAGGTGGACGTGACGTCACCACGGGTCGCGGAACTCCAAAAAATAACAATATTCAACTCCGCGAGAGTGCCTCCCCTGGGGCTGTATTCTAATAAGCTAGTCCCAAATACTTCGTTGAATACATTTTGCTGTATTGAATCCCAAAGCAAAAACATGCTACATCTTCTTACTGTGAGTCATGTGAGAGCAATCTAACAGGACTTAGTGTATAGTTTTTTTTCTTTTGCATTAATAATAACAGCAGCAGTGGCTGAAGAAGAGAAGCGCGAGACAACGCGTGCATCTCCGAGCCCAGCGCCAGCGGAGGAATATCTTAGTTGTTATTTATTCTTCGGCTTGTTGTTCATTTTCTATTTTATGATTAACCCACGCTCTCACGTGTGAACCTTTCCCAAACAGAGAAAGTCGCTACAACTTCTCACCTTCAACGCTCTTGTTTTTCAAAAAGGAAAATAAACCTGCTTTTTTGGTAAGTGTGCACTTCGGTGTTTAATCCCTTTTTCCCGACTTTCACTTTTTACGTTATTGATACGTTTGCTTGCGATCAAACTTAACTTGCTGGTTAGGTTTTCTTTTGAAATGCTATGCACATGTTTTTTGTGCACCACCGTAATTCACTGTATCGGGGGTTTACCTGCAGGTTGCAATTAGTTGTGTTTGTTGTGGGTATGATCGGGTGAAGGTTCTTCGCTAAGTTTTGGGAATGTATTCCTTTCCAGCTCCCCTTTTGCGAAAGAGAGTTAGGCAGTACGGGAGATAGGTTATTTTAAAATCCGTGTTTACGTGCAACATACTTTTTCTTTCAAAGATGCATTTTAATGATTACATGTATAGTAATAAAAACACTACAACAAAGGAAACCAAATGCTGTTTTCACGTTTTAAACCGAACCCCCATTGATAAGAAAAATGAAATAAAACAGCATTTCTCCTGTTGTCAAACTATCAGTTTACTTTAATATTGATTTGGTACGTTACACAGAACAACATTTGCGGCTTAATATCCGATCTGGACGCGACACTACTTTCTAGGTTTGTTCTTGTAGACGAAGAACTCAGAGAAACAGAGTCCAGCATGTGTAGTCAACAAGAAGCAGTGGAAGTGAAGTCCAGTTTTGAGATATACAGTAACCCTTTGGAGCCTAACTAGATAAATTCACTCATCGCAAAATGCGTAGAGGGTCATATTAATAGTTTTGCTTATTCTTTTTAAAATGGTGTTTGAATTCTCAGAACTTTGCTGTATTTTTGGAGGCACATCTATAAGTGATATCTAGCTTTTAAAGAAACATGTTCTTTACGTTCACGACATTAAAAAAGAAAACCGCTCAGACTGGCTGTCAATACTGACATTTAAAACCTGTTTTTAACACAAGGTCACACAGTAAATGCAAATTCTAATGGTATGTGCAATATGATGGCACGTTTATCTGATCTCAACTCTAATCGATTTATGACGTGATTTACGATGAGATGTAAATAAATGTTGAAAAGTCGACCACAATAAGGTATTATTTATATTATTACATAGTATTTGAGTGATAAGTGATTAGAGAAGCTCAGAGTTACAATGAACAGTATTATCCTACGTAAACTATTATGTGGTGAAAAACGAAACAACCTACTACAACACACAGAGAAATGCTTCATAATTAATATGTTAATAGTTAACGCAGCCCTCGCTGTCTGGCAACTTTTTTCTTTCACGTACCGTTCGTCTACATTGTTGATGTCTTGCATCAATTACATTCATCTTGGATCCATCATACTAGTTGACTATTAGTTAATTTTGGGTATGTAGTAACAACAATGCATTCAGAATTAAAATAAACTCTGAAATGAAAATGTTGAAAGGTTTCCTACATTTCCTACATGCCCATTTTAATTGCATGTGGATGACAGCTTTATAGCTCATTATTCCAGTAAGTCTGATGAATTTTACAGCTGTGTCTGAACTTATCAACAGTATCATCACAGACATTGTAATTTCAAGTTTTGTGTTTTCTTTAAAGGTGTCTGCTCTTGAACATAAAGCCAAATAATCCAACTGTTCTGGTGTTGTTTTTCCAATTCTGTACAACTGTACAGAGAATGTATTTCATTTCTTTCATCTCAGTTTAACATTTATGGAGGTTACAAACAACAATGTTTAAAATTCTTTAGTATACTACTTTTATTGTTATATCAATAATAATAATCATCTTACCGTCGACTGCTCCATCTTTGTGTTCTTGTTTGAACAGCCAGATTATATACAGTACTTTTTTTAAATCCCCATTAATAAGCATGTGCTAGATTATGCCATTTTAAAAGCTTTTAGTACTGTGCTGCAATGTGTAGGACTGCAAACTAAATCTTTATGATTAGCTTTTACAGCTGTGCAAGGTTTCCTCAACCTGTACCCCAGAACAGATCAGTCATCAATTACCTCTTTAAAATGACGGGGGTGAAATCTTGATATCACACCAGGATAAGGCAGGTATTTCTGTGCTAATTGCTTGGAATTCTGGTGTGTTTAATAGCATGTAATGGCACCTCACAATGGAAGGTTTCGTGAATCTGTCTGCAGATATGTTTAGTGTACAGTTTATTTGTTCTGATTTCAAGATGTATTTTTGAAGTTTAACTATTGTGGCGCTGACTGTCTTGACCAGGTGGCTTTGATCATAAAACCATGTTTAGTCTGCTTTAGTACATTTGACTTTTGCGGCATGGAAAGGACAGAGTTTTAATGAATGACCGCGGTCCCCTCTGGATACCTTGCCATAACATTGTTTGGCCACACGGCTGCATTGATTTTAATAAATAGATACTGGTTGCTGTTGCATTCATTGGTGTTGGAATGTCAGTTCACAGAAAAAATAATTTTCAATCAGACATAATTTTTTACTTATGAGCAGTATTAGCCTATTTGTTTGTCATTAGATTCAAACTAAAATCGAAACTTAAATAAAAAGTCACTTAACAGGAGTAGGTGTGTTACTGTTGTCTGTTATTTAGGTAGGAAGGAAACATACTGGCATGTATTGTACATATACAGAAGTAGCTGTGTCTTAATTTCTTTATCTGTAAATATGGGGATTGCATTGCATTGAGTGCATCTTGTTTTGTATTTCCTAAAGAAATTCTGTTTTGTAGTTGGTGTTTTTTGGTTTTTCAATACATATAATGTTAACCACTGCTACTATGGGCAAATATCTTTTTCATCAAGTGAACTCCGCACCCCCCCGCCTCTGCCTTTCTTCACCCCTTCCCATCCCCCTACACATTTTTTTTTTTCAAAATAGATTGTGTGTTCAACCTTGGAGGTGCTTTAGTGTTTTTGGGGAAAAAGCAAAAGAAAACCCTGTGACCACAGTTTCATTTAACGCCTGTGCCCCATGCATGTGCTCCATGCAGTCTGTCTGTGTTTAATGCATGACATCAGGGGCATATAAACTACGGCAATTAAACTGGAAATGTTTCTGTTTTTATCATTGTGAACTTCACAGAAATGTTTCCATGACAACCTCCATGCTAGTTAAGGCAACCAGAGGTGATCAACAGTTTATATATATATATATATATATATATATATATGTATAATTTTTTTTTCCTTCAACGAGTGGAATTTGTGTTGACAGTTTTGACCTGTAATGACACTTTTGTACTGCGTGTAAGCATTTGAATCCCAGATCATATGCTCTTAGTTGTCAGCCCCAGCCAGATTGACATCTTTAGATAAAAATATGAAATAAAATAAAACACAAAGTCTGCAAAGATTGTGTCTCCTGCACTTTAATTATCCACATCAATGTAAGTGTTCTATGTGCTTCACTGTATTGGAAATGTCTTATATATACATGTTGGTTTACTTCCTAAGTCTTAATTGTCATTTTGATTTTTTTTCCTTGTTGTTTTGGCCTGAACGTATTTGGCGTGCTGAATGGACAAAGCAAAAGCAAAGGGTTGGAAAAGATTAAAAGAACAGAACAGCACAACATTCTGACTGAACAAAAATGACCAGACCAAGAGCACTATTTTATTCCATTGTGTTGGTTCATCAACCAGATCGTGTCAACCAGTGTCATTGCTTTTGTAAGTTAAAAGATAATCTGAAGTTTAATTGAAATCCACCTATTTTTAAGTACAAATTCTAGCTGTGGCCAGACAATGAAAAAGATGGTATGTATAAATGAAAATTCCTGTACAGGAGAGTGTTGTCGACTGCAGCAGAACTGCAGTTCGCAGGAATTTATCATTTATCAATTCATCATTTACCACCATTATCTTGGTGGGTGTAGCTGTACTACACACAGCGGACACGACAGGACATACACTTTAAGCTGCCATTTGGAGCTCTACGCCCCTGACTTTGTTAATATAGTGTGTTAAAATGAAGAACTCCACCTGGCGTTCTATGCAAAGCCTTTGTGCTGTTTTCTGTTGTTTTATATACCAGTACTATGTAGCTAGCTGCATAATAAACACAATAACTCCGCAGTCCGGTGCTTTGCACCCAGATGCAACCAGGGGGAGACAGGCAAGTTACCTGGTTTCCAAAATGGCCTGAAGGAATTGAGGATTTGGATCTCTTCAGGCAGACATTTGCATATATCGTCAGTACCACCAGTGCTGTTGCTGTAATTGCTAGCTAGCTACTTTGTGTTCTCTCCATATTTAAAACTGTAAATGCTCTGCATGCTGCATTTCAAAGCTGATCTAATGTTGAGCTCAATTGCAGAATCACAGGAAAATGTATTTCTGTATTTGTTACTGTGTGACTTTAGCATGTGATGCTGCTGTACTTATTTTTTTTTAAATCTATAAAAATTGAATCTTTAAACATCTGTAAACATTGTGTTTATTTGTATTGTTGATTTCTGTTTATTCAAAATAGTTTCCATTAATGTTTTCATATTTTAAAAACTAAATTCATATCAAAACATGTTTATAGTAATGGTTTAGATGTTTATATGTCCTGTACTGTAAATTTCCAACCTTTGTTCAGTTGGTATTTACATTTTTGTTTAAATTACAAATATGACATGCTGTTCCAACAAAACAAGCTTTAGCTATTACATGACATATTTAACATACTCAGTCTTGTAAGAGCTCTTTATTATGTACTCTACATGTACGTATTAAGGCAGTTATCTATATGGAGTTTAAAAAGACTATAAACACTTAATTAAAGGGTTGGAGGTGGGAGGGTGGCAACAAGCTTAGCTCCACAAATTACTCTGCAAGTTAGTGGGCTTTCTGACTCAGTGCTATCTGACAGGGAGCACTGTATCAAAGCACAGAACCTTGATCTCTATAAAATTGTTTTTTTATTTAATTGGGATTATCCTGTTTATGCCATGAAATGTAATCCTGACGTAGTATGAAATTGAGATTAATACCTGAAAAATCAGTTGTCACATGGTGAAGGGTAATATGCAAAGTAAAGTAATGGTAACATTAAGCGAAGGAAGTGAAGGATTATGCCGCCGGTTTAAAATGAAATTGCACGTTAAAGATTATAAAAAATATTACACTCACTGGGTTCCCACAAGGGAATCTGTTCTCCTTAGCATCCAGTACCAATTTTCAGTGATCATCTGAATCTGTGTTTTTTAACTTATATGGTGCAATACTACAAGTCAGTAATCGTTATAGTATTTCCTCAAAAAACTTTCTTCAAGAAGCTCTTGCCATTTGTTTATTTGATATCTTGCTGTTTTGTCCACATGCTAATCAGTACAAGGCAACTTTCAGCAGAGAGCACTCAGGGAAATGTGGTGTGATTCCAGTTTGAACATTGCATATCCCTAGCCAGGTGGCCTGCAGTTTTTATCGTATTTTAATAGGACTTGTTAGCTGGTTCAACCCAAGATCTTTGACCTTAGCCACACCTCCTTTCAGAAGACATTGGATAACATTTTCAAATGGCTGTTGGCAGTTTTGTGGTCTTTATTTCTTGACATTTAGAGAAATCTAGTAATGACAAAATCATGCAATAGCAACACCCAACCAGAAGATAAAGTATTCTTTATGCTGCAAATGTGAACGATAACTGGACATTACATTCAGCCAAAGCTTCAGAAAGCACATTGCCCACACTAAAAACTCTGGAACAGAACTGCACAAAATGGCTTGCATAGTATCGGCATTTAGATAGGGGCACCACATTTCAAATTTTAGCGTTGCAGCATTTTGTCTTGTGACATACATTGATATAGGGTGTCAAAACTGAAAAGTGTAACACATCAGATTGGATGGATTGTGCTATACATGTCTTTTATCGACAGTGTTTATTTTCTTAAGTAAACCACAGTGTTTAGGAATGGCACTGTTTAGTTAAGTCACAGGAAGAGAGGCAAGTGGAGGCAGTGTTGTGAAAACTATTGGTTTCAGGGTTCTCTGCAGACTCTGCTGATGAAGTGTCATTTGTTGGAAGCGGCAAGGTCACTATCACGGACCAAAATTGCCAGCAGATAAGTGTGTACTGTAAACAGTGACCCACATCACTGACAGTAGGAATGGCCTTCCAGATACATATTTAAAGTCATAAAGGTTTTTTTTTCTTTCTTAAACAGTAGAGGTTAAGTTAAACCAAACTCCATGTCATAAGTCTTTGGTCAAAGACCTATAGGTGGTGGAGCAAATTAATGCGTTAGCCTCAGAGCCATTTTTAAACCTTTGCTAGCACTAGTAGAAGTCTAGCAGTATCTTTGACTTATCACAGATGTACTGAATTTGTGTTTGTAACTACCTGCATACTGCTGTTACACTAAACCGCTCTTCATGTGAACTACCATGCTAGTAACACACACATAGTGAGCAATAGTTCTGTAATAATGGCTAAAAGGGGATGATACATACATCTTGTGATTGAATTTCTACTGTGATGTAATCGGTCTTTTAGTTTTTATAATGTCAGAGTCAGTGCCTTTTGCTGAGCCATCAAAGTTAAAAATAAAGAATTAAGGACATGAATGTGACTTTTACATGAAGCTACTTTGGCTCGGTCTAGTTACATGTACATGGTATATTGAAGAAAAACTGTATTGGGAATCTAAATATAATCAACGTTTTTTTGCTGCATAGCTAAATTATGTTAAAAAGCAGCCGTGAAACCTTAACGAAATACTTCATTTGCATTCTGTAACTGCATTTGGATGTGGGAAGTCTGTGGGAATTCTGCATTTTACTTTACATATGCACATTCAGCTGCGCCTCAGACCAGCAATTACCCTGAAAATTATTAGGCTGCACATTTTGTCAATTTTGGATTTTTTTGAAACTCTTTCAACATACAGCATTCATTTCATCAAATTGAAACAAAAAATATGAATGCTGCAGTTCTCTTGAACTGTGTAACAAGGAGGCCGCACACTCCAGTGGCATTACTGAAGTGGATTCAGTTACTTGAGGAGACCATAGTTCCACATGACAACCCACTCAGATACAAGCCCAAGAAAAATACTCCACCATATCCTTCTGAAGGGCTGCTGCATGACCTGACTCATTTAGGACTGCCTGTGGAATGATGACATCAGAGAGAGGCTTTTCCAGTTGCAAGGATTTTAATAAACATATGTACGTCTCATTAAATTACGTCTGAGTGCAAACTAAATTTAATGACTAGATTTCCAAATTGAAGCGATGTTAAAAGTCTAATAAATGAATCCATTTAAGATACAGTCCGAAATGTTTGGAACACGTGTACAAATTAAATTGCCTTGCACTGCTCTCAGACCTGTGGACAGAAGAAACAAGCATGCCTTTTTATGGCTCTTTTGCTAATGTACCTCATTTTAGTGGTTGAGTACATTAATGTCCTGTATAATGTATGCACTCAAAAAGTGAATCTTTATAACCTTTGAGAGAGTTTGAAGCATTTCCATATTTCTCATCGGCAGCTGTGGTGTTTCCTTGCGTGATGTTTGCCAAATGGTCTCCTTTTACATGCACCGCTACACAAACTCAGAGGTGTCACCTGATATTTTCAGAGTTTATGATCAAACACAGATGAAGTATGGATGCCATCATTCTTTTAAAAGTGAGGGAGTGCTATGGTTGATCATTTTTTCACATAAATGCTAAACACTCAATGGTCACATAAAGAGGAGAATAAAATTCATATTGCCTGATGCATAGCTGAACTTCTCAAATGCTAGCTTGATGCAGTGCTTTCCTTATTCTGGGCTTCTGTGCTTCAGATATAAATATGATCAAGGTTAAATATCACACTTGGCTGATTAGAGATTTGCTGTTTTTATTTGCTGTTATTATCTGACCGTGTGAATGCAACCATTATCATTGATATTTGAAATTTGTTCAATAAAATCAGCAGTAATTTTTCTGGTATTACAGAAGGTAAAGTACAACAGACTGCAGTGTAGAGAAAGGAGGATTATTTGTTTCCTTCATGTTACAAAAAATACATTTGGGGGAAAAAAAAGATTTGTGATTGTAACGTCTTTTGACAAGCACATTAGGCTGCAGAAAGAGCATCAAGCTTGGGGCTTGGGGCATATGGTGCTACCTTCTGCTGGCATTGCTTGAGAACAAGTAACAACACTCGCACAGGGTCATGGCAGTCTCAGGTTTGTTCCTTCTGTCTGACTTTTCTAAATAAAAACGGGGAAAAAACAGCAAAGAGCGCTGTCTTTGTCTTTGAAAACAGGTGGATGTTTAAGGACACAGCAGATCATTTTAAGTATGAATGTAAAACATTTTTTTGAACTGAAGCTGTTCGCCTCACTACCCTGGGTGCAAAACCACCCTTCAAACCTTCAGCCACAGCTAAAAGTGTAACCGGGTTCATTTTTACGAGGATTGCAAAAGGGCAAGGAAACGCATTTAAAATGTGTGACATAGATGTGTTTTAGATTACGTAAAAATGCAGAGTAACTCTTGGGTGCTTGCCATTTTGCATTCACACACATTCATTACAAATAAATGCCTGTTATGAAAATTGAAGGATCTGCGTTTTTAGGCAAATGCAAACCAAATCGTCTCATTGTGAACGTGAGCATCACTGCTTCACTTGCCCCTCATAAACTCTGACCCTTGTATCCTGGACCTTTCTGACTCAGTGTACTGGCTGCTTTTAACACTGCAAT